>CM073450.1:17892000-19226500 GCA_037074485.1 Delonix regia | reverse complement strand
AGGCTTGTACTCTTTGTTCATATGATCAACGAAGACAGGCTCAAGCTCGTAGAAGCTGTTCACCAGCATTCCAAAGCTTCGCACGGTGGTGGAGAACGCATTTATATAGCACTCAGAAGCAAGACTTTCGGGATCGGGGTTTCGAAATACGGGATCGAAGTCTTCCTTGCTGAGCCGGATCCATGGGAACCGAGTCAGCTTGACTAACTCGCCGTCGGGCTGCGGCCCATTTAAGATCCCAGAAATGGTGGCTTCTCTGCTAAGGGCAACGGCGTAAGAGCTCATGCCGTAGTACACCAATCTGGGAATACCGAACTTGGTAGCGGAGTCTAGGGTCCACCACAAGAAGCCGTCTGAGACTATAAAGCTGACACGTGGAAGAGTCTCCAGCGTCCGTTCGAAGTGGGGCTGCATGTGCACGGTGGCGGTGGTGAACTTGAAGAAGAGAGACATAGAAGGGAGTTTGTCGGTGCTCTCGATGCCGGCAGGGATGTCGGGGATGTTTGCGGGGAACGGGATGTCGACGATGGAGGCGGTGGTGTGTTGGAGGGATTCAGATACGAAGTGGCGGTTGGCGGGGGTGGTGATGACGGTCACCGATGTGTTGCGACGGAGGAGGAGGCGGGCAAAGTCTAGGAGGGGGATGGTGTGGCCTTTGGCCATGAGTGGAAAAAGAAGTACGTGAGGTCGGCATGAGTCTTCTTCGCACAGAACCGAGCCCATGTTGGTTCTTCAGCTCAGACAGTGCGTTATAAGGAACATATATGTATAATATATGTATATATAGGTTGGAGGAGCACCTGTAGGTGAATCAGAGATTATAGGGACGCCTAGCGTGAGATAATAATTTGTTTTGGTTATGCAAGACCAGACAAGTAAGAATATTCTTGTAATATATGTGGTATCAATATTTATTTATCTTCGGGTTATTTATATATAAAAACCGGTTCTCAAACTAACCAAACAAGTTCTAAAGATTTGTGTAATCAAAAATTTTCAATCATTTTTATGTGGACTTGATAAATAATATAATGACACTAAATGCAAATTTTTTTCTCCTAGTTGTCGTGTAGTTACATTGACTTGTCCTAGAAGTTTTTGTGTTCAGTCAAACACGTGTGACATGGGTATTAAGAAAACAAAAGAAATTCTACATGCTCGAAACAGTATAGTTTGATAGATTCTAGAATGATATTTTCTGAAGTTTTAGATTTAGCTGCAATGTCGCTTTGATTTAAACAGAAACTGCAATTGATCCTACCTGCAATAAACTCATAGCACTGACTACCCCCAACTAAAAACTTCCGTCATCTTTAAAAAATCAAGCCAAGTTTCCATGTGAGTTGTCCGCGTGAATTGATTTATTAAATGAACCGGCATTCTTCATATTTTAAAATTTAAATTTATTACATTTAAAAAGAATTTAGGCCATTAAATTAATTTTCATCAAATAATTTATATTTTAACAAATATATAATAAATTTTAAAAAAATTTTGAAATTCAAATTATTAAATTTTTATTTAATAATTTAGATTTTATCAAATTTATTTTTATATATCAATTTTATTCGTCCAAGTTGACAGTGACCATCTTCTAGAAACAGCAAGACTTAAATATGCTGAACCCCTGGATTTGATGGCCCAAAAGCGCCATCGAATCGAACTGTCTTAAATTATTGAATTCCAGCTAACCCGAAGATTTATTGAGTAAAAAATGTTGATCTTTGAATATTTCAAGATCCTCTTAAAATTTAATTAAATCTGTTATACTAAATATTTTAAACTTATGATCATTGAGCATAATTTTTTCTAAATACTATATTGCATCTTGTCAAAGATCACTCTCTCTGCTCTAACTGGTTTAGTCTGAAACGGAACTCTCTTCTTAACTTAATTATAGCATAAAAAAGAAGTTAACACTTAACCCTAAAAACAGGTAAAAAGCTTAAGAGGCAATTTATGTTTAGTGGTCAATATTAGTTGGCCAAACAGAAATTGTCGAAACATTACAAATGTTAAAGTTCATCTCAACTACCTCTTTTGCTGATATTTCCCTTTATTTCACTGGAAGAGGTAATTAGTACGAGACGCTTTGCTCATCACTGAAAGGTACGGTTATGCACATCTGTATATAGCTGTTTTTCGCAGAAAATAAAATGCCCTAAAATGACACAAACAAAGAATCCATTCCTCTGAATTCTTTGCATTTGAGCCTATATAGACTATTAAATTTTAAAATTTTTTATTGAATAATTCAGATTTTAATAAATGTTAAATAATTTATATCAATTTTTAAAAATTTAAACAATTAAATTTTTATCTAACAATTTAAATATCATATAATAGAATGAATTTCCTTATGGTGATCAATGGTGATCAATGCCGGATAATCTCTAAGTCAAAATAAGTTTCATGCCTTTTTTTCCCCAACAAACCTTTCCCACGATTGTAGAATCATGTCACTTCTCCATAGATCATGTCTTCTATAAAATATACCTAACTTATATTTATTTTATTTTTGTTTAAAATATAACAACCGTCTTGTACTAAATCTTAAAATTAGCCTAACAATTTTACTATGATCATAAATTTAATAAGAAAAGTATTAAATCGTTCTTCTACTTTTATATTTTACAACAATTTGATTCCTCACAAATATATTGTGATAAATTTATTTTTAAAAAAATTTTATTTTATGTAACATCAGTCATTCATTAATTTAAATAGAAAGATTACATTTTCAATTTATCTCAATAAACTAAATTTCACAATCATAATATGCGTTGTGACAAATATATAGCTATGTTTGCATTTATCCAGTCAAATTAAATGTGGACATAATAAGAAAAAGAGGGGTTGGTGAACAAAATAACACTTTTAATTTGCTTTTGTAATAATTATTTAATTAAGCAGGGCATGGGTGGTTGATAATTTGGAGTAAGATTACTAATGTTGTACATGAGTCATCTCTCTTCAATGTAAGCTAACCATGTTCTACAGACTTTATTCGAAGCATTTTTGTGTATCTTGTCAAAGACCACTCTCTACTCTAACAGGCTTGGTCAAAAACGGAACTCTCTAATTAGCTTAATTATGGTATAGAAAAGAAGTTAACACTTAACCCTAAAAACATGTAAAAAGCTTTAGAGGCAATTTATGTTTAGTGGTCCATATGGTAATATTTACTTGGCCAAACAGAAACTGTCGAAACATTACAAATGTTGTTAAAGTTCATCTCAGTCTCAACTACCTCTTTTGCTGATATTTTCCTTCATTTCACTGGAAGAGATAATTAGTACGAGACGCTTTGTTCATCATTGAAATGTATGGTTATACTCATCTGTATGTAGCTGTTTAACATGCCCTAACATGACACAAACAAAGAATCTATTCCTCTGAATTTTTTGCATTTAAGCCTATATAAACCATTAACTTTTTAAATTTTTTATTGAATAATTCAGATTTTAATAAATATGAAATAATTTATATCAATTTTTAAAAATTTAAACAATTAAATTTTCATCTAACAATCTAAATTTCATGTAAGAGAATCCATTCCTTATGATGATCAATGCTGGATAGTCTTTAAGTCAAAGTAAATTTGAAGCTTCTTTCTTTTCTTTTTCTTTTTTTCAATAGACCTTACCCAGGATTGTAGATTGATCATTTCACTTCTCTCCATAGATCATGTCTTCTATAAAATATACCTGACTTATTTTTATTTTATGTTTGTTTAAAATAGAACTACGTTCTTGTATTAAATCTTAAAATTAGTTTAGCAATTTTACCATTATTAGAAATTTAAAAAAAAAAGTATTAAATTGATCATCTACTTTTTTAATTTGTGATAATTTAGTCCTTCATAAATATACCGTAACAAATTTATCTCTCATAAATTTTATTTTATTCAAAATTAGTTCTTTATTAATCTAAATAGATTGACCACCATTTTTAGTTCATCTCAATTGAACTGAATTGAACCCATGTTTTGTTAACAATTAGAATCTGCATTATGACAAATATATAGCTAGGTTTGTGTTTATCCAGTCAAATCATATGTTGAAATAGTAAGAAAAAGAGGGGGCAGTGAACAAAATAACACTTTAATTTGCTTTTGTAATAATTTTTAATTAAACAGGGCATGGGTGGTTGATAATTTGGAGTAAGATTACCAATGTTGTACATGAGCCATCAAGTTTTAATTCTCTTCAATGTAAGCTAACCATGTTCTATAGAATTTATTAAAAACATTTTTATGTAAACTTGGCCTCTATATCTTTTAGAAATGGATAGAACGACCAGGGTGATTGACTTGATAATTAGTATATATATATATATATAATGAGAACTAAAAGTACAAATACTTTCCATAATGGTTCAGATGATATTTCTCCTTCTAATTATCATGTCTTTTAACTGATTTATATTCTTTACAGTTAATGCAATTGCAACTTACATGAAAATTATGACTGCAGTTATATTTAACTTTTTTACTATGAGCAATTCCTAAAAACATCAATGCTTGAATCTTTACTACAACTACAATTAACATGCACCAACTACAACAAATAGGAAGAACATTTTAGTATTCAGTCAAACACCCGCGCATGACCCAAGCTGCAACAAAACAAAAGAATATTCGATTTCTGCTCGGAAGAGTATAATATTCTACATTCATTCTAAAGATCACTAGTTCAATTTGAATATCTTTAAATCCTTGTGTCTCTTGTTAACTAATCTAAGTCTAGTTTGGTTGAATACTACTTCAAAATTTTCTTTATGACAGACAAATCTAATTCATTCATTTCAATTAATTAATTTTACAAAAATGTACTATCCAAACTAATGATGCCTCACTATTACGAGAAAAAATTTTCGTTATCTCTAACTTTTAAGCTCTCAATCACTTTGTATATAGTTAATAAATTATCAAATAATTTCTATGGACAAAATTATTTCCTCATTCTCTCATTGTATTTTATTAGTAATGCCTCTATTTTATGTTACGAGTAGAGATGTCAAAATGGGTCAATTTTGTCAATAAATAGTGCATAGTTGGTGACCCTTCAAAGAAATAAGAGGAAAGATTTTATTATAATTACAGTTTAGCCCTAAAAATTGCATGAAAACCCTTTATTATTCCCTATAAATTGAGAGTTTTAAAACCTCATTTCTCATAACAAAAAAAAAAAAAGTAATCCTATATAAAGAGAGAAGAATTACATAGAGAGTTGTAAGACTAGTATTCTTCTATTAATAATAGATATAAAAATATTGCATTATCTGTACTGTATAGAGAGATGGTGTAATTCCTATTTTTTTCATTGTGAAACTTTTTTCCTTGATTGTTATTTTTACCCTATTGGGTTTTTTCACATAAAATCTTTGTGTGACACATTTTTTCTCAAATTATTTGCTATAGTTTTACTTCTTTCTGGTATCTGTTTTCTATATAATTGGTATCAGAGCCTATTTGGGTATGTGATTATTAACTTATCGTATACTCTGTGGCTACCACGGATATAGTGGATCATCCACATTAGACAATAAGTAAGATTATTCTCACCCATTGTAAGGTACAGGGTACTATTCAAGTGTACAGTATACTATTCATACGTACGGTTATTGTTTTTGCTCACAAATAAATTGTGATTGAAGCAATGACGACGAAATTTGATATCAAAAAGTTCAACAGTAGTCATTTCTCACTGTAAAAGCTGAAGATAAAGGCTATCTTGAAAATGATAATTATCATGCGACTATCAATGAAAGACCGATATAATTCACATATGCTAATAAGTGAAACGAGATAGACCTGTAACACTTGCCAAATTATGGTGCAAAAATTTTGTTCTTAGGAAAGAGGAGAGTATTAATATTTGTAGTGTGTATTATTAATCAGATATGAGCTTTGGCTTAGTGGTAAGGCTGGGCATCTGGATTCAAAAGGGTGTGGGTTCGAGATGTAGCTCCCTCCCCCCCCCCCCCCAGGAATATTATGGTGCTAACACGTGTACCCCCCAACAGGTGAATTTACCAAATTGCCCTTCTTATTTTTTTCTTTTCTTCCCTTTTTCCCATCAGTTTTCCCATCAGAGCTCTCCTCCATTTTTCGTTTTCTGCTACTCCTCTCTACCACTGTTAGCCACCACCACCTCCGGCTAGCTCCTCCCCTCACCGGCGACGTGTTCTAGCCGGTCATCGCCAACAGTTGCTGCGGCAACAACAATTTTCCAGCGGTCTTCGCAAAGCTTAAACCAACAACTTTTTTGCGATTCGATGAGTTTTAAGCATTTTTTTCATGAAAATAATGTTAAGAGAAGCAATTTTTGGCCCTTATCCATCTAATTTCAGCTTTGGAAGTATAAGTTTTGGCTAGTTTTTAAGAGTTGTTCTGATAGGGACCAAATTGAAAAGTTTCAAAATTTTGGGGTTTACAGATAATGGTGAAATTATGCATTGTAATGGGTTCAAATTGATACTATAAGAACACTTTTAAGGTGTATGGCATGAAACCCTATTGTTCGTCATGGTTTTTCTTGGGTTAAAGGCAAGGGTATGAAATTTGGGACTAAAATGAAAATTTAGAATGTTTTTAGGGTAGTAAATGTAAATTAATGAAAATTCTAGGAAAGTTAGTGATGGAATCAGGGAGTATGATTTTGGTTTTGAGTAATAAGAAGGAAGAGGAGTAATTTCTTGCTTTCCAATTGATATAGGTAGCTTGTAAGAGTAATACAGTCACTCAAGGGAAGGCATTGAATTGCTAGTGATTAACGACCCTCCGGTGCGCAAATAGCACTCCCCAATACTTTTCTTTATGCTTCACTTTTTGTTATTTGGAAATTTTTGTTAATTATCATTTTTAATTTTGGCATGACTAAACTTTATTAAAATTAAAATGATGAGTAGATGAAATCCCTTGATATATTAGATGGTATTATGTATGGTTTTGAAAATGAATTTTAAGAAACATCATGTGTACAGTTATGAATAACTGCTAGATAAACTATCATTGAAAGACAATTTGATTTCATGCATATTGGCTATATTCCTTTATGCATACTTGTTTTAATTTCATTATCATTGAAAGGACAAGATAGGACACTGGCTGCCAACAGTAGTATTATTAGCCCTTGGTACACCTAGGTAATGACCTATCTAGCAGAGTTAATGATGGTGCTAGCCCCGTGTGACGGCCATCACACGAGGAGCGATGAATGATCATCTTCATGAGATATGACCTCACGCCTGTAGAATAATTTCATTATTCTGCTATCATATGTAGATGACATACTAGTAGTAGGCCCCAACAAAGGTCATATCAATGATTTGAAGGCACAATTAGCTAAAAAAATTAATATAAAGGACTTGGGACCCATGTCACACCTCAAAATTTCTAGAGTGAGATCGGCTCAGGACGCGAGGAAATTCCTCGAACCTACAAACCTTACACTGGAGGGACATTCAATACCATGCCAAAACTTAACAATTTACACCATATGCAATATAAATTGCCCTAATATAAAATAAAGGGTTAATACAAAACAAGGAGTTTTGTAGAAATTTTAGCAGAACCTCCCCAACAAATAGGACATCCTGAAATTTCTACAATATCCTATAAGGCAATACAAACATATAGGAGAGCTCTACTCTCACCAGCATAGCCCAATATAGCATATCTAATATACAACAAATAAGGAGAGTTTAATTGCGGTCCCTATACAACCCCAAACATACAAAACAATGGCTATCATTATATTTATATACATCTAAAAAATAAGCCATGAATATCAAACTAATTAAAAAGAGATAAGTCTCGCAATCCCCAACGGGCTCACCACAAGACTCCTTGTCACTGCTCTACTGCCTCCAAGAACTCGCCTATCTCCCTATTTGAGACCAAATTTTTTCGGCAAATAGCACCCCAAAATCAGTAACAAAATTTCATATATAAATTGAAATCAAAACTTAGTCAAGAGTTGAATGAAATGAAATAATATTTAAACTGCGAGTAATCACCATTACAAGTAAACAGTTTTAGCTAAATAACACACTTTTCATAACATTAAATTTAAAGTGTCATACACAATGAATCAACAAGTTTTCGAAGGTCATTTCAGGGGAAGAACTACTAAAGACCCATCTGGTGTGGCACATAACCACAAAAGGGCAAATCAGGCGAAGATACACAATTCTCGAGGGCAAATAACCAACAGGTTTAAGGTAATAACTCACGAAAATTATCACTCATCGGTCCTCGTGTGATGACCATGACACGGGTCTAGCACCATCATTAACCCTGCTAGTTGGGTCATTACCTAGGTGCACCATGGGCTAACAGTACTGCTGTTGGTAGCCAGTGTCCTATCTAGTCCTTCCAATGATCATGTAATTAAAACAAGTATGGCACATAGCCACAAGGACCCTAAACTACTAAGGACCCATCTGGTGTGGCACACAGTCACAAAAGGGCAAATCACTACAAGTGAAGATACACAATCCTCGAGGGCAAATAACCAACAGGCGTAAGGTCATAACTCACGAAAATTATCACTCATCAATCCTCGTATGATGACCATCACACGGGTCTAGCACCATCATTAACCCTGTTAGTTGAGTCATTACCTCGGTGCACCAAGGGCTAACAGTACTGTTGTTGGTAGCCAGTGTCCTATCTAGTCCTTCTAATAATAATGTAATTAAAACAAGTATGGCACATAGCCACAAGGACCCTAAACTACTAAGGACCCATCCGGTGTGGCACACAGCCACAAAAGGGCAAATCATTACAGGCGAAGATACATAATCCTCAAGGGCAAATAACCAATAGGCGTAAGGTCATAACTCACGAAAATTATCACTCATTGGTCCTCATGTGATGACCATCACACAGGTCTAGTACCATCATTAACCCTACTAGTTGGGTCATTACCTAGGTGCACCAAGGGCTAACAGTACTGTTGTTGGTAGCCAGTGTCCTATCTAGTCCTTCCAATGATAATGTAATTCAAACAAGTATGGCACATAGCCACAAGGACCCATCCGATGTGGCACACAGCCACAAAAGGGCAAATCATTACAGGCAAAGATACATAATCCTCGAGGGCAAATAACCAACAGGCATAAGGTCATAACTCACAAAAATTATCACTCATCGGTCCTCATGTGATGACCATTACACGGGTTTAGCACCATCCTTAACCCTACTAGTTGGGTCATTACCTAGGTGCACCAAGGGCTAACAGTACTGTTATTGGTAGCTAGTGTCTTATCTAGTCCTTCCAATGATAATGTAATTAAAACAAGTATGCATAGGAAAATACGACCAGTATGCATGAAGTCAAATTGTCTTTCAATAATAGTTTATCCGGTGGTTATTCATAACTATATGCATGATGCTTCTTAAAATTCATTTTCAAAACCATACATAATGTCATCTAATATGTTAAGGGATTTCATCTACTCATCATTTCAATTCTAATAAAGTTTAGTCATGCTAAGATTAAAAATGTTAATTAATAAATATTTCCAAATAATGAAAATTGAAGCATAAAGAAGAGTATTGGGGAGTGATATCTACGCACCTGAGTGTCGTTAACCACTAACAACTCAATGTCTTCCTTTGGGTGACTATATCACTCTTACGAGTTACCTATGCCAATTGGAAAGCAAGAAATTACTCATCTTCCTTCTTATTACTCAAAACAAACCCTAGCTCATATTCTCTGATTCCATCACTAACTTTCCCAAACTTTTCGTCAATTTGCATTTACTACCGTAAAACTTTTCTAAGTTTTCATTTTAGTCCTAAATTTCATACCCTTGCCTTTAACCCAAGAAAAAACCATGATTAACAATAGGTTTTCATGGCATACACCTTAAAAGTGTTCTTATAGGATCAATTCAAACCCATTATAATGCAACATTTCACCATTTTCTGAAAATCCTAAAATTTCAAAAAATTTCAGTTTGGTCCTTGTCAGAACAACTCTAAAAAACTAGCTAAAAATCATGCTTCCAAAGTTGCAATTCGATGGATAAGGGTCAAAAATGCTTCTCCTAACATCATTTTCATGAAACAAATGCTTAAAACTCACCGAATTGCAGAAAACGTCGTTAGTTTGAGCTTTGCGAAAACCTCTGGAAAATCGATGTTGCCGTTGGCAACTGCTGGCTGTGACCGACCAAAACACATCACCGGTGAGGGAAGGAGCTAGCCAAAAGTGGTGGTGGCTGACCATGGCAGAGGAGGAGGAGCAGAAATCACAAAATGGAGTAGAGTTTTGAACGTGAAAATGACGGAAAAAAGATGGAAAATGGAAGAAAAAGTAAGAAGGGCAATTTGGTAATTTCACCTTAGGGAGACACGTGTCAGCACTAAAATATTCCTAAGAGAGGAGGGAGCTACATCTCGAACCCATGCCTACTTAAATCTGGATGCCCAGCCTTACCACTAAGACAAAACTCATATTTGAATAATACCCACCACAAATATTAATACTCTCCTTTTTTCTATAAACAAAATTTTGCATCATAATTTGGCAAGTGTTACAACTCGCAAACTAGATTCTAAGGATACAAATTCATCGTGACAGAGATAACAGAAAGATTTAGCATTTTTTAAAAAAATTATTTAAAGAAGATCTTACGACAATTCAATATGCAAGATTATAAGCCAATTTCTACCTCCCTATTAATTTCAAGTTATCCTCAAGGATAAGTCCTAGCAGTGAAAAAGAGAGGAAGGAAATGTATCAAGTACCATATGCATCAATAGTGTGTAGCCTGGTATTCGCTATGATTTGTATAAGACTAGACATTGCACAAGCAAAAGGAGTGGTTAGTCAGTATATGGCAAATCCTGACCGAGAGCATTGGAATACTGTCAAAAAAGTCCTAAGATACATTGAATGAACACATATATTAAATTGTGCTAGACAATTAGATTTTACCATAAGAGACTCTACAGATTATAATTATACAAGTGACTCTAAAAATAGTAAATGCATCAATGGTTATGTGTTTACTCTTGCAGGTGGAGCTATAAACTGGGTTTCAAAACTACAATTTATTGAGGCCACTTCAATGTTAGAGGCAAAATATGTTGTAGCTATGCAAGCTAGCAAAGAAGTAATCTAGTTGGTAAAGAAGCAATCACATTATTATGTGATAATCAAAGTGTTTCACACTTGGAAAAGAATTCAACATTTTATTTTAAGAAAAAACATATATGAGTTCAATATCACTTTGTTCAAGAAAAGGTGGAAGAAGGAAGTATGGATATGCAGAAAATCCATACTAAAGATAACCTAGTAGATATATTGACAAAGATAGTGAACACTGATAAGTTCAGATTTTGTAAATTCTCTATTGGCTTATTAGAGAAGTGAGCAACAGGATATGGCAAGGAAGGAAGAATAGTGTGAAGATTAATTGATTCTCAATCAAATTTTCAAGTGGGAGATTGTCAGTGGACAGTGCATGATTGGTGACTATCCAAAAAAAAGGAGGAAATATTTTATTATAATTTTAGTTTATCCCTTTGAAAATTGCATTGAAGTTCTTCATCCTTCCCTATTAATTGAGAGTTTCAAAACCTCATTTCTCATATCCAAGAAAGGAGTAATCCTATATAAAAAGAAAAGAATTATATAAAGAGTTGTAAGATTAGTATTATCTTATTAGCAAGAGATATAAAAATATTGTATTATCATTACTATATAAAGAGAATGTGTAACTCCAATTTTTCTTGTAGTAAAACCTTTTCTTCCTTGTTTGTAGTTTTTACCCTATTGGGGTTTTCCACGTAGAATATGTGTGTGTCACATTTGTTTCTCAAATTACTTACTACAGTTTTACTTCTATCTAGTGTCTATTTTCTTTACAAATTCAAGTATAAAAATGGGTTAACCTTGCCTATCCTAATTCACATGAATTAGTGGGTTAAATGAACTAACTATTTCAACCTAACTCAATTTGGTAGGCTAAAATGTTAAATCCTACTCAACAAATAAGTTAAACAAATCAGCCTATTTAACCCTTTCCACAAAATTTTAAAAAATTGTAAAAATAGAATCCCATACAAAAATATTCAATTATCTAGTCAAATATTTTAATTATAATATGAAAAATTTATCCATGTCGTCTATGATTGATTAAAGATTGAATATTTAAAGATAAAATAAGGATAAAGGCTATTTGAGATAGAAAATTAACAAAATTTCTCAAGTGGACTAACCCACCAACCCAACAAACTAATAACTTTAACTTGTAGGTCAAGTGAGTTGAGATAATTTAATTCACTTATGTTAAATGAACAAAAAACTACATCTTAAACCACTATTTCAATGGATTAAATGGGTTTTACTTGATAGATCAAACTCATTTTAGCAACTATAACTACGATAAAGGATTTTTTTTTTTACAATTATATTCGAGTATCATAGCTAATATGAAGACATAAAAAATTGCAAGGGAGTAAAAAAAAAGCAATAGCTTTATTCCTATTGTGTCACATTCTTTGTGCACCGACAAAGCCGCAAGTGTTCTTGGTAATGCTGAAGACACTGAATTAAGGATTTTGAGATTTCAATTTCTTGTTTGAATTCAGCCTAAAATTGAAATATGTTAAAGATGAGATATTTCGAATGAGGAGAACATTGCATAATATTCCAAGTTGACAATGACTATGTTCTAGAATCAGCATGACTTTTGCTTCATTATGTTACTCTCGCTTTCATTAGTGAGAATCAACTTACTCTATTAATCATACAGTTTGAATCCATTAAATTTATTTTCTTCCAAATCCTGTTAATTTTTCAAAAGTGAAAAAGAAATGAAGAAAAAATTACAAATGTGACCCTGTAAACTCCCCAATCACTTAATTATACATTGAATTCCAGCTAGCCCCTCCAAGGTTTAAGCAAGATGAGCTATGCAACTAATGCTATTGTACCCTCTCTCTGACTCGTTTGGCCAAGGAAAGAACTATCTAATTAACTTAATTATACCCTAAAAAAGAAGTTAAAATTTAGCCCCGAAAAAAATTAAAGCTTTCGGGGTAGGTTTAGTGATCCATTGCAATATTTAGTTGGCCAAAATCGAAACATTATTAATGTTACCCAATCTCTTCTCAATCAACCTTTTTCACTGAAACGGTGCCTTTTGTTTAACAAACCAAGGCCCAATATGTTGGCATCCTACAGTAATAATGTTGGTACACATTTACATTTATTTGTTTTCTGCTTGTCACTTAAGAGATTATTACTCTTTGAAACGAATAAACACACTTTGTTCGTTGCACAAGATTTTTTTTTTTTTTCTGGGTATTAAAGAAGCTACAAGAGAAGGGAATTCAACACGGATGATCTCTTATTTTCTATGAAGATTCATGCTCCCACTAACAATCACTGCCAATTGAAGTCTTACAATGCTCTCTCTATTTATGCAGTAAAGTTAAGTGACAACAACCCTATAAAGAACACTTCAGTGGATAAAATCTTTCAAAAAATGCCACCTAGTTGTATCAATATCAATTAAATATTTGGTATAATTAGTTCTTCTATTGATTTTTATGTATTTATTAATTGATGCATAACCCCTCCTCCATCTTTCTCACTCATTCCCATTTAACTGATCCTTCCTTACTGAACCATTGCAGGTTTCAAACTCTTGCTTGAACCGCACACAATGGTTCAGAAACACATGCAAACTCTCATGCATTAGTATCTCTCTTTGATCAACCCACTTGCTCACTAGTCACTGCATTTCCTCTGTTTTAGAGTCTTACCTTAAACCCACATGGTAGCTCTCTCTCTTTCTTTCTTGCCACCCACAAAAGAAACTTACCATGGATTCCTTCAACCCAATAGCTATCTCTGCAAGTTGTTGGCGCCAAATCTCAGTGTATGATCCGAAGGCCACATGCAAAACGGAGCTCCCCTGTTCAAGCGTTTTAGTCTATCCACTGAACCCAATTCGGTTTGCATTTTGGGAAATAATGATACTAATCATGCTGAATTATATATGAACACTGAATTATTTTTTTTAATTTTCTAGCCAAAAGAAACAACTAATTCTAATTCTAGCATTGTCTTGTTTGCACATAAAAAAGAACAATCGCATCAACTTCGTCTACCAAGAAATGAGCATTCATTTAGGTACTTCGTGTAAGAATGATAAAACAAACAAAATGCAAAGAAAAGAGTAAGGATATGGAGAAAGTAATTAGTACAAGACGTTTGCTCATCATTCAAACGTTTTGCACTCTCATCTCTAGCTTTATTAAGAGAAAAAACATTCCATAACATGAGACAAAGAAAGAATCCATTCCTCTGATGCTGGGTTCTCTCACAAGATGGACCACTTTCTGGGCTTTCTCTCAACTACTCACTCTTTGGTTCACTGAAATACCCATTTTCATTTATCGCTGAGCTTCCCTCTGAGAGCCAGCACTGGACCTGCAAATTGGGCAAATGGGTGTCTTCAGAAGCCACGTGTCCACACAATGGGCATGAAAGCTGTGCTTGCAAATAGGCAACAATCTGCACTTATCCCCTGTAATCAGAATCTCCAAGCACACTGCACAAGTCACAGGACTGTCTCCATTTTCTTTGGCTATATAATAAAAGGAAGGAAGCTTCTCTATTTCATCTTTCGACATGCTTGTTCCCTCATTGGTAGTGTCCCTCTCCACTACTGTTCCTCTGGCTTCTGTTCTAGCAGATCGCCAACTCATACAAACATGAAATGCGATCAAGATCCCTAGCCCCACAAATAGTAGCACCACAGGTATGAAGTTTTCCATTATGACAACTTAGTTTTGCAACACCCAGAAATCTTTTATTCATCATCTCTCATTTGTTTCGTGCTCTATATCATAGCAAACTCACGAATGAGGGGGAGGTTGCAATGTCCCTTCCCCTCCATTATCCCTATCCAAACATACCCAACTTTTTTTGGCCAAAAACAAAAAAACAAAGTTACAACTTTTGGCGCTAATCAGGTTTAGTCGTTCATTCTGTTATATTTAGCAGGCCAGACAAAAACTTTGTAAAACAGTACGTATTACTATTGTTGAATTCATCTCAACCTCTATCCCCGAAAAACGTATTCGTGAATCCAAACAAGAACCTTTAACAAACCGAGGTTTAATTTGTTGGGTATTAATTCTACCGTAACTAATGTTATCTTACCTTGTCCTTTTTCTGTTTGTTTGTCACTAATTAAGAGATCATTTCTCTTTTAAACGAAATACATCGCAAAGTCTTTTCTATTTTCTGGGTCTTAAACATGGACGATCACTCTATTTTCAAAATAATCCCTGCCAATGTTACTACTCTTTCTCTTATATATACCAAAAGTTAAATCATAACAATCATATAAAGATCTCTTGGATGGACAAATTTTCTAACTCGCCAAAGAATATTGTAGAAGGGCCTCTCAAATTGTTACTAAATTAAACTGTCCTTTCATAAATAAACATATATTCTTCGTAATACTGTACTAGATATAAAATTTTACCTCTGTTTCAAATTATTTATGAAATGCATAGTTAATGATAAAATATACAATTTTCATAAATAAACATATTTTTCATACTTGCATTTAAGAGTGTGCTCTATAGTTTCGGGACTAGATAGCCAAACAATATTGCCTCACTTACATCTAAAACATCTCAATATCAATTCAAAGTTCCAACTTCTCATTCTGTTTCAGCTTTCTAGTTAGGATTGTTGGTTAGATTAATATTTAATGGTGAGCCCTGAGCAGGCACAAAGCAAAGAAGTCTCTGCACGTAGGTCCCTGCCAATTATATATAGTTAACTGGCCTTCATCTAAACCATCTTGATTTAGATTCTCCTCGTTTCACAGAAATAACACAATGAAAGGAGTTTGTATAATCCTATTCCACCGGAAAAACCTTCTTTTCTTGTCCATGATTTACCTCTCATGCTTCTTAACTTGATCATACCTCAAATTGACTCCACTTTCTTAATAACATCACATGCATGAACTTACACGATCAACTTCAAGTTTAGCCAGTAATAAACTATCCGTGCGAAGAGTCCAAAATTGAAGCAGTTCAGGTTTTCTATGGAAAGCGATTGAGAATGATAAAACAAATACAATAAAAAGAAGATAGGTAAGGATAAGGAGAAAAGCATTCCTTAGCATGAGACACAGAACGAATTCATTCCTCTGATGTTGAATTCTCTGTTGACTGCATTCTAACGTTTGTAGATGGACCAATTTCTGGGGTATCCCTCAACTGTTCGCTGTCTGGTTCATTGAAATGGCCATTGTAATTTATAGCTAAGCTTCCCCTCTGAGAGCCAGCACTGGACCTGCAAATTGGGCAAATGGGTGTTTTTAGAAGCCACGTGTCCACACATTGAGCATGAAAGCTGTGCTTGCACATCGGCAACAATCTGCACTTATCCCCTGCACTTAGAATTTCCAAGCACACGGCACAATCCACAGGGCTACTTCCATTTTCTTTAGCTATATAATCATAGGAAGGAAGCTTCTCTACCTCATCTTTCGACATGTTTCTTCCCACATTGGTAGTGTCCCTCTCCACCATTGTGCCTCTGCCTTCTCTTCTGGAGGCTCTCCCAATTATGCAGACATGAAGCAAGATCAAGAACCCAATCCCCACAAATAGTAGTACCACAGATAGGATGATTCCCATTATCACAACTGTTGTTGCAACACCCAGAAATTTATTACTCATCGTCTGATTTGTTTCTTGCTAAACATCATTACAAAGATCTGTTTATCAAAGCAATCCAAAATGTAACCTTTTTGGTCGATACTCATGATTGAGCAAACTCTGAACCTGAACAAATTAACATATATAGCAGAAAAGTACATGCACAGCTGTTTCTATAGTACGAGAAATCAGAGATCTGATGAGGGATAGGTAATGAAAAGTAAATAGAAGCACAGGAAACAGGGGACCTGGTTTTGTCTCATTAACACAGAGAAAACAAAGAAAGCTTGCTTTTATTTGTATTTGCTGGTGATGATGCAGCCTGAGAACTTTATTTATAAGAACATAGGTAGATGATCGTCGATATTTTTTATATTTATTGTTCAGTGGTGGATTCGGTTACTGTTCATGGCGTGGGTGGGAAAGCGACCATATTTTACAGGTGGATGCAGAAAATCACGGTAAGCTTGCAACTTCAACCTTTATCTCTCTGTCTCTTACTCTTTTCGCTTTACCTTTCGTGCTTTATTCTCTGTTTGTCTTGGAAGCATGCACACCTTTTTCCATTAAATTATGATGCACACCTTAATTGAATGAATTGCTTTCCTCTAGTAAAATCAATGTGTCTATTTGAGCAAACCCTCTATGAAGTTATGTGGGGTCAAATTTGAGATTTTCTTGTTATGATTCTCACGTAAATTAATTGTTCTTAGCTTAAATTAAGATGGGGATTCCGATAAATTAATTTTTTTTCACTTTTGCCTTTTAGGCTATCTTCCCTTAGAAGATTTCTTTAATTAATATATAGCAAGTGTAATTTTAAAAAAACAAAGATGCATTTTCATTCTAACATTGAGATCGTCTTTTTTTTTAATTGTCTCAGGTGCATCAGTATCTTACCTAGCGAGCTGTTTGATAAAAATAATAAAAATAAATGATTTAATAATTAATAAATCTGTCAACAAACTGGGATACTAGTATACCTACGGCACAATATAATTAACCTATTAGTTACTAAAGGCCACAATGCTAATCTAAGGAGTTTGACGGAGAGAATTTAAGTATTCACTTTAAAAATTCAATATTTCGTGCTTCGTATAAAGACGTACTCATTTCTTTCCATCCTAAAATAGATTAATATAGTCAACAGATCATGTGATATCAGTTTCGTTTCTTTTAACTAAAGTAAATTTGACGTATGGGAGATATAAATTTCTAAATTTCTACTACTTTTAAATGCCTAGTGAAAATTTACACAATTAAAATTCCTTATTATGATAAAGTTAATTGACTCCTTAATGTCTTGAAAAAACATGACGCCGTGAAAAATATAACAAACAAATACTAGCTTTAAGTGAAATTTGTAAGCTATATATTTTTTTTCTACCCAGATTTTCGAATGAGACGTGATACTATACAAATTTACACCCCCCACCACTGGTGGGTGGCGCATTTTGTCATTAGTTGCAACTTACCCTTTGATTACTTGGGGCTATGATATTTTTTTATGCTTTGAAATTCATGAACACTAAATGGATGGGGAAAATAACTAAATGCAGATATAACTTTTCCTATCATGTTCTATCCAATGAAAACATGCCAAGTAAATGATTATTCTAGACATAAAATTTTTACACGAGCTAAATTTTTATTGAACATAATAACAAAGATATAAGAAAATAAACCTAAATCCAATCATAATTGTGTAACATTAAATAAATGTGATATGAACATAAGACTGTATTGAGCAAGAAATGAAACGGCATCCAAAAGAAAGTTAAGATCTATCATTCCATCCATCAAAGAAAAAACACCACCCTAAACAATGCAAAATCATTATGCAAAGTGATTGTTTTCATGAAAAGTGATAAATCACTCAGTACCCCAAGTGCCTCGGTCATTCGTCATGTTAAATTGAGCTCATACTGTTAATGCCTCGTTATAGTATGGTATTTGTTTGTACATTATCATCATTACGCATTGGAAATGATTGTCAAAGCCAATCAGTGACTAAAGTGTTGGACGCAAGAGAGAGGCAGAAAAGTACTTTGTACACCTACCAGTGACCTCAACTCGGAAAAGAAGACATTATATATTTCCTGTTCAATACGTATTTCAACCGCTAAACAAGTAGTCTCATCTTTCATTGAATTTACAGAACAAAAAAAAAAAACTAGCGACCCAGGTAATCATGAAGTACACTTACTGAAGTTCACATAGGGTGTGTCATAAAACAAGACCCTCCCGAGCAATACTGGTCACACGAAGCACAGCTTGAGCACTTAAAGGAGATAGTTTTGATTGACAAAAGTTCTCCCATGAATTCATCTCCAGTTGCTCAGAAACAGTAGGCGGCAAGAGATCATGGAATTTCTTATACGCATTTTGAAGTTCAAGAATTAGAGTACGAGCTGCTTCCCTGGACTCTGGGAGCTGGTCACTCAGCTGGGATGCTGCTACTTCGATCAATTTGTCAATCCCATATTCCTTTATGCCTTCCGCACCCTGTTAGTTGAAGTACAAGGAATACAAGGCGGGAAATGTCAACGCTTAGCATCCACTCACAAGCAAGAATACGTAAGGCTGTATTCATTATTCTTCCACCGAAGTCAATTTCATATTTCAACTGAATAAAGGCCATGTAATCCGGTTCAAATTGTAACAGTCATTGACGATTTTAAGAAAACCTTACCCTTAAATAAAGTTATACTCATGCACTAAACTATACACAAGATAACACATACACCCCTAAGGGGCAGTAGTGATCAGAGCTCAAAGTAAGTTGACCAAAGAATAGCAATTGCATATAAATGAGAGGGAAGTATATTCTGAAACAGCAAAATATTTCATGGAGAATAAATACAGCACTAGTTTCAGCAAATAAAAAACATAATATAATAAATAGTTTACAATGAAGCTCTTTATGACAGAAATATTATATAGGGCACAATAATTATGAATACTCAAAAATCCCTCAGACATATAAGTTGAAGGACTTCTTTCCTTCTTTTTTTTTTTAAACCAAAAAGTTAATGGACCATAACAATCCCACTATTCCAGAGGGAAAAAATTGACTAACAAATAATTTCTCTATGTATGTGTATATGTGTGTGTAAGAGTGTTGTTTTATAAACAAGTTCATTGAATCACACATTATAATGTATTGATCAAAGAAAACAGTGTAGGACACGTATGCTTGAAGACTTGTGCTCCTCAATCAGTGAACATATTATCAATCGATGTTTGGCAATAAATCAATAAGCAAAATTGTTTCCAAGCAAGGTTTAAGGTTTGGTAAATTACTTTGGGACAGACTGTTCTTCCAACTTCTCCAAATTGCAGACATCAAACAGGACTTCAAATGAAAGATTGTTGTTATGAGGAATACAATAAAGAGAAGAACACTCACAATACTGCAAAGTTCAGTAATATTGTTATATGTTAAATCTTTCTCCTGCAGTCTTACCAATAGTGGAACACTTCGAGAAAAGCACATCGAGGCCTTTGCACGAACTCGAGGGTTCTTGTTCTTAAGATATGGTTGCAATTTTGGTAACAAAGACATAGGGGACATCCAAGCAGTCATTGCTACTAAGGCTCTCTCAGCTGCCTCACATACAAAGCGTTTGTCCTGTGAAGACTTGAGAAGAAGCTGTACTAACTGCATCCACCATATTTGTTCCCATGGGAGTACGTGTTAAGATACAGTACTATTCAACGTAGGACAAGATCCCATAATATTTGAGTAACTAAGGATGCCGACATATAAGGAGTAATTAGTTACCAGTGGGTCCAGAGAATCTACTATAAGATCATTGTAGGCACTGAAAATGTCCACAGATGTCATGATGGCAGTTTTGCAAACAGCACTTCTAGGACTTTTCAGGGATTTGACAACAAATTTGATCACATCCCCCCTGTTTACCAGATAGCATACCAAATTAGTAAAAACAGAAGAAATTAATCATTTTGAACTTATTATTTTTTTTAAACAATCTTACTTCAATAAAAAGGAACATACGGTCTGATACTTACAGCATGTCAAGCATTGCTTCCTTATGAAATATTGATAACCGACGTACATTATTGAGTGCATCACATACTAGCACCCAATCCTTAGAGTCCAGTCCAGCTATGAGGGTCTGTTAGAAATCAAGTAACTAAATTCACATAATACAGGCAGTCAAGCACTGACTTCTTTTACATAAAGAAACAAGTTAAAATGGAATACCATATTCTAAATTCAGGCCACCTGCGATGATTATCAACCTTAAACACCTGTAATCCCTGACCCAAAAACAACAGATAAAGTGATACCTTGAGACAAGTACCAACGTCTTCCAGATCATTCAAGTTCTCAGACTCAATATATTCTACTTCAGCATTTCCAATCTCTACCTCAGAATTGACTGTTTGATTTCCAATATGAGGTGGAGAAACCAAGGAAGCACAATTTCTTTTCTTTTGCGACTCTTCAATGTTTTCATCAACATTGTCAACAGGAGGCTTAGTTAAACACGCCTTACTGGAGCTCTCAATCTTCCTTTCAGTTTCAGGAATTGCATTGAGATCCCTAAGAGCTTTCCCTGACATCCCTGTATAGTCTGAGATGTAGAAAAAGATATTAGACCAAAGCTAAACACTAAATATATTTGCAAAAACATGTAAGAAGTAACTGAATAACTGAAAGCAAATGAAGTTCAAAGGCGAACTTAATGAAGAAGAAAAAGTCATCGGATTATGGTACAGAATATAACCAAAAATCCACCAACAAGCCTCATGCCCCCTAATTTCCGTCATCATCTGCCCCACTTCATAAGATGAATGATTTTTGTCATCTACCCCCTAATTTAAATTAACTCACGATTTTCCAAATCCTCTTCTGCCAAACTAAAGTGATTGTCATTCTTCTTCTGTTGTATTCTCTTTTACACAAAATGATTGCAGTTCTAGAGACATCCGCATTTTTAGCACCAAATTAGATTATAGCAAGCTTCCATTTAGGCCAGATTTCGCATACTACCTTCAGACATCTAGACTAAGTAACAAACTAACTTTTGGCTTTCCCTTTATTCCAAATGCTCCATAAAATTCCAAATCGCTGGATAGGTCCAGGGTCCGAAACCATCCTCCACATGAAAATAAGAAAGCCGAAAGTCTAAACCTATAAAATAAAAATCTTGAAGTTACATAATTTTGTCCAAGTGCCCAGAAAGTTCACAAGACCAAAAACCAATACCTATAGGGTAAATGACTGACCTACAATTATACTCCGCTTCCAAAGGAGGTCACACTGTTCACTTGGCCTAATCGAAGGCTACAGAATTCAGATAAATCAACAGATTTAACTCAAAAGAAACCCTTAAAAATTTTAAGCTGCAGAATATTAGTCTACATAAGAGGTATGTCAATAAGCAAGATCTCTTCCAAACATGTACCGTACAGCCGATTCTTAAAAAATCATTACTAGCATTTCAATTTAACCCCGTTATTCCCATGCTTATGCAGATCAAATGTGTGCGTATGGTTAGAATGAAAAAAATCAAAGAAATTACCAGATGAATGCACAGAGAGAGGCTGTGATCGGCCAGAAAATGCAGAGAGTGCGATCAACAACGAGTTGCTCGGACTCAGTCGGCTCTGTGGAAAAGAGGAAGAAGAGATGAGACAAGAAGAGTCAAATTAGACGACGTCGCATCTGGATAACTTGACCGCCAATATTAATTTTTCAAAACTAAAAATTTATAGATAGACCGCCAATTTTAGAGATAAATTCTCTTCCGGTGAACAATAAAACTTTGATTGGATTTCACATCTATAGAATGAGAATAAACGGGAAATGAAAAAAGAATTATTTTAACTTATATAAATTATCCGAGAAAATAAATGTAAATCAATATTATTATTAAATATTTTATTAAAAATAAAAAATGTGTAAAGAAATTTTAATATTTAATCATATAATATTATGAAGTATAAATTATATATTGATTATACTTTTATTTAAATAATCCTTTTTGGGCCAAGAAACTGCAAATAAAAAACATTAATTCATTATAAGTGAACACGACTGATATTGATTAGATCTTTCCTTCATTTTATAATGCCTCGGGGCGCATAAATTATGGGTAGTACTTAGTTTTATTGCAAATTTCATGGCACTCAATTTCAATCGTATAACTAAGTGCCATCATTAATAATTAAAATTTATTTAATTTTTTTATCTAATAGTTTAAAATGTAATTGCAAATTTCTTTTATTCTAAGAGATCTGAACTTAACTCCAGGAATTTTTATTAGAGATTTGTCAATGTGGCTCTTCCATAAGCGCTAAAGCAGGAGCACAAACATGTTCATGGGTACCCGATTGGACATATTATGTGCCAAAGGGACGTCAAAAGGGCAGATTAACCATGTGAGTATGGCTTTGGGACATTTTCACTGACATATATAGGACATGATTGTAGAGTAGATGGATATTTAGGGCTCAGCCTCTTGTATCCTAAGTTTGAAATTAGTTCATTTGAATTTCACATATTGCACCAGTCCAAATATTTATTTACTCACATCTTAGTTTCTAAGTTGGATCATAATCAAACTTGAACTTAAACAAGTCTCTTTGCCTTTCTTTGGTCTAATTTTACCCTAAACTGGCGTTGCATTTATCTTCAACCAAACGGCAATTTGGGAATTTAATCCATGACATGACTAGGTTGAAATCCAACATATCTCTGTATCACACTCCTCTTTTTGCCCGGCACGTGCAGTTCCACCTCCTGCCCTGGTCAATAACTTGTCGGCAATCTGTTTTGTTAATAATTTGGACACTTTCAAGGGATATAATTAATAATTGTGGGTAATTTAAGAGTATCAAATATCGATGTTAGCATATTGTAAAATATTATGACTCATCAACCCATAAATCAAACTTAAACCCAAGTTGTACCTACGCAGGGGCCAAGCAATATTTAAGTTCCTTTTTTTCCCCAGCGTAAAAAATTCCAAAACCTGTGTGTGTCAGTACAATATAAAATTATATTGGCCATAATGTAAAATATTGACATAAAAATTGTTGTTAATTATGCTTTCCGTTTCTTTCGCGTACCAGGCCTTTTTTTTTTTTTTTGGTTACTTAACTTTAATTTTTTTTTTTTTCAGGCTGTAGTCAGTAGTTAACTATAATCTGCAGATTGCATTCCCTTTCTTTCTCTTCTCACTCCCTTAATTCCCCTTTTTCCCTATCATTTTTTTCCAGATAATTTTTTTTATAAATAAAAAATTGAGATAAATCTTTCAATTTATCTTCTTTCTTCACCGATTTAAAAGTTTTTTTTTTTTTTTTACCTTTTGATCACTCTTTCTTGAAGCATAAATTTTTTTGTATAATTTCACTTTTATTAGCATCTTTCTTTTTTCTCGTTTAAAAAATTTTGTAATTTTTATTTTATTAGTTTTGGAATCCTATGCAGGTATGAGAATTGTCGGACTTAATACATTGAATGTATAATCATGATTATCTTATTAAAGAATTGATCATGGTAATGATCAAATGTCATCCAAAACATATAATTTAGTAGATCATTAGAATTTTTATTCGCTTTTTAGTTTAACAAAAAATTGTTTTCACATATACTAATATAGTTTGGGACTCTCTTTTTTTTTTTTTTTGTCACAAACCAATTAAGAAATAAAAATAGTATCTTTAACAAAGAAAAAACTTATACTTTGTATATATTTATTATTAAATTATTCGATGGAAAGATGATCAGTTATTAATTTTTAAATACATGCGTATAGTTTTTACAATTCAGCATTATATAATTATTTTTTTAATTTTTGTTTCTATACATATAATATTTTCATTGAGAACCTAAAAATATAAGGAATTTTATTTAGGCTTAATTATTTAAAAAATTAAAAATAAACGTAAGAATCTGAGGTGTTAAATAAGTTTACACTATTTTTTAATATAATTTTGTTTTAAAATAGTACTTTGTAGAATTGTTGTTGCATGTTTGCATATGAATAAAGATTTCATTATTTTAAATAATGATGGTTGATATATGTATACGTGTGTGTAAGTGAAAAGTACTTATTTTTAAATCTCAAATGGTTAAAATTAATATAAAAATTATTAGTTATAAAGTCAAAATAAATTATTATTATTTATTTATAATAATTTTGCCTTAATGACCCAATTAATTACAATTAATAATTTAGCTAATGAGAAATTAAATGAGTGAAATTTTTCAAAAGAATTGGCTAAGGTATTTCCTCCCCTGAAGGTTGCTGGCCAGTCACCGCTATGTCACCGGCAGAGGAGCTCATTTTTCGTCGGAAACCGCGAGGAGATGTGATCTAGGGCGAAGCTCTGGTGGGCCTTTTTTCCATCACAGTTTGGGTGGGTTATGCTCCTTACCTCCTAGTCGTCATACTCTGCTTGATTGGCCGCCGGTGAAGTCGTTTTTTGGCGGGTGTCCGAGGAGCTAAGAACAGTGGCGTTTTTGGGCGAATTCAGTAAGTTTCAATCGGTGTTTTCTTAAGATTGATGTTAGAAGAAGCATTTTCAGCCCTTATCCATTGAATTTAAGCTTTGGAAGCATATATTTTTGGTTAGTTTTGAGAAGTTATGCTGATAGGGACCAAACTAAAAAGTTTAAAATTTTGGGGTTTTTAGAAAATGGTGAAATGTTGTATTGTAACGGGTTCAAATTGATCCTATAATAACACTTTTAGATCTAATGGCATGAAACCTTAGTGTTTGTCATGGATTTCCTTGGATTGAAGGCAAGAATATGGGATTAGGGACTAAAATGAAAAGTTTAGAAAGTTTGTGGGGCAAAAAATGTAAATTGACCAAAAGTCTGGGAAAGTTATTGATGGGATTAAGGAGAGTGAGTTAGGGTTTTGTTTTGAGTAATAAACAAGAAGAGGAGTAATTATTGCTTTTCAAATGGTGTAGGTAGCCCGTAAAAGTGATTTAGACACCTAAGGGAAACATTGAATTGCTTGTAACGAACGGCACCTAGGTGTGCAGATAGCACTCCCCAATACTCTTAATTATGCTTCACTTTTATTGCTTGAAAATGTTTATAAGTATCATTATTAATTTTATCATGACTATAATTTTTCGGAATTGAAGTTAGGAATACTAAAAATCCCTTGACATGTGAAATAACTTTACTTATGGTTTTGAACTCATGCGTACAGTTAGGAATAACCGCTTGATGAATCCTTATTGCAAATACAGATGGATTTCATGTATACTTACTACTTTTTCTATGCATGCTTGTTTTAATTCCAATATTATTAGGAGGACTAGATAGGACACTGGCTACCAACAATAGTTCTGTTAGCCCTTGGTGCACCTAGGTAATGACCCAGCTAGCAGGGTTAGTGATAGTGCTAACCCAGTGTGATGGCCATCACACGTGGACCGCTGAGTGAAAATCTTTGTGAGTGGTGACTTTACGCCTGTTAGATAGTTGTCCTCGAGGATTGTGTATCCTCGTCTATTGTGATTTGCCTTTTGTGGCTGTGTGTCACACCAGTTTGGTCCTTGGTAGTCCTTCCTTAGATAAGATCTTCAAAAGCTTATTGGTTCCTTGTGAATGACACTTTAAGTTAATTGTTTGAAAAGAGCATTTTGCATCAGAAACTGTTTATTGTAAGGTTGATTGTTGTGGTTTAAACATAATTGTATTTTACTCAATTCTTGACCATGTTTTACTCTCTATTTATATATGAAATTTGTTACTGATTTTGGGGTGTTATCTGTCGAAAAAATTTGGTCTTACATAGGGAGATAAAAGAGTTCCCGGAGGCAGCAGAACACTGACGGGGAGTCTGGTGGTGAGCCCCGCTTGTAATGTTACGAGGCCTTTTCTTTTTGTTTAGTCGGTATTCGTGGCTTATTCTTTTGGGATGTATATATATCTATAATGGTAGCCATTGGTTGTATGTCTGGGGTGTTATAGAGACCACAGTTGAACTTTCCATAATTGTTGTATTTTGTAATTATGTTATATTGGGTTGTACTGGTGAGAGTGGAGTTCTCCTATATGTTATATTGCCTTACAAGTTATTGTAGAAATTTCGGGACGTCCTATTTACTGGGGAGGTGTTGCCGAAATTTCTACAAACTCCCTATTTTGTATTAAAACCATTAAAACCTTTATTTTATAATTAAGGCAAATTATATTTCATATTATGCAAATTGAATAAATTCGACGTGATATTGAATGTCCCTCTAGTGTAAGGTTTGCAGGTTCAAGGATTTTTTATCGTGGCCTGTGCCAATCCCACTCTAAGGATTTAGGATGTAACATTTGCATTAATCTTAACTGTTGATTTATGATTGTAGGAAAATTTTATATTTGTCATTTGGACTAACAAATTGAAACTTTTTCACCAAATAGACAAAAATGTTTATGAATATCTAGGTCATTATCTCATAATCATATTTTTACTTATATAGTTTAGATACTCTTGTATGTATTTTGTGTTTTACTAAACAAAAAAAATGTTTTAATTTAAATGGATTATTCATGGATTATAATTCTATATACTTTCATTTGAGTTTTTTCAATTAATACATTATAACTGCATAGATAACCAATGATAATATTAAAAGGGGAAAAATATTTTTTTAGCTCCTCACTTGTTAAAAAATTACTATTTTAATAATTTACTTATTAAAATATTTAAAATAATACTTCATTTATTGAAAAATATCATATTTATTCCCTACTTAAAAGAAAAATCAAATTTAATCATTTAAATTTAAGGTTTAAAAATTAGTTGAGTGATTAAATTTAGTAATTTTTTAAAAAGTAAGATCAATTATGATATTTTTTAATGAGTGAATGACTATTTTAAATATTTTAACTAGTGATGATAAAAAAAATATATTATTTTCATATAAAAGTGTATAATTTAATTAAAAATTTATATAATTATTTTTAATAATGATACATATGGTGATTTTATTAAAAAATTAAATATTCATCATATTTTACTTACGAAATAATATAATAAGAATATAAAGAATTATCTCCAATCTAAAATATTAATGTCAAAATTGCTAACCTAGGTAATTTTTAATCAATGTATACTAAATTTTATTCATATTTTAAAAAATTTGTAAAAATAAGATTAAGGAGCCCTAAAACTGGATGCAATTTATGTAGTTACTGGTAACGTTAGGCACATATTATTTGTTTACTGGAATATACTTCAAATATAATAAGATGATTATATTATAAAATATGTATATACATAAGGAGAACAATTAATGAACTTGCCAAAAAAGTCGGCATCGGTCATCGTTATGGTACATTAAAAAAATACGAGGAAAAGTGCAGAAGTCGCTTAGGGCCTTGGAGGAGCGTCCCTGAATAGTCAAGAATCCAAGTTTGGTGCAGAAGATGAGAAGCGCAAGAGAGGCGGACGCAGAGGCTGAGAGGTAATCGCTGGGAATTGTGCTGCCAAACGAGATCACATCGCCCAGTGTCACTTCTCAAAAGCCACTACTTATCTAAAGTACAATACAACCCCTATCCTTTTCCTGCGTTGCATCCCCCATCTATTCCACTGTACAAACCCTCACAAAATAATAATAATAATAATAATAATAATAAGTGTTACGAGTTTAGGCTCTTTTTGATACTGTCCTCTCACGGTCCCGTTCTTGTCTTTCCCTCTTTCCGTTTTCTCTCTCTTTCTTTCTTCGCGACCCCTTCTTCTCCCCCGAAGGCCTGGACTCGAACCCAAAAACCCAAACCCCACTCTCACTCTCCCTCCAATCTCACTTGGTCTTTGATCCACACATTCTTCAATCTTCATCGCAGTTCCTTTGCTGAACAATGTTACCAGCGCCGCATCGCAACTCACCGGCTTCTAACTCCGGACCAACCCTCCGATAATGGAACTCACCGATTCCGGCGACGAACTCAGGGACCAGAAGCTGCCTCAAGACTCTCGCTCTGGACTCGGAATCGACCTCAATGAGATCCCCTCTCCTTCTTTTGCCGAAACCCTACCGGATTCCATCGACATCGTACGCGCTTACCACGAGAACCCGGCGCCTCCGCCCGGAGGCCCGGCGGGGATTCCCGGAGACGTCCGCGGCTCCACTTGTGGTGCCTGCGGGAAGCCCGAGGTGCGGGGTCATGTTGTGGTCTGCGACGGATGCGAGCGCGGCTACCATTTGGGCTGCGCGGGAATGCGTGGTCGCCAGGCTGTGAACCTTGATGAATGGGTTTGTGGAGAGTGCGTGTCCCGTGGGGTGAACAGTAAGCGCTGGCCATTGGGTGTCAAGTCCAAGCATCTTTTGGATATCAATGCTTCGCCACCCAGCGATGCTGATGGTGAGGGTAGTGAAGAATTGCAGGATTTGAGGTATGAAAACTCTAGCATTCTTCTTAAACCTTACGTCTTGTAAGCTTGAGCGCAGGGTTGACGAAAATGAGTGTTTTTTGTTTTTTTTAAATAATTGTAGTTTGCCAGGAGAAAAACTTTTCGTTATGGTAGTTGAAAGTTTAAGGCTTTATCAGAGAATAAAAAGACAAATAACGACGAAATACGAATGGGATGAAGTCAAATTAGTGTGATAGAAATAATTTAGATGCGCTGATGCTCGTTGTCTTTTTGATATGCATATTTCCTTGTATTCATTACCATTCATGGAAGTGGTTATATCCCCCAAGGCCTGGCCAATGTTACTGAAACATTTCGTAATCATAGCTTCTATACATAGTGAGAGCTTTTGAGTTTAACACTATACGGATTTTTCTAAGAAGCTATTGGCTTGAATAACAAATACTACATTACGCATGAAATTCCTTGTAATGCTGTGCATCCTGCTTGTTGATGCTCCAGCGTATCATTGTACTCCTCTTTCACTTAATTGTCATGCTTTACCCAAACAAATATGTTATGAATGATATTTGGCAGCCAAAGTTGCTTTATTTCTTCTGTTTCACGTTATATAAGTCAGGCTTGTAAAAAATTTTATCATGTACTTTTTTATATTGCCCCAGCCTAATTATAAATATTGTATAATTTGAGCCTGACATTATGAAAAACAATAAATTATTAATCTTTTTTCAGTGCCTTATCACTTTGAGAGTCATGCTAGTGTTTATCAAAACATGATAATGCTGGATATCATGGCTGCAATTTGCTGGACTTTTGTCTTCTTTTGCTGGTGGCAGGGTGCTTTTCTTTGTATTGTCGCAAGTTTCTTTCTGGTTTCATTTGTGTCTTTTATTTTGTTGATGTGATAATTAAAATTTCCAGAACCCCTGTTGTTATAAGTAGTTATTTTTTTTACCTTTATTTTGGTTCTAGGAAGCACACGCGGGGTGATAATTCTTTTGGTGCCAACCCATTTGGTGCCCCAGTAACATATTCAAATTTCTTCAATGGGAATGCTTTTGGCTTCCAAAAAGTATCTGGAGTTGTGACGCATGCTGTTAGAGTGGGTTTTGAGGATGTGTTGAGTCGTACCCAATCAGTGACTACTAGTTTAGAAGAGGTAGATATGGATTTGCCTTCTGGAAGGCATAGGAATAGTAAAAATACTACTATTGGGCTACCTTCTCGAAGTCCAGGTGAGTTAATTTTGCAGGCTCTCAGAGATTTTATATCCGAAAGGCATGGTGTTCTGGAGGAAGGTTGGAGAGTGGAGTTTCGACAACCAATGAGCAGCTCTGAGCTGTATGCTGTTTACTGTGCACCAGACGGAAAGATCTTTGATTCTGTGTTTGAAGTAGCTTGTTATCTGGGGTTGATGCCTGGCTACAACTCTGTGGAGTCTGAAATAAGGAATGAAAGGTCCGTCTCCACATCAGGTGGGTCTCATTTAACCAGAAAAAGAAAGTCAGCTAGAATTCCAGTTGCCAATGGCTTTGCTGAAAGAAAGGATAGCTTTACCAACAGTTGTTTTAAAGATCTTTCCTCTGATGCTGTAAGTACAGAGTGTGCTAATGCATGTGGGAACATATCAGAAGCCACAATAGTTGGAAGAAAAGATGATGATCACTGTGGTCCTCAGCAGTCTGCTGTGAGTGAATCTAAGTCATTTGTCCTCTTCTTTTTCCATGTAGATGATTTCTTACTTTCAAGTTTTTCCATGTTAAAATAAATTTACTGTATAATTTAAAGAACTATAATCATGATGCTTTTATGTAAGCTAGCTAATCTTGCCTATTTTGCTGTTTGCTCTATATTTCAGGATGGGCTTCCTTTACAGTTTGAAGATTTTTTTCTTATTTCTTTGGGAAAAGTTGATGCTAGACCTTCATATTCTGATGTTAACCTTATTTGGCCCATAGGTTATAAATCTTGTTGGCATGATAAGATTACAGGCTCCCTTTTTACATGTGAAGTTCTGGATGGTGGTGATTCTGGACCTATATTTAGGGTCAAAAGGTGTTCCTGTTCTGATTTTGCTATTCCAGTGGGCTCAACCATCCTCTCAAGGTCAAACCTTTCTCAAGTTGTGAGTCAAATCAATGAAGGTGAGAGAAAGATGAATGAAAGTATGGATTGGGATGGTGATGAAAGTATACAGACGATCCTCTTAGACCCTTGCATGCCAACAGAAAATGATGTCTTGAGTTGTCTTGAAAGTTGCTCTAATGAAGCACGTGATAGTCATACATCAGACATATTGCAGCCTGTAACTGGTTCAATTCAGGGTAAAACTCAAAATTTGTTGTCTAATGATGTGGGGTTGATTGGTGACATTTTGGTGGAAGAGCATTCGTCATCTGCAGCATGGAGAGATATTTCCCAAAAATTAGTTGATGCTTGCAATGAAATTTGTGAGCAGAAAGGGACTCTAAAGTTCTATTGTAAACATGTTGAGGATGAAACATGCTTACATAAATGGGATATAAGGAATGGCAAGAATGAAATACACTCGACTTCATTTGCTAAGTTTTGTGGGTCGCCTGCTCTTAGTATACCAGCTATAATTCATGCAGATAATGATCTGGAAAGTCTATATGAGGTCTTAAGTAAATGGTTGGAGCAGGATAGATTTGGATTAGATGTCGAGTTTGTACAAGAAGTACTCGAACTGCTTCCTGGCATTGAAAGCTCCTTGCAGTATGAATTTCTGAATAGGAGAAGTAATAGCTCTTCATTGCCAACAGTTGGGAATGGGTTCTTAGTGGCTGATTGGAGAGGTGGATCACAATATGAGGAAGAAGCCATGCAAGGTTTATATAGGAAGCACAAGAAAGTAAAATTGGCCAAAGAAAGTGTTGAGGAAGATCATTGTCCACCTCCTGGCAAGCCACTATGCTCTAGGGTTCCTTTTGAACTCGTTGGTGATGTTTTTCAGGTATATGGATGCTACTTACCATTGGCACGGCTAAAATATCTTTATCTTTTTTTGCGCATTCTTTGGTTGTATTATTTATTTGTATGTACACAAAGTCTTAGATGGTTTTTGTTGTTTTCTTCCAGGCTTGGGAGCTATTACATAGATTTCATGAAATTTTGGGCCTGAAGGAACCTTTGTCATTGGATGAGCTGGAGAAGGAACTTATCAACCCATGGTTTGATGGATCAGTTTTTCATGAAAAACTTGAGAGGGATGGAAGTGGTGGAACAATCTTGCCCCCAAGCTGTGAAGCTGGTCCATCAGTTTCTGTTGAAAGTCCACATGCATTTATTCAAGTGGAAACAGAAGCTATGAAAGAAGCTGCTCAAGTTGAGCTCGCATCTTTCACTTACTCCAGATGCTTTGGCGTGTCTTTGACCAAGGCTCATAATTCTTTGTTGGAAGTTCTAATAGGGGAACTGCAATCCAAGGTGGCTGCCCTGGTGGATCCTAATTTTGATCCTGGAGAGCCAAGAACAAGACGTGGAAGAAGGAAAGATGTAGATAATACAGTTCCTGCCAGACGAGCCAAGCTCAATATGCTTCCTATTAATGAACTAACTTGGCCAGAATTGGCCCGTAGATACATATTAGCTGTCTTATCTATGGATGGTAACCCTGACTCACCAGAGATTACTGCACGGGAAAGTGGTAAAGTATTTCGCTGCTTACAAGGTGACGGTGGTTTGCTGTGTGGATCCCTTACTGGTGTGGCTGGGATGGAAGCAGATGCACTGGTAAGAATGTCTTCTGTTGTGCTTTGTTAAATTTTATCTTCACCTGGATTATAATGATGTGATGCTCATTTTCTTCTGGAGGGAGGGTATATAATTTCTGAGATATGGGTTTTTATTAGGGTTATAAGGTAATATATTATATTCAAGGATTGTAGGATAGTAGTGACTTTAGGGTTTAATAGGGCTTGATGCCTAGAAGGCTAGCTAATAGTTGGCATTTCCTGCCCCAGGAAAGAAGTTTGGGTTTCATGTGCCAACTTTCCTTTATGTTAACTTGTTCAACATTGATTTGGGGTATGGCAGCCAACTGCAGTTTAGTAATAAATCATAGCTGATTTGGAAGCTGAAAAGGGACTGTAATAGTAGTTTTCAATCATATAGGGTACTAATTATTGGAAAATGGTGGTGTTGATTAGAAAGAAAGAAGAAAGTCTTTAATGTTTTTATTGTGTGAGCCATGTCTGAGAATAGTCTATAACTCAGGAAAATCAATTTAATTCAGAAGGACAAGTAGAAAATTTATTATGATCCTTACACTGCAGAGAATGCCTTTAATATGCTGGAGAGCAAATTCAGGATACTTGTATCAAAAACTTCTCTTCAGTAATTTGGAAGTCATAAACAACCATTAATGGAGTATTGGATAGGAGATAATTTTTTATTTAAGTGTAATTTAGTTATTAGAGATTGTTGGGACCCAAGGGAGTGCGGGGAACTCACCCTTGAAAACCAGCTTGCAAAGGGAAAGAACTATACTCCTTGAGTACCTCATCAAACAGCCCATATTACTTGATGTGGGACTTAGGTAGTTCATACTGCCCAAGTCCCCAACATAGGACCGCCCTTGAAGAGCCGACGTTCCAGCGACTGCATTCTACGGCACTTCACCCACCCTTCCACTAGTTATAATTTCCGTAGGTAGCCCTTTCCGTGATGCATGGCTCAGAGCTCTGATACTATTTGTTGGGACTCAAGGAAGTGCGGGGAACCCACCTTTGAAAACTAGCTTGCAAGGGGGAAGAACTATACCCCTTAAGTACCCCATCAAGTAACGCATACTCCTTGATGTGGGACTTAGGCAGCCCATATTGCCCAAGTCCCCAACAGAGATAAACTTAGAGATATAGTTTGTAATATAGTTATTCAGGATAAACTTAGGAATTAGAATTATCTTAAATTAAAATATGTCCTTGATTTTGTTTTGTAATGGGCCTCTTAATAGAGCTCTAGTTTTACTTTTGGGTATTTGTGTTAACTGTTGAAAGGCCCAACAAGTTGTACATAAACTGCTTGTTCAAATGATGTTGTGGTCAAGTTCCCTTCTTTTTTTTTTTTTTTTTTTAATAAAATTGTGTTAATGCTATTGCTGCCTTTATGACATGGCATTTAAGGTGGTTTAAATATGCATCTTGATTCCTAGTTCTGTTGGTCTTCTCCAGATTCGTTAAGCCATCGCTTGAGCATGACTTTCATGTGGCATTGTGGCTGCTTAATGTTCCTTTTAGAACAAGCAATTTTTGACAAACCATGTAGTTATTATGTTTTTCTTGTTGCTGCTGGCCAAATTTTTCCAGAATGTGATTAGGTAGCCTTCTTCAATTAAAGGAATACTTGTTTTTTGTTACAAGTTCTGTAGTCAAAATGAAATTAATTAAAAAAATAACGATAAATGGTTTTTTCCATTTGACTTTCAGTTGCTTGCAGAGGCTACAAAGAAAGTTTTTGGTTCTCTGAGCCGTGAAAATGTTGTACTTACCATGGAAGATGAGGAGTTTGATGCAAAGGATGCTTGTGAGAAAACTTCAGTGAATAATGGTAACATTCCAGAATGGGCACAGATGCTAGAACCTGTTAGAAAACTACCAACAAATGTGGGAACCAGAATCAGAAGGTGTGTGTATGATGCTTTGACTAAGGATCCACCAGAGTGGGCTAGGAAAATACTGGAACACTCAATTAGTAAGGAAGTGTACAAGGGCAATGCATCTGGACCAACAAAGGTGCTATTCAATGGAGCTTCTTTAATATATTTAATTTGTTCTCTTTAGTTACAACAAGTACAAGCTTTACAAATGGAACTGTTGTATGCATATTTGACTCACCTCTTTGTGATGGTGGTCATAATTGTTGTTCTAATAATTCTTTGTGCATTTTACTTATTTTTAATTTTCTTTCTGGTTAGTGCTTTAAAGTTCAACTGTTTAAGAAATTTTTTTTTTGACAACACTGCTATTTCCTGAAAAGTGTCCAAAATTTGACTGTTTTTTCTCTGTAAAAGACAGTTTAAGAAATTTCAAGGATATCTTGAACTTTATAGCCTAAAAATACCTATCGGCATTTCATTGTTCAAATTGAATCAATTGTTAAAAGTAACTGGTGAGTTTATCATTTTCATCTTAAGACCTTGTTAGTGTCCTCTTTAATTTTTATCTATATTATTTTTGTTCCTAGTCCTAATATTCCCTGCCACAATATGCAAGCTATCTTGTACTTGTAGTATTTACCATGCATATTTTTGTGCATGGTATACCTGACCGTTTTCTAGGAATAGGGGGATTTTTTTTTTTTTTTGGGGGGGGGGGGGGTGGAGGTGTTATTGTAAACGTCATATTTGGTATTATTGGCATCTCCTTTCATTTGAATAGCCACAGATAACCAAACACTATTGCATTAAAACAGTAAAAAATATTAACTTCTTGGCCTTTTGTTAGATAGCGGTCTAACCAATTTGAATGGAATTGAATAATTGAGTGATGGGCTTAATTGTTAATCTGGCGAATCAAAAGAATGATAGTTCAAATACACTTTAAGCTGAACTTGTTTTATGAATGGCTCTTATTATTTGCTTTCTATATATTGTTCCTTTATCTGACACTTATGATCTTTCTTCCCCTTTCTTTCTCAAAGAAAAACCATGCAACTATTTAAGGCTATGTTGCTCAGCTTTATGTTGTTCTCTATATCATATTCTAATATGATAGTTCATCTGGTTAAAATAGCAGGCTTTAATTTTGGTTTGAATATATATTGGGGTATGCTTAATGAAGGATGATCCTGAATAAAATTTGTGTTTATTTACAGAAAGCAGTTCTTTCTGTGTTGGCTGATGTAAGTGGTGAAGGATTGCAACAGAAGCCCAATAAAGGACAGAGAAAAAAGACTGTTATATCTATTTCTGACATTATCATGAAACAATGCCGCATTGTATTACGCCGTGCTGCTGCTGCAGATGATGCAAAAGTTTTTTGCAATTTGCTGGGACGAAAATTGATAAATTCTTCTGATAATGATGATGAGGGACTTCTTGGATCTCCAGCCATGGTGTCCCGTCCTCTTGACTTTAGGACTATTGATCTACGATTGGCTGCTGGGGCTTATGGTGGATCTCATGAAGCTTTTCTTGAGGATGTTCATGAGGTATGTGTTCTACAAAGATTTAGTTGCTTAATTTAGCTTTCCTCCAATTTTTTCCCCTCCCATTCTTTGTGATGTTCTTTGCCTTGTAGTTCATAAATTCTTATCCTAGTTTTTTCCCATTATCAAGTGTATTTAGTAGTCAAGTGCAACTTCTAAATTGCACCAAAAAACTTGAAGCCTTTCCATTGCACTATATCTCTGATTCTAGGAAAAAGCAATATTTTTTTTTTCCCTTTAAGTTAAAAGGTTTTTCTGTTGAAATATCTGATTTAATCAAGCAAACTAGTCTTAATTGTGAATCTCAGGCATCCAAGTGCTGAAATTCCGCATGAGATTTTCTCTCAATCAAAATATTAGATAGAGGAAGCTCACTGAAATTTTTAGGGCTTAATTTTATTATGAAAGTTTTTTAGATAATTAAACACTTCATCTATTCTTGACCCACATCATTGTATAATGACATCTCTAAGCGTACATGCCTCTCAATTTTGTTCATAAGTCTAAAAGTTGATGCAGGGTTTTTATTTTTCATGATTTTTGGGTTGTTCATCGTGAAGATCTTGATATTTCTACTTTTTTGAATTAGTTTAATGAATCATTTCATTTTAAATTTGCCCTTCTTCCGCTATATAATTTCTCTTAAAGGGTTGCTTTAAATAGTAATTCTTTATTTCTATTTGTGTGTGCATGGCTCAAGGTACGTCAGTCTTGGTTTCCTTTTGTTTCCCCTCTTTGAATACTAAAATCTAAAATGTATTGTAATAATTCTTTGTTGCTTATACTATATTTGTAACTATTGACATATAAAGTGCATTGAATCTTACCTTTGGTATTGCAGCTGTGGAACAATGTTCGTGTTGCTTTTGGGGATCAACCTGATTTAGTTGAGCTGGCAGAGAAATTATCTGAGAATTTTGAATTGTTGTATAATAACGAGGTTGGTAACTGTATGGAAGTGTACATGGACAATTGTGCTTTCCCTCCTTTATATGATATTTGAGTATTTTCCTCCTTTATACAATATTTAAATATTTTCCTTACATACAGGTTGTTACTTATGTCCAAAGGTTTGTGGAGTATGCTAAATTGGGAAGCTTAAGTACAGAGATGAGGAAGGAAGTGGAAAATTTTCTCGCATCAACAAGTGAAATTCCTAAAGCCCCCTGGGATGAGGGAGTCTGTAAAGTTTGTGGCATTGATAGGGATGATGACAGTGTTTTGCTATGTGATACCTGTGATGCCGAGTATCATACTTATTGCTTGAATCCTCCTCTTGCAAGGATTCCTGAAGGAAACTGGTACTGTCCTTCTTGTGTTGATTGTAAACATGCAGGTCAAAATGTTTCAGAATGTGCACATCTTATTGGCAAACATCGAAGAAAAAAATTTCAGGGAGAGGTCACTTCTCTTTACTTGGAGGCTCTGACACATCTATTATCTGTAATGGAAGAGAAAGAATACTGGGAGTACAGCGTGAGCGAGGTTTGTTGATTGGACACTTGTTTACTTTTGTTGCCTTCTCATTCCTGCCTAGCTACCGCTCATAAACCTTCTACTGGATGAAAAACTGATATGGTTTTTGCTGCTCACCGGATATAACAGTGTTTGAGGAAAAAGATCTTTTAATGGGATAAGACTATCTGTGTATCAATGTGTCTGATTGCCTTCAATTTTTGTTTTGAATGAGAGAAGAGAATTTATAGCAGAAAGGGAGATCATTCCAAAAAATTATTAAAACAGAGGACAAGAGACCCTCCTCAACCCCCCTTCTCCAAGGCCACTGTATACCACCACCAAAGGTTAAAAAAATAAATGAAAGACTTCCCTGTGAATATCCACAAGGGACACCCCTCTTAAAAGGTCATTTGCGAAACCCATAAAGTGGCCATAAAAATAATTATCATCTGAATGAATCTTAATGGGATACTATAATATGATGATGTATTGACTGGCATCTGTGTTAACTGCTGACTTTCAATTCTTACCTGATTTCCTTGGGTATTGTTTATTGTCTTGTATTGCATCTAAAGAAAGGTCCTATCAAAGTGTTTTTAATAATGCAATTTCTGGTTTAATTTGGTTTTCCAGATGTTTCCAATATTCTAACAATTGTTTATATTAATTGCTATCGTAGAAAAGGTTTAAAATGCACTCTAATGTGCAACCCATGTCATGATAACATATTTGCTAAAACTATGTGATTTCTGTCCAGTGTTGTAATTGTTTAAAGTACTTTTAATAATTGCAGAGAACTGTCCTTCTCAAGTTTTTATGTGATGAGTTGCTCAACTCTTCCCTCATACGCCAGCACCTTGAGCAGTGTGCTGAGTTATCTGCTGAATTGCATCAGAAGTTGCGTGCACTTTCTGCAGAGTGGAAAAGCCTGAAAATCAAAGAAGATATATTGTCCACTAAAGCTGCAAAAATTGATACATGCTCACTAATAACTGCTGGAGAAGTTTGCCTCAAGGAGGGGCTTACAGGATCACTATCAAACCCTGGTAAATGCCTTGTTCAGCCACATACTGCAAGTGACAGTCCTAACAATCTTGGGGCACATGCTGATGGTATGCATTCGGAAGAGATAAGTAAAGAGAAAATTAGGCTCAACAGTGTTGATAAAAGTGTATCTTCAACAAATTCAGAGACAGACAGTCAAAATATGACTTCTGTAAATGTTGAGGGACAACTGAAGAATGTCTGTGCAGTTGTGGATGGCAGTCAATTGCCTACAACTCTGTTGTCATGTGTGGGTTCTCCATGCAGTGACAAATCTTATAAAACTTTTTCAATACCAAATAATATGCCTCAAGAAATTAACAGCTCTGCTGGAGCAGCCACTATCCAGGGCAACCAGCAGAAATTTGAGGGAAGGGATACATCTACTGATCAGCAAGGACAAAATGTGCCTCTTGATGTTCCTAAGTGTGCTGTGAATGAGGCAGAACCATACCACCTCGAGCTCAATGTCGTCAGACATGATATTTCACTTTTGCAGGACTCAATAACTAGTGTTGGATCACAGCTGCTGAAGCTTTCTGTTCGCCGGGAATTTTTGGGTATAGATTCACTTGGTCGATTGTACTGGGCTTCAGCTATGCCTGGAGGATGTCCATGTATACTAGTTGATTCAAGTGCTCCAATGTTGCATATGGGAAAAATGATTAATAGCAGAGACCCTGTGGACAAGATTTCTGCTATGCAGAATTGTGTACTATCTGGCAAGGATGCCTATCAGATGTTAGGGCTGATGAAGGACTCTTCTCCTTTATTGGCTCTACCGAGTAATACACTGGCCTTTAGTTCGCCTTGGGTTGCTTATCAGACTGATGCTGAAATTGAAGAGCTCTTAGGTTGGCTGAAGGATGGTGACCCTAAGGAAAGAGAACTTAAAGATTCCATTATGATTTGGCAAAAGTCAAGATTCCAAGAGTTTATTCATACACAGAATGAAGATCAGGTTGAGCACCAAAGACCTTTTTCCATGCCAGGAGATCGGGCGATTGATTCTCTTGTTACGAAGGCAACCTCCTTGTTGGAGAAGAAATATGGCCCATTCTTTGAGTCATATACCCTTGAGGTTTTGAAAAAGCGAGGTAAAAAGTCAAGAACAACTAATGATGACAAGTTGTACAGGTGTAAATGCCTAGAACCCATATGGCCTTCTAGGCAACATTGCATGTTTTGTCACAAAACCCTTTTGAATGATGTTGAACTGGAGGGACACAATGATGGCAAATGTAATGCTGGTTTGCCTGCCTCTGATAAGAATAAAGATATCAGTGGATCGTCTAAAGCAAGAGGGAATGTGAAATTTGAGACCACCGGTGAAAAAGTCAGAGGTGATACAGACATCGGTGGAACCTCCACTAGTGGATGTTCTGAGCTTAGCTCAAGATTGATTAAGTTTTCTAATCAGGAATCAACATGCCCGTATAACTTTGAAGACATCTGTTCTAGGTTTGTGACAAAAGATTCCAACAAGGAACTTGTTAAAGAAATAGGTCTTATTGATTCAGGTGGGATCCCAACCTTTGTTCCTTCTGTATCTCCTTATGTTAGTGATTCTACTGTTATGCTTATATCAGTTACAAAGGATGATGATATTGCTGGTGGATCCAAAGTTTCTGAAGGGCAGATTCCTCAAGGAAATGCTGAAGGAACTGGCGCATGCCATGGCCATATATCTGGACTTCCAATTGGAAGTTCAATTGCATATGACATCAATAAAGCAGGAAAATCCAATAGATCATCTTTGGGATGTCCAGAACAAAGAGATGGAAAGTCCTTATTTTGTAGTCTTGCTTCACAAATAGGGGTCGATGGCTGTTGTGTGGTACCTCGGTCTTCCTTGAGACCACTGGTTGGAAAAGTTTCACATATTTTGAGGCAACTGAAGAGCGGCCTACTTGATATGGATGCTGCACTCCCTGAAGTTGCTCTAAGACCATCAAAAGCACAGTTGGAAAGAAGACAGGCTTGGCGTGCATTTGTTAAATCTGCAATGACTATATATGAGGTTAGTCTCATTTCTGTGGTTGTAGTATGTGTAGTTTTTCAATTAACAGGCCCTGTCAAAACATTTCTGAATCCTCACTGCTGGTTAGCATCTCCTATTCAAAAATTCAGGACTAGTCGGCTTCTGTGTGTATGCCATTTTAATGTTGAAATGAATGTAATGAAGTATAATCATGGTCATGACCTTCCATTAACTTATGTCCACCTTACACTTTCTGGTCACTGGTTTTATTTGAATTTGGGTAAATTTTAGCCTGGATCTGGTGGACTTATTTTCTGCAACTTTATGAATGTGTTAAATCAAGTTTCCTTTTCTTTTTCAGATGGTCCAGGCAACAATTGCACTGGAAGACATGATTATGACAGAGTACTTGCGAAATGAATGGTGGTACTGGTCATCACTATCTGCCGCTGCCAAATCTTCTACCTTGTCATCCCTTGCCCTTCGAATATACTCCCTTGATTCAGCTATTATATATGAGAAATTATCCAGTCCAAGTTCTACTGATGGCTCTGAACCTGCTGTGGTAGCAGAACAGAAAGCATTGACCACTTTGGATGGAGAGAAATCCAGAGCAAGCCGGAAGTCGAGCAGGAAAAGGAAGGAACCAGATGGTTAATCTTTGAATATGTTTATTGGCCAATTCACATCCAGAAAGTTGGTACTTGTGATGCATGGCGGGAGATGATCATCTGCCAGTTTTGGAATTTGGATGGAGTGTTTATGAGGTCAAATACTGGAGGGTTAAAGGGGGCAGCTGTGGCTGCTGGTGCCACTTGCGTGCTTGTACATATAGGTAAAGCTGACTTGCTAACTCAGATGCTGGTTTTGGCAAAGCAGAATTTGTAGAATTTTCTGCTTGCAGTGACGGCACCGGCACCAAAGAATTATGAGGATCATTGCAATTTTGAATTACTGCTGTAGCTGTCCGATTGGTTGCTTGATAGGGAGAAGTGAGATCGTATTTTTCATTTTTCTGGCACTCTGATCCTTATATGTATACAAACGAAAATGATGTAAAGATATAGAAGAAAAAGGGGGAAAAAGGATAATGGCTAAGTCAGGAAATGTCAGGTTGAGCAGTTGTAGGCAATATTTCATTCTTTATACATTTTCTTTCTCTAACCTCTAAAAATCCCGGCCACGCATGCTTGCGCGTTTGTTTTTGAGCTTCTGCAGATGTGGTTGAATGCAGGGAAGTTATTGGAATTGATGCATTTTTCCAACTACGTTATTGTGCAAGTGTAGGACATCGTTTGCTCTGTATATATGCATAATTTCCAATATTTTTCCTTTCCATCTGTGGGATTTTGTGAAGAAGCCAAAACTTTACCTCCCTTGTATGGGTTAGAACATTTGTAGAGAAACAAGTTATTGCAAGGCGGGTTTGTGGCTACAAAGCAGGACACATTGCACTGTTGAGGTTACACGTTCATTCACTTGCATCAGTCACAGCTGCATTTATTTGGTTATTCAGAAATGCAGGGTTTAGAATTTTTTGTAGGGCTTCCTTGGGAGCTATGTTTGGATAGCTCTCGACTTCTATTCGTCTTTTGGTAGATGTTGGAGTGGGCTGTCTGTTAGGAGCTGCTTGTTGCTACAAAAAGATAAAATTATTATAAAGGAAAGAAATACTCTTAAGGTAAAAACAAGAAAGAAAAAATCCAAAAGGAGTGAGGAGTCTCCGGCAAATGCAATGAATTCTAAATATGCAACAAGAAGTTTTAGGGCCTTGTTTGCGCTGTTTCTACATTCACCATCGCAGAGACCTATGTGTGATCCAGGAGTTTCTTCAAACAGACGAACAGCTGCTTCTGTCGTAAAAGATAATGATTTGTTACTTCTTACGGACACCAATAATTCAAGGTGCAAATTTAACTATAGGTTCATGAAACGTGGTAGATTCTGATCTCGGATATCTTAAATAAGTGCAATAGTTGGATGCTTTACCAAAGCATATGGGAGCATCCTACGTTATAGTCTCTGCATATTCTTTCTGTTTTTGGACAAAAATCTTGGGCAATTTATGACCATCGTGTCACAACAATGCAAAACTTCGAAGTCCTCAGTGAAGAGATCAGAAACATTATCTCCAGCTTTATTCGGGTGAGACGTTGCACGAGTTAGAGGGTGGAGATGTGCAAGTCTGGTGATGGAACGCATCAGAGGGATAATTTTTACGCGTGCATACTCATTCCCAATCTAGATCAGCCATTCCATTGGAGCTCCACGGGAATATCCAATTCCAATAGATTGGATTCGGGTTTTTCAAAAGGATTGGGAAGCCCAATCTACACACCAAACAAAGGATAGGGACATTCCCATTCCATATGCCACGATCCTGAAACCAACCATGGCCATAGTTACTTATTTTTGGATAATAGATCTAATTATTAAGTTTAATTTTTAAAAATTACGCTTGAACTTAAGTTTTAAAAAGTTTGATTTTATACTTTAATTAAATATTTTTATTCAAAATTTTATTCATAATTCATAGGTCAAATCAATCAAGTTTTTAAAGTTATAATCAAATTAATTTATTATTTAAAAGTTAAAATAAATAATATAGATAATTATTATTATTACATGTAAGATTATATATAAAAAAATTATAAAAACAAATGAATTGTTGTATTGATATAAAAGAGGTATTAATTTTTATTTGTTTATCAAAATATTATGTTAAATTAATTTTTTTAAATAATAATTTTTACTTATTAAAAGAGTACTTATTCAAATTTTTTGAGTCGAATTTATAGGGTTGGACGAACTTTTTAAATTATGACTAAATATGGAAGAACAAAAGGTGATTAATGAGATTTTAAAGCATCACTTGTTATAATTTATCTTAAAAATTAATGTCTTTTTTATTTCGCTGATCTATTCATTTTGTTATTCACACACTTACTTAATAAAATAATTATATAACATAAAATTAAAAAACTTGAAATTTTAAAATTATTCTAAAAATTTAAATATTGACTTTTTTTTCAAAGAAAAAAAACCCTCAGTACAGATATATAATATATTGAATTTAAAATTAAAAAAAAAACTCTCAGTACCGATATATAATAAAAGAGTCTAAGCCAAAATCCCAAGATATAAAATCATGATCATATAGAATAAGAATTTTATTCTTAAATTCTTTAGAATAACTTTAAAATTTAAATTATTTTATAATAAATATCTTGAAGTAATTTTTTAAACTCCCAAAAAAGGCGTAAGCAATAAGTATATTTAGTGTCCTTATGAAAGTACAGTACAAGACCACGTTGAGGGGATTATTTAACTTAGCTTAGATCCACCGTCTCCCAGGGATCCAAGCCACCTAAACCGGACGTTTACATATTCCTTTGTAGCCTAACTTACAAGTACAAGTCGTCTTCTCAACAAAGCAGCTTAATAGGGTACTATTCTGTAATATGGCATATCTCAGCAATAAAATAAAGATCCACACGTTATAGTCTATAATAGGGTCGCTTTAAGACCACACCCACCAACCCAATGCATCTCCTGCCTCATGGTTCTGCTGATCTGATTCGGGGGCCACAAACACATCTGAGAAGTAACTCCGACCATCATCACTCCCGTCATCATCCTCCGACTGAACCCTATTGACTCCGGCAATGTATCCGCCATAACTGTGAGCCGGAAAGTATGAGTCAACACTGTCCACAACAAGCTGTGGGCTATCCATGTCCACAACTGCGCTTCCACCACTTCCAGTACTCAGGCGGTCCTCCACCCTCATGCTGAATGGTAGGGCTGAAAGTTGGTCTATAGCCACTGGAAGTGGGTCAATCTTTTGATAAAAAATTGGTGCTCCGGGCATGTCCTTTGCTTGAAGCTTCTCATTTAAGGATACCACCTGCCAAAGAATTATTATATTATAACAAAAGATTAGGCATACATACTCTCATTTTTTTTATGGACTAGTAATATGCATACCCCTTTAAAAAAAGTCATCAGTCTTTTACGATAATAATTAGTGTAAGCATATTTTTGAGAAATTTACCCAGGTATATTCGTCCAGTTCATGAAGTTCTGATTGGAAAGGCACTAATTGAATCCACTACTGTAACTCAAATCACAACACCTAGCAACTATTCTATTCGTCCAAATTTTCATCACCTTTAGGCATAGATGTTTGTGGTATTACTAGAGTCTATAGGAAAATGTACTTTAGATCATACACACTTCTCTTCAACTTGATTATAATAATTCAATAAAAAAAGAAGGCATGTAAGTGTATATGTACCTCAGATTTAAGCTTTTCATTCTCCTTCACAGCGAATTCATACTTTAAAAGAAGTGAATCGTAGGAAGACTTGAGAGTATCAAAATCCCTTTCCAGCTGCTTGGTCTTCCACCGAGCCCTGCGGTTCTGAAACCATACAGCCACCTGCCTTGGCTGCAGTCCCAGCTTATTGGCCAACTGTGTCTTCCTTGCTGGCTCCAGTTTGTTCTCTACCTCAAAGCTTTTCTCCAACAGATGAACCTAAAAATTAACCAAACCAAGTGTTACAAAGTAGACGGTTTTGTCTAATCACATGCTTTCCCCGTATCCTCGTATATGGTTGCTTCTTTAAAATCCAAGTGAACAAGTCTTCAAAAAAAATATCTCTCATCTGAATAATTGTACTATGGGAATCCCCATATGCTTTAAAAGTAAACAGTAAATTGACAACAGGAATGAGTTCAGCTAAAGTTATTGGGGTGAACAAACACAACAAGCATCTTTTTGATTGGGCAAGTGGATGAAAATTGAAATCCATTAGTTCATATCTACCGAATCAAAATTCCCTTTAAAGTGCCTTTTTTATTTTACCAAAAGAATAGAAAGCCAGACCCAAACTAAATGCGAGACTCTTCTTGTTGATAAGATTATTGAATATAAGCGTTATCGCAAAGGAATAATAGATTAGATACGTGTCAAAATAAGCATCAGCATATTGAACAACTATGCATCCCAGCAAACCTGCTCAGGAGTGAGGCGACGCTTCTTCTCCGGCAGCTGCTCATCGTAATATTCCTCTTCGAACAGTTCCTCCGGTGAGCTGAAGAAAGATCGCTTCTTTGAGGTCTCATCCATGCTTATCATCGAACGTCCTGATTCATTTAAATCATAACACTCTTTCTAAGTTGATATATCGTCGTTTGGGAACAAAAGGCAGAAAACAAGAGAATAGAAAGATAAATTAAATTCCACTTGATTTGTCATATTCTCGGTCAGAGGTGAATTAAACCATGTTAATGCAACCAGAGTGGCTCCTCTAATGTAAAGCCAGTTTGTAATGATTTTTCGTATGGTTGGAGTAATTTTTCTTAATAGCCAAACAGAGAACCTAAAGTGAATAACAATAGCAGAGTGGGTTTAACAAGCACAGATTAACAGGTGAAAACTAGACATTAGCAGAACGAAAGAAATCACCTCCAAATCCGATATCACCTTTCCGGAGGAACAACATATTCCCGCGGCAAGCGGAAGAGTCGAAGAAAAGACCGCCGGACTCCATGGCTCCGATTTCTGCTTTGTTCTCCCAACGGTTAGATATCCCCAGTGAAACCGCCGTCGACAACAGCGAGAGATACTAGCTCCGGCGAGAGATGGGGGCAAAAATACTATAGGCTTGCTTTGTCTTAGTTATCTTAGTGACTACAATTTACGTATCAGTTGGTTCGGTTTGGTTCAATAATTAGAAAATCATTAGCTTATGGCGGAAGAAGCTGGTGGTCCAGAGCAACCTGGCCGGAGTCTGCAATGGGCATATGCAAAATCCCATCATACACCGGCCAAGGGTACCCAGCTCCGGTTAAATTTTCCGGTTGTCAGCTTCGGGTTTCGTTCGTAGCAGGTTTTGCTTGGAAGATTAGGCCCAAAAAAAAGGTCAGGAAACTTGCATTGGATGTTTCTGACACAAATTTGGATAGATACCACAAAGGAAGGTTGTTTCGAATCAAGGGAACAGCAATGCCGGAATTGGAATTTCCGGCGAGCGTTTCGTTTTCGGCGCACTGTGTGTCCGTGGGTGGGTGTCTTCTGCGACTAAAGTTGAAAGTGGGGAGGCCAGCGCATTTTATAGTGGTATCGTTAGAATAGAATGACATATATGCCCTTCACCAGGTAACGGTTTTATTAGGGGTATTTGTGTCAAACCGTCAATGTATGTTCATTTTCCTGTGGTTATGCATGCTCACAAGGACGTCGATCCACTAACTTGCACCATTAGTGATGGATAGCAGGTGTTGAATTTCGTGCCTGGGTGTCATACATACATGTCCCATGCTGAGTGGTCGGAGCATTGTCGGATCCTGTTGGGTTTGGACTTCGGGTTGACAATTATCACGGATTCCTCTATTATGGCTAGTACTATTTCTCTTTATCTGGATCTCCATTTTCTGACTAGAGTAAACTATGATTTTTTATATTTGAATTATTATACAAATCTCAGTTTGATTTATATGTTTATTTTTTTTGTTTCATCATTAATTTTTTTAACCAATTTAGTTACTTTTAATAGTGTATTAAGATTAGCACAAATATGAATATAACAAGAATAGTTAAATGGTAGAATTTTTTACATTTATTTAAATTGTGTTAGGTAATAATCAATACAAAAAAATATTAATTCAAATCTAATTACTGATTTAGCCTAATATAATAATATCGTCAACAAATTCATGAAGTGTTCATAAATTAGCTCGTACCTTTTTATTTCATCACATTATAGTCAAATTTATAAATTTTTTATTAGGTCATATCAGCAAGTCAATTATATTCGGTACGGTTTAATTTAACAAATAGAAGAACTGAATTGAATGGAAAAAAATATTATTAAAAGATGATATTTAGTGACTAACGTTTTGAAGATAAAGAACATTTTATTTTGACTAATGAGTTAAAGTCCAACTAATTTTGAAAATTTATTACAGTAACATAATTAATTACAACATCTAGAAAATCATGAAACCTAGTTTTAAAACTAACTAATCTTGTGGGCAGGTGCAATTTTATTTTCTTATGAATAGGCAATTAAACAAAAAACAGGAAGAGGTTGACTTGGGAATAAATTGAAGATGTTGAAATAGGTGAATGGATCATCAATAATTTTTTATTAATTTAATATTAATAAAATATTATTTTTTTTATATTTGTTGATTACTGAAGATTCTCTTGTTTCAAGAGAAAATTTGAACTCATTGAAATAGGTGGCCATATGATTCTGTTTGCTTTGAATAGTTTGAAATGCATCACTTGCTCCCAACAGAGCTAACACAGTTCCAACACATATACATATGAACAGATAAACATATGAATAAACACATTGTTAGAAGGAAAGAGAAGACATATATACATAGGTAGGTAAAGCAGAGGATGAAAATGAGTGGCTTGGGCTGAATTTGGAATGCTTGGTGGGGCTTGAGTATGTGAAAATGGAAGTGATGACCCTTTCTGGAAGAAACCAATCATAGATTAATATGGTAATATTACTGTTGTCTTCCTAAGATGATGTAGTCACATAAATTTGCTGGGGAACATTAATGGCAGACAGCTTCACAAGCATTAAATACATCGATCCCCCCCCTCTTACCAAATATCACCCATACATCCTCCATTCCACCCCTCTCTCGTGCTTTTAATAGTAAGAGTTTTCTTATGTGATGATGGGATAGAATATAAGTGAAAATAGTGATATAAACATCAAATTTATTAAGATAATAATTTAAAAAATAATTATAAAATATTTATAAAATTTTGAAAAAAAAAAAAGTATAGGTAATATTTTAAAACTAGATGGGTTATTAAAGTGTGGTTTTATATATATATATATTATTACATATATTGTAAAAATATATAAATATTTTAAAGTATACAAATTAGTAAATTATCCTGTTTACGTGAAATGAGTTGAATAAAATTTTTTAAAAACGCCATAAATCTCTTTTATAGAATGTCAAATTCTGACTCAAACAAATGTTAAAAAAATCAATTTTTGATCGACAAATTTTTTAATAGACTGATTTATAAAGGGTAAAAAAAATTTTTGAGCCACAGTCGGGTCATTTACAGTTTGGCTTCCTGGTCCGATCCAGTTTTCTAATCCATGGAATAGAGAAAATAAAAAGCAAGACATGTATTATATATATACCCAAAAAAAAGAAATGTACCGAGGAAAAGAATAGTTATTAGTTAGAATAAATGGTTGCAACCTATTCAGACAAATAATATGCGCAAAATATTCGATAATGTGTAGTATAGACGATAGAATAATATAAAAATGATAATAAGAAAAAGAATATGATTGTTTTTAATTCTCGAAGCCATTTGATTCTATTTTTTTGTTTTTTAAAGTTTTATGTTTTATCTTGAATGTAGAGTATACTGGTGAGAAAATGCATGCACAAGAAAAACATTATTGAGTCAATTGGAATTAAGTGAAGAGATTATCAGGAGCAGCGACTCAAACGAATTGCCAAATTTACGAAATATGAAGGAAATAGATTTACTTGAATTTTCAGCCATGAATTTCATTATTTATGGAAGGGAGTTTATAATTAATTAATCGTCAAAACTAATTAATTAAGTGGGGAAGATATTTTTCAGATTTTGTCGTGTATTACATATACACGGATGATACGCGTAGAAAGATTTGTTCCCAAGAAATATATTCAAGTTAAGCCACTGATAGCTATATCTGAGTCAAAAGAAGGAAAGGGAATGACGCATAGCACGCACTCATACAGCCAGAGAATATAAGCTTTTCTGTAGTAGTGGGACAAAAAAATTTGAAGAAAAATTAGTACGCCTTCTTTTATATATATATATATATATATATATATTTTCCATCCTAAAATTACCTTTCCTAAATTGTGGTGAAGTAATACTAAGGCTAAATGGTCTGGGGATTATTATTGTTGAAATTAACAATATGTTAATTGGTATAATTAGTTTTTGATAATTGAAAAATAATCATGAGTGTTGAACTGGACATATGGCTTTGGATGATTTAGTGGAAGGCAAGCACATGACTAGATACTATCAGAAAACTCATAGAGGGGGGAAAATATTTGTACGAGATTTTAAAAGCTTTTGGTTGAAGAGTATAATAATTTGATAAATTTTAAATTCACTATGCATGTGTTGGCCAGTTGTCATTCGTAATGATTTTTGTGTCTAAGAAATATTTCCTCCTCCATTGAAGAAGATAAGAAAATGAATTTACCAAAAAAAAAATGAATAATGAATAAAGTGGAGTCGTCCTCATAAGAAGCAAATAGGCTTTTTTGGCCTTATGCTTAGAATATAACCAAACGTAAGAATCTTTTCTTAGAGTGATGGTAACCATGTAACACTCAGGGTCCGTTTAGTTATTAGAATTGATATAACGAAAATATAAATAGGAATAGGAATAAGAGTGAGAGTAAGAATGAGAATATTAAAATGCTGCTTGATTGGAAAAGAATGAGAATAAATATATTTTTTTTTACTTTATTTGATTAGTATATTACACATAGGAATCAATTAGGTAGTGTGTAATTTTACTATATTATCTCTTATCATAAAATCAAAAAAAAGGCTGACATCTATTTGAATTATTAATTAATAATATAATGATATATTAATATATACTTAATTAACAATATAATAATATATATTTAATAAATTAATAAAAAAATTTAATAATAAATTAAATAAATAATATATAATAAAATAAAATAAATAATTTAATAATAAATAATAAATAAATAATAATAGATTAAATAAAAATAAATAAATAATTATAAAATAAAATAATAATTTAATAATAAATTAAAAATAATAATAAAATAAATAATAATTAATAAATAATAATAAATAAAATAAATAATAATAAAATAAAAATAAAAATTTAATAATTAATAATTAATAACTAATAATAAATCAAATAAATAATAATAAATTAGGGTTTTAATGTATCATATGAGTATTTTTGTCTAAAAATTATTATAAAAAATATATTTTTGTCCAATATATTTCATTCTTATGAGAGTAGTTTGATTCCATTACTTCAACTAAAGAAAATTTTTTTCCTTATATGGGGAAGAGTAGGCTCCCTAAGAAATGGGAATAAAATATGTCAAACAAACATGGGAGTGAGAGACACTTTTATTCTTATTCCTTCGTGTTGATTCTAGCAACCAAACGGAGTCTTATATTCAAAACTATATTTTATATATATATATATATATATTATTCTCATCTTCCAAGCATATCATTTCTTAATTATCTCTAAGTAATGGAATCAAGGGAACAACGCACCATTACTTTAATTTACTTTACGCCACTTAGCTCCCACCTTGAAGCATGTGTCAGCATTTTGGGTTTAATCACATGTGCTTCAACATTCAGAAATTCTACAATTTGATGTGAAGCAATTTCTAATTTCCCATTTATAAAATATCAACTTATGTAAGAATCTATAATTCTTATTAATATTTTTTTTCCGGATTTCCTCCGTTAGTTAGAAGGCCCTACATATAATTTATGATATACAAAAAGTTAGAGAAAAACGTAAACAATAGGGACGAACTTGAAGAAAATATAAAAAGACGAAATGTGTTAAACTATTGGAGAAAGAAATGTATTACATAATTTCAAATTTTAATTTTTTTTTCTTAATATTAATTGAATCACTTTGGTATTTTATAGAGACGTAGTTGATCTTTTCTTCTTACACTTAGTACGGTCTGTAACTAAAAAGACTATTAATTAAATATTAAAAAAATGAAGCGCAAATCAAATTCTCCTAGGCTTAATATTATTTATCACTTAGATTCCATGGTTTAGACTATAGAGGCTATATATAGGCTTTCCCTTGGTTTGCCCGATATTCGTGTATCTTAGAAAGCTTTTGGACAAAGTTAGATGGAGGAGGAGGAACTCAAACTAATGAACTATATATATATATAATGGTATGGGTAAAGGAGTGGGGGAATGAAAAGGAAATAAAGGAAGAAGGAGGCTTTAAAGAAATGTTAAGGGAAGTGTGGAGGTGGGCATGTGAGTTAGCTTGCAAGTGTATAGTTGACACAGATGATAGTGATAAAGTGGAAGCATAATGGTATATATATTTATAATCGATAGTGCTGGTTTCTCTCTTATTTCCTTTTAGGAGTATCAGTCGCAGACAACGGTGTCTACTTGTCACTTGGGTGAAAGATTCCAAGTTCAGTAAGCTCACTATGAATTATAAACCAAATTGGGCTTGCACCAAAAAGCCCATTGATTACTTAGGCCCAAAATATGTCTTTAAGGTCTAAAACAACTCCGTTATAAAGAAACATGACCAAATTAGTCATTTGGTCCCTACACTTTGTATCAATATTTAGTTTAGTCCTTACACTTTATTTTTTTCCAAACAACTCCTTGTATTTTACAAAACCTTCAAGAATGATCCCCACCTTTAAACTATTTTATAATGCCGTTGAGTGACTGCTGAAGTGGCTGACATGGAATGCTTTATGGAAGAAATGGTAGCAACAAGATCATATTCCCTCATGTTTTATTCATTTCCTTTTTTGCATACACTCCCTCTTACATTCTGTTCTCCTGTGCTCATTATATCTCCTATCCAATCCCTCGCCCTCTCTCGGTCTCTTTCTTTTGTTAGAATAATTTTAATATTTCATGTATTACCATTAACTATTTTAGTAAATTAGTATCTTGTTAATTCTAATTAGGCAAAAAGCCCATTGATTACTTAGGCCCAAAATATGTCTTTAAGGTCTAAAACAACTCCGTTATAAAGAAACATGACCAAATTAGTCATTTGGTCCCTACACTTTGTATCAATATTTAGTTTAGTCCTTACACTTTATTTTTTTTCCAAACAACTCCTTGTATTTTACAAAACCTTCAAGAATGATCCCCACCTTTAAACTATTTTATAATGCCGTTGAGTGACTGCTGAAGTGGCTGACATGGAATGCTTTATGGAAGAAATGGTAGCAACAAGATCATATTCCCTCATGTTTTATTCATTTCCTTTTTTGCATACACTCCCTCTTACATTCTGTTCTCCTGTGCTCATTATATCTCCTATGCAATCCCTCGCCCTCTCTCGGTCTCTTTCTTTTGTTAGAATAATTTTAATATTTCATGTATTACCATTAACTATTTTAGTAAATTAGTATCTTGTTAATTCTAATTAGGCAATTAATGTCATAATTTATAAATTGTGAATGGACTGGGTTTTATTTTAATATATGGATAATTAGTGATGGGTTCGATTATCCACAAGCCCATTGGACAGAAACCTAACCCACAGCCTAAAAGTATTAGTAATCATTCCGTCAGATTACTAATTTGAGATTGTTACCAAGAGAGAGATTTAATGGGCTTATTTTGATTGATTAATTAAATAGGAAATTGTTTTAAAGATTATGAAGAATTGTATTCTAATAATATTGATTAATTATATTATTAAAATAAAACTTTATAAATAACACACTGAAGCCTTAGCTTATATATACTAAATCTGTCATTCTCTCTTTGCCGTCAAAACACTATGAGAAACGCTCTTGGACATTATGAGTTGAACTTGTTAGACTCAACCAATACTCAGATCAACGATATCGTCTTCTTCAGATCAGATTGTTAATTTATTTATTCTCCTAATTTGTGATCATGTTTAATTACATGCTGGCACGTGGTGGCGCGTGTGGCCACATCGTCAGTCTGATCAACTCCAAAATTTGGGGATTAGCTCCACTCATCCTAATCTAAATTATGATGATTTTTTCAAAATTTTTTGAGCCCTAGAAATAGGAGTTTTGAAATTAAAAAAAAAAAATAAAGGCCTTAAAATAATATTTAGATAAGGAATTTTGATTCAAGAAAATTTGTGCTTAGACTAGACATAATATGGGACAATATTTTTAGCTCACTCTCCTTGATTATGTGTAAATAAATCATAATTAATTTCTTTGTATTAATCATTATATTTTATTCATAATTTAAGCATGTGTCTTAAAAGGGAATAAACCATTTGTGGAATTTGTTGTAACTTTAGGTCACATACACCTAATGATTGTGTGTTCGCCTATCGTGGGCCCAATCATGGTGATATATCTATTTTATAAATAAATTTATATCATATTTGTCACTCAATTTCCTATAATTTTAGATAATTTAGTTACCATCATCAGGGAAGAGTCTGAATATTACGATGAGCCCACAAGAGAGAGTGTATATACATGTTGTATTGATAATGGACATACCTTATCGGTGTAACATTGTTAATATAATTCTGTGGAATAAACACATTTGTAAATGGTTAGCAGCATTTTAATCCAATGCCTTCATTGTTTCTTATATCATATCGATATGGAAACGATGGATGCATTTTGTTATTTCTCTTTATGGCCAAATCATTAGTACATGTGAGTTTTCTTTCTTGATCTGTTATAATCCAAGACTTTAAGTGGGATTATAATGCACATCTTGATTATACAATTGCATAAGCTGAATTTTGTAAAGGAAATATTGTTTTATGATTATGTTTTCGGGACATAATTAATATTTCCTAATTTTGTTTCATCAGCTTCTGTATTCCAGGAACTATTTGTGGTGAAAACTCTGAATGGGACGAATTATGATGACTGGCATGAGTTCTTCAATATGTACTTGATCATCTCCAAGGAGGATTTGGCCATGAGAGATCCAAAACCAATAGATCTCATTGCTGAGTCTAGTGCTGCTAACAGAGTTTATCACAAGCAGTGGTATGAATCCAACAAGATATGTTTGACGGTAATAAAATACACTATTAAGAAGACAATCAGACAGAGCATTCTTGAGAAAGACATCACTGTGGAATACCTTAAGGCTATGAGTGAAAAGTTCAAAAAGTTCGACAAGACGCAGAAAGCGTATTATCTTTTGCTACTGGATAACACTCATTATGATGGAGTGTCTGGTGTACGCGAGCATATGATGAAGCTGGTGAATTACTTCAACAAGTTGAAATCTCTAAATGTGGACCTAGGTGAGAGTTATCTTGTCTACAAAGTCCTACAGTCTCTTCCAGTAGAATATGGGGTTCTCAAAACCACATATAACTCACAAGAAGTTGAATGGACCATCGATCAAATGATGTCCATCGTGACTCAAGAGGAGGAGTCATTAAAGAAATCAAATTCACATGGTCATTCAGTGAACTACATCTCTCATGCTTTGTCAAGCAAGACTGGAAACGAGAAGCCTAAAGGAAAGAAACTTGAGGGCATGCCTAATGGTAAAAGGTTATTTGAGATCAAGAAGAACAATAAGAAGAATAAGGGTCAGAAGAAGAAATTTAAGGGTGATTGTAATTACTGTAAGAAGCCTGGCCACAAGATCTCAGATTGCCTTAAGCTGAAGTACAAATGTGAGAACGAAGGTATCTTTCCTGAAACTGCCCCTAGCTGTAGTTTGTCTTGAATCCAATAATTTTCAAACCTCTATGGACACTTGGTGGTTGGATTCTAGAGCGATTGTTCACGTAACTAATTCCTTGTAGGGGCTCAAAGACAGGAGGAGCCCAAATGAGAGAGAAAAGACCATTCTAGGAGTGGAAGGAAGTTCAGCTGTAGTGGATTGCATAGGAACTGTAGTTTTAAACTTGTACTCTGGACATACTTTAACTTTAAATAACATTGTCTATGTACCTTCTTCAAGAAGGAATCTCATTTCAAGTTCTGTGTTAGACAAAGATGGATATTCTTTTTGGCAAGGAAATGACAGAATTGATGTTTATTTTAATTCAGTCATTATTGGAACTGCTAGATTAATAAGCGGTTTATATTACTTGAATGCGAATGTTTGTTCATATTCTACTTCTATGGCATCAGTTAATGTTGTCATAGAACACAAACGCCGAAGAATTGATGAGAACTCTTCCATGTTATGACATCGACGTTTGAGCCATATCTCAAAAGAGAGATTGGAGAGAATGGTTAGACAAGGAATATTGCATGACCTAAACTTTTCTAACTTTGGATCCTGTATTGACTGCATTAAGGGAAAACTTCCCGTTAGAACTAGGAAGAAAGAGGCTAATAGATCTGAGGCTATTTTGGAATTGATCCACACAAATATTAGTGGACTAATTACTCCCTCTGCTATGGGCAATTACAAATATTTTATAACATTTATAGACGACTATTCCAGATTTGGCTAGGTTGATCTGTTGCATGAAAAATTTAACTCGTTAGATGCCTTTAAAGCATTTAAGGCTACCGTTGAATTAAAATTTGGAAAGGTAATTAAGAGTGTAAGATCAAACAGAAGTGGAGAATATTATGGGAGGTATACTGAAACCAGGAGAAACCTTGGGCCGTTTGCTCTGTTCTTACAGGAGCAAGGAATTGAAGCTTAGTATACTATGCTTGGCACTCCATAACAAAATGGAGTTGCTGAGAAGCGTAACCGCACATTAATGGACATGGTCAGAAACATGATTAGTCACTCTTCGTTACTAGAATTTCTGTGGGGTGATGTCCTTAAGACAGCAGCCTCTGTCCTGAATCAAGTTCCGAGTAAGTCTGTTGAAAAGACACCATATGAGCTTTTCACCGGTAAGAAGCCTAGTCTGAGGCACTTTTGCATATGGGGTTGTAGAGCAAAAGTAAGACCCTATAATCCACAGTTCAAGAAACTTGATTCTAGGACTGTTAGCGGATTCTTCGTTGGGTATTATTTAGGATCCAGAGGATGTAGATTTTATTGTTCCAATCAGGTCATTGAATTTGATAGGGCCTTCTATTTTGAGGATGACTTGGACAGTGGGAGTGGTGTCCCTAGAGTAATTAACCTACATTGTGTGGATACCATCTTACCCACGCCATCGTTGCCATCTCTACCTGTAGATCATGATATTAGATATGACACCCTTATCGAGAATTCAATTAATCCTATTGTAGAAGCTCCTATAATTGATATAGGAGAACCAGCTCTTAATTTGAGACGATTACAAAGGATTTGTAAACCTACAATTTCAGATGACTACGTAGTGTACTTGTGGGAATTTGAGTCAGACATTGTTAATGGCACAGATACAATTTCTTATGACGAGACTGTGTCAGGATCTCATTCATCTGAGTGGTTGAAGGCTATGAATGATGAGATGTCCTCCATGTCTCGTAATCATGTATGGGAATTAACTAAGTTACCAGATGGTTGTAAACCCGTTGGTTGCAAATGGGTCTTTAAACCAAGAGAGGGGCCAATGGTGAAGTTGAAAGATTCAAAGCCAGACTTGTAGCTAAAGGCTATAATCAGAAGGAAGGGATCGATTATACGGAAACGTTCTCACCCGTATCTACTAAAGATGCCTTCAGAGTTATAATGGCTCTTGTTGCACAGTTGAATCTTGAACTTTATTAGATGGATGTCAAAACTGCATTCTTAAATGGTGATTTGCTTGAGGATGTTTATATGACACAACCTGATGGATTCACTGAAGCAGGGAAAGAACACTTAATGTGCAAGCTGAAAAGGTCTATCTATGGGCTTAAACAGGCCACAACACAGTGGTATTTGAAATTTGGTCAGAGAATCACCTCACTTGGTTTTACAGAGAATATTTCTTATTAATGTATCTATTAGAAATTTGATAAGGACAACTTTATGCTACTCGTTCTGTATGTTGACGACATACTCCTGGCCAGTAACTCAGTAACCATGTTGAATGAGGTCAAACACATTTTGTCATGCCACTTTGACATGAAAGATCTTGGTGAAGCCTCTTTCATCTTGGAAATTCAGATTCACCGTGATAGATCTTGTGGCACTCTTGGTTTATCTCAGACAACCTACATAGAACGAGTGCTGAAGAAATTTAACATGCATACTTGTGCTCCTTGTGCTACACCTGTACAGAAAGGTGAAAAGTTGTCTAGATCATCTTGTCCCAATGATGATAATTCAAAAATTGAAATGAATAAGATTCCGTATGCATCTGCTGTCGGCAGCCTTATGTAGGCTCAGGTGTGCACATGACCTGATATTGCTTTCGCTGTTAATGTGCTTGGTAGATACTTGAGTAATCCTAGTCCTGATCATTGGAGGGCTGTGAAGAAAGTCATAAGGTACCCACAAGGTACAAAGCATCACATGCTTACCTTTAGAAAATTTGAGCCACTTGAAATTGTGGGTTATTCAGATTCTGATTATGCATCTTGTGTGGATGATCACAAATCCACTTCTGGATACATCTTCATGATGTCTGGAGGAGTTGTATCATGAAAGAGTTGTAAGCAATCAGTAATAGCTACCTCGACTATGGAGGCAGAATATATCGTTTGTTATGAGGCTACTTGCTAGGCCATATGGTTGAGGAAACTAATATCTGGCATGCATTTAATTGATTCTATATCACAACCTCTAACTGTATACTGCGATAGTTCATCTGCTATCAACTTTTCTCAGAATCATAGGAACTCCAGTCGCACTAAACGCTTCGATGTTAAGTTTCTATTTGTCAGAGAAAAGATTGGTGAATCTCAAACTCGTTTGGTTCACATTCCTGGTGAACATATGTTGGCAGATCTATTGACCAAAGGCTTGCCCATAGGAGTCTTTAAGAATCATGTGACTCACATGGGCGTTGTTGAAAATTTTGATGTAACCTTGGTTCAGTGGGAGTCGGAATTAAATTCTTAAGGGATTTTGAATTGTTATTTGACAATTTTGAATATTACTTTGTATTCCATTCAATTCAGACAATGAAACTTATTTATGGAAATGTCAATATCACTTGATTCTCTATCGGTTTCAGTGATCTTTGTGTATAGTTTCACAACTTAATCTTGTGTGATTTATAAATATACATACATCTGTGTGTTTATGTGAACATTATCATGGCTGATTAGCTATTTGTTTATTGATCTAATAATTTAATTAATGCTATCCAAGTGGGAGATTATTAGAATAATTTTAATAATTTATGGATTAGCATTAACTATTTTATTATATTAGTATCTTGTTAATTCTAATTAGGCAATTAATGTTATAATTTATAAACTGTGAATGGACTGGGTTTTATTTTAATATGTGGATAATCGATGATCGAATCGGTGATTGGTTCGATTATCCACAAGCCCACTGGGCAGAAACCCAACCCACAGCCCAAGAGTATTAGTAATCATCTCGTCAGATTACTAATTTGAGATTGTTACCCAGAGAAAGATTTAATGGGCTTATTTTGATTAATTAATTAAATAAGAAATTATTTTAAAGATTCTAAAGGATTTTATTTTAATAATATTGATTAATTATATTATTAAAATAAAACCTAGCAAATAACATACTGAAACCCTAGCTTTTATATACTAAATCTGTCATTCTCTCTCTACTATTAAAACACTCTGAGAAACGTTGTTGGACATTGTGGGTTGAACTTGTTAGACTCGACCAATACTCAGATCAATGATGTCGTCTTCATCAGGTCAGATTGTTAATTTATTTATTCTCCCAATTTGTGATCATGTTTAATTACATGTTTTAATTCCACTTTCATCTTTCACACACACACACACACACACATATATATATAAAGGAACATAGTATATGTTATAAACCAATACAACTTTTGGAGTAATCTTATAAACGAATAAAATGCAAGTCTAAATTATTGCAAAAGCTTAAACAAGTAGATTCTGGTATGTTTATGAAGGCGAAGTGGGAAACCACCATAAGTCATCTGTTTACCATAGGTGTTTGGGGTCCTTTCTTTCTTTACCACGCATGCCAATTATGCTACTTCCTTTGACCTCATTCTTTCTCTTACTTTGTCCCTCCTGCATTCCTTCTTGTCCTCATTCGAGGTAATTTCTCTTTAAACACATAAGTATGATGGTCAATTGGACGATAATCAATTCTACTCCTATGGACAAATACCTTTCATTTACTTATTAAAGAACCATATCGCCATTGGAAGCCATAAGGTAATCCCTGATATCGAACTCGTTATAAAAAAAATGAGGATGAAGAAAATTTATAGCTACTTTCATTACTAGACAACTTCAGTAATGACCCTTTTTAATCAAAACTCTAATTAATGGTAGCCTTCACTATTTGGCAAGGGCAACGTTAGCAAGGAGACTCTTAACAGAAGCAAAAGCTTGTAGTCTTCTTTGCTAAATATCTGATGAGAGTAAGGTTTTGACATGACATGGAAGGCCCACTTTTTCTAAATATCTACTTAGATGTATTCTTATATGGCACCCATTTAGAAAGGACATGTCCGCCACAACAATCTATTAGCCTTCTCAAATTTAGATAAATGGTGTCATGATAGGAACTAATCTTTAATTTTTAAAAGTATAAGGATGAATGAAAAAAAAAAAAAACAAACTATAAGGACCAAACTAAAAATTAAGGCAAATTACAAGGACTAAATAATTAATTTTCTCAAAAAGCATTACATATTACTAAGCAGAAGGAATCTTCTTCAAAATTCTTAAATTGAAGGAATTTGAACTCATTATTTAGTTGCAAATAGTGGATGAAGTAAAATTGGGGACATTTTCAAACATATTTGATTCATCATCTTTTCTTAGTCTCAGACCGTATTTTGTTGAGTTGTGGTGGATATTCATTTAAATTTCTATGGAAACAAAACACTCTATTGTATTTATCATAATCTTATCCAGTCAAATATACATATGTTTAAAGAGATAGTAACACAAAAAGAATGAAAGAGTACACATGTTAATGTTGCCCTATTTAGCCAAAGCCTTATAATTGTCACCATCAACAGTATTAAAATTTTATTTGAGTTCATCTATATCCTCATATTTTATCTTTTTGCCACCAACAATGGAAGAGTACACATGTTAATGTTACCCTATTTAGCCAATACTAAATTTGGACTACATTATCTCACTTACCTAAACTACTCGATAAACCTTGTTTACATAAATGGATCACTTCAAGTTGGCATGCAACCCCCAGTTTTTGTTGTTGATGATTGTTGACCATCTAATTGATGGTTAAGATTTTAGTAATTTAAAATGTCACACCCTAAAATCCTTAAAGTGGGACTGGTTTAGGATATGAGGAAATTTCTCAAACCTGCAAGCCTTACACTAGAAGGACATTCAATACCATGCCAAAACTAAACAATTTACACCATATGTAATATAACTTGCCTTAATATAAAATAAAGGCTTAATACAAAATAAAGAGTTTTGTAGAAATTTCGGTAGAACCGTCCTACTATATAGGACATCCTGAAATTTCTACAATATCCTGTAAGGCAATTCAAACATATAGGAGAGCTCTGCTCTTACTAGCACAGCCCAGTAGCATATATCCAATACACAACAAATAAGGAGAGTTCAACTATGGTCACTAAAGCAACCCAGAATACAAAAAAATGACTATCACCCTAATTTTATACATCTAAAAAAGAATGAGCCATTTACAACAAAATAATCAAAAAGAGATAGATCCCGTAATTTCCCAAGCGGGCTCACAATGAGAACTTTCCGTCTCTACTCTGCTGCCTTTGGGAAGTCGTCTGTCTCCCTATCTAAGACAAAATTTTCAGGCAGATAGCACCCCAAAATTAGTAACAAAATTTCATATATAAATTGAAATGAAAACTTGATCAAGAGTTGAATGAAATGGAATAACATTTAAACTGCGAGTAATCACCATTACAAATAAACAGTTTCAGCTAAATATTACACTTTTCAAAACATTGAATTTAAAGTATCATACACAAGGAATCAATAAGTTTCTGAGGATCATTTTGGGGGAAGGACTACTAAAGACTAATCCAGTGTGGCACATAGTCACAAAAGGGCAAATCATAACAGGCGATGATACACAATCCTCGAGGGCAAATAACCAATAGGCGTGTGGTCCTAACTCATGAAGATTATCATTTTTCGGTCCTTGTGTGATGGCCGTCATACGGGACTAGCATCATCATTAACCCTGCTAGTTGGGTCATTACCTAGGTGCACCAAGGGCTAATAGTACTGTTGTTGGTAGCCAATGTCCTATCTAGTCCTTCAAATGATAATGGAATTAAAACAAGCATGCACAAGGAAATACAACCAGTATGCATGAAATCAAATTGTCTTTCAAAAATGGTTTATTCAGCGGTTATTCATAACTATACGAATGATGTTTCTCAAAAGTCATTTTTAAAACCATACATAATGCCATCTAATATATCAAGGGATTTCATCTACTTACAAGTTCAAGTCCGATAAAACTTAATCATGGAAAAATTAAAATGATAATTATAAAACATTTCCAAACAATGAAAAGTGAAGTATAAAGAAGAGTATTGGAGAGTACTATCTGCGTACCTGAGTGATGTTAACTACCAGCAACTTAATATCTTCCCTTAGGTGATTGTATCACTCTTATAAGCTACCTACGCCAATTGGAAAGCAAAGAATTACTCCTCTTCCTTCTTATTACTCAAAATAAACCCTAGCTCATTTTTCCTGATTCCATCACTAACTTTTTGTCAATTTATATTTTTTGTCTTAAAAACTTTTTGAGTTTCATTTTAGTCCCAAATTCCATACCCTTGCCTTCAACTCAAGAAAAACCATGATGAACAATAGGGTTTCATGCCATACACCTTAAAAGTGTTCTTATAGGACCAATTTAAACCCGTCACATCTCAGCATTTCACCATTTTCTGGAAACCCCAAAATTTTGAAACTTTTTAGTTTGGTTCTTGTCAAAACAACTATAAAAAACTAGCAAAAAATCATGCTTCCAAAGTTAAAATTTAATGGATAAGGGCCGAAAATGCTTCTCCTAACATCATTTTCATGAAACAAACGCTTAAAACTCACCGAATCCACAAAAAAATTGCTGATTTTAGGCTTCGCGAAGATCGTCGGAAACCTGTTGTTGTCGCCGGAAACTGTTAGCGGTGACCGTCCAAAATGCGTCGCCGGTGAGGGGAGGAGTAGGTTGAAGGTGGTGATGACTGATCATGGCAGAGAGAAACAACATAAAGCAAAAAATGGGGGAGAACTTCTGACGTGAAAATGACAAGAAAAAGACGAGAAAATGGAAGAAAAATAAGAAGGGCAATTTGGTAATTTCACTTGTAAAGGGGACACATGTCAGCACCAAAATATCCCTGAGGGAGGAAGGAGCTACATCTCAAACCCACACCCTCTTGAATCCAGACGCCCAACCTTACCACTAAGCTAAAGCTCATATCTAATTAATAATACCCACTACAAATATTAATACTTTCCCTTTTCCTAAGAACAAAATTTTGCATCATAATTTGGCAAGTGTTACATAAGATTTAAAGTTTATGATTCAATTTTAATTTTTATATCTTAGATGTGAACCATCAGATTTGTATAATTACTCTATAACTATAGAAGATTTTCATGCCTTAATTACATCCTCTTTAGTTCCAACATATTTATGAATATATTAAGTTAATAATTATAGTTTTTAAAGCTATCAATTAGTTTGTTCAAAGTTGGCTTATTAAGCACAGGAATTACCACAAAAAAAATTATCGTCCAATCAATCTTGTATTACATTTTAAGAAGAAAAAACTTATAATTAATTTATGCAACCATAATTTCTTAAGCTTTAAGTTCCATATAACCTTTTTGTTTAACTAATGGTTAAGAGATATATAAGTTTGGATAAAGTGCTATAAGCCCATGGTACTATACCTTGTAGACCGTTTAATCAAAATAATTTATTACAACAACATAATGTTACCATGAATTAAATGGTTCACATGGCATAGTATCATGATTCAAATCTAGAGATATATGTTTTAAAGACATCATATTAAAGAAGTCATTCCTATCATGCAATTCTTTGTTTAACCTCTTTCCTTAATTTTTTCAGAGGAAGGTGTTGCATTGGCTATTTATAGAGGCTATTTTCTTTGTTGCCATTGCTCTCACAAACCTTGCTGGTACTGCATGGCACTCATAGAATGTTGTTCGGTTATAAGAGCTTTCGAATATGTCTTTTAATGTGACTTGAGCTACTAAAACGAGCTAGTTTTAAACGGGTAAGTTTGTTTTGCCCTATTTAAATTAGTGAGTTAGGATATTGATATCAACCCATTACTTAAGTTAAATGGATTAGTCTATTGAACATATTAGAAACTGTAAAAAAAAAAATGCTGTACAAAAATTAAGATAAAAAAATTATTTAAAATTATAAATTATTAAACTTTTCATAAAAGAAACTCTATAAAACTTTTTAAGTGAATTAACTAAATGAGTTAACTTGTTTAATTTGGGAGGTAGTTCAGTTCACCTACATTAAATGAACTAAAACTTTCAACCTAGCTCACTATAATAATAAGTTAAACAAACTAACTTAATTAGTTGAACCAATTTTGACAACACCAACAACTACATGTTAGAGCAATTGCCATTTTGTTGAACAATTATTAGTTTGGCAATTGAATGTTATTTAGTTAGTTAATTTTCTATTAGTTAGTTGTGTAATTATTTTTAGTTTGGTTGTTAAATAGTTAGAAATTTCAGTTAAGTTGTAACTATCCTTTTGTATAAATACTTGAAGTCAATTCATGAATGAATAAGATGGAAAAAGATCAAGAGCCTAAAGATTTTTCAATCATTTTTCCTCTTCTTTGAACTTAGTCCTCAAGAGATGATTGTTTCAACTCTATCCTCAAGATTCTTTGCCTTCGTTTCAAGAGTGGGATCAGAGTTATAATTGATCTTACAAGACCAACTTTCAACCCATGAAAGACATGGCCTTCAACAACTTATCTTTAAACCCACTTATGATCTTTGCTGGTGAAAATGATCACATTTGGTCAGTGAAGATGCAAGCCTTCTTAGAAGCCTATGACCTTTAGGACATGGTGGCTGAAGACAAACCAATAAATCTTCTACCAAATAATCCTATCTTGGCTCAAATCAAACACTACAACGATGAAAAGGCAAAGAAATCCAAGGCCAAGTCACTTATTTAAAATTCAGTTGCAGATAGTGTGCTCTACAGGATCATGGCGTGTAATACAGCAAAAGAGACTTGAAATAAGTTGAAAGAAGAATACCAAGGCAGCGATAGAACACACAAATACATATTTTGAATTTGAAAAGAGAATTTAAGTCTTTGCATATGCAAGATGATGAAACAATCAATAAGTATATTGATTGGATCTCTTTGATTGTTAATAACATTCTACTTCTTGGTAAAGAGTTTGAAATGGTTGTATACATCACTTGTGCAATGATGCTGTGATGTTTAAGATCCTAGAGGACACTTACAAATCAAAAGTAAAGGTGGAAAATGGAGAATATTCAAAGTCAAAGGAAGAAGTTCAATGGTTATTTCAACAATCTCAGCTATCAAAACTATCCCTGATGTTTTGTACATACCTAACATTAACCAAAATCTGTTAAGTAATGGGCAAATGCTTGAAAAGAACTACTCCTTACACTTTAAAGATCGCAAGTACATTATTTTTTATCCCTCTGGAGTAGAACTATTCTGTGTCATGATGAACAATAGGATCATTGTTGTGAATTGGAAGAAAATAACTAAACAAGCCTATATAAGTGTTTCACAGTAAGTTATAAATTTATGGCACAAAGGCTTAGTCATTTCAATCTAAGAAGCATTGTAGAGATGAACAAGGAGTTGGTGAAAAATATGCCTGAAACCATGTGTGACGAATATGATGAACAAGTTTATGAGACCTGTTAGCAGGGTAAGTAAACAAAACTACCATTTTTAGCAAAGTGAGTGTGGAGAGTTAGTAAGAAACTTATGCTCATCCACACTAATGTGTGTGGTCTAATGAAAACATAATCTTTAAGTGGTAATAAGTATTTTCTCCTTTTTATTGATGACTGCACAAAGATGTGTTGGGCTTATTCTTTTAAACTTAAAAGTGAAGTCTTTAATGTTTTCAAAAAATTTAAAGCTCTTGTTGAGAATCAATATAATATTAAAATTAAGGTTTTAAGGTTTGACAATGGTGGAAAATATATCTCTTGTCAATTTGTCAAATTCTATCAAAGTGCAGGTATTGAATGTCAACTAACCTTACCATATTACAGTAGAATGGTATGATAGAAATGAAGAACATGATTATTATAGAGATGGCTAGGTGTCAACTGATTGAAAAACAGATTCCAAATCAATGTTGGGTATAGGTAATAAATAACTTTGTTTATTTACTGAATAGGCTACCCACAAAAGCCTTGCATGACATGACTTAATCTGAAGCTTTGTATTATTACAAACCATCAATAAAACATCTTAAAATCTTTGGGTGCATTTGTTATTATCAAGTACAGGAACTTAAAAGAAGTAAGCTAAAGAACAAGGCTCAGAAGGGCATTTTCATAGGTTATAGTTCATCTTCCGAAGGTTATAGGACTTTCTGTTTAAATAGAGAAAATAAAATTCTAAGCAGAGAAGTGAAGTTTGATGAAGAAGCTGTCTAAGATTAGAAGAATAAGAAGACTGCTCATTCTGATTTCCTTCCTATAGAGTATTATGAAGTTGTAGCAAATGAAATGATGAATGAATCACTAACAAGGGGACCAAAACCTTAGAAAGCATTTATCAAAGGTGTTGCCTAGTCACTACTGAACCAACAAGCTATGCTGAAGCATAGGACTCTCAAGCATGAAGGAGAGCTATGCAAGCAGAACTAGATATGATCAATAAAAATAGAACTTGGCAGCTCATTGATAAACTTGTAAATTACAAGGTGATAGGTGTAAAATGGGTTTTCAAGACAAAACTTAAACCTAATTGTTCAATTTGCAAACACAAAACTAGACTGGCAATGAAGGGTTATGCATAACAATGTGGTATGGACTACTATGAAACATTTGCTACTGTGGCAAGATATAACATAATCAAGCTTCTCTTTACATTTGCAACACACAATTCCTAGCAAATTCATTAGTTTGATGTTAAATCAGAGTTCTTGGATAGGTTGCTAACTGAAGAAATCTATGTAAAGTAACCTAAAGGTTTCTTGGTTCCTAGTGTAGAGGATCAAGTTTATCTCCTAAAGAAGGCCATGTATGGCCTAAAACAAGGTCCCTGAGCTTAATATGAAAGAATGGATAATTACCTTGTTCAACTTTGTTTTAGCATAAGTCATATTGAAGTTATTTTGTATGCGAAATCCACCTAGTTGTTTCAATTTACGTTAATGACATGCTTGTGACAGGAAGTCAAATTGAACTAATCCAAAAGTTCAAGGATGAAATAGAGAAAATCTTTGAAATGATTGATCATGGAGTAATGAAGTACTTCCTTGGCATGGAAGTGGTCTTGTTCAATGATGGCATCTTTATATGTCAACAAAAATACATTTAAGACATTCTAAATAGATTTAAAATGCAAGATTGCAAACCAGTGAGCACTTCAATTTCTACTTCTTTGAAGCTTAGCAAGGATGATAATTCTGAAAAGGTATATGACAGTATGTATAGAAGCTTAATTGGGAGTCTTTTATACCTCATTGCAAGCAAACCTAACATTTTATTTGCTCTGAGTTTGCTTTCTAAATTCATGCATTCGCCTAGAGAAATAGACTTTATAACTGCTAGAAGAGTGTTAAGGTATATCAAAGGAACCAATGCACTTGCAATTTTCATTCCAAAATTTACAAAGAAAAACTTTAAAGTTGGTGGGCCATTCTAACAATGATTAGGTTGGTTGCATTAATGATTCTAGAAGCACTTTTGGATACTCATTTTCACTGGGCAAAAGCTTTCGTAGCTAGAGCTCAAGAAAATAGGAAACTACTAGCCAATCAATAGCAAAAGTAGAGTATATTAGCACTGCCTTAGTGAACCAAGCAATCTGGTTTAGGAAGATGCTGAATGACTTAGTCTTTGAACAAATAGAAGCTACCAAAATTATGTGTGACAATGTTTCATCAGTTTCAATATAAAAAATCCAGTATTTTGTGGTTGAACTAAGCATATCAAGATTGAGTTTCATTTTATTAGAGAAGTACAACAATCTAATAAAGCATTGTTGGTTCATTACTCATCTAAAGACAATTAGACAAGCTAGCTGACATTTTTACCAAGCCATTACCTAAGAAAAGATTTGAAGATTTAAGACAAAAAATTGGTGTCAATCACCAAAATGCCAAGGAGGAGTGTTACAGCAATTGCTATTTTGTTGAACAGTTATTAGTTTGGTAGTGGAATGTTAGTTAATTTTTTGTTAGTTGGTTATGCAATTATTTTTCAATTAGGTTCTTAAATTAGTTAAAAATTTCAGAATTGTAATTATTCTCTTATATAAATACTTGAGGTTAATTCATGAATGAATAAGAGAGGAAAAGATCAAGAGTTTGAAAATTTTTCAATTATTTTCTCTTTTCTTCGACTCTATATAAAAGGTTGTTCAAACTTTTATTCTTCTTCTTTAACTCAGTCCTCAAGAAATGACTATTTTAACTTCATCCTTAATATCCTCTGCCTTTGTTTCAACACTACATGTTTAATAATGATAAGTCTTTTGTATCTCATAAATTAATTTTATATGCATCTTGGTTTAATGAGAAAGAATTGAAGTGAATTTTATTATATTAAATATAAAGAATTAACAAAGCTATGACAATTTTTTCTATACGTAGCGTACTTAGTGTCACCATCGGTAATTTTATAAGTAGAACTAGGAGAATAGAAAAGTGATGAATTTCTTTCCAAAAAAAAAAAATGTTAAAAAATAAATCTAGACAAGCTTTTCTGGACCAAAAAATTTTAGAGAAGTTTTTTCTTTCATCTTGTGTTTCCTTTTACTTATTTAAGACAGGAAATGATTATTAAACTTGAATAATTTGATTAAGTGTTGTTGCTTAAACTATACTGTGAGATTTAATTTTAAATACGGCCAACAACTTGTAGATATCATTTTCTTTTTTGTATTTATAAACTTATGGATAATTTAATGAATTGAGTGAATGTAAATGTTATGTTAATAGTATATTATATATCTTTTAATGGTTTAAAAAATCCCGGGATTTTGGGGAAAAGAAATTTGGATACATTTCTTTTTTATATTTATACTATTAAGTATTTCAATAAAAACATAACAAAATGTACAAATTTTGCAAAATAAGTGTACAGTTTTTACAATTCTACATCACATAATTAAATTTTTCCAAAAAACATTTTGTACATGAATAATGATTTTAGTATAAAAATTGATAAAGAAAACATAAAGAATTACGCCCAACTAAAGGATTTGTAGTTTGATTGGAATTGGAGCGCTACTATATGTGATACACTTAACAGCCACTGGATTATCTTTCGACCAAAAAAAAAAAAACCCACTGGACATATATGGATTCTTGCTAATATAGTAGGTTTTTTTTTTTTTTCGATCAGTTGAATCATAATGATCACATGGGGTTATTTATAATTCAATAATTCAAATTATTTATCATATTTGTTATAATAACAGGTGATTCATACTCCAGATCATTTATATTTCTAAATTAAATTTTATATTTAATAATTATTTGTAAGATATAAAATTAATAAAAAATTAAAAATTAAAAAAATTGAATGATTTTCAAAATATATTCTTTTTTTTTTTTTTTTCTTTTTATCACTGAACTTACTCCATATATTTAGTTTCCCTACTTGACCCCGCAGTTGTTACGCCGATTGGATTGAATCCCACAAATACATGCAGCGACGTTTCTAAAGTACGAACCCCAAAAAAATCGTTTGCTGAATCAAAATCTGGTATATTTAAAATTCTTCTTCAGTTCAACAGAAGATCAAAGTCTGATTCATTTAGAAAGATATTAATTGATTTTTCAAGATAACTCTTTACGTAATGATGACCAGGATTCTGCTTTGACAAGAATAATAACGATAATTCAAAAAAGGTCACAATGACGAGAAAATCTTCAGAAATGTATTAGATATAATTAATTAATGATAATACTGTGGCGAGTTTGCGATAGAATAGGAGAGAATCTGTTCGCTATCTTTTAGAGCTGTATTGTATCTATTCAATATTGTTGAAACCTGAAAATATTTAATTGGAATACTATTTTTCTTAGAAATTGTAAGTTTAAAAACTTGTTTCTTGGTAAAGTAATTAAATTTTGTTTATCTATCCATCGTAAGACTTCACCTATTCATGTAATTCCTATATATTTAATAAAGTTTTATTATAAGAAGGGCTTTTGAATGAACTTACTTGCATAAAAAATTATATATATATATATATATATATTATTAATGCTTAAAATAATATTTTTAACATATCAATTATTCAGAAAAGATTTTTGCTAGTAGTTGTACTTTCAAGATAAATTCTAATTCCTTACTCCTTTTTTAAAAAAATTAAACTTTAAATAATATAAACAAATAATTGAATTTTCTAATACATTCTCAATAATAATTACATAATTATAAGGTATATATATAAAAACTATATTGATTAGATATTAATAAATTTCATATCTCTAATTCTAAATCTGTAAACTAATTTTTCAAAGTTGTTAGTAAGATAAAACAAAAAAGTAGAAAAGATAAGTTTTTTTTTTTGGTCATGAACTGAAACATTAAATTATCTGACGAATATGATACAGACAAACAAGTAACGAAAGCCTAAGCTAGTACAAAGAAACCAGGAAAAAAAAAAAAATTAGCTAGAATACTATCTAACTCATGGCAGATATTTTTAAGAAATTTAAAACAGGACATGGGATAAGTAAGTATAGCATTTGCTACTGCTTTAATAAGAAACTATCTGCCTTAATCAAAAATAAAATATTTTTGTTCAAAAATAAAAAATAAATATAATAATTATTTTAGATTCATATCCATGATTTTATTGTTATGTGTTTTACATTTACACAAATACAATAATGTTTTTAAAATTGTATCGAAAAATTTACTAAAAAATAATTAATAATATTGACGATCCGTATGTAACCGTCTCTCCGCTCTTGTACATGCTCCAACCTTCAAAACTCACGCAGTCTCTGCTTGCCCCCTCCTCTCTCTCGCGTATTATCTCTCTAGCATTGGCTCTGTCGAAGAAGAGGAAGAGCTATCAGAATGGTGAGCGCTGCTCTAGCACGTAATGTTGTGGGCATCATAGGTTTGTTTCTGCTTTGAAGCCATATGCTGTGTGTTCTTTAATTTCTCTTTCGTTTGCTAGTTGAGTATTTGTGGCTTGAGATTAAACAGAGAAAGGCGAGTGGAAGTGAATTCAACTTCGATTCCTACTGTTTCGAAAATTTTTTAATCTAATATTGAGTCCTTTTATAAGCACTCCGGTGAAAGTCTGAATCGAACCTTTGATCAATTGTATGAAAAACTTTCTCCGACAAATTCAAAGACTGTTGATCTGTTTAGAATTATGAATCATGAATCTTGAGAGTTCTTCCATGTTGAATGTTCGCTTTTTGTGCAGGCAATGTCATCTCTTTCGGCCTGTTCCTCTCACCAGCGTAACTTCTCTCACTCTACTCTATATATTTGTATATGTGGGTGTGCTTGATTAATTACTGGGCATGAAATCCTAATCATTTAATTAGACGTGCACCTGAAAATCTCAGTCCCTTGATGGACTGGTTTGCTGAAATTGTACATTAACTCTGCATTATTCATTGTGGCTCCCATGAAGACAAAAAAGCATGCATGGTAGTGACGTACATTTCGTTTGTTGAGATTGTCATTATGAAACTCTCCTTTGTGAGATTGAAGGTTTTTACAAGATTCTTGTCAAATAAAATAATAAATCTCTTAATTGAAAAAAAAATTTAACAGCGAAAACTCTTGACTTGTTATTAGGTTACATTTTCTATAGTAACCCTATACCTTGTGAGGGGTTGAAGGTTTTCACTCTCAGATTATATCTCTGCTTAAAGATTATCATTTATCAAATAAATAATACACTTTTGACTTCAATTTTTGGGCTATTTCAGTCCAACCTTTTATGGAATTATCAAGAATAAGGCGGTGGAGGAGTTCAAGCCAGATCCTTATCTCGCAACTGTGTTGAATTGTGCATTTTGGGTGTTCTATGGATTGCCTTTTGTCCATCCTCACAGCGTTCTTGTCCTCACCATTAATAGTGTTGGTCTTGTATTTGAGCTTATCTACATCGCCATATTTTATTTCTATGCCACCAACAGAGGACGGGTAAGTTACTTAATAACATTGTCTTCAATGTTTGATCCCACTATCATTCAACATGTTACAAACAGATTACTAATATGTTCTTTAAATTATAAGTTGTTACTGGTTTTAATACTTGGCACTATGTCCTAACATGCTAGTAAATGTAGTTTTTTAAGCTATCAATTAGTTGTTCAAAGTTGACTTTTTATGACCTATGTGTTACCACAATGGACATCCCATATCACATATTCTAGCTTATAATTAACTGATGCGATTAAGACTGCCAATTTTTTTATAGCTTTGCCAGAACCTCTCTACTTAACTTAATGACAAAGAGATAAGCTCGAACAACATCATATTAAAGAAGCCATTACTGTCGTGCGATTCGTTGTTTAATCTCTTCCCTAATTTCTTCAGAAGAAGGTACTGCTCTGGCTTTTGGTCGAGGCTGTTTTCTTTGTTGCCGTTGCTCTTGTAACATTGCTGGCACTGCATGGCATTCATAAAAGGTCGTTGGTGGTTGGTGTCCTCTGTGATGTCTTTAATGTGATGATGTATGCCTCTCCTCTTACAATCATGGTAAGTCTTTTTATGCCCAACTTTACATGGTTGTGCCGCATTTGTTAGCTTATTTTCTTAAACCATTCAACTCCTTGTCCTGATCTTGGTATGACGAGCAGGCAAAGGTTATAAAAACCAAGAGCGTGAGATATATGCCTTTTTGGCTCTCTGTGGCTAATTTCTGTAATGGATTGTGCTGGACAACATATGCTCTCATTCACCCCTTCGACATTTACGTCCTGGTACTTAACCTCACTTTTCAATTTCCTCTCTTTCTAAGTTTCGTATTCCTTGTCAGTCATTTTATTTTTTAATGTAATTTTTTTAACCCAAAACTATGTTTTGTTCATTGTTGCAGATCAGCAACTCTCTTGGAGCAATTTCTGGTCTTGTTCAGCTCATACTGTATGCTTGCTACTGTTCCTGCAAGGCAGAAGACGATGATGGTGCAAAGCCAAGTGAGGTTCACCTCTCTACGGAAAATGGATTAGTTAGCGTGTGATGACGTCCCCTGTTTTTTTCTTTTTTCCTTTTTTCTGTATGCGTTTCCTTCTTTTTTATCTCTACTTTAAATTTTTTGATAAGACACTTTTTATGTGCATATGTAAATAATACATCTGGTTTCAGTTAATAAATCTCCATTGCGATACCACCAATCAACCTGCTGTTATGGTCTGTTCGCTGATTGCATTAAGAGTTTCAACACGTTAAAAACAGAATATAGACGAATAATGCTTTTTTATGGGGTAATATTTGCAACTCCAACTAATAAATAGAACGAGAGAAGCATCTTCCTCTTCCATGGAATCAACACTGGGTCTAGTTAGTCAATGGGCCCGGCTTGTGGTTTGAAAAGCTGACTAAAAGTTTCTCCCGAATACTAATAAATAGCTGGCATTCTAACTGGATATAATTATAGAAATTATATTTGTGGCTTTTTAATTGTCATTACATAATTAATTATTAAGTATTATTAAATATAAAATGATGTTTTATCTTGTTTAATAGATTTATTAATTATTGTACACACATTTTTTTGGATAAAATATTATGTAATATTAAATTATAAATTACGTTTAAACTAAAAAATATGATACATGTTCATCGCTGATTGGAATAAAATTCAGCCAAAACCCAACAAAATTGAGAAATATATGAATTCTTTTTAGAAATAAAAACATAAATGACCAAATCGTTAAAAAGAATCCGTTTTGGAATCCTCTATGATAGGATTAGGCTGAACGGATGAGGCCCAATTCTTGCAATATGGCTTCCGTAGTAAACAGCACACAATATTTTAAGAGCTTTTTTTTACTAACATCCAACTAAAGATGAATTTGGATCCTTCACTGTACAGTAGATATGTTGTACAGTTAATACATATACAAATTTATGTTTGCTGTACAACGGTAGATCTGCGTACACTAAAGATATTGACATTGTACAATCATTATGTTTGAAGTATTTTTAAAAAAATTAAAAAATGCATGTGTACACATAATTTACGCAACTAAATTTGTTCGGCTTTTATATCTATATACATCAAAATTTTTTTAAAAAATTTTTATTGTACATAAAGTATTATATCAATAAATAATTATTTTAAATAATAATTAAATTATTATTCTCGTATTAAAATTAAAATTATTTTTACTGTATGAAAATTTAATTTTAATTAAAATTAATTTTATAAGATGTAAAATATTTATTAAACTATGAAGAATAAATAGCTTTAAAATAATAAAAAGTAAATATCCATTATTCAAAATTTTAACATAATTTAGTCTATACTTTAGATATTGAAATATAACCAAGTACCTAAAATTGGATAAAGTTTGAATAAGTATGGAAAATAAAAGAAAAATAGGAAATGTGACAAAATAGGTTTATGAAAGATAGCATGAGACATAATTGTGTCAAGAGCAAAGAGAAGAAGGCAAGCATTTGCTCACTCATCCATGCTATGCTACAAATTTTTTTTTTAATTGAAACTAAGGGACTTGAATATAATTTTCTAAATCCCCTTAAAGTTGTCAGGGAAAATTTTCAAGTTCCCCTGACACATATTTTTTGTTAAACAAAGAAGGATTCGGATTGAATCATTCCAAGTCCCAAAAAAATAGAATGGATCTCAGATTAGTTCAATTCAAGTCTTACAATAAAAGATGGAACTTGGATTGGTTCACTTCAAATCCCAAAAGAGTAAGTTAGGACTCAAATTGAATCAATTCGAGTCCCAAAAAATATAGTAACCCGATGTAATACTTTATATATGGTAGGATTTTAAAAAAATTTGATGCACGTAGATCAAAAAGCCAAATTTGTTCTCATCAAGTGGCGAAAAACTCATTCCCACAACCTTGAAACCCCATTTCAAATATAGAGGAAGGCGTAAGCTTTTTTATCCATACACTATAAAAGAAGAATTTTTTTTTAAAAAAAATCCAACAGATGAAAAAATATTACATTCTAATACTATAAAATTTTCTAACTTAGAAACACTGTTTCCGAGCTAGGGAAATATTTTTTTAAAAAAAAATTGTCTTGACTCGAAAACATTGTTTTCTAGTCAGGCAATTTTTTTTTCTTTTAAAAAAAACAGACTGTCTCAAAACCAAAGGTTCCGAGATAAGCCTTGACCAAATAAGACAATGATGTCCTGTCTCGTCAAGCAGTGGACCATTGTGGGGTGGGAGGTATAATGCTGCGGTTTCCCCCCTAACCGGTCATCCCATTCTCTCCTACCTTATTCTTCTTCCTCCTTCACTGCATCTTCTTCTTCTTCTCCTCTTCCTCCTTTCTCCTTTATCCTAAGCTTTTTTTTTTTTTTTGGTGCTTCTGAAGAGAGTCTTTGCTAGTATTAATTATTAAGGTACATAAAATATTTTTTTGATATACTATTTTCTTGTAAATGTAGGTGGAAAATTTTTTTTGGGATAAATGGGTAGTATATTTATTTGTTAATGGTTAAAATAAGAAGAGTAAATGAAATGTTCCTTTTAGAGTAGTTATTTTTCATTTAAAATATAATTTTTTTTAATTTAGGCTTTTATAATGTTGAGATAATTTTTGTAAATTGTTTAAATTATAATGTTGATGCGATTTAAGTATTTTATAATGTTGAAATCATTTTTGAAAATTGTTCAAATTATAATGTTGCTATGATTTAAGTATTTTATAATGTTGAGATTATTTTTCGAAAATGTCTAAATTAGGCATTTTATAATGTTGAGATTGTTTTTTCAAATTGTTTAAATCATAATGTTATTGTAATTTAGGTATTCTATAATGTTGAGATTATTTTTGCAAATGGTTTAAAATAATATTGGTGTAATTTAGGTACTTTATCATGTTGAGATTATCTTTGGCAATTTTTTAAATTACAATATTGTTATAATTTAGGTATTTTGGAATGTTGAGAATCTCTTTGGAAATTATTTAAATTATAATATTGTTGTGACATAGTTATTTTTAAATGTTGAGATTGTTTTTGCAAATTATTTACATTATGATATTGGGGTAATTTAGATATTTTGTGATGTTGACTTTATTTTAGCAAATTGTTTAAATTATAATATTGTTATAACTTAGGCATTTTATATTGTTGAAGTTGTTTTGCATATTGTTTAAAGTATAATATTGTTGTAATTTAGCCATTTTATAATTTTGAGATTTTTTTTTTTGCAAATTGTGTAAATTATAATATTATTGTAATTTAGATAATTTATGACGTTGAGATTAATTTTATAAACTATTTAAATTATAATATTGTTGTAATTTAGGTATTTTATAATGTTGAAATTGTCTCTGCAAATTATTTAAATTATAATATTGTTGTAATTTAGGTGTTTTTGAATATTGAGAGTATATTTATAATTTAGTTAGGTTATAATATTGAGAATGTACTTGTAATTGACTTATTATATAAATTTGTAAATATATGTACTATTTACATATATGACAATTATTGGAAAATAATTGTAATTTTCTTATTTTATGAAGTTTCAAATTTTTTCATTTAGCATTTGATAGAAATTAAATTGCATAGTTTAGTAAGTGGAAAATTAAGAAAATAATAGTAAAAAGTCAATTATTATTTCTATCTTGAAATGCTATACATAATGGAATTGAATAGTATAATGGAATGAAATTGAAATTTAGTATTTTGATAATTTAATTTGACTTAATTACAATTTATTTGTTTATTCGAAAACATGATTGTAGGGTAAGAAATAAACAATATGAATGAACTTGTATGTGTATATGCAAATGGAAGAATCTACGGAAGCAACCACTGCACAACGTTTGAATGCACCAATGTCAAGATGCTCATAGTAGACACAAACATCAACTTAGTGGACCTAAAGTAGGTGGTTGGGCAAAACCTATGACTTTCTCAAAATCAGTTTGTGTCCTAATTGATATATAGGTACCCAATATCACTCAACCCAACATGGTACTACACAAGTGCATTGAAAGACAATTCTGATGTGCAAAACATGTAGCGTGCAGTGTCACGTTTCGATCACAACTAAGTGGGGTTGAGTTATATGTACACATATCGACAACTAAACTAGTCGTTAACATGAAGCACCAAACAGTAGAGGACTATATCCTAAACACAACCATTTTCTAGCTATTTCAATGAGTTAAATAATCAAACATCATTTATCAGTTCTTACTTGGGAGAAGGTCCTTTAGTTTACCCTAACACTAGTGAACCCCATCCACTCGTTGAAATGAATGATATAACTGATGATGTTAAGAATGATGAGGAGTACGATAATGCTTTTTAATTAGATGAAGATAATGATGAGAATAAGTCAGATGATGATGGCGATGACATTGGAGATCTTCCAAATCCCATGCTAGTTTCACCCATTAATGAATACAAGGATCCTGCAGCAATATTTTTCACATAAGTCAACATGGAGGCGGCCATGGATCGTGATTTCAAGGAATAGGTGGTCTTTCGGATGACAACAAGTTATGAGTCGACCTACAGTATTCTGACAAGCTAGCATTAGGGCATGTTGTCAAGTTGTATTCTATACGTGCGCACCACACCTTCATGGTGTACCATTCGTCTGCAAAATAAGAAGAATATCATTGTGTAAATTATGGCAACAACTATAACTAAAGAGTTAGGGCATGTAAAAAGGCAAGGAGGAATCACTGGTAGATTATAAAATACAGGGGCCTATATACGTGCCTCACTGCTTCCCTTTCTCAGGATCATCTAAAGCTACATTTCGATGTCATTACATCATGTATTGCTAGGATAGTGATGGATAGACTCAATGTGTCAAAGTCTCAGATAATTGAAAGGATGAAGAGTTTATTTGGCTATACTGTGTCGTGCTGAAAAGCATAGAATGTAAAGCATCGGGCAATGGCCGTAACATTCAGTAATTAGAAAAACTCATATCAAGTGGTTAGTTGTTGTTAAACATTTTGTGTCTGGGTCATATGTTAAGTTTTGTTACAGGGACTGTTCTCAGCATAGTTCGGATGGGGAACTAACAACAAGGTTTCAGCGTGTGTTCTGGGCATACAAGTCATGCATTGATACATTTGCATACTTGAAGCCGATTTTACAAGTAGATAGAACGTTCCTTAGTGGTAAATATAAAGGAACATAGTTAATGGCTACTTCACAAGATGGGGACAGGAATGTCATGCCACTTGCATTCGCATTTGTTAAAGGTGAGAAGCAAGCGGCGAAGTCATGGTTCTTACTAAACCCATGGAGATGAGTGGTAAGAGATAGATTAAGGATATGCTTGATTTTATAACGGCACCCATCAATTTTAGCCACAGTATCAAACCTGCGGATTAGATGGCAACCATTGTATGCTCATCATGTCTTCAGTATCTATCATGTGACAAGCAACCTGAACAAACATTTTGGAACAACATGGTTGAATGAGAAGTTTATAAATATTGGCTATTTGTACGGGCAACACATTGTCGACACCCAATTAGCTGAGCTTGCTCTTTTTCACTAACAAGCTGGCGCATGGATCGCTGATATACCTAAACACCAATGGACTTGGGCATATGATGTAGAGGGTTGTCGATACGGGCATATGACCACTAACCTTGCTGAGAACATGAATGGAATGTTCAAAGGTGTTAGGTTGTTGCCTATAACTAGCTTGGCAAAGGCTATCTTCAACAAAGTGAATGAGTACTTTGTAAGGCGTGCACAAAAAGTGCATCTATAAATACAAGCAGGGCAAGTTTTTATGAGACATTAAACAACAAGATGAATGCAAATTCGCGTGCAGCTACTGCTTGTTTTATACAGGCATTTGACCGACATAATGCTTATCAAAATTGCCAATATGGTCGGTGCTGCAAAGTAAACCTTAATGAGTGGATTTGTGATTGTGGGCAATTTCAAGCTGAAAAATACTCGTGCCAACATGTTCTTGCCACGTGTGCAAAGGTAGCGATTGATTAGCAACAGTACGTCGATCCTATATTTCGCTTGAAGACCATACATAATGCATACAGTAGTAAGTTCCACCCAATGGCCGATTAACAAAAAGTTCTAAAGCTCAAGCTAAAAGACCAATCCTTGTTGTACCTGCAGACATGACATATCTCACAAGCTATTAGGCTTGGACATATATGACATTTTTCTATAATTTGTTTGACAACAACTCTTGTGTAATTGTTCCTAACATGCATTTAATAGTGTGGGGGGATCGGCTTCTGCGTACTCAACGTGTTCTTCATGTTGATTGGCTACAGGACCCACTGGTTGCCATAGTAAACTATCTTCGTCAAGACAATTTCTATGTTATCGTTCGACTTGGTCAATTTAAGTATGATTAAGCATTGGTATCTGCTCTTATAGAGCGATAGTGGCTAGAGACCCACACATTCCACACTACACGTGGGGAGTGCACTATAAGACTAAAGGACGTTGGCATACAACTTAGATTACCTTATATAGGAATACCAGTTACAGGATCGACAAGCTATAAGTGGCCAGATGTACGCGAGTTGCTACTCGACGTGAGACGCCCGGCTGACCAGTTTGATAGGTAGCAGTTAAGTATGACGTGGTTGTCATAACATTTTAAAGAGCTCCCCAACAATGCAAACAACAATCAGGTTCAATACTTTGCCATACATACTTAGACTCATAGGGGGTATTCTTTTCCTCAATAGGTTATTCCACCTGGTTTACTTAATGTGTACCTACCCTTACTTGTAAACTTCAAAGAAGTTGGTCAGCTAAGTTGGGGAATTATAGTTTTAGCACATCTATACTGGGAGTTGTGTAACTCAACAAATCCCAAGGAGTGGAGCATAGATGGATGCCTAACGTTGTTACATCTCTGGGTATGGGATCGATTTTCAATGCTTGCCCCGAAGAGACCACCTATTCTGAACGCCTACACCGATATGTATCCCTTGCTTCTACCATTAGGCATTAGGTATGCATAAGTACATCAACCTTCCCCTCTATTTATCACTCAAAGTTCATATTGTATATTTTCCCAATTCGCAGGTGGAGGAATGTTGGTCATATTCCTTGATCTGGAGAATGTGCATTACAGTAATACTAAGTTTTCCTTGACCAGATGGGTGACCATAAGGTTTGTTATCATACTTCTATGTACCTGTGCACTTTTTTTTTTTTCCTTCAAGTATAATGTTAGTGTGTTACTTGTTTATTGAAAATGACAGATTACATGGCAACCATATCAACTAGACAACGTTCAAGAAGTAATTCTAGAGTATTGCCTGACATCTCGCAATATATGGATGGCTTAGATGCCCGTGATCTGCTTTCACATTATTGAATAACATCAACCATATCGCATCCTTCAACAATTTGGCCAGTAACAATTCATCCCTAACAGTCCAGTTAACTTATTCCTTATATACATTGCAGTTGAAGGGAAAAACTATGAAAAATTGGCAGCAAAAGTACACACAACTCATAGACATGTAGATAGATAACATGATTCTTTGGTACAAGCATTCATGTCTACCGCACCCATCAATTGTAACTTGGCATACATGTAATGGTACTAGCAACGTACATGTCGATGGATCCATCTTGCGAGTGATGTAACGGGCTACGTGGTAACTTATACGATTTCTTTGCCTATTTCTAACATTCGCTGAACTTCAAATTTTAATTTTGTGCCTTTGTTTGCTGGCTAACATTATAGAGGAACTTTATAGGTTGACTTTGTATGATCCTCCATCTATGGAGTACCCTTAATTTCATGGAATTGTTAGTCAGGATTGCCAAGATATCTTGAAAGCACTCGGGGAACAATGCTTCTTAATGGTTGTCCAACCAGCTTTGCCAGCTCAAATCTTTCCTGAGCAACCCTAGATACCAAAGGGCAGGCCCAGTAAGTGGGCACATAGATACATGTCATTTTGGACACCGCTTGTTGCTGAGGAAGGCCTTGGACATAGCCAAACTCGAGCTACAGCTTCATCCATGGTTGTTGCAGGTACATATGACTCTTCTTCCACCCTAAATACACCACATCAAGATTTCAACATTGTTGGTCCTTCCACAATTATCACAACTTATTAATATGGTAATTTTGACGATGCTAGACCATCGTATTATGTTCCATCTCCAACATCATCGAGTTATACACCTACTACACTGTCACCATTCTCGTTCACCCCATAGCAAGTGCCTTCTGATATTTACTTAACCTTTACTGTTAAGTGTGGTCATGCCTTCTTCAATTTTGGTGATTCATTCCAATAGTGGTTCTTCACACCACAATAGCCAATTCCTCTGGTTCAGTCCCCAAATTTCGATTTAAATATGTCATCGGTTGCACCACAAGATGCACAAGAAAAATAGCAATAAGAAGAAGAGGCTGCACAGTTAGAGCTGCGAATAGGCCTTTGCATCTTATTCCTATTATTACAGTTAAAACCTTGTACTCATAACATGTCATTTGAATTATTTTTTTTAACTACCACAATCCTATGTATCATTTCCATAACTTACCTCATATATTATTACTTATTTTTTAATTTCCATATTTTTCCACCATGCATTTCATTATTCATACTTAACACATTTTTTTTTTCCATTTTCACTATCCAACAAAATCTTTTATGTTAATTTTACTTCTTCTTTCATATTAAATTATTTACAAAATTATTAGAAAGACCTCAAAATGCAACATTTCGAGACCCAAATAAGATTTTTTTTAAGGACTTGGAATATTTCATTTCGAGTCCTTTTTTAAAAAAAAATAATAGTCCCTAAATCAGAACCATTGGTTTTGATTTATGGTATAAATTGGTTTTTTTTTTACAAAAAAGCATGTGTGAATTGGAAGGTATGATTTGATTCATCATTTATAGCATTTCAGTGTAATAGTTTATGATGTCATGTATTTAAAATTTTTTTTTAATGTGTATGCTTAAAAAACCCAGGAGGCGCCCATCCCACCATGTGATGATAAGGGGGAGGGGAAGCCCATCCCTAACTTTTTTTTAACTAACAAGAATAATTTTATTAAAATTAATAATTAAATATATATTAGAAATAAAATTTATCAAATAAAATAGATTTTAAAAAATATGATTTTTTTAATATTTTTCTTTCATTATTATTAACAAATTTTTTTAATAACAATTTTAAAGATAATATAATAAATGTTGATTTTTTTACACAATTATATTTTTTCTAATTTAATTATTTGTATTAAATTTATTAATAATAATTTCTTAATATATTTGTTAACTATTATTATAGAATTAATAGTTAATCAATCATTGTAGATTATTGATCTCACCTTCATGCTTGAATTTTGATGTGCTTTTGTTTTCTATGGTTATGGGGTTGTCTTTGCATGTGAGGAAATAATGCTCAATTGGGTTCTAAACAAAAGAATAATATATATGAAGAAACTATGCATATGTAAGGATTAAGGAAAACTGAGACTCTGAATGAAGTGGGATTTATTTTATTATATCAATAACATTATCGATGACTTGTACCTTGCTTGATTCCATTTTGTTATTTTTCTACATCTATAAGAGAAAATAAAGAAAAGATATATAAAACGTCTTTTACAATTTATAATGTGTGGTAAAATATGATTAGGTAAAACATGTTTTAAATTGTGATCCGCATTGATTGTAACACACTCTTGTTGATAATCAGGGGATCTTCAAACTTTGTTTGAAATTAAATCTCAATCCTAACTGTTTGTATTATTATTGTTTTGTAAAAAAAATATTATTAAAACTAATTATTGCTAATAAATTTTTAAAAAATAAATAAATTAGAAAAAAGATATAATTATATAAAAACATCAACATTTAGTATAATATTTTAAAAAATTTTAAAAGAGTAGCTCTAGATTGTGGTGCTTCAAGCGTCTTTGATAGCAACATTCATCATTGCCCCTTTTACCGGCCACTGCATCGTGCAACGCAATGATGCCGACACCTATGAATGGGCAGTTAGCAAGCTACAGTAACGCCAACTATGGGGGTTGGCGGGAGCATGAAAAAATGGAGTAGAAGTTAGGGTTTTTTTTAGGGTCTTGTTGTAAAATTAAAAAAAAATTTCAAATAACTAATTATGAACCCTATTTCTTTTTTGGAGATTTCGAGCATTTTATATTTTTGAAGAGATTCCAGACCTTTCACAATTTCGAAGTGATTTTGGGTCTTGTATTTTTTAAAATGATTATGGGCTTTTTTGGAGAAAAAAAAGAAAGAGAAAAGAACAAGACATATTTCATATAACACATTGGGCCTAATCTTTTTAAGTCATTAATTAACAAACATTTAGACATGTTCCAAAATCTAAATTGTGTATTTATATTTTAGTTCCAAATAAGTGCAATTAATTACTTTTTTTAGCAAAAAATTAATTTATATTTCCCAAGAAATTTAGATTAAGTAATATGTGATTATTTGCTATTTCTTTATGTTGATAAGTTTAACATTGTTTTATAAATATGATTGAGACACTTAGCTATATTTTTTATTTTGTTAATTTTCGCTTTGCATACTACCTTAGGATGATGATTGACACATTGTGCTCTTTCAAATCTAGGACATGCATAGGTTAATTAGCTTAATTAAATGATACTTAGTGTTATGATGTGTATGCATGGTGAACATTAAATCTTCTGTGTTTTTATTTTAATTATTTGATCCTTATTTTGTGTTTTTCTTTCTTTTTATGTAAAGAATAACCACTGCTTCCAAAAGTATTGTTGTTGAGCTCAACAAAGGGTTGAAGCTCAATGGTGACAATTATGAGATATGTAGTATGAAAGTCCAGTATCTTCTGGAAGAGTAAGAGGCTCTTTAGACTCAGAATCATGTCATGGAAGAGCTAGAAGTCGATAACACAACCTAGCATAAGCAGAACTGTGAGGCTTATAACACTTGAAACAAAAAGAACTCCACTACTTGCATTATGTTGCTAAGAACCTTGGATGATAACTTTATAAGAGAGTTCAAGGATTACCAAAGTATTATAGGGCTTTGGAACTCTCTAAGAGCGAGGTTCGAAACTACGTTCGTATCTAAATTGTATTCTCTAATAATCAAGTTTAATTATTATAAAAAAGGCCTAGAATATTCTATGAAGAATATTTGAAGCTAATGACAAACATAATCAAAGAGCTAAGAAATGCCAGAAATGTCTTAACAAATGAACAGCAAATCCAAGTTGTCATTTGTTCTTTGCCTAGATCATGGGAGCATAGGAATCTACATCTTACCTACAATGATTGAATCACGACTTTAGAAGATGTTCGAGGGTCCTCTAACTAAAGGAAGAAAAGCTTGAATTAGCTTAGCCAGTACCTAAGTTACATATGGCAACCTCAAATAAAAGACATGATTGAAAGAGAAAGAATTGAGAAAAGAACAAAGGACTAGCTAACCTAAGAACAAGCTAAAGACATATAAGTAAGTCAAAAAGAAGCAACGAAAAGTGAATATGGCAAAAATTAGGTGCTACAATTGTGAGAAGGGTTACTATACGAGTAATTGCCTTGAGCCTTCTAAAAAGGTTACTTGTACTACTTATACTAATGAACTTTGTGTTTCTAGCTTTGTTATGCTAACTGAATATTGTCGTATGTGGATTATAGCCTTAGAAGGCACGAACCACATAGTGAGGGATCGTGAAGCCTTTGTTGATTTTTAGCAAGTTTTATATAAAGCATTTTAGATATATATAGGCAACAACACTAAGGTTATTGTCAAGGGGATTGAAACATCAAAGTTAGTCATGGTGGTGGTTAAGACCTTATTTGACATTATGTCCTATATGTGCCTCAAATTCGATGGAATATCATTTTAATTTTAATTTTACTTAGGCTAGGCTATGATCTGTTTTTCAATGATAATTATGTTAAATTGAGGTATGATTTAGTTTTCTTTTAGGTTTCGGTCATATAACCAGAGGTTTTATTTGTATGGATTTGGATGATGAATCTTATAATAATAATGTTAGTTTTTCCATGTTTGCCTCTACATATGATTTTGATTACAATATAAACATTTGGCATGTTAAACTTGGTCATATTGGCTAACAAAGAATGCAATCAACATTGAACAAGTAGATTTGTCTACTTGTGAATCATGTCTAGCAAGAAAATCTGCTAGAAAACCTTTCAACAATGCAACCAGGCTTACTTTCCATTGCAATTAGTTCATTCTAACATCTGTGGACCTATGAACATTAGGGTCAGGCATGAAGTGAACTATTTAATCACATGTATTAATTATTACACTTGCTTTGATTATGCGTATTTGATTTCTTATAAGCCAGAAGCATTGAGTATATTCAAAAACTATATTAGCTTAGTTAAGAATCAATTAGATAAGCAAATGAAGACTTTTCAAACTAATCAAGTCAAGAATATTTGTTGACTCAATTCAGTGAATTATATGATGAAAAAGGATAATTCATCAATTGACCATTCTAAATTGTCTATAATAAAATGATGTTGCGGATAAAAGGAATAGAACACTTCTTAAGATGGTTAAGTCTATGATGGCACGGGTTAATTTACCATTCACCTATTGGGGGTGATGTTTTGCTATTTGCAATCTATACTTAACTGTGTACCTATAAAATTAGTTGTAACTACTTCATATGAATTATGGATAAGGCGAAAGTCTAACCTAAGTGTTTTGAAACCTTAGGGATGTGTTACCTATACACATAATTCCTCTTACAAATATGACAAATTGGGCTCGAGAGGAAGAAAAGTATTCTTATTAGATATTTAGAAATCTTAAAAGGTTATGTGTTTATAAGTTAGCAAGATAGTGGCAGCATAACTGAATTCGACTCAAGAGATGTCACATTCTTAAATAATGAATATCCTAAGAATAGTGAGATATGTCAAGACCTATTTTTATTTGAGATAAAGGATTCAAATGAACCAGGACCAGTTCATTTAAGTGGGAGGATTATAGTAAATGATGAATTAATTTCTTATCAATAACTTTTTTCATCTTTAGATGCGAATGAAAGTGTTCTTGAGTCAAATGCTCCAAGTGGGAGTAACCAGATGGATCTTGATTCAAGTGGAAGTGAGTCCATCGTTCTTGACCCAAGTGGGAGTAATGTTGATCCAAATAGAAACAACAAAGTAAGATTCTGAATCATAATTGAGACATGGTTCATGTAAAAAGATTCCTTGTTGATGATATAAGATTGAAGGTGACAAACTTTTTTCAATTCTCCTGCAAAATAAAGATGAGCCAAGAAATCTAAAGGAGACTTTCTTATCCCATTCTAAGGACAAATAGACTAAAGCTATGGATGAAGAACTAGAGTCTATAAGAGTCAACAAAAGAGTCAATGGCAAAATCAAAAGATTTAAGGCTCAACTAGTGGCAATGGGGTACACACAGTATGAAGGAATAGACTATGAGGAAACATTTTCTCGTATTGTATGATTTACTTCTATTTGCCTACTTCTAGCTATAATGACTTGTTTAGATTTTGAATTACATTATATGGATGTAAAGATTGTTTTTCACAATGGAGAATTAAATGAAGAGATTTATATACAATAACCTAAGGGTTTCATTGAAAGAGGCCAATAAGAAAAAGTTTGTAAACTTTTGAAGTAAATCTATAGCCACAAACAATCTTTAAAGGGTAGTTATATTTGTTTTCACAATGTTGTCATCTCTAGTGGTTTTACTATGATGAGTGAAAGCAATTATGTATATACCAAAAGATCAAAAGACAAGTTTGTAATTATGACATTATATGTCCATGACATATTCATAACTGTAAATGATATGGAGTTCATCAATGAGGTAAATACTTGGTTGTCATTTCATTTTGAGATGAAAGATATGGGTAAAGATGCATACATTCTTAGAGTTAAGATTTCAAGAAATCATTGTATCTCTTGCAAGAGAATTACATCAGAAAAGTTCTAGAACATTTTAGTATGGATAGTTGTATCCTTGTAGATACTCTTATTAGCACAAGTCAAATCTTGAGTTTTGAAATGGGTCTTAAGATTGCCAAGGAAAGAAAGCGTATGAATTTCTTGTAAGAATACAGTTGGTTGTCTAATGTACATTATGATGTGTACTATACTTGATATTTGTTAAGCAATTAGCTTAGTGAGTAGATATCAAATTGACATAGGTCTTAAACATTGGGAAGTAGTAAAAAGGATCTCATAATATCCGAAGAGGACTATTGATTATGCGTTTTGCTATTAAGGTGGCAGAAATCTACAATTGGTTGGATACACAGATGTTGATCATTGAGGAGACTTATATAAGCGAAAGTTTACCTCATGATATGTTTTGTTACTTGGTGATAATGTCATATCATGGAGTAGTATGAAACAATCTTATATATTTTTGTCCCCGATAAAGGTTGTATTCTTGGCCCTTTCTTCAACAGCTTAGTAGGTTGTTTGGTTAAAAAGGTTCTTGAAACATTTGTTGTGTAAAGCGAAAAACACTTAATCATGTTAGTTTATTGTGAAAGTGAGATTGTAATTGTATATACCAAGGATCTAAAGTATCATTACAAAACTAAACATATAAATATCTAATATCACTATATGAAGAACATGGTTATATGCACGACTATGAACGTGAAGTATATATTTACGCATGGGATGTTAGCAGATTCGTTGACCAAGCTTGTTTCTAGAGATATGTTTTTAAAACACATTAGGTCTCAAGGATTGCATAGAATTCAGGATACTTTATTTGTTTTTCTTTGTCATTTTCTCATTGTTCACTGAGACAGTTGTTTTAATATTCTTTAATGATCAATAAAGTTTGATTTTCATGCTTACATATCTTTATTTGAGTGTTATGTACATTCTTTATTTGTTCATTGTTGTTAAGTATATCAGGTAGATAAAAAGGTTAGCCTTCTCACACAGGTAGCCACCTTAGTGTCTTTGTGACATGAAGATGAGACAAGATTTTAAGTGAAATTATTAAGAGGATAATTTAAGAGCAATTTTACTTCATGTAATTAATGACATAAGGTAATTATGATTAATTTGGTGAAATGAGTTTATTATTTCTAGTCTACCTTAATTGCTAGATGTGAGTTCAAGACATTGTGTAGATTAAGAAACTTAGTTTTAAACTTATGGTGTCTAAATGTTCATCTGTACAACATTACTAGTGAAATAGGCATATACTCCATGGGAAAAAAGAGGAAAGTTGTAGCATATATTTCATATCATGTGTGCAAGTAATGACTATATGGGTAAACATGAGTGTGATCTCAACTTATGTTGTAAAAGACCCTTGAGCCTTTGTATTAGCTTTATATTTGTACCCTCAGACTCTAATCAAGTACTTCAAATGCAACTTGGTGTTTACTATCTTAGCTTATTGCTTAAGGATTATGTGTAATGATTCAGTCTAGTAGGACATGTTTAAAAAAGTGAGCTAAGTCAATGTTGATAGGATTATAAGAAAAGGAATATCATAAAGAGAATCTCATTATTCTGTATTCACCGGTATATCAGTTATAATTTGTAAGTCATGATTGTAAATACAAAATATTATAATATATGAGATTATTGTGAGATATTTGAATGTAATTTTTATGATTTAGGATGCACGTATACTTTATAATCTACGTACAGGTTTGTTTTCGATGAAAGGTTATATACTCATAATTGAGATTATAAAGAGAAAGTGTTCTCTTAGTTTATTGAGAATATGTTTCTCGAGTTTAAAGCGCATGAACACTCTCATTATGCGTGAGTGAGAGATGTTGGATATCGTATAAAATTCACCTATAGAGAGGTGCTCTTTAAGTAAAGATAGAATGGTAATTTGAGGAATTGCCAATAAACCTTAACTAGCCTATTATATAAGGTAAGTCTAATATGTAATAAATAATTCTTTAAGTCTACAACCTTCTATATGCCCAATAATACTTGCTATTGCATTGAAATTAGAATAAGGGAATTTAAGCTATGAAAACTACAAGATCTCTATGATACACCGTAAGAATTTCATTCAATCAGTGATTTCAATCCTTATCAAATACAGCTTCTGCAAAGAAGGAGAAATTCGTAAGTCTTTTTAATTCAAATGATTTAAATCAATTCTTATTTTCCTTTCATTTTAAATATTTGACTAATATAGATATTCACTTATTAAATCTAGAATAACCAAATTTCTCATTATAAACACAATAACTAAAATTAAAATAAAATTTAGGAATGCATTTTTTAGTAAGTGATATTTTTAATAAAACATAAATATTTTCCTTGAAAGTATTTTGATAATGTTTAGATTTTTTTAATAAAAAAGATGAGTGTATAATTTGAACATCTCTCCATGAAAAAGAGAATAATTTAACCTTATACGTGGGAAAAATTCTTAACCACATAAATAGGTCATACTCGAAGTTTATGACAACTTGTTGAAGCAAAGATAAACTGGCTTTCATTTTCTCATACTAAGATTGGATCTTGTTCAAGAATCAATGTCACTCATTTGGGCTGTTTCTTTACGCTTTCTTTGCAATATCTGTATCTATATGGTTGAATAATACTCCCCGCAAAATTCTTACCTTCGCAAATGTGCACAACTAGTAACTCCATCAAAGCTTAATTATATAATATGCTGCCGCCAAAGCTCAAGTAGAACCACTAGACTAGTACAACTATGCCGTAGTATGAAATATGAATGCAATAATTGTAAATAGCACTACTCTGCGTTCAAGTGGTTGGTTGAGCACAGTTCTATTAATTGGAAAGCTGGTAACGAGAGATCACGAGATTTTGAAAATGGGGTTGGACATTTCATGCTACTACTTTCAAGTTACAAGAATACACAAATATTCTGAAATAGGGGTGAAATGAGGAAGAGAAACGATTTAACCCAACAAAGTAACAATATAATAATATTATTATTATTTTTACACAGGTCTTCAATATCTAATGGCTTTTACACTTTGTGTCATCCATCTTGATTCCTCCTTCCCTACTCTTTTTTCAATTGAACAAATACAAATTGAGCCTTCAGAATAAGGTACGACATCTCTCCACGATTGAATTTTCTTGAGTGAAAAATCTTTCAAGGTCCTCGATGCCTGAGGAAACAAAAACATCCCTGAGGCTGATCAAGAGGGATCATACCTCCACCCTTCGAAGTGTTAATAGCTTCCAACATAGACACCACTTCATCCATTACTGGCCTCCTATCAGGATTGGCATCCCAGCATCTTTTCATTACATTTGCCAGAGAGCTTGGGCAACATCGGGGTATCTCTGGCCTCAGATTCTGCAGTTTCATGAAAGATGTATAACTACAGTAAACTTTGATGTAATGAAGGCAAAAAAATCACTGACAGTTGTGCCAATTGCTATTTGCTAAGAAATGACTTTTACATTTTCTTCCCTTCAAGATATGAGTGTATGTTTATGCTGGTGTAGCCTCCTAATGCATTTCAGATTACCTGACGGACAACAGCTGATGTCACCTCTGAGAAGCTAAGGTCTGGATATGGCATGTCACAGCAATATATCTCCCATAAACATATACCAAAACTGTACACGTCACACTTTCTATTATATGGATTACCATTTAGAACCTGCCCAAAAAAGAAAATCTTCATGTAAGTTTGATACATCGCCTTTTAAGAACTGAAATGAAACATGAATTAGTTATGCAAAGCTAAGACAAACATAATATGTGCTGATCGCTTATAACCCTGAGATCTTATGAGGAGGTTGAAAGCTCATCAAGGGAAAAAAAGATTAGCTAGTGGAATTGTCCAGTATTAGACTAGAACATTTTGTCTTCATACTTTTGGATGCGTATCCTTATGATGGCTTTAATAAAACAACACAAAATATAGGTTGGATACTTAATAAATTAAGAGATTACTGCCATGTTACAACTCTAGGTCTCAGTGGTTGTAGATGTGTCCTTCTGAGTAATGTTGCTATTCTAGAAGTTGTTGATTATGAGTAATCACTAAAGGAGCTACGCTAGAGAGCATGCCTGACGTATCAAGCAAATATAATAGGATATGAATATTCTGAGTAATTACCAATAGCAGCAATGCAGTTTTGAGGACGTACATAAGTGAAGGCAAGAATAAGCAATGGGTGTTCAAAACAAACCCCAAAAGAGAGGTTGTTAAAGGAATTCAAGCATATACCTCAGGAGCCATGTAACCAAGGGTTCCAGTTTCACCAGTCATGTCATGAGGATTGGAAGCTTCAATACGAGCTACTCCAAAATCAGCTATTTTCAAGGTTCGAGTCCTGTCCAGAAGCATATTTTCAGTTTTGACGTCTCTGTGGACAATCTTTTTTGAGTGAAGATAGCTCAACCTATACAGCAAACAACACAAAGTTCTCAAGCTTAGAAAGCAAGTTTGATATATGAAACTGATAAGACACAGATTATGTTTAGGAAATGAACCCTCTTGCAAGATCAAGTGCCAGTTGGACAACCACTTTAAAAGCCAGCTTCTTTCTCCGGTTTTTTATGAGATAAGACTTAAGTGCACCGCCAGGACAATACTCAACAATAACACAACATACATTATTGGGCATGCCCATATGACCATTTTCTGTTTGTATGTGAAGCTCTGATGTACCCATTGTAGCCCCTATAAACTGCAACATAGATTTCACAATAGGCATCAATGAGAAAATTCTCCCATGAATGTTTGAACCAATATCAGAACGAAATTCTAATGGTTGAAATTTCCTTCAGCCTACATGCACTTGACGGTTTAAAGTTCCCCAAAACAGTGCCATTAGCCTGTAACTTGGAACCATTTTGAAATTGATAGCTTCGGTCAATATATATATGAAACAGGGAGATTTCAGAAAGCTTCATATAAATAGATTAAAGAGGGAATGTATTAGAAGCTAATTGGCCAGTTCCCAACAGAATTGGTAGGCTATTATCAATTCACAGTTTCTTTCCAAAAAAGAAGGTGAATTTCAATACCTCAAATAATTTGTTTTAACTGCGATAACTTCACTGAGAAAATTGCATAAGCAGAAGAATTGAACATTAGAAGTGAGTTGCTAGTTCACTGCATTTGATAGGACCAAATGAAGTTTAACCTGACAAATAATTCATGCAGCATTACCTAAACTCTTTGGAATATGCAACAAATCAATTTCCCATCTTAACAGCAAGCCAAGTCCATGAGAGATATATCTTTTTACTAGCTTCAGTTCCCAAGTCTCAATGGGAAATCAATGTATTGCCTAAGTAGATGGGACCCGTATAAGACTGGACCAAACTGTTGCTGAATACACTTTAGGAGGCATTTCTCTATAGTAAGGATCTTAATGTAGCCCCCACCAACCTAACTGCCAACCAAAAAGCAGCATTCTCTGCAACCCCCAAAGGATACAGAAAAAGACAGCAGAAACAAATGTTGACAAGGGTTTTAATCTAACTGAAATGAAACCACAATCAAGTTAAGACATCACATTCCCTGTACTATAAAGAAACAGCACAGTCCAAGGTTCAGGCCATGTTTGCCCTCAGAATTGTTATTTAGTTTCCATGCTCTTCTTTTCCATTCATTCTTCCCCTCCTTTACTTTTGTTATTCATTTTTTTTTTTCTTTTTTTTATCTGATTTGATTCATATAGAAAATGACACCATATAAGCAACCAATTTGCAAGCTGTTGGGGATTTCCATTCCACAACACGAGAGGTAAAATGTGGTAAAAGTAGAGGAAAAGAGAGTTAAGACATAAATATCACCTTGGTTACATTAGGATGGTCAAGCTTGTGCCAAACAGCAACTTCTTGCGTAAAAGCTGCTCTCATAGATGCTATTTCAGCTTCTGAACGATGACCTTCTTCTCCCCAGTCAAGGAGCTTAACTGACAGTAAAAATAAAGGAAAATTACTTGGTATCAGAATCAGCTGGGGAACATGTGTTCATGGCTTTCTCGTAGCTGTTCATTTAAAATGTAGTAGGCGAGTTTAGCAAGTTTAACATACAGGAATTAGAACGCTAACAACGTCCCAGACTCCTAGATATATGATTACAACCACAAAAACTAAAAAGGGACCACTAATTTTAGTCATGACTCCAAGTTGAAGAGTTCCTGTAGCTGGTGCCCAGTAGAAGAGTCAGTTCTGCGCTGGAAATGAAATAAGTATGTGGAAGCATACTGTACAGCCACTTCCAGTCAACAATTTCAGTTGCATCACTTTTATTTTCCTGCCTTACAACAACTCATAGTTGTAAAATCAGGTTCACACAGAAATAAACATGGACACATGAAAGTTCGAAAAAGAGAAGAAGAATATTAAAGTTGGTACACATAACTGTCAAGCCCCCTTGATCTTGTGAATTCTAAAAATATAAAATAAATACATAGAACCAAAAGGGCACTCAATCTTGTGATTCACGAATTTTGTAAATCTAGATCTACAAGGTTCCATTGCTTACGGCTCACATTTATTCAACTAGACCGCTTATTTCAAGAGTCAATAAAATAACCAAACGCTACCCACTTAGATGGTTTATAAACAGCTCAATGAAACGAAAGAAAGTAGAGTATGGACTCATGTCAGTAACCACCAAAAAGTGTAGTCTTCAGCTGAGAATTACATCCTTATCTGGCTCAGCAAGCAGAAATCTTTTTAGCTTGTAAAGCTAGAAAGACGAATTTAAAGAACCAGCAAAGCTGAAAGCAGTGGATCTTCTTGTTAACTAAGACAGATGTTCCACTGTCAAATTTAACCAACTCTTACCTCATACTTCCCCTGGAAAATTAAACCTAAAATTAATAGAATTAGGAAGGGGAGATACAGAAATTTAACTAAAACTACACCTGCATTTATTAAAATGTCTGAAAATTTTCGACATTTAGATGAATTGTCTCTTGCATATCCATCGTCAATTAGCAATCGAATCCTCAAAACAAAAAAAAGCAATGACGGTAAGACTAGGGAGAAAAAGCAGTACCTGCAACATCTTGGCCATCATAAATGCCACGATGAACGGTGCCGAAAGTACCACGAGCAATCACGCTCTTGATGACAAGCTTAGAGGGTTCAATCTCCCATTCCTGCCTGCTTCCTCTTGTAGACCTTCCTGCATACTCGTCTTCTTCTTTCTTTTTGCTCTTCTCCATAGTCCATGCTCTGCTCAGATGCCTCTGAAGCTGCTCGTCCAAGCTCTTCAGATCTATCTGATCCGCTCTCACATATCCTCCTCCACCCCCACTCTCACTCTTCTCCTTCATCCCTCCCTCTCTTCCCTTCGTCCCCAATTCAACGATTACAAAAAAAAACCCTTTACCTATTTGTCGTTGAGGCGGTCTCTAAACATCCAGAGTTCAGGTCAAAGGTCTGGTATTTGTATGCTTCGTGGGTCTAAATGTTGTGCTTGTGGTGTCACTTCGGGTGGTGCTGGCGAGGGTCATAGATATAATGGTGGTTCTGTGTGTGTACAAGTACTTGTACCAGCCTCTGTGGCTCCCTCTCTCAATAATCCATGTGGGCACATGGATTCTGCCTGAACACGACGTGTGTTTCTGTTTCTGAGTTGAGTCTGACCCACCCCCTTCTCTCGTCTCTCCCTCCCTCCCTCTCCCTTCTAATTTATTGAAACCCAAACATCTTTCTGTATCCCCGTGGGTCTGCCTTTTCCATATTTAATGTCCTTAATGGAATTCACGGTCAATGTACCTTTTCCATAAGCAATCTCTTTCATATAGGCTTTACTTCATTAATGGGTGATCATGCGAACAGTTAACATGGAGTTTTTTTTTTAAAAAAAAAAGGTTGTAATCATGGATTTATGACTTAGACATGATTCCCCACTTAAATACTGTGATGATCATATACGGCCAGAGAACAATTATGTTTCACCTTTTCTTTTGTCTTATCCAGCTGTGATTTTTCGGTTTGTTCAAGTGAATAAATTGAATCAGTATGATAAAAGCAAGAACAAACTGCAATAGTAGCTTCGCTTCCATAAGACAAACGTCAAAAGAAAAGAAGTAACAGCGACTGAAGGCAACCAGCTTACGGAACCCAATATTGGGTTAGCTTAGTGACAAAAACGACCAACGAATGTGTACAGAAGCATAGATACAATTGAATTCAAATCATAGTTTCATAAAAGTAAATTTTTTAGAACTAGGTTGAATTTGTTTAGTTTGTACCACCAGAAACCCCCTCATGAAAATTCCTTTTCTTTATTATAAATTAAATTTACGTGTGGAAAGTCAATTTAATTGCATGCCACTCGGATCGCAGATTATGTTGCGCTTATGTTGCAACTTGCAACTACAGTTTTGGACCAGTTCCAATATTGAAATATCTAAACATCTTGTTATAATTTTGCGGGATGAAACTTTACATACTGACCGAGCTAAAGGATCAAACTTATTCCACCAAAATTAAAAAAGATTAAACTTGAAAAAGACAATTACAGGTCTGATTAAACTATATTTAATATTATCTTATTCTATGTAATATATATTTTTCTCAAAAAAATAAAATAAAATTATAGTCTTATATTAAAATTTAACATCAACTTAATTATTTTTGTCGTCAAAAAATTACAATCTCATATCACACAAAATTTTAACTTTTATGACAAAAAGTAAATTAAAAGGAAATTTTTTGTTGAATTTTTTGTAATGTGTATTAAAATATCATATGTGCTTGTGTGTGTATTAAAATGTAAAAAGAAATTGAACATAATTTTGAAACAGAAAAAATATCGTATATAATTTAGTCTAATTAATCACATAAGGTGTTATTATTGTTTCCTCTTATAAGAAAAAAAAATTATATGTGAATGAAAGAGAATGGCTTTCACATTTAAAATTAGTGGAAAATACAAATAAGGATCATAAGATTAAGAAATTTATGATAAATGACCTAAATTTTAAAGTTATTTTGAATGATCTAGAGAACAACTTTTTTTTTTTTTTAACTTTGAAGGACTTTGTTTTTAAACTCTGATTTTGCCTCAAGATTTCTTTATCATGTGTTCTCAGAATTCTTGGATAGACTTTTACACAGTTAAAAAAAAAAAAAATTATCTTTAGGTAATAACTTCAAAATTTAAAGTCTTTTATAATAAACATTTTAAATTTATGATGTTTGACTGTAATTCTCCCTAAAAATTAAGCCATCACAGATTAATTACGTTCAACTATGCTTGCACTGTCTTATATAAAACATCCTCATCAGATATTTTTTTATGATAATTTATAATTTTTTTATCTTTTAAAGATGTTTAAATTATACATTTTTCTATTTTGATTATATATATACACTCTTTTACTCTAAATTTTTTTTTTTAAAAAAAAAGCATGCTTACTGTATTGATAATACAAGAAATAATTAAAATTATATACAATTTTTTTATATTTGTTATGTTATTTTTGTAATTAAAATATAGCAAATATTTAGATAATTATTAATAATATATATTTTAATTAAAAATAATACAATTATCTAGAATAATTATATACGTGTTATATAATTAGAAATTTAAATTTTTTTATATTTTTATTAAATAATAACATAATAAAAATATCAATAATTGCGTATAAATTTTTTTCTCATGAACAAAGCTGATAGACTTACCAAGTTAGTCATTTATTCAAAGAAGGTTACGGAAGTAGCGATAAATCTGCTAGTATGACTCACTCTTTATTCTTACTTATATCGCATATTTTTTTTATCTCCTCCTATTATTTTGTTCAAAGATTCTAGTAAACTTTCTGCACAGAAATTAATGTTTAACCCTGTGTTTTGTATTCCTTTTTATACCAAAAAAGCTATGGTTGTACTTATTTTTGAATAAAATGCTCCTATATTTATTATTTATATAATATAACAAGTATTAAATACACATATTTAATCAATATAAAATAGTCAAATTTTCTAAACTTAATAAATTATAATAACATTAAGAAATAATTTATCTAAAAAAAATATTTACAAACTAATGTTAATAAAAAATCAATATTATAGACTCTTAGAAGTATTTTAATTCTACATCAATTTTTTTAAAAATAAGCATATATTTTTAAAATTCATAAAAAATGTATAATTTAAACCTTTTCCCAATAAAATAATAATTTATCCTTTTTATTAATCCACCATTTGTTGTTCTCCTTCTCATTCATCTAGTTAAAGAATATTTATTACATATAATAAATAATTGTTAATTAATAAAATTAGTCAAAATTATTTATTGTATTTATTACTAATAATAATAAATATTTATAAAATAATTATATAAAATAATAAATATTTATGAATTAAATTTATTAGTTAAAATCTATTTATTTTTTAACAAGTATTCGTAGTGTAGTCGACAGGAAAAGATAATAAAAAATTGGAGGTGCGAGGCATGAATGGTTATTGACAAGCTGCCGGGCTGCCAGTAGCAATTAAATTGTATAATTAACTGTTTCAATAAAATCATTCAAAAAAAAGTTATAATTATTTTTAAAATAATATTATTAAAATGAATATATTATATAAATGTGTAAAAATTAATTAATATTTGTTCATGCCACTTGCATATGTATCTCAGAAAGCCACACTGACTAATTACTGAAACTAATCATTTTGTGGCATCCAATCCCACGACAATCAAATACTTTATTTATATTCGGACCAATATTGTATGCCTTCCTTATCTGACTCATGGTTTGACGGCCAATCTCACTCCCTACTAATTTATGACTATCAAAGAAACAGAATATTGGAATTATCAATGATTCTTCCTGTCGTTGCCAGGTTGAGATATTAGTATATATTTATATTATTTTTTATATTATATTTAACAATTAAGATACTCATACTTGACAATGACAGATTGTTTAATCAGGATTGCATGAGCCAACTTTGATAACAGGCTCTTGGAATTAAGAGCTAAAGTAAAATTCCATAGGATAACTTTTTGTAAAATTTTAATATTACACCTGGCTAGTATTTAGTGAGAAGATATAATGGAATAGGATTAGTAAATATTTTTTCCATTTTTTATACAATCAAATCTAATAAAAATTAAAAAAACTTGATAAATAATATAATAATAAATTATATTAAATTTAGTGATCATATATAAACTCATACAATATATTGTGTATATTAAATACTTGATAATAATAAATTGCATTGTATAGACTTGAATAATACATCATTATATAATATTCCATACAAGCCTTAATGTTTAAAGAAATGTGGGTGAGTTTCAATCAGAATATATAAAAATAAGTGAATTGAAATTTCAGTTAAAATCTCCCCCCTCCCTACAGTGGTGGTTATTTAGCAAGTAGTCATTTTTCCAGATTCACTCAATTTAAATGCAAAGCAAAAAAATCTAAATCCAGATTTTGATATTAGATATGACTACTACATTGATAAGCAAGCATCTGATGTGAAAACACTACTTTTTGCAGAAAAGAAATTATAAGAACAAGCCTGAATAGATAGATAAAATGATCTGGGGAAGGTTGCATCTGAACCCTGAAGTACTACTTTGACCTAAAGAAAGAAGAAGAAAATGCAAACCAAGAGTTTTAGCCACTGAATGTGCATCCTATCTATATATAATTCTACGTGATGCTTCTTTGTGAAAAGAAATAGAAAAAGTTGCTAGCTTCTCATAAAGTAGCGTGGTCTCAGAAGTAGTATGTGACTGCAATTCAAGAATTAATGTGACTACTTTATGATTTTGATGCCGTAGTTGATTAAAGAACCTAAGGCCATCATGTCTGATTGGAAGATGATACAGATAGATGGACATATACCAATGATTTCTTTAAGATGTTTTCAATCAAAGATGATGAAGATGTTGTGTTAGTGGGTGTCTGACGCTTTAGAATCAGAGGTCACATAAAAAGGCCACAAAATTTCATAATTCAGAATACAACCCTGTACTTAATTATTCATCATCAGCAATAATGTCTGCTAATTTCAAATTTCACCAGAATTCATCGTAAAGAAGAATAAAAGAAATAAAAATATATATATAACGGTGGGGCTTGAAGGTCACCAATGTTTCTTTCTTGAAATCATGATTTCTTTGTATAAAATTTCTCTGGTATATGTATGCCACCAAATTTCGTAAGGTGCCTGTATTTTTTCAATCCAGATTCTTTGCTATTAATTATAGTAGATGTTGTAAGTGCACAAAAATAAGCGCGCATGGTAAAAAATAATCTAAAAATTATCACGCAATTATTTTTTATATTTATAGTACTTGGTGTAATAACAGATGATCTACGTTGATATTTTTTCAAAATTAGAGTCAAAACACATTTCAAATATTACCCGCACAAACAGTGAAGAAATTATCTGCATCAGATGTTCAAGGCCCAAGTCTAGGCTACATTAAGTTTATTAGACAATGGATGGAAATAGAGTGACAATAATTTAAGATGTAAAAATGTTTATCATTCCGTTACGAATTTAAGAAAGAAATGGAATAATTTTTTCATGGAATATAATGAATTAAAATTACTTTCCTAATATTGTCTTTATAAATAAAATGTTATTTTAATATATTTTTAGTTTAAAAATATAATAATAATTATATTACTTGTCTATTCCATTCAATTTCAAACTCAATATTTGGATAACTTAAAAAATTAGAATTATTCATTTTCGACATTTTATTTCATTTTTTAAAAATTTAAATTGTAATTTATTTCAAATTAGTTATTATGTTTCATATCGTTACATTGTTAGCTCTATCCAAATAGTGGCAAAACCATGTTAAGTTGAGGGTGGGCATATGCCCCATCAAATTTTTAAAATATGTACGATGTAATGTTGAGTTTTGATGTTATGTTCTTACATCTCTTGAAATTTTGAACCTCTAAATCTATATACGCATTATGTAATTTTTTTTAATTATTTGGCATTTTAATTGAATCTTACTTAATTCAACATGTATTATGTATATAATTCTCGCAAAAACCTCATAATAATTAGAATTTCTTCTTTTTTTTCCTTACATTTCCTTCATTGTTTCCAATTATCATCTTTTTCTTTCTTTGTCGGCGCAACTTCTTTCCTTTCCTAAATTTATAAGTGCAGGCAAATTAATACCTTTAAGTATAAATTTCTAAAATGTAATACTCATTGGTCTTCAATTTTTATAAATAATTGCTAATTTGGTACGTAACTTGTATAGTGAAGCAACACATAAGAATGAACGAAGTTTCTACATTGGCATGCATGGGGTTTGCTGTAAAAGCTCGATCTGCCTTTCTGACTTTAATGTTAAAAAGACATGAAAAGATGGGGCAACAATCTCATGAATCAGGAGGACAGCTTTCAACTGGGTCGTACATACTCGAGAATCTTAACACCCTTCTCCACAGAAACGCCCGTGATCTATGAAACACATTGCTGTCACATACCAAATAAGGGAATCGCTCTCGCACCCAAGAAAACACATGCTAAAGACAACAAACAGAAACAAGACCTTGTGATAAACAGCCCAAAAAAGATTATACAGATGGTGTTTTAATTTACGAGGGAAGCCTAGCTACTTGTTTGTAAAGAAAAGATTTGAGGCTCACACTGTCGCGTCTAATTCTTTTAAAATAATGTTTATTTTATTTTATTTTTACAGTTCATTCGTCAACATGCAACAAATCATAAATTAAGGGACGAGCGTGATAATTGACCTTTAATAATAATGTCCTTTCATCAAAGTGTAGTTTCATTTAAATGATGTACTGCCTTCTTTACCTGCATAGCCCTCACAAGTCAAAATTATAACTTATCATTAATATTGTTGTATAAAACGAATTAAATACGTTAAAAATGCACGGTTGGTTCATTAATTTTATTTTCGTCTTTTAGCTTTATTTAATTATTTAAATTTATTTTATATTTCACTTTTGATATTAAATTTTATTTAATACGTTTACTGTTAAATCCAAAAATTATATAGACACTAAGCCTTTGGCTTGTGACATTTTAGGCAATACATTAACTTTATATTAAGTTTTAATTTTATTTATTAATTTCATTTGAGTACAAGCCCAATCCTGCTCAAACCTTATCATTATGTAGTTGCATCCATGGATGTGCAACTCGATCGGTCCACTTGGGACCAAATCATTGTTTTGGGCTATCAAATCAACTCTATCCTTAGAGGCCTATATGACACATCATCATAGGCTTAAAAATAAACCACATTATTGAGGGCAATCTTCTCTGACAATATTGTAAATTCTGCAATATTAGTAATTGTGAATTATTATATCTTAATCTAATGATTTATATATTTTATATATTTTTAAATATTATTGCACGAAAAAATTATAGACTATTAGATTTAATATTGTATGCTGTCAGACAACTTTTTGACAAAGTACTCATCAAATGTGAATGAAAGGGGATATATTTTCTGTGAGGCCCCAACTTGGAATTTAATTTTCTAAACGTTCCTTTTTTTTTTTATAAGTTTTCTAAACGTTCTTAATACCACTAAAATTTTAGAAAGTACTCCGTGCAATTTAATGTTTTATCTCATCGGTATCTTAAATATAAAAATTTTAAATTATGACTTTGAAACTTATAAAAATGAAATAATGCTTTAAAATATATGCCATTGTTTGTATTTTTACTATTAAATTCTTTAATTTAAATATCATAGGTATAAATTTTAATAGAAATATGACAAATATATAAGTTTTACAAATATGTTTGTAGTTATTCAATTATACTATACACTTGTTATTATTAGAATATCATATATTTATTGTGTTTTAGTTAAAGAACCTAAAAATAAAGATATAAAAAAAATAATATGTAAGTCTAATCTTTATCAAGATTAGCGAACTAATCCTTTTAAAAATACATGATATATTATTATTATTTTTATTATTATTATTATTTTCTTACATACATATTAAACTTAAATATTTAAAATTAAATAAAATATTTAGTGCACTTATTATTTTGAGTATACAAGTGCATCTAATTATAGTATAGGGGCATAATTGTAATATTATTAATGATAACACTTTATCATTATCATTTTGAATCATTTATTTTAATTAATTAATTTCTAATTTTAATTTAATCCACTAACTTTAAATTTTAACTATTTTTGTCATTTTTTATTACATTCACCAAGGATCAGATGAGACACTAAATAAAATTAAGGAACAAATTTAGTATAAGTTAAAAATTTGGGAATCAAATAATAATAAAAAAACTGAAGAACTAATAAATTATAACAAGTTAAATAAGTTTAGGGTTTAAGTGAAAATTTAATCTTAAAATATGTTAATTACCTGCCGGAATCGGTACAGCCTAGACCGCATAATACTCCATGCAGCACAACCAGCGAATCATTCCCATTCCAGATAAGATAACATATATAAACGAGAGGCCAACACAAAATCAACCACATCAAATTATTTTTCAGTACCATGGTGGTTTTAAAATCCACTCCTCCATTATCATCTCTCCATACCAATCTAATTCACTTCTTCAACCTCTCATCCAAACCCACTTCGTCTTCTCTTCTATTTCCTAGCCATGCCCACCCCACAAGAACCTCCGGATCCACCAGACTTTCCATTCGCTCTTACATGGAGGAACCCAATTCTATTTCAAATTTCGCTAACAAGGTCATTGGTTCTCTCCCCGTGGTTGGCCTAATAGCAAGAATACTCAGCGACGAAGGCGGCGTTGGCAGCGACATTATCGATTTTGCTGAGTTTCGAAGGCGGGTCGGGAAGAAATGTACCATTACTGATTCTAGAGCTTTCTATGAATTCCAAGACCGTCGAGGACGGGTAATTAGTTATATAATTTGCAGCCGAAAATTAAATTCGAATATTGGATTATTTAGATAAACTTTATCTAGTTCATTTATGGTTAACTTACTTTGCTGGTCTTCATTCGATTTTCAGTTCACTTTTTATAATTTCAAAAAATTTGTAATTAAATTTATTAAGTCTTAAAAAATTTTAATTTGGTAAATATTATTAAATGTTCATAATATATGCTAGTAAAAGAGATAGAAGTTTGAAATTGACTTAAATGTATGATATATAATGCAATCTATATTATTTGTTTGGTCCAATCAGTAGTAAGGGTTGATGGAGGTTTAACAGCGGGGCTGAATTAAAAATTTTAAAATCTTTAGAGATTCAATTATAAACTTTTAAATTTTAAAGATCAAATTAAAACTTGAGTGAAGCTATTTATTCTGGGTGGTTTTGACACGGTGTTAATTTTATTCTGGGTAGGCAGGGGATCCTCTGTATGTTCTATTATGCTGTTGGTTAGCAGCAGTTGGTGCTGGTCTTCTTAAATCCGAAGAGATTTTGGAAGGGGTTGCAAGGCTCCGGCTCTCTAATGATATTGAATTTGAAGAGCAGAATTTCATTGCTTTGATGAATGAAGCGAGAGAGGTTAGTCTATTCCATCCATGTATCACTTGGACATATTTTATTGTTTCAATATTATGTTGCATTTGAAGGGAAACTATAGTATTTTGCAGTACCTGATTACACCATCCAGAAAAACTTGTCCGAACACTAATGCTCTACTACTTGCCTAGCATAACTGAACATTTATGTGATTATATCAGTTACCTTTCTTGTACCCATACCACTACCATTTAGTGTTCATTATGTTTCTGTGGCTTTCCTACTATCTGGATTACTTTGAGGTCTTCGAATTTCCAAATAAGAGCATTTGATTAGCTTCTCATCAAGACAAGTAGGTAGGATTCTCCCGTTTCACCTTTGAGTGATTCTTTGAATTCCAAGATTTATGAGGATGGGTAATAATTTATATCATTTCCACCTGCAAAATCAAATTCGAATATTGGGTCTCGTAGACTTGTAGTTAAACTGTTTTCAGGTTGATTTAATTTCTAAAAGTCCAATTTTAATCCTAACAATCTCCCCAAGTCTGTCAGCCATATTTCTTTGATTGTTGCTGACACTGTGATGTTATCTGCTTTTGATTTGAATGTTCTGAAATGGAATTGATGCACGCAGAAGAGCTGCTTTTGACTTGGTGTTATTTTATTCTGGGGAGGCAGGGGATGCTCTGTATGTCCTATGTCAGGTAACACTGTGACATAGGACCTATTCATTCACTTATTTCTGTGAGAAGTGCTATCTGTCATTTTATTTTTTTTCAACAGCTTGAGAAGAATAAAAGCTATTCTGAGATATATGGCAGATTTTTTTGGCTGTTAATTTCAATAGTGTCCATCTCTGACTGTATATATGTCATACCACTGGTCTAACAACAAGAATAATGATTTTGGGAAACTGTAGAGACGTGCAAGGCTGAAGGCTGCACCGCCTACTATTCCAATGGAGATTCGTGCTGAGAAGGCTCTTGATGCTATCTTTGTCTGTTGCTTTGGAAAGGATGCTATAGAGGATGAAGACGAGAGACTGCTGACTACCATGCTTAGTGCTGTGTTTCCAACAGTTAAGCAACCCGAGATCCAGCGGATGGTCAAAGACAAGAAACAGAAAGTAGAAGAAGGAGTTGAAGAGGATTTTGTCACCGGGGAAAAGCCATTATCAAAAGAAGCTGTAGAACTGCAAATGAAGGACCTTCAGTTCCTTAAACAAAATAGAGACACTTAACTCAGTGATGCATGTTAAGATGCTTGACACATAATGCTTTCTTTTGTTTGAGCCAACTGACAAAAAGAAAAGAGGCATTGATCAAGTCTTATGCTCTGCTTATTATTGGAAGTATTAAAAAAAACACGGAGTGGTTTTAGAGCTAGCATCTGCAATTGCTTGGGTGTCCTCCAGCATTGTTAACCATCTCCATCAGAACACCTTCTTGCACTTATCAATTCCATCTTTATTAAACAGAACCCTCAATTACGAGCAAAATTTTGGTCAGCATGTATGATCGAAGAAGTCCAACATTTTTGGAGAATTCATGTAGTCCTACATATTTTGGAAGCAAAGTACATCTTGTATGATGCTGGGATGGGTTGATTTGACGAAATCTTATTCTAAAAGATGTTTATGACATAGGCTTAATTATTTTAGAATGTATTTTTAGGGAAAAATAATTTTTGTATGGCATTGTGTAAAAAGTTAAATTTTTTTTACAAATAGCTTTTACTTTCATCTACCTTAGAAATTTAAAACGCAGTTCCTTTTACAGGATTCTTCCATATGAATTAAAATTAATGGTACTTGATAAAGCATTGAGTTTTGTAACTATATTATTTTATTTTAATCAACTTTTTCACTTTTAGCTCCATTATGTTTACTTTTCAATAATTAGTTAACAAATTTTTTTTTTATCGTGTGTAGTTGAGTACAATATGTCTAATTATAATATAAGAATATAATTATAATTAATTTTTAACAATATAATTGAATATATTCAAAATTTTGAATGCGTTAAATATTTCACTTTTTTATAATCACACTAACATATTTTTAATGTAAATTTGTATCTTTCAAAATCTAAACATCTTATTTTATTCTTTTAAAAAATATTTTGCCCTTAATACCATAACTGTTAAACCCATTAATATAAAATTAATAGAGATAAGTGGCGTGTTTTTATATAAAACTGCTATAACGATATATATGTCTAATTACCATAAAAGCACTTCACTTATGATCAATATTTTGAGTTAAATAATATTTATCAACATTTTTCAATAATCACTGATTCCTTGACTGACTTACTATATAAATAATATAAAAAAAATTTAATTTGAATTTTTGATAATAATATAATAAATTTATAATTATAAATATATTTAGACTTTTAAAATAATACCGTTTTACAAAAACTGAAATATTTGGACCTTAAACTGAAAAAAGATGTGAAGTTGAAGCAGTAGAATGTCATTTCACGATAAAAAAAAAAAAAAAAGTGAAATCACGCGCGGCGAGAGTTGGAGGGATATCGGTGGGACTTAGTTCCAGTTGGTCAGCGACGGCGCAAAAACATAAGGTAGGGGCGTCGCTGCTTCTGGAAAACGTAACAATAGTAAAACTGAAACCTGCCGTGTCTGAAAGAAGGTGCGAAATCCAACTTCACTTCACTTGCCTTTGGAGGGGGAAGACCAAAGAGTAAAGCGTGTGGAGGTGGAAGGTGAGCTATGGATCCCTTGGCTGCTCCAAGTCCTACTGTCACTCAGCGTGATCAATGGATCGTAGAGTCTCAGGTCTATCAGATATACGAACTCTTTGCCACCATTCCTCGCAACGCCCAATCCCTCATGTAAGAATCTTCTTCTTCTTTATAATCAAACCCTAAGGTCTTTATTGAATATTTCTGTGACTTGAATCATTATTGTTATCATTATTATTTTTTATTCTAGGTTGGAGCTGCAGCGTGATAAACACATGGAGTTCCTGACCAAAGGTCTTAGACATCTGGGTTCCACGTTTTGCGTCTTGGATGCCAAGTAACTCTTTCTCTCTGTTGCTTTTTTTGACTTCAACTTAAGCTCATAGAAAGTCTCTGTTGAAATTCGTCTGTGGCTGTTAAAGGTGCTTACTTTTTGCTTATTTATCAGTGATATCAAGGCTTGATGATGTTCTTTTGTTCTGTGAAGCTGTTTTGGGCCACGGCTGTATGCAAGAGACATAATTTCTGGGATTTATGTTTGTTTATAAGTAGTTTTTGTCTTTTTTTTTTTTTTTTTTTAAATTCTAGAAATACCTATTCATCACCCTAAAAAATTTGCTTACCAGCGTGCTAATGTCTACTTATTATGTACTGATTCTAGCAAGCGCAACAGACTAAACATGCCTTTTCTGCATCTCAGTCGTTATAACTAATTATATTTCACATTGTGGGGATTGTAGCATTCTTTTCTAACTACACGATTTGATTCTTGATGACTGCAGCCCTGTAATAATTATAAATTTCTGATTTCCACGGCTTGGATCGCAATTTTTACCTGAATTTATTTCTTGGTCTTAAATGTTGTTACATGCAGCCGACCCTGGCTATGCTACTGGATTCTGCACTCCATTGCTTTATTGGGAGAATCAGTTGATGACGAAATGGAAAATAACACCATTGATTTTCTTAGTCGTTGCGAGGTTTGACATTTTGATTTAATTTCGTTGTGTAGTTATCTTGCATTATAAGTAAATCAGTCTTAAAACTTAATTCTCTCTTTCTCTCTCTCTGACTTGCTTGCTCTCTCTACATTCTTCCCTTTCTTGCTCCCTTTTTAAATATAAATGTAATTATTCGTGTCATGGCTTGGTGTTTTCAGAAAATCTACCTAAACAAATAACTCAAATTAGACACTCCAGCCTTTTCTCAGGAATAAATAAATAAATAAATAAAAAGGAGGAGTTGATAATAGGGAAGAATTTAGGACAAAAAATATAGTAAGAGAATGACAAAATAATGGCAACTTGTAGTAATTTAAGCAACAATACAGGTGAGCAACACCTATCTTTGCTAATTTGAAGAAAACGAGGGAAAGCCAAAAGAAAGTAAAGGAAAGAAAGAAAGATAGTTGAGGATGATAAAAGGAAAATAAGTACTTGGAAGTAAAATGCCCTACTTTTAGGGCTACTAATTAACAGCAACAGTAAAGCCAGCTCCTTATATACACATGGACTCAAAAAATAAGCAAGAAAACGTGGAAATGAAGATGGAAAAGGGACGGAGAAACAGAAAAGAAAAAGGATAGAATTCACAAGAAGAGTAAAAACATTTTAGTTGGTTAGGAGCACCAATGATGAAGTTCCGTATGATAGGTGAGATAACTTGAATTTGAAATTTGCAATGAATTATGCTGTGAACCTACTGCATACATAGCTCAGATATAATTCAAATTATGAATGCAAAGTGAAAATGATATGTAAAATGGATCACTACACCTAGTGCACGTCTGGCTGTATTTTCAACACAGGCATGAGGTTGTCATACTTTTCCTATATGCTATTATTATTTAGCCTACCAAACCTAGTCAATCCTGTAGTTGACATCATGTAAGCGTGCGATGTTTAATGTTATATTTTAAAATTTCTTTTGAAGAAAGATATTTCTTTGATTCCTTTTTCCTTCTTATCCCTCATAGGTGTATTGTATTTTTTATTTTTTTAAAACTACTTGCAGGATCCAAATGGTGGCTATGGTGGGGGACCTGGCCAGGCAAGCAACCATATTACTTTCTGGCATATTTCTTGTTGAATGTTGAGCTATGGTTTTGTTGAATGATACAATGTATATGCATAATGTGTTAATGAGATAATGTATATCTCCTTATTTATGTTTTGTATTACTACTATTTATATATGCAATAGGTGCGGCAGTATATAGCAATATGATAGGGACATAGGTAGTATGGAATGCCTAAGTCCTACATTGAGTAGTATGAGATGCTTGGTGAGATACTTAAGGGGTGTGATTCTTCTTCCTTGTATTCCGGTTTTCACGGGTGGGTTCGTTACACTCCCTTGGGTCCTATTACAATAGCATGGTTCAAATAACTTAATTGCATGGCTTTAGTGGGCTGTATTGTATTGCTTGAGTTAAAGCCACTTTAGTTGAATATGGTTCAGGCTGTGGTTTTTGTAAGTAACTCCTTGTGTTTGCGATTAGTGAAGTAATATATACCTCTATATTTTTGTAATATCTTGCTGCTATTTATATATGCAATGGATATGGTATATAGCAATACCAGTGTTCAAATAACTTAATTGCATGGCTTTAGTTGGCTGCAATGTATTGCTCGAGTTAAAACCACTCTAGTTTAATATGGTTTAGGCCATTCTTTTAGAAGCTTTTGCTTGTGTTGGCAATTAAGTTCTAGCGAAGTAACTTCTTTTGTCTATTCTTTTCTTTCTGTGGAGAGAATAAACATGTGATATGCCTTATATTGTTGAGGTTGAATTTCTTTTTGTCATTGCTGTGGCTTGAAAGGAGTATAATTTTCTGGATCTTTTCAAAGTTTAAAGTTCTATGTCTGTCTCTTTGCATTCTCTTATGCTATAAAGATTAATATTTTTGAAATTCTTCTCAGATGCCTCATCTTGCCACAACTTATGCTGCGGTCAATTCACTTATTACACTGGGTAGTCAAAAAGCTTTGGCATCGATTAATAGGTGGTCAGTTTATGCTCTTGAAAGCAAGCTTTTATTATTATATTAGGTTGTACATACTTTTTGGGTAGCTGTAATTTTCTGACTTCTGGAAGTGAATGATGTGGTGTTTTATGTTGTTTTCAGAGATAAGTTGTCCGGGTTTCTGCGGCGGATGAAACAACCAAGTGGGGGATTTAGGTTTGACATCTTATTTATCTTTGTGGCTTAAATTTACTACAAATATTTCAATAGATGATTGTAACTCATGACCATTCACAGAGTTTTTATAGATAATGAATAACTTTGATTTAGTGATGCTTATGAGTCTATCTACTTACACACTGCTTGCACACAAATCATTCACATCTATGCATCATGGCAGATTTTGATTTGTCTGTGTCTGTATTGTGGGTTAGTGCACACAAATCAAAAACTGCTACTCTGCAGGTGAGTGGTTTGATTCCAAGTTAGTGTAAAAACATTTCTCAATGCTAATCATGGCCCGTGTTGGCACATTCAGAATTTATGTGGCTCATCCTTGAATTAATTTTTTTTATTGTCAATACTTTATTCAGGATGCATGATGAAGGAGAAATTGATGTCCGAGCTTGCTACACTGCTATTTCTGTATGTTGGTTATTTCTGTTTCTCTATGTTCATGTCATGTTTGCTTTTGTCTAGATATTTATATACAACCAGACATGGAACTTTGTGGATGAGCATCATACTTACAACCAGAGTGTTCATTTCATTGTATCAAACTTGGTTGCTGTGTTACATATTATTATTTATTTATTTATTTTGGCCAAATTTGTGTTACATATTTTTAATCTGGAATAATAGGGTATTCAGGCTATTGGCTAACTGACACCATTTTACTGTTGTTTTCTACTATATTTATTGTGGAGGGAGGTTTTTATAGTATTGCTGGTATACCATCTTTGATATTTTCCATGTTAATGGTTCTATACTTGTATTGCTTGATCACCTTTTTTCTTTTTGGTTTGAACTTTGTTACCTTTATTTGCCTACTTTTTGTGTTCGTATTAGTTTGTTTTCTTTGTTGGGAGTCAATTGGCACATGAATAATGAAATAATGTTTATCAAACAATATTGTGAATATCTCAAATACATTTATTGTTTGTTTTGCTTGTTTATTTGTTACGATAGCGGTTTCTATTGCATGACATAGAACATCTTGTTGGAACCAGGTTGCAAGTGTTTTGAACATTTTGGATGATGAACTGATCCAGAATGTTGGAGACTACATTTTAAGGTTAGTTTGAAGCTGCATTATTTTTAGTTTTGTTGTAAAATATGGCTGTATGTTTGCCATCTCTGAGAACATTCCTCCGAATGGAAACTTTATATTTATTAATTTTGTCCCTACTGCTTGAATTGTTGATTTACTTAAGACCAATATGCATGTCTTGAAAATGTTGGCATTTGAAGATATTTGTTTATGAATTCTCTATTTGAAGATAATTGTTGGGTTCTAGAATCTAAAATACTCTTGACAGTTTTTGTATTGTATTAGTAATTAGACATTGTTTAGTTGGATAATAATTTTTTTTAGCTATCTAATGGCTTTATTTAGACTTTTCGTTTGGAATATCTGCAACTTTAGGATTATGGTTTGTAACATAAGTTGAATGCTTAACTAAAATTTAATAATTAATTAGTGGAATGCCATGCAATTTTTATGTAATGCATGCTATACGCTCTCTCATTTCTCTTCAGCTGTCAGACATATGAAGGAGGCATTGCTGGGGAACCTGGTTCTGAGGCTCACGGTGGGTATGTTTCATCGTACTCTCTCTCTCTCTCTCTCTCTGTGTGCCTTTATACCCTTCCCAAGGCTATGCTTTATAATGTGGAATTCAAAACAAGAGGGGCTTGAGAAGTGAGGTTGTTTTAAAAAACAGAGTGGTGTTACCATGGTAGGAAGCATTTAAAGGATGTTTTTGGCTCCTGGCTTGATGGGAGTGAACCTGTTATGTAATTTCCTACTCTGCTTGTTAATAAGTTGCAACACTATCAAGAAACTCGTAAGGGCAAACTTGCATTTAACAAATTTTACTTTGACCCTTAATATTTTTCTTGTACATGACCCATAATGTTACTCTTGTAATCCTGTTCACAAATTTATATTTCAAGTGGAATAGATTTGTTAGGGTTGAGATGATAATGGTGTACTCTTTCCTCCCATTTTATTGTTTTACCAAGAAAGTTAAAAAATATTTCCATCTTTTTTATTTTTGTTTTGCCTTCCTTCCAATCCTTTTAGTGGATTCTAAAACTTTGCTTTTGTAATAACCATGTTGCAAGCTTGTGGTTGTGCCGTCTCTCTTTGTGAAGTCCTCATAAATTTTGACTATTTGTTTATCAGGTACACCTTTTGTGGATTAGCTACCATGATTCTGATTGATGAGGTTAATCGCTTGGATCTGCCTCATTTAACTGTAAGAGGAATCTTCCTTTTCTTGTGACTTCCAATTAATCTTAAGAATCTCTTTTGAAGTTGCCTATGTTCTTAATATACTTGTATCAAGTACTAATCTGAGTTCTTGTATTAGGATTGGGTGGTTTTCCGGCAAGGTAAGGAGTGTGGATTCCAAGGGAGGACAAATAAATTGGTTGATGGATGCTACTCCTTTTGGCAGGTGATTTAAATTTCATGTTTCTTTTGTCATTTGTCTGTGACATAGTTGGATTGAAACCTGAGCGTAATTAGGGAGGCGTTGTTGATCTGTTGCAAAGATTATATCCTATTATTAACAAACAAATGCCAAGCTCAGCTGCTCAAAAAGGAGATAGTGCTGCAGAGTGTTCACAGATTCCTACAACATCCGATGTATTTGAAGAAGAAGGAGGAGGTTTGGATGGGACCTCTCGTGATGAAAGTTGCCATTTTGGGATTGGAGGTAGGCTGTAGACTGATATAAATAGGAATGTTTACATGTCGATAAAATTTCGCTTTGATGCCTATATTTCTTTCTAATTTCTTTTTCCCATGAGAATAACCCTTTAAATTTTAATTGTCATAGATGCAGGTCATTCGTCTTCAGTTAATTTAAACAACATCGGTTATAATTTTATTAAGGAAATCAGATCAACAGAACCTCTTTTTCACAGCATTGCCTTGCAGCAATACATTCTTCTATGCTCACAGGTCTGAAATCTACCTGCTGGTTTTATGTTATGATTCCCGCTTTTTTCCTTTTTGTTGGGTTTCCTTGTAGTGTCATTCAATGGGCGACATCAAATTATATAAATGCTCTCGGACAAGAATTTGAGCTTCTAGAAAATTTGATCCCTCAAAGAGTATATTCTATAAACAAACATAAAGGATGAGGTGTAGCGATTTGAAATTCCTGTAAGTAAGATCTTAAGAGTCAGCTGACTGCGCTTTCTAGCAATTATGAAACTAGTTTTGATCTTTTAGTAACACCGCCTTCTGTAACATTTGAGGGGTGTTCCTTAGTTCATTCTCAATCCTAGTGATGAACTTGCATGCTATACTCAGTATGCTGAAATTTACATTCTAAGAACTTAATGCCTTTAACCGGATACCCCCATTTAATATGCATTGTTGGATAATTACTGGGATCGTGTCAGGATGTTTGACATGCCAGAGTTCATTACTAAATGACGTAGTGGTTGATGCAGGAGCAAGAGGGTGGACTGAGAGACAAGCCGGGTAAGCGTAGAGATTATTATCATACATGTTACTGTTTAAGTGGGCTCTCGTTATGTCAGTATAGCTGGTCGAAGGATCCAGATTCTCCACCCTTGCCCAAGGCAGTGTTGGGCCCCTACTCCAATCTCCTTGAACCCGTCCATCCCCTCTTTAATGTTGTCTTAGAACAATACCACCGTGCACACGAATTCTTCGCTGGCTATTCCTGACTAGTGAACACATATTATGTGCTCACTTGCAGTATGTGATAACTTATATTAGCTAACTTCTGCTATATGTTTTTAGATTGTAAAATGCTAGTTTTATATGAGCATCATATTGGACGGAAAATTTAATGGTTTTTAACAGTTCTATTAACTATTTGGATTTAATATGCATACCCAGGCTTTTGTTTTTCTTTTTCGTAATCCACCGTTATTTTTGTCTCCATGTACAATATTAATGAAGAATATAGCAATTCTTTTATTTGTTATTCTTATTTTAATTATTTTTTTTATTATCTAAATTTAGTGTGTACATAGATATAGGTACATTTTCCAGTCAGGACATTTTTCTTATAAGAATTCTTTCAACAGTATTAAGGTCATAGTTTTTAAATGTTTACTTGTTCAACATATGATAATGAACCAGAAATCTTGATCACATTCACAGCCTTTCCATGATAAATATAGGTCGTGTATTATTTATTCTATGAGAACGATGTAATGAATTATCATTAAATTTCCAAATAATTACCAAAATTAGAGCAGAAATAATTACGGATGTGTCTTATCTCAATTTTCGTGATATTAATATATTAAATCTGATTATTAATGTGTAATCTTAAAAATCTATTTAGTACATTGGATTGAGTCCTATATTATGCTGACCCTGAGCCTGAATGTCAGCTGGATGTGGTCCATGTGCAAACGCGACCCTTAGGGGAGCGAACCAATCATTACAACTCATCAGTTGAGGGTGACCACTTAAGTCTTGCCACGTGTTGACTTGAGGTGCGACTCGCAGTTCTTTCAAAACAACACGTCACCTGATCATGTATTCAGCTGTTTTTCTCCCGTCGAAAAGCCGTAAATCCCGCCTTGCTATAGCTGTTACGTGTCAATGAATAATAAATTAGTTTTACACCAAAAGAGTTAAGAGTACTTAAATATGATACTTGTGCTGCTATTTGAGAGAAAATGTTTTCTTTTAGCATTTGATAAAAAGAAAAATACTTCAGAAGGGCAATGAATATTCTTAAAAATAGTATATTTAATGCAATATTTACCAAAAAATTAAAATTTTAAATAGTAATTATTTTTTTGTTATTTAATAATAGGATATGATTATTTCTAAAGTTACTAAACTTAAATTCTAAAATATAAAATATTTTTTCTCAAAAAAATTAAAAAACTTTTTAAGTGTTGTTTAGTCATATATTTTCATAAAAACATTTTAAATGATTATTTTAATGATTTTTAATTCTTTTTAAAGATTTAGGATTTAGGCTCATAATTTTTAAAATTTAATATTATGATGTCAGAGATAATCTTGTCATTTTGAATTACTATTAAATATTATACTGAATGTACTCTTTTCTAGAGTATCTAGTGTTTCTTAAGGTACTGGTTGGCAAGATTAAACAAATATTCAAATGAGCTCAAAAGCATTATAATATTGTAATAATGTAGGGGTGAAGAGTGGGAGAGAGGTCGCCGTCCTCGTTTGCTTTGACATCCCAACTCCTTGCTCTGCAACCTCCACTTCCTACACATGAATTTCCTTGAAATTCTCAATTATTTTAGTATCAATTCCCCATTATGTCCTCGTCATCTCGTGAAAATTCCACTACCTACAGCACGCCTTCCCCCTCTTCGTCTTCTTCCACCCTGCCAATATATAAGTAAGTACATACAAATCATTCAGAACTATCGACCCATATCTCTTTATCTGTACATAACGCCCACACAACTTCAGAAGTTTTGGCTCTTATTTTCTGAAGAGTTCTATAGGCAAGACCTATATGTCAATGAGGTACTGGTTATTTATTGTTTTTCTAGTATTTGATGAACATGCTTCCCATTTCTATTACTTTCAACTGTGTATGGTGCTCGGGTCAATGTTTGCATTTTATCTTTTGGCTGTTTTCAACTTGATCACTGACTAATGGATTTGACAAACGCTTTATTTGTTAGAAATAAACCAGCATATGGAAAGAATTAATAGCACGCATCCAGTTAAGTATATTGCTGTAAATCTGCAATGGGCGCTGAAGTTCGATTCCTTTGTCTTTCTGTTTTTTTTTTTTTCCTTTCGTTTCTTCCATGTTTGTGATGGATATGTCATTTTCAATCGGTACTAGTATGGTTTTCTTCAAATGCTAATAACGAAACCGATTGCCAACTGTTGAAAGTAAAATTGGCCTGTTTTTTTCTTGTGATTGAAATGGATATGCCTAATTCCTTCCTGGTCTTAACGCATGCTGTATGGTGTATTCCGCATTCTTCTGTTAGAGGATCTCAGCCATATTTCTTGTTTCCAGGTAAGCTGCTTGATTATGTTGTTCAACGTCTGGATTAGCAATGGAGGAATTAAATAGGAATAGTGCAGCAGATGAACGTAGTGTGGGTTATATACCTCATAAGGAGAATTTTACTCAGCAAGGATCTCCAAAAAGTCCATTGAGTCCAAGAAGTAGTCAGAGTGACTCTATTTATCTGGCTATTGATCGGCTGGTGGACACCTCTATTGAGCAATTATATCAAAATCTGTGTGAATTGCAGAGTTCTGATCACTCACCCTCCAGGGCTAGTTTTTATTCATATGGCGAAGAATCAAGGATCGATTCAGAATTACGCCATCTTGTAGGAGAATTTGCGGATTTGGAGATTACAGAGTCGAAAGAGGAAAGCAATACGAGTGGATCAACTCTTGAGAAAGATATTGGGTCTAATGGTGACAAGGACAAGAATCAATCAGCCAAATCAACCCGTAAAAGCAAAAACTTGCATGAAAGGCCACCAATTGACAAGAGGAATGAGAAGAGTTCCAGAAAATCAATTGCTCTTTGTAGTCCTAGGAAGCAGAGGAATCTTGGTTTGCTTGGAGTGAAGTTGCAGAATGGTATTGAGGGTCATATTGATAACCCGGACCTTGGACCATTTTTACTAAAGCAAACAAGAGAAATGATCTCTTCAGGTCGGAATCCCCACAAAGCTCTTGATTTAGCTCTTAGAGCTCTGAAATCACTTGAGATATGTGCAAATGGGAAACCCAATTTAGAATTGGTTATGTGTTTGCACGTCTTGGCAACAATATACTGCAAATTAGGGCAACATGATGAAGCTATTCCTATTCTGAAGCGTTCTATTGATATTCCAGTTATAGAATATGGCCAAGATCATGCGCTAGCTAAATTTGCAGGGTGCATGCAATTGGGTGACACTTATGCAATGATGGGCCAAAATGAGAATTCAATACTGTTTTATAAACAAGGTCTAAAAATCCAAAAGCAAGTGTTGGGAGAAACAGACCCAAGATTTGGTGACACTTGTCGCTACGTGGCTGAGGCCCATGTGGATGCACTGCAGTTTGATGAGGCTAAAAAGCTTTTTCAGGAGGCTCATGATATTCACAGGAAAAAAGGGTATACTACTTCCCTTGAAGAAGCATTAGATAGGAGACTCGTGGGACTAATCTGTGACTCAAAGGGTGATTACGAAGCTGCCCTTGAGCATTATGTTTCAGCAAGCATGGCCATGGCCGCAAATGGCCAGGAATCAGATGTAGCTTCAGTTGATTGCAGCATTGGAGATGCCTATTTATTTTTGGCACGCTATGATGAGGCAGTTTTTGCTTATCAGAAATCACTCACAGCTTTCAAGTCAACAAAAGGAGAGAGTCACCCAGCAGTTGCTTCAGTTTATGTCCGTCTAGCTGACTTGTACCACAAAATGGGGAAGCTCAAGGAATCAAAATCTCACTGTGAAATTGCACTGAAGATTTTTGAGAAACCGAATTTGAATCCTTGGATCCCCTCAGAAGAGATTGCAAGAGGTTTGATAGAAATTGCAGCCATCTATCAATCAATGAATGATTTGGAGCAGGGAGTGAAGTTACTGAAAATGGCCTTGAAGATATATGGAAAAGCCCAGAGTCAACTAAGCACTATTGCAGGAATAGAGGCTCAAATGGGGGTTATGTATTATTTAACAGGGAACTATTCTGAATCTTACAACACCCTCAAGAGTGCCATTACTAAGTTTCGTGGCAGTGGAGAGAAGAATTCTGCTTTGTTTGGGATCGCACTGAACCAGATGGGTCTTGTCTGCGTGCAGCGTTATGCAATGGACGAGGCGGCAGACTTGTTCCAAGAGGCCGGTAGTATACTGGAACAAGAATATGGACCATATCACCCCCGTACCTTAGGGGTCTATAGCAATCTAGCAGGCGTTCAAGACGCAATGGGCAGGTAATACATAGGTTGCTTGTTCTGAATTGAAAGTAGTTAGTGGTCAACTATTGTTTTGGAAAATTATATTTTACCTTTCTGAATTAAAATTTAATTATAAATTGATACATGAAATTGAAAACGTAATAAAACATTTCCTAAATTTTGAACTAAGTATGAACTCTTTAGTTCACAATGCAGTATAAAGGATGCCCTGAATTTTGCTGGCTTTAAATGCTAATACTACATGGTTTCTACTGCTTTGCACAGGGTGGAAGATGCCATTAAAATTTTGGAATATGTGGTGGGTATGAGAGAAGAGAAGGATGGAACAGCAGATCCTAATGTGGATGATGAGAAGCGCAGACTGGCAGAGTTGTTGAAAGAAGCAGGCAGGGCTGGAAACAGGAAATGAAAAACATCACTCTAAACTTTCATCAGTGATAACATTTTAGGGCTATAGAAGACGAGGGCATAGAGGTTATTTGAAGCAGGTAATGTATATAAAACACGATTGGATCAATTGGTTTACTTCCTTTGATAATTGTTTGTACAGTTGGAGGAAAAATAGACAATAAAAAGTCGAAATAGTTTGCACTTCCCAGTCGTTTATTTTCAAAAGATGTCCTAAGTAGTTACTTTTGTGTTGGTATGTACAAAAATAGAGCGCTGGGAAGTTTTCTAATTCATTTCCTTCTTTGTACAACTAAATTAATGACTAAAGAAAATTCAGATAAATTTTGAGCAGCAACCATATGTTCTTGAAGGTTCCTGGTATGGTTTTGTGACAAGCATGGATTTGATACTTTCATAATCGAATCAAAAGAAACACCGACTTTGGATTATGGAGTGTCGAACTCGCCTAATTCTTATAGTTATGCCATTTTCATAATTTGGATCTCTCCAATATTACATATTGTGCCGTGAGAGTAGTAAAATAGAGGGCAGGAACGGTTGGAACATAAAAATCCAAAAGATGCCGAAAAATTCAGAGTGACCATAGAATTAATATATTGTTTGCTAAAAATTTAATGAGTAAAATATTATTTTGATCTTATAATTTGATTATTCATTTATTAATTTATTTTTAATTTAGTCAATTATAAATTTTTATTATTAATTTGGTCCCTATCATTCCATTATCAATGTGATTTCTCATTAATCTTATGGTTAGTATATTTAATCCCTTAATTTTAACCAAATGACAAGAATCAAATTAAGAATGAAATTAATAAAAGTAGAGCTGTTAAAGTGGGCCAACCCGGGCCACCTGAGTTGATGGATTAAATGAGTCAACTTGTTTAACCTACTATAAAGTGATGGGTTGAAAATCTCAACCCACCCCACCTAGTGGGTTAAGCAAGCTGACATATTTAACCCACCCAAAAATTTAAAAAAATAAAATAAAATAAAAAATTATAAAAATTCAAATGTTGCTTTCTTTAAACCTATATCTTGTTTAATCAATCAATTTCTATATTAGTATAAATAAATAAAAAAATAACTAAATAAAAAGTAAATTTCAACGGATTAAAACAAGTAGAGTAATTTAATAATTCAATGATTCATTAATAATAAGAATATGATTATGAGCAGAATATTTAAATCTGGCAAATTACAAAATAATAGAGACAACACAATACATAAATTAAGGTTAATTTTTTTAAATAGGAAAGTATAATGGGTTGGGGTGTTGAATTGAGTAAGTGAAGTTTTTTTTAAAAAAAAAAACGAGTAACCTGTTTAACCCGTGAGCTGGTTCGTTTAACTCACGGGTTAAACGAGTTGAGTTGATAGAAGTATACTAAACAGGTTCTCAAATGAACCCCTCAACCCGACCCACCTCTTAGGTGGGTTAAATGGGCTTGACCCGAAACCCGTTTTGACGATTCTAAATAAAAGGGACCAATTGAGAAGACAAGTGGGAGGCCAAATTCAAAATAAATATCAATGAGGAATCAAAGTAAAAATTAACTAACAAGTAAAATACTAAAATAAAAATAAAAAGACTTTTTGACCTCATTGGAGTATTAATAGTCCCAAAAATAATGTCAATCAAGAATTATATTAACCTAAAATATATTTAAATTTTAAAATTTTTAAATAACATCTTGTGTCAGACCACCATTAGATAATGGTGATCTAGCACTTGTTAGTATGTGTGGCAATATAAATAAGGTTGTTACACGAAAAGAAATAAAAAAAAATTCTTCTTTTAATCCTTACGATTTTATTCAATTTTTAATTTATTTTTTATAATTTTAAAATTTATAATTAAGTCTTTATAATTTATAAATATTTCAAATTAGTCTACACAGTTAAATCATATGAGTATTTATTAAATTTCATTGACGGAACTAATTATATACAATCCTATCAATAAGAGTAAAAGTAGATAATAAAGTAAAATTAATGATAATAATAAAATTAGCTTCCATTTCTGTACAAATCGGTAAACATCCCTCAATTACGCACTAGAGTGGCTCACATAATATGGTGAGGTAAACATCAAGTCCTAATTTAGATCAATTACAATTAGCTTCCATTTTGCGGCTAGTCGTGGAAAATGGCCAACTTACTGATGAATCCTCTTATGAGAGCTGCTCCTATCCCTATACTCTGACTTCCCGCAAAATACTTAAACCTCGTCAATGAACAAATAAATTGGCGTAAATTGAGCTTTATGTACTTAAAAAGAAGATTATGGAAGATCTCACCTGTCATTACCATCCAAGATGGTATAGTTGCCTGTAAGAACTTTGATGATCTAGTTATGGCTTTATGCGGTATCTAAATGTCTAGATTTGTAGACATAAAAAAGTAGTGAAACGCTATAATCCGCGTACTGACACTCAAATCATAATTGTTTCCTGCATTTGCGATGGACCTCCAGGTTTTCTTCATGACTGCTAATGAACAAGAATCAATATGCAGAAGAAAAATACGGTATAAAACAATTTCTGTTACAATTATGTAGACATCAGCAATTCAAAAAACACTACTGTAAATGCGATAATAAGAAATTAAAAAATGAGTGGAATTGGAAGGACCAAAAATATAATTTTCTCTAAATATTCAAGTTTAAACTCAACCATTTATCTTATATTCGTTATCATGAAATAAATTAAATTATAAAAGAATTTACTATTTTAATTGTGATAATCAATTTAACTTTGCAATTTTATTTGTAAAATTACATATTAATTAGGTATTTTTCAATTAAATATATAAAATTAAATAAATATCATATGGCTCTAAATTACAATAAAAATATAAGTTAATTAATTTTTATTTAAAATTTGATAATATCTTTAGTGTATTCATAATTTTGGATGCACAATATACTTAGTTACAATGTAGTTACATAATTTAAATATTATTATTTTTTAGATTAACATTTAAAATAAAAAATTATATAGATTAACATGTAGATTCAAAAACTCATATACCATCAATATTTAGTAATTAACAAATTTATATGTCAACAATATGTAACAAAATTTTGTTCCCTCATATTGTTAGTGTACTGATATACTCAAAATTGTGAGTACACTAAAAATGGAACCATAAAATTTGATTATATTTTAATTATTCAATTTTAAGTATCAACTATATAATTTTTTTAAACAGTTAAATATTAAATAAATGAGAAATGTGTCAAGTTTAGAATAAAAAAATATCAATTAATTAACTTTTAATTTTTCTTTATTAGAATACTCAAATTTCTTTTTTTCTCTCCTACCATAGTTTTCATTTGAAATAGATTTGTAAATTTTTAGATACTAAAAATTTTAAATTAATAATATCAATTTAATATAAATTCTATAATTTTTATTCTTAATCATTAATTTTGCTTCATTACTTACTTTTACTCCTACTGTTAGTATAACTATACTTATTCAAATAATTAAAACGGTGTATAATTAGTTATATCAACAAAATTTAATAAAATGCTTGCATAATTTTAACTGGACTAAATTGAAATATTTATAAATCATAAGGACTTAACTACATATAGTAACTTCTGTTAAACCGCCATTTGACTCTATTAAAACAAAAAGTCACAGGCTCTAACCGCCCACAACCATATAGAGCATATAAAAAAATAATTAAAAAGGTATGTGTAAAATTTCAGATGATGGAGTTATTTTAAAGACAATTAATACTCCAATGACAACGTATAACTCAAAAGGCCAAATAAAATCAATAAATTTACATACGATGAACAAAAAAGAAAGTGCAACCTAAAAACACACGGGCAAGTTTGATAAGAGTGGACAAGCTCTCACACCAATTCCATCTAAAACCAATAGATAAACTCGCAAAGAAACTTTTAATTAATCTCAGAATCTCAACATTATTAATCAATAAAATAAATGAGTGAACAAAACAATAAACTTGCAGTCCTATTTATAGGCATATAGGTTATAATGTGAATAAACTCTATCTTAACTAAAAGTCTTAATCAAAATATGTTATCAGTATCAGCAGGGACTACAAGATTTTATCGAGAGGTCTCAATTCTCTAGGTACGCCATCAAAATTCCCGGCATCAACGTCAGATTGCAGCATAGGCTGCTTCCCCGTTTTCCAGACAATGCCTTCTGCTAGGTGCTCCTTGTTTGGCGTGAGCATTACAAAATTGGGATCAGCTCTTTCGTAACTGCAAGTATGATAAGCGCATTTAAATATGAAAGCAGCAACACTTGTGCATGTCATGCTATATTATCCTTAAACTTAATTAGCAGGTGATATACTGAATTAAAACAAATAAGTTAACGCAAATAAACGAACCTGGCTTCTCTAAGACTCTCGCTTTGGATGCCAAATCCATACTGCACTTTCCCATCATCCCGACTTCGCGAGGCTACAGAAAAATAGAATATGCTTAGTACTTCAAACATCCAACACCAAGATGGAAACAATCTTGGTAAACAAACTAGGAAACCGACGACAAAATCAATTATAACTTATTTTCCTTGGCCTAAGTAGATATTTTTAGAGTACAGGTCACATAGCTGTTAAAAGGAAATTGATATCGAGAAAAGTTGACGCGAGTCAGGACAATTAATTGACAGTAATAATCAGTAACATTGAGATAGTAATTAGAATATAAACTGTGGCTTAGCAGCTTCATTTGTTATTCTTTTTTTAAAAAAACATGTATGCTAAGAATGCAGTAGGTTCAGGTCGGTTTGACCTTCCCTCTTAGTTATGTTGGGTTTATAAAATATTACCACGAACTATCAAATTGCACACGAATGTCACGGGAAGAGAAAATTATTTCACATCATAGATCTCACCAATTTTCATGTCTTCAGCTTCCTGTGGTCAAAGGTTACGAACAGAATTTTGGAGGCCCAGAATTATTTTTAAAAATGTAGGATATCCACAAGAACGTAAAATCTAAACGAGGCAAACATAGATTCTAAGAGTAAAATGTAAAAAGCTTGTATTTTGCGAACTTTGCTGGCCCACCTCCCCCCCCCCCCCCCCCTTTTCTCTTTTTTCTTTTTCCTCCCCCTCTCGTTTCTTTCAAGAAGCCTCAATGCGTGTCCACGCCTGATGGCAATATATTCTATATAGGTAAGAGGGTAATAGGTATAAGCCTAAAAAAATGTACGTTATAAATGCAACTAACTGATTAGTCTATAGATGTGTAATATATCCTCCAGTCCTGAAACACGCATACAAGGTCAAGAACAAATGAAAAAGGGGGAAATTCCCACTGAATTAAAGGAAGGAGGAAAAAGAACTGTAGTGAGAATGAAGAGAGAAAACCCTCTAGAGGCACCTGAAATATTGAAAGTAAAAGAAGGTTTCCACCATGACTTGAATGCCAATGCCATTGATAAGTTACGAGGTCCAATCTTTGCCTGTAAAGATGAGTATAGTCTTGTTATATCCAATCTGATCCATATGCACCTGTGTAACATGGTGTCGACATTTTACCTTCACTAGAAAGTTTTTATTCGCTTGCCAGGATGCACCTACTTGAAAAGTGGAATCTGGGATATTGTTTGATGTTATAGCATCGTCAACCCTTTGACAGTAAGAAAATAAGATCTTACCACATTAGGTATATCAATTTGAATATCTAACAATATCTGAACTAAAAAAAAATACCTTGTCTGTAACTCAAAACCAAAATCAATATAGTTAGTAATTCCAACTACAACATCCTGTTCAAGGGGGTTCTTCACCTGTTCAATTCAAGTGAACGAACTATTCAGTATAATATATTTTTTTGATTAAATTACACCAGTCACTTTGAGACTGCAACTTGCAGTCAAAAATAATAAATTTCATTTCTATGAGTAAATTTTCAACAGAGAACATATGCAGTCCCTTGGATGGAATTCTACCAGCATAAAGATAAAAATGAATCCAATAGAAAGGTCAAAGCACCCAGAAAATACTCACATTACTTTTGCCCAGGTCCTGGCTATATAAGCTAAATTGAGATTGTTTTGTGCAGTGAGCCTAACATCACAACTAAAGGGATCAAATTCCCAAGTATCCCAGGATTACAATTTTATTCAATATTGTACTTATCAACAACAAGTGATTCTTCCAAGGAAAACCATGCTATAGGCTAGAGGAGATATATTTTTTTCCACCAAACACATATTTCATACACATGTCAATATTTCAGTAAGAAGTAGCATCTCTTTACATACAACCATGGATGACAAATTCAGTGCTCATGCTCAACATGTCATTCAACATAAAAGTATCTATTATGCAGAAAGAAAAATCAGGCACTCATATGGATACAGCAAAACTGAATAGACAAAGAAAAGAGAGAGAGTAGAGAGAACCAAAGAAGCTTACCCGTCTTTGGACAACCATATGTTGATAGAATGAGGCCACAAACTGCATATTGTTTAGACTTAAAAAATTTCAGTAAACGCTTCTCAATATTTTAATTACTAAAACATAATGATGAAAAGATTCACTCAGCTGGCTTGATGTTTAAATCACACCGCCCTGAGTTGAATGCATAAATTATACATCAGGTAAAAAATTTTATATTGCTTCCACAGTGATGATTGGTGAAAGTTTATTGTGATTCCATTGCCAAATTTGATAAGCTTGATGAAGCGAACCAAAAATCAACTTGTCAAAAGAAATGGAACAAATGCAAAACTTAATAATTAATTCCAGTATGAAGAAAAGACCTGAGAGCTTCTAAAAAGCTCAAGGCCAAAATTGAAGGATGGACTCAAGGGGCTGCCTGATCCCACACCATAACCAATGGCACAACTCCAGTTCATCAAATTAGTAAGCTTCGAATCTCCATCTGAACAAGCAGAGTCACAAAATAACTTTTCCACACACACACACATATAGATGTTTTCTGCTTTTTATAACTTTTCCTTCACTCCATTAAATTCAACATCCAAAATGTAGTCTAGAATGATAAAGCTTAAGATTCAGTTCCCTGATTCCAAACCCCACAATGCATGTTCACCTTTAATAAAAATTCACAAGTGAACTTAAACAACATATTTCAGCCACAAGTGCACATGAGTTCACTCAGAATACATTGAAAACACTAATAAACACCAAGAATGGCTGGTGCAAATCATACTAGATGGAAGATTGACGCAATGATGTAAAGTTGTAAACCTTCACGTGAAGGCAATTAAGCAAATATATAGCCATTTCTTGTATGCTTGACATTTATATACTGATAAAGACAACACAGCAGGAAAATGAAATTTGGGAGTAATTTGTACCTCTGGTTTGTCACTGAACCAGATTAGAAGCTCCAACCCAAGAGAAAAAGAAAATTCAAATTGGCAAGAAACAAAGCCAGAAAATATTAGGCTCTAGCACAATTCGAGACTGCTAGATATCTCCCAACTCCTTTTATTCTCTCATAACAACATCCTAATTAACTCCCCTCACTGGTGCTCTCCTCACCGGCCACAATTTTCAATATTTCCACACCAAAAGTCACACAATTCCCCTCATCTACCCATGCTTCCTTTGCTGCCGGTCTTGTTTCTCCTCTCATAAACCTTAAACAAAGGCTTCCTCCTATTATATTCCTACTCCTAAATCAAAAGGCAAGTTTTTGGGGAAAATAAAAAGTTGGAAGGTAGAGAAGTTAAAAAGAAAAGATAGCTAAATAACCAGCAGAGAGATAAATAAAGTTCAATATATGCACTGCATTGAAAAAAAAAACTGAGATAAAACCAGTTCAACAACAATACTTCTAAATAAGAAGTTAAGAGTAGATTCTAAAGATCTTTCTTAAATAGTTGGCAAAGCAATCATATCTGTTGAAGTCTTACACTGTGGCTCATACTGCACTCCTGCTGTCACCCTTCCCATCCTGCTCACCAGCCATGCACTTCTGGGTGTTTCATCTTTCACTGCAATGTATGACAATCACATAATAATATGATATTCATAATCATTGCTTCTCTTACACTAGATCATAAAGCAATACTTCCAAGATTCCAATCAAGAAAGTAAAATTTAGCAAACATGGGAAGACATCGTGCCAGTGATGTCTAAATTTCTTCTCTTCTTATATATAGTATTTATTTTTTGTTACAGCCAGGGTATCCTTCCTAGGCAATCTTAAATACACACGAGCTTGGTGGATTTAGGATTTTACTCCTAGCGTGCCTGAACCTAATTTAATAATGAGAGATGCCATGCCATACCTCCTTACCAACACGACTAACTCTCTTGTTTATATATAGTGTCATTTTTTATTCAATAAACATATGTTCGATGTGCAGTATATATTAATAATCCAAACTTTTAGCATAAAGGTATCCTTTTCCTCATTCCTATTAGCAAAGATTGGAGGCAGCAGTGGAGGAGGAAAGGATTGAACTTATATGCAGTACCTTATATTTTTGTTATGCTGTTATCCAATTAGAATATAACAAGTGTTGAATCAACTAATAATAATATATAATTTAATTTAAAAATAAAACAATTATCTGCAACAATCATACACATGTCATGATATTATTGGACAACCAAACACTTATCATGTTGTAATTGGAAAATAGCATAGCAAAGATATTAAAAACTTTATATAAGTTTTTCCTAAGAGGAAAAAGTGGGAACAAAAACCGTAAGTTTCCCATCCTAGTCTTTCTGATACCTTCTCTATCACCACAACTTCAAAGTTATTTCCAACAACAAATAAGTTGATCGCAACATGAACTATAATCAGGGAAAGTGTTGTAGTATAGGATAAAAAAGATAGATATAATCTCAAGTGTCACATGCAAATTCTTTTATATACGGATTTTGATAAAATCTATAAAGCCAATGACATAGCAATTAAGCATGAAAATTATTGTAAAGAGAACTCCTGAAGCCATAAATTTACAAGGAGAAGCCTCATTAACATGAAAATCAGGTAACATACTAGCAAAAGGCGTAAGTGTGACTCCACATGAAAGGTATTTAGAACCATATCTCAATCCCATCTGGCCATAATCTACTGAGGATTCTCTGTAGAAATGGTTAGCTTCATGAACAATATCACATTGTGATGTTGTGGAAGTAGATACCACCATAAACACTCAATTCATATTCCGCAATCAACGTACCTTTTCTTCAAAAGCAAAGGAAAAATTCCAAAAGCCCCAAATCCATATTTTGGATAGTAAGCACATGATCTCATCTGCAAAATCCTGAAGATACAGCAAGCATAATCTTTACTGTTCCAATGGCAAGAAACCCACCAAGGAATGGGACATTAGGATTGGAGCTTTATATTTCAAATAAGAGTTCCTTACTGATCAGTGTTTGACACATAAAGGTCCATGAATGTATGAGGATCGTTAACATCACTGTATGCTCCACCAAAAACAAGAAACAGGAGAACACTCAGCAAACTACAGAATAAAGGCATGTGAGTAAACACTAGAATTGAAAAAAACCACAAAACCTTTGCCAGCGAAATAACGCATTCCCTATAATATTCTCTCCTGGTTTGTGATCAAGAGGACCTGAAACCTAAACAGGTTAAGGGCAAGAGATACTACCCATAGCTCCAACTTTCCTGATTTCTTAATTGAAACCATAGCACAAAACTGAAAAAGAAAAAAAAAAAATCAAAAGACTGTAGATAAAGAAAAACTAAATTTTTCATGGATACTGTTGCAATAAGATCCACATGAGGATCATCGATAGGTTTTAGCATGATTCTTGTGGTAAAGTGCCTTGCTTCCTGAAAATAATCTTCAAAAAGGCATTTCAAAGCAAGTTTCCCAAATAACAAGTTGTACGAAGACTCCAACATCCTGCATCAGTTTAAATAACTATAAATAAGAACCATATCAACTTCCTAAAATAAATGAACCTGAACCAGATTTTGCCGTGCATACATGATTTTAACCACTTAGTATCATAACATATCGAACAAAGGGAATGCAATGTACAGTAAGACATTGGATGAACACAGTGAAATGAAATTTGCATATTACAAGATTGACGTACCCATTAGCGCGTAACAAATAATATCCGCTACATAGAGATAAATAATCGAGGTTCACAGCTCATTGCTAAACGAAACAACAATTACATTTAAAGTTTGAATTTCGCAATAGCAACAAATATAATCCCAACAAAGAGGAGACCCCAAAAAATTACTAGTTACGCTTAAGATCAAATAAAGCCCGTGGATAAACTGAGGATTTATCAATTCAGCAGAAACTTGCAAACGAAATGGAAGAACTTATAACCTAGTTCGAGCAGCGAAGGGAGGGAAATCGAAGAGAGGAGGCACCAGCACCACCGGAGGCGGTGGCTCTTGCTTATTGAAAATATTTCCCATTGCTCTCAGCAGCGTCTAGGGTTTCAGAGCGAACAACAACAATGTCGAAGGATGGAAAGAGGGTTTGCGGTAGAGATAGTGTAAAGTGTAAAGTGTAAAGAGGAGAACAAGCTCATGCTCAAGATTGGGAAACAAGGTACCCAACGGACTGAATCGCGCCACCGCCTTTCTCGCAACTCCACGACGGTTTCAACTTTCAGTTAATGAATGGAATTCACAATGACGTGGCATCCACGGTGACATTTTTATTTTTATTTTTGACCATTTTTAAATCCCATACATTTTACTTTTTTTAAAAAAATTATTTTACAAATGTTATTTTCTTGAAAAGAGTAATCATTAATTTAAGATATTTATTATTAAAATTTTTTTAAAAATATTTATAAAGATTGAATTTTTTTTTTTTGGCATTCTAAATAACTCTTGAGATTTGAAATCTTATTTGTAATTCTTCTAATATGTGCTATCAGTACTGTCGGAGTAAGCAAATCTCAATTTAGTCATTTAGCATAATTTCAAAATTTATAATAATTTATAATAAATATTTTAAAACTAATGGTTTAAAATAATTCATAGCAAAACTTTACTTATGTCTACAGAGTTTGAAAATAGTTATAACTGTAATAACTATAAAATATACGTTTTAAATGGACATTATTAACTTACAGTTTCATTCTCAATGAATGAGTACATGAATTCAACAAGAATAGTTGAAGTATGGATTACATGAGGATCCTTTGTTGTCAAATGGAAAGAGGAAAATTTATAAAATGAAATTTATTTTGAAATTTTTTTTATACTTACAACAACTCCTGCTGTAATTTTATGACAACGAATTTAAAGTGGGATTGGACCTATCTTAACCGCTAGGTTAATCAGACTTGAGTTTTAAACAAACTACATATAATTTGAAAGCAATTTCTCATATGGGTGTAGCAAAAAAATTTATATATTTATAGTTAAAATAAGTTAAGTAATTATAGTTAATTAGGGGTTACTCACCTAATTTTCCATTACACAGTTATTCTCAATGGATGAGTACATAAACTCAACAAGAATAATTGAAGTATGAATTACACGAGCGAACATCCTCTATTGAAAAGCAGAGGATACTGTAGAGAGGAAAGTTTATAAAAAATTTGTTTTTGAAATTGTTTTATACTTACAGTAACCCCTATTGTAATTTTATAGTGGATGATCTAAAGTGGGATTAGATCTATCTTAACCGTTAAGTTAACCAGACTTAAGTTTTAAACAGATTATGTATAATTTGAAAGCAATTTCTTATATGGGTGTAGCAAAAAAATTTATATATTTATAGTTTAAATAAGTTAAGTAATTATAATTAATTAGGGTTTACTCACATAATTTTCGGTTTGCTTGGCCAATATATAAAGCAGTTTTTAAGTGAAAATGGAATCAATTTTTTTATTGTGAAAAAAGAAGTAAGAAATATATTTATTTAGATAAATTACAATTTATTTCTCTAAAATATACCTAAATGATAGAGTCCTTCGTTATGTTTTGAAAATTATGTCTCTCCCCTAAAATTAAAGAATATACTACATTGGTTTCTTTTACAAAAAGTAAAATATAATCACAGTTATTTTCATTAAAATACCCTTATATATAATATTTATATAATATAACAAGTATGAAAATAATAAATAATAACCACTTTTCAAATTTTAGAATAAATTAAATAATATTGAAATAAAAGTTTAAAAACTCATTTTTAATAAATTATTTTGTTAAAAGAAATCAATATTATCATTAAAGAAATTTTGGTCATCTTTTGATTTTAATGGACTTATGTATAAAGAATGATTGTATAATTTGAGTAAGGGAGAAAAAATAATCTACTCTATATATTTTGATGGCATAAATATACTATAAATACACACACATATATATAATGATTATATATATATATATTGTTAATTTTTAATATTTTAGTTGTAATAAAAATAAATCAATAAATAAATCATAATAAGCATATAAAATTATTTATCCATTCAATGAGGTGTCGATTAATTATTTGTCAAAGTATTTCTAAACATTTTTGTTAGTAATTTGACTATTTAAAATTCTTTCTTAGCATGAGATAAACATGAATGATATTGGTACAAATGGTTATTAGTTTATTTGGCCAAACTGGTAACACTGTTTTTACTGCCTCTCTTTTTGATAAATTCAATTTAGGAAATATTTAAAATAAAAAAATGTCAAAGCAAGAGAAAAAAGACTAACTAAATTCAATTGCTTTGGAACAGTCTTGGAACTAATCCTTTTTTTCTTCAAGAGGGATTACATAAGAGGATCATATCTCTCTCGATCTTTTTGTTCTCTGCGAGGTTTTCCCAAATCATTTCTTTAGTTGTGGAACAAAAGCGTTGGGATCCAATATAAAGTTTTAAACAGGAGGGGCCTACCCTTTCTCATTTGTTCTTTGTAAACAATCTTTTTTGGTTTGGTATCGCTTCTATGCAACAAGCATATATGACTAAGGAGACCTGGGAGATTTTTTGTAGAAACTTAGGTTAGAAGGTTAATAATTTTAAATTTGGAATTTATTTTTTCGCTAATGTCCCTATGGATAATAGACATGAAATTAGTCAATTTTTTGACATGAATTTAACTGATAATTTGATAAAATACTTGGGTATATCCTTATTTCATGACAGATGTTCTTACAAAGACTTCCAGTATATTATTGATAGAATAATGAGTTGTTTGAATAACTCAAAGGTTAATATTCTTTTTCTACCTAGAAGAATCACTCTAGCTCAGTTAGTATTTTGTTCCATTCCTACTTATGTTATGCAAACAACTAGAATCCCTATTCAAGTTTATGACCATATTGACAAAATTTGTAAGGATTTTATCTGGAATTGTTCTATGGATTTAATTGGGATAACATTTACAAACCTAAGAAGTTTAGTGGCTTGGGTTCTAAAAAGCTTGAGATTTCAATTAAACCTTTCTTATGAAGCAAGCTTAGAACCTTATTCATAAGAGAGAGAATCTTTGGGTGAAGGTATTTTGTAGTAAATATAGTTGTTTGAATGAGACTATCTCAATTATTTGCCAATGCAGTGCCACTACTGATTTCCAGTGTGGAATTGTTCAAATTTGTATGCCTTTTTATCTTAACCTTCTTTAGCGTCCAGGGAATGGTAATTTGATTCAATTTTGAACTGATTATTGGGTGCCAGGAGTCCATAGACTTGAAGATTTTGTTACCATTTATGTTGATGATAATATTCGAGATGAGTTAGTAGTTAACTATATTCTTGATAATAGGGATTAGGATGTTTATAAGGTTCATCTTGTCCTTCCTTCCAATTGTGTGGATATTATCATTCTTCTGAAAGTCTTCCTCTTGGCTGAGGATGTGGATTCTGTGGCCTAACTTCTGAATATCACTGATATGTTTTCTTGTAAATAAGCTTTTGTTTTTTGTTGTAGAGCTAATTGGAACTTTCATTATGATTTTTTTTGGCAAGATTTGGAAACTAGGTGTCCTTTAGCGTATCTGTGCCTTCATGTGGCTTGTTGCTAATTAGGCTCTCCTCACTAACAGTGCCCGTCATCATTGGTCTTTGGCTACTTCTCCTATTTGCCTTCTTTGTGGATTGAATGACAAGACAGTGCACCACTCTATTCACAATTGCACTATCGCTAATTTGGTGTGGAAAAGCATTGTACCTAGCTCTCTTCATTTAGCCTTTTTTCAAGGAGGGCTCCTTCAATGGTTGGATTCTAATATAATAAGAGAGCTCCTTTCTGTAATATGGTGAGTTAGCTTTATGCTTTTCCAAATATCTGTGCTGAAATTTGGTACAAGAGAAATAAAAAAAGTATTTCAAAGGAGTTAATATTGAGCTTGCCGGTTTCTTAAGGTATTTGGCTGGTTTGGTTCTAGATTATTACAGTGCTTTTTTTCATCTCCAATTTATTAAAAGGATCGTCAGGGACCTAACTGTTCAGTATATCCACTAGATTCCTCCTTCTGATTATGTCGTCAAAATTAATACTGATGGTTCTATTTCGGATCAAGTACTATTTGTGGAGGAGTTTTAAGGGACAGTTAAGGTAGATTTATCAAAGGTTTTAGTGTCAATCTTTCAAATTGCACAATTACCAAAGCAGAACTATGGGGTTTACTTTATGGGCTCAAATTTTGCTTTGAAGCTAGCTATCGATCCATTTATGTGGAACTTGATTCCTTGATCGTGGTTAGAATGATTCAAAATTTACAAGATAATATGTATGAAAGCTTTCATCTGATTCGTGTTATTAGACACTGGTTAGATTTGGATTAGACTGTCCAAATTTTTTATATTTTTTGAGAAGCAAATTTTGTTGATGATGCCTTTGCAAAACACGACCATAATCAATTTACTTTTGTCAAGTGTTTTGATTCTAAATCTAATTTTGCCTCTCTAGCTATTGTTGTTGATTTGCAGAGTCCTTGTCACCCTAAATTTGTTGCTTACTAGTTTCTATTTTTCTTAGGCCTTTTTTGCCCCAATGTTTATAAAAATAATAATAATAATAATAATAAAGTTGTAAGCACTACAACACTTTCACACTCATGAATGACTATTGAAATAGCAAACAAAAATCAACTATTGTGAATGAATGGATGATTTGTTGTCCATTTTCCAATTAGGTTCCCTTTATCATCATTCACATAACAATCTTTTTTTCATATATATATATATATATATATATATATATATATATGTATTGTAATATACTATTACATGGAATATCTAAATGAATGCCCAATTATAAAGAATTTGGCTTTCCTCATTTTCAAATGCAAGTGAAGTGGTGTGTTATAATTTGGGTTACTTTTATCCTAATTCCGAAGCTCTTTATTTTCGTTTCTAAAACTAGAAGTTGTTTAGGATATAAATAAAGAGTGAGGTCGAGAAGCTACAATAGACATATGTTTTAGGAACTTTGATGCGGCGAAATCGATCATGAAATTTTTGTCTGAGGATTCTCTGCGTAACTCAGTTCATAGCATAACATATTTGTATGATCAAAGCTCAAAGTTGTTCTCTTCATTGTAGACACGAGCTCTAAGCATGACCCTATAGCTTCCAATGCAGAATGGTGGCCACATCTTTTACCTAACAAAGAAGAAAAATGCAGTAACGAAAGACATTGTTAAGACTTGCTTTGATTTCTTGCAGAAAAGGAACTTGAGTAATAGGAGGTAGCGATGCAAAATGTCCATCTACTTTTATTTGAATCAAGGGTAGTCAAATACAAAGTACGTTTTAGGAGAATACTAGATTTAGCGAAGCAAGATGAGGTCACTGATATGATATCAGTGGCTGATGTTCATACAGAGAGAGATGAAGAAAGGCCAAACTGAAGGCCCCAAAGCTCAAAACTCCCTTTGACAAAGTCATAGTATCCTCCTTTGAGTGCCAGGGTATTGTTCACCAAGCCCTCTCTCACAAATGGGTAGGTTAGCAGGTTTCCAAGCGAATGATTCACAGCTTCCTGCAAACACATATTCCAAATCTTAATTGTGAGCACTGTCATCTGAGTTATTGCTTACCAGAAAATGGTAGCGTTCATGTCTCGTACCGTCTCACAGTGTGTGCATAGCTCTTGGAAGGATGCACCACTATGTGCCGCTTTTACCTTCGCCTTTGCTGGTAAACCAATTTTTACCCAGTCTTCTATAAATTCACTGCACACCATAAAACACAGACAGTAAGTACAAAATGGTCAACTTAAAGGAAGGTGTTGAGCCCCAGAAAATATATATATCTACACATCTGATTTATCATATGACAGTGTCAGTATTCGTACTTCTTAGATTATAGCTTTTTTTTTAACCATTCACAATTTAGAATTGATTAGCAGCGATCAGACATTAAGAAAACGATAATTTTAAATTATAAATTAACTGGAATAGTAACTTACGTAGAGGTGGCTCCATCATCAGGAATAGAGAGAAGTCCCTTAATACCGCCACAAGCACTGTGTCCAATGACCACAATGTTCTGCACCTGTACAAAATCATAATTTTACAGTCAAGTGAAGAAGCGAAAAAGGAAAGAAGAAAATTCCGACTCTTTCAGAATCTATCAATTTCAAAGTGCAGATTAGGCATGATATACCTTGAGATGCAGAACTGCGTATTCAATTGCAGCCCCAGCTCCAGAGTATCTTGTCTAAAAGAGCAGAGCAAATGAGATTAACACACTGAGTACTAAGTACTGATACAATGAAACAAAAGAATCTGGTTGAATTGTAAAAGAGACCTGGTCATAAGGTGGGACAATGTTAGCAACATTCCTGACCACAAAAGCCTCTCCTGGCTGGAAATCTAGCACGTGAGATGGGCAAACTCTTGAGTCCGAGCAAGCAAACACCATAAACTGCAACAATTCATGATTAGACTCAACTTAAGCCACAACAAAACAAATCTCAATAAAAAGCCAAAATTATCTGATGAAAAGATATAATACCTTGGGGCTCTGACCTTTGGCAAGTTCACCGTACAAAGCAGGATTCTTCCTGTTGAAAGTAATTCGAAATGAGAAGAATAAGAAAGCTGAAAGGAATAAAACTACTGGCGAAGTGAAGGAATAGTGAGTAGTGACAAACTCGTATTTTTCTTTCTTGAAGTAAATGAAACCAGCTTTCATCCTCTCGATGGCTTCAGATGATGCGATGCCACCAGATGTTTGTGTGCTCAACTCAGCTGTTATCTGCTCTACTTTTGCAGCTGCAGCGGCTCTCAGGTCACCCTTCTCACTATTTTTTCCAATAAACATAATGCAAGTCAAATTCTGAGGCTCAGGTTCAGTCATATACTGTAATATTGCACATGTATACGTAGATATATTCCTCTAGTCAAGAGTAATTGGTTACCTCAAAACTTTCTTGAGTTCTTCAATGGCTTCCTCGTAGTCCTTCCCCATATCCTCTCTCTTCACAAAACCCCAAAGAAAAAGTCAGTTGAAACTCACTTACCAGAATTAATATAGTTGCCTAGAGTAAAAGAGAGCTCTCCAGCATTTTTTTTTCCGGAAATGAATACTCTCCATCATTCAAAATCAAAATGGAAATTGAAGGAAAAATTTTCAGAATTGGACATGATAAATATATGGGGAAAAACAAAAGCCTAAGTATAGTATGGGTTTGGAAGATTAATTAGTACCCAATATATATGGTAGAACTGGTTTTGAAAGAAACCTTTTCTTCTATAATTAGTTTGGATGTCCTGCTTTGCTCGCCAACTAGCTTACTATACAATATGCAAGCTCACATATATATATATATATATATATTCATATACTCTACATGTGTCTATATATATATACACACACATATATAGTTTTTCTTAAATGAAAAATAGGGTCATTTGTATGGTGGCGACGAGTGACACATGCTAGTGAATGAGCAAATCAATACCACACAACTGTCACTCAAATTAATCTAGTTGAGCCAACGTGGTGGATGACGAACGGTGGACCCCGTGAAAACTCTAAACTTTAAAACACACACTCTTCAATCATAACCAAGTTGCAAAACCATATTCACCAATTATATGATACGTGGACACTATTAGATTGTTGCTCACTTCATCATCTAAGCCAATATCTTTGACCCTTGAAAATAAAACACAATTCTGAGTGGTACTAGAATACTGCTTGTGACATATATTGTTAACTATGTAACAAAAACTCTGTTTGTTATCACCGAAACACATACTGATAAAAATTTAAGAAACAAGAAGTGGAACTTAGATGGAGTACCCAAGTGGGGGTGATGATGGGAGCAGGAGCAGCAAAGACAGGCCTGTCTTGGATGAGAGAAGGGAAAGAGGAAGAAGAAGAAGGAGAAGAAGATGAAGGAGAAGAAGTAGGAGTAAGAGATGCGAAGACGGAGGGACGTAATGTGGTTGTTCTGAGAGAGGTTTTGGCGGGAGAGATAGAGGAGAGACACAAGCCGTTGATGGAAGCAGTCGACATTGTGCAGTGGAGACTAGAATTCTGTGGCTATATAGCTATCATAGTCGTGCATGGCTCTCATGAAGTCTCTCCATTCTTAAGCGACCAGACACAGATAATGAAAACGAAAGCCTAGCAAATAAGAGTTTCTTCATTCTATCCTTGAAGATGAGGTTTGAATGTTGGAGATTAACTGTGAGAGAATGACCATAACACAGCATGACGTTTTTATCATCCCATCATCTCTTTCCATATCCCATGTCTTGTATGTATTCTCCATTCACCAACCACCAAAAAAAAAAAAAGATGCAATATTTTTTAGTGCTAAACTATACTAATTAGTGCATTGTTATAGCTGGACCATTTCTGTGTGTAGATATTTCCTATGAGATTATTAATCAACGTTAGTTTTTTCATGTATTTCAAAAGATGTAAAAGTTGTGGTAGTGGATAACCCAATGAGTTATTGCTGTGGGGTGCGTCTGTCTTTTTCTGTGTGGCACAAGACATGCAAACAAGCAATGCCGATTTGACACGTAGCTGAAGATGTAACAACTTATACCCTGTGAAAGTTACTGTTATAGACTAGGAGGATACAGCACTAGAAATTGGCTAGATGCATATTCGTTTCATAAATTTCAGTAGAAGTGGGATAGATGCACTTCAAATTCATTTCTCCATCGTTTTTTTTTTTTGGCTTTCAGTTCGTTTCTTCTGCTTCTAATCACGTTCATATGCAATGTGATCTCTCCTTTCGCTTAGTGAAGGGCTGGGATCGCTCTACCTCTAACCTATCACCTCTCTCTCCCCTTTCTGAATCCTCAAAGTCTGATTGGTTGATACAGAGTGATCCAACCGTTCACTAAGTAGAAGGAAACATCTCTAATTGTTTCTGAATTGATAAAACATAGAGTTAAATTCATTTTTATTCATGAGCTAAGATGTTTGGAAAATCCGTTCAAGGGTGTATAATATGTTTGCCTAAATGACATCGCTCAATTTTATTGTTTTTCCTTGCCCATTTGACATATAATTATGTTGTCAAAAAAAAAAAAGTATTATTTCAGCTTAGCTACCGAATTTAGGAACGGCTAAAGACAAATAGGGTTAAGGATGAATATCAGTAGAAATAGAAACATTAGAGGCATCAAATTATTAGTTCCTAAACCGATTGATTAATTTCGCAAATTGTAAGAGGGAAACTCATATAAAATATATTGGAAATTTGAGAACAATAATAATAAAAAATGAAAAAAATAAAAAGTAGTGATTTTATGCCTTCCACATTTATTGTTGGAAACGAATGGTGCATATTTAATGAAACTACAAGAAGATTGCCCCTATCCACGAAGCATGGAATTTGTGGTTGTGGGAGTAGAGGAGTCATGGGATTAATTCCTCTCATTTATCGGGTCTATTAATTTTCTGGGAGTAAGTTACTCCATATAACATGGATAATGATTCCCCACGGCGTGGCGCTTTATGTTATTGGGTTTGGAGTAGGCATATGAGGCTCACTCACATGCAGTCTAAGAAGTATAAATGAGACAATAGACGTGAATATGTATAAATTTCATGAAATAATAGATTATGAAGTATTCGATTAGAATTTTAAGTACGAAATTATACTATCTATCATTATTCAATGAAACAGTATTTGACAGCTTGAAACCTAAAAAAGCTTATTTGCAGATTTTATATCTTTGTCATCCAATTTTTTAATTAAAATATAATAAGTATATAGTTTTTTTTTTTTTATAATATCATGAAATGTAATTTTTGTAAATAACTGTGCAATTTTTTAATTAAATTATACGCTTGTTATAAATTAATTAAAAAATCTAATAACAAAGTTACAAGTAATTATATCTAAGGTCAATCCTTGGTTAATAAACAAAGTCTTAAAAGTCACTAAAAAACCCTCAAGCTTGTAAGAAGTTTGGAAAACTTTCCTAGATATGAGGAATTTAGGAGTAAAAAAAAGGGGGAAAATGCAAAATTTCAAACCAAAGAATGAGAGGAAGAGGGGATACATTCTTGCCTAAGGAGGCACCGAAGTCAGTCAGCCACGAGCCATGGCAAAGATGCTTTACGGTCATGTTTGTAATGAGGCAACCAAATGAAACTTCACAATTTGGAGACGTAGATGGATGATTGATTCAGCAGCAAAGAGCAGAGGGAAGAAGAACACAGGAGGGATGGTTGGTTTTCTACGGCGAGTACCGAATGCTGAACAATTTCGGTTCTTATAATATCCTGAGAAATGAGAATTGATGTCAACATTCCCCGTATAAAGTGAGGAGATCATGTCAACATCTTTTTGTCATCTTGCTTTTCCTGTTATGACGAGTGGCAAGCTTTTCAATCAAACCCTAGCTATTATAAAGATATAGACTAAAATAGTTATTTTCTTATTATTTTTTTTATAACTATTGTGCAATGTTTGTCTTACTACACCGATAAGCTTCTAATCTCGTTCCCAATTAAAGATTTTACGTTAATCTTCAAGCCTCTTATTGATGTGTGTAGAATCTGGACATAGCAGCAGCGATTTGTCGTGCCACCCCAGAGATGGATGTTTTCGAGTTGACACATTGTATGCTGGAATCCATCATTACATTGAGTAATTTTATATACTTGACATTATAATCAAATGGTATATAGGGAGACAATTTTGAGTAAATTTTAATTTATTCAAAAAAAGATAAACTAAATCAGATACAAATAATGTGTAACTAAGTCAGAACGATGCTATTCAGAATTAGTTGGTTTTATTCATTTTTGAATGACCAGATCTATACAAACCTTTCTTTTTTTTTCGTTTTTTATAAATTGTACATGGTTGTACAAGAAGTGTCAACATAAAAGGGGAAGCTTTGGCAGTGTCACAGACAACAATCACATTCACTAGGATTGGCCCACGGTATGATTACTGTGCCTCATGACTTCACAACTGTGCAAAATTGTACTGTTTCACCATTCGATACCATGGTATTTCTATCTAACTACCTGGGACTTGGGAGCTAATGTAATGGGACAGACATAGAAAGCAATACAGCGAGCTGCTTTTGCCAGCTTAAATCGCTCTTTTTCATCCAAAGGCCTCTCGATCACCTTGACAACGTTGGCATCCTAGAACCCAACAAACAAAGCATTCATTACGTTATGTAACCATTAAACATGCTGTAAGAAGATTGGCCCAAGAAAACAAAAAATGCTGTAAGAAGACCCAAATCAAATTATCCACCCAAGTTTAACTAATATATTTCATGGATGCATCAAAGGTAAATCTAGCTCTAAAAAGTACAGTGCCTTTTGTAATGTCTGCAAGGTAAAATGTAAAAGAAAAAGGCAAAACGATAAATTTAAATCGCAAGCTGAACCATCCCAAAAAGATAATTCGTTGTTTCTGGTCAATTAGCTACCAGGGACTAAAATTGCAGAAGATTAAGACCTCTTTTAGGCAACAAATAGGATGGGATTGAAAAAGAGCGTTGATTGAAAAGTTAAAAGCAAACAATAAATGTCAAAGAATGTACATACTTTCTGCTGGTGTTTGACAGAAGGCCTAACGCTAGCAATATCACCAATCACAATTACATTGTTAACATTTCCCCTTTCATCCCTTTCTGCTGGTGAAGCAGTTGAGTGCCTCCATTGTCCATTAACAATAAACTTATAGTAGTACCTGACGGTCAAGAACACTGATATCAAACTCATGAACCATTTTGGTTAATGTCCTCCATTTCCATATAAAGGCCCAGGTTAGGATTATAAACAATTTATTTTAGGGGATTTTCAGCCATTTCAGTTGTCAGAGGAAGCTTATATGATATAAGCTAAGACTTTGCATACATAGTACGAATTTGGAACAAGTAGCACACATACTTTCCTTGTGGAAGTTTAACTTCTGCTTCGTATCTTACTCCACCCTTGTGTATTGCCTTGATTGGTTCTTTCCAATTTCCAGTAAAATCTCCCACCAAAGTGACATCTTGTCCCTGGCACATAGAAAGAGAGACAACCGATGAAAATGAAGAATTATCAAAAACTAGATTTTATGGTCAACATGACTAAGTAATGCAAGATTGATTATCTGCATAGCAGCAATGAAGCTATAACTGACTGATCTGTTACCTCACTCTCATTCCATACGAATGTGACAGCATGTGTAGGAGGTCCATCATGGTTACCCTTTTCAACCATAGCTATAAGATCCCATGTTGCCCATGCAATTGCCGGCCTGCAGTTAGGTCTCTATGAAATATTTTCCACAATAAAAGCCAAAATATGATTAAAATTGAATGCAGGAAATGGTAGGAGCATAACTTCTTACGACATGAAACAGAAATTAACCAAGTGATTCCAATTAATTTGTGAGTTTACTGGACTTTTATACTTTTCTTTTTTTGGTTGAAACTGACAATTATGAAGGTGCTCATATGGATATGAGTTGTACTCCCGTTCCTATAAAGAATGTATGTCTAAAATCTAAATAACAAGCAGACACATAAACATGAAAATATACAAGCTTTCACACAGAGATAGACAGCGGATGGTGATAGAAAGAAATACCAAATATTTAAATAAAGCACCTATTTAGAAAAGAAGCTATAAGCTCTGAGTTCTCTGTATATTCAAGAGCAAAACAATCAGCTATGTCATTCCTTTGGAAACCTCAAATATTCCAAAACATAATATATATCACCTTTATTATCTTCCACTAGGGAGAGCACCTGTAGTGAAAGACTACTTTTTTTTTTTAATTTCCTTTAAGTGGCTTTTATCCTATCCACTTAATTTTACACGATCACTCACTGGCCAATCCAGCATTGATAACTCAATCTATCTTCAGGTTCAACTAGCCATACTATCTGACTTTTTTATTTAAATTGGCGAAAGTCTCTTGAACAAAGAACATGACTCTAAGAAAGAGAATATGAGAAAATCAGAAAGGTGCACTGACATACCAAAATAATGCAATTCAACAATTTTACAATATAAAATGTATAAAGTAAAACAAAAGAAAATAGTGGCTATGCTTATCAAGATACTCAACTGCTAGCCAATCATCTTTCATTGAAATATTACGGTCTGACACATAATTGACAGCCACCATATTAACATTAACCCAACCCTACCCTCTGAAAGTTCTTAAGTAAACAAGAGGAACCTGTCAGGCCTGCATGTGTACATTCCAGTGACCCAAGTATAAGCTGCATGGAGGGAAAGATCCGTCATCCAATGCAGGTATGCAATCACACAAGCAGGAGACCGATCAAATCCAGAAGTGCACGTAACATAAACACGATGGTTTTTCCTCAGCAACCGTAAGAAAAGCCCCACACAAAATGGTAATTTCTTCCTCATATCATAAGAATCTCCCTCCCTGAAAAGACGAGACAAGGATATATATAAAATCAGAAATTGAAATCTCACTTATGGCAAAGTTAAGGTATTCAAACGCCTGATCCTATATTTTTCATGAAATTATTCTTGATGCACTCAATCTGTAGCATCAGTATTCAAAATTTCTGACAGAGCAAAATAAATATGTTGATAAAATACAGCATTAAGCAAATAATGTTACAAAGTGACACTTCACAATTACAAATTATTGTTCATAAAATTGTTGTCAAAAAAACAAGTGAAAATTCAGATACATTTATCATGAGAAGGAAAGATATCTTAGAAGTAGACTCTAGACAGCATTGGCTTCATTAATTTCACCAAATCACATGTACTAAACCCTAAATTACCGTATAGAATAGTTGATCATGAGTACATTATTCCTTTGACATGATTCATTAATGGATTTGAAATCGATTCCCCAATTCTCAGATTCAGCTGGACTTTGGAAGTTCAGAACAGCAGTGACTCCCTGTAGTGGAAAGTTCCCAACTGTAATCCATGAAATATTGAATGCTAAACCGAAGACTTTTATATGGAAAGGCAACTGTATTGTGTATAAAATTATTGCAGTAGAAAATTACAATTCTAGGGGCATTTAAGAATAAAAGAAATTTTTTTATTTATGGTGCTACCAGTTATTGTGGCCATGATCAAATGAAAGACGAATTAATCAGTGGAAAGTAAGGAAAGATAGTACATCTAAGTGGAGGATAAGAAACCCTCCAAAAGTATCTCTTACTAATTAACCAGAAAACAGTGAAATGAATACAGAATCCAAAATTTTCATTACACTTTGACTCAAAGTATCATGGTTAAATGCTATGCACATTTCAATTATTTCATGCATTTTACTTCAATAATGCAGTCCAGTCAACTGCATTTTTTTAAATAAAGCACTGCTGTGAGAAAAAGAAACACAACTAGTAGATCATGTATACAAACATCATTTATTTAGCTTGTAGAGAAAACGAAGACAAGTTAACTGTTTTAACACAATTAAGTTTTGTGATTGAAGATTGAAATAAGTAGATTTGTTTAATGTGTCAACTGTTGATGGTATAAACTGGGATTTGGGAGGCTATATTGAAACGAAGGTGAGGAAGTCCATACCTCAACTTTTGACAAGGTTTCAACATCAGCTTCTTTTTGTATACAGGATCCCACATATATTTGCTCTGAAATCTAAGAATTTACATGAAAGCGATACTTATAAAAAGCAGTCCTTATGACCAAAACAAATCAGAATGTATTATACTACAAAATAAATAAGCTCCGAACCTTAGTATAGCGCATACCAAGGGAGTGATCATAGTACATCTCGCCTTTTGAACGATCCAGAGCTTTAATATATTCCTCAAGTGGGAAACTTCCATGAGCCCACTCTCCTTCTTCATACTCTTCGTCACTAAATAGTTTTATCTCCTCATGGAGGATGGCATGTTCATTTGGATTGCCCAACAACTTGCTTCCTTTTGATGTTAGAAACTTTGAGTTGAAGATAGAAAACCCACAATTCCCAGAGCTATCAATAGACGGCTGTAAATTTGATGCCAACAGTGTCTTGTCCCAGGTGGCAATAGGAACTTGACCTCTATTAAATAGTATTTCAGAATCATTTATCCCATGCAGTAGTTGAATGGGAAAAGGAGATTTGGGCCTTTCAAGAACCAAGCTAAAAGAACTTGTTTGCTCCTTTAGAACATTCCTGAGAAAACCCAAACACTGAAAATATAAAAACAAAACACCGATGAACATAATAGGTTATGATGATCAATTAAACAGAAACTTCCAGTCCATGTTAGAATTGAAATTACATTGTCAGGAGACTAGTAAGGTATGCAGATTGCCCAAACCCAAAACCACGAAAAGTTACTTAATTATAAATTTTTAGAAAACAGACGCAATAATCCTATTTTATGTCACACTTATAATCCTCAGATACTAAAAGAAATTAAAACTATCCCCACTAATGCTAGAATGCTAATATTTCCTACTTTCTCGTTGCAATTAATTACCAACATATCAATGCTAAGAACCAGAATAAGTTAACAGTAAGAATGTGATATTCATGCACAAAGATACAGATTAAGTCCTAGTTTGGTAAATCCGATCCTGCATTTAGTTTAAGCCAGTAAATATTGGTACTTGGTAGTGAACCTTGGGCAGAATAAAAATACCATGACACTAATTACAAGTATGCGAGATGAAACTTAAGAGCATTAGGCGGGACCAGCCAACTATCCAGTTTCGGTAATAATCCCGTGCTATTTATAATGAGACTGACAACTAAATAATTTCACAACCATTAAATTAAAATGCCGAAAAGATGCAAAATGTAACTGACTGAAAACCAACGGGGAAATATAAGCCATTCGACTTAGCCGCCATACGTCATTAACAAATACGAAATTCCAGATTGACTTCAGCATGACATCTCTACATTGCAAAACTTGACGCAATTTTTTTAGAGATGTACTTCCAGCAGCGTCAACCAGACGATTCATAATTACCAGTATTGTTCATAATAGTAAAATGCATGCACAACCATGATGCTCAAGCAAAACTTAAATGCCTACTGTGCATCTCCAAAGTTTTTTATCTCGACAAGCCTATTTTGCGATGAACCGCCAGCTTTCTTCAAAGTGTCACCGACCATAACGATTCTCGACCTCTCTGCATGACCCTATAATAACAATTAGAGAAAATGTGAACATCAAAACCAAGTTACAAGTGACTTTCTGATTCAGACTTAGCAGAAGAACAGAGGTAATATTATGAGAGTCAACACAGAATGCAAAATTACCCCTTTCTTAAGGGAGTGAACGATGATTTTGCCGTTAGCTGTGAGAGCGAACCGGATACCAAGTGGTCTCTCCAGAGTGACCAGATACTCGTTCAGATTCATCTTGAATGCGGGAGAATTTCCAGATATTGCCAAAACCCTAATAGTTCCACCATTGATTCGAAGCTTCTCTCTACCAGCAATTGAAGAACTTGCTTTGAGCAAGCACCGATCTCTGGCCCAAAACGACGAAGAATTGCTGCTCGGCAGTAGTCGCGAAGGACGACCGACAGCACCGGTGGCGGTGAATTGCAGAGAGAGCATATTGAAGAGAAGATTAAGCGACACAAAGCACTTTAACTCAGGTTCCCATCAGATATGCTACGCTATGCGTTGCTATGCTACTAACTACTGAGGGAGATATTGGAAGCTCTGCCAAAGAGAAGCCACAGGTTCAAGGTCCACGTGGTGATTGCTTCGGACCCACGTGAACCTGGTTCAGCGGTTTTGGACCGACTTTCTATGCCACGTGGAAATATCTTTTGCCTATGCAAAGAAAAATCTAAAAGCTGGAGTGATGTCACGTGCTTTTCATTTTGGAACGGCCACCGTTGGCTGTCAAAACGGGCTTCGCGAGGGAAAGATTATTGGCCGCTAATTTTGCAGAAATAGGGTAGTTCTGGAAATTTAGTTCGATATATGACGCGGGAATCCGGATTTCGGTCTAGGGATTATGGCTTGATATACGAACCAATCGGCAATTACTCTTTCGTTATTGGAAAAAGCTCATTATTATCACTAGAAAACGTAATTAATGGTTCTAATAGTTATGGAGGGAAGTAATAAATTGGCTTTTATTTTTATATTTTATAATAATTTAATTTTTTATAAATAATTCTAATAAAAATTTTATTTTATATAAAATTAGTCTTTTATTAATATAAATAAATAAATTAATTTTATATAAATTAAATTTACCATATATTAATTTTATATAAATTTAAATTCATAAAAAATTAATTTATAACGATTAATTATAATAATTAAATTATCACAAAATAAAACAAAAAAAACCAAATATATACTCTACTTAATATTTATGGTTTGAACTTTTTTTTTAAAAAACCTTTTGGTACAAAACGGGGTGCTTATTTTGGATGGGCCTGACCGTGCACACGGTAACCCTGTCTACAATTGATCACTTAGAAACAATGATCGCCATATTGAATTAATTGTATACAATTGCATTTGACTTAATATTTATGTTTAGTTTTTGAATAAAAATGTGATATGTGTAAAAGTATTTTTTAAAAAATTAATCATTTCATATTGAATTGTAAAAATTATATACTTATACGTAAAATTCATATATTTATCATATAATTGAAAAACTTAATAACAAAATTATAAATAGTACACCTAAGTTATAAAAATTATGAAGTTATTCTCGTTTCTGTCAATATAAGAAAGTAATAAATGATGTTAACATCTTAAATAAAGGTTGTTTAAGCAATATACACATATCAAGTTCCACTTGCAGTCGTCATACCTGTATATTATATTTCTCAGAATTTTAGTAATTCTTCGTAACATGATAGTTAATTATTAGAATTTTATTTATACAAAATTTTCACTTTCAGCTTTGACCAAGAGAAAATATGAATGATAATATTTATACATTTTATTTATTCATAATAGTTTACAGCTATAAGCACCATCAAATTTTAATAAAAAATGTATATCGTGCAGTATCAACAAGTTCAAGTTATGAACAATATAATTAAACATCAAAGAAGATGAAAAAGAAAAATTAGAAAAAAAAGGCTCAATTAACAGAAAAGTAAAGGAGATCAACGAAAACCTATCTATACCATCAACGGGCTACTAAACTAAATTTCGCAACAAAATACTTTAATACAATTAACAGGCTTCAGATTGCTTTGGGCACTGTCAAAACTTTGGAAGCAGTGTCTTCAGACATCAGAATGAAAACCCGATCAAGTCTTGCCTGTACGGTAAATAAGACCTTCGCTTATCCACTTTCCTCAAGTCTCTATTCATCATGTAGAGAGCTTCGTGCGCTGAGACCTTCTTCTGTTTCGTGGAGCTCCACTGCTCTTTCGAATTCTCCCGTTTCACCTCCTTCTTCTTCGCCAAATTCGAACCCGAAGATGACGGAGTTAGAAACACAAACGTGTCCTTCCCGTCGCTGTTGCTCGGCAGCAACAAATCCAGAAGCTTCCACCGTTTCGAAGCCGACGGCGATCCTCCAGAGTTGCTCTTCTTGTGTCTGCTCGGCGAAGCTTTGGCCGAATTAGGAGTCCAAACGCAGTAAGTTCCCGGCGGAATTTCCTCCAAATCATCCATCTCCGACGACGACGACGAGGAGCACGGAAGATCAAGATCGCGGGGCCGATTATCGTCGCGAATCAACAACTTCCTCATCGGGAATTGAAGAGCCATCTCATCCTCCTCTGCACTAGAATCCCGACCATGGCCATCTCCACCATCACTCTCATGCAACGTCAACAGGTCCCGATTGAAGACCGGGAAAACCGGACCCACATAGCCGTCGAAGAAAACACCATCGGCAGCCTTTCGAAACGTGACGAATTCGAAACCATTATCGCGTGGCTCTAGGCCGCGAAAGTATTCTCGGTTAACTTTATCAGCGATATCTGCGAGTTTGTCGGAGGTGTAGCTGCTGAAGCTTGGACTCACCAATGAATCCACACCTTGTTCTTCTTCCTGTTGATTCTTCATTAAGCCAACGACTAATTAATGCCTCCCTTTACTTCTCTTCGTACTTCTTTCTCCTATTTGTGCCAACGCTTGCTTCATGGGAATGACAATGGGTGCGTTTTATATTTATACGAGGGGCATCTTAAGGCAGTGTTTGGCAGCCAACGCGTAATAAGAATAGTTTATAAGCGTTTGAATAACTGTTGACGCTTTATATAGTTTCAACTTTCAAGTCACCCCAAATGGATCGATGTGGTGTGTGGGATTTTTTGAATATTCTGATTATTTGTCAAATTTTAAAAATATTTTCTTTATATGAATAATTACAATATTTATACAAGTGGAACACCCACAGCACGGACAGATGGATCCAAGATTGATGTATTGGCTTATGTAATGCGGGGGCAATTTGCTTGGATGTTTCTTATTTGTCTTCTTTCACACGTTTCACTCTCCACGTTTACACATGTGGCTGCATATTCATGAAGCTATAAGAATTTCCTTCTGAGTCTCATCGCTAGATTTACTTTCTTATTTTGTCCCTTTTCACTCAAAAGATGATGCAGCTTTGTCTGCTTTTGAATCTGGTGATTTTTTTTCTTTCCCACTAATTTGGGGATAAGTGTCTTCCACTTAAAGGGCAAAATTATGAAAATAATGCTTTACTCAATATTTGCTTGCCAGAGATGCGGTTGTAAGGAGAGACACGTGAGGCCATGGCAAATGATTTTTTGGGCACTACTAGTGTATATAAGCTGTATATAATATTAAAAAAAAATTAAATCAACCTTTAATTTTATATTTTGTGATAATTTAAATTTTTATAAATTAATTATAAAAAATAATTTATTAAAAATTATATTTTATATAAAATTAATTTTTTTTATTAATTCAAATAATGAGATTTATTTTGTATAAATTTAAATTTATAATAATTAATTTTGTATATATTTATATTTATAAAAATATTTATTTATCACGATTAATTTATGAAAGATTAAATTATTGTAAAATGTAAAAATAAAAACTAAATTTATACTGTCCTCTAATATAAGTCATCCAAATTGATTTCAATTAAAATTTATCTACATTAATTACTTGCTCACATATACAAGGGATTTTGAGTTGATAGTGTGCGATTGCCGCCCCATGTATATTTGCATGTGACTGCACATATGGTTGATAACTCTATTCAGGTCATAGACAACTGCAGATCTTTAATAGGCAGTTGGATCACGGGCCTTAATTATAAATAATTGGGAAAATTTTGTTATTTATAGATTATGAATAAATACTCTATTAGGAAGAAAAAAAAAGAAAAAAAATTTAAAACATTCTAAAAAAATTTATCAGATTGTTGTCAATAGTTATTATACCGAATCCAAAAATAGATGCAGAGTGTGATTGTGCCTCCTTGTTATAATTAAAATAATCAGATAATACAAATACAGTAGCTAATTATAAAACTAGAAGCTTGAATCAAGTCAGAAGCCATATGTAAACTTCGATAAAAGTATATAGATCCGTACACAAAGAAGGAGGTTTCTGCTTAATTGATTAATTAATGGGATCGATGTGATCCATTTAAGCCTTGATGCTTATTGTCCTAGCCGTCAACCTTCTAGAAGCCCCAAAGCAAAAATCATATAGAAGTAAGAAGAACGCCACGCATGACGATATGAGGCATCATCGGAATATTGAGAAGTGGCTGGCTTGGAATGCTCAAGGAGTCTCACCTTATTAGTTACAATTATATGCCACCAGCGGCGATTATAAATTATTAACGAAGGAAGTGCCCAACTTTACGCTTCATCACCTCATTGCTGACGACATTTTGTCCCATCTTTTTCATGCAAGACACCAACCTTTCACCCCAAACAATTTTTAATTATAATCCATTATCCCTACAGAAGTTCTACACCATCAATTAAATTAAGATTCATAAGAATTTCATATTTCCTTGTAAAACAGTGAATTTTTGGCTATGTCACTCTTCAAGTATGAATCATCTGCAACTGTAGATTATGCACAATCGTTGCAATAAATTAATATATATTCATGACAAATTCCTTCTTGGATAAGTTGATACATAGGTATCTCAATTTAACCAAAAAAATAATAATAATAAGACTGGCTTTGTCGTGTATAGTTTTCTCACTTTTACTGATGTCATAACGGATTCTGCTGTATTCTCTACTTAATTAAGTGATTATTCAATTAAGTAATTGATTTGCAAGCGAACCAACTTGATGACTTCTTGGATAAGCAAACTCGTTGTTGTCCTGCTTGAAAAGACACGTCACCCGTGACATAAGGAACAACTTGATTAACCCATGTACATTCCCCTGCCTTTTTTTATTTGAAGTTAAACATGCACATTCCCCTGGTACTTAGCTTCCAGAAATTCAAAGTCCCACCATTAAATAATTTTGATGGCTTAAAGAGTCCTTTGAATTTATTTATTTATTTTTCCTTATAAAAAAACCCGTGACATTAAAAATGGAGGATTCCATAATTAGTCAATGCCTAGCGAAACCTGTCCGCCAATAATACAATAATTCATATGCTCTCGTCAAGATCAAAGCGAAAAAAGCATTGACCGCAAGAAAGAGTAGAAAAGCATAGTCACTCCTTCCAATCACAAAGACACAAGCTTTACATATTTAATCTACATCAGGAGACTGCCACACAAATTCTGCCTCTACTAACTTCCAATCCGAGAGTAAGAGGGAAGAAAATGTTTATAATGATTTGTATTTACAAGTCCCTTTGCTTCAACTTTTCTCTCAGATGGGTTAGTTTGCCCCTTACACTATTAGGCAACTCTTCACCTATCTCAGTTTCAGACCCTTCTACATGTTTTTTCTGAATAATATCATGGTACATTGGTCGAAACCGAGTCTGGAAAGCCCTATAGGAGAAATAGGGAAGAAGAGCACACACAACAACTAGAAGAGTAACTAGCCAATAGAGAACACTGGGGACGCAGGCTTCCACAAGAACCTTGTAGGCTGTTGTGGATATGGCTGGAGACAGATAACCATAAACCAGCAAGAACACGTACCAGAGGGCAATGCTGCCCCATATGAAGAAATGTTGGATCCAAGTGAAGTAGTTAATGGATAGTGCTATCTGGCAATTTACAGTCCACACCACACAAGTGTACATTGTGACTCCTAGTACTTCCAAATCAACCACCTGACCATCTCTTCTGAAGGCCTGATTTAAGACGGAGTTTATGGTCAAGAAGAAGATGATCAAAGAACCAATGACTCCGTTAAACATCCACCCAAGAATCCGGGGCCAGCTGAAGAGGATGTCCTCTATTCCCTCTAGATATAGAAAAGGATACTGTAGAATGTAAAAGCGAGTACGGTTAGAACAGGAAAAGCTTAAACTTACAATTACCTAATTATGTACAACAAACAAAGACTGAGTAGAAGAAGATATTATTGAAGGAGGCACATGGATACATATGTATTTATAGAGGCAATTGTCTGCGTTTGAATGGGAAAACTTACAGTTTCTGTTACAACTAGAAAAATGAGTGATGAATTGGTAAAGAAAGGTGTTGATCATGTGCAAGTTTTAAAAAATGTGATAATGATTGCAATATGCTTGAACTAGCTAAATAGTCATTGAAAAACTGACGTCATATATTAATAATTATAAAGAAGTTCTTCAGTGCATACAGTCTTATGTTATAAAAAGGAATAATATGGTAATATGTTTATCAGGAGCCATTTGAAGAGTCTCAATTTTTGTACCTTGAGGCAAAGTCGGGCAGAAACATCCTGATCAAAAACACCCAGAGCAATTACAGGAAGTGAAGTGAAGAAGACATTGTAAAATGACATGTACCAATCATTGTATGCTGGTTGACCTGAGAACGAAGCATACGCCTCAAACCAAAATAGAGTGAATCCAAATGCGATGTTCTTATAGAAAAAATAGCATATCTGCATTTTAAAAATGGATAAGTTAATCACTCGCTAAGCTTTTTGTTGATCAAATTGCCCAAATCTTCAACCGAACAATGGACATAACATTATTTAATGCGTTCACAAACATGTAGAATTCTTCCAAAAAGCTAGCCGAAATGAATATGATCACTTTCAGCACAAGTACCAAATTAATCCAGGAAAAGTTTAAGAAAACACGCCCATGGATTACCATCATTGCAATTCGTCTATAACACCAGTGGCCATGTACCAACAACAAACGCTCCAGAAAATGAAATTGAGCTATGGCAAAATCACTCGCCATTACAGCCTGTAGATAACAAATAGTTGTATAAAAGTCAGAAGCAGAAAGAATCATTAAGACTCAAATTCCTGTTAATTAATCATATAAGCATTGGCATGTGAGTGCAAAAAGGAAAGCAATTAGAAGAATGCAGTGGAGGCTCATCAATGCCAATACAATCAGTTAACAAATAGTTATTGGAAACAATAGTTTAAGGTTTCATAGATTGAATAAGGAAAAGGCTGCAATGCTGCAAATCTCAAGTGCAAAAATGAATGTCCCAAGAAAAAGGGGAAAATGAGTCATAATCCCATTAGATAAAAAAGTTTTTAATATATTAACTTCTGTTCAAAATAGAGATTCAACTTACAGAAGAAGAAAGTTAAAGAAAAGGGAGGCAATTATATGAAAACTATGGACAAGACTAACCAATTAGATCAACTATATCCAAGTATGGTACTATTTATAATTGTAATAATTATACATTAGAACCTACATTAATAGTATCTCTCATCATTCCTCAAGCCAAATACGAACAAGAGTACAGGTACAAGACCATATTTGGGTAAGGAAATGGAACATTGAAATGTAACCATTGTTAATTGGCTAAGAGAATAGAAGTCTTTTTTATGTGTAGGGGATGGTAAAAGATACAGCTCAAATAGGAACAAGTAGAGATATCTTCAGACCTGCATCCCTTCTGCACCACTAATACCAACTCCAATATCAGCCTCCTGAAGCATGCCAACATCATTTGCTCCATCACCAATTGATAGTGTTGTCTTCCCTGTTCCCAATTTCACTAATCTTGTAACCTGTTTATTTATTTATATTTTCAAATAATGTGATTTTAATAACTTGAAATAAAAAGGGACAATTGTTTTCAAGAAACTTCTATCATTGAGATGACAGGAAATAAAGACTGCAAGATACTCACGAGAGCTTTCTGTTTGGGTGAAGATCGGCAACATATGACAGAAGCACAATTGATTGCCAGCTCAAAAAATGACTTCTCCATATTCTTGTTAAGAGAATAATCCAGGGACTTCCCATCAATTATCAAGCTGAATTCAGTAGAACTTTCTTTAGAACTCTCTCTTACTGCCTTGATTTGTGAGATTCCCTCTCTGATTTGCTTCTTAATGCTTTCAAGAGAGGCCTGTACAAATATTCTATAAAAATCTATAACGATGAGAAGATTTTAAATTTAAGAGTTCAAGGTTGTGTACCTTGGCTAGAGCCTCCTTATCCCCTTGTTTTTCCAATGATAGGATATCTGGTGAATCAAGAGTTATCAGTATCTGTTTCATGTCCTGCCTAAGTAAACTACAAGCAAACCTGTAAAAGTTATCATCGTTAATTTTGTGTAACAATCAGATGATCAAAACGCAGCACAAAATTTATTGATGTACCCTATGTTGACTGCAGTTTCCATCTTGTCCCCAGTTAATACCCATAATTTTATTCCTGCCTGGGCAAGCTTATCAATACATTCAGGAACCTGCACTTGCCAGTAGACAGTGAAGACATAATCAACCACTCATGAATGTGAGTTTTATACGTCAATAAATAATAACTTTCACTATTTTGATGGACCAATTTGAACAATTTGGAGTTCATTTTTCTTTCTATTAGAAACTTCTGTTTCATATTCTATAAAAATGAGTGCCTGGTTTCAGATTTGTAAGAGTCATGAACACTATAGTAAAAGTTTAAGTTATATATAGGTTAAAATGATTCTAAATTCTAATACTGACCCCCTTCTGTAGTCTGTCCTCAACTGCTGTTGCACCAAGAAGAGTTAAATCTCTTTCCATCTTATCAGCAGCTGCATCCACCAACTCATCATGGTCTGCAGCTACAGAAGTTTTGGCTTTTAGGAACACCTCTTCCCACAACCTATATTCTTCTTCACCAAGTTCACGGTATGTGATTACCAGTGTTCTTAAACCTGCCTCAGCATATCTTTTGATATGATCTATGGTCTCAGCCTCAAATTGTCTTCCATCTTTGGAGAGCCTTTCGAACATAACACTGAAAATAAGCAAAGAGATGCAAAATTTGACATCACCATATCCAACTTACAGAAGATAATTAACCTTAAAGCATGTAAATGTTGAGTGAAACCTGTCTGCACCCTTGCATAGGAGCAATATTTGATTTTCTTCATTCCTAACAATCACTGACATTCTTTTGCGGGAACTGCTGAACTCTAAGACATGCAGAAGCTCGTACACTCTAGCCACGAAAATCAGGTCAATGAATGATAAATCAAAAGAACTAAAATTACATCAAAACTTACTATGTAAATATACAAAGGTCTTTTGTGCATTACAAATCACTCTCTCATAGTAAGCCAGACTATTGACCAAAATTGTCCTACTGTTTCAAAGCAATAAAAGAAACTGGACTTTTCAAATAAAAGAATTCAAACTAGAAATACCCTACTCAGAAGCACTAATGGACCAAATAACTTATACATTTTCAATTAAAGATGACCAGATGCTTAATGGTTGGTAAATTCTCTGAATTTCATTTGCTTCTCAGGTCTCAGATTTTAAAATCTTCTGCCCTTTTTCTATACTCGTTTATCAACCCTTTTTCTTCCCAACATTAAAGGCTTTAAATAAGGAAATTGTCTTCCACACAGTATTTTATCCTAAAGCCTGCTTTTGGAACGCAGCTACTTTCAGAAATTGTTTTCCTTCACAGATAATTCTGCAAACGGCAAAATTCCTCATAACTACAATTTATGTAATATAGACAATGACAACAAAGCACTACTTGGAGATTTTCTGATTACAGATTTCAAAGTCATAATAGGTTCCCTAGTAGTTATGAATTCATAATATAAATATATAAAGACCAGAATAGCAGAATATATTATTACTCAAAAAGACAAACCACAGCATTAGTTTTAGCGAGAAACCAGATCAAACTCTGTTGATAACAAGCTGAATTATTCCTTTTTCTTTTTCTTTTATTTAGACACAAAGAATCTCACATCTGAAGTGAAAATTAATTTACAGGGTGAGGGAGCTGACTAGTAGAGAGGGTGGGCCTAAAAAGTTATTCAAAAAAATAATAATAAAAGAGCAAGCCAACCTGTCAACCTTTTTTCCACTGTTATAGTCTAATTCATGCAATGATATGCTTGTTTGTGTCCTTGCAAAAAACTCAAAACCAAGTTCCCTTGCAGCTATGACAAAAGCTGCTTCATCTGGTGACTCAGCTTCATAGGAAATTTCTCCAGATTCTTCATCTACATCAGGAATAGCTGTATGACAAATTGCTAAAACTCGAAAGAATTTCTGTATGATGTCTGAATGAGGTTCGTTAACCCATTTCCCTTTCATTAGACGTTCATCTCTGAAGTTGAAACCCTTAATTGGCTGTCTGGTATCCACTGCATCACTATTCTGGCCCTGTAAATCAGATGATAAACCATCACCTTCCCTCCGTGCAAGTGCCCTCTCTACTTCTGTCATACCACGACCATACGGAGTGCCTGCTATGGAACATTTCACAAACTCCATAGAGTTACATGTCAAAGTACCTGTTTTGTCAGACAATATAGTATCAACCTGACCAAGTTCCTCATTTAAATTCGATGTGCGTGCATGTGCTGGCCTATCAGTTTCTTCATAATACATTCCCTGATCTTGGTTGATAAAAATACTCTGCAAAACTTTCACAATTTCTATGGAGACATATAGTGATATGGGAATTAGATATCCATACAACATAAGAGCGGTTAAAAAATGAAGAATTGCAGCAAGTGTAGCCCTTCTAGGATCATAAAACACTGTTGAATTGTCTGGACGAAGATACCATCTTCTGTACTTGCCAGCACTAATATCCCTTTTAGTCTCGATGCCAAAATAGACTGAGCCAATAAAGGATATCAAAATCAAGGTGCTGAATAGGATGTAGATTATTTTATCCATTTTTCTCTCAATTTTGCTTCTTTTGGATGGTGGGTCAGTGGCATTCTGCATCACTTTTGTATCATGGCCAGTAAAGATAACAACAGCATAGACATATTCAGTGTTTTTTAGCTTAGAATCTCTTAAAAGAATCTGCTGCAAGGAAAGCGGATATTCTTTACTCTCATAGTGCAAAGTTCCAACAAATGAGTACAGATTTTCATTAGGATCCTCACATTTGATCACTGCCCTAAACTTTTGAAGGGATTTTTCATCATGAAGCTGTGCCGTCACTTCCAAAGCATGCTTTAGTTTTAGATTGGTTTCTCCATCAAGATTCATTGTGTCAACATAGCAAACCCCATCCTCATAACTTGATGAAAGCAGAAGAAGATCAGCAGGGAAGTATTCATCCTTATGCACTTTAATGAGATCACCAACGTGGAGTTTCTTCCATCTGCTTTCCACAAATCTATAATTTTTACTGTACACAAGAACCTTTCGGTTGTTGGCCTCTATATCCTTAAAAGAAAAAATCCAAGCGAAATTCAGCCAGGGGTGCCTTTAATTGGAGGCAAAATATGGGACAATTTGGTAAAAGAACAAAAATGACAGAACATATAAAGATAGTCAATGAAATTAATCAAATAAGGATGAAAGTGACTCAAGAGAACAAAGAAGTTTAGCACAGGAAAAAAAATAGTGAAATATGCCATTGAACAAGACAAGACAAATAAGTTGCATTGACATCAAGCAATAACTAATTATGTTGCAGGATGATAAGGAACAATTATCCTTCATTAGATCATTCTCTTAAGGTTAAGGAAGATGAACCATTTTTGACACAAGTACTGAATATTGACACGTTTCAAATTATATTTAGATGGATTCAAGTAGGAAAATGGGTTTTGTTAGTTGTGATCTTCATTTCCAGAAATCCTTTAATTCGGTTAGGTTCAACTCAAGAATTACTAGAGGCAGTACAAAAAAGTACTTAAGACCATGACAATTTAGAAAACTGTGTATTCTAAGATAATGTAGCTTGTAAACTTATATCTTTTAAACAATTCAATGGAAGGCACTATTAGTTTCCATTTATGTAATCATAAATAAAAGCATGATTTTACCACAGGCAATAAATAACCATTTGACAATCTTATACCAATGTAACTTAACTAATTGATCCCAACGGTAATTATAGGAAAATTACATGAATTTCCTTTCATTCATAGCTTCTCTAATTTAGAACTTCAACTCAAACCGTAATGCCAATAGAAATGGGATAGGTGGAAATTATGAAAAATTTAAGGCATAGCAATGAATTGCAGAGCAGGTTGAATAATGTATAAACATCTACGCAATTTGAAAATAAATTAAAAAAAAAAAAAAGAGCGTAAACATACTCAAACATTACCTGTTTTCTCCTCCTCCAATCCTCCACAGCTTCCTTGGCCATAGTAGCTCCTATGACCACCAGCAACGGTGCAACAATACTTAAAGCTGTAAAAGGTGCCAATGGACTAAACGAAAGACACGCGACGATAAGAAAGTAAATATTTGCAACCCTCCTAAACTGCTCAAATAAAGACTTGGGAATAAAATTAAAAGCCGTATACTTGGTCGTTGAAACATAATTGCCTCTGTAATTCAACTGAACAGCTTCTGGGTTATCAGGGTCGTTGCAGTAGACGACCCTTGAGTACCCTCTCTGCCCTATTTGAGGCTGATCATGTCTGAAGGAAGATTTTATGCACGAAAATGAATATAGTTTGCTAAAATGTATCCTCCTTTTCGTTCGATCAGGCATTTTTAAAATGGGTTCTCTTCTTTTCTCCTCTAAATCCAGCTTTTCACCTAATCCTCCCGCATTAATCCTCTGTTATTCCAAGAAATCACAGAAACAACATACACAAACAAGTCAAGCATAGACTTCTACTCTTCGGTGAGAATACCCTTACCGTAGAAAAGGACAATACGAGAGCATAGTAAAAAACCAGACCAAGCCCATTACCCAAAAATGGGTGCATTCAGTAAAAATTGAACAGAACCATCACTGTAAGCCAAACAGAATTCAGCTTGATTAGCTAATGATCTTCGAATTGAAAAGAAAAACAAGAATGCCCGCAAACTCCGTTTGCCACCCACGAGAAATGAACATACTTAACTTCAATTGCACCACAATTACAGCTAGTTTAAGCTGGAAAGACGAGCTGGAAAACCCAAGCTTGAGTTTTTGTGAATTCCTTACCCTCATTGAAAGCTGCAGATGTCTCTTCCTTGCGGGTTCAAGACAGAGACTAGAAAGATAGGCGAAGAAAAGTGAAGGCTTTGTGTGACTAGTAGTTAGCTTTGCCGCTTCTATAAGCAAGCACCAGAGGGACAGAGAAACATAGAACCGACTACCGTGCAAATTATTACTTAGCGCCTTCACCTTCGTTTCACCAAAGAAAAAGCAAAAAGTATAAGAGATTAAAAAAAAACTACGGCAAAATAGACATGTGAATCCGTCTTTCAAGTGATAGTTCCTTCTCGTAAATGAAGACCGGGAAAGTTGACGCCACACTACTCAAAGGCCTTCGAGTCAAATTTTGCTTTACACGTGTTAGCAAGCTGATGAGTGATGACGAGACCTGGAACAGATAGGCCACGCCGGCGGCTTCAATTTTTATGATTGGGCAAACATTCTTCCTTTGTTATTGTCATCTTGAGGGCTATTAATTGAAAGAAGTTGATACAAGATAGTGCATGCATGATAAATTGTAGGTTCTAACCTCAAGTGATTTGATTCATATCTTTCTGTGTAACTCGTGAACGCAAATTATACGTTTGAATGTAGTTTTTGTTTTTTTTTTGTTTTTAGTTTTTTATCATAACATATTTGAGTGTAGTAATAAATTATTTTTTTTAAATAATATGGATTCTTCTTAAGATAAATTAATGGTTTGATAAGAAAAATAAATAAATAAATAATAAAATTTTTAATATATTCACAATTTTAAATGTTAGTGTATTTAATTATAATATAAAAAATATAATTGTAATATATCAAAGATTGCACCTGTTGGCAATACTATTTTGATATTTCACTATTAATTAACTTTTAATTTGGTCTCAAATTTTTTAATTTAATTTTTACTAATTGTTATTATTAATTTAGTTCATTCGTCATTAAAGTGATGCTACTTTTGATTTCGTATTTATTTAAATATTATTATATTTAATTTAAATTTAATTAAAAATTAAAAATCAAATATATTAATATTTAAATTAATTTAAAAAATTAATAATATTTTGATAAATGAGTCATGGAGAATAAAAATTTATAAAAAAAAAAAAAACTTTCAATAATGAGCAAAAGTCAATAAATTTTTTTTTTTCATTTACAATATAATATTTCGTGTGCTACACGTTTTATAAAAGGGCTGATTGATAGGCATATTTTTGTCTCTACTTCAGTATATCTTATCCATATTTTTGACAGGTTTAATTACAGTAAATTAGTTAGGTATATATAATTGTGAGTTGTTTTGACGTGATCATATTTTTGTGATGCATCAGTTCAGTCCATATCAGGACCGCGGCATAAAAATGTGGCTTCGCTATATATTTCTAGCGGAATGGACCACGAACAATCAGTCCAACATGAGTATTAGATTTTAAAATACATAGACGATATATATATGATTTAAACATAATACTTTTATGATATTATCTTTGAAACATTAATTATTTATCAATTTTTCATTTAGTGCCAATTTATTTAGAGACATCCTGGTGCTAAGTTTTTAACTTTATGTCTCCGTAAACCACTCAAGCATCTTATTCTACTTTCATGCGGTCCCTCTCAATTATAAAAACTCCAGCATAGAAGTGAGAAAATTATGTTTGAAGGTAAATGATAAGCGATGGTTTTGGTTCAGATGTCGTTTTGTTTGGAATCTGTGACAGTTTTTAAAGGAAGTACGACGTGGTAATTAATCTGATCTGGTAGATCCTGTAGTTGCTCTTTTTCGTAGGGTACGACAGACAATGTAGGGCTCTGACGTTGTTGTGTCGTCTTATTCAGAAAAAAAGTCACTGTGTCTCACAGTTGGAACCTGAAACTTGGATGTTGGGTTTGGGACCATCGAATTCATTCTAGTTCGAGTTGGATAAGTTCAATTCGGTGGGAATATTGGATGACCAAAACAAAAACAGAAGAACAGAATGCATCAATGATATGATAAATTGGGAGTTGAATGGGAGAAGTGAAAAAGTGAATAGAACAGTTTATAAATTTTCGTTTAATATTATTTTATAATTAGTATGTGATTTTTGTGAATTATTGATCAAATAGGATATATAATTATACTGTACAATTTGTCTGTTTAATTTTAACCAGAACTTTTTAATTTGAAATGATAAAACGGATTTTTAACGGCAAACATGAATTCTGAAATTTAGTTGCCATCTTATTTTATCACAAAACACTCACACAATTGATTAGAATGAAAAAAAGAAAAGAAAAGAAGATGATAAACAAAACTAAAAATTATAAAAAAAAATAACATAATAAATGTCACGAAGAACAGGATCCCATACATAAAATTGAAGGTACACAGACTAGATTGCTTAAAGTTAAAGCAATCCAGTCACAGAGATCAGAACTCAAATAAGACACTAAAAGACATGCAAAAATGCAAAAGCAAACAAACAAATCCTAACCAATACATTTCAAGAAAAGCACTTAACACACGCTCTAATGCATTTCCCAAAACACGTATCTTCCACCACTTTCTCTTTGTACTCTTCATTATTTTCATGTATAACATGGAGTAAAGTTTTTAAATTCTCACTTAGTCTTCCATTCTTATTTTGGTCTCTCATTCTTTTAAAAATTTAAATTAATATCTCACTTATTCAAAGATCTATCATTTTGGTACCTTGTCATGTCTATGTCAATAAATTATTGATACGTCTCCTTATATGCTTATGTGAGAAGTTAATTGGTAGCGTGGCCAAATTGTGGGTACTTCTCTACTATGTCACCAATTTTGCGTGGCCCCAATAACCAATATGCATAACATACCCATTTATTCATTAATTTGAATTTGTTACATTTATGAGAAATATATAAATCTAACAATTAAAATTTAAAAAATACATAATTTGACTGTTTAGATTAATCTTAGTGACATAGAATTTATTAGAATATGAATTGACATTATAAAAGTGCATTACATAAACATAGCAAGATGAAATATTAAATCGTGTGTAAGTAAAATTTGAAGCATGAGAAATATATATTAGAGTAAAATATTGGTTTAATTTTTAAATACTTTCTTCGTAATTTAGGTCTTAAGTTAAAATAATAAAATTTTAATTTAATCCTTCAATATATTTTTCGATCACAATAGTCTTAAATTCCCTATATGTGATCTCAAACACACACCCTAGGTCGTGTGTCAGTTGACGGATTTCGACATTCTCACTCCTATCCCTCATCATTTATATATCACTCAAGTAGAGTTCGTCCTTTGCTATATTTATCTTATTCTTGATGATTATTAACCACTTGATTGAAGAGCCTCAGCTAAACTCGTATGGTCTGTTTGTTTCGATTTTACGTGTGCCTCTGTACTTTTCTTCTTGCTTGTGCCTCTTTCATAGCTTTTGGTGCTTCCATTTCTTTTGAATGCAGCGTTCGGTGCTTCAGTGGAAATGGATGAAGATTTTTATGAGACAGCCAAATAAGTAGGACATGTGGGATTGTTGACATGGCAGAGGACTGCCCACAATTTGACCATGTCACCAATTAACCTCCTACAACATATAATGAGACACATATAGGAGGACCAAATTGATGGATGCTTGGGTGAGTAGAAGATTAAAATGAAAATGGAATGAAGTTTTTATTGTTTTTAAAGTATTTATTATTAGATTTATTAATTATAAACATAATACGTAAGGGAAATATTTTTATACAATTAATAAATTTGAATTGTGAAAAAGAAAATTCACATACATATTATGTTTTGGCTAGAGAACTACTTAATGGATTAAGAGGTACACATGTGATAACATATGTCGTCATAATTCATGTCATCTTTGATACTTGTGTAAAATATATTAAATGAAACATGATTTCGCTTTATATATATATATATATATATATATATATATATATATATATATATATAGATATATTTTCAATACAAAGAGGTATGTTCTTTATTTTTACAAGTATTGCAATTTCTTTTTGGATAAACTTATAATGAGTATTTCAATTTGCATATAAATCTTCATAATCTACAATCCCACCATCTCTATCTTTCATGATCTACATTGCTAAAGTAAGAAGGTTGGGAAAATTCATATTTTATCTTAATATAAAAAATCATTTGTTGTGAAAGAAAGAAAACTAAGAAACAAAGTTATCATATATCAAATGTCACCTAACATCTCGGTGGATGGGAGAGAGAAAATGAAGAGATATAAATTGAATCTCAAAAACTAATTTTAAAAATTAATTTATTGGAGTTGCCAATAAAATTTTTAAAAGAAAAATTTTGAAAAACTGAAATAAAATAAAACAGTGGTCTACATAAGCAGAGAAGGATTCGAGAATTTATTTTAGTGTGAAGAAGGTGTTAGACACCCTCCAACACCCTGTCTGTGAAGACAATTACCCTAAATAAGTCAACTGAAGCAAATCATATGGCCTTAAATTTATTTAAATTTGTTCACATAAAAACCCACATGAAAATAACAAATAAAAATAAAATGAAATTAACTTAAATAGAAAAAATGAATATTTATAATAGATGGACTTGATCTACGATGAGAACATAGGGCTTACGTACCTTGCAAGAGGGATCAAAGCTCATGTAATTAGTTTAGAAATTTTTTTAGTTGGTTGATATTTTTTTTTTTAATTTTGTGAAAAGAGCAAAGATGTTTAAAATCAAACTTATTTTTGCAATCAAAACAAATTGAAGTTTGGTTGGTGTGTTTTAATTTACGAAAACCACATAATTTTACTTATTTGCTCTCTTCATTTGCAATTTTATATTTTGAATTTGGAAAACTTGATTTATTTATGCCTTTATTTGGAAATATCAAGGAAAAAGTGAACACATATTCTTGGTTTTTTTTAATTATTTTAAAAAATAAATTTCGAAAGATAAAAAATAAAAGAAAACTTTATAAACAATATTTTATTTGAAAAAAAAACGTTCTAGAAAATTAAGAGATATTTTTGCTTATTTTTAAAATAGCTTTATTTGGATTTCAAAAAATTAGGAATTAAAATAAAAGAGATTAAGAAATTGGCAAAAGGATTTTTATTGACAAGAAATGATTTTATTTTCATTTGATTATTTTTAATTTAGGATTCTTCTTTTTTTTGAAAAAACATGTTGATTGAACATGGGTCCTTGAAACCCAACTTTGTTTTTAGAAAATGCATGTAATAAGATATAGGGTGTTGGAGTCATTGGATCTCACATGACTCTACTGGTGAATCATTAGGTGCTCATGAAGATGTTGGTCTCACACGGTAACACTAATGTTGACATCCATAAATGTTTATAGAATTTGCTTATGGAGGCATTGAATCTAACATGACAAAACCAAAGCAAAAATGCCTATAAAGGCATTGGACCTCACATGACACCATCAATAAAAGCAGACATTGGTATTTTTGTGTATTGGTGTCTAATTGAGTATTCAATATGTATCATTACAACATCAAATATTACACTAATTACATGAATTTTGCATAACCATAAAACCTATTTTCCCTAACTTTACCACCATTTCATGCTAGATTTGATTTGGTTCTTCCTTACTCCTTGATTTGGCAATAATTTAGTTACAACATCCATGCTTTAAATAGCCAAACTTCCAACTATTTTGGGCAGCCACACCTCACACATACAAACGGATAAAATTAGGCAATACAAAAGTTATTCATGCAACAAGTTTAAGGAGCAAAATGAATGAGATGTGGATGCAATTTTTTAACCCAACTTAGATAGTTGAAGGTAATGCCTAGGTGTAACAAATTTGCCTAAAAAAATAGGGGAAAACATACAAAATTCAGCATATTGATTGGAAAATGACTCAAAATGCCATTAAATTCAAGCAAAATCGGACAACACATGCTAGCTTCAATATGGCACAATCAAGATTAAAAATGGACAGCCCAATTAAACTTAAGTGTGATGCATTCAAGGTTACATGTGGACAACATATATGACCTCAAATGAAGTACAAAAATGGGTAGTAAAATTAAGCTAAAAATAGGCATGATCATAATTCCATATTGATGTTAAAATGAGGTAGACTTATGGCACAAAATGAACAATATATGCAAGTTATAATTAAGCACAAATGAGGCATAAATCATAAGATTAATAAAATAGGCAAAATGCAGCAAAATAAACCACCAAATTCCTTAGCTATATTTTACCAAACACCTTGCCAACACAATCTAAATGCCATATAATTTTTTAGCACACATCAATCAATGAATTGGAAATTGTTTTCTATGAAAATTGGCCACTAATTTAAGCATGAATACATAAGAATTTCATCCTTAAAAAAACACCACTCTACCTCATACTTTCAAGAAAAGAAACATGCCATAATCAAGAGGGGAATACATACAAAATCCAGCCTTTAAAAACTCTACCCTCCAAAATATCTCTTAGCAAAGGAACATGCCATAGTCCAACGGAAGATAAACATAGAATTCAGCCCTTAGTCAACCAAAATTGGTTTGAAAATAACCCTAAATAAACACCTAAAATAGAAAAGAAAGAGGAAATGAAGAAAGTGAAAGATGATTACCTTGCTCCCTTGATCTTTAGCACCTTTTATAGCTTCCTTCTCCACTTGTCTCTAGGGTTTCTTAATAGAAAAAAGATTATGAGAGCAAATTCCAAGAAAGATGTGAGAGTATCTAATAGGGCTTTAGGTAATGTGTGAATAAGCAAATAAAAGAATGAGAAATCCAAATGCCAATGAAATGCATGTGAAACAAAATCTTGATGAAAAGAATGAATGTGTCTTGAATTATGTGCTAAATGGAAAACAGAAATTTGAAAAATTAAATAGTAAAATGCAAATGAAAATGAAAATGGATAAGAAGAAAGGAGAGAGTGCCATGTGTGAAGTGTAAGAAAAAAGAGAAATAAAGTTATAAAAAATTAAGTGAAATGCAAGTGATATAAAATGATAAGAGAGCATGAGGTGCAATGTGTGAAGTGTGAGAAAAATGAGAGATAACATTATGAAAAGTTAAATCAAATGCAAGTGAAATGAGATGAGAAGAAAGCATGAGGTACCACGCGTGAGGTGTGAGAAATATAAGAGATAACATTGCATTCAATCCTAAAAGAGATTACTCATTCATTCAAAATGAATGGAGTAATATTGTGAACACCTCATCCCTAATTAACTAATTATTTAATTAATTGATTTGTCAATAAATTAATAAATAAGCAGAATAGGAAAAAGTTAAAAATGACAAAGATTCAAATAACATCTTCAAGTGGGACAATTGGAAATTGAAAATAGCCAATGGGGAACTTTAAGATGAATAAATAAATATTGAAAAAATAAAATCTAAAATCTAAACATATAATAAAATAAAAAAATTAAAAAAAATCATGAAATAGGAAAATAAAAAGAAACGAAAAAATAAAAATAAAAAAATAAAAAATGAGATAGAAATAATAAAAAATAGCAAAATAGTAAAAATAAAAATCAAAATACGAAAATCCAGAAATTAAAAAAAAAATCAAGAAATGAAAAAAAAATGTGTGTGTCTAAACCTTGCTTGATTGGGGAGGAAGAAAATTAAGCAGCTCCCTCCCTGCCACAAGTGGCTGATAAAGCCACTCCTCAACAGGGTAGGGAAGATGGCTCAGATTATCTATAAATAGGAGCTTGAGATGAAGAAAGTTTGAGAGATAAGAGGGAGTGGGAGTTTTAGCAGAGGTAAAAAGAGATTCAGAGAGAAAAGAAATGAGTTCAAAGTGAGAAAAAGAAGAAGGCGTGAGAGGAAGAGAGCTTGAGAGATACAAGGGGGAAGAGAAAGCTGAAGAAGTGAACATCAGAAGGAGCACAAAAAGAACAAACAAGGAGGAGCAAAGAACTCCTTGTTTTCGAAGTGAGAGGATAGAGAGTTTGATGTAGTTTGAGTGAGAAGAAAGGGAGGTAGAGAAAGGTCTCGTCTTTTGATAACCTTAGCAGAGACGAAGAGAAACTAAGAGAGATCGAGAAAAAATGAAACAATTTGAGAGAAGTGAAGATAAAAAAGAAAGGGAGAGAGAGAGCATGAAAGAGACCAGTATAGTGAAGGAAGGAAACAGAGACCTCAAGTTGATGAAGATGTAGAAAAGACTCCACTGATTGCACATGGTAAAATAGGGTTAAACAAAGGTATAAAGAGGTACTCCATCTTTTATTATTGTTAACGTCTTGATGAAGTTACTGGGTTTAATATTGTTTGTATCCTCTTGTACTTGTGTTCTCCATTTTCACTAAATGTTATATGTTACGTTTAAAGTAGTTATGATATAAAGATTTAGGAATGGTAGAAGTTATTCCACCTCATTTCGTACTAATATTTAGCCATTAGATCCAGCAAGAGCACTTGGGGAGCTAGCTTTTTTCACTTCAGTATAGCACGGAATGGTTTAAGTTGATAGGGTGTTTCATCAGTTTATCTCGAGTTAGGTCACGTGAGGGAGTTATGCATTAACAAAAGCTATTGCCTTCACGTCTCCTCTTATGTTTCACATTCCAACATCTCGTTGTTTCCTAGTTCATTAATTCTATTGTGCTTCAACATATTTTATATTGTCATCATTGTTTGGGGCATAATTTAGGTTTTTCGATTGCGTGGGCTCTCCTCAGTGTTCTAACATGTTTTCTAGATGATCATTTGGTGTTGGGTGAGTGGATATAAGTGGTCAAATGGTTATGTTTAAGTCCTAAAGTTTAATTCCATATTCCAATTCTTTTTGTTCTTTTTTTTTTTTTTTTTTTCAGCTTATAAAGTGTGTTAGTGCTAGAAATTATGCAGATAGGGCCCCTATTGGTCAAAATGAGGCTTATGCATATTATTTCTCCTTAAAATGGATTTGTTTTTGTTAGTCATAGATATCATAGGTATTGCTACCTTGGTCTTCTTTTTTTTTTTTTGGTTAAAGGTTTTTTTATTAGGAAATAGGTCTTTGTTGTGGTGTAAGAGTGTGGTCTTGATATTGAAAGTGAAACCTAGGGAGTTAGGCTTAATTCTGATGTTACTATAATATCACTATTCATTGTTTTTATTTTTATTTTATTTTCTTCATTGTCTTTTAATTACTTTATTTTTATCCTATTTCTTGGCAAATGATACACCTCCATGTCACTACCCATTATTTAGATTGGATATTTCTTATGATTAGTTGAGATAGGATTTATATCAAAGTTTAGGTCATTTAAGAATATTTGATATATCTTGTTGAGATATGATTCATATTAAAGATTGATCCATTCAAGAATATTTGATGTGATTTTTTGAAATATAATACATGAATTTGAAAAAAAATATTTTTCTTCTTAAAACTTTATCTTGAAAAGATTTTTTTTTAATTTTTATCTTATTTATTATTTTTATTATATTCTAAAATCAAAATAAAATTATTTCAAATATTATTTCGCCACTTAAAATTATTCTCAAGGTTGCCACGTGGGATTATCAATCCCCTCCAGCACTCGAATATTAACCAATAGAGGTCGTGTGGGACTCTAAGCCACCCAAGGTTTTTGAAGGTTAATACATAACTTCCAAATAAATAAATGAGTAATAGCAAGATAAAAAAATAGGGGTTGGGAATTACGAAATTATTTATTTATTTATTCATTCCTCTTCTTCTTCTTCTTCTTTAATTTATTTTATTTTCTCTAAAGTTGTCATGTAAAATCATCAATCTCCTATCATACACTCAAGAATTAACTGGAAGAAGTTGTGTAGGATCTTTCGTCCCCTTATGCTTTGAAAGATATAATATATATATATATATATATATATATATATATGTAACAAATGAATAGAAAAGGTAAATAAATAAAAGAAATTCAATTTACAAACATGTTTATTTTTATTTTATCTTACATTATTTAAAATTTTTAAATTGCCATGTGAGATTACAAGTTTCCATAGGCACTTGGGAGTTAAGTTGTTAGAGTCATGTGGAATTTTTCATCTCCTTAGGCTCCAAAGGTTGGTCTATATTTGTCTTATAATAAATAGATAAATAGGTAAATAAATAAAAACAACTTCAATTTTTAAATATATTTTCATGTTACCACACTTATCTCCCATTTCATTTTATCTTTTTTTATTATTTAATTTTTAAATCACCGTGTGAGATTATAAGTCTCCACAAGCACTTAGGAGTAACTAGTAAAACCTGTGTAAGATTTCTCGTCTCCTTAGGCTTTAAAAGTTAGTTTATATTTTTCTTATAATAAATAGATAAACAGGAAAATAAAAACAAACAATTCAATTCACAAATACATTTATTTTCATTTTATCTTATCGCATTTCCTATTTTATTATGTTTCTAAAATTGCTGGGTGAGATCATGTCTTCACTTGGAAATTTAAAATAAGAATTCCAATGTCAAAAATCTCCAAAAATATGAAATAAAAAATCCTAAACATACTTTTCCATTATAATTTCACTTTCAAAATTAAAATAAAATCGAAAATCCAAAATTGATAAAGAGAGAAATGAAGAGAACATAGGAATGAGATTATATTGATTTCATGAATTAAAACACATTAACCGAACCTTAAATTCTTTTTGTTCACAAAAATCAATTTAATTTTGTTTATCATGTTCTTTTCACAAAAATTAAATTTACTAACCAATTGCCACACATTTTTAATTGAACTACATGGACTTTGATCCGTATCACAGAGCATGTAGTACCCTAAGTTCTCATCCTAGGTCAAATCTACCCTTTGTAAATATTTTTTTTTTGTTAATTGCATTTTATTTTCTCTGTTTTTTTTTTTTGTGAGTGTTTTGATTTGGGTAATTAAGATGAACATAATATCATATTACATTAATTTCACATGACTAGTTTAAGGTAACCGTCCTTCAGACGGGTATTATGGGGTGCCTAACACCTTCCCCACGCTCAAATAGACTCCTGAACCCATCTCTGTTTTTGCAAACTACCTTTCCATTTTTTTTCTAAAATAGTTTTTCAAAGTTTTCCTTTAAAAATTTTGGTGGCAAATCCTAAATAAATTAGTTTTTAAATTATCTTGAAAGCCAATTTGTTTATCTTCTCTTTTCACACCATTCGTATCATGCTTGACCTTCTAACGGATTGTCAGGTGTGATAATTTGGCAACTCCACTGGGGGTAGTTCAAGAGTCAGGCCTATTTAACTAGTCATTTGAAGTGATATGGCCTTTTGTTTATTTAAATTGCCTTTCATGTGTTCTCTATTGGCTATTTATCTTTCATTGTTTTTATGTGTTAATTTATGTATGTTTCTATTTTAGCTGTATAAAATGTTGCCATGTTCTTATTTGATGTTGTTTATTTCTATTGTGTGTTATCATTTGTTTGCTATTTATCTTTGTTATATGTGCTAGGATAGATAACATGCAGAATAAAACCTTAGTGTAGATGACTATTTTCTATAGTATATGCTCTTAACTTCTTTTGCAATTTATCTGCTTGGTAGACCTTAGATTAACAGGTTTGTATGATCTTCTCACACATTGAGCACTTTCACGTCCTATGTCACACACTTATTAGGCTCCATACTAGAGTCTTGTAGAGCTTTATGCTTTCGGAGATTACTATGAATACCTCACTCTGATTACGCCTTATAATGTAGATTTGACTTAAGTAGAATTCTGTCCTCTTTTAGTCCGATTCATGTCACGAGATCCTCGCTTTCTTGGTAAGGGCAATTTGGGGACCAATATACCTTTAAGATATTAGACCTACCTTTGGTGGCTTGCACATTATTAGACTAAGCTTAGTAGCCAACCTTGCTAGAGCCTACTGTCTTTAAGGTGATATCTCTTTACTTAGAGTTGACTTGAGATAGGACACCGAGGGAGCATATTTCGTCCTTTCTTTAAGTATGTTATTACATCATTCAAAGCATAATCACTTTTTGTTTTGTTTTCCTTCTTCATTATAAAAAAGTAATAACTTAAAATCAAATTCTTTTAGTATTGATTTTGCAAGTGAATAAAATATTATCACTACATCACCATTTAATACATTGTTAGGCTAAACAAGCTTTGCTAAATCTATTTTACACAAATTAATTTAGCCTAATATTGTATCAATAGAGTATGAACCATCAAAATTGGTGATAATTTTAAAGTGGTATATTAGTGGATTATTTAGTTGACTTATTTGCATTAAGCCACACCCACATGAGGACCATCTCTTCCTTAGCTTGACAGCTAAACTTTCTATTCCCAATGAATCAATAGGGCTTTTTGTGAGTAATAAGGAACAAAGTGCTAAATAATCCACTGATTAAACATAAAAAAAGGTTGTATGCCTACTTCATTTTCAATTTCCAACCAATGTATTTTTCAGCCCCAAATTGTCATCTTAGTTGGTTGACATAACGATCTAGTGGAACCATCAAGAACTACAAAACCTCATGACCTAAGATTGACAGGAGTAGTGTTGATTGGAAAAAAGATCAGAGTGAAAGTAGAGGTTGAATCAGTTAAGAGTTTGATCGTGATTTTTAAAAGAGATTATAAGGATATCTTGGATTTGTTACCAATCCCTATTCAACCTGATGCTCTCATGACACTAGCTTAATATTGGGACGATTCAATGAGGTGTTTCACATTTCCAACCTTCTAGATTACACCCACATTAGAGGAATATAGAGGGTTGTTGAACATGCCAATTAACAAAGATACCTTTGTCTTTTCCTACCCTAAACACCTCCCATCAAAGCAGTTTGTGGCCCAAATTCTTAATAAGAAGCCTACCTAAGTCTAATTGTGTCGTTTAGGGGTGACTGAAGGTTTATCCAAAAAGTATATAGAGAAAAGGCTAGAGACCTTGGCTAAGAAAGAAGATTGGATGGTTTTTAAAGGGGTTCTCACTCTAGGAGTATACAAGTTAGTATTGTTCCCTTCAGCTGTAGGAGTCATTAATCTTATAGCTATGAGTGTTTTTTGGATGGTGGAGAACCATTGTGTGAACCCAATACCAACACTTTTAGCCGAGACATTCTTAACATTAAGTTTATACCATCAAACAAAGAAAGGAAAGCTAAAATGTTGCTTGTTGCTCTTAAATATATGGTTAGTTAACCACATTTATCGAAGGGAATATCAATTTGGTATGAGAGTTGACATCATACATCACCTAATTAGAGACTACCATCTTCGCGAAGGGTAGACCTCACTATGAATAAAAACGAATCACGATGAGTGGATAAAAAAAAATAAGGGCATTGAAAGATAACACCATTTAGTGGAAACTTACTTGGTAGAAAAGTGAGGAGGTCATTTAAATTTGTAGGGATTTCCCAAATGTGCCCCTTTTGGGTGTCTAATGGTGTATTAATTACAACCCTACAATTGTACACTGTCAGTTTGCATTCACTCAAGATGTTCCCTTTAAAATGGCTATAAGAAGGATTAATTTCTACTATAGTGATCCACAAAAAGAAGAAATAGTTCGTGAAGTAAAGAATGCATAAGGTCGAGTGATGTGTAAAGGGAAGTTCAAATTAGGAAAACGTGTTGTGGCCACCATAGAAAGATATGAAGAATGGCTCAAAGAAAGGATTGGTAGAGTTAACCCATCCTTTGGACCTCACAATCCCCTGTTGAGCAATAGCCTACAAGAAGTTAATGAATGTCTAGCCAAACAATTAGAAGACATGAAGGTTAAACTAGAAAATCTTAAGGAATTGGGCAAACGACACTTGGAAAACTTAGCTAAAGCATAGGAAGATGAAATGGTGAAAAGGAAGAAGAAATTGGAAATGCATATTGAGCTATTAACAAGGGAAAACTAAAAGGTGCTATAAGGGAGATTCAAAAGTAGGCTGAAGAAAGCAACAAGAAAGCTCTTAATCATCAAGTTTGATTATTAAGAGCAGTCAAAGAAGAAGATGTTATAATGAAGTAAATGTAAGAACTTAAGTTACCCAGTAACCTTCAACAAGAATTAACATGCTTGCCAGATGGCTAGAAGAATAAACAAATGAATTGGCCATTATCAAGAGTGACAATGCGATAATGGTACAAAACCTGATTGAACTGCTCAATCAAAAAGTCAAAAAGGCACGATTGTAGGAGTTTGCCATGAAGAACAAGTAATAGACAAAGAAATATGGCTAGAGCATTTCAAAAGGATGATCCTCTTTGCTAACAATGCCATTCCTGAGTTCGTCCATGCATATAAGCAAGCCAAAGGGCAAGCCATCCTCACAAAGACTCTTACAACTATAACCAAATTCTTTGCCTTATGCCCCAACATTATAGAAGATTTGAAGATGTTGATAAAGTTTTAGATGACCTATTGGCCAAGTCAGTCTTGATGTATAATCATATTTTAAAATCAAATCAAATGATGTAACTAAATATTTTGTTCTGAGTAAAATGAACAATTTCTCCATTTAGTCATCAATTATGTCATTTACTATGTATGATGAATGTCAGTATCAAGTGGAAGATGATTAGGTTGAGTGATGCAAAATAGACCTACACACGTAGATGTTAAACATCCTTTGTGTTAGCAGTTAACCTTGATTCATCGAGTGATCTAATAGGTATCTTCAACGAATTGAATGCCCAAAGATTTTTATGTCCTTATGCCAAATGGACATACTAACAAATCATAATCCTTAATAAATGTTTTATGATTAAAATTTTCTCTATTGTGAATTTTTTTAATCAAGTAAAAACAAACATGGCTCAAAGGAAAAAGAATTTGTCTAATTAAGCTCAACGGTCAACTTGAACGTATCTCGCTCAGGCATGTGCTTCAGCCATGTCTACCAAAAATAGCTAATCTAAGTCTAATAAAAGGTTAGAGGCAGAAGTTATGTCCTTGAAGGATCAAATGGGGACCATATAGTCCCAAATGCTAAAAATGATGAAACCATTACAAAATATAAGCTTAGGTGTGGCTACAAATAATACTCCACCAAATGCCACTAACATAGCGAATGTAAACCATAGAGTCCTTAATACGAGCATTGAGATACCAAGAGTAACCTTTGCTAGTTCATTGGCCATGGGAATGCCGGATCCCGTGCAAAGACCTATAACAGTGAATCGGTCGTAAAATCCTTTAACCTTAGAGGTAAAGAGACAAGGGTTTCGAACTGGAATCAGAGGGTGTCTTTATATTCGATATCCCTGGTGGAAAGCTAGTTGTCATACTCACCAGTCTTACATAGCCTACCATCGATACGACCCCTAAAGCAAGAGAAGACAATGATAAGAATGATTAGGAAGAGGAAATAGCTAAAGGTAAGGATAGATTACAAGCCTTACAAGGGCCAATTAATGGGAAATTTGTCAAGCTAGATGTGCTATGTCTAGCCCTAAAGGTGCCAATGTCATAATTTACCAAGTATGACGGTAGTGGGGATCCACACTATCATTTGAACCATTCTAGACTCAAGAAGTAAAGAGACCATGCGAATGTATTCATAAGGTAATATAAGTTTAACTTAGACATTGTTCCTACTCGTGAACATTTAAAGAGATTAAAGAAGAAGGGAACAGAGACCTTTAGGGAATATGCTCAAAGGAGGAGAGCAATAGCAGCTGAAGTCTAGCCGCCCCTTCTAGATTCTAAATTGTGCTTCTACTTCATTCATACTTTGGGGGATCCATATCACAAAATCATGTTAGGAAATCATGTACATAATTTTAATGACATTATCTAGGTAGGGAAAGAATAAATGCTAATGTGAGAGATGGATTATTTAAAGGTGCTTCCTTAGAAACAAAAACTCATAAATAATTAGAAAAAGAAAGGGGATGTCAATCATGTCCATGCTATGTACCAGTAACCTCACTCTATACATAACAAGTATCCCAATATTTCATTTAATAACTAGAACCGACCTACATCTTATTAGCTAAGAGGTCAAGCCCTGAATAGCTATGTGAGTTATCAAACATTACCTTAACCCCACCTAGGATCACAACAAATTATGGCTCAAAATAGTAGGCTCAAGCCTATGTAACAACCTTGCGATGATAGGCCATTACCCAATCTTAATGTTTGTTTATCTGAGCTCCTCCATGACCTAGTGACAAAGAAGCTTAAGGGACCTAAGCCTATGAGAGCACTCCAACCACCATTCCTGGCATGGTATGACCCCAAGACTACTTATGAGTACCACATGGGAACGGTGAGGTACAACAGTGATAAGTGTGATACCTTTAGGAGGAATGTTTTGGCGTTATTGGATAACAATCATATTGGCATAATGGCAAGTAATGACCCCAACATTGTCTGTAATCCATTTCCAAATCATGACAAAAGGAAGTAAGTGGCTATGATAGATAGTAATGAGGTCACTTTAAAATACTTGAAAGATGTATGAAGCACCATGAAATAATTATACCAATGCTTAAAAGACACTGATTACATCTTTACTAATGACGAGGAGCAGAATGTGCTTGAAGAGTTATTAGCTGATTATTGTGAATTTCATAAAGGAAATGTAGGGCATGATATCAAAAATTGTGATTATTTTAAAGAACTAGATCAAAGAATGATGATACTTGAAGTCTTGAGAGTCAAGGGAACCGAAGAACGATATGATGAGGGTACATATGTCCTAAAATATGGTTATAAGACTAGGGGATTGTCTGACTCAATAGAATCCAAGGGTTCTTTCCTTAATAGTTAACAAACCAATTTACAAAGTCAAAGAGGTTTCTCCAGCCCAGGCTAATTGTAACCCATAGGGTGCATCGAGAGGATCCTTACTTATTACACCAATGTTGGTGCCTACCAAAAATCCAATGCCCATTATCCATATGCCAGCCCTATTTTCATATTAAAGCAATCATGTGATACCATGGAATTATGGTTTAAAGATAGAATGTTCTTAAAATGATGTGGCCCCTGAGGAAAAACTCATCATGAAAGAGAATCATTCAGAAATCATAGGTAGGATTACTTAGAGCATCCAGGTTTACTCTAAGGAGTTAGAAGGGATTCCAAACCTAAATTTAGAATTGGTAGAAAGCTCTAACCAGAAAGAAGCCCTTAGGAGAAGGGAACAAGAAGAAACAAATGAATTTCTGAAGATAATGAAGCATAGTGAGTACAATATTATCGAATAATTACAAAAAATGCCTGCATGAATTTCTATCTTAACACTTATAATGATTTCTGAAGCCCACCGAAAGGTATTACAAAGTGTGTTGGATGAGACTTATGTGCATCCTAACATAACCCAAAAATTGGTGGGGAACATGGTAAATATGGTGAAGAACTCTACCTTGTTCACTTTCTCTGAAGATGCGATATACCCTACATTAGTCAAAAAACCTAAAGCCCTTTATATTACTCTAAAATGCCATGGCATATGATTGCTAAAGTACTTATCGATGGAGGTTTTGCTCTGAATGTCCTACCACTATCCACCTTAGGGCAATTACTGATCGGGAAATCATGTATTGAGCATAATGATTTGATAGTGAGAGCCTTTGATGGAACACAAAAGAAGTGATCAAAACGATCAAGCTCCCATTAGAATTGGGCTGAATCTATTCACCGCCGAGTTTTAGGTTATAGACATTGATGTTACATACACTATACTCCTAGGAATACCCTAGATTCATGCAGTTGGTGTAGTACCATTAGTTTTGCACTAGAGGATCAAATACATTGATAAAGGGAGACTAATCACCATAAAAGGAGAAGAAGAGTTGATGATTAGCAAACCAAACCCGATGTCATACATTGAGAATATGGAACAGGCTGTAGATAGCTCCTACCAGAGTTTGGAGGCATTGGATAATAGGAAGTTTATTGTTGGCACCAACCTGAAGGCCTTGGGGACCAAGAAGTCTACTAAAGATGTTAACTAAATGGTGACTAAGATTATGAAGAACAGTGGATACAAAAAAAGGAAAAAGATTAGGTGCAAAACTGCAAGGCATCAAAAAACCAATTGAGCTGCCTGAAAACCTTGGATGACAAGTTTGGGATATATATTATCTTTAGGAACCTTCATGGCTAAGAAGGCATGACTGTGGGAAGGCAAGACAAGAAAATAGTGGAAATACACCACATCTAGGAAACATTTCCTCCTCCTACTAAGATAATCCACCTAGGTGACCCGATCACAATAACAAAAGAAACTGAAAGAAAACTCAAGAAAGGGATATCAATCCAGTTGGACAAGTCAGGAAGACATTCAACAACTGAGAATTTGAAATGATATCAGATGTCATGTCCTTAGAGTAATATTTTGAATTTCATTTTAAGAACTTTTGTACTAGTTAACAATTTGAAACTTATTTTGATTATGCATTGAATGCTATAATTTCATTTCTTTTTTGTCAAAGTCTCTTTAAATTCTGTCTTTTCATATTTATTCTTTCCTTCTTTACTTATTTCCCAGGGAATTAGAATAATTAAAACTCTTATATGATGCAGAGGCTTTTAAGCACTGTTTGAATGAGTTGCTTGTTGTCACAGATACAAACGATTTTGAAAATGATAATAATTATAAGTTATCTTTGACCTTTGCTAAAATTATAGAATCTTTGAAAATGGGTATTACTCCATATGAAGAAATCATAAAGGTAATTAACATAGGGACAAAAGAAGATAAAAAGGAGATAAAAATAATCGATAACCGAAAAAGGGAAGAAATGATTAATCTGTTTAAAGCATATATGGATGTGTTTGTTTGGTCATATCAAGATATGCTAAGAATAGACCCTGAAATTTTTGCCCATAAGATACCCTTATATCCAAATATGGAGTCCAAGAAATAAAAATTGTGAAGAAAAAGCCTCAAGATATCTGTCACATCCCAAAATCCCTGAGGTGGGACCGGCACAGGTCACGAGGAAATCCCCCGTACCTGCAAGCCTAACACTGGAGGGACATTCAATATCATGCCGCCCTAATTCATATGTAATACAATTTGCCTTAATAAATTTTAAAAAATAAGGGTTCCAATACAAAACGAGGAAATTTGTAGAAATTTCGGCAGCACCTCCCTAATAAATAGGACGTCCCGAAATTTCTACAATGTCTTGTAAGGCAATACACATATAGGAGAGCTCCGCTCTCACTAACACAGCCTAATAAGCATAATTACAAAATACAACAAAATATGGAAAATTCAGCTGTGGTCTCTAAATAATCCCAAATATACAATCAATGGCTATCATCCTAAATATATACATCCCAAAAGAAGAGCTATAAGTATCAACTAATCAAAAAGAACACGCCTCGCAATAATCCAAGCAGGGCTCTCCACGGGCTCCCCGTCAGTGCTCTGTTGTATTCAGGAAGTCGCCTATCTCTCTATCTGAGACCCAAATTTTTCACCAGATAGCACCCTAAATCAGTAAGCAATTTCATATATAAAACAGAAATTAAACATGATCAAGAGTTGAATACAATACAATAATGTTTAAATCAATTTTACAATTTAACAGTTTAAGCTAAATAATCCAGTTTTCCGCAACATTAAATCAAAATGCCATTCACAGGGAAACAATCAACTTATGAAAATCATTCGAGGGAAGGACTGCGGAGAACCAACAGGTGAGGGCAACTAACCAATAGGCGAGGATACACAATCCTCGAGGGCAACTAACTAACAAGCGAGGATACACAATCCTTGAGGGTAACTAACCAATAGGCGAGGATACACAATCCTCAAGGGCAACTAACTAACAAGTGAGGATACACAATCCTCGAGGGCAACTAACTAACAGACGAGGATACACAATCCTTGAGGGTAACTAACCAACAAGCGTGAGTCATATCTCACGAAGGTTTATCATCCATCAGTCCTCCCAATGAAAATGAATTTAAGACAAGCATGCAGGAGAAAGATAGAAAATATGCATGAAATCATCCATGTTTTCAACAATGACTATATAGCGATCACCCCTAACCGTACACAAGTTCAACACTGTACATAAGGCTATTCCACATATCTAGAGAGTCCATTAATCCTAGCCTCGAGTCCGATAAGGTATAATCATAACAAAATTTATGTTATACTTATTAAACATTTTTGAGCAAGACAAAGTAAGGCATAGTAAGAGTTTTAAGGGGTGCTATCTGCGCACCTGGGCGCCAATTGTCATGAACAATTCAATGCCTCCCTTAAGTGTCGGAATCACTCTTACGAGTCACCTGCACCAATTGGAACGCAAGAATTATTCTTCTTCCTATCAAATCCTAACTCATATTTCCTGATTCCAACACTAACTTTCCCAGACGTTTCGTCACTTTACGTTTTCTACCCTAACAATTTTTTGAGTTTTCATTTTAGTCCTTTATTCTATGCCCTAGCCTTCAATCTAAGGAAATCCATGACAAACCATAAATTTTTATGCCATCAAACTTAAAAGTGTTATTATAGGATCAATTTGAACTCATTACAAGTCAGCATTTCACCATTTTCTAAAGACCCCAAAATTTTGAAGCTTTTCACTTTAGTCCCTATCAGCCTCCCTCCTCAAAATCTAGCTAAAATTCATGCTTCCAAAGCTCAAATTCAATGTATAGGTGCCGAAAATGCTTCTCCTAACATCAATATCAATAAAAACCGATTAAAATGTACCAAATTCACCCAAAAAATGCCATTGTTCCTAACTCCTCAGAATCCACCAGAAAACTGCTTTACCAGCGGCCAACTGAGCTCGACGTCAGGCGAAAAGTGACAGCAAGGAGGTGAGGAGCAAAACCCACCCAAGAGCTGACAGAAAAGACTCCCACCGGAGCTCCAACGTGCTTCAAAATCTCAGCTCCTCCGCGACGGAAAGTCGCATTTCTCGCTAGAAATGCGATAACATTTGGCTGATGATGGGTTGGCAACGCTCAGGGGAACAAGACGCAACTCCAACGAGGCCGACGTACTGCTACAGCGGATGATCACAAATCTGGCACTCTCCTTGCTCCAGCTCGCTCAAACCTAACGGGAAGAAGAAGATAAATGTAACCAGGGGCATTTTGGACTTTGCACATAAGAGGGTGACACGTGTTAGCTCCTAAAAAAAAATAGGAAGGTTAGCAACGCCAGGTCTCAAACCCATGGCCTGTTAAGTAACCGCCTGAAGCCTGACCACTGAGCTAGCCTTAATCTCATTGTAAGAATTCACATAACAAAATAATATACCTATGCCAAATTCTCTTGCAAAATTTCTCTCATTTAATCTTCATTAACTGACTTATTAACTATAGTTTACTCCTTTAATTCTCCATTAGCTAAAATTATTAATTATAAGTAATTGGGTCATTACAATATCCCTCAAAATCAAGGAAGAAGTAATGAAGCAATGGGATGTCAGCTTCCTAGAAGTTGCTAAATACCCTCAATGGGTCGCAAATATAGTCTCAATACCGAACAAAGATGGGCATGTGAGAATGTGCATTAATTATCAAGATTTAAATTGAACTATCCCGAAGGACAACTTTCTTTTGCCTCATATCGATGTCTTGGTCGACAATACGACAAGAAACTTTAGGTATTCCTTCATGGATGGGTATTCTAGCTACAATCAAATCCCTATGCCCTCCGATGATAGAGAGAAAACCACTTTCATCATTCAATGGGGAACCTTCTGTTACAAAGTAATGCCATTTGGGCTTAAAAAAGCTAAAGCAACCTATCAGTGCATGATGATAGTCCTGTTCCATAACTTGATGCATAAAGAAATAGAGGTATATGTGGATGACATTATGGCAAAGTCAACAGAAGGGGTGAGCCATGTAGCTGTGTTGTGAAAGTTATTTAAGTGGATATCAAAATACAAACTCCAGTTGAATCCCAATAAGTGTATGTTTGAAGCCTCATTAGGGAAGCTTTTGGGATTTATTATCACTAAAGGAGGAATAAAGGTGGATCTTGACAAAATTAAGGCAATTCATGACATGCCACCACCCAGGATTGAAACAGAAGTTTAAAGGTTCCTAGGCATTTAAATTATATAGCTAGGTTCATCGCAAACTTAACTACCACTTGTGAACCAATATTCAAATTATTACATAAGAACTAACCTAGAAAATGGGATGAGACCTACTAGCAAGCATTTAATAGGATAAAAGAATATCTCTTGAGCTCCCTTATCTTATTGCCACCCACACCAGGATGGCCCCTTATCCTTTACCTAACAATCTGACCAGAGTCTATGGGTGTTGTACTAGGGCAGTATGATGAGTCATGAAAAATAGAGCAAGAAATTTGTTACTTGAGCAAGAAGTTTAATGAATGTGAATCACGATATCCATTAATTGAGAAAATTTATTGCAAACTTGTGTGAACCACAAACAGACTGAGGCAATACATATTATATCATGTCACGTGGTTAATTTCTAGGATGGATCCAATCAAATGCATTTTTTAAGTCCTCATGTGTCTGGTAAAGTTTCTAAGTAGTAAGTAATACCCATGGAATATGATGTAAAGTATATGACTCGTAAGTTAGTCAAGGGAAGCATCACAGCTTAGCATTTAGCAGGCAATCCCTTAGATAAATACCAACCTTTGAACTTTCAGTTCCCATATGAGGATAATCTAATGGTAGAGATAAACAAATCAAATAAGGTTAAATGGAAAATGTATTTTGATGGGTTAATATACAGCTGATATGGATTGAGACTTGGAGCACCCCAACTTACTACTAAAATATTAAGGAAGAAAATGATGGGTAACCATGGTTCTATGACATAACCTACATGCAAAGTAGGCAATATCCGATGGGTGCATATGAAAATGAGCTGAAGACCATCCGTTGCTTAGTGATGAATTTCTTTCTTAGCAGTTAAATATTATATGAAAAAACATGGAAAGGAATAATGCTTCGATGTGTAGATGCGTCAGAAGCACGAAGAATTATAACAAAGGTCTATAAAAAAGAAGCATGAAACCCATGCTAATGGCCATACCATGGCCAAACAAATATAAAAATATAGATACTTCTGGCTAACCATGGAGAGAGATTGCATTGATTACGTTAAGAAATGCCATAAGTGTCAAACGTATGCCGACAGGATCAATGCTCCACCTCAACTGTTACATAACTTTATAGCCCTTTGGCTTTTCTTAATATGAGGAATCAATATAATTGGTTTGATTAAACCAAAGGCATCAAATAGGCATTGCTTCATTTTGGTAACCATCGATTACTTTACAAAATGGATAGAGGTAGAATTGTTATCCAATATCACTCAAAAGGTCTTTCTTCAATTCTTAATATTGAACATCATATGTTGATATAGAATGCTAGAGAGGATCACCACTAATAACGCTCATAATATGAATGAAGCTGACGTTAAGAAGCTGTGCTAGCAATTTAAAATTAAACATCATAATTATGCCCCTGCTAACCACAGATGAATGGGGCAATCAAGGCAGCAAATAAGAACATCAAAAAGATCATTTGTAAGATAACTGTTACTTACAAAAACTAGCATGAGATGCTCTCATATGTTTTGCATGGGTATCGTATGACAATATGAACATCCATAGAGGGAATCCCTTACACTTTGGTATATGACATGAAGGCTATCATACCAGTTGAAGTTGAAATTCCTTCTCTCTGAGTGCTGAATGAATCCAACTTAAAGATAAGTGAATGGGTTAAGACACGAGGTGAGCAGTTGAATATGATCAAAGAAAAATAGCTAGTGGTTATGTGTCATAGGCAACTATATTGAAAAAAAGATGGCAAGAGCTTTTAATAAAAGCCTCATCCTAGAGAATTCAAACCAGGGGATTTAGTTTTAAAGAAGATCCTCCCAAACTAAGATGATAGTAGGGGTAAATGGACCACTTCTTATATTGTGGTACAAGCATTCTCTGGGGGTGAACTGGTCCTTGCCCACATAGACAAAAGAGAGCTTGAAAAACCAATTAACTCAGATGTAGTAAAGAAATGCTTTGCTTAAAAAGAATGGGAAAAGAAAAATTTTACATCTGTTAAGTTGAAAACCTGAAAAGGTGACTTCGGTAAAAGTTAGGGCAATAAGCAATGAATGAAGAGGTGAGTTAAGCTAAGATTAGAACATTTACCCTAAAGAACCATATGAGATATCATCATCAATTAGTTTCAAAACATGTGTATCCATGGTAACACCAAGGGCAAGCAAATAGTACTACCAGGAGCAAAAATTTAAAGGATTCTTTTTTCCATTTTTGTTCTTCACTCTATTTGTATCCAATTCATCACTAATTCCCCTTGGAACCTTATGATCTCTCCTAATGAATAAAGCAATTTATTCATTTAGTGAACTTGCTTCCTATTACTCTTTTTCCTTTGCACCACCACATCATCTTGATAATTAATAAGTTTATTCGACGTGTAAAATAAGTATTCAATTGAACATGAGACTCAAAATATTGTTTAATGACATGTATTTTAGGAACATTTATAATTCCTAGGTAGGTGGCTCCACGTAGTTATAGGAAACAAACTCAACAGTGCAAAATATACACATTTAAGTCATTCTAATTTCACTATCAAACAACTTTGAAAAAAGTGACGAAACATTTTTCAAATCCCCTGGCCCACCATAAGGAAGAGAAATTAATTCATAAATTTAAAAGGATGCAGCTGCCTAGGCTAATGAAGGATAAAGTTGAGTTAACCATTAGCTGTCGAAACAACAAATTAAAGGTTATAACAATAGAACTTTGGTTCGGCAATTCTTTTGCTCCAGGCAATACATTTCTTCCATACTAGAATAAGCAATAACATGGTATTTTAGTATACCATGTATATTGTTCCTTTGATTTCCAAAAGAAAAAGTGAAAAATTTTGTCACTGCATAGCATTTTGTTACTTCATTCTTATGGTTAATGCCTAGGGAATAGGTTCCTTAGTTAGAATGTGTCAAAGATAACAAAGTTTTCACTCATTTGCAATAATATAAGAAAAAAGAATATGCATTTCCCATCTATCATGCATGGAGGATTCTCTATTTACAAAAGCAAACATAATCATCATATATCCCACCTATGTACATACATTATACTGCATACATCACATGTTTGGAATTAACATTTTAAGGACATAGACAAGCATATACATCATGCGTCTTGTGTGCAAACATGTGTCATATTACATCTCACCGATGCCAAGACATGTATCTCAAGGAATCATATCTCCTCTGAGCACGAGCACCTTTATTATTAAAAAAAAGTCACACTGAAGGTTCACGAGGTTGGGGTTCAAATGTCGGGGACAAGAACTTGATAGAGATTAGTTTTGTTCACTTCTAGGGAATAATATATTCTCAAAGATGTTGAACCTTGCATACAGTCCATTAAACAAATCATGCAACAATATAAGTACAATGATAAAGGTAATTATCTACATCTCACCTGTGTACATACATTGCACTACAAGATAGCATATACCATGCATGGTGAATACCCCTTTTTCAAATCAACACAAAAGTCCTGCACAAGTTCAGGCATTTTGTCAAAGTCCTTCATCGTGCTAGGCAATTTACTTTCTTGTTTAAGTCATGCATCGTGTCCAGTCAATTTACTTTTTTGTTAAAGTCCTGCACTATGCCAGGCAATTTACTTTCTTGTCCAAGTTCTACATCATGTCCAGGCAATTAACTTTCCTGTCAAGGTCCTGCATCATGCCTGGCAATTTACTTTCCTATCCAAGTCTTGCATCTTGCCCAAGCAATTTACTTTTCTACTAAATCTTTTATTGTGTCCAAGCAATTTACTTTCCTGTCCAAGTCCTGCATTGTGTCTAGGCAATTTACTTTTATGCAAAAGTCCTACCTCGTGTCCAGGTAATTTACTTTTCAGTAAAAATCTTGCATCTTGTCCAAGCAATTTACTATTTTGTCAAAAAGTTCTGCCTCATGTCCAGGCAACTTACTATCCTATCCAGGCTCTAATTCACATACATCCCAATTCACATGTTTTCCTTTCGCTTGAAGAATAGTGTGTTCTCGTCTTTACTTGCTCTTAAATTAGGTCATCTTTTCACAATATTCTTTTCCCTAACCTAAGAGACAAGCAAAGAAGGGTAATTGTGAACACCTCATCCTTAATTAACTAATTATTTAATTAATTGGTTTATCAATTAATTAATAATTAAGCAAAATAAGGAAAATTAAAAATGACAAAATTTCAATGAACATCTTCAAGTGGGGTAATTAGGAATTGAAAATAGCCAATGGAAAACTTTAAGATGAATAAATAAATATTAAAAATAAAAATAAAAAATAGGAAAATTTAAAAATAAAATAAAATATTAAAAACAAAAAAATCAAAATAAAAATAATAAAATAGGAAAATAAAAAGAAACAAAAACAAAAAAAATAAAAATAAGATAGAAATAATAAAAAATAGAAAAATCAAAATCAAAATAGGAAAATCCAAAAAAAATCAAAAACAAAAACAAGAAACAAAAGCAAAAAATTGTATGTGCCTGAACCTTGCTTGGCAGGTGAGGGAGAGAATTGAGCAGCTCTTTCCTTACCACAAGTGGTCGACAAAGGCACTCTTCAACCCACACGCTACCTCTGCACGTCAGCGTTTGCTAATGGAAGGGACAAGAGCAGGCTAGGGATGATGGCTCAGACTATCTATAAAAGGAGCTTGAGATGAAAAGATTTTTCTCAAGTCATCGATGATCATATAATTTAGAATATATTGTATAATTAATCATTAAATACTATTCAATATAACATAATATTTTTTATTTTGAAAAATTTATTACTATAATTAAATATATTAATTAGTACCCACATGCTTTTGAGCTTTTTGTTCACATATTCTCATATGTTTGTCTTTATTCTGGGTGGGGGAAAAAATCCTATATATAACTTTTTCCTTTTGGTTTTTTCCTACTAACTTCCCTGTGATGCCTTCCATTTCTCACTTTTCATTAACCTTTGTTTTTGTTTGAAGGAAGTAGCCATTGAAAGAAGTGTTAAAGTATTTCTGTTTTAAACATATGCTTGTGGAGAAGTACTTAATAAAAATTGTCCACTTAGAGATGTCGTAACCGACCTTTCGGTAGGATGGAATTAAAACAGGTTTAAAACCAATTCCCAAAAACGGAATTTTGAAAATCAATTTTATTAGGAGTCGCCACCAAAATTTTTAATGGAAAACTTTGGAAAACCAATTTAAAACAAAACAAAAAAAAGAAAGGCGAAATAGTCTGCGAGGTCAGAGATGGGTTCAGGAGTCTATTTGAGTGTGGGGAAGGTGTTTGGCACCCCACAACCCCCGCCCATAAGGGCAGTTACCTTAAATTAATTAGTTGAAATAGAATATGACCTTTAATTAATCTTAATTACCCTTTTATTGACATGGATGCACGTTAGACATAGAAGACAAAAAAGTGAAAATGCATGCAAACTGATGGATATTTACAAAGGGCGGACTTGACCTAGGATGAAAGCCTAGGGCCTACGTACCCCGTGAGAGGGATCAAAGTCCACGTAGTTCGACCAAAAGGCATTTTTGTAATTGATTTTTTTTTTTTTTGATTTGTGATGAGAATAGGAGGATGTTAATTAAAACATATCATTGTAAACAAAACGGGATAGGAATTTGGTTTGTATATTTTAATTTACTACAATCTGATTGACCTCGTTCTCCTGAACTCTTCACATTTTCTTTTCTTTTTTTTTAAATTTTTTGTCGATTTTATTATTATTATTATTATTATTGAGTTTTGAGAGTTTATATTTTAGGAATTAATGCATAATTTATAATGAAATGAATATATTTTTTATTTTATGAGTTTTTGAATTTATTGTTGATAAATATTGATTATTGGTAGACAATTTAATTTAAGTGCTGTTATTTATTGGTTTATCTGTTTGTCTTGGAATAAATATATGCTAATTTTCGGGTTCTATGGAGATTAAAATCTCACACGAGCCCGGGAAGTCGAGGAGAGACAAGTATTCTCACACGATCCATTTTGCCTAAATATTTAATCAAAGTTAATATTTAATTATTGTCCATTTATTCATTTTTTGTATTATTATTAATATTATTGTCATTTCGAAATTAATTATAGGGATTTAAGGAGATTGGAACCTCACATAATCCCGCACAATCGAGGAGAACAATATCCTCACACGACAATTTCGTAAATGATAGGAATGTTTATTAAAGCAAGCATTTTGATTATGATTATTATTATGATTTAATCCAAATTTAACATTTAATTATGGTTAATTTATTTTCCACCATTCACCCATTAATATTTCATTAATATCATTGTTACTTTTTAATTATCCAATTCATTGTAGGGATTTAAGGAGATTGATATCTCACATAATCCTCGGTATCGAGGAGAACAAAATTCTCACACGATAATTTTATCCACCATGCCGATATTAATCATCATTCAATTATTAATATTTCATTAGTATATATTGTCATTCCTTTATTTTTTTTACCATTTATTAATTAATATTTCATTAATATTAATTGTCACTTTTCCATTATTCAACTAATTGCAAGGATTTAAGGAGATTAACATCTCACATAACCCCCGGTAATCGAGGAGAACAAAATTCTCACACGATAATTTTATCCGTCATGACAATATTCATTAATTATCATTCGATTATTTTTCAACATTCTTTCATTAATATTTCATTAATATTCATTATCTTCCAATTATTTGATTAATTGCAAGGATTTAAGGAGATGAAAAAAAAATTCACATAATCCCGGCAATCAAGAACAACAAAATTCTCACATGCCAATTTTATACGTAATAGCCATAATTAATCAAAGCTAATGTCTAAACAATTATAATGAACAAAAATAAACAAATTTAAACACGTGAACAGTAGCATTGCATATTAGAGTGCGTGAACAGTGCACATGCATGAGATTGCATTGAAGGAAATCGCGTGAACAGTAACGACGTGCAGCAGAATTCTCGGCCAGTGAAGAACATGTAGCCATACCTGGCGTTTCAGCTCCTCCTTTGTGCTCCAATGAAGAAGGACCTTCCTCGCCCAACAATGGAAGATGAACCTCCAACAGCCCCTCAAAGTCGCTGGTCTTGGCTGGAAGTGCAGAAAACGGGCAGCTTCGTTGGAGTTTCATTGGACAGCTTTGTTGGAGTTTTCTGGTTGGTTCCAGCACTGGAAATTCTGCAGAAAGTGTCCCTACTTCTTGGCAGGAAGATGGAGGCTAAAAGCTTCTCTTCTTCTCCACACTTCCTCTTCTTCCTTGTGCTCTCTAAGCTCTCCTCTGTTCACCTCTGTTTTTTGAGCTCAAAACAGAGTTTTTTCTCCTCCATGGTTCAACTTCTATTCCTTCCTTTGCTGCCACTTTGTTTTGGATTCAGACTTCCTTGTTTCTGCACATCATTTTAGCATCCAACTCTCCATTTTTCTGCTCCTTGGATGGTCTAAACTTCAGCACCTTTTCACTCCAGAATTTTGGACATTACTTCCACGATTTTTCTGCACATTGGACAGCTTTGTTCAGCTCTCGATTTCTGTAGTTCAGCTCTCGGTTTGCTGCCTCGTTTCTGGTCCGTCTCCCTGCTGTTCTTTCCTCACGTGGCTGCCTTGCTTCCTTGCTTCGTTCAACTTGGTTTCTCCCTCACGTTGCTGCCTCCATTCTTCCTCCTTTGTTCAGCGTTATTCCTCACGGTTTTTTCTGGTTTCGTTGCTCTTCTTTTCTTCTTCAGCTCCTCTTCTCTTCTTGGTCACGTGGCTCTCTCCTTTTCAGCGTGGTTCCTCTTTCTTTTTTCTTCCTTTATTCTCTTCTCCAGCTCTCTTTTCTTCTCAGCCGAGAACTCTTTTCTCTCCAGCGTTTTCTCTTCTCTTCCTCTCGGTTTGCTACCTCCCTTTATGCTCCAACGCTCCTTTTTTTTTTCTGCCATAGTGCTCCCTTTTTCCCTTGCTTTTTCTGCAACTTCCAGCCACCACTTTGCTGCACACGGTCCCCTCCTTTTGCTGCCACCTCCGGCCACGCCACACTCCTCTCTCACTGCTCCAGCGACCCCACTTTCTACCATGTTGTAGAACCACTCCCACTTGCTTTTTTGTCCCCCTTGTCCTCTTGTGCACGTGTGTGCATGGGTGCATGCATGTGGTGAGTGTGTGTGTTCGTGGGTGAGAGTGTATGAGAGTGTGAGTGTGTGAGAGTGAGGTGTCCGTGAATGAGAGTGTGAGTGTGTGAGAGTGATGTGTGTCATGTGTGTGAGAGCAAATGATCATATGGGAGGAAATGAGCATGTGGGAGTGTGAGTGTGAGTGTGTGAGAGTGATGTGTCCATGAATGGAAGTGTGAATGTGTGAGAGTGATGTGTGTCATGTGTGTGAGGGCAAGTGAGCATGTGGGAGCAAGTGAGCATGTGAGAGTGTGTGAGTGTGAGCAAGTGAGAGTGTTTTGCAACTTCATTTCAAGTGTGTGGCCTTGTTCATTTTATTTCCTTGCAAGATGATTGCCATGTCTCTTCTTCCAACCTATATCTTGAATTTTCTTTTTTATTATTTTTGATTCTTATGTTTGGTTTTTTTCATATTACTTCTATTTTGTTTGCCTCTTGCAATTTTGTTTTGATTAATTGTTATTATTATTTTATTATTTTATATTTTTTTTGAATTTTTTTAATTCTATTTATTATTATTATTGTGATTATTATTATTGTTAATTTGGGTAGGGTGTTCACAAGAGATAGGTAGATTAAATCACTAGAAATAATCAGGGAACAAATCAAAGATATATTCTATTTAGAAGCCATATAATACTCTTAAAAGAATTCGCTTCTATAATAGTTACAGTTTGAATCCCAAAATGGCATTGGTATAGTATTCTTGGAGACATCAACTTGGAAAGGTCCTAATCATTGCATTCAATCCTAAAGAGATTAGTATGTCATTCAAAATGAATGGAGGAATATCTTTAGAAAACCCAAAAATAATGTCGTTGAATTGTTTACAATTATATATTATGTTATATGGTGTTAGGTGACACAATATACTAAAACTTTTATATCGTGATAGACTAGTTACTTCTAGTTTGAGTATAAAAATAACATTTGATCAAGACGAACGAACTTCAAAAATGAAATTCTTCCTTTAACTCCATTTCTTCTCGATACAAAATATATATATATATATATATATATATATATATATATAACATTCATTTCATACATATAGAGCTTTTGTTTGATGATCTATATATATGCTGTGTAATTAATTCCTACGTTTAATTTGGAACGAGGGAAAGAAAAAGGGAGGTCTATTAGAGTTAGGTACACGACTAAATATTTTTTACTCCTTTTATTTTCTTTTCTTTGTGTTACAAATTTTCAAAAAATATTGATGCATGAAATGATGAAAGTGTTGGCTGCAATTGAGCATATATACATGCACTTTCCTATTTGGTTATGAGAATTATGTGGTATTAATTTAGAGCATAATTATGAAAATCATATAATTTATAATATATAATGAGTCATAAAATTAATTATATAAATTGATGGAAAAATCAGAAGCTATCCTTAATTAGCCATAAATTATGCATGGAAACAAGTTGGTGAAGGTGCTATATAATGCTCAAATGCCGTCTATGCCTTTTATGAAAAAAAGAAAAGGAAAAAAAAAAAGTAAACAATATTATTTGATTCACGATTTGACAATTATCATTTTGAACATTTTCTATTGCTCTTCCCAGATTTTTCCCAAGTCAATGATGATCATATGATTTAGAATATCATGTATAATTAATCATTAAATACTATTAAATATAACATAAAATTTTTATTTTGACAAATTTATTACTATAATTAAACATATTAATTAGTACCCACAAGCTTTTTTAATAAAATATCATCTCTTTGTGATTTAATACAGGTTTGTAAATAATCAATGTATTTTTCACAAGTTGTCGCCAAATTTAAAGGTAACAATGAAATTGCACGTGTATAAGAACTTCAAATGGGTTCATGGGGGATCATGGACTTAATACTTGTTTTTAATAAATTTTATATTCTATAAAGTCTTAGTAAAGTTGATAAAAAGGATCAAGAGCAAAGTGAAGATGAAATGAAGAAAAGGTAGGAAAAGAATAAGGAGAGGAAGAGAATAGAAGGAATTGAAGTAATAATAATAATATTATGGTTTTAAGTGAGAATTATATTATATATATAATAAGTTCAAGTTAAAATGTCAAATAATATGAAAAATATAAATAAAAATGTCATAAATGCATATGCTTAATGGCTTCAAAATTTTTAAAGACATAAGGTATAATGCTAAAGATGGCATAAGGCCTCATTAGTGAATTGGTGATTGAAGATAATAATGATCCTTTTAAAAGAATATATATTTAAAATTGTTGAGCATTCACTAATTAGAAGCGTGAAAGCTTATGGTTACTTGGCAATCAATGACTCCAAACTAATCACACCTAAATTATGGATTAGAATTGTCATCCCATAATTATAGAATCGTCCAAATGTCCAATCAAATAAGGTACCTTTTGTCATTACTGTATATTTTGCTTTCTTCACATTATTAAATTGTGTGAAAAAGATCCCAACCTTTAGACACTCTACCGAGAATGACTCTTTTCAATTTCAAAATTTCATCTTGCAATTATGAAATTTCTGTACTAGTAAAACAGTAAAGGAAGGAAAAAAAAAGAAATATTATGTTAATATCTAACTGATAGTTAAATATTCAATTTCGAATTTAAGTATTTATATTATATTGATTATCATTAAATAGACTAAATTATAAAATAATTTATTATTTTAAATGTGATAATTAATTTAATTTTGAAATTTTAGTTGTAGAATAAGTATTAACTACGTAAATTTTAATAAAATACTTACAATTAAATAAATATCATATATTTTGAAATTAAAGTAAAAAGATAAGTAAATTAGTTATTATTTAAATTTAATTATATTTTAAAATAAAATTATTGATTAATCAATTTATTTTATAAACTTTTTCTTTCCTGATACCTCAAATTTCTTTTTTCATTCTCTATCATAATTTGGAATCCTCAAACTGTTTTTTCTTCCCCTACCATGATTTTCATTTAAAATGAATTTTTAAATTTTAAAATACTGAAAATTTTAAATTAATAAAAATTGTTTAATATGAATTTTATAATTTTTCTATTATTGATCTTTAAAATTTTCTAAAACAAAATATGGGGGCAAGGGGTAGGAGAAGGATCGTGCAGCCTCCTTTATTAAATAACAGTGTAACTCTCTTATAAAATAACAATTTTATTATAATTTTATATACAAAATTGTCAATAAAATAAAAAAAATTACAGAATAACCTATTAATTAATTTATTTGATGAAATAAGATTTTATGTATGATAATTTATTTTAGTTCATAAAATGATTTTTGAAGTTTTCATATTAATCTTAAGTTTTTTATTTTAAAAAAATTATAAATTAAATAATATATATATATATATATATATTGTATTAATTTATTAAAATATGTTTAAAAAATATAAAAAGGGCGGGGAAATATTGGGGGACGTGCCCCCCATTCATCCATTGGGTAGATGTCCAGGGGTTTGCAAAAAGTACACAAGATTGCGGGCAACTCTAAAAAATTTGAAAAAAAAAAAAAAACATAAAACACATATCAGGTTTTCTAAATGGCGGCACTGTATTTTGAACAATTAATACCATTGTCACAGTATAACATTGAAAAAGCCTTAATCTTGGATTATCCATTTGGTTAGTCAATGCCTGAACAAACTTTATTAATAATTTTAGACTCTTATTCGCTGATTTTTTTTTTTCAATTTTGGTTCAGATTTACTTGATAAATTTATGCAAATTTTTTTTTATATTTGTTACTAAATTTTGTTTAAAAGAGCATCACTTAAAATTTTGTTGTTTTGGTTTTCTAGTTGTATCTAACAATTTTTGGCATTTTTTTAACATGTCATATGTAGAATTGAGAGTCTTCACCTCTTTTTTATTTTGGTGGTATAAGAAAGATTATACTTGTATTTAATTAATTGACCCACTCTTTCAAAATATCTGTTAGAACTAGGAATATGCAGCAGAAGAAACTAACTTCTGCACTTCTAAAACATTAATGCTAATTTAATCATGTGTTAAGATCTATACCAAGTGAAAATTGCATTTCAAGCACTTATTATTAAGAAAGTTATAAATTATTATTGTTAATTATGATACAATAATATTTCTTAATTCATTATATAAGAGACTATATATAAGCTTTACAATTTAAACACAACAAATTCATAGACACGTAACTGTATATCAATACCTGAACTCAATTTTAGAGTGAAAGAAGAAACACAATCTACTTATAAATTTGTTAATGAAAGCATGTCAAATGACGGATAAAGATCCCTATAGTAGGGAATCTTGTAGTTTTGTGTAGTATTTAATGCTTTGAAATGTACTACATGATTTTTTTAATTTAATTTTAACAAAAATTAAATTTGCTTAAAACCCTATGATAATACATTAAGACAATAATTTTTTTTTCATATAGAATGACAACTTACTAAAAAAATAAATAAGTTATAAAGTGTTAAAAATGAAAAAAAATTATTCAAAGTTATTTAGTTTTTCTTCTCTTCAAAATATTTACCGTGTATGATTTTTCCCTTTACACAAAAGCCAATATCATGGTACTAAAGTTTAATGTACTTTTATAGAACTAAGATATTAATTAATATTTTGTTTCATAATATAAAACATGTCCTTGCATCACTTAGTAAGTTTCTTTCCAATTTTTTAGTTATCTTAGAAACAAACATTTTTTTGCTCATATTGCTTATGCTTCCTATTTGTTTTACAATAGGTTTGGTTGTCACTCTTCAAGTAGCTAGTAATTATAGCCACATAAGTTATAGGAAATTTGCCAAACTCAACTGGGATTCTTTGAAGTAGGTTTTTGCTATTGTGTTTGGCTTTATTGTGCAAGGGATGGTGGCCCAGTCGATATTTTATTCGTTACTCAACCAAGAGTTACCTTCTATCAATTTTTTTTTTTACTAGGTAAATGACTAAGAGAGACTAAATTAAAAATTGAAAAAAATTTAAAAACAAAAAATAATTTTACTTACACATATGTAAAAGGAACTAATTTACCTTTATTATTACTATTATTATTATGTATCTTTGTTCTATTAACTATTGACTTAGTTAGAGGCAAATATGCTCTTATTACTCCCCTCAGTCGTAATTTTGAATCATTCTGAGTTAATGATTAAAATATCTTGCTCTATTAAGTTCCAGCTTATGATGCTTAATCAATGACAAAACATTTTTAAAATTTTTTCATGTTATCAAGAGAACTTTTATAGTCACTATTTGTAAATCAACCAGTTGGACATCATATGTTTTGATTTCGTTTGATTCTGACATTATCCTCTTTAAGAACTTTCAGATTCTTTATGTCAAACCCCAAATTTTTCCTTACAAGTCAAAACTGAGTTCAACCATTAGCAATGCCAACTCCGCTTCAAATGCTAGTAAAACTCATAAAGAGGACAGAAAAGTTTGTTTTGTCCAATATGGTTGTTTAATATTTTTTAATTGAACTTTGGATTAAAGCCATTAAACTTTCTAATTGTATATAAAAGTTTATGTTCATGAAATGCCAACAGCAACATTAAGTACCAAAGAGTTGTCATTGTCAAATGTTAATAGCACTAATTCTTATATAAATACATGGTTCTTGTGATGACTCCCTTCACCACAAATAAATTTGATTTCTTTTACCATTTTTTTTTACCTTACTATCCCTCTTCTATCCCACATCCACTCTTTATATTTTGTAATATGAGCTAGGTTGTTTAAATACCTTTGACTTTAATTCAGGGTGACACTAGTTCCATGGTCTAGATGAAATTGAAACTTGCATTGACCAGGCTTAAGGAACCTTAATTTAAGACAACTCAATAGGCCCGGTTAGTAAGAGTAAGAGTACTCTTTAGCTTGAGGAAGAAATGATGGCTAAAATGTTGAAGTTCAAGGCTCGACCACTGAATAAGAAGGTCTCCAGTCTATGGTTGTTGACTTTTGCATGTATAAATATATGTTCACTTTAATGCAAATTTTGCTAATACAACCTTTAAAAACCTAAATTACGACTAGAAGATCTTAAATCAACTTTTTAAACCTCATACGAGTGACCTAAGCATGTTTTGAAATCCTAATTCTAACTTCAAATCCTTAAAACTTTGAAACATTGGCATCCAAAACATAAATGCACTTTTAAACCTCTTACAAGTGACCAAAACATCTTTTAAAATCTCGATTTCAACTTCAAGTCCTTAAAATCTTTGAAACATTAGCATCCACTGTAAGATCCTAAAACCATTTTCTAAACCATAATTATAGACATTATAGTTCACGATTGCTAACCTTTATGTGTTCAAATTTAACATTATAGATTCTGTAAGTAACTACATTGCCTCTAATTCCAAGAAGTACACCCTAGCCACCAAAGTTTAAGGTAAACCACAATTCCATGATGAGAACAAGTGTTGTAAACAAATCAATCACGATGTTAGATTAAAGAATTTTTTTACTTTCAGGAATTTCATATAGAAATAACAACTAAGGACCATCAAAATGCTTATTCAAATTCAGTGGCTTCAACAAAATTGTCACATTAGGTAGTTCTTTAAGCAACATCAACCCTCTGAGCCACAACTTTGATTAGTTAGACATTTTATTCCTTTTTGCAAAATAGGAACCCTGGAAGCCTCATCTCACAGAGCCTAAAACGCCAATACTCCAAACAACACTAAAGGCCCACCTACCAAGAGTGAAAAGTTCATTAGAATTAGAGCAGGACGAGCTTGAAATTTAAAGCTAGGCCTCCAAATAAGAAGGTAGTTATGTCATGCCAACTACACAGTTACCAACTTCAATGACATCTTTACATTTCTTAACCAACTAAGAATATATTTTGCTTGTCAGATCGTTGAAAGTAAAGGGGATATTGGAGTATTTTGTCATGCCAAGAAACATGTTACCCAACCCCAAGAATTTCATTTCGTAACAAATTAAAGGATTCGTCTGCTTTTTGTGGTAGTAGATTTTTTTGACAAGGTAGTCTAAAATATGATATATTATGCAACTCTACCCACAAAATTATATAGTGTGAAATAAAAATGGGTAAATACTCATAATATTAAATAATAAATTATCACACTTTTTCATCATTATCTAGTATCTGGTTTTGCAGCTATCTTTGAATTCTAAACATGCACACATGAACCACGTTCCAAGAAACATAACACTAAATCCATTTCATCTCCACATAGATGTTGGTCTATTTTTTTCAATTCATTTATGTGCAGTAATTGGATGGTTTCTCCAAATACCAATAATCAACATATTTTTCTATCTTGTCAGGAAAGAGGTGCTGAGAAATAGAAGAAATTTTTCATGGAACTTTTACATAAATAGTTGGAAAAGGAAAGGGCCATAATTCCCAAAGGTAATTCGTACCCTTTTACCACCAACTATTCCGTGGTATAATAGCTTGTCTTCGTGGTTCAATTTGACTCTAGTTGCTAATAAGATAAATGTTATTAATATAAATCCTCAAATACCATAAGTAGATCCCACCAAAACCAGAGCCAGTCCAACTGGAGAGCCTAGTGAGACATGAGTAAGAAATGGATAGGGAAATGGACGAAAGGAAACAAAAGTATAGAGAAGAGGCTCAAATGAGAATTTGCAAGGCACAGCTAGTCTTAAAAGACTAAGCAACAACTTTTAGCTTACATTGGTAGCTGAAGAAAAACAAGTCAATTAAATTTTTCCTTATTGATATTATCTTGTGCAGGTACCTAATCACAGTTCTTGAGAAGGTTCACTAACCCCTTACACAAGTTAATGAATTCAACTTTCATGTGCATGATCGGGCAGTAGATAGAGCACAGTTTAATCAAAAGGTAACCTCTTAGTTTTTTTTTTAATTTTTTAATATGGTTTAATTCATACGTGAAAATTTACAATTGATCACTCTAAGAATATCAACTATGTGAGAAAATGCTTGTTTTCAAGTATTTCTTCTCCAATTTTAATCTAACTTTAGTTATTATTTTTCATTATTATGCTTGAATGAGTTTCTTAACCTGAACAAGGGATTAGGAAGAGTAATTTGCATATAAAAATTGAGAAAGAATGAAGCTTGGTGTAGGTATCATTCATTTGTAAGCCAAAGGAAGTGGAGTTATTAAAGCTAAAATTTTTATCCATTGTCGTGACAATTCCTGCGACAAAACTTTATGCTAATGTGGATTATTGAAACATATGTTTTGGACTCTGAGGAGTGGCTGTGTGGCACGTGACCTCTGATTGGAGCTGAAGGAACCCTAATGAAGAGGAGGCAGCTAGTAAGACGTACAACATTAAGAGAAAGACGCAAGATAGAGGTAGTAAAAAAAAGAGGACTGTGGTATCTAATTGGAAAATCTTTTTTCAGTTTTTTGACGACAGAAAGTGGAGTGTTGGGAGGAGAAGCGGAAGATCAAATTGAGAGAGTAGGCAATACATTAATTGGGGTCAAAAGATCTAGAGTTGGGTAATCAATTTCATTATTATTTATCTTTATTCCAAATTTTTTAGTTGTACTAGCCTATGAATAGTTTGAAGACTATTTTGATTTTTATTATCATAAACTAAATGTTCTTACCTAGGGTTGTTATTTGAACCTGAATTTGCACAATGCTTTGAGTTGTTGTCATCATATTTAGTGAATTACATTAGTGTTTAATGAAGCTTGTTATGGATGATTATGTTATTTGTTGATTGGCCACCAGTTGATAGTAAATTAGCTTGAATTAGTGTTGGAAAGTTCAATTCAAATGGGATCTAGCTTGATTAGTGTGAGTTCTTCAAGTGATTTGGGGATTTATATCTATACAAGAATATATAGGTTGTCTCACATAACCTATTCAATATTGAGCTTCAATTTGACTTTTAGAATTTAGGTTCCCATATAAATATGTTGAATTGCAAATTACGGAGGTTAACATAGCAATTTTAGGAAAATTTTATGCATTTGGTTATTAAGGTTAACACTATGTTTTGCTGCAATGTTGTCATGACATTGTTGCAACAACAATAAACAGAGTGCAAATAAGAGGGAAAATAGCAATCCTAGCGCTTTTTTTTATTAAAAGTTGTTGATCTTTCTCTTTTATTACCTCTTTCATTAGCTGTGGAGTTCTATTTCTAGTTTCATTAGTTAATTTCATTTGTTTAGATTAGTTACATAGTTAAACTCCTGTGACTTGATATTGTTACTTCATATTCATTTTATTTTAATCAGGTTTATTAACATTAGTTTTTAATACTCAATTCTTGGGGGACAATACGTTCTCAGTACTATATTACTTGAGTGATTCAGTGCACTTGCTGATCCGACCAATAACGGTATTAAAATTTTGTAATTGTACTGATCAAGAAAAAGGAAATGATGTACAAGCGATATAAATAAGAGAGTGAGGCAGCAAGGATGGTATGACACTTTCCATATAAATATACCATATTTGATCTTTTATTTTGCTCAATAGTGACATGATGAATATGAAATTACACAAATTGAAGAAGAGAAAGTTTTGAAATAATTTAGAAGAACCATGGTCCCCCATGCTAGATCGATTCCTAATTTTAACCATCCATTTTTTCCCGAGAAGTATGATTAAATACAACCTCTCTCTCATAATTTTCTTTTAGTATTTTACTTATTCAAAAGCACTATTAATGATGAATGTGCATGATTGTTAACAAGTCAGCTAAGGAGGTAACAAAACCTAAGTCACTAAACTTGCATGTAATTCATAGAAAAGAAAGGTGATAAATGTTTAATAGCACATATCTTGTGTGTTCAAGAATTCTTGAACCCACTCGACACACCTCTGTGTAAAAGGTTATTGGGATATTAATAAACCAATAACAATTCTTGGTAGATGTAAGGTGTAAAATATCTATTTTGTAAAAGGTCATTGTTTAATCAATATAAATTCATTTTGTAGATGTAAATCTATATTAAAAATGCAATATGTGATACCTCATCTGGACATATTTTAGGGTTCTATGTTGTTTACTTAATTAGGATTTAGTAAAGTGGTAGATTGTGTTTTAGATATTACTATTTCCCTTCCACTTAATAATCCATACTACATTTTCATATATTCCCTTTAACCTTTTTTGTCTTTTCAATTTTAATTACAAAGCATTTAATTCATTTTCTAAACACTTGATAAACATCTTAGCGGTGCTTTTAGTGGCACCCATCCTTAGAAGTGGTTTGCCTGCAATTCAATTAATGTTTGAAATAATTGTAATATCATGTTGTCCTCACATATACATAAACTTTGCTTGCTTGTGTATTTTGTTCTCTTTTATTTCTTATCATATGGCTATTATAGTAATAGGCAAGGTAATTAAGATCAAAATTTTATATAAGATTGATTAAGTAATAAAATAGATGGAACATGTTAGTTCAGATTGAGAAAAGATCCTACTATATAAAATAAATAACTAAATATGTATATATTCACATATACATGACCATTATCAATTGAATATCGCAATATTGATTGCTGCAAATTAAATGTGCTTGCTACAGCTTACAGGTATAAACACGTTGTTCTATTTTAAGAAGTATCTCAAATCTTTCCTTTTTCTAAATATCTTGTTGTTGGTTATATATAAAGGAAGAACTACTTTCAAATTTGAAAGCTTCCTTTTGACAAATATGATATTTTTTTTAGATAAAATTTTTATACACATATTTATTTTATATTTGATCTAACAGTTCATCAATGTTTATAACATTACTATAAATAGTATTTTATATGCTGCTCTATAAGAAAATTTTTATAGTTTTGTAACATATATAGCTTATGGAATGCAACAATATTTTCGGTTGAGCCCTAGACTAATTTTTTTTATTTATTAAAAAAATAATAGGCACTATATATATATATATATATATATATATATGTATATTTATATGTATACACATATATTATTCTTACTTTGTAACTTATTTTCATTAACTTCTTCATAGGTTTTAATTATTCATACAAAGTAGCTAAGTTAAAGAAAAAAAAAACTACATATAACTCCCCCACCTCCCACCAAAACACCCTAAAAAAAATTTTAATTATACTCATAGTTGTTATAATTAACACCAATAGCTCAAATACATCGAGTTTCCTTTGATCCCAAAACATTGTGATATAAGTTGTTCTTAAACATAAGTTTTGGGATCAAATTATGACAATAGTTATTTATTACGAGGGAAGATTATATCATGAGGGAGGGAATGAAATAATGCAAAGTCCCCAAAATTAATTGTTTCATTGCTTTGAGGTTTTTGAAGAAAAAAATTCTCATTGTTTTCATTTCCATTGATGATTGTTATTTTTTGAACAATCATTATAATGATTGTTAAATATAGACTTACATGCTTTTACATCCAAAGTTTAAGAAGAATTCAGTAAATATTGGCTTTTGAATTTAAAAGAGTTTCATGTTAAAAATAATAATAATGCCCCTGCCAAAATTATTTTCACTTCATAAAAGTATATGACAGTCTTATTAATTTGATATATGAAATCTTGGTCCTACATATTGTTTTGTGGGTTCGTATTTCATAAAAGTATATGATGACTCTCTTGAGATTGACTATTTTATGATGTAATGACTAGTTAATATCACATTGAACAACATTTATTACATTTAAAATATCCTCTATATTACTAAGCATATGTACTTATTGATTTTTCACCACTTGAGAGTTGTACTCATCTTATTTCAACCATTTGGGAGTGGGTTCAACTAATTGATATAAAACATGAATTTAATGTAAAAGGCATATAACATGTTGCATGAGAATATTGATAGTAATTGAAATTGGCCTTTTGTTGATATTACTATGAAAGGGTTGTCAAAACATTGTAACTTTTAATATATAACTATGTATTGCAGATTATTATTTTGTTCAAAAGGTGGGACATAGTGCTTTATGAGAATCAAGAATTAGAATATCTGGACTCACAAAGTTTATAAAAACTGAGTTGTTGATTTTCTCCATCACATTTGATCCAGATAGTTTCTTTCCCAAGTGGTTTCACATTTCCCTTTACTTCAATTCCTAGACAGTTTAAGATGATGAATATCCTTTTGCACAAATGATGTTGTTTACGAATTTAAGGAGTCAACACACTGGTGACAAAAAGTTGATTATTATCTCCTGTTTACCCCTTTGTAGGCTCTGTTTTAATCTATTTACCTACTATATATATATATAGATATATATATATATATATATATATATTATTAATCAAGTGATTGGAACATATCACTATGGAAAATCTTTTTTGCTAAATCAACTTCTCTCTCTTTCTTGTTATAAAGTTGAATCTTTTATAGCTGCTAAAATTTTTCCTCAATACCTCCAATTTATAGAATTTCAGTTCGTATCTAATAGCTTACAATAACATAATGTAAATTAGTGTGCTTGTTCTGTTAGACTTTGGTGTTGGACACATGCATGACACTAAGACAAAAGGTGGGTGGAGATGTCCCTTTTTCTCTTGTTTATGCTTGATTGGCAGAGATAACATTTAAAATTTTTATTCTCTTTTGGGTCCCACCATACAAGAATATGGGTTTAGGGAACACCAATAGACTTCGATATTGATCGAGTGAGAACTTCAATTTTTCACCTTGGCACAGAAGGATTTGAAAGTGTTAGGAAGTCAAATGTATATGATGATTAGTAATTTTAGACTGATAATGCAATTTATGGTAATTGTAGTTTGAGTTCATTGTGATATATCATTTTTTCATGGTCCTTTTTTTTTATTTTATCTTTCAAGACTTTTACTCCTGCAACTGTATTGAGTTCTGTGCTTATTTATTATTTACCCGAGACAATTAGTTATTTTCCTTTATCCCCTCTGGCAACCCTTAATTTTATATTAGTTGTTTTTTTTTTGTCATGTTGTAAAGTTGGATAAACAAATAAACAATGTCTTGTTGTTTAATAATTAACAATTTAGAAAAGCATATATGCATGAATAAGTGTTGAGTATATAGATGTTCAATTCTAGGTACTTTCAGTGAACATATTCGTCTTGGTGATGATTTTGCCTTACAATTGTTGGGTTTGCCCTCAAAGTCTGACTTAGTTCTAGCGTTAAAAACGATATGAGTCGACTAGTTATTTCAAGATCATGCATTTAGTGGAGGTATTGTTTCAAAGGTGGTTTTTAATTTCGTCCTTTCCAGAATATGATAGTATATGTCTTAAAAGGGGAAAGTGAAGACCACTGACAAAGGATTTGGGGGTTCCTAGGTGTTTCAGCATCATCAATTGTTAAAATTTTTGTGGAGGGAAAATTGAAGAATGTAGCTAATATAGCTTGCCAAGTTGAACAATTTATTAGGGCTCTAGGTCCTTTAGATGGATGTGGAATCCTTGTTAAGGATGTAGAACTTTCATATTGTTTTCATGGATTTCCATACACATATTTAGACAAATTACTCTGGTTTGATATGGGGAAAGAAAGTCTATTTTATGTTGTGTGTCAATTCTGAAAATGGATCAATTGTGAAATTACCTTTTTAAGTATGAAAACAAAGCAATTTTTCCTCTTAGAAACTTGATTGCTTGCACATGTCTACCAATTATAATTTTTAATTGCTTAATGGAGGCCAAATAACTTTAAATCCCATGACTATGAGATGTCCCTATTTAAATTATTTTTGTGGCCATTCTAAAATGTTTTTTTTTTCTCTCCAACATGCTTATATTTTTGCCTATTTAGATACATGAAGTTGACATTTCTCGATTATCTTTTTCAGTTAAACTTGTTGAAGAATTTTATGGCACTTAGGTTATATCTTAATGAAATTTTATTTTTTTCAATATCATGTGTCCTTACAACTCTTCTCTCTCAATCTCTCCTTTTATTGTTGCTGTACATATTTTGATCACTAACTTGATTGTTTGATTTTGCATATTTCAATATCATGACCAAGTTGCTCCCATGTTTCAAACTAGTGTCATCCAAGGACGAGGCATTTGAGCTTTGTTGTTGATTCGAACATGTTTTCATTAGCATTGACCATTGTGATGGATTGCAACGAAGGAAGCTGCGCCAAAAAGAAATAGGGTGATGGTTGTTGCTTTAGGCATCAAGTTTTCAAAAAAGCATTGAAAGAGATGACTATGGTATGTTTTATCCTTCTCTAAATCCTTATCTTTGTTTGTGTTTGTATATTTTGCCCGAACCATCTAATGGCAGAATCTAAGCTTTCATTGGTCGTTTATTTTGTCACAATTCTTATTTTTGTCGGTCATGGATAATCATACTCTCTAACCTATTATAATTCAATAAATTGTTGACCCAATATGTCTCTGAAAAATAAATTAATGATCATTTTTCCATTTAATAAATTCTCCTTTCTTCTACATTCATTTTATGGTAATTAAATTTCTTTTAATGCTTAAAATTGACAAACTACAATTTCACATAAAAACCTGATTTTTCAATTTTACCTAGTTTCAGGTTTCATTTTGGGCATTTTAACGTATCTGCTATCCTTGGGTAGAGGAATTAGTGAAACCTGTAGCTGCAATCCAAATTCCATGCAAGTGTTCCTTATTTTTTTCTTTAAGAGTTTTGAATGTCGCAAGTATGTAGTAGCCTAAGTAACAAAATTTAGGAAAAATGTTTCTTTTGGTCCTCAATCTTTTATTTAACTTTTAGTTTAGTCCCTATAATGTAAAAGTTTATAATTAAATCCTTATCATATCTAAATATTTTGATGCCCCCAAAATTACATTTATGCAAACATTTTTTAAATTTTATTAATGTAATTGATTATATATTAACTCAATTATTTGAAAATATGTGGTTTTAGTAATCATAAAAGTAAAAATAAATAATGAAGCAAAATTAACTAATATATAAGTTAAAATGTTGACAAAAATACAATAGTAAGGACTAAATTATAAATCATTTGAATTATGCAGATGTTATTATAGATTTTCCTAGATTCAATCCCATTAGTTTTTTTTTTTTTTTTTGTACCTTTTATTCTCAGGATTGTTGCTGATAATCCTTATTTAGTCCTCATTCATAAAAGCTAGCTTTGATTCTCAAAATTGTTGTGATACATACTTTCTCACAGCAAAATTCTAGTAAGACAGTAAATGAAGAAAAAAAAGGAAATATTTTGTTAATATCTAATTGATAGTTAAATATTCAATTTCAAATTTAAGTATTTATATCATATTCAATATCATCAAAAAGACTAAATTATCAAATAATTTATTGTTTTAAATGTGATAATTAATTTAATTTTGAAAATTTAGTTGTAGAATAACTATTAATTACGTAATTTTTAAGAAAATACTTACAATTAAATAAATATCATATATTTCGAAATTAAAGTAAAAAGATAGGTAAATTAATTATTATTCGAAATTTAATTATATTTTAAAATAAAATTATTGATTAATCAATTCATTTTATAAACTTTATTTTCATAACCCTCAAATTTCTTATTTCATCCTCTGTCATAATTTGGAATCCTCAAACTATTTTTTCTTCCCCTACCATAATTTTCATTTAAAATGCTTGTAAATATTAAAATATTGAAAATTTTGAATTAATAATATTTATTATAATACAAATTTTATAATTTTTCTATCATTGATCTTTAAAATTTTCTAAAATAAAATTTGGGGGTAAGGGGTAGGGGAAGAATGGTGCAGCCTCCTTTATTAGATAAGGGTGCAACTCTCTTATAAAATAAAAATTTTGTTATAATTTTATATACAAAATTGTCAATAAAATAAAAAGTTTTATAGAATAATCTATTAATTAATTTATATGATGAAATAAGATGTTATGTATGATAATTTATTTTAGTTCATAAAATGATTTTTGAAATTTTCATATCAATCTTAATTTCTTAATTTTAAATTTTAATTCATCAAATTTATACAATTCCTTTAATATCAATCACCTCATTAATCCAATTAATAAATTTTTGTCAATGATACAACACACTCAGAGAAATTGCAACCTAATGCATTTATAAGACGTGACATCCCTCCTCTTCGTTTTTTTTTTCCATATATAATTCTTCCAAATTTTTATCACTGAAATATTTTTTTTTTCCCTTTTTTTGCAAATTTGAAGACAGCAAAAATTCAAGAACAATTAACAAATAAGCAATGCAATCTTTGAAGATGAAAAATCTGTTAAAAAGAGAGAGAGAGAGAGAGAGAGATAAGTTTTTTTTTTCATTTTCAAAAATAAAAAAGCACAAGAATGGGATAACTCTCGGTTTTCCCTCTCATTTTTTTTTCAAACTTTTCTCATTTTTTTTTTCAAACTTGGCTGTATTGAGTTGTTAAACTCCTATACAAATTCTTGATCATGAAAGAAATTCATTTTAGGCATCAAAACTCGGCTTTGTTTACGCATTTTAATCAGAAAAATGACCCAAAAAAACACCTTTTTGGAATGTCTGACATTGTGGCCATCATTTGGCAACTATCATAAAATGCCATCAATGTTTTTTTTTGGTCATTCCCAAAGTCATAATCTTCAATTTTAGTCGTAGGTAAAATGGGTTGGGCTTGTTCCTAGAATATGGACCTTGTTTGGTTTGAAAAAAAAAAAAACTCAATTTGAAAAGATGCTTGTTGAGGAGTGTATTTTTGAAACAAATGTCTAAATTATTATATATAAAATCGAAAATGTAAACAAATCCAATATGTTTTCGGAAAACGTATTTATTGGTGAATTTTGTGTCAGTGATACTGAATTCATATTTATGATTAAAGCGATATAGTTCTAATGCTTGCAGATCACATACAATATGTATATCTTATTGCAAATTTTACAGTATTGTAGATCCAAATCTAATTCTAACATGTATTCAAGGTGGCAATTTTTGAATTAATTCATTCATTAACGATAGTTTAGTAAACATAAGTTGAATTAATTTGTGGCATTGGATCAAACTTAGAACCTTCAATGGGTGACAATAAATTCACAGAAGTACTTCACAAAATCACCAACCCAACATTGTAAAAATTGTTTTTTTATATTTATTGTTTAAAGATATATATATATATATATATATATATATATATTATCTTTAAAACTATTTTCGAAAATTGTTTTACAAACTGTTTCCAAAAACAATGGAATGACAATCAATACACAGACGCCCATGTACTTGCCAGAAAAACAATGAGTAAAACACTTATTGGGTCAATATTCTTCGTAATAGTTATGACCAATTTTTTAGTGTGCTTAATTTAAGGAGAAAAAATAATTGTACAGAATATTTAAAAATTGTTCACGCAAAATATTTTATTTGGATAGCTAATTAAAAATGTTCAGATTCTGAAGAATTTAATCAAGGAATTGTTTGATCAAAAACCAAAAATTCGTACACCTTGCTTTTATATGGAATTTTATATGCGATCCCGAATATTTTAAAATAATTTTTAAATTAAGATTCTTCATGATAAATATCTTAAACTTAAACTTATAATATTCTTAATTTTCAATTTCTGCACACAATTTTGGAAGTGATGAGGAGCAGCTGTACAACCAAATTGTAAATTAAGAAAGAAAAGAAAGGAAGATGATTCCTCTTTGGGAATTGTAGTTATGAGGCCCATTCCTTTCCCTTTCAAATTATTCATATCCGCAAGTTTGCTTGCTTTATCTTCTTCTCCTATTTTACATACAAATTGAATCAAAACATATTTAAATATTTATTAATTTGGGTTTAATTTTTACAAATATTTTAGAATAAAATCTTGAACTTACTAAGTAGATATAAGAGAGTAAATTCTTAAATCCAATTGTCAAAGGGGTTAGGAAACTTAGGCTGCATTTGGTATATCAAAAGAATTGGAAAAGCAGAGAGAAATGATGGAGGGAGGCCAATTTCCAATGTTTGTTATGATGGGTTAAGCATTCATGGGAGACCACACTCCCATCATCCATGGGAAAATCACTCCCATCAGTGGCTTGTAGGAAATGTACGGCACTTCAATAAAAGGGTGTTAATTTGACGAAATTGCCCCCAAATTATATCACGTTACCAACTCTCAGCATTTCAAATCTGCCTATTACATAATTTTAAAAAAATAGAAAATAATTGACTTTAAATAATATAAATATTTTAATATATTTTGAAATATTTATTACATAATAAAATATAAAAATAATTTATCCATATTTATTATAAATAATTTAATATTTTTTATTAATATTACCCTAAAAATAATTTTTTATAATATTAATTTAATATTTTTAGCATAAGGGTATTTCAATCTCTTTATCCATTATTATTCTCATTCTATTATTATCTCTATTATACCAAACAAACTTCACAATTCTATTCCTTTTTTTCATTCTCAACATAAGAAATAGATTTTGACATCAAAACTTTTGATTACATTCTATTTCTTTCTCATTCTTTTTCCTATTCCTTTTTCCATTTACCTTCATTTTGCATTCCAAACAAAGCCTTTGGACCATTGTCATGATTTTTATTTTGCTTCTAAATAGCAAGAACTATAAATTTATTATATTCTTTTACTTTTTATAAGTCTGATTATCTAATTTTGAGAAGAATACCAAGGATGTATTTGGATAGAAGGGTTATAATAAAATGATACATAGAGAAATGGTTAAAATGAGTTAAAACATTGTTTTGAAGTTTATGTTTTAATAAAATAAAATAACAAATAGAGGTCTTTAAGGATTTTTTTTATTTACTATTACATTATAATTTAAAATATCTGTTCATACTAAAATTTGAGTCCAAAATTACTCAGATTAGTAGGATAAACCTGACCATTAAGTACTTCTTCTATTCTCGATCTTTAAGAGTTAAAATACCTCTTTTTTGTGTCAATCTTTTAAATTGGGAGTTGAAGACAAAATTAAATGACTTTTTCAATTAAATCATTATATATATATATATATATATATATATATATATATATATAGATATAAAGATAAAACAAGTACAACTAACACTATTTTATTTTATAAGAATAATGTTAAGAAAAATTATAAGTTATGTTACTCTATTAATTTTAGGTATAATTTTTAAACAATGTTTTTCTATTTTTTTAAACTTTCAAATATGACTCGCAACTTTTTATTTTATCTTATTTTATTTTAGTCATTTCATTTTATTCTTTCTTAAATATTGATAAATTTTATGATATCTCCAAAAAGTTTCCCAAAATAAATGAATGTTAAATTTTTCCTATTATAAACATAATATTAGTAAAAGGTTTATATTGTTATATTCTTTCCTTTGCACTTGTTTCTTACTAAAAAAAACACACACATTGTTGTTATCTTGTCATGAATGTCATAAACACTATCCTACAAAGTTTATTATTTGTATCATGCACATATAATTTTGTTTGAATTTAATCGTTCGTAGCTTTATAACTACAAATTTGTTGAGTCTACCTCTACGTTATTTACTTTAATTTAATCCTAAACTAGTTTAAATAATTTTAATAACTTGATATAAAGTTTATAGTATTGAAAAAAGATTAATCATGGTTTTAACTAATTTTTACAAGATTTTTACTAAACATTTATTTATTTTGATTCATTATTATATCATAATTCATACTATTTGTTCATATTAAGATTCAATTTCAAAACCATTTTGATAAGTTTGAAGAGCCCTATCATTAAATTACTCTAACTATGCTCATTGATTATTTACTTTAACCATGGATAAACAACAACTTTTCATTGTACTATAGAGTCAAAACATTCCTACTAAATAAAATTTTAGTGTGGCCAATGCTCCATATTATCTTTAACCATGATAATAAAATATTTTATATATTTATATGTGTGTGTATTTTTAAAAGTTGAACATTTTTATTATTAAACATAATTTGTCATTTTTATATTAACTTATATATTATACCGATATTAATTAAGTATTAAAACAAAAACTGTGAAATAAATTTTAAAATTACGAAAGTTCATCTCTTTCAAGATAAAACTCTTCATAAAATTACACATAAATTAATACAAAAACTATAAGTAGAGGTTAATGTAACAATTTTCTAAAGTATATCAGAGAATTTGAACTAGTCACACTATTCTTATCTTCAACACACGCTTTTATCACCTTGGAAATGTTTTATCACCCAAATAAACAAATGTTTAAAGAAATAAAAGATAATAAAACATAAAATTAGATTATTTTTTAAAATAAGCGATAACATTATTTAGTTTAAAACTAAAAGAATTAGTAAAAATTATATAAAATTAGATGAGATATATATATATATATATATATATATATATATATATATATTAAAAAACCTTTTATTCACTAAATAAAGTAAACATGTGGCATATGTTAATCTACATATGTTTGTGGAGAAGAAAAGTTGGGAATATGATTCCCTAACCAAACCCGACAATATATTAGGGGTATTAGATCACGATAATAGTCATTGATTATATTCTTAATTATCGAAAGGAAATTATTGTGTACACTCAAATTGAGAAACAAAAGTAAAAGAAATTTGTTGAAACGAGGCTAAAGAAAATGTAAGATTATGCTCGAAGCAACTCTTTTATTATCACTCTAGTACTATGATTTTATTAGGCATCAATAAATTTAGCCTCATTCATACATGTTAAGATTATGATGAAAAATCCCTTATTTTAGCATAAATAATTAAATATGAAAATTTAACTAAACACTCATCTGTTCAATTTTTTATTTTATATATATATATATATATATATATATATAGAGAGAGAGAGAGAGAGAGAAAACTGATCCAATTACCTACTTAAATTAGTCATATATATTATTGTCTCGTTAAATTTATATATTATATTTATTTGATATTAACATTTTTATTTTTAATAGTACCACAATAATAAATAATTGTATAAAAATTATGATATTAGAATACAATTCATCTCTCCTAATTTGTCTTGTTTGCTTATGATCAGCGCTAGTGATAATAAAGAAAGCTGGATTATAAGTGCTACATGAGTTATAACTTAAAATAAATAATTAAAAGAAAACAAACTAGGAACAATATTATCTTAAGCAGTCTGTATATGCCATGCTTCTATAATTTGGAACAAAACTATTCCATTCAATGAAAGAAGAAATTGATGAACTAAAAATAAATAAATAATTATTAATGGATATTTATCACTGTATCTTTTAGTATAAAACTATAAATAATAATATAATATTGAACTGAAAAATTAATTATTTGTATATTTTTTACAATCAAAGTTTGAAAACTTAAATGTTAAATACATAACAAATTTCAGTACATATGTTTTATGAAAAGGAAGCATTTCTCAATAATTGAAATCATCATTTTTTAAGTCAATACAGGTTGGTTATTTGCTGTTTATTTAATCTCATTTAGTGATCAACACTTTTCTTAAATAAATCTCCTGACATGCAGCTGATTGAATAATTTTTTTTAATTAAAAAATTGTTCACAATTCTAAACACATCTTAATCAATAATTTTGAGAATATCTATAAATTCTTTTGTTAAACAATTAGATCAATCAAAAAGTAAAAATATAAAAAAAACATAATAATCATATGAACAGTACTAAACCCTCTTCCATCTATGTGGATCATAAAAAATTAATTAGGGGGAGAATTATAAATTAACCTAATTAACTTCTTTTAACAATTTAAATTAAGACACCGTGTAATTCTTTTAGCTTGAATCATCAAGTTAGAATTACAGCTTTATTTTAGAATTGTGTTTCATTATTTGATGTAAAAAAAAAAAATTGTTTGTATTTCAACAGACTTAGAAATTGACTCGTGATACGGTGGGCTAATAAAATGATAATAACATATGTACTAAAACATATACATTTTTTAAATGAGTATCAGTTTCAATTTAATTTTTTAATAATATAAATATTAAAATATTTAATTTAAATTTAGTTGAAAATAAAAAATTAAATGTATTTATTTTTATATTAATAAATGACTAAATTAAGATTAAATGCATTAATAAAGAATCAAATTAAGGATAAAAATTAATGAGAGACTATATTTAGATGAGACTCATCAATAGAACACCAAATTGAGACTAAAAAATTAATAAGATCAAATTGAGATTCAACTTAGGGACCAGAATAGTGTTTTACTTTTTTTAAATATATTAATCATGCCATCAATTTATTTAATTTTAATGAAATTGAAATAAAAATTAATTAAGATATATAAAAATTCATTTAAACTACATTCGGTCATAATTATCTTTTAAAAAAAATTAAAAAAAACCATTTCAAACGTCAGAGGGTTTGAAACTTTCTATGCCTTAATTTTAGGAAAAGAAAACAGCGGGCCTATTGAAAGCGGCATGACATTGATCAGTATATTATATAACTTGAGTACTTCACTAGGAACCTTACATTCAAATGTTACCTTGACCTATGTACTATTTTTTTCTAATAAGTGTGTTCACATATCTCACTTTTATTTGTTTATTTAAAAAACAATTCAAGTGACTTTGCAGTAAATTAATCAAAAGATTAAACTTAAATGTGACTCATTATATATTATTAAATTCTTAAATAAGATTACAATATGTGTAAACACATTTTTTAATATAACTCAATCGTATAATGTTAAGTTATGAAAATTATATATTCGTCTATAAATATAATGCACTTATTATATGTTATAAAAAACGATCTTATCGTATTTTAACTAAGTTTATTTTTAAATGAATAAAATATTATTTTTATTTCTTATTAATATTTGATTTTTAAATTAATTCTTTATTAATTTTATTCTCAATTTATTTTTATTATTTTTTATTTTCAATTTGGTCCCTTACTAATTTAACCATAGCACATTTTATCTAAATTCAGTTAAGATTAAAAGATTAAATTAAGAATAGATTGATAAGTGAGAAACCTAATTAAGAATAGTAATTAGTAAAAAACCTAAATTTAAATACAATATCTTAGATTAAAATTCTCAACTAGTCTCTTAAAAAACATTCTTTTAATGAAAGGAAAATACAGTTGAATAATGGATAAAGTGTTAGAGAATGACTCAAGACTTTTCATGCCTACAATGTAGTTTACTAATTCATATAGTTTAATAAAATATTTTAAAATTTAATTTAATTTATTCTAAAACTTCCTGATTTGAGATGTTAGAATCCTGACCTGAGACTCATTGAGTATATGTTTGAATATTATGTCTCAATATTTCAAAATAATATCTTTTAAAGTAAATAAAATCTAATTACAAAACTATTGAAAATAATTTCAAATTTAATATATTTTACAAAACATTACATTCAAGTGTTTCCTTGACTTATATACTATTTTTTTTAATAAGTGTGTTCACATATCTCACACTTTCAAGTGATTATGCAGTAAATTAATCCAAAAATTAGACTTAAATGTGACTCATTATATATTTATTATATTCTTAAATAAAGTAACAATATGTGTAAAAACATTTTTTTAATATGACTCAGTCGTGCAACGTTAAATTATAAAAATTATATACTTATTATATTGTTATAAAAAATAGTCATATATTTATCATGTTTTAACTAAGTTTATTCTTAAATGAATAAAATATTATTTTTATTCTTCACTAATCATTTAATTTTTAATCAGATCTCTTATTAATTTTTATTTTTTATTTGATATCTCACTAATTTTTATTTTTAATTTAGTCTCTTACTAATTTCATTATTAACATGTTTAGTCTAAATTTAATTAAATTTGAGAGACTAAATTGAAAATATATTGATAAGTGAATGACTTAATTAATAATAGAATTAATAAGGAAACAAATTAAGAATATAAATTAATAGAAAAACTAAACTAAGAACCAATTAATAATTAAAGGATTAAAATAAAATTTTACTTGTTGTCAAATAATATAAAATGTCTTAAATTCAAGTTCTCAAACACTCCCTTGGAAAACATTCATTTAATGAAAGGAAAATAAGTTGAATAATTCATAAAAGTGTCAAAGAAAGGCGCAAGACTTTTCATGCCTACAATGTAGCGTTGCCCACGATCAACGCAATTGATCTTCTCTATTAATTCATATTCCTACTATAACATATCATATTTAATTATAATAAATTATTAGACGAAAATTTAATTATTTAAATTTATAAATTAAAAATATAATTATAAATAATTATATTAATTTAATATAAACATAAACTATTAAATTTTTATTAAATAATTTATTATAATTAAACATAATATTATATTCCTAATAAAACATAAGGTTATCTAAATTGCTTTTATACTACCGCGAACTTTCAGGTGTACATGCCTCACTTATTGTTGGTGGCGGCGGGCTAGTGTGATCATGCGCCTTTTAAGACATATATTTTGTTCACACAGTAATATAATATTATTTTCCCAACAATGATTTTAAAATTAGTAGCCTGTTACTATTTAATTTGATTTCTCTTTTGATAAACTCTTCACTTTTTACCTACACATAATTATATATAAATATATATATAAAGAAAAGTAGTTAATTGCTTGTAAAAGTAACATTGGACTATACTTGTAATAGATAAGTTAGTTGATAAGATGATATGAAATTATATATATAAGAATGATTTTTGGAAAGGTATGAGTAGAATACTATAATCTTAATCCCCCAATTCGTATTTAGTGAGTAAAAACTTTCTTATCTTCGTTAAATTTTTAAATCCCTGGACTCATTTATTTAAAAAAAAAGTTTGAAATGAATAAGTTTTCTTAAATTAAAACTCATTTATATGAAATTTATTTATACGAAATTATAAGGAATAATAAAGTATCTTAAACATATATTAAAATAATGTTAAAATATTTTTTATGAATTAGCATTAATATATTATTATTGTAATTTTGTTGGATTAATAATTAGGCAATCATCTTTAGTCAAAATCAAGAATAGATTTGTTCTATATTAATTTTAGATAATTAATGATAGGTTAAATTCACAAATTTATTAGATAGACGCTCAACTGGCACTATAATACTTGTTAATTACAATTATCCTATTAAATTATTAATTAAGGGTTGAAAGAGATATTTTAAATTTATTAATAATTATTTAATTAATTATTAATCTCAAGGAAAAAAGGAGTGGAAAGTTATTTTTTGAAAATCAATTAAATTAATTATTTTATATTTTACCAAATAACTAATGGAATATATACTGTATTCTAACCCCTCGATTCTTGTCTCTCTAAGTATTTTGACTTTTATTTCCTCTTTATTGTACTTGCTCTCTCCATGCATGATTTGGGTGTTGCATATTGTAAATCTTTACCAATCTTTAGTGATTAACTATGATTGTATTTCGATCGTTTTCCGATAAGTTTTTTTATTTGACTAATTCTTCCAAATTTTTCTAGCACATAATTCAAAACATAAAATGCAATTTGGATGTATTTTTCTTTTACTTCAATATTATATTATATTGACCAATATATATAAATGTATGTGTAAATGTGAATGAAAAATTTTTATATAAATTGAAGTGAATATGATCATGGACCTGAACTCTAAACTCTTAAAGTACCTATCAATTTAAAGTGTTGATATTTATATCCATAAAAGTAAATTTTATATGCATCTCAATATCTTTATTTATGGCCAAAAAGAAAAGAATATCTTTATTTACGACATTGGGTTCCATTTTTCATGGAATATACTTAAAGAATATCAGTCTTCTTTGCATTTACTTGTTAAACAATATTTTAAATTGCCCCATTCCAAACAATGTGAATCAATCCTATCCAAAAATAGGAAACATTTTCTGTAATATAAACATAAAATTTCAAAAGCTATAAGGCCAACAACTCAGACAAACACAATTTTGTTATATATATATATATATATGAATATAGGTATTTCAGAAGAAGTATCATATTATTTGGGAGAGCGAGATCTTATATAACGTTATTTTTTAATGGCTAGTTTCCAATAGTTAGTTAACGACTAGTTTTTCTCTACTATAAATATCAAATATATCTTTGGATTACAATACACAACAATCACTACTCCTCTCGTCTCTTCTTGCTAACTTCTGCTCTTGAGTTATATCTCAGAAGGGTCTGTTTAATCCTAGAGGAAATTCGTGTGTTTACGAAATATTCCTAAGGATAGCGTTTTTCAACGTGACTCAGACTACCAATTTTCCAACAATCTTAGGAATATGGACACCATAGATGCTGCTACCAATACCTATGATGATTTTGCTCTATCACCTACCACTGCAACCTCCACTCTGGGAGCTATGACTGTTCTAGTCATGTCATCTGTTCCCTATGTCAAGTCATTTTCAGATACATCAAAAATCCAAGTGTGTGACGGATAAAACTTTCGAAGATGGCAAGAGCTGATTTTCTTTACTTTGGATATGCATGGAGTTGCTTCAGCCCTTACTGACCCAATGTCATCATTAACATCTAATGCACAAACATTGGAGCATTGAACATATACAAACAAGGTATGTAGACATACAATAATTAGCACTTTGTCTAATGATTTGTTCGATGTGTATTACACATACAAGAAAGCCAACAAAATTTGGGAATCAATGATTCTTAAATATATTGTCGAGGATGCTGGAAAGTAAAAATTTGTTATAAGCAACCACTACAAATGGGAGATGACTGACAAAAAAGACATCAAAATGCAAATCAATGAATATCACAAACTATTGGAGGAACTTCAAGCTGAGAAAATCAACCTCCCTAATGAGTACACTGCTGGTATATTGATTAAGAATTTACCAGATTTATAAAGCAATTACAAGTAGCAACTTAAGCACAAGCAAAAGCAACTGTCACTCGTAGATTTTATCACTCACATCATAATAGAAAACAAAAATTAGAAAGAACTCAAAGTTGCAAAAGCAAAGGAAATGACCATAAAGGCAAGCTTAGTACAAGAAAAGCTGCACAAATAAAGGTATGATAAAAGAAAACTGGTTACAAGCCTAAGCAATATAATCCCACCTTTAAAAAGAAAGGAGATTGTTTTGTCTGTAGGAAGCTAGGTCACCATGCTACTTAATGTGGAAGAGAGTAAGAAATGACAAGCCTTAAAAGCCAAATGCAAATTTGGTTCAAAGAGATGACATAATTACTGTAGCCATTTCTCAAGCTCTCATGGTAGCCAATGTGAAAGAATGGATAGTAGACTCTGGTGCTACTAGGCATATTTGTGCAAATAAAGATGTCTTTGCCTTCTACACTACAGTGGAAGACGGAGAAGAACATGTGTACCTTGCTAATATAAGAACTACAAATGTTCCTGGAAAAGGTAAGGTTATTCTCAAGCTCACATTTGGTAGGATCTTGGCCCTCAATGACGTATTGCATACACCTAACATCAAAGCAAATTTGATCTCTGTGGCTTTGCTAGGAAAGGCTAAGGTTAAAGTGTCATTTAAATCTGACAAGATTATAATGACATATAATAATGTTTTTGTTAGCAAAGGTTACTGTAATCAGGGATTCTTTATACTCAGTATTTCCAAAATTATGAATAAGAATGCATATTCTTCTGCTTATTTGATTGACTTTATAGATTTGTGGCATGCTAGATTAGGACATGTTAGTATCTTTTCATTAAGAAAATACAAAATCTTAGTTTAGTTTCTAGAATTAATAATACTATTTTGAACAAATGTGAGACTTGTGCTGAGTTTAAACAAATTAAGAAGTCCTTTCCTAATGTACAAAGAGAAATTGAATTACTCAGTTTAATTTATACATATTTAGGAGACAACAAACAATGACTAGAGGTGGGAAAAATTATTATGTAACATTTATAGATTATTTTTCAAGATACACTAAGGTATACTTACTTAGACATAAAAATGAATATAGAAAGCCAGGACACATTAAATGGGAATGTTCTCAATTTCTAAGTAAACAAGACAACATGAGCAAAAAGAAAGGAAAAGAAAAGAAAAAGGCATACCTATAAGCTACTTGGGGAGAAAGTGATGAAGATTCAAATGATGAAGATAACCAAGAAGATAACCTTTGCCTAATGGCTAAGGAAGGTGAGGTAAGCTTTCTCCATTCTTATGAAGAGTTGCAAGATGCATTTAATGACTTACATGATGAATTTCTTAACATAACTAAAACCTTAAAACTTTCAAAAAGAAAAATTCTATCTTTAGAAAATAATCTAGAAAAGGACAAAAAGTAGAAAAGCTCACTACTTCTGATAAAGACATCTTTAAAAAAATAAATTGAAACATTAGAACATAACTACATAAGTATTAGAGAAGAACACCTTTCTCTCAAAAGTAAAGCTACTTATAATTGTGGACTTCTGCAAAAAGAAAAGAAAGATTTGATGAACACTCTTACAAAGTTCACCAAAGGAAAAGATAATCTAAACAATTTGTTAGGAAAACAAAGACATGTTTTTGATAAGGCATGTCTTGGGTATAATCTTAATAAAAGACAAAAATATTATAAGAATTTCTTTGTTCCAGCAGTTATGACTAGCATTCAATTCATTACATTTTTTTACTGTGGTAAAAAGAGATATGGATCGTATACTTACCCTTACAAAAAGAATAAAATTTTGAAAGGAAGCAAAGTATGGGTTCCTAAGGGAACAACTAACATTGAAGGACCCAATTGGGTACCTAAAAATAAAATGTAATGCTTCTGCAGGTGTGTATGAGGGCTACCGGAAGAAAGTGGTACTTGGACAGTGGATACTCCAAACATGTGATTGGAGACAAATCCAAGTTCATTTCCTTTCAACCAAAGAATGGAGAAAATGTTACATTTGGATGTAGTGGACAAGGAAAAATCGTTGGTATTGGAAAATTTAGTATGAACTCTTCCACTTCCATTGATAATGTGCTTCTTGTTGAAGGATTAAATCATAATCTTCTTAGCATTAGCCAATTATGTGATACAAACAATAGAGTAATATTTGATTCAAAACATTGTCTAGTTGAAAATATAGATGAAAAGAAAACCATATTGATAGGACATAGAATAAATAATATATATGTTATTGATTTAGATGATGTTCCTTCTAGCAATTCAAAATGTCAGATAAGTGCTAATGATGATAGCTGGTTATGGCATAGAAGGCTTGCTCATGTTATTATGAGTCTCTTAGAAAAGCCTGCCAAGAAAGACCTTGTTGTTGGATTGCCTAAATTAAATTTTGATAAAAATAGACCTTGTGATGCATGTCAAAAAGGAAAACAAATTACATGCTCTTTTAAAGCATAAGGAATTATCTTTACTCTTAGACCACTACATTTACTTCACATAGACCTTTTTGGACCATCTAGGACTATTAGTCTTAGAGGAAATTATTATCTATTAGTAATTGTAGATGATTTATCTAGATTCACTAGGACACTTTTCTTGTCTCATTCTGAAATTGGCAAAGTTCATTCAAAATGAACAATGCATGACTATTGTGAGAATAAGAAGTGATCATGGCGATAATTCTCTACACCAAGAACTCCTCAACAAAATGAAGTTGTAGAAAAGAAGAATATAACTCTAGAGGAAATGGCTAGAACTGTGTTAAAAAAAAAAAAGAAATCTTCCTAAATATTTTTGGGCTGATGCAATAAATACTGAATGTTATGTTATGAATAAAGTAATGGTAAGGCCTATCTTGAAGAAGACTCTATATGAATTATACAAAGGAGAAAAGCCTAATATTTTCCAACCATATGTATTTGGCTATAAATGTTTTATGCTTAACAATGGAAAAGATAATTTAGGTCAGTTTCAAGCAAAGTTTGATGAAGCAATTTCATTGGGACATTCTAGTACTAGCAAGGCCTTTAGAGTATATAATAAAAGAACTATGATTGTAAAAAGTCCATAAATGTAAATTTTGATGAATCTAACCCTCTTGAGCCAAGAAAGGTATCATGTGAAAAAATTGCAGTTAAGTCTAATGATCTTACAATAAAAAGTAAACAAACAACTCAAGAGACTAAGAATGAAAGTGAATCCATCAAATCAAGACAGATCTCTAGAGGCAAAGTTAATACAACTTTATTTTTAAAAAAGAAAAAGCATGATATTTTAGTTTTTCAACTTTATTTGGATGATATTATATTTGGTGCCACTAATGTAACTCTATGTAAAGAGTTTGCCGAAATGATGAAAGGAGAATTTGAAATGTCTATGATAGGGGAGCTTACATTCTTCTTGGGTCTTCTAATTAAGCAACAAGCAAATGGAACCTTTATAAATCAATCCAAATATGTCAAAGAATTACTTAAGAAATTTGGATTTGAAAATATCAAAGTAAAAGATACTCTAATGGGATTAACTATAAAGATGCATGCTGATGAAAAGGGACAACCTTATGACATCTCAAAATACAGAGGTATAATTGGATCCCTTATATATTTGACTGCAAGTAAGCCAGATATTATGTTTAATGTATGCATTTGTGCCCGCTTTCAAACTTGTCTAAGAGAATCTCATTACTTAGTAGTAAATAGAATTTTTAAATATATTGCTGGCACAATACAAATGGATCTGTGGTATCCAAAAGGATCCACTAATACTTTGGTAGGATATTCATATGCCGGTTGTAAAACTGACAGAACAAGCACCAGTGGAACATGCCAATTCTTTAGAAATTCTCTTGTTTCTTGGTTTAGTAAGAAACAAAATAGTGTAGCATTGTCCATTGCTGAAGCTGAATATGTTGCAGCTGGAAATTGTTATGCTTAAATCCTTTGGATGAAACAACAACTAGAGGATCTTTGTATATATCTTAAAGAGATACCAATCAAATGCGACAATACCATTGGAATTAACCTCACTTAGAATTCCATTATACATTCCAGGTTTAAACATATAGAAATCAGCCATCACTTCATTAGGGACCATGTCCAAAAGAAAGATATTAGCCTTGAATTTATCAAAATTGAGTTTCAATTTACTGATATCTTCACTAAACCTCTCTCTACTTAAAGATTCTATTTTATAAGAGGTGAACTTGGGATGGTTAATCCTAATGAACTGTAAAAATAATTGTTTTTCCATTTGCTTAGAGAAAACATTCACTAACTTAAGCATTAGAGTGGTTTCAAGAGGTTGCTTGGAGACTTGAGGTAAGCATGGATAGAAGCTGAACTAGGATAAATCTTTGTGTCTATACTTCTTCTCTACTCCAATTACATTCTACATTCATTATTTCAAGGTTTGATTTAATAGTTTTACGTCTGATTTACAAAGGAGTTTTCTAGTAAATTTTTATAAACCTAATTCACCCCCCTCTTAGGTTCCAGCATTGCTCAATATATATAATATTTATTCAGGCTTGAATCAATTATATTGATTCATATTCCTATATTGCTAACCATATTTTTGGGAGCAAAAACTATTAATTTTCATTTACTCCTGTTCCCTTAATCAATCTAAACACTGATCATAACTAGAAACCAGTCAACCATCCATCATTCAACCACCTCCCAATCAACCATTATTCATTAATGCAAAAATACCAATTATACTTAAGTGGGAAAAATGTAACGCTAAATTATTACTTATCTACAATTTAAAACTATACAAGTGTCTAGTCTTAAAATTAATAATAATTATAATACTCTTGATAGTTTGGAATCCCTATTATGTCATAAAATTTACCGTATATTTAGTTTCCATTTTTTTAAATCCAAATTGATCCAAGAGCCTTTAGCATGGTTCATGTTCCAGAATGTTCCTGGTAGGGAAACCATAGTAACCCCATTTTCCAGGGACCATTTAGGCCGTATAATCATACCATAGATCTCTAGAGTTATGAGATGAATTGTTTTGCTAAGGAACTTATAGGATCTAAATTAGTCATTTAGGCGGCATAACTTGCCATAGTTTTATTTGTACAAAGTCCATAATGCTCCATAAAGGTACTATTAAACTTCATTTTCGTGTCTTAATTCTACTCAATCTATTAAATAAGATTCCATTACCATTATGTGCATAATATATAAAAGTTTGTTATATAAACTAGATCAATACTCTTAAACAACTAGTTTAGAATATAGATATATATATATATATATATATATATATAAAAAATCAAAGTTGGAGAAGAAAATAAAGATGTTTAGTAAAATGAAAATTGCTACTTTGCTAATTATACACTCACCAATAGGGATCAATAATAGAGATCTCCTACTCCTACAACACAACCCTAATTAAAGAGGTATCTACAAAGCTACTGATCACAGAAGTTAAAATATGAATGCTTCTTCCATGACTTCTCTTTCTCATCTTTTCTCTCTAGTTTGAATCAGAAAACAAAGAAATGTTAGTGCTATTTATAGAAAATTTTAAGTTACTATGCAAGTTATTATTTGGCACTACGTAAATAGTAATTAAACGCATTTTGCCCACATTTACTATGCAATGGTTAAAATTATATTTTTTTATCTCAGAAAATATTTATTTTCTTTTTAGTCCATGAAAAAGTTAAAATGATAATTTGTATCCCAAATACTATTTTCTCCTTTCATTTTAGTTCATAAAGTTCAATTTTATTATTCTAATGTTATTCTTAAAATCTATATATTTTTAGGTTATTACAATATTAATTTGTGGGGACATAATTGTTTAGTCTGACAATACATGAATTACATATTGTGTGTCTACAAATGTGATTACAAGTTATTTATAAGAATTATTTCACGATATTATACAGATGAAAATCATTGAAGGATTTGAAATTTTTAAAACATGAAATTAAAACTTTAAAACAAGTATTTTTTTCTTTTCTTTTTTTTATCATTGCTTATCAATAAATGAAATTATGGAAGAATTTCCACGGGCAATAGATTATTTGAAATGAAAATTTCTAAAAAGCAAAATCATGCCTCAATTTATAGATTGAGCACTTAACAAATGAAATTTTCTGTCTTCAATGAAAAGAGACTTTATATGGATTAAACACATCCATTGAGTACCCTAATGGTTGTGAAATTGCTTGGTATAAATAAAAATCTATTCCAATCTTAAGAAGATGATGACGAACTTTTTGATCCTAGAATACTATATCTTCATGCCATTAGGGCTTTAATATTTCTTACTAACAATGCATAACTAGATATGACAATTTGTTTACATCTTTGCAAGATTTGGTTCCTTTCTAACATGAAGATATCGAGATGAAATAGTTATCTAACATACATAAAGCTTGATCTTGACAAGTTACTTATATATATATGTGGGAATACAACTATATCATGAAACTCTAAAAAACAAATTTTAAAGTGTTAACTCTTTAAAAGAGAGTTAACTAGAGTAACTTTTACAACAAAAATGCCTAATGTTTGATGTAATTTTACAAATTTCATACACATTTTATCTTAAAACATGTTATCCTTAAAAAATTTTATTACTTCACTACTTTTAACATTTATCAAAGACTTTCTGGTGATAAATTTTTAGGGAGATGAAGCTAAAGCAACCCTACTAAAAAGGGGAAGAGGATATCAAAGAATGTAAACATGAAGAGCTAGTGCCCAGGCACTGGAGTTTGAGCACTCGGGAACTAATTTCATAAGCTCAGTGCTAGGTGCCAAAATATCAATGTCTAAGTGCCAAAACAACCAAGTTAGGAATCAAAGTCAAAGTTTTAGTGCTTAGGCACTAGAATTCTAGCGCTTGGGACTAGTTCCAAAGGCTCAATGCCTAAGCACTAAAATTCCATTGCCAGAGTGTGAAACTTACATGTTTGAATTTCATAGACTAAGGGCCAACACATAGGCACCAAAATATCTAGAAATTCAGCACCTAAGCACCAGAATTCCAACATCCAGGCACCAAATTTCCAATGCTGGGTGTTATAGACAGAGAGTTAGCTATACATAAAGGGCATAAAGGCATTGCTGAGGGCACACCAAGCTAGAGAGTACTTGAAGCACAGTTGAGGATACCTTCCAAGTATGGTTTTTAGGAAACCAAGGATATATTTCTATGAAGGAGTAAGGCAGCTCATTCAGAGTTGTGCTTTCCCCTAAATCTTTCTTTCCATTCATTCTTGTATTGTTTTTCTTTTTAATTCTCTATTTTGAACTCATGCCAATGCTTGGCTAGTATGTTTTCTCTAGGACGTCTTTCTATTAAAGTTTTGTTTAGGTTTTAATTATTTGATAAAAGATTATTTATGTTCATCCTTTACTTAATGCTTTTTAAGTTTGATCAACATAGGATAGATTTTAGAATTTAGATTAATCTGATAAGGAGTTTGAGTTTAAGAACTGGATGTGCATAATCATTGTTTGCTTGTAATGTAATGCGCAATCAAGACGACAATACTTGATTGTTTGTGACAACCAATTATTAGGGTCAGCATGTATAAGGTTGAATCTCTACCGCTTTCCATAGCCATATAGGAAGTTAGGGAATTTAACTTAGGCTATAAGAATTTGATAGAATCATATAGACACTATGGTCCTTAGGTTAATAGCCTTAATCATTGATTAATTATAAATTTAACTGCTAAAAGGATGCAACTCTGGATGTGGTAAGGTTAGAATCCTAGGTTAATTGGTTATACTTTTAATCAATCAATCATTTTTGCCTTCTTCTATACTTTAATCAATCAACTCAATCATCTGCATTAAGGGCTTAGTACTAGTCAATCAGCTGAATTAAGCTGTGTCTCTATGGGATCGACATTCTACTTATCACTTTATTACATGTTGACCAAGTACACTTGTGTGTTTGCATCTACTATCACTTTAATTTTGTTAAACTTACTATTCAGCACTTTTAATTAGAGAGTTTATGTTTTCAAGTATTGGTGCATGCACACGTGAAGAAAAGCAAAATTTCTCCCTTTAGACTTAGAATTTAAGTAAACTTACAAAAAAAAATCTAAAACTAACCTAAGAGTTAATGGGAAGAGTCACCTGCTATAACTGACAAAAGCATAGAGCACATAATCCAGTGGCTAACAACCACGCCTAGGTTGTCAACTAGAACATCGATGCACCCACTTATAGGAAGATCAAAGGCTACATTATGCCAACTTCAAAGGAATTCAATCAAGCATAGCTAAATTAGAAATCAATAACATTAACTTTAAACTAGATTCCGTGTCACACCCCAAAATCATAGAGTGGGACTGGCACAGGATACGAGAAAAATCCCCAAACCTACAAGCCTACACTGAATGGAAATTTAATACCCTGCCAACATCTATGCACATTTCCACCACATACATAATAACTTTGTCTGTTCATAAAAATAAGCAGTTTATACAAAACAAGGAGTTTTGTAGAAATTTCGACAGAACCTCCCCAGTAAATAGGACATCCCGAAATTTCTACAACATCCTGTCAGACAACAAAAAAAAAAAATAAAAAAAAAAAAAAAAATATATATATATATATATATATATATATATATATATATATATATATATATATATATATATAAAAGAGCTCCGCTCTCACCAGAACAACCCAGTACAATATATATAAGTTTACAATAATGGGGAAAGTTCATTGTGGTCTCTATACAATCCCAAAATAACAAAACAATGGCTATCACCTAATTATATACATCCCAAAAAGAATGAGCCATGAACATCAAAATAATCAAAAAATAGGTCTCACAAATCCCAAGTGAACTCACCAAAGGAATTCTTGTCACTACTCCACTGCCTCTGGGGATTCACCAGCCTCCCTTTCTGAGACAAAATTTTTCTCGCAGATAGCACCCCAAAATCAGTAATAAAGTTACATATATAAATTGAAATCAAAACATGATCAAGAGTTGAATAAAATGGAATAACATTTAAATTACAAATAAACCCACCAGCTAGTTAGTGCATATTTCAAAATATTGAATTTAAGATGCCTTACACAAGAAAATCAATAAGTTTCTGAGTATCATTTCAGGGGAAGGACTACTATGGACTAATCCAGTGTGGCACATAGCCACAAGGGCAAATCACAACAGGCGAGGACACATAATCCTCGAGGGTAAATAACCAATAGGTGCGAGGTCATAACTCATGAAAGTTTATCATTCATTCAGTCCTCGTGTGATGGTCATCACAAAGGGCTAGCACCTTCACTAACCCTGCCAGCTGGGTAATTACCTAGGTGCACTAAGGGCTAATAGTAATGTTGTTGGTAGCCAATGTCCTAACTAGTCCTTCCAATAGTAATGGAATTAAAACAAGCATGCATAGGAAAATATAGCAAGTATGCATGAAATCAATTTGTATTGCAATAATGGTTTACCGGGCGGTTATTCGTAACTGTACGCATGAGGTTTTTCAAAAGTCGTTTTCAAAACCGTACATAATGTCATCTAACATATCAAAGGATTTCATCTACTTATAATTTCAATTCCAATAAAATATAGTCATGGAAAAATTAAAAATGATAATTATAAAACATTTCCAAACAATGAAAAGTGAAGCATATATGAAGAATATTGGGGAGTTCTATCTGCGCACCTAAGCGCCATTAATTACCAGCGACCTAATGCCTTCCCTTGGGTGATCGTCTCACCCCTAGGAGCTATTTACACTAATTGAAAAGCAAGAAATTACTCCTCTTCCTCTTCCTTCAACCAATTTTGGGCATTATGCACAAACTAAAAGAAATCACTCCTAACATGAGATTTAACAATAAAAAGTCTTTCTATTCCTAAGAGGCTTATCACAATGGAAAACCAAGTCCCAATTACCTCACCCAAACAAAATTCTCTCTTAGGCATATTATCAATCAACCATGAATTTTTCCATTCTCACCCATTCAATTATCATTCATTGACTTTCAATAACTCCCATAATTAGATTTCTCCAGTTTGCTTAGGCTATAGATCATTTTTACACATCTCTAATCTCTCTAGAGCATTCCCATACTTGGAAAAATTCAAGAAAAATATGAATAAATTCCAAATCATCATTCCTAACTAATCAACAATTTCTAAATATCCTAAATGTTATCTTGAAGCTACTAATTACACCTCAAGTCCCAAAATTTTCAATTTGGTCCCTAAGAACTCTAAGTCTCGACCAAATTAGGGGTTTCCATTCTAAATTCGAATTTCATGTAATTAGCAACGGATTATGGCTGGAAATGAGCTGGAATTAATAATGTATAACAAAATTTGGCACAAAACTTACCCAATTTGAGTAAAATGGCTAAGAAAGCTTGAAATCGAAGACCCTATGCCACCTACCGGAAAACCTGTAGTGTCGCCAGTCAATGGAGCTCAAGATTAGTGGGAAAATGACAGCAAGGAGGTGAGGAGCAAAACCCACTTAAAAGACAACAGAAAGGAGGCTTGCTGGAGCTTCAGCAACGTGGCGATACCGGATTGCTTGTTGACGAAAATTGCACCCTTCTTGTTAGAAAAGGGAGGTTTTCTAGTCGGCGACTCTCGAAGGGTGGTGAGGCATAGCTCCGGTGAGGCAATGGGCTGCTTTGGTGATGATTAAAGCTCTAGCTCCTCCTTGCTTCTTTGCTCGACAAATACCAGGAAAGAGAAGATAAAAATGGTCAGGGGCATTTTTGTCTTTTCACGCTAGAGGGGGACACATGTCTACTCCTAGGAAAAAACAAAGGAAGTTGGGAAAGTCAGGTCTTGAACCTATAGCCTCTTGAATATGCACATGGAGCTTGACCACTGAGCCAACCACAATTTTTATATATGGTTTCACTTGATAAAATATTATACCTTAGTCAAATTTCTTGCAAAAATTTCTTTCTTTTAATTTTTCATTAACTAATTTATTAATTATAATTTATCCATCTAACCTCCATTAATTAGGTCATTACATTCTCCCCTCCTTATATAAATTCAGTCCCTGAATTTAACATTTCTACATACCTAAGTCAGTGAACAAATGAGGATATTTGCTCTGCATATCATATTTTGATTCCCACATGGCTTCCTCAATAGAATGGTTCCTCCACAAAACCTTTACTGACGGAATCTCTTTTGAACGAAGCCTTTGTACTTGCCTATCCAAGATTTTCATAGGTACTTCTTCATAACTCAACCCTGCATCAACTTACACCATTTGCGGCTTAATAACATGTGATGGATCATGTAGGTATTTCCTGTTCATAGATACATGAAAGACTGGGTGAATATTTGATAACTCAGGTGGCAATGCAAGTCGATAAGCTACTGCACCGATCCTTTCAAGAACCTCTAATGGGCCTATATACCTAGGGCTTAATTTACCTTTCCTACCAAACCTCATAATCCTTTTCATAAGAGATACACGTAAAAACACATGGTCACTCACCATAAACTCCAAATCCCTTCTCCGATTATTTACATAGGCCTTTTGTCTACTCTGTGCTATATGCAATCTCTCTTTAATCAACTTTACCTTCTCCATTGCATCCTGAACTAAATCTGGCCCCAGTAACTAAGCTTCGCCTATTTTAAACCACTTAATAGGAGAACAACACTTTCTACGATAGAGGGCTTCAAATGGTGCCATTTGAATGTTGGTTTGATAACTGTTGTTATAGGCAAATTCTGCTAAAGGCTGGTAGTTCTCCCAATTCCCTTGAAAATCTAGGACGTATGATCTCAACTTATCCTCTAATATTTGGATGTCCTTTTAGACTAGCCATCTGTTTGGGGGTGAAAAGCAGTACTCAAATCCAACCAAGTCCTTAAAATAGACTGAAATGCTTCCCAAAATTTGGAAGTGAATTGAGGTCATCGATCAGATATGATAGATAATGGCACCTCATGTAGCTTCACAATCTCATTAACATACACTTGAGCATACTTAGTTGCAGAGTAGGTTGTCTTGATGGGAAGAAAGTGCGCAGACTTTGTTAACCTGTCTACAATTACCCATATGGAATCATACCCCTTAAGAGTACAAGGTAAACCAGTAACAAAATCCATAGTAATTCACTCCTATTTCCATTATGGTATCTCTAGTCGTTAATGTAACCAAGCAGGCCTTTGATGTTCAACCATAACTTGCTAACACACCAAACAACAAGAGACAAAGTCTACTACATCTTTCTTCATACCATTCCACTAATAAACTTGCTTCAAATCTTAGTACATCTTGGTGGATCCCGGATGGACGATATAAGCCAAACGGTGATCTTCTTCCAGGATCTTCTTCATTAATTCACCCACTTAAGTACACACATCCTCTTTTCAAACCTTAATACTTAGTCTACATCCACTGTAAATTCTTTATTCTTCCCCTCGTTACAATCATCTATTAACTTATGCAATTCTGAATTCGATCTCTGTGCAACTTTCACTTAATCAATGATAACAGAACTAGATTACATGTGAGCTATAAAAGCTCTTGATTCACCAATCTTAAAATTCATCTAATTCCTCTCTAATTGCTGCAATTCACTAATTAAGGGCCTCCTACCTCTTAAATATGGGCTAAACTTCTTATGGATTTCTTGCTTAAAGCATCTACCACCACATTTGCTTTACTTGGATGATACAGTATAGTATAGTCATAATCCTTTAGTAACTCCATCCATCTCCTTTACCTTAAATTCAAGTCCTTCTATTGAAAGATATACTTCAGACTTTTATGATCCGTATATATCTCACAGGTTTCACCGTACAAGTAATACTGCCATATCTTTAATGCAAAAATTATTGTTGCCATTTCAAGGTTGTGGGTAGGGTAGTTCTATTCATGCTTTTTTAGTTGCCTAGATGCATAAGCTATGACCTGATTATTTTGCATTAAAACACATCTTAACCCCACACTAGAAGCATCACAATACACCATATACCCACAAGTGTCAGAAGGCAAACTCAAGATAGAGGCTGAAGTTAGACATTCCTTTAGTTTTTGGAAACTAACTTCACAAGAGTCGCTCCAGATAAACTTTGCATTTTTGTGAGTTAACTGTGTCAATAGAGCAGCTATCCTTGAGAAATCCTTTACAAAACGACGATAATATCCCGCCAAGCCTAAGAAACTTTTGATCTTAGTAATAGTGGAAGGGTGGGGCCACTTTTGAACTGCTTCAACCTTACTTGAGTCAACCTAGATCCCTTCTTTAGAGAAGATGTGGCTTAAGAATGCCACTTGTTTCAGCCAGAATTCACACTTTGAGAATTTAGCATGAGGTTGCTCTTCCCTTAATTTTTGCAACACTGTTCTCAAATGTTGTTCATGCTTACTAAGGCTTTTAGAATAGACCAGAATATCATCAATAAAGTAAATTACAAACTTGTCAAGAAACTATTTAAATACCCTATTCATCAGGTCTATAAAGGTTGTAGGTGAATTGGTCAACCCGAAAGACATTATTAGAAGTTTATAATGACCATAGTGGGTACGAAATGCTATCTTAGGGACATCTTCACCCCTGATCTTTAACTGATGATATCCTAACCGAAGATCAATCTTCGAGAAACACTGAGCTCCTTGAAATTGATAAAAAAAGATCATCAATGCGAGGTAAGGGATACTTGTTACGTATTGTCATCTTGTTCAGTTGTCTGTAATCCACATATAACCTTAGGGAACCATCATTCTTCTTTACAAATAGAACAGCAGCACCCCAAGGTGACATGTTAGGCCAGATAAACCCCTTATTCCCCCTTATTCAAGAGATCTTGTAGGTGCTCCTTCAACTCCCTTAACTCCGCAGGAGCCATCCGGTAAGGAGGAATTGAAATAGGCTGAGTGCTTGGAATCAGATCAATAGAGAACTCAATATCTTTATCCAGCAGCATACTCGACAATTTCTTAGGGAAGACATCAAGAAATTCCCTCACCATAGCAATCTCATCTAACCTTACTACTTGTTTCTCCATGTCTTTCACCATAGCCAAAAATCCCTAACACCTGCCATTTAGAAGCTTTCGTGCTTTTAGAGTAGAGATCACTCTAGCTGAAGTCACCCTTGCATCCCCTTGTAATTCATAAGGAGCTTTCCCAGGAGTTTTAAATTGTATTACCTTTTGATGGCAATATAAAATTGCATGGCAAGAAGCTAACCAATCCATACCAAGAATCACATCCACATATACCATCTGTAATACCATTAAGTTCGTCAGAGTTTCTCTATCTCTGATTGAAATTTTACAGGATCGATATATTGTATCAACCATAACTGATTCTCCTAAAGGGGTACCCACTAGTATGGGATTTTCTATGCACATAGGAGTACCACAAAGTAGCTTAGCAAATTGAGGAGAAACATAGGAATGAGTAGAACCTGGATCAAATAAGGCACATGCTTGATGCAAATCAATTGAAATCATACCTGTCACTACAATGTTTGATGCCTGAGCATCCTGTCGAGTTTCTGCAAATACACGTGCTTGGCCCCTACCTGCTGATGTTTGACCCTGATTGCCCGAGCCTCTCCTACGCATACCCCTACAGATAGAAATGACTCTATGTGGGGTAGAATAGGCTACCGGCTGCACCGAGTCTTGGCTAAAGGCTTGTCGTGCTAGAGGGCAATTCCTCTTAAAGTGGCCCATCTGCCCACAATGAAAACACGCCCCAGTAGCCTAATAGCATACCCTTGAATGGAAGTTCCCATAAGTAGGGCTGCGGCTCATGGATGGGCTTAATGAGATATATCGCAGGGCTTGATGGTCCTATTACCTCCCGGAGTAGATCGACGAAAGGATCACTATATAAAGGTGGTGCATGTGAGTGAGTTTATGCCTGAGTAGGCCTGAATGATCTCTGAGGCCTAAATCCCTCAGATGAAGTACCAACACCAAACTGCTTCCTTCCCTGTTCTCTTTTTCTCTTCTTTTTAATAGTATCCTCTTCCATTTTTCGTAGTTCAATTCTATGAGCACAATTCACGACAATAGAGTAAGAAGGGAAAGTATCCATTTAAGATGACAGAGCATAATACATGTATTTAGGTAACCCCATCAAAAATCTTTAATATGATGCCTCTCTATGGGCACCAAATGCGGTGCATAACGAGAGAGTTGAGTGAATTTTATATCACAGTCAAGCACAGTTTCACCAGGGGTGTATCTGAATGACTCAAACTCACGAGCCCTGGCATCCCTCACACTTTATGGTATATTTCAGCCTATGAACAACTTCTTAAACTTATCCCATTGGATGGGAGGTAAGTCAGCATATCTCTCATTCAATATTGTCTGAAACCACAAATAAGTGGCATATTGTAGCTGGAACTTCGTAAATTCCACCAGCCTAGTATAGGAACAACGCAATGCCTTACACAATTTTTCCATTCCTTCAATGAAGTGGTAGGGATCTTCTTGGTTGTTAGATCCTGTGAAAATGGGAGGCCTAAACCTCATAAAATGCGCCAGGGTCATTTCTTTCGTTTGTCCAACTTGAGAATCTCTTGACTCTATTTGAGTTGGAGGCACATTAGTTCCTTGAACTTGTGACCCCTCCTCCCATTCCATGTGGGAATCAGCTCTTGGTGGCCTGATAGCTCTATGACCTCTGGTATGACCCCAGACTAAGGGGACTTTAGGTTGGACGGATGCATTTTTCGACCTACCCAATACATCCACCTCTCAACAACCACTTCGCGTATGTGGAGGCATCCTCAATCTAAAACATAAGATAACAAACATTCAGCCTCCATAGTTACTAATTAATTTGAAAAGTAACATGTAAGTTTAACCAATATTAAGAAAGATCTACTGAAAGAACAGATATACCGACATTTTAAACCAGGCCTTCCATGGTATCTCAATTATGGTTATACCTGGGTTTCATAACAATAATGGAGACCTCACAGAAGGACATTGCCATCCTACATAACCACAGGAGAACCCCAAAACCAGGCTCTAATACTAATCTGACACACCCCAAAATCCTTGGAGTGGGACTAGCACTGGGCACTAGAAAAATCCTCGAACCTATAAGCCTACACTAATCCGGTATGGCACACAGCCACAAGGGCAAATTACAAGAGGCGAGGACACACAATCCTCCAGGGCAAATAACTAATAATTGTAAGGTCATAACTCATAAAAGTTTATCATTCATCGGTCCTCGTGTGATGGCCGTTACACGGGGCTAGCACATTCTCTAACCTTGCTAGCTAGGTAATTACCTAGGTGCACTAAGGGCTAACAGTAATGTTATTGGCAGCCAGTGTCCTAACTAGTCTTTCTAATGGTAATGGAATTAAAACAAGCATGCATAGGGAAATATAACAAGTATGCATGAAATCAATTTGTATTGTAATAATGGTTTACCCAGTGGTTATTCATAAACGTATGCATAAGGTTTCTCAAAAGTCATTTTTAAAATCGTACATAATGTCATTAAACATATCAAGGGATTTCATCTACTCATAATTTTAATTCCAATAAAATATAGTCATGGAAAAATTAAAAATGATAATTATAAAACATTCCAAACAACGAAAAATGAAGCATATACGAAGAGTATTGGGGAGTGCTATCTACGCATCTGAGCACTGTTAATTACCAGAGACCTAATGCATTCCCTTGGGTGATCGTCTCACCCCTAAGAGCTATCTACACTAATTAAAAAGTAAGGAATTACTCCTCTTCCTCTTCCCTCGACCAATTTTGGGCATTAAGCACAAATTATAAGAAATCACCTCCTAGCATGAGATTTAACACTAAAGAGTCCTTCTACTCTTAAGAGGCTTAACACAATGGAAAACTAAGTCCCAATTACCTCACCCAACCAAAATTCCCTTTTAGGAATATTATCAATCAACCATGAATTTCTCTATTCTCACCTATTCAATTATCATTCATTGACTTTCAATAACTCTCATAATTAGATTTCTCCAGCTTGCTTAGGCTATAGATCATTTTTACACATCTCTAATCTCCTTAGAGCATTCCCATACTTGCAAAAATTCAAGAAAAATATGAATAAATTCCAAATCATCATTCCTAACTAATCAACAATTTCTAAATATCCCAAATGTTATCTTGAAGCTACTAATTACATCTCAAGTCCAAAAATTTTCAATTTGGTCCCTAAGAACCCTAAATCTCGGCCAAATTAGGGGTTTCCATTCCAAATTTGAATTTCATGCAATTAGTAACGAATTATGGCTGGAAATAAGCTGGAATTAATAATGTATAACAAAATTTGGCTCAAAACTCACCTAATCTGAGCAAAATGGCCGAGAAAGCTTGAAATTGGAGACCCTATGCCACCTGTCGGAAAACCTATAGCGTCACTAGTCCATGGAGCTTGAGATTAATGGCAAAATGACAACAAGGAGGTGAGGAGCAAAACCCACCCAAAAGACAACGGAAAGGAGGCTTGCCAGAGCTCTGGCAATGTCGCGATACTTGACTACTTTCGACAAAAATCATGTCCTTCTCGTTAGAAGATGGAGGTTTTCTAGCTAGTGACTCTCAGGGGGTGGTAAGGCGCAGCTCAGGTAAGGCAATGGGCGGTTCTGGCAATGATCAAAGCTCTAGCTTCTCATTGCTTCTCTACTTGATGAATACCAAGAATGAGAAGATAATAATGGTCAAGGGCATTTTTGTCTTTTCAAGTCTGAGGGGGACACATGTTAGCTCCCCAAAAAACAAGGGAAGTTAGGGAAGTCTGGTCTCAAACCTATGGCCTCTTAAATATGAACATACAGCTTGACCACCGAGCCAACCTTAATCGCAGTGTATGATTTCACTTGATAAAATATTATACCTTAGTTATATTTCTTGCAAAAATTTCTTTCCTCTAATTTTTCATTAACTAATTTATTGATTATAATTTATCCCTCTAACCTCTATTAATTAGGTTATTACATTCCATAACTATAATGATGCTTAAGGAAAATTGATTCAATGGCTTACCCTTTGAGGACCCTAACTTCCATTTAAGAAGTTTTTTAAAAATATGTGATAACTTTAAGGTAACTGGCATTCCTCCTAAAGTCATTGTCCTTAGGTTATTTAGGTTTTCCTTATAGGGTAGAGCCAAGGATTGGTTAGATTCATAACCCAGTGGATCCATCACCACTTGGGCTCAATTAGTGTAGACATTCTGGAATTAATATTTTTCCTTGCTAAGACTGAAAAGCTGCTAAAAGACATCTTTAACTTTCAGCAGTTTGATTTAAAATCCTTATATGAAGCATATGAACATTTTAAGGATCTACTTAGAAATCCTTACCAATGGTTTTTCTAAGCAACAACAGGTTAGAATTTTCTACAATGGACAAACCACTTCATTAAGGAATCAACTAGATGAGCTTGCCAGAGGATCATTTTTAAACTAGTATCCTAAGGATGCCTTTGAAATACTAAAAGATCTCACCTCAAACAACTACAGGGCCTATGAAAGAGCAATTGAAAAAAGGTCAGCCACAATGTTTGAGGTAGATCAACTAGTGGCATTCTTAGCTAATGTAGTAGCTCAATTTGATGTAATGAACAAGAAGCTAGACATTCTCACCTTAGGAAGACCACAAAGCAACCACCAAGTCTATTAGGGAAAAACTTCTAAAACCTGTGAACACTATAGGGAGGGACATCTAGGTGCATGGTACCCATTAATATATCCAAAAGAAATAGTAAATTATGTGGCAAATAACTTTAAAGGAAACTAATCCATGTCTAATATCTATAATCTTAGATAGAGGAATCACCTAAATTTCTCCTAGAAAAATAATCAAATGAATGCACCGCTTTCTAAACCAAATCCACCCTTAGGTTTTCGAAATGCTTATAGATAGCAACAAGGCCAGCAACATGAATCATCTAGTTTGCAAAAAGACTGGGTGAAACAGTTGTTGATAAGCCAAGCTGCCACTTTAAAAAACATGGAGACACACATGGGATAGTCAACAAATGCCTTAACTAATAGACCTTAGGGAACCTTACCTAGTAACATAGAGCTTAACCTTATAGTAGGGAAAATGCAACATAAGGTAGTCACTTTTAAGAGTGAAAAATAGTTTAGATGAACCTAAACTTAAACACTTCACAAACCCACAGAAAAATGAGAAACAAGAAATAGTAAGGTAAGAAATAGAACCAGTAAAAAATAGTAATGAGGAATTATCTAGCAATAAAAAGAACATCCCATTTTCCTTAAAAGTTAAAATATAAAAATTTGGACTCACAATTTAACATATTTCTTGAAGTGTTTAAAAAGCTACAGATAAACATTCCATTTACTAAAGTACTAGAACAAATGTCGACCTATACCCAAATTTATTAAGGACATCTTAACTAAAATGAGAAAGCTAAGGGAATATGAAATAGTAACACTGACCGAGGAGTGTAGTGCAATCCTGCAGACTAAGCTGCCTCCTAAACGTAAGGATCTAAGAAGCTTCACCATTCTTTACTCAATAGGCAATGTATTCTTTAGTAGAACTCTTTGTAGTTTGGGAGCTAGTGTAAACTTGATGCCTTTTTCCATTTTTCAAAAGCTGGGTCTAGGGGAAATTAACCCAACATCAATAACTTTATAACTAGTTGACCATTCTTTGGTGTTCCTAAAAGAAATCCTAGAGGACATATTAGTTAAGGTAGAAAAGTTTATATTTCTTGCAGATTTTATTATTCTAAATATGGAAGAAGATAAGGACATACAATCATTTTAGGTAAACCATTCTTAACAACAGGTGAGGCTTTAATAGATGTGCAAAAAGGAAAGTTAACCATAAGGGTGCAAGATTAGGATGTAATATTCAATATACTTAAGGCAATTAGACACTTTAATGAAGTTGGAGAGTGTATGTCAATTGAGACTTTAGATTGCATTACATATCACACATTTCAAAACTGACTCCCCTTAGATACCCTAGGAGCCTCACTAATCCTAACCAATGAAAAAGAAGATGATGACTTTTTTGAATCCCTAAATTGGTTAGAATTTAGTCCTAAAGTTGGAATAGTCATACCTCTTAGGGAGCCATTAGTCTAACTCCAATGTTAAAAGGTTTAAACGATCAATAGAAAAGCCGCATACTATAGAACTTTAACAACTTCCTTCCCATCTTAGATATATATTTCTAGGTGACTCATCTACTCTACCTATTATTGTTTATGCATCACTAACATCAGCGTTGGAAGAAAAACTGCTAAGAGCGCTTTTGGCACACTATATATGGTTAGATTGTATAAGCTTATACAATATGATTCCTTTTCATCATGTGTTTAGTGTACACAATGGATTGTATAAGCTTATACGGTCAACTTTAGTCAACCACATTTAATACAGTAAAACACCGTATTACTTATATGACCTCTGTTGGCCTAATTAGACCTAATTGTATTAATAAGATATTTTGTCATTTTTAGTAAAATCTTTTTTCATCCCTTACATATAAGATTTTTCTCAATTTTGTCTAGTAAAAAAATTTCAATTTAATCCCTTAGATAAGTTATTTTTCAATTTGATCGTTTGTTGTCTTCTTAATTTAGTCCTCACATAAATATATTTTCAAATTTAGTCCTTCACATTTATAAATTTTTCTACTTGAACCCTCACAAATAAAGTATTATCAATAATATCCTAAAAAATAAGTTAATTTAATAAATACTAACTCATTAAAAGTTTTTCAATTTGGTCCTCATCATATAAGATATTTTCAATATGTTTACTCATAGAATTGTCTCTCAATTTATTGATAATGATTTCATCTATTAGAGACCAAATAGAGAAATATCTATATGTGACAAACTAAATTGAGAAATATCATATTTATGAGGGACTAGATTAAAAAAGAAACTCTTTATAGGACCAAATTGAGAAATATTCTATATGCGAGGGACCATATGAGGGTTTACTCATTTATTCTTTATTTCAAATTTTAATTTTTCCCATTCCACCTTAAATACGTATTGATATATTACTATTAGTATGAATTTGTAAAAGAGGCAAAAAAACTTCAAATTCATTTTCTTTGAGTATTCTATTGAATATAATTTTATTAAGGTTAAAGACATTTTTGTCATAATAATTAATTTTTATCCTATCTAGTATTATATAGTTTGTCATCAAATATATAATCATATTAGTGATCTTACCCATTTTTACTATACATTCAATGTCAATTCATGGGATTTTATAAGATTTATTAAACTTAAATGCAGAATTTGATAATATTTTGAAGTAATTTGGGATTAGAGGCAATTTCATGCAAAATATTCTTTGCAAGGGTAAAATTGTAATATTTCCATTGATTTGACTCAATATAATCAATTTGAAGAATATAGGATATTACAATATTTAAATTTTTGCATTGCAGGTTAAAGTCAAAAGTAAGCTTGAAGAAATTACAATCAGGTACCAGGAGAATCAGAAAATTGCAGAAAAGGCCCAAAACCACTTGCTGTGTTTTTTTCCGCAGCTAACTCACCCCAACCTACAAAATTTTATAATTCATATCCGAACCTAACTACAAGAACCTAACCTAACTCACCTCTTTTTAGTCAATAGGGTTCCTTCTGAAGATAGGAAGCTGTCAGAGAGGGGGAAGACCAAGATATACTCCTTCACTCTCTCCTTTCATCTTATCATCTTTTTATCATATTTCTACTATTCCATTGCTGTTCTTGGAGATTTGGATCTTGGTGAAACATTCGTAATTGCCATGAGCAGTTAAACATCCTTTGCATGGAGCAAATTTGATGAGGCCTGAGCTTGGAGCATTAAATAGGGAGTTTTTCTTATTCTTTTCCTTCTTGTAGTCATTGTGTCTTAGTTAGATCATTTTGATTACATTGATGGGCTAGACTATATTGCAGTAAATTCTATGTTATGGATTGGATTACGAGATTTATGCTTTAATGTGTATTTTGTAAGGATTATTGATACATTTGATTGTAGAAGTATTGAGTTTTGTATAACCTATTATATCTTATGATTGATTGTAGTAGCTTAGTAGCACTTAGTTAAACTGCTCAAGTTGTCTTCACATCTTTACATTAATCTCCTATTAGTGCATTAAAGAGGGTAGTAATGTTATTATGAGCCTATAGGTTAAAAGTGTCATAAACAAATTAATTTACCTAGTGTTTGAATGGTATTTCAAACTGCTTGTGGAAATGGTTTTCTAAGGTGATTCCATTTATCTTGTAGAAGCTAAGAAGACCGAATTAAACCTTCTATAGGCATTTCATCATCATTTGAATTTAAAACCAATCATTTTCATTCCCTCATTCAATCATTTTATCAATATGCATTTGATAACAAAAATCTCAACAACATTTACAGTTTGTTGCATTTTATTCAAATTCAATCTAGTTGATAAAATCAAAGACAAAACCTCAATTTTTCTTATCTTTTTACGTTTAAATTACCTAGGAATTAATTAGGCTCCTTAAAGTGAACACGACCTAGATTGCACCACTGTAGTGCATTTTTATATCCGATATTAGCTTTTGACCTCATAATGACGAGGGCTCAATCAATTGTCTAATGTAATATGATATCTTATGTAATCTCAAACTAAACACCATATACTATTAAATTCTTATCAGGCCTTATCCTATCCAACCTTATATTATCAGGCCTTATCCTATGTGCCAAACGAGCCCTAAGAGTACTCAGGGAGCACAAAACTACTATTGGCTGCACCATACCAGGCATCAAGGGGATTACCCCTTCCTTCTACACACACAAGATTCTAATAGAAGAGGGAAGCAAGCCCAGTATAGAGCAGCAACAGAGGCTCAGCCCCATTATGAAGGAGGTAGTAAACAAAGAGGTAATTAAGTGGCTTAACACTAAGATTATCTATCTCATTTCTAATAGTTCATGGGTATCCTGATACAGTTTATACCTAAAAAGGGGGGAATCGCTATTGTTTCTAATGAAAAAAATAAATTAATCCCTACATGCACTATCACTGGATGGTGACTATGCATGGACTATCGCAAATTGATCAAAGCCACTAGAAAATATCACTTTCCATTACCTTTTATCGATTAGTGTTAGACAAACTAGCAGGTAAGCAATTTTACAAGAGAAAATTGCATTCACATGTCTTTATGACACCTTTGCATTTAAAAGGATGCCATTTGGGTTATGCAATGCTCCAACCACATTTCAAAGGTGTATGATGGTTATTTTCTCAAATATAAAGGTTTTCATGGATGACTTCTTTATCTTTAGGGAATCATATGATGAGTGTCTAGAAATTCTATCTAGGGTACTAAAACATTGTGAAGAAACTAATCTTGTTTTAAATTGGGAATAATGCCACTTCATGGTAGAAGGCATAGTGTTAGGCCATAAAGTATCCAATAAGGGGCTTGAGATTGATAAAGCCAAGTTAGAAACCATTACAAAACTGCCACCTCCTATCTTAATAAAATGGGTTTGTAGCTTTCTTAGTCATGCTAGGTTTTATAAGCGGTTTACTAAAGACTTTTTAAAATTTTTAAACCTCTAAGCACTTTACTGGAGAAAGACAAACCATTTATATTTGATGAACAGTGTCTATATGCCTTTAATAAGTTAAAACACGTACTAGTTACTAATCATATTATTATAATACCTTATTGGGATTTACCATTTGAACTAATGTTTGATGATAGTGATTTTGCAATTAGGCGTAGTACTTGGGCAGAGGAAGAAAAACATGTTCAAAACAATATACTATGGTAGCAAGACCTTGAATGATGCATAACTAAACCACACAACTACAGAAAAGGAACTGCTAACAATAGTATTTGCTTTTGACAAGTTTCAATCATACTTGATTAGAACTAAGGTAATTGTATACATTGACCACTTAGCAGTAAAGTATCTTATTAACAAAAAAGATGTCAAACCTAGGCTAATTAGGTGGATCTTGCTATTGCAAAAATTTGATTTAGAGATTCGTGATAAAAAAAGGTTATAGAAATCAAATAGCGAATCATCTATCTCAATTGGAAAGCAGCAATAAAAACCCTATTAAAATCCCTATTAATGATAGTTTCCCTTATAAGCATTTACTACATGTTAAATTAGTACACTAACATTGTAAACTTTTTAGCAGCTAACATCTTACCTGCTGATTTGAATTCTTAGCAGAAAAATAGGTCCTTGTTTAAGGCAAGGAATTACTTCTGGGATGAACCATACCAGTTTGGATAATGTGGAGACTAGATCATAAGGAGATACATTCCAAATGAAGAAATGCAGAGCATTTTGCATCATTTTCACTCAACATACTATGCAAACCACTATAAGGGACAAAAAGTTATTTTCAAAGTCCTACAAGAAGGTTTTTTCGGGGCTATACTCTTTAAGGTTGATCACAAATTTGTCAAGAACTGTGATAGGTGCCACCAAATAGGAAACACCACAAAAAAAAAGGAGATGTTGTTAAACACCATATTAGAGATGGAGTTTTTCGATGTCTAGGGCATTGATTTCATAGGACCATTTATCAACTCATTCGGTAACTTTTACATTTTGCTAGCAATTGATTATGTTTCCAAATGGGTTAAGGCCACTACTTGCACCACTAATGACACCAAGGTTATGTTACAGTTTTTAAAAAAGCAAATCTTTACATGATTTGGAACACCTAGGGCAATCATTAGTAATGGAAGAACGCATTTCCATAATAAACAATTTGAAATCCTCCTTAAGAAATATGGAGTACTCCATAAGGTGTCCTTAGCTTACCACCCCAAAACGATGGATAAGCCAAGGTCTCAAATAGAGAAATCAAAACCATTTTAGAAACAATAATTTGTTTATCACACAAGGATTAGGTAGTAAAGCTAGACAATGCCCTATAGGCTTATCGAATAGCATACAATCTATTTGGCATTGTCATAACTGACCTTTTGGCAGAAAGAATAAAAAGGGTTTAAATTTTTTCCCAAAATGAATCATGAAAATCAATTTACTAGAATTGCCACCAAAATTTTTAATAGAAAACTTTGGAAAACCAATTTAACAAAAAGAAAAGGCAAAGTGGTCTGCAAAAATAGATATGGGTTTGAGAGTCTATTTGAGTGTGGGGAAAGTATTAGGCGCCCCATAACACCCGTCTATGAAGATGATTAACTCAAACTAGTCAAATGAAATATAATATGGCTTAAATTTATCTCAATTACCCTTCTATTGACATGGATGCTCGTTAAATAGGAAAGACAAAAACAACAATAACGAAAGCAAATGAATAAATATTTACAAAGGGTGGACTTGACCTAGGATAAAAGCCTAAGGCCTACATACCCTGTAATAGGGATCAAAGTCCACGTAGTTCAACAGAAAATAGTGTATCTATTAGGTGTTTTTATTTTTTATTTTTGGTGAAAAGAACATGATAGTTGAAATCGAATAGATTTTCATAAACCAAACAGGAATGAAATATGATTGGTGTGTTTTACTTTGTGAAATCAATCTAATATCATTTCCTTGCTCCTTCCATTTTAAAAATTTTTTAGTTCCTTTTTGGAATTTTAATCTTTATTTGGAAATTTACATGAATTGATAATGAGAAAAGATCCTTTTGGAATTTTTTAGGTAGAATTTTATTTTTGAAGTAGAGGTGAGATTATAATGAAAAAGTATTTTTCTCATTATAAACAACAGGAAAAATGCCCTTTTTTAATTGTTTCATCTCGGTATTCAGGAAATAAATATTAACTTTTGATACCTAAGAAGAATAAAGATCTCATGTGACTTCTACTAGCTGATTTTCGAGTGCCTGAGGGGATAAACAATCTCACACGGCAACTTAAAATGTGAAAGAAATTATTTAGGGTTTCTCAGGATTTTTAATTTTTATATTTTTTTTATTTTGAAATTATAGGCTAACTTTTGAATCCTAAGGAGATAAAAGATCTCATATGGCTTTACTTGTTAACTTTGAAATGCCTTAGGAGATTAATGATCTCACATGACAACTTTTCAAATGGAAGGCATAATTAATTATCTTCATAGTTTATAAATCTATTTATCTATTTAATTAAAAAAATTCGTATTAAGTTTTAAAGCCTAAGGAGACAAAAGGTCTCACACAGTTTAAACTTGTTAATTATAAGTGCCTAAAGATCTCACGTAGACATTGTTAAAAAAAATTAATAATAAAATAAAATAAAATGACACTAAGATAAAATAACATATAACATGCATTCTTGTATTGTGTAAGTGTGCACTTGTGCTCAAATGGCATATATATTGCTTCAAATGTTATTTTTATAGAAATACAATAAAAGAAAGAAAAACAAAAATGAAAATAAATGAATAAATGACCTAAATTAATATAACCAATCTTTCTCTCAACTATCACCTGAATCCTTATGCCTCTATGACTCCATGTTCAAGTGTGGCTAATCTTACCCATATGCCAAAATGAAAATAGCATCCCACAAATATACATACATACATACACACACACACACACATATATATATATATATATATATATATATATATATATATATATATATTTATAAACGATAATCACATAATAGGATGGAGTATCAAAATTTGACAACTGTTTCAAATGCCATGCAAATTATCCACTATGTTCACTCTTTTCTTTTTAATATTATTACCTTTTTTTTTTCTAATCTCATACCTTAGCACAAATACATCATAAATAATAATAATAATAATAATAATAATAATAATAATAATAATAATATAAAAAATAAATAAAGCATAAATGCAACGACTCTATTTATGCAACAAACCTCAACATCATGCAATGCCTCTATTCCATGAAATCTTGATAGAACAACAATATATATTCCATAAGGACCAAAGCATGAATGCACGTACAACATTGAAATTCAGGGAATAAGACACACAGACTTACCTCTATGAAGTCCAACTTTGTTTAATCTGCCCCAAGGTTTTCCATACTTCGACCTCGCTCTGACCTTCTTCCTCTCTTTCTCTTAGTCTCTTCTCTAACCTTCATATGCATTTTTTTCCTTTGCTCTGTTCTACAAAGCTATAACAGAGGAGTCCCTCCATAGCTCTTCTTCCTTTCTATGTTTTCTCAACCAGCTCTCTTTCCTTTTCTCGTCTTTATATTTCTTCTTAATCTCCACTGTCACTATGCTCTCCCTATCTCGCAGCTAACCCCATCATTTTCTGTTCTTCTTCTCTTCATCAGGACTCATTTACGCTAAGCACACATGCATCCCAGTTCCCCACTCGTCGGGGTGGAGCGCGAGTTTTAATTTCTTGGCATTCTCTTATAGTCTCCTTTAGCTCAAGTACCTCCATTCATGTTGTAACGAACCTGGTAGTCCATTCAAAGCTGGGAAGACTGTCACCATTGTCTAATTGATATGATGGTTAAGATCGATGCCAGCACCGTGTCTTTGTCTTCTCCATTCTTATCTGCCCAAGCTCTCTTCTCTCCAGTATCATGTTGCAGCACCCCCTGTTTGGCTCTCTTCCCTCCTATTCAGTTTCTTTTCTTTAGCCATGAAGGAGCTCTATTATCTTTACTCAGAGCAGGGGCCCGTTGTTTCCTCTAAACTCTCTCGCTCTTTCTCAGTTTGCTCCTCCCTCCCCTCCTTTCATTCTATCTCTTAGTTTCTCCCTTTTTCATGCTCTTGGTCCCTAACCCTTCTTCTTACTTCATTGCTCTGTTACACAGCCACAAAACAAGGGCCTTTCCAGTTTTTGCCTTGCCTCATGTCCTCCCTTGGTCTCTCCTTCTGAACTTGTCTCTTTGCTTCTAGTTTTTTCTCCTCTCCGGAGGCTCTTCAATTTTTTTCTCGCCCTCTTCCTAACTCGAGCTTCTCCTCCTCTTTTTATCTACTCTCAAGCTCTCCTTTTGAACTTGTCTCCTCCTTTTGCTCATTCACCCATCCCTCTCAATACCTGCTTTGAGCTTCACTTTAAGTTAAGGTCTGGCAAGTTAACTCTGGCACCCTTAGAAGTTTCCTCTTTTACCTTTCACTTATGCTCGAGAAAGGAAGCTCATTTGGTCTAAAACCCCTCCTTCAAAAGATAGCTGCAAGTTCCTCATATGTGTTTCAGTGATAAGGCTCCATTTAGCTTCTCGTCCTTTTGTCTTTCTGCCTCTATTTTAACTTTTGCTTCAATTTAAGATTTACCTCCTTTTTTAAAATAAAAAAAAAATTCATTAGTTATTTTTGTTTAATTTTTTTCAATTAGTTAAAAAACATTTACTTTTTCCTCTTTTCCCTTTTTGAATTTTCCTTGCTTTCTTATTATTTTTCCTATTTTTTATTTTTATTTTTTACCTTGTTTTTTATTTTTTTTTGTTTTTCACACTTTTTATTTTTATTTTGTTTTTATTTTGTGACTCACCCATTTTATATTTTCTTAATTAATGAATTAACTAATTGATTAATTAGTCCATCATTAATTATTTTTCTTAATTTATTTTGAGATGGGGTGTTCACAGACATGTCTCCCTACTAGTTGGTGTTTGGTAAGACATGTTATTTTCCATGTGAGCTTTAACATAAGGCCTCTTGGACCATAAAGAAGCTCAATTTTGATGTGAATGACTATTGCGACAAGCAGCTCATACAACTTAATGAACTCATTGAATTTCGTTTACATGCCTACAAAAAAAATAACACATACAAAAGGAAAGTAAAATGTTGGCATAACAATAAAATTAAGTTGAAGAACTTTGAACAAGTGCAAAAAGTATTACTTTTTAACTCCTGTTTAAGGTTATTTCTAGCAAAACTAAAATCAACTTGGTCAGGACCCTTTACTATTATAGTAGTGAACCGCTATGGATCAATAGAGCTATTAAATGAAAACTCCAAACATACCTTCAAAGTAAATGGCCAGCATTTGAAGCCATATTGGGGTGGCAGTATTATGAGGAATTAAGCCACCATTGCATTCACTCACCCCTAAAAAGAGCCAAAAGTCCAGTCGATTACTATAACTGAAGTGCATCTTAGAAGGTAACCCAAGTTTCTTACGTTTTCCTTTTTACTTTTCTTTATTTTGTTAAGGTTAATTGTTTAAGAAAATCACTAAATACTTATTTAAAACTTTGGTCTATTTATATAGGAAGAAGCTCTTAAACCAAGATAGAAGGACAAGTAAAGAAAAAGGTATGGAGGATTGAGCATGCAAATGTTGGGAAACTAGCATCCGGGCACTAATTCTAGGAAGTTAGCTCCCAGGCGCTAAACCATAACTTTTAAAAGTGGGTACATCAATGTTCTAGTTGACAATCTAGGCATGGTTATCATCCACTGGATCAGGTGCTCTATTACTATTGTCTGCCATAAAAGATGACTATTCTCTTTGACTCTTAGGTTGATTTATGATTTTTCTACAAGTTCATTCATTTCTGAGTCTAAAGGGAGAATTTCTACTTTTCTGCACGTTCGCATGCACAAATACTTGAAAAGATAAACACCTTTGATTAAAAGTGCTTAATAATAAGTTCAACAAAATTAAATGCTAAGTCCCTGGCAATGGCACTAAAAACTTGTTAATGGTATATGTAGATACACAAGCATACATGGTCAACAAGTGATAAAGTAATAAGTAAAGCATCGATCCTAAAGAGACTTGGCCTAATTTCAATTGATTAACTAGTATTAAAGTTTTAGTCTCTAAAATCCTAATGTGTAGATTTGGCACCCAAACACTGGAATCACTAATTTTGGAAGCTCAGTGCTCAACAGCCTAAATATTAGTGTGTGGGCACTAAAACAACCAAGTTAGGAACTTAAGTAAGAGTTTTAGCATTCAGGCACTAAAATTTTAGCGCCTAGGCACCAATTTTAGACGCTCAATGCCCAGACACTGAAATTTTAGAGCATGGACACTAAAACTACATGTTGGAATTTCAGATACTAAAGGCCAAAACCCAATTGCTAGAATTCCAGTGCCTGGGCACCATATCTAGCACCTAGGAACCAAATTTCTAGCTTTTAGGAACTAAAAATAGAGAGTCAGCACCCACGCACTAGGAAATCAGCGCCTAAGCATGCCATCAGAAGACCTAATATTAAAATTATGATTTTTAAAGATAAGGAACATAATATTATCTAGATTCTAACCCTTTGGGCTTTTGAAGGTTATAAATAAAGGATCTAAGGGTACTGCAGAAGACACACCAAGCTAAAGAACGCTTGAAGCACAGTTGAGGATAACTTTCGAGTAGGGTTTTCTAGAAGATTAGGAAAGAGTTTTGTGAAGGAGTAATGCATCTCATTTTGAGTTGTGCCTTCTCTAAACTCTCTCTTTCCATTCTTTCTTGTATTTTTTCTTTTTTTTTTTATTTTTTTTTTTAAACTCATGCCAATACTTAGCTAGTAGGTTTTCTTTAAGATTTCGACTAAAACCCTTGTATGAGTTGTCTTTTGTTAAAGCTTTGTTTGAATTTAATTATTTGATAAAAGGTTATTTTTATTCATTCTTTACTTAATGCTTTCCAAGTTTGATCAACATAGGATAGATTTTAGAATTTATATTAACCTGATAAGGAGATTTGAGTTTAAGAATTAGATGTGCATAATCATTGTTTGCTTGTAATGCAATTTGCAATCAAGACAATAGTACTTGGTTGTTTGTGACAACCAATTATTAGGGTTTGCATGTATGAGGTTGAATCTCTATCGCTTTCCATAACCATATAAGAAATTAGGGAATTTAACGTAGGCTATATGAATTTGATAGAATCATATAGACACAAAAGGTCCCTAGGTTAATAGCCTTAATCATTGATTAATTATATATTTAACTGCTAAAAGGATGCAACTCTGTATGTGGTAAAGGTCAGAATCCTAGGTTAATTAGTTATACATTTGATCAATCAATCATTTTTTTCCTTTTTTTTGTACTTCAATCAACCAACTTAATCATCTATATTAAGGGCTTAGTACTAGTTAATCAACTAAAATTAGGTTGAGTCTCTATAGGATTGACACTCTACTTATCACTTTATTACTCATTGATCATGTGCACTTGCACGTCTGCATCTACCATCAACATATAACTACTACTTTTTCAAATCATGTTGAATTGATTTCAATGCCTGAGGCAATATGAGCAAGTGATTAGTTTAAGTGAACAACTCAATATATCTTGAAGATGTGTAATTTTCCTTAGAGAAAAAGTTTACAACAATATTATATGAAGATAATACAGCATGCATAGCTTAACTAACAAGAGTGGATGTCAAAGGAGATATGACAAATGAAAATTCAATTTCACTAATGATCTTCGAAAGAATGGTGATGTGCAATAAATTCATGCATGTGATAATCTTGCAAATATGTTCACTTAGACACCACCAATAATTACATTTTAAAAGTTGGTCGACAATATTAGGATGCATCTATTCAAATACATTAAGTGATATTGTCATAAGGGGAAGTAAAGACGCCTTGTACTTTTTTTCTATAATCAAGGTTTTGTCCCATTATGTTTTCCTTGGTAAGGTTTTTTAACAAGACACCTTACACATCATAAATATTGTGTATTCTTTTCTTCACTAGGTTTTTATCTTGTTGAGTTTTTCCTAGTAAGATTTTAATCAAGGCATAATATTTATTAATACATATCTAAGGGGGAGTGTTGTAAATGCTCATAATGTAAATGTTCATAACTTTAATATAAAGACTTCAAAGGATCCTTTTTAAGGTGACTTTCTAAAACTCTTCATAATTATGGATAACTCTTTATGGCCATATTCTTGTGTAACACCTATTTAATTTGTATTCCACCACTATGTAAATTAATTTTCATTCATATACATTTAGTTTTCTTTTATGATGAAAGGCCTATAAATAGAATCATGTACCAACGATGAATAACTTAGGGGATTGAAAATGCTTCTCCTATATCTCTTCTCAATTTTTACTCTTATTCTCTCATATTATTTTCATTATCTTATTCTTTCCAATTTTTTCGCTAGTTTTATAACATTTATCATTTTCTAGAGAGCAATGAAGTTTTGTGCGGGGAGAAAGCAAAATGGAATGAAACATTAACACATGTTGACAAATCATTATTTGAATGTCTTTAAAATTATTAAGTTTAAGGGCAATTTTGTCCTTTAAAAGGTCATAAATAAATTTAAATGATTCAATATAATTATAAAAAAATAAGTTATATTTTAGTAATTAATTGTATTTTATAATCTTAAACTAACATTTTCTCTAAAATCAAGTAATAAGTGCCCCACCCTCTAAGTGTGGAATTTCAAATCTCGCATAAAAATTGATATTAAAAAAATTTAAACAATACTTGTATTTTCAGACCAAAAATAAAAACAATAATTGTAATTATAATTTTAATCTTGATATTTAGTAAAAATAAATCAAGTAACATGGCTTATAAATTAAAGGTTGTCGGGGTAATTACGAATTGAACGGCCTTTTCAAATTCCCAAAAGAAAAAAGACCGGCCAATTGCCGATGCAATCAATAACTTCCGATGTATTCACCTATTTGACCTTAAATCTCATAGTGGGTCCCACTCCCATTTGCCTCCTGTCAGGCTCTCACAGACCCCCTTTCTCGCCTCCTCCTTTTCTCAAATATTTTTTGCTTTAATTATTTTCCCATAAATTATTGTTCTCTGTTACCAAGGATGAGCACACTCAGAAAACACAGAAAGAACGGCAAAAAAAAATAAAAGGGAACTTTGCTTTGATTTTTATGCGTTTTAAATTATTTTCTCTTTTAAAAAAAAAACGGTGACATATTCGATCCCTGGACCTAAGGCTTTGGACAGTTTGGTACAGAAAAGCAAGCTCACAGAGAGAGAGAGAGAGAGAGAGAGAGAGAGAGAGAGAGAGAGAGAGAGTTGAAGCCCTCTGAACTTCCAGCCATCCACGGTCATCTTGTTCAGCTTAATCTTCTGAGTTCAACTGGAATTGGTGGTTGTTGAGCAGTTGTATCCCAGCTGAATCGGGTTCGGGTTTTCGGGGGCAACTTTTCTCTGATCAGGTCAGACTCAGTTCTGGGTCAAGTGAAGACTTCCTAAACTACCAAAACCCTAGGTTAGTATATCCTTCGTCATGAATCTTCCAATTCAATGCACTGTTTTCTAGTCTCTTTCTGTGAAGTAGCAATATTTCCCTGTTCGTTCCCGGATGATTAACAGTGAAAGTTTTTAAAAACTTTTTTTTTTAGCTTTTAAAATTAATTTATTAGTTGTACGTTATTACAGAAGACCGTGTATAACGATTACTAGTTAGTTGAAATTGGGAATTCTGGGTGGCGAAATGTGTTTTTCAGTTGCACTTGCGTATGTCTATTTTTCGAGTCTTATATTTACTTTGCTGAATCAAAAAGCTGCAGTCAGAGCGTTAACGAAAAAGAAAAGAAAAAGATGCAAATATTGTTTACTAATATGATTTGTTAGTTGCTTAACTGAATGCATGTACTTAAGTTGGCAATAAGAAGCACCTGGATTTTTGGTATGTCTTTTTTGTCAATCTTTTAAGTTTTGGTGGACGAAGGACAGAGGTAGAAAATTTTTCTCAATGAAAAGTCTATCTTTCGATGATTGTATTTGGCTTGTTTTATTGGTAGCGCTTTGGAAATAGCAACTTTTACGGCTAATGAGTTAAAAACAAAGAAATAACTTGGTTTTTTTTGGAAGGCATACTTATATTAGTGATCAAAATTCCCATATGGTATCTAAAAGAAGAATTTCCTTTTCAAGGATGGAAAGGTAAATAGGTGAAGTGCTGTTTATACCAAAGCAAGATGTCTGTACCTTCTGTCTAGATTACTTTGGGAGGAGTGTATTGGAATTTTATACGCTGCTAGGAAAACCATTGCAGCACCAGAAGATGTAGATAAGTGTTCATGGCCTTAGAAGTAATCTGTATTTGGAGTGGATAAATGCTAATCGTAAAGGCATTCTCATAAATTTTGACTACTCTCTTGCATTGTAGATTGGAAATTGCCTGTAAAGTGTTGTGGATCTTGGCATGGCAATTGGAGACATGTTGGAGAAAGTAGTGAAGCAGATGCATGGGTAAAGTTTATTTCTAGTGATAGTGAAAGTGGCCTTTTGAAGGTTGAAGTAAAGGAATTGCATTTGTATTTTGCCACTTGCCACAAACTCAGAGATGAAACTAGTGCTAGGTTATTCAGTTTGCCTTCCTTTTTCATGTTGAGGGGCTCAACGCAATCTTAGGAAGCTCAATGATGAGAAATGCCTTGGAGCTATCAAGGTATAAAAACCTGTTTTGTTTTTGCTTTGATGAGTTCCTTGGAATGTGAACATATGAATGAACGAAATGGAGCTTTGAATGACTGGCTTAATGAGAATTTCCATGCCTAACCAGGAAATTTCTTAAATTGATCAAAACCCAAAAAGTTAACATGCATTTGAAAATCTATTTTAACTTTCCATATTTATTTTTATTTTAAGAAAATATTTTGACTAAAATACTCTGATATCTTTAAGTGCATAGACCTCCCTCTATTTTGAGAATATGGATGGACCTCCCTTACAATTTTAAAATACTCTACCATTTAGTCAAAATATTATGTAGACATGCCATTTTTAAAAAAGGTGGATGTCACAGCTTCCATTTTCACATATGCCATGCAAAAGGTGGGTGCCATAGCACTGTCAAACTGAGGCAGCCCCACCTTGGTGGTTTTAAGGCAGGTGAGCTTTAGGTTGCCATGCCATTGCCATTAACGGCACTATATGCTCTTAACCCGCTTATCATTCAGGGATATTGATTGAATCAACCTCGCTTTCCCTTTATCTATTTCCTCTCTTCTCTCAGCAGTGGAGTTTCTGCCTCCAAGAGTTGTTATCCCTGACTTTTCCAATTAGAGCAGAGTTGCTGAAGAGTTAAACCATAGAGAGATGCAGAGCCAGTGGGAGAGTTAGGATTAGATACCTGTTGAATAAAAAGGTAAGGGAAATAAATAAAATGCCTGTGTTCCTGTGGTGAAGCAGAAAATGGCCGTTTGTAGTTCTCAATCTTTCCAAAATTTAAATAGACTTTTCCAAGAATGGGAGCTGTAAATACGTGTATTCTGATGTTATTTGTTTTTAAAGTTTAAAATGAAAAGGAAATAGGTAAAGCGAACACACCTTTACGTTTGTTTCTCTTCAGGCTTTAAAATATAAAAGTGATAGCTTGTAAATTTCTTCTGGTAATTTGTCTTGCTTCATGTTGGAGGGATGGAGCATATATCTATCTATATATATAAGTTAATGGGTAAAATTTTACCTTGTTTTCTTGGTGTGCAATCTGAATGGATCTTCTATATTGCATATTTTTTTTAACGAAAATTGGGTAATAACTATATGCTAACAAGACATGTTTATATGAAAATTTTCGTTTCTAGTGAAGTACATTATGATGCAAAATTCCAAGACTGATTAATTCCTAGTTCTTGACTACATATATTAATGACAAGCTATTACTTATGCTATTAAATAATTGCTTAAATCCAGAGAGTATTGGATTTCTTCTTGCTGTTAATGATTAGTTCATGGTTTTTCTGAGTATCGCTTACTTTCTTTTTGCACTTGTATTTGTTTTAGTATTATTATTTTACCTTGTTAAATTATGATCCTCTCCTTATTAGCTACTCTAATATTCTTTAATTTGTAGGGTCAATTGATCAATTTTCTTGAGAAGTGGATCTGCCTTTCTCAAGTTTGCTGCAGTTATTGGAGTTGATATTATTGCCCTCTATACCTACCTATCCACTTGCAGTGCTAATTTGATACCTTCAATTCTTGACCGGTGCTGTATTAGTTGTTTCATGTAATAGTGCCTGTCCAATTTGTTACATCAAGTTGTCTTAATAGCCGACACATAAATAGTCTACATATGAGATAAATCCTATGGTACTATCTAATATCAATTAACATTGAGAGAAAGCATTTGAATTTTCATTATTATTGGAGTTGAAAGAAAAAGCTTGGTTGGTTTTAAAAAAAAAAAAAAAAAACCTCTGTATAGTTGTTGGATGTACCTTCTAGTTTGTTTTGAGGAAAGGGGTAATGCCACCAAATTGAAGAAGCGTTACCCTGATTTGATGCTTACCTTGGTATGTGTTCTATACATGTTCAGTGGTACAATTAATAGTAGAATTTGTTGATATTATAATATATGAATAAAAATGGAGCATGTATCAGAAAAAAAGTTTCCCCTCAATGCAAAAGATTATAAGCTATATGAAGAAGTTGGGGAAGGTGTTAGCGCCACTGTGTACAGGGCTCTCTGTATTCCACTCAACGAGATAGTTGCAATCAAGGTTCTTGATCTGGAAAAGTGCAATAATGATCTGGTATGTAGGCTAATCTCTCATACAACATATGTGCTTATATTTTTCATTTCTAGTGTATGTGTCATTAATTTGACTTGTTCAACATTTGCTTAGTTTTTTGTTAATAAATATTTCTAATTTCTTATTGTCTCTAAAAGTAAGGGTGTGAATGATATACTGCTTCTGATAAAGGGGCCTCTGGTTGTAGCTCCCTGAGCTAGCATGGAATGAGGCTCCTTAGAATTCCACCAGCCTGTTTGATTGGTATAAATATTTTTGGGGAGATTTTGCACCTCACAGAAATTTGTTCATCTACATAGCATCCTAATATTAGTTTCATATATTTTTAAAAATATGAAAGGATGTTTTCAATCATTAGTACACTGTTTGATGCTAAATTACACACTTGCCTGTGCTTTGTGTGCATGCACTCTTTTAGACTGTTTAGATACATCTATGACTTCAATTGTTAATGAAAATTTACATGGATGATTCCAACCATTGGTTCATTATTGATGCCAGAATGTGTATATATCATTGTTGTCAGGTTTTTGGATGAAGTAGAAAGAGTAAACTATCATCTTGGTCCTTGAAAGATTTTTTGCCATCAGTTTAATCCTTGAAAGATAATTGCTATTGAATCAATCCAAATGTCTTGAAAAACACATTGGTTTTCCTCTGCCATAAGCTCTATTAACCTCATTCTGATAGAGTTCTCACACCAACCAGCTTTCTCCAATGTGGGTTGGCATGAATTTTTAGCAACATATTTGGATGCTTGGCAACTAAAAAAGATGGCGCTTTAGGTTATGATCTAGGGATTAAGACAGTGGAAACATATCTAGATGCTTGCAAAACAACAGCCATTTTTTGTAGCAAGTATCCAGATGGGTTGCTAACTATCCATGTTAGCTACTAACATTTCACGTCAGAGAAAGTCAGGTCAATGTGGACAACTGTGTTACCATGATAACTCATTACTGGATCAAATGACGTGTTTTACTACAGGTTTGGACTGATTTGATGGTAATTATCTTTCAATGAATGAACACATGATACAAAAATCTTTGAGGGACTAAAATGATAGTTTACTTGAGAGAAGTTTTAGTCCAGACTCCTTAGAAAGTATAACTTGTGAAGGATGAAATATACTTCTTAATAGAGAAAGTATGCAATAGGGAATCAAAGAGAATAAAGAATGTGACAGAGTTATTTGGTCTCTCTGAATATCAGAAATAGTAACTTTCTTGCATAACCCTTTTGAGGAAAAAGAGATGCCCTTAGAGATGCTGGCCTTTCAACCAACTTAATACAACGGAGAATTTCTCAAACAATTCACTGTCATTAAATTATGGCTTTCTTGTTTTTACCAAAATATTTTAAACAAACCATGAGAAACTTCTTCGAAGTGAAAGGAAGGACACAAAATATTCCCTAAGCACACTAAACATTCTAGGAAAGCAGCCTCTGAAGAATGTAAAAATAAACAAGCCACTGTTTCTGAACTGGATTTGCACATAGCACATCTGGATAAAGTGCTATGTCGGCTTGCAAATGTTCAGCATGTCATCCATTAATGTCATATTACAACAATCTATACGATATCATAACTTTTAAAATTATGCAGGATGGCATTCGGAGAGAGGTGCAGACAATGAACTTAATAAATCACCCTAATCTTTTACAGTCACATTGCTCTTTCACTACTGGACACAATCTTTGGGTTGTGATGCCATACATGTCTGGTGGATCCTGCCTGCATATAATGAAATCTTCCTATCCTGAGGGTTTTGAAGAACCTGTTATTGCTACTTTGCTGCGAGAGGTTCTCAAAGCTCTAGTCTATCTTCATGCCCATGGACACATACATAGAGATGTTAAGGTATTGCAATCTTGCTTAACATTTGTGCTCTTTATAATATGCAGCCTTTGATATTAAATATCAGTGTCTAACAGAGCTAGAGTTCTTAAAACTCATTGGAAATCTGGAATTATGTGTGATTGAATCTAAGATTATGAAGAGCTCTGTTTTGGCTTTTGTGGAGTTACTTTATGCTTTGGAAGTTGAATCTGAACTCTGGAATCTACTGCCTTTATATATGCCTAAATTTCTCTCTATCTTTCCTCCACTTGTTGGACTCTTGGTCTTTTTTTTACCGCCCATAAATTATCATAAATATGCAGGCTGGGAATATTTTGATTGATTCTAGTGGTGCAGTCAAATTAGCTGACTTTGGAGTGTCAGCATGTATGTTTGATGCTGGAGATAGGCAACGATCAAGAAACACTTTTGTTGGAACTCCGTGCTGGTACCATTTATTTTGCCTGAAGCCTTCTAGAGATTGCTTTATCACATGAAACCATGCTATCATCATATTCATTTGAGTCCTATATTTTCTACAGGATGGCTCCTGAAGTTATGCAGCAATTACACGGATATGATTTTAAGTGAGTGTCTCTTATACTTCCCCCTTCCCCTTTCTAATTTTCTTGTTCCTTTCTTTTCCACATTGTTCCCTGATTTTGCCAGGTATTTATATATTTAATTTTCTCTGTTAACAGAGCAGACATATGGTCATTTGGTATAACAGCACTTGAACTTGCTCATGGCCATGCCCCATTTTCAAAGTACCCTCCAATGAAAGTAATTTGCTTGTCTTCTGAATATACTTGCATGTGCCTTCTGGTAACCCTTCTCTGCTAGTTATTTGTGTGAAGTCATAGTTGATACTTTTCTGCTTCTATTTCTTGATGCAGGTTTTGCTTATGACGTTACAAAATGCCCCTCCTGGTCTTGATTATGAAAGAGACAAGAGATTTTCGAAGGTTTATGGTTCTCCTTGAATACTTTGCAGATGTTCTCCTACTAAAAGTTGTTTATTAATTGCTCTCCTTCCCTTCCCAGTCTTTCAAAGAGTTGGTTGCCACCTGCTTAGTAAAGGACCCTAAGAAACGTCCAAGTTCAGAAAAGCTTTTAAAGCATCACTTCTTTAAACATGCTCGCCCTAGAGAGTATCTATCTCACAGCATTTTAGATGGCCTTGCTCTGCTAGGGGATCGTTTTAGGATGCTGAAGGTTAGCTGTTTATTTTTGTGTTTTGTTTGAATAGTATGTGGCCGTAGCTATTATTTCTTTAAGCTGCTCTTTTGTTCTAGGCAAAAGAGGCAGATTTATTGGTGCAGAACAAGGCTCTTTATGAGGATAAGGAACAATTATCACAGGTGGGTTCATTTTAAATTCTGGACAGTAAATTTTTGTTTCTTCTGTGGTCTTTGATGTTAGGTGGTCATATTCTATGCTCATCTTGTCGAGATCAGATACATGCTGCTTTGTCAGACATGTTCTTTTTGTTATATTACATGCAATGTTCATTCTAAGGAGTTACCTTTCTGTCTGGTATTTAGTTGTTCAATTGTCATATTCCAGATGGTTGGACTGATCAAAATAAGCTCTGTATGTTCATATGTTCCATGGTGTTCTCTTATCGTGCTATATGTTTGTTTCCTGTACTCCTTGCATGGTAATGTCATGGTCAGAATCACCTTATCAGTCAAATATATTTTTCTGTTGTAATAATTTATATTTTTGTTTTGATGCCATTACTATGTTAAGAAAAGGAATAATAATTTATATATTTTTTTTTTATGACTTTACTATGTTAAGAAAAGGTTTAAAGAATACCATGATCAATGCAGAGTTCAGTTGGTATTTTATCATGATAAATCTGTTATGACATACCTTTTTGTTGATGATTATTTTCTACTGAACTCTTTGTTATTACTATTATTATTGTTATTATTTTGCTGGTAAATGAAGTCAACAAAAAAGAGCAAAAATATTTAGTAATGACAAAAAAGGATTATCTATATTAAGTCTATATACACAGGAGATAATTTTAAATTAACAATTTTATGAATCTATAGTATAACATACACCACAAATTGATTAAAGTTAACTCCTCTCTTTGGCTCCTGTTTAAGAGACGTCACAAAGTTGATATAATGTATTTTATATATAAATTATGAGCACAGAAGAGATTACCCGGTAGGGGGGATTATTTGCAGAATTCAATTAGAGCAGAAGAAGTACTTTCAGAAAAATTCATTTAATAACATTTTAATGGAGGATGGGATAAGGCATATTTTATTATTTGTTTGTAATTTAGTTATTAAGGATAGGCTTAGATATTTTAAGATTTAGTTGGTTAGAATAAATCTAGTAACTTGAATTATTTTGAATTTAGTATATGCTTATTTATTTGTGAGGATTTTATATCTTTATTATCTTATTTTGTTACTGAGGTCTCTATAAATAGCCCTAGGTATTTTGTTATTGACAGACTATTTTGATATTGAATAAAGACTATATTGTTAAGCTAGTGTTCCTCCTCTTCCCCTCTTTTCTTCTCTCAATCTCTTCCCCTTTCTTAATCTTCTCTTCTCTATCTGGTGTTCTACATCACATTTCTTTGACATAATAGAGTGGTGAGACTTGGAAATGTCTGGTTAGGCTGTTTAGTGGTGAGTTTCCTTCTTTAAAAGTGTGAGAGTGCTGTTTTTTCTTCCCTTAAGTGCATGTTTTATACCTCATCAGACTTCCAAATAGCTAATTGCTGGATGTTTCACTTCCCTGTAGTTAGTGTACTTCCAATCTTGAGGATTTAAAATTCTTTCTATATATCTGAATTTAGTAATCTGATTAACTTTCAGAAAGAATACATCCGTGGAATTAGTGCTTGGAATTTCAACCTAGAAGATTTAAAGAGTCAGGCTGCTCTTGTAAGTATATTTCCTTTACTACTATGTCTTATTTTGGACTTTTTTAAAATAGAAAACTTAGGTGCAAAAGTTTGGCAATATAGGGCATTTTATTTACTACCTCTTAACCAGCTCTGTGTTGCATAGATTCAAGACGATGGCATGCCAAATGCAGAAGAGCTAGATATGGGTAGGAAGCAAAAGGATAAATCTGATGACGTGAGGATTCCTGCAGAGGGGCTATCTTCTGTAGCAGCTAATCATTCAGATGCTGCACCCGTACCGGAGAAGGAGGTACCTTTATTGTCTGTAATGATTGATTGCCATATCTTGAAATCCTTGTTTTGACTTCTGACTTTGAACTGAAAACCTTTTATATTAAGTATGCTCTCTCTATTTCTGGATTCATTCATGTGTCGGCCTTTGAATTACTCTTATTTTAGGGTGGGTTGAATGATCTTCAAGATTTGGAGAGTTCACTTGCTTCATTCCCTATTAAACCAATTCGAGCACTTAAGTATGATTACTTCCCGATCCTTTTTAATTCTTTTACTTTTGGTTTCTTTTTCTTCTCTAGTTCTAGTTATTGTGTTTCAAGTATAATATCATTTGTGTATCCAATGATGTGAAAGCATGTATTCAAAGCTGTCACATGGTGTTGTTGACTGTAAATAGTTAAATGGTGGGTACTTAGTATCTAGTTATTTAATAGTGTATTACTTGCACCTTAAAAGTCCTTTCTTCACTAAGTCTCAATATGTACTATAAGGTGTACTTTTTCCCCCCTCTTATAGTCCATACTGAATATTCTATTAATGTATATTCAATATACTAGAACACCCATCCCATGTATCTTCTTTCATCCATGTAATATCTTATGTGCGTGGGAAAGAATACAATATTAGTTTTGGATGTATCAAACAGAATGTACATGCTTGAATTGTCAATTGGAAAGTTCTTCTGGCCAGGGAGTTTATAATCCTTCCGTTATTAAATGTTTTCTGAACTTTCTATTTGTAATTCCTTTTTCTTTCTAAAATGAATGATGATTGCAATGCCTGTAGGAATTATTGAAAATAATCTTTTGTATGTATAGAATTGCATGTTGCCCTTTTCCATCTCCCTTTTATTGACTACCAAGAACAATTATTGCAAGTTTAGCAATCCAGCTGCCATTTGATCTTTGAAGCTATTTTAATATTTTAATTCTTGAATCATGCAGAGATTGTTTCGATGTCTGTGAGGATAGTATTGACAATACTACTTTGAGAGATTCAGATCAGGATGATGGAAGAAATGAGAATGACATTTCTGGGAAAAGCAGTTCATTGCCACAAAATGCTATATCTGAGCATGAGCATAAGAAGTTGAGTGATTCTCTGCTGCCTGATAATTCTTTTTCTGCTAAAAAATTTATCATTGATGGGGACAGGTAAGTTCTGTTTTCTATCATATAGGGTTACATAAGCTTCATTTTTTTTTTTTTCTCCTAATCCTGTTATTTATCTTGCGATTTTGGTCTCTAAACTCATTTCATGACTTCTAATTAGATATTTACTTGGAGAATAATTCTTTTGTATAAAGGACTTAATTCGGCTTTAGAAGGTAAAGTTCCTAGGTGTTTGCTATTAAGTTCTCCAATAAAAGCATAACATTTGGAAAAGTTTATTTGAAAGATCTAGTCATGTGTTGTTGAGCTGTAAATACCTATAAAGCTGGGACACTTAAAAAAAAGGCTCATAATAGGCAAGACACAACACTACATGACACTTAAGATTTTGTTGCATCACTATATCCATGTCAGTGTCATGTCTGTGTCAATATCCATGTTTCATAGGTAAAAGCTATGCTTGTCATATTTTTATTTAAGAATGTAGAGAAATATGGATAGTCAAAATGAGATCACTAACTTAGCTAGGCATCCTTGGTGTCTGTATGATTATAAGTTTGGTAAAATACAAAGGCTAGTACAAGCCTTATCCACTAATGATCAACACACTGATTTTAAGTTAGCCATCACACACTCATTTTTCTTATACTTCCCCTCAAGTTTTAGAGTTTCCAAACATCAGCTTATTACTAACAAAACCCAATAAAAATAAAAGTAAGAAGCTTATCTAGAGTTCTAGACTTGGAACCTTAAAATCTAGACAAAGCATTGCAACTCACACAGTCACCCAATTGCAATTGAAACTGCATTTCTAGAATTTAGCTACTAATATTTTGTCTAATGACACCATCAGTATATAAACAACTCCTAGAATTCTTCAACTTGTTTCCCTTGAGTGTTCCCCTTGACATTTTCCCAGCTGCTTTATTAGCCACTACGTATTGACATCTCTTCCAAAATTCTTCAACCTTTCTCACGAGTGGTTTACTCAGCTGCTATACTCAGCCACTTGGGTTGCACACTAGGGCACGCAACAAAACAAAATCAGGTGCTAAAATTGTTAATTTCAATTTTTTTTTTTTTCTGAGCTCAAGGTTTCAAGTGACACACCAAAGCTTGACAAATTCTCTGTAGAGCAGAGTACTTCTTTCCAGTATATTAAGTGCATGTTTACATAGTTACTGGTTGCATATAGAAGAAACTAGGCAAAATGTGGTACAACAAGAGATAACAAAAGCTTCACAAATTGAAACAGAAATCCTGAGGTGTACGTTACACCTGACAACTTGTCAAGTACTCGGGTGAAAGCAGAAAATAAATTGATCCTTAAAATAACCCTACTCTAATACCTTGTTGAGAAAGAATAATCTAATTGGGATTAATTGGGTTACGTAGGCAGGCACTGTGTGTATATTTGTAATTGTAAATGAGTTTAAGTACAAAGGTTAGTACACATAATGTAAGCTCAGCCAACTAGTGATCAACACGCTTATTTTAACCTAGCCATACACACTCCCAATTCTAATATAGAACCTGATAGCAAACCCCTAAAATCTATACCTAAGTTTTGTCCATATTAAAACGTTTGTGTTGCCTACGTCACTGATGTAGAACACCAGAGAGAGAGTGAGGGAAAGAGGGAAACAAGGAGAGAAGCTGAGAAAGAGTGAGAGAGAGGAGGCAACCCTAGGTTAATACTAATTCTCTTATTAATCAATCAAAATAGTCTACTGCATAACTTAAACCCTAAAGTTTACACAACAATCAAGCTAAGCTCCAATAAGAGGCCCATTACAAAATAGGAAATTGAAATACCCAAAGCCTAACGAGAAGGATAATAACAAGGGAAATACTAAAGCCTAACTAGAGGGATAATTAAAAGCCTAACTAAATATTTAAATTCAAGATAATACTAATTCGTAGGTTTATCCTAAATAACTAAATTTATAATTACAAATAAAATCTCTATGTTTATCTCTAATAACTAAATTACAAATAAATAACAAATTATCTATTATCCCATACTCTATTAGTAACTTTTTTTCATGCAGACTCTATCTATCATATTTATGAGAAGTATCATTTATTAACATAGCTAATTTAATTGTGTTTGCAGTAGTACCCTCATACTATTACTATCATTTATGAGAAATTTGATCTTTCTGTTGAACATTTGCTTGTGTTTTGATCACAGAATTGAGATAATTTATCATTTAGTAGACGTGCATGTTACCATAACATTGCTTCATATTTAAGTTGCAATAGTAATATGTGCCAATCTTCTATGTTTTCTTTATCTATAAAGGGATTATCTGCAGCAAAAATATTACTCTGAGCGGAATAGTGGTCCATTGTCATATTGGCAGAAGAGAGACACCAACAACCTCTTATCTGGTATGCCTGTTTTCTTGTTGCTGTCATTACTATCATCATCAAATATATGATATTATTTTTCTTGTGTTTAATTAGACTTGATTAATCTACAAAGTAACACATTTGGAAATGGTTGTTACATCATTTTTAATGCTCTTTCCATATGCAGTTGATGATGCATCAGAAGCAGTTGTCCAACGCAAAGGGCGATTCAAAATCATGCCAGCAGATCTCAGTCCCAAGGTGCGTTGTGTGTTGCATGGCAGATTATCACTAGTTTCTTTTGCATCAAGCAAGTCAAACTCTAATTTCATACCTGCTGATATATTCAATTTTTCCTTTGCCATACTGTATGGACATGAATTGAGGTATTTGTGCTCGTGAGAGCATTCTGACTTCTAAAGCTTTTATTCATTTATCTTTATGGAGTGTAAGGTCATGTGTCAGAGTGTTGCTTGTTTCTGTTAAATCTCATTCTACATTACTATTGATTTTTTAAACTTTGTGCCCCTCCCTCAGTTACCTTGGGGATGATATAATAAGCTATGAATGTGTGTGTTCTTTAATATTTGACTTCATCTTTTAGTTTTAATGACAATGTAACCTAGGTGATTTACATTTTAGGCAATGGCATGATAACCATCGCCATTTCTTTAACTCATTCAGGGTAATTTGAACTACACTTCTGGTCCCATGTGCGGAGGTCCTTCCGTTCCACCATATCAGAACCTTACGTCTGCCTCTATTCTTTCATCACTGCTGTGCATTTTGCAGCATAACAGCTTGCAAAGGGTATGTTTCTGTTTTATATCTTTTACTTTATCTTCTAAATTGAGATAACAAGCCTAAAGGACATGAGATTTCCTACAAATTTTGACAGGAAGAAATTATTAAATTAATGAAGTATGCAGAGCAATCTTGTGGTAATGCCTTTATTTTTCTCAATGTATGCGTTTTTCCTTTACTACTATGGGCAGATCTGATTATTTTCTTCATTTGCTATAGGCAGGAGTATAGAATCGGTGGACGCAGGGATAATTGATCTTTTGCAGGTTCATGTCTACCCTTATGTTTTTGGGGCATAGAAAATAACTTCTATATTATTTTATGAAATAGAAGTCCTTTGTCTAATTCTACTTCGGATGAAGGAAAGTTGTTATTGCTTGACATATTGATATAATTATGACAAACATGGGAATGCATCCTGTGTTTAATATTGTGCCTGATTTTGGATGCACATCTCTTAAGTAGAATGTTGATATATTCACCCAAATGATCAGGCCAGATTTCCATCACCTGTACCAATGATTTTGATAGGAAGGAAATATTGACACATTAATCAAAATCCAAATACATTTAATATGAGTTTCAGGTATGCTCACACTATGCTGAGAAATCATTAAGATAATTGTACCAAGCATGAGAGTAGCTATCATACAAGACTTGTACATAACCAAAATTTTTCCAATTACTGCAGTAAAGGAGAAAGGGGGTTTTTTGGGGGGGGGGGGGGGGGGGGGGGGGTGGAATGCACTAATTTCTGGGTACAAATGCATATATATCTTTGTTTCTAAGATGCACCATATGTAACAATCTAAATGTGGACAAACTCAAGGAGGAAAGTCGAATGCACAAAAAAAATGTAGCCACAGTCAAGGGAGTGTGGGGAACTCACCTTTGAAAACCGGCTTGCAAGGAAGAAGAACCACACCCCTTAAGTACCTCATCAAGTATCCCATACTACTCAATGTGGGACTTAGGCATCCCATGCTACTCATGCCCCTATCAAACTAAAATTTTGAATAGATAAGAGGGAGAACCATGAGCCTGGATCCATTGCCTTCCTTCAAGAGGTATTTTCTGAACTTGAGAGCAAGGATAGTAGGAAAAGACTAACCTCTGGAACTCAAACTTTGCCTACAATTTCTGAAACATCTGCCTTTGGGGCACAAGGATCACTAGCTGGTGATTTCAAGCTGATAAAAACAAGGGAACCTTGGTATGAAAACTGCTAAATGGTTAGTCATACCAAGATTGTTGCTAGAAATTACACAGGAAACTAAGAGATGAGACTCATGAATTAGTATTGACCAAGGAGGAAACGACACAATTTGTGACCAACCCATTTATTAAAAGAGCAATGAAAATTGTTACAAAAATTGCTTGGAAACAAGGACCAGAGCGCTACCGAAAAAATTGCACAACCCGTTTACTGAAAGAGCAATAAAGATTATTACAAAAATTGCTTGGAAACAAGGACCAGAGTGTTACAGAAAAAATTGCGGGTTCAAGTACTCTTGCACAAGTAGGAGTTGGCCTTGGCGATGGATTTTAGCTCCAAGCTAGGAATACCCAGCTTGATGGAGGAGTGTCAGAGATCGCATTATCCTTGTCATGATCCTATTTTTAAATTCAAGTAACATTAATTGGCATTAGATAACTCTTAGTCATTTGTTTTAGGCGTTATTTCAGGTGGCTTCTATTTTTTTTTTATTTTGATGATATTTATCTTTTTTTTTGACGTTTTGTTTTTTTTTTTGACAGGATAAGGATTATGTTAGTTTTAGTTTTATTAGAATAGGACTAGCAGTAGGTTATGTCATTTAGGTGGTGTAGAAGTTTGCTTTCATTTTATCTTCCATGCATGTCCGTGGTTTCTATTCAATAAAATAGGTTCAGAGAATCAAATAGCCTGAATTGCTACAAAATTACTGAAAGATTTTGATAGATGGAACAAGGATGAAACTAAAATTTGAGTAAAAGCTTTAGGATAGAAAGTCCCATTGGTTGAAAGGGAGATTACAAGGAATATTTTGATTACCCAAGTCTTCTCCCTGACTTTTCTGATGACCTTATTTGTGTCAGTGTGACTCGCAGGTGCCACCTGCAACAACTAGGGAGAGAGAGCTGCATTCTGAGGTGATCCAACTCCAAAACAGGTATATGGATGTAACTAAACATTTATTCTTCTTAATCCTTAAGTTTAAATTCAGCATACATCTTACTAGTAACTCTATGTCAGCATTGAGGGCCTTGCTGAGGAATTACAAAGACAAAAGATGAAAAATTCCCAGGTACTTGGTCTGTCATACTTGCTTGTGCTTAAACGACATTGGATGGCCTCATGTTATTGTGCTATTGTGGTATTACATCAGTCGCAGATGAATATGACTCTTTGCACTTGTTTTTCTTTAAAATATATATACAATGTGTGCTTTTTTCTCTATTACGATATTAACAAATTCATTTTAAAAATCATCAAGAGAATGCCTATATAAGGCAGCCTTTAGATTTCTTATATTGCCTATTTTCTGAAATTATATTCATTCATTTAGAATCAATTTTGGGTATATATGATTTTATGAGGGCTCTGTAGCCCCTGACCTAAAGATAGTGCATTGATGTGGATTGCCCTCCAAACTAGAACGTTTCCGGTAACACACATTTCCAAACTGGAACATTTCAGTAACACCAACATGTAACTAAATAGGATGTTCTTGACTGACAACGTTTCTTACAAGGAATGGAAGACCTATGTCAGATGTAAGCATAGGAGCAGGGATCATAAGGCTTAATATTAGATTTTGATTATTGTTACTTATTATTTTCAGCTAGTGTTTTATTGTTAACTTTATAAGTGAAGAAAATTCTGGAATCCATTCATGTTGAAAATGATCTGATACCGAAAACAAGATCTAAGATGGATGCCTAAGCCTTTCAACTTCCTCTTCCACGTTGTCTTCCTCGCACAGCAGCAGCGGAGCCAAAGTGGTCAACAGAGATGGAAGCAGAAGTGGCAGAGGTTCCATTCACTGTGGTAGGGAGTGAAGAGAGAGAGAGAGAATGGAGAGAAAGAGGACAGAGAGTAAATATGAAGCAACAAAGAGAGGGAGAGAAAAAGAGAACTGGTGTTGAAGAAAGAAAATAAATGCTGACTAGATGCCAGTTGGGGAGGGCTAGCTGAATTAGCATGACACACCAACACTCATGAATTTGGGTTAACCGCCTGAACTCGAAGGACTTATTTGGAATGTTTTGGAAACATATGGATTATTTTAGGACAAAAAATAATTTACTGACCAGTATAGAACTTTTAATTCACCTTAGGGACAAGATGGAGTTTTGACCCATTTTGAGATTAAAAAAAATAAGGATTTCTTCTTCCTCTCATCCTTTTCTCCCTTAGTTTCTCTCTACTTCCCCTTCCGCTGGTTCCACATCAAATGGTATCGAAGATAAAACTCTTGTCCCTCAAAACCTTCGTCAGAAGAATCCCAGAGTTGCCAGAAACTTGCCAAAAAGCCAGTTTTGCCACACTTGGTCACTGAACCCAGAAAGCAACTATACCAGAAGTAGTGTCATCCCTTGGTTAGCCTAATTCTAAAATCCTACTGCTGGAAACAGCTGCATGTGCCTCCATGCACCAGCTGACTTTCAAGCGCATGACCCCCATGTGCAATAGTGTGACCACACGCCCCAGGCTCTGTTTTACTGTCCTGTCCTTTTATAGGCCCTTTTCTTCATTTGCTAGGCCCTGGTAGCATCTAGAAAGGTGTTTTAGGGTGGGGTTCCCCTTGGGCTAATCTTCGTTTTTGCTAAGGCAAGTTGTTCTGGACTCACAAAGCATTTGTAGACAACTTGTAGCTTAAAAACTCACCGTGGACAATACCAAGGACAATTTTTGGAAATATAATTTTCACTTTTTTTCACCAATCTATCTTGGTTGGTGACAACTAGACTGCGAGTTTTGAAGTGTGAAAGCTATAGAAAAGTCCAACTTGAAGCATTAGGTAGGACAATAGGCTGTTTAAATAGAAAGGGTATTAAAAGCAACTTTTGACTTCCCAGCCAAATTTGACATGGCATAGCACTTTAGTTGGTTGAACTTGTACATGAACTTATGCAACTTGGGGTTTAACTTTACCAGTGTCAGCTTCTAAAACAACAATATCTTCAATACTAGCCATATGAACGTTTTAATCTTTCACTCATGCAAACTCATCTTCTAAATGCTCTTCAAAGTCTGCATGCTCTTCATATTCTAATTTTACTTCCAAATGTCCTTCAGAAAACTACCATGATGATGTTACCATCATTATCAATATCGAATGGGTCGAATGGGCAGTCGAGGGATTCCACTATGATGACATCATTTGGCTCTCTTCTTTGACAGCTTCCTCCGTTGCCTCATAATCTTAAGGATGCTTTTCTTGTTCAATTTTGGAAAGAAACTGAGCATGAACTTGATACTTCGTATTAGTAATCCAGGATAGCTTCTCTTATGAGAAATGGTTATTTACAACATCTGTGCTTTTTGATATGCAAGCATTTTAACTTTTACTTACCAGGGTATATGAATAACTTCTTCCTGCAGCTGTCTTAAGCACTTTGGGACACTCTGTCAGCTGTGTAACTTGTGGTTTAAAGTACCTTGAATTAGCTTTTTAGAATTTAAAGTAGCAGGAGAAAAAAAGAGATGCTATTCTGAGTCGAGTCGTACTAATTTTCTTTTCATAAATAATCTAGCTGAAGCTTAAAAGCTTTGGGAAATGGTTCGAACCAGTAGAGTTCATAGACTGATATGTAGTTTCTCATGACTAATAAAGTTTCCATGTTCCTTTGGCCAATAAACAACAAAAAAAAAAGAGAAGTCTCCATGCCCCGGTTAGTGAGAAGTTTCTTAGATATGAACCAATTCCCATGTTGATCAGTTGGTAAGCATGGGAAATAACTTTTGGTATGCCAATTTATCTGATTAAGTCGTTTATACTCTCGTATGGCTCTCCCCCAATGAAGCAGGTATTGAAGTAACTTCCCTATGTGTAAGTTTCTGTAATTTGTGTTTGTCGGATTCTTCATAATCTGTCAACTAAGATTAGGTTTCTTGCTCTTCGTCACTCGGGATTCCTTTAAAGCATCATTTGAAGTATCTCACCTTCTGTTATGGTATGCAGTTAGAGAAACAGTTGAACTTTGCGGTCAACAGAGTGGAAAAGTAAAGAGAAAGACAATGAAGGTTGTAATGGTAGTTAAACTGACACCCACCACAGCCTGCTGATGTTCAGTGATTAATTCCTTGATGGTCTGCAATACCCGTGAGAGATGGAGGCACGTCTCAGTTGTATTTTAGTATATCATGTGCTAAGTGTGTTTCAGGCAGACCAAATTTTGAGATGCTACTCCTTGAGTCACTCGTGTATAATGTAATGTAATTTATTGACATAATAATGTAATTAATACACGCTTCTCTCTTTGTCAAATAACCTGTGTTAGGAGTGAATGTCTAAATCCTGCGTGGTCTAGTTTGAAAATGTAATATTCATTGTTGTGCTCTCATATTCTCCAATAAAATATAAGTGTTTTTTATTAGGTCATTCAAAAAGAAAATTTTTATGGTAAATTTTTATTGGGGAATATGATAGCAAATATCTAATAACTTTACAAATCTGGTCCATATTTTAGTAGCAAAAACTCTCCATGATTTAAGTAAGATCAATAAAAGAAAAGGGCACTCTAGTACATACTAGCTCAGCCTATAATCTTTTTTTTTTTTTTTGGCCAGAACTAGATCAGCCTATTATCACTACGGTCCTCCACAGATTATCTCTATGCAAACCAGTCCTGCTTTCATTTCTTCTCAAACAAACACCTAAATCCATTAGCCGTTCAGTGGAGGATGACAAGAACTTTTTTCTAGTGTGTTGGCAGCTACTGTCATTTTCTCCAATCCTCGTCAGCCAAGAATTGCGCCTCATAAATAAAATAGAGTCCGCGTTAGCCAAGAAACCCCTTCATCCGTCCTTGTTCAAAATTTTGCCATTGTCCGAAGAGGAAGCCCCCAACCCCACCCAGAGCAGATTCTTTGCCTTATGGTCCATATTTAAGTATTAAATTAAACAAATATATGAAATTATAGAAATTTGCAGCAAAGATTAGAGGATCCAAACTAGCGCCCACCCCTTGCCTGATAAATGCACGCTAAGACTGAAGTATTTCGAATCCAACCGAAAATAAAGGTATATACAGCTGCCCATTAGCGGAGATCATTAGCAGAGTTCGATTATATTAGGTCCTTGTGCAGAAAAAATTCTCCAGACATTTTCCCCCAAAATGGCATTAAGATTGCATTTATAAAAGAATTGGTACATTCGTTCAAACTCAAGCCAAAAGTATCTTGAATAGCATAAAAATGTTCTCAACGTTTAGCTATGTTTTAGTCCTGCTCTGCATTTTGGTCATATCACAGAAATTTTGCACTTCCCCAAATCCAATAGTTTCCACCGCAGGCATGACAGTCAGTGGTACAAGATCGGCAAGGCCCGCAGCCAAATGTCTAGAAATCAATCATATAATTGTAAGGAGAGCTAAAAAATTTTATTGCTTGGCGCTTAGTTTTCGGACCCTAGGATTTCGGCCAACATCAATATCAAAGGCCAAAATTTGAGGAAAACACCATACATCAGACCAAAGCCTATATAAATTATAATGTATGTCCCCTCGCCCCCTTCACCTCTGCCGATCAAAAAATCGTACTTAGATAATTAGACCAAAGCAGGCACTCGGAGCTTTTCCTTGAGATTATGTGCCACAGCATCAATAAATTCCTCAGTGTTCAAGTATGAATCCCTGGATACCCTGCAGATATAGATGTCCCAATAGTTAGCTCCAAGTCCATACAACTTACCAAACAGATTTTACGTACAAAAACGACTAGTCACGCCTACCTTCTACATTATATCTAGCAAATACTTAACAGGTTAAAGGCCAATATAACGACAAATTAATAAATACCAAGTACTCCCTAACAACTTAAAATTATATAAGCTATAAATCCGCACACCACCCCCACCACCACCCCCCCCCCCCCCCCCAAAAAAAAAAAATGCATGAGTGGACTTTAGAAAATAAAACATTAGATTCAAATAATAAATAAAAAGTGATTCGGCTAAGTAAAATATTTAATTGAATTTATAATTATAAAACAGAATCGAAAGAACAACTGTAGTTCACTTCAATAATTTTTCAATATGTAAATATGTACTTCAAGTAGGAGACGTAGTATTAATATTGCAAAATTTTAACCTGGGAGAAATAAAAAAAATTATGGACCTAAATGAGAGTTCACTTCATTTAAGTACTATAGATAAGACGGATTCATTAATAAATACAAACGGTGAATTGAAAACAACAAACAATAACGAAGAACAGAACTTTTATCCTTGAACTCAACTGACTACTACATATAAGCTGAAATGCTTTGACAAAATATTCTTAAAAGAATTTTGCTTGCATTTTACTGAGACCTACAGCAGAAATTCATCCAATTTCTACAAACTTTATTCATGTAATATATACGAGATAGCATACCATGTGGTCTTTGACAAATTCACTGCCCAATTCCCCCCCTTATAATATGTGTACACACCAAAAAGAAAAAGGCACATACAACTATTTTTCTTTCCTTCCATATTCTCCTGTTTCCCACCCTACCCCAAAAAAGGCCACAAGATGCGCAAAGGTATAAATGAGGCCGTGCCTTCCTATGAATTTGTCCCCCATACCTCAACAACCACAATCAACATCAAGTGCCAAAAACTTACCTAAAATAGTTGGAAATTATTCAACACTTCTTGGAAGTTGGTTTGCAACCATGCACATATAATTATACACGTGTTTATTGTATATGACTAAATCAGGAACAGATTGATCTGAGCTGAAAACTAGGGTCAACATACACACACTACTGCCTCATACCTTCTGGATGATCAGTCCAAGATAAAAATGACACTAAATACCTCATTATTTCAATGTTTTCAAATTGTCATTATTCTCATTAAACAACCAAACTCAAAAGGATCAAACCAAGCAAAACCAGCCATCTTTCGACAAGCCATACCCAACTGGTAGATGTGTTTCTCTGATCAAAATTATTTTCCATGAGCAGCATTATATTTGTAAGCGCAGAGCTTGCCAATCCCAGTGTAAATCCACAAGGTAAACCCCTACTAAATTTTCCATTAGCTAAAACCCACAAAGAGCCAAAGAATTAATTCTCTCCCCAAGATGAAATGGGTGCTCCTTCAGTCTGTCGACACCCTTTACTCCCACAATTGTGCCACATTTCAGATACAATTCAACCAGTGAATCAGGATCCCTCAACACCCCTCCCCCCTTCTTTAAAAAATAAAGAAAAAGAACAGTGATCTGGATTGCATGAATTTATATGTTGTGCATTCGCAATCCAGATCACTTAAAACAGCAACCCCAACTTGTTCATATGTGGATACCAGATTGGATGAGACAACAGAGATTCTGTGTGACCATTGTTAACTTGAGTTGCTGTCTAATAATCTGAACTTGTTTGCATCACCCTTCCATGTCTATAATAAACAGATGGAGAGAGAAAATTATTGCGTCCATTTTATACCAGAGGCAGAAAGGAGGGCAAGGAAGGAGGGAATGATGGGAAGAGCTTGTTTGGGATGCCTGAGAGACACTCAAAAATCTTGAGAATGGTAATATAAGCAAGAGGAGAGGAGAAGGAGATGAAGAAAAGAGATTTTATCCAGGAAGGAAATAGTCTCCCCAGAAACACATCTCATATATTTTTAAATTAAAATAGAATCATAAATATAATTGATAAAAACATATATCATTAAAAAGAAAAGAAAATACATCAATTTATCATACTTTGTCAGATGCAGATAAAAAACAGTTGCTGTAAAGAGTTTTAATATATTAATTATATATTATTTTCATTTTCAACTTTATAGTTCGGACTTTATGTATATAAATTATAGACCCACTGCTAAGCATACTCTAAGTAGTAACCCAATAAGCCTACCCTCATTTTGTGTACCATATAGAACCACAATCAAGGTAACACAGCTGCAAACAAGTTATACCTTTTACCTTTAAACTGAAATTAAATCACATTTATCTCATTAGATTAAAAAAGTCGCCAGTGAATGTGCAAAGACAGTAACCATAGGGGAGGGCAGAAGTACTTACTTAGGTCCATGAATTAGAATAGCAAGATCTTTGGTCATCTTTCCTGACTCCACTGTCTCAATACATGCAGCCTCCAACTTATGAGTAAAGTCCAGTAACCTCTCATTATTATCCAGCTTGGCCCTGGTATGGAACAACAGCAATATGACAAGAACAAATGTTCAGAAAAATTAGAGGAAAAGGAAGAATAGAAGAAATAAAACAGTTTGCATAAGTAGCACCATCCCATGCCCCAGATAGCTCAAAAGTATTCCATTATACTCATGAACCATGTTCTACCCAAATGAAAAAATAAAAAAATAAAAATAATCTTAAAATTTTAAAGCATCTTAAAAAACGGATAATATCAAGAGAAACATTCTTGTTGGTTGCTAAATTCCTATGAACCACTATATGGAATATACATGGCTCCTTCCCTTAAACCACGAATGACAGAGGACCCTTCCCTATGTTGTAGGATAATTGTTGTAAATTATGAGCCTTGGTCTAAATTAGAGTAGGAGAATTGTTGAGTCATTTATAAATATTGATAGTCAAACCTCTATCCAAAATATCTAAGGCAATTTGGTAGACTAACTTCAACACATATATGGCCATTTATCTTCTTTCAACTTCCTAACGTGGGACCTTTTTCTTTTTTATCTTTTTATTTCAACACTCCCACTCAAGTCCAATTAGTTTGGCCCAGTTGTAACTTGCCTTCATGCCTTTAATTTTACCCTAGGCTTATATTCTTTTGAGTCTCAGAGGCCTTAGGTCTCTTTTTTTCATTTCTCTATTGCCTGGACTTGTACTCTTTTGAACCTCAAAGGCCACAGGTTATTTGAGTCTTCTTTACTGAGCCTTCCTTTTTTGAGCTTCAGGTCTCGGGCCTCAAGTCAGGTTGCCAGGATCTTCCTTGCCAAGCCTTTCTTGGGTTTCAGGTCTTGGGCCTCAAATCTTCATCATTTGTGGGTTTAGCTTGTGATTGCCAACCTAACTTGCAAGGAAATTTGCTCCATTTTTCTTTTCAATCTTGGACCTTGGATGCTGAATCTTTCATGGGTTGTAAAATCATTCAACTCTGATACTGTGTTATAAATTATGAGCCTTGGTCCAAGTTAGAGTGGGAGAGCTGTTGACTTATTTATAAGTATTGATAATCAAGTTTCTATCCAAAATGCCTAAGGCAATTTGGTAGGCTAACTTCAACACTTATATGGCCTTATATCTTCCTTCAACTTCCCAATGTGGGACTTTTTTCTTTCTTCATCTTTTCTATTTCAATAATAATCACCACCTTGATGGCAGACAAAATTTTGGAAAAAGGAAGGCACAAAAGATCTTAACAATTTTAAATTGCACAACCCACATGCAGGTTCAGGTGTATCTGTTACAGGAGATTAGAATTCAAACAAACAATATTCATATACTACCCCCAAAAAAAGTCCCATATGCATCTTCCCAAATACATGGAATGACAATGCCAGTTAACAAAGGTAAAGTTTCTGATGAATAGCAAATAAATATGTAATTGCAAGTTCTGACGTAAAGAAACAGAGCACCTGTGTTCCAGTCCTCGTGTCCATGCAAATATGGAAGCAATACTGTTTGTACTAGTTTCCAGTCCCCGTTGATGAAGGCGGAAATGTCGAGTTACAGTTCCATGAGCTGCCTCAGCTTCCAATGTCCTTCCATCAGAAGATAACTGAGAAAAAAAAATGGGAGAATTACTTCACATTTTACTATTCAAAAAGAACTGAAGTGTTGATGAAAGAAACAAATACAAACCAGCACAGAAGTCATGAGGCCCAACGAGCCAAATCCTGCACACACACACACACACACAAAAAGACTTTAAGAAACTACATTTTAGAGATCCTTCATCCCAGGTCAGAATTACTTGTATAACTTAAAATGAACTATTTGGCATTTGAAATTACACTACTGGAGCCTCAACATATAACAAGTACTGATAGGAGCCTAGTAATTCCAGAATTAATTAAATGAAAAGAACAGAAAAAAAATGTAAAGATAGATGAGTGCCAGGATCTGAAACATTATTAGTCCGTATGGAGGGGACTAAACTCCAGAATAAATGTTTATTATCATTTGCATACTCTGCCCAATGATTACAGAGTCTTATATAATCAGTACATGATAACCAAACTACATAACTACCCACATAAGATACATAACTGTCATAAAACACATAACTGACATAAGACAGACACATATAACTACTTCTGAAAATATAAGAAACTACCCTCTGACATAAGACACAAATAACTACCCTTGACAGTTATTAATACATATAAAAGACATAATTAAATACACAGTTAAATTCCTTCTGCCTTCATCACACATGTTGTCTACATGTGTTTTACCTTTTTATTCTTGAATAAATTTTTAGAGGAATAGATGGGATCCTATCAAGTACACTTGGCCTGCATGACCCGAATGCCCAAAATCTTGATTACATGCTAGCTGAGCCTGAATTTTAAGATATGATGGCATTTCATGCTCGTCAGACTTAACCACTTTCCATAAATCAAATCCCAAATAGGATCCAACAGTGTGCTGAATGATCCACCAATTTCTGTTTGTTAACATCACATATACAACTACTGTACCTATCATTCTGGACAAAGCATAAGCTATGAACATCACCTTGAGCAAGTAAATCACTTTGGACATCACCGTCATAGTTTTTGCAAGCCCAAACATATCCACCTTCACTTTTGAGTGCATATGCCACCATGTCATCAATTAGCCTATGCTCATACCTGAAGCCACAGAGTTGCAATCACTTATGTGTGAATGCATAAAAGCAAGTTGCCTCATAAACACCAAATACACACCATATTGAGTGTTCTTCAAACTTATTCTTCCACCTTTTTTCATACACCTCCTGGAATATGTCTTTAAACCTGTCATAATTTCAAACTATAAATTATCACCAATAACAATAAATTAAACACAGAGGCTGTCTAATTTACATATTCTGACAAACTAAGTTCCCTTGAAGATTTGCAAAATTCCAGAGTGAATGAAAAAATCACCTGCCATCATATTTCTTAAGAATGGTGTTTTTGGTGCTCAAATAAAGAGGCCACTTCTTTGCATATGCCAGTGACATTGATGATTCAGCAAAACCTCGAATAGACTGAAACATTATTAAAGCAAGTGTTCAAATATCTATTTGACACTTAATGCATATACACTCTGAAAACATAAAATAAAACAAACCTCATCAACATTATACATAGCAAGAGCAACACCTGGGCCTTTGAAATTGTAAACATCAAGCTCCATTGGCGTATCCACATCTTCCGGGACTAAATCAGAGACAGAGATAACTTGGTAAGCTACAAGTGCAATTTTTAATATAGTAAGAAAGAATTTCTGCTCTGTTTGTCAGCAGAATCTTGGAAATTAACGTACCAAATACCAGCTTAAGCTTCCCTGGTCCTTTAATAACTGTATCAGTGGCACGATACTGGTCACCAAAAGCATGCCTACCAATACATATGGGTTTTTTCCAACCTGTATACTGAAGAGTAAGTCCATAATGGTGTGCAATGGTATTTTAACTACACTTGGGATCATATTAGAGTTAAGACATTACCTGTGACAATTCTAGGTATATTGCGGCATATTATGGGTTCACGAAAAACAGTACCTAGAAAGAAAGTCACATCATCGCCAAGTAGAATTAGAAAACATTTAAGGAAAGAAGCCCTGTGAAGTATAAAAGCTCATTTAATTTTAGGAGCATGTATTAGAAAGCATCAGATGCACATAATGTAAAACAAAATCCATTCAGAACGAAGTACTTGACATCTATAATCATAAAACCACCACATAAACCCAAAATTTCATAGCATCCCCTCATACATATTCATTCTAATTTTAAGTATGCCAGGTAGGTGGTCAATGAAGTTGACAATAAACCAAAGACCCACAGTGTTCCCCACCAAATATCATCAACTTATACACTGCTTACCAAATAGTTATAAACATTAGCAGCTGCATGGTATCTTATTATCAGTGAGCAATATTCATGCTTATACCACTAGAAAGTATCATGCACGGCATCAAATTCTCTAAAATCTAAGATATGAGAGCTTCACTTTAGGAGTTTCATGAAAAATCCTAGCTTGCTATTTTCATTCATTTGAAAAGCAAACAATTAGTTGCAATCAATAATGACCATTATAATATAGATGTCCTTCAAGACAGGTTGAAAAAGGCAAATAGAAAGAATTTTACCATCCTCCCCTGTTTAATTAGGCCCTTCGAAAAACCTGTACAGGTGTAATACAAAGACAATGGACGCCAGTCTAAATTTTGAAACTATGGGAGAGGAGAGTGTAATTTTTACCCACACAAAATTTTTTCAATCTGTGTTGCAAACATGTACTTCACTGGCAATAAAGTGAATTATACCAGATCAGCATAATTATCGAATGTAAAGGATAACTGCACTTACATTGCATAGCAAGAGTGATATACATATAAGATCTACTTCTAAGTGTTTCCAAAATTAGTTGTCAAATATGGTTATTAAAACAATGAAACTGCTTTCCACAAGAAAGTAATATTTGCTTATGCAGATTAACCTCCCAGCCACTATGAACATGTTCATCTTCCTAACATGAAAGAAACATTTTGGGGGGGGGGGGGGGGGGGGGGGCTGGGCAGCACCACATGGCTGCACATGCAGAGAAGTCAACAGATAACAAAAAATAATTTCACATCTGTATTCTAACATTATTAAATCTAGTAAGTACATCACAAACCATCTAAAATGTTCCTAATTGTGCCATTGGGGCTCCTCCACATAGACTTTAGTCCAAATTCTTTGACTCTGGTCTCATCTGAAAAATTGAAGTAGAGGAAAGAAAATTTTGTGTAAGAAGCAGCACTGTCTACTTGCCTTGCACAATGTAAAATATTATATAATATGCATAAACTGGCACACTCCATCAAGCAAACTTCTAGGTTAGTTAAATATTCACTCATGATCATGATACAGAACATTTGGTCCATATAAAGCCAAGAACAACTGACCCGGAGTTATTGTTGCGCATTTTACAGCAACATTGAACCTGCAGTACACAGAACATGTATGACTTGAAGCATTGCAATGGAAAAGCAAAATATACAAAACCAAAAGACCCCTTCCCAGAATGCAGTCTTATGCTTTGTGTCTCCAACAGCTTTCTCAGAAGCTGTTAGAGTTTATAAAAACTATTACACTAGAAGAAGTCATATTACCAGGCATTGAAATCCTTGTCATCGCTGTAAAGTTATACCTCTATCTGATTTTTAAAAAAGCACAATGAAAAGCCCAAAAGCTCTATTAGAACTACCCATTTGCGGAGCTGAGCTCTAGCATCTACTCAAGGCCATGACAAAGAATCAAGTCATCTATGTTGCTCACATCACCTGCTCCCTGATTTTCCACAATAAAACAACTCTTGATGTGGTAAAGCCACAGTCACAACGTGTATTGCTCTCTAAAGCCCCATTCCTTTATATTCCACCCTTATTGTACATGCTCTAGAACTAAGCCAACCATCAAATTAATTCAAGTGTTATGCATGCTTTCACCCAAGATTACTCACTTTCGAGTGGCCTCAGCACTTTCTACAGTAACCCTGTCATCAGTTGCGTCACGATTTTGAATTCCCAAATCAAAATACTTTATATTTAAATCCAGGTAAGGAAATATAAGCTGCATTCACATTAAAAAAAAAAAATTACATATGTTGAAGAAAATTCCAAAGCCAACAAGAGAAGAATATAAAACCAACTAAAGATGAGTATTCATACTTTATCTTTTATCATCTTCCATATGATCCTTGTCATTTCATCACCTAACGAGCAAAAAAAAAAAAACTCATCAAATACAAATACAAATACAAAAAAGCAACCCAGGAAAATAGCAAAATATCATGCTATGTTTGTCTCCAGAACAATAACGAAAGGAACATGCAGCAAATTGAACTTTAAGTTCAGAAATTTTCACATTTTTTGCCAAAAGCAAACCCAGCGGATTCAACAGGAAAAAAGCTTCCAAAAATCTCAATCTCATATTTCTTTCTCCAATTCACATAAACTAAAGAAAGCATCACTAAGGCACATAATTCGGATAAACACTGTTAAGAGTTACCGTCCATTTCCACGACAGGATTCTGTACTTGAACTCTATCAAAACCAGCGGATGCGGCGTAGCATCGAAGCGAAACACGATTAAAGCGAGTGGAGAAGAAAACGTTGGGCACGGATAGAACACCATTACTAGAAGTGAAGCGCAAGCTAGGGTTTTTGAGTGCCGTTGAAGACAGCGAGGACGATAACGTAGTGGCGCGGGACATGACGCTTAATCGAAGCGTTGCTCTCAGCATCCAAGCTCAGTCAAGTATGCTTTGGAGCTTACAACTACAACAGCTTCGTGCCGAAGAAGCCACGGACGAGGACAGTTTATATCAGCAGCCTCATCGTGTACTTTCGTTTAATTTAAATTTTTTTTATTTTGAAACATATATTATAAAAATATAAATAAATTTAAAATACTTATTATAAAAATTTTTAAGTTTTAAATTATTGTATATAATTTTTTAATTTTAAAAAATCCTGCCCTAGATTCTGAGATGGAAATCCTTCTATTATGTATTATAAAGTTATAACCTTTTAAAATAAAATAAAAAATAATTTTTAGATTCTTTATAATAATTTTGAATTTCAAAATATTTTCATAATAATTACTTTTAACTGTCGACCAAAACAAAGCCTATGACTATTAAGTGAACTTCTCTATTTTCTTTTCATTTTTTCCATCGCATAATCAACGCAGTTCGAAAAAATAGAAAAGACCCGTGCCAATTTTTTTCTTAGCTTACTCTCCCATCTATATATGCCTTTGCAACATTAATCTTATAAATTTTTTAAATAATATGAAAAGAAATTATTATTTTTAAAATTTATGTATATATATTGCGATTTTAAAAACTAAAATATATGCGGGAGGTACTAAGAAAATATTTAACATCCCAATTATTTTATTATTATTTAATTTTTTTAATTACTAATTATTTTAATATTAATTAAAAAATATTAGCATGCACTGCATGTCAGGCAGCTAGCATAATTTTATTTTTCAATTTAATCTGAATTATACTCTTTGTTTAAATAGTTGAAAAAATTTTATATTTTTTAAAATAAATAAATAAATAATTTAAAATAAATAATACAATGAGTTTTTTACTTCTTCTTCTTCTTTTTTTTTTTTGGGTTATCCTCAGCGAAGAAGTAAAATTTTCAATCTTTAAATTTGTTTTTAATCAATCATTTTGTCAATTTTAAAATATCAATAATATATTTGTGTGTAACTTAAGAATCTTCAGATCAGCCGTCTCCTCAAGTATGATTTGACATTCATCAAACTTTCCTTACCTGATTTCATTAGAAAATAACAAAGAAAGGAAATTTTGTCCTGAGCTCCGTTGCCATTCCTATCGGGAAGGGACCTATCTAGCTCATGCGAGCAATTCATATTTTCTTTAAAGGAGATCAACGAAGTTTTTTTTTTTTTTTTCTCAACACTTTCTCATCTCAACGAAATAGAAGCTTCCTCCTAGTGACTAACTTCTCAAAACTTAATCTGGATGAGCCCGAAGCCTTCTCTTACTGAGCCAAAAGGGGAAACATCTCTTGAGAATTTTAGCTGTTGATCCTCTTCAACATGAAGCTAGGAAAGGGAGCATGATGTTTTGAGTAAAATGAGTTGCAATCTAATTTCCTTACTTCTTCCATATACCTAGATAATCTGGAGCTTCTCTTGTCTCTGCCGTGTAAAACTTTTCTCTTCTCTTCATAGCAATTCACAGGATTGACTTGGAAGATCTTCACCGACTGTGGTTCCTTCTGAGACTTTTCTCATATTTCCTCCAGACTTTTCTTGGAGTCGTCCACATTCAAGCCGTGTTAAGTGCGAGTCTGAGCTATGACAGGGGCCTGTCTAAGTCAAAAGATAGATTTTCTTATTTTGACACCTCCATTCACATGTCAAACTCGTATCAACATGTCTCGACAATATCAGTGAAGATTCAGTAGTTTCATAAACTGTGACACTAAAAAGAGAGAGTGAAATAGCAAAACGACGTGGTAGCTAAAATTCAAATTGATGTGAATGTATATGGGTAGATAAATTTCATGAGTCATAATACAAAGCATTCGCATTTCAAAATCTGAACGTTGATACCAACAGAAGCATGAAAAGTGAAATTAATCAAATTACTACAACGGGTTTCATGAATATGGAGGTACATAACAAACTTATCCGGTCTTCACAATGGTAAGGAGCAACCTACTCCTCCACGACAACACTAATTTCACCCTTTTCAAGCAGTTCATAGAATTCTTTAGTTCTCCTTTGGTTATTCCAGTGGTGCATCTTCCACAAACCACCTGCTAAGAGACCAAGGCCTATTCCATATATGATCTCCTTCACTACACTCGGACCCCGATATGCAGCATGTGCTATCTTATGAGTGACCATGTCTATCTGCAACATTGACTGGAACAATCACAATCAAATCCAAGTCAAGAAGGGAATGCACCACTGAAGCAAAGCCATGAGAATAAACAGAATGCAAGGGACTATTTCACCGTAAAAAGGAACATGAACCACTTTTCATAATTCTGAATATTGCACTTTAAACCGCCAGTTAAACAATATAATTTTACTCTATTGCCTAAAGCATCATATAAAATCGTACTTCCATAGCAGTTTGATGAGATTACTATATCTAATACATGCCATTTGACTGCACCAAATGAAACACCAGACAGCCGAAGACCAAACTCCAAACACAAATCCGAGGATTTACGAGCCATGCAGTTAAATCGACCCACAACATTTATATAGAGAAATTCTAACGTCCACCCTACAAGTTAAGACAACTCCAAGTGAGTAACCATTTGGATATGTGTGAGGTCTACTGAAAAATTTCCTGACCTGGTTTGTTAGGTAGCCGCTAGTCATTGATGATTTGGTCTACCTATGCCCCTGATATCTAGGTAGATGGTGTCAACTCAAAAAACCTCTCTTATATATGCATATATCAACGAGAATTTGTCCAGACGAGCTAATGATAAAGATTGAATAGAGTCATTCAATATTAAATGACTTCATCGCAAAGTAGATCCTAATGCATAAAAATTTGGATGGGAAACTAATCGAATAGATAATTTCTTGGTACACTTAACGAAAGGAAATGACTAAGTCCAATAGCGTTTAAGTACCATACCAAGCATCAGAAGCAGACAATCACTCAGTAGGAAAAGTTTCCTAACCTCTCTCCTTTCCCCACCAACTTCAAATAAATATTTAGAACAGAGAACGAAAAAATATAAATGAAGTGTCAACTGAACAGGAACATTGTTTTTCAACGGAAGGAACTTTTCGAGTTTAATCCAGCTCACGATGTTGTTCAGCTGCTTCCTTAAAATCCCCACCACCTCTTTGAGATTAAATGTAAACTTATAGACAAATTTCTTAGCAATGAAACGAACATTAAAGACAAACAATAAAAATATTAAGTGCACATACCACTTTCCTCCGAAGGCTACAACAGAGAGAACCACGGCTCCAGAGGGAGAACAAAGAACGGAGCTGCAAAATACTGGGGATAGTAATAATACACAGGGCGTTCGAGGCGGTGATGAAACATACATGATAGAACCCAAAAGTTGGAACCTTGCCTGTCATTTTGAAGCATACCAGACAGGTGTCGAGACTCGAGAATGCTCAAAAGTCGAAAGCTAGCCACATGTCCCAGCTGCCTGAATGATTTCTGTATTAAAATGGAGCATTGAGAGGAAGAGCAAGACTCACCCTAAGGTTTACAAAATTTACGCCCACACTGCTACTACTACTTGTTTTTGGCCAAGAATTTTTTTCTTCTGTAGTTACTAACCATTCAGAAGTTCAAGTTACATTATCTTTAAAATAATTTGCTTCTATGTCAACTTCCAATAAAAAATTTCAATCTTTTGAATGCTTGCCACAGTATAAAACTACTTATATAACCACTTAGGAGTAGGCTTTTTTTTAGAGGAGTTTGTCAACCATTGTCAAACGTGATTCGGCCGAAACCATTGTCAAACGTGATGGGTCTAGTAAATGGAGTGGGCCGAGGATCCAACAAGCAATATACAGTACCCAATCCAAGCACAACAAAGGATGTGGTTGAACAAGTCCAAAGTATACGGTTATGGGCTTGATAAAGTTGAAAGGCCCAACACCCTATCTCGCAATCTGGGCCAGCGATTTGGTCCAGATGCATCTAAGCCTCCAAATGTAAATGGGGGTAGCAGGGGAGAACTGAGCTTCATGGTCCTTGAAACACCTGGTGTAGGGGATCATGTGGAGCCCTGGGTGAAGAATATGGATATGCACGTTGATTAAGGTGTCTTTCCTTTAAGATGAATAGAAAGATAATGGTTTAGAATTGTCGTGGTGCAGGAAGCATGGAACTCAAGTGAAGTAATTCTCTTCTTCTGAACATTTTGACCTATTTTAAGACTAAAGTCAAGTCGTCTCAAGTTGGGAATAAATATCTTTACGTCTTTGGATTTCATATCTATCCATCTTTGTTGTGGAAGGGCATGGATATTCTCCAATGGTATTTCGGTTGCTTGGGATGATATGAGAAGGTAAATTTGAATGCGGTGGTGATTTATTCTCATTTTTGCCATGCATGGCTCGGAGAAATCGAATGAACTGCTTTATAAATCCTGATAAAATTTTGAAGTCCTTTAATTTACCATTATTTGTACATTGATTAACTTACGAATCAAGAAATAGGAACCACAAAGATTGGATTTAGTTTTGGATGTGGTAATTGGAATATGCCTTATCAGTCAATTACTGGTCCCAAAAAAACCCAAGCATTGAACCGAGTTCAAACTTTTGTATTTGTCTCAGTTATAAAAAAAAAAATGGAGAGTAGCCAAGTTAGTTACCTAGTCATACGTAGAAACAATCATGGTACTCTTAATTTTTCTTCTAACTATGATCCATTTGTTAGGTACAAAAACCTATAATGTTAATTTTTTTTAACTATGGTCCATTATAACAATCTATCATTATGGATTTTCGTCATGGTTATAATCCATTCACCAAGTGCAATATTCCATTATTATAAACTTTTATCATTTCATACACTTTACTTACCCATTTACATTATTTAATGGTAACTTAATAGGATGGTTGTCACAAAATTCTCCTATAAATATAGGTTTCTAAACTTAGTTTCTCATCACTAGAAACTCACATTATCTTAAAGAATGAGAGACAGACTTAAAATCATCTATCTCATATTAATGGTCATGGTTGGAGGTATGAATTTTTCTTATTTTTTTCTTTGTTCTGAGCAAGCTAATGAGGTTGTTTTGTATTTAAGAACTTACATTTAGTATCAAAGCCTTTGAATCTCTGCCTTGCAAAATTTGGAAAAATTTTTAAATTTGGGTTGATCATATTTATGCATTTTTTTCATGATTTTGAACTTATAAACTTGATCCACATGAAAAATTAAATAGTTTTAGCTTTTGAAATGCTAAAAACGAAGTTCTAGAACGTAAAATACAATCGAATCTCAAGTGACCAAACTGGAGATTAAAGACAACCTAAACTATAGATTGTTTTGTGTTGTCTTTAAGTCACATGTCGTTCTAATTCAGATTGATGGATCCAACCATGTTTCTAACAACTCTTCAATAAAATGATTTGGCTAAATATTATATTTATTCTAATTATATAGTTTTGGATCATTTGTCTCAAAAATTTGTTTACAGGCCTTTATTTAATTTTATATTATGCTTTGGGTCATTTTTGGTTTTGGTCCATTGATAAATATTCATATTAAAATAAATAATGTTATGTTTTGGGCCTTTTTGATTTTTGGTCCATTAATAAGTATTCATATTAAAATGAATAATGTTGGTATTTGAACCTTTACCATAATATGAGCTAGACCAACCTTCTAACCACTAGACCAGTGGATACCTTTGTACAAGGAATTATTTTTAAGTAAATTTAACTTGCAAAATAATAATAATAATAATAATTTAAATTGCTCAAAGTTTGAAAATTTTTGTTTTGAGCAACTTAAGTTTATTGGGCAATATTTGGTAGGTATTTTGTCTAATATTTTACAAAATTGTATTTTATGCCATTTAATTAAATGCTTAATTTCTTGAAAATTAATTTAAGCAAAATTCTATGACATCTTTGGACAAATTTTAAATGAAGGGATATTTAATTAATTGATTTGTCACATTTTAGTTTTATTGACTAATTAATTGATTGATTAAAAATCTCATTATGAAAAAGGTCTATTTATGCATTTTGCTTGATCATTTACAAACATTCAAGAAAATTTTGATGTCATGTAATTTGTATAATTATGACATAATTAGAATTTAGCAACAACACCTTTAATTATTGTACTATTATACATGAAGTTATAAAATTACATAAAGGAAAATGATATCAAATTGTAATTAATCTTATTTAATATGATAATCATCATCCTACAGGAATGTTATCACATATATGATTAATTAGGATAAGACAGTGAATTTTTTTTCTTCTTTTTTTTTTTTTAATTTTTCAACAGGGATTGAGGAAATGGAGTATTATTTATTAATTTCATCATGATTTATGCATGATTATAATTAAATAAAACTTAGCCTACAGGCAATTTTATTTGCTATTAGACTCATATTTACTTTACATATTTTACATTGGTAGAACATGTTATATGGATTTCTTAAAGTTGTCTTAAATATTGACACATACATGTAACATTTATGTAGTCTTTCAACCATTAAACATTTCTAATTTTCAAGTTTTTGAATTACTGAAGAAAATTCCAAAATTTGGAAGGAGAAAAATTTTCTCCAATTAAGGTGGATGGATGTTGATTATGTCATTAGAAAATATAAACCTCCTATACCTACGAATACTTGCAGTGCATCAGCAATAACTCTTTATGAGCGTTAGGAGCGATCTAATCATCTCAACAAGATGTATATCAAATCCAAGATATCTGATAATATATATAAATCAATAAAATAGCATAAAAACATCCGTGACTTGCTAAAAGCCATTGATGAACAATTTGAATCTTCTAAAAAGGTTTTAGCAAGTACCTTAAAACAAAATTATCCACTATGAAGCTCACTGTCTTAAGGGAATGCAAGAGCACATCATGCATATAAGGGATATTACAGCTTATTTGAGAACACTTGAGGTTGAAATACCTAACTCTTTCCTAATGTACTTTATTCTAAATTCCCTACTACCTTGATATAGGCCCTTCAAGATCTCTTACAACACACATAAACAAAAATAGTCAATAAATGAAGTACTAACCATGTGTGTTCAAGAAGAAAAAAAGCTTTTGCCTAAAATAGGAGAAAGTGCATATATGGTAACTTAAAGGAAAGACAAAAATCAAGCCAAGAGAAAATGCAATGGTAAAGCGCCTATCCAAGGTGATATTAAGAAGGAATCCAAGTGTTTTTTCTACAAGAAGAAAGAACATATGAAGAAAGATTGCAACAAATTCAAGGTCTAGCTTGAAAAGAAAGGTAATTCAATCTCATTCTTTTGTCATAAATCTAATATGGTAGATGTTAGTAATAACACATGGTAGATTGATTCTGGTTCTACATTCCATATTTCAAATACCTCACAAGGCTTTCTAAACTAAGGAAGCCAACGGGAAGTGAGCAATATATCTACTCAAGAAACAAGATGAGCTCACTGGTTGAAGCTATAAGAACTTGCAAGCTGGTTTTAAATTATGGTTTTGTTTTGATTTTTTAGAAGACCTTTTATGTACCAAGTTTATCTAGAAACTTGATTTCTATTTTGAAACTTTTACTATTGGAATATTCTTTTGAATTTTCAAATAATATGTTGAAGTTATTTTATAAATCTAATCCTATTGGAAATGGTACAATTTGTGATGGTCTTTTTCGAATTCAATTACAAGACAATGCGTTACATGAAACCATGCATACTTCTTGTAACATAGGTATAAAGAGATGTGTTACTAATGAAAATTCTTTGATATTGTGGTATCATAGACTTGGTCATATCTCAATAGAGAAGGTAAAATGGTTAGTAAAGGAAGGAGTATTAAATACTATTGACTTCACTGACTTTGACAATTATATAGATTGCATCAAGGGTAAGCAGACTAATAAGACCAAAAAAGGTGCTAGGAGGAGTTCTACCTTGTTAAAAATCATACATACGAATATTATAGTCCAGATATGGACTCAAGTAGTCAAAAATATTTTATCACCTTTATTAATAATTAATCACGATACATGTATCTCTATCTATTTAATAACAAGAATGACACATTAGATGTCTTTAAGGTTTTTTAAAATAGAAGTAGAGAAACAATGTAGTAAACAAATTAAGATAGTAAGATCAAATAGAGATGGTGAATACTGTGGTAGATACATTGAAAATGGACAAGGACCTGGTCCATTTATGAAGTTTCTTCAATAGCATAGAATTGTTGCCCAATACACCAAGCCTGGTTCCCTAAACCAAAATGTTATAGCTGAAAGAAGAAACTAAACGTTGTTGGACATGGTACGGAAGATGCTTAGCAACTCCAAGCTTCCTATGTTCATGTGGACTGAAGCCCTTAAAACAACTGCATATATACTTAACTAAGTTCCAACCAAGGCTGTTGAAAAGATACCATTTGAATTAACGAAAGGTTGGAAATTGAGTTTGAGGCATATGTGCCTATGGTGATACCCGTCTGAGGTGTGTATTTACAATCCATAAGAGAAGAAACTAAACCTAAGGACTATCAGTGGCTACTTTATTGGGTATGTCAAAAGGTCTAAAAGATACAGGTTTTATTATCTATCACATAGCACTAGGATTGTGGAGTTAAGAAATGCTAAATTTCTTGAGAATGACTTGATTAGTGGGAGTGATCAAACATCAAACTTTAGTTCTGATAATGATCAATTAAGAACTCAAACTCCCACATCAAGTAATGGATTGATTATAATTTATACTCTTCAAGTGCAAATGGGTGTTGAAAATCTAATTATCAAGGAACTACAAATTATTGACCATAACCTATGATCTAGTTGTATAACAGCTACAAGAATCTATTATGCAACTAGTTGAGGAACATGCTACATAAGAGAATGTTAAATCAACATTAAGAAGGTTGAATCAACTAGAATTAGGAAGTCAACAATTCATAGGGATTATGTTGTGTACCTACAAGAGTTTAACTATAATATTGGAGCCAAAAATGATCCACAATCATTTTCACAAGCCATAAACTATAAAGAATCTTATTTGTGGCTTAATGCTATAAAGGATGAGATTGATTTTATGGCATCTAATGGAGGCTGAGATATCGTTGAGTTGCCTAGTGGCTCAAAGGCTATTGATTGTAAATAAGTCTTTAAGACAAAAAAAGACTCATTAGGCAACATCGAAAGATATAAAGTACAACTCGTGACCGAAGGATTTACTCAAAAGGAAGGAATCAATTATAAAGAAACATTTCTCCTGTATTAAAGAAGGATTACCTCCGTATTATATTAGTGTGAGTTGCCCATTTTGACTTAGAATTATATTAGATAGATATGAAAACATCATTCTTTAATGGGGATCTAAAGCAAGAGGTATATATGAAATAACCTGAAGGATTTTTCTCTAATGTCAGTGAACATTTAGTTTGCAAGCTTAAGAAATCCATATATGGATTGAAACAAGTCTCTCGCCAATGGTATCTTAAATTTCATGAAATTATCTCCTCATTTGGATTTGTGGAGAATTTCATGGATATTGCATATACCAGAAGATTAAGGGGAGTACAATATGTTTCTTTGTACTATATGCAGATGACATATTACTTGCAACTAATGATAAAAAAGTTTTTATATAAGGTGAAGCAATTTCTTTCTAAGAACTTTGATATGAATATGGCTAAGACATCTTATGTCATTAGCACTAAAATCTATAGAAATAGAATTCAATAGATTTTTGGTTTATCGCAAGAAACCTATATTAATAAAGTCTTAGAAAGATTTTGGATAAAAGACTACTCACCAAATGTAACACTAATTGTTAATGATGATAGGTTCAATTTAAGCCAATGTTTGAAGAAAATATTAAAAAAGAATAAATGTATAGCATTCCATATGCTTCAGCGGTTGGAAGCCTTATGTATGCTCAAATTTGTACAATACCTGACATTGTATTTGCTATTGAGATGTTAAGTAGATATCAGAACAATCCAGGGATGGATCATTGGAGAGTTACAAAGAAGGTTATACTCAAAGGTACGAAAGATTACATTATAATGTACAAGCAAACTGAGAACCTTGAGGTAGTTAGCAACTCTGATTTAGATCTTGCCAATTGTATTGACTCTCTGAAATTAACATCCGTATATATTTTTATGTTTGTCGGTGGAGCTATTTCTTGGAGGAGTGCAAAACAGTCTTTTACTACTAATTCTATTATGGAAGTTGAGTTTGTATCCTGTTTTGAGGCAACTTCGCATGGTATATAGCTCAAGAGCTTTATTTTAGGTCTTAGAATTTTAGATTCTATCTCAAGGCCATTAAGAATATATTGTGACAATTCAACTGTAGTTTTTTTGGCTAAAAACAATAAAGTGGAAGTCGAAGCAAGCATATCAACATTAAATACTTAGTCATTCTAAAAAATGTCAAGGAAAATAAAATTTTCATTGAACATATAAGAACTAAGTTTATTATTGTTGATCACTTAACAAAAGGCATGCCACCTATGAAATTTAAGGATCATGTAGCTAGAATGGGCTTTAGTTCCACATTAAGTATTCGATATATGTTATCATCACTTGTAATAAAATTATTATTCATTTAAGTTGTTTTTCTCATTTTGTGTGCATATTTATATTTAGAGAATAAACAATATTAAGATAACTCATTATAAGTACAGGGTTATTCATTAAAATTATGGTATGAACAGAAAATAATATGCATTGTGATACACAGAAGATAATATTCACTTATAAAGGATTTACTGGTTTGATTCGTGCATTTAACCTTTCTCTTTTCAAATGTATATGGAACAAGATATTAAAACTAGTGAATGTAATGGACCACGTGGGAGAATTTGAATTTTTGTTCTAACTATGATCCATTTTGCTAGGTACAACAACCTATAATGTTAACTTTTTATAGCTATGGTCCATTTATTAGATATAATAGCATATTATTATGGATTTTCATCATGACTATGATTTACTCACTAAGTACAATATCCTATTATTGTGAACTTTCATCATTTCATACATTTTATCTATCCATTTGCAATATTTAATAATAACCATTAATGGAGTGTTTGCTACAAAATTCTCTTATAAATATGACTCCCTAAATTTGGTTTCTTATCATTAGAAACTCACATACTATTTTAAAGAGTGAGACAAAAACATCCATCTCATATTAATGACAATAACTAGAGGTATAAATTTTTTGCATAATTTTTTTGTTATGAGTGAACTAATGAATTTGTTTTGTGTTAACAACTTACACAGGTATGATATAAGTACAACACCATTATACCATGCAGACATTCTTGCCTTATTTTTTTTTCTCCCGGTAGTCAAAATTACAAGAATGATACTAATGGCACAGCCGAAGTTCAAGGTTAGCAATGAAAGCTATACAAAATTACAAGCGGCACACAGATTCAGGCTCCTAATTAAGCTAGACGTCAAGCCTGTATTAGCAATGAGTTGAGGCCTGCACTAGATGCCGCCCCAATAGTTTTCTTTATGATGGAATCTAAGATGGCAAAATTAGACGTTCTAATTGTAAATCTAAGAAAACAATACGGTGGAAACGAGAGCAGTATTATAGTGAAAAGGTTAGGCCAATTAATTCAGGCAAACCAGGAAACCACTCTTTAATTTCTTGAAGCTGCAACTTCTTCAACAGTTCAACCCCAACAGTGTGTTCTTGCTCCAAAGGCCCTTTACGCAGGGAAAACAAAAAGCGTAAATACAGAAACACAAAATGTTTTCCCCCACCCACACAACTCCATTTCTAGGGCTCCCCCGCCTCCCCAACTCCAATAAAACTGACTTGTTCCCCCGCCCCTACAAGACCCATAAAACTGAAATAGTAGAAACAACGGACAACCCTAACTTTTACCAAAAGAATTAAAGAGCGATTTAGAGCAGTGGCATTACCATCTAACTACAGAAATCTAATTCCATGAGCAAAAAATAAAAATAGAAAGGCAAAGGTGGGAATCGATAAAATGGCACAATCGGTCTAAATCAGTGGGAAAAGAAAGGAAAAGAGAAGCAGCGGTGGGGACCGAAGGACGATGGAGGCCTGACGGTTGACGGCGGAAAGTTGCCACCGACGACGTTGGATGGTGGACGATCGACTATATATGCTGCGACTTGAGAGGGCGTGAAATGCTGAAGTAGCTGGGTAAGAATCAATTTTGAATTTCTATATTAGTTATTATAAATTACACTCCCAATTCCCGTTAGCATAGCATAGGTTCCCTCTTTGTTCTGAAAGCATATAACATACCTCATAAAATTAAAATATCTCAAAAAATATTATTTTAAATAAATTTATTTTATAAAAATATTTCTATTTTGATATTAATTATTTTGGGTTACATATAAATTTAATCTATTTTAAAATTTTATTAAACTTACAATAATACTTTTTTATTATAATATATGTAATACCAATTTTATTATTAAATGTAGATTGTTATTTATAAATTATCTAAATTTAAAAGTTTTATCTCGTAAATATATTCTTTTTTTATAAAATTTTATTAAATATTTAATAATGTACGACATGTAAAAAATTTAGCTCTTTTATATTAGAGAAATATATTTACATGTATATATAGTATTTTTTACATTACATAAATAATATATAATAAAATTATTTGTACGCTTACAATTTTAAGTGTATTAGTACATCTAATTATAATATAAAAATATAATTATAATAATATTATTATTTAAATTAATAATATTATAATTATATCCCTATATTATAACTAAATGCACTGATATATTTAAAATTATATGTGTACGAAAAATGGCACCATGATATATATATATATATATATATATATATATGAAAATATTTTGATCAAAATAAATGTAACTATAACTTAGTTTTTATATCAAAGGAAAAAGTATAGTCTCTTGTTTTTAGAAATGTATAAATTAGTTATTAATTTTTTAATTTTGTAACAATTTGATTTCACATAAATTAATCATGATAAATCAATCTTTTACAAATTTAATTTTTTATAAAATTAGCCACTCATAAATTTAAATTTGTACAAAATTAATCCCTTTGTTTAAATCAATAAGGGGTTGATTTTGCAAAAAATAAAATTTAAAAAAATTTAATTTGTTACGATTAATTTGTAAAAAATCAAGTATAATAAAATATAAAAGTAAGGAATTAATTTTTTTATGAGAGAAAAGCATATATTTTTAAAATTAAAAAGAAATACTTTTTCCTAGATTCCTGCAATCTATTTTTTTTTTTTTTTTTCTGTTTTGCATTAGCTAGTTTCAGTTCATGGCAATAGAATTTAAATTTTTAATGGGACAATATATCTAGCGCGAGTGAAGTGTCGGCTGGTGACAACTAACGCCAAATATACGCTAACATCTTAATTTTCTGTGGTTCATATTATTGAAAATTTGATTGAAGATCGTATTCAGATTTAATTTGTATGCCTTTTCTGCCAACATAGTCCTGAATCTAAGGATCATGCGCTTTGACAGTGTCAATTACCCCGGCTAGCTGTATGGTTTGGATCAGCTTTCGCCTTGAGGACACAATTTATTCAAACCCAAAAAGTCATCATAGATTGCATTCAGATTTGGTTTGCTCAGGCTCCAAAGATATGACCTGAACAACGTACCCATTTATTTGTATTACTTTTGTATGCAACTTTCGCTAGGCAGAAAAATAAATGTTATTTTTCAGGGAAGGAATCCGGATGCGTACGTTGGGTTGCATAAAGATATATAGCATGCTTAATTAGTCAGGATTTGTTTGGATTGTATTATACCCAATTTTTTTTTTTTTGGATCAAGGAATTTGCATACTTACTTTTGGTCAAATTACATAAATTTAATTTATATTTGGATTAAAATGTTAATTTTGTCATTAATACTAATACAAAATTATTTTTTTATTTCTTTACGAATAAGATTTTGAAAGAAAAACAATAATTTTAAAGAGTAAAATATCTGTTTAGTCTCTTATTTATCATAAAATTACTATTTTAGTTTTTGACTTACTAAAATATTTAAAATGATTTCTATTCATTAAAAAATGTCATATTTAATCTCTCACTTTAAAAAAATTATATTTAGACGCTTGAATTTAGCATTTAGGATTTAATATGGACTAAATTTAGTATTTTTTAAAAAAATAAAAGATCAAATATGATGTTTTTAAATAAATAAATGATTTTTTTTAATATTTTAATGAGTGAGGTGATAATTATAAAATAAGTGAGAAACAAAAAATATATTTATATTTCTAATTTTAAAAGATAATCCAAAATCATCAAATCAAACTAGATTATTTATAAAACAAACTCTTATTTGTATTAGTTTTTAAACATATCAAAGGTCAAACTAAACATTGTCAGGATGGTCTATAGCCAATAGCCTAGGTATATACTAAATGTCCAAAGCAGAAAGAACAAATGACATTCATTTAGTTTCATAGTTTGATTTTCAGAAACTTGAATTTAGAATAATTACTTATCTTCATACAATAAAGAAAGCACTGAAAGTCCATAAATCACTGAATAATTACAAATAATTTTTTAATCAAATATTATGTTGGCAAATTACTTTAATTTTAAAATATATAACAGTGATATTGAGCAGAGACTAATAATTTGCAATGGCTATAGCAAGAGATGAGGGTGAGGGTGAGAAAAGAAAGTGTGCCGTTATATCCGCGTCGTCATGCACGTTACTTGTGTTTAATAGGTTCAATGTACCCTTATCACATGGGTGCACAGAACCCTCCTATATGGGCTTGGCATCTGTATGTACCACTTACACTTGATAACGATCATGTTGTAATGGATGGAGGACATGAACATGTTTTCGCGGAAACATCACAAATATTATTTTCTTTTAATTTTGTAAAAGCATTAATGGAAAGCAAAGGGTTCATAGAAGTCAACAAACTCAGTTTTTCCACTCTGACCCGAATATTCTGTCTAGGATAATGTAACGAAAAAGAAGGAGACGCACTTGGATGGATATGTAATTCGGTAGTACTGTGATCTATTTTATTATTTATATACAAATTATATTTACAAATAAATGTTACACAAGATTTAGGAATTTTCTCACATTAATTAAGATTGTATGTTTTACATTTGATTTTTAATCTGAAAATATGACCAATAAATAATGAATAGGTTGCACTAGGAGCTCTTAATTTTTTATTGCATGATTAATCTAATTGTCTAGATATTGCAAAAAACTATTTTAAAAAAAATTAGATTGTTAAATAAAAATTCAATAGTTCAAATTTATTATGGTTTCTTACTGCACAACTCTTTGCACATAATTATAATGTGATATTAGTTAAGGAAAATTCATAGATCACCTAAAACAATATTGCCACACTATATATCATAATTTCACAGCGGGTGTCTTAAATAAAAAAATATTGAGAAAGGGAAACCCATGGGAAAGGAGATAAGGCAAGTTTGTGTCTTCCTCTCTCTCTCTCTCTCTCTCTCTCTCTCTCTCTCTCTCTCTCTCTATATATATATATATATATATATATGTATGTACGTACTTCTTCGGATGTAGTTGGCCATAGATATAAATGCATAGTTAAAACTTGAAAATAACGAGGCACAATATGTTGTATCTAGGGAAGGCCATTTTAAGATCATATATAACCTTAGTTTTTTTTTTTTTTGGGGTTAAAATGAATGTACCAATATAATTCTTCCTGTCTTACGATTTAATAAGGAAATGAAAAGGTGGGGTAATTCAAGACATAGTAGTTTAATTTCTAAGAGGAAAAATATGGATGCTAGCTACGTGTGGTGTCCTTAAAATTACTACGGTAAGTTACGAAGCAATCAAAAAGTTATTTACCATTTGGGTTTTCATTGTGTAGTTTTCGAAGAGAATATCAGTTTCATTCATAAAATGAAGACCTATATTAATGTGCCATATAATATTTATAGAGATAGGGTTTTCACAACCTTTAGAATTCATATATATATACAGACACATTATTCATCCAAAACACGATATGGCAAGCTAACTCTTAATTAAATAGGTCTTGCATACAGTTAATTATTAACGCAGAGAGAGTCAAAACTCACATGTTATTATCTCCTCCTCTGTGATAGCCCTCCCCACAAGGATCATTACTCCAAGGAGAAGGATAATAAAAAGCAGAAGGAGATTGACCAAGAGACGAAGCTCCTCCATCTTGATGAGTAGTTGGCATTTCATTGCAGGAATAGCGAATCATTTCTGCGTTTGTGGCATCGAGTTCCTTTTGGAGCCTAATGACTTGCCTCTGGAGGACTGAAATGGCCCCAACACAGCCATAGACTGGATCTTTAATCCGTGCTTCAGCTTCATAAGCCAGAGAGTTCACTGCATCCTCTCTCTGATGGGGTAGCACTTCGTTCAGCAGTTTACTCACGTTGCTTGCACCAAATATTTTGTGAACGTTAGCAAATTTTTGAGGTTCTTCTGGTGGGAAGTATGGGGCAAATATGCAATCTGGCATGCATTTCCTTCTCAGAAACTTGCAGGCTGCACAAGGAGAGTTGGAGTAGCTGGAAGAGGCCATGATCGTCCTTAGCTTGCTGCAACCAAGATCAAGTTAACACAAACCAAAAACTATATATATTTAATGACAAACGCTATAAGGGAAATTAATTAAACCCCATATATACAAGAAAATAATTATATTAAGTAAATTCCGTTTGAAATTACCAGAAAATCCATATAAAGCCAATACAAATTTAAACTTTGACTAGCTTGATTCCATGCAGTACATATATATAGAACTGGGGCTTGAAGGATCTAATTATTTGCTTAGTACTTTCAGTCTTCTTTTACATCTTTTTGTGCCTTATAATAAGTCTTTCTTGAATCCAACTATTCATAGACTTTCACAGTTCTTACCGTAACAGCTGAACACTTTTTTAAGAGGAAATCAAAAGGCGAATATGATTACTATTACGAGACAACAGTTTATAATTATGCTAGGTTTGAATTTCAACTGTATATATTTCTTCAATCACCAAAGGAAAAAAACTGCATATTTCATCCATGAATATGTATTCTTCTCAGATCCCATTTCTTAGGTCTTACAGCCTTCTATGATGTTCAGTTAGACTTTAGAGAGAGGTCAAGACAGGTATATATATATATCCTACGTACCGGACGATTTCAGTTAAATGATCGATAGAACATGGGGAAGATTTTCAAAGATACACCATATTCACCCATTATCAGACCCTAATTTTGGAACAAAAATGCTGAACTAACCTTTGAACATTAATTTATTAGGCAAAACTTTCAATCGCAACGAAGAAAGTAGAAGCATGTATAATTCGAATACAAATTATACCTTGGATAGCGAGCTTTATTTGAACAAACAATTAATGTAATAACTTCATTACCTCTTTTTTCCCCTTGTGGAAGACTCTGTCAAGATCTATTCTATAATGATTCCAATGAAAAAGAAGTCTTCGTCCACCGAGGAGAGTTCTTGGTGATTTACTATTGGATGTGAGAGTTCGTGGAAACCCTAGTTAGTTGCAGGACAAGATGAGGGAAACCCGCAAATACAGTGAAACGGATAGCAACCTGAGAGTATGGGGAGGCAAATTAATATGAGCATTTCAGTGAGAAGGAAAAGAAAGCAAAAGACAAGTGCAATCAATGGGGCTAAGGAAACAAATTTTTTTTTTAAAAAAAATAAAGAAATGTGACACTACTTTTTTTTGTTTTTTAAGTATATACAGTCCTGTTACACTTAAATTCAAAAGAGATGTCATCTAAAATTAAACAATAAAATATGATAGCCATTATATAAACATCAAGCCCACTGTACAACAACATTGCCAAAGTTGATTAAGTCGCGGCTATTCTACCTCCTTACTATTTTATAAATATGATTACTAGCTAGCTATACGTACGTGACGCGTATTTTTTCAGATATTACAATTTAAAAAATAGCTGTACCTCGTTGACATGTTTTAGCTAATTCACAATCTTCGGGCTAATTATCCAGAAAACTTTACAAGGATTTTTTTTTTTTTTTGCCACATCTTACATAATCTTCACCACTAAATTATCATGTGGTACAAAATATTACAGATTTAGAACGAGTTGAATTGTAACTTTAGGAGGAAAATTAAACAAAGTGGAAAGGAAGAAAAGAAAATACACTTCGATATATAATTACCAATATAATATATCTTCTGATAATTGAAATTAAGATTAGGATCCACGACGTAGAATTCTGATTGCATTCAAATAAGCTATATATGTTAGTTTTCTTCATACACCACCGACATACGGCCGATGGATCCCTAATGTAATGGCATTCTCCACCTTGTTTTGTACTCTAAAGTATAATGGGGTGGAGTCGTAATTGGAGGGAGCTAGAGATACTTCCAGAGAGAAATTCAAGAGCACCTTGTATATACAACACTCTGTTTTGTTCTTTGTAAGCTTTTTGCTTTTGATAGTATCTGCGAAGTAACTTACTTTTAGCCGTGACCTTTTTGGATTCACCGATCAAAACAGCTTTTGGAGTGCCATTTGTACGTACTTGTGCACGGGATTATTTAATTCTGGCGAAAGAATGTTTCCTTTCTTCTTCAGAGCTTTGTAAATGAGAATTGAAAAGAAAAAGAAGGTTGCGAGAGATTTGCTCTATTGCACCGTTGCGACCTTATGGTTGTATATATTTGAGATGCGTGTGCGAAGTTACGCATCGGAACAGAAAATGCCATGTCAAAATGACGAGAAGTTGTGGGGTCGTCAGTCAGATCAGAAGTTTGAGTTTTAAAGGAACGCGAGTAAGAGAGTCAAAAAGTTTACTTTCACAGTGAAAGTAAAATATTGATTTGTTTTGTCATATGATATGCTGAGAAATCGAATATTGCGCAATTGAGATGAATCAATGAATTTCAACGGCTGTGATATATAGAAGTGTACACAGCCAATTTTTTTTAAGTAGATGAAAGAATTATAATGCGGGAGAAAGGGTAGTTATTTATTGAATTAATATAAAAAAATATATCCAATTAATATATTAGTATGATGCATTAGAGGATAATTTAAGGATCCAACAGGGATAGGCAATAGAATTTTTGCAAGTTGAAAGATGGAACAATGGTTAAAAAAATGCAAGGAGAGAGGACGTTAATTTATGCTAGAAGTCTTCCTATTTTAAATTTAATTCCATTTCTGAATTTAGATTAAATGCAAGGAGAGGATCTAATACATGCTAATGCATAACAAGTTATGACACGAACAAGATGGCTAAAGAATATAAGATTAATGCTCATGAAGACATTTGTGTAGGAAACCCTTCTCTTTTAGGATTACAATCGTTGTGATGTTAATTATAATCATATTCTCAAATTTTAGGTCCTCGAATTTCTTCATAAAAACTACTGCAACTACGCCTTCGTTTCATTCTGTCACATCGTTCTTCTTTTGCAAGCAAAAGAAAGCGATAGTACGCGTAATGAGCTAAGTTGGGCGGTGTTCTTAATTTCTTATCGTCCTTCAATGCAAAGAAGAAAAGTCCACGAGAGAAATTTAAAGTTGAGTCATCTCCTTATCCACTTCTTCGCATAATTTGAAAAGAGAAGATATTAACCCTTGTTTGCTAATTTGGATTTCCAATTGTCTAAATAAACTGTGCAAATATTAAAGGAATAATATACAAATTTATTTATTTGCTTTTCAAATTTAGAAACTAAAATTAATAATATTCAGAAGCTTAAAAATCTGTAAAAGAGTGTAATTTTGATTTCATAACTGGAATAAATATTGATTCTATGTTTCTTGTCCCCTTTCCAGATTTGAAAAAATTTATATGATATTCCTTGTATACTTATATTAAGTTTCTCAATCAGTTAATAACATTTAGATAATTTTTATATCTTATTTATATTCTTATTAACATCGTTAACTCTCACTTTTTAAAAAATTATTTATTTATCAATAATTAATTGAAAAAACCCAATATAAATATATGAAAAACAACGCATAAGTTTTTTCATTCAAATTTTGCTGTTACTCGTAATTGGTCATTTATTACTCTTCTTTGTTTTCTTTTGTGAATGAAGAATTAGAGACAAAGAAATGTTGGGTAATGCTGATGTGAGTTGAGAAAAGGCGCGTATATGAACAATCACAAAATAAAAAATAACTAAATATTAAGAAAAGAATTTTATGATAAACTTGAATTAGTATAATAAGCAATTTTATTTTCAAATTTAACATTTCAAAATATTAAATTTTGAAATTAAAATATGATAGATAAATATTTAAAAATATCGATATAATTAACATAGTCATTAAAAATAAAGTTAAAGACCTTGAAATTTGACAAAATCAGAAGATAAATATTCAAAGTAAAATTAATATACTTTAAAATTTACATAAAATATTAAAGTTGTTCACAGAAAATTAATCACAAACTTTTGTATAAAAATTAATGGGGAATATTTTTGATCATTTTTCCAATTAAAAAAATTATAATGTCATTTTAAAACATTGAAATCCGCTTGGAAATTGATTAGAATACCTTTGCTAATTTCTTGTAGTTGGTGTGAAAATACATTAGAGTTTAGCTAAGTTTGGAATCGGAAATAGTCAAGTTCCCACTTCCCACCATGACGGGAAAAAACAAATTTCGAAATAGCCAGTCAGCCTAATACATTATGTTCTTGGTGATTAGATTTTCTACATTTTCTTTAATTAGATTGTCCACACTTGGATCACTCTATGGTTTTTTCGTTTTAGTCAAACGAAATTAGTTATTCAACATGAAATAAGAAAGCAGGTACATGATTCTAGAATTGACGGTCAGCATACAATATAAAGGTCCAGTTAATATTGTTAAAATTGTGACTTTACGTAAACTCTTAAAAAAAAAGGGTAAACTTATAATTTAAATTTATAATGTAAACTTATAAAAATTTACTTACACTTGTTATTGAAGAGCCATTGAACATAATTATGTCACAAAATTACATAAAATTTCATATATAAATACTTATTTTATAATCTATAATTCATATTGTATACTTCCAATTCAAATCAACATGCAAATTTTAATAAACTCCATAATTTATAATACATAATACTTTATGGATTAAAGATAGAATAGATAAAAGGACAAAAGAAAAAGTAAGTTCTAATTTTGTTGTTACTTCTTTGTGGTCACTTTTTCTTTAATTTTAGATATATTTTACTAGTTTTACGCAGATTCAAACTATCAATGACCTAAAGAATATAAAGAAAGCATTGTTTACTGACTTTCCTTCATATTTTGCTACAGGGATTATCAAATTTCTGTAAAACCTTTAGTTTTCAAATCCATATTGCCATATTTCTATGTGTATTCCTGTGGGTGTGCAGCATGAATAGGTGGAGGCAAACGCCATAGACGGTCTCTAGGGAAAGTAGTTGATTGTGGAGATTGAACAGAAGTTAAGGGAACTAGAAGAAGAAGCAGGCAAGAAGGAGGAACTTGTGAAATGATTTCCTTTGTACTCCCATAAATGCAGCTTATACACCCAACAATAGACGAATGCTTCTATTTCAAATTTAAGCCACATATCATTATGTTGATGAAATCTCAGGATGCTTCACAAGAATATGTACCACTTTTATCTTAGCCGTTGCTTGTTTCCTAAACTTAAATTAATATGAATAATAAGCAATTGAATGTTTCACTGTTAAAAACAATGAGTCCAAAAGTATTATTTGAAACAGTTCGTCAAGCATTTATTTTCATAATTAGGCAGGAAGTCATCATCAATCCTACAACTTTTCCATTGCAATGATTCTTCACTGGAGATAAACATTACAAACAGATTCATTACAAATTGACATCAAAGGTACAGAAACAGCTTCACATTAATTGAAATTTCAATGTCAACAAAGCCATTTTGAATTATCAGTTTTTCTTATAGTTAGTTTTGTTCTCTGCAATCATAATCATGCAGCATAATATAACGGCAACAACTAACTTATTGGTTCAGCACAACTACATTATATACACGAAGCAGAAGAGAAAGATGATTTAAGAGGCAGAGAAAGGCCATCCTCATTCGAACCAACTTTTATTGAATAATTCACAGTAGAAATTAAAATACATAAAGTGACAAATAATAAAAAAATCATAACATAAGCAGATGGCAATTTATAGAAGAAATTAAAAATAAACACAATCACAAAATCACAGCTCACATTTACAACTCACAAGTGGGAATCAGACATGTGCTACGTCGATTGCAAAGTGGAAGAAAGGAAGAGGGAATCACAGACTTACAGATTGGATTGTAGCGACTTTGTGGGAAGAACTTTGGCACGCCATCGACAAAGCATCCGCGACTCTGTAGGTGGTGAATAAACGACGTCAGTCCACTTGAAATCTGGAGAATGAAGCTTCTTGCCACTGTGTCGATGAACATGAGTGTGTTGTGTTTGACACCGGGAGACTTCTCAAGATACATTTGAAATGTTGTTTTTCTGAACTTATGATCTTCAAAGAGGGCTAGGAGCTTCTCGTTATCCTCATTGGATATCCTTTTAGAGACAAGTCACAAAACAGGTTCCACCAGACTGTCTTCCTTGGTAAAGAGTTCGGTGAAGTAAGTGGTAACTATGCAATGTAATTCTCCACTCTCTCAGTTTCCATCATCGTCTTTAAGTCTTTCAATATAGTGTCAAAAAATTTGCGAGATTATAACAAGCACAAATAATAATCAACTAAAAAGAAATCTTATTTGCAATGTAAATTCATTGCATTCATAAATTTTGTAATAGAAATAACAATCTACTTTGTCCAAACCTTTTGTACGTAAAAGTTAGTGAGTTTAGAGGAAGAGATATTCGATAAGCCAAAAAAATATTTTAATTAGTCCTCATAAAAGTAAAGAAGTTATCTATCATTCAGAGTAATTATTTTTATTTTTTAATAATGAAAATAGTAATTTCTTACCTTTCTCTTATGCTAAGAATTACTTAGATTTAAAATTAAATATGTTTATGAAATATTTCTCTTATCTTTTAGTCAGTAATATGATAGGATAATTACTGATAAGACTTAGGTTGCAAGGTAGACCATTTACCCAATGGGCTCGTGGGTAATCCAACTTATTACTGATTACTAACAAATAACTTAAACCCAATACATTCTTAGTTTATATATCAAAAAATTTAATTGCTTAATTAATTGATTAACCCAACGAATTGTCCTAATAATAAATTAATACCAATTCACATTATTTTAATATATTTTATAAAATTAATTCAACAATCTCCTACTTAGATGATATTAATTAATTATTAGACAACTAATTAGACAAATATCAATCAAAATTAAGCAACTAAAATATACATAAAAACCATACAAAGTTCAAAAATAAAACATCAAAATATCATTGAATTCGATAGGGAAACAAATGATATAATTATAACGTGAGGTCAATATATGAACTGAATAGATATTTAAGATGTCAAATTAAGTCCCTTAAGTACTCAACTCATACTCCCATTAAACCAAGGCAATATCAAAGATTGAACATGAAATGACCCAATTAACTATGATTAATAATTTAACTAATGGTATATTATTTTGTTATGTGGATTTTTATAATAAGATTGAGGCTGGCTCAGTGGTCAGGCTTCAGGTAGTTACTCAATAGGCCATGGGTTTGAGACCTGGCATTGCTAACTTTCCTATTTTTTTTAGGAGTTGACACATGTCACCCTCCTATGTGCAAAGACCGAAATGCCCTTAGTGTTTTTTTTTTTTTTTTATCTATCTTCTTCTCCTTCCAGTTGAACGCGTGCAGACAGTGAGAGGGCTGAGAGTGATGTCCACTGTAGCAGGCCGTCCATTTGCTGATGTTGCAGTACCTCCTCCCCCTGAAGGTTGCTGGCCTATCAATGGCCAGTTACCGCCACGTCGCCAGCAGAGGAGCTCGATTTTTCCGTTGAACACTGCGAGGAGACGCAAGCTGGAACGAAGCTTTGGTGGCTCGTTTTCTGTCGCGGTTTAGGTGGGTTTTGCTCCTCACCTCCTCGCTATCACTTTCCACCTGCCATCGAGCTCAGTTGGCCGCCGGTGAAGCAGCATTCCGGTGGAATCCGAGGAGCTCAACACAGTGACAATTTTGGGTGAATTTGGTGAGTTTTAATAAGTTCTTTCTTGAGATTGAGGTTAAGAGTAGCATTTTCGGTACTTATACATTGAATTTGAGCTCTGAAACCATAAATTTTGGTTGGTTTTGAGAAGATTTGCTCACAGGGACCAAAATGGAAATTTTTGAAATTTTGGGTTCTTTAGAAAATGGTGAAATGTTGACTTGTAATAGGTTCAAATTGATTCTAGATTAACACTAAGTTGGTGGGCATGAAAAACTATGATTTGTCTTGAATTTCATTGGATTGAAGGCTAGGGATGAAATTAGGGACTAAATTGAAAATTTAGAAAAAATATGTTGGGTAGAAAATGTAAATTTACCACAAGTTTGGGAAAGTTAGAGATGGAGTCAAGGAGAGGGAGTTAGGGTCCTAAATTCAGATAATAAATCCGAAGAAGAATAATTCATGCGTTCAAATTGGTACAGGTGAATCGTAGGAGTGATTCCGGCACTCCAGGAAGACAGTGAATTGCTCGGGCAATTGGCATCCAAGTGCGTAGATAGCACCCCCAAAACTCTTATTATACTTGGGTTGTTCTTGCTTTAATTATTTGCAAAATATAACCAATTTCATTGTGATTATACCTCATCGGATTAGGGGTTAGGAGTAAGGGACCTTCTATATATGTTAAATGACTTTAACTATAGTATTGGACTCGTGATATGTTTAGAGGTGATCACTAAATAGTTATGATCAGAAACACAGATGATTTCCTGCATATTTCCATCTTTGTATGCATGTTTGACTTAAATCCCTGTTCATTGGGAGGACTGATAGATGATAACCTTCGTGAGATATACTCACGCTTGTTAGTTAGTTGCCCTCGAGGATTGTGTATCATCGTCTGTTGGTTAGTTGCCTTTGAGGATTGTGTATCCTCGCATGTTGGTTAGTTACCCTCAAGGATTGTGTATCCTTACCCGTTGGTTATTTGCCCTCGAGGATTGTGTATCCTCACCTGTTGATCCTTAGCAGTCTTTCCCCCGAATGATTCTCATAAGTTGTTTGCTTCCCTGAGACTGGCAATTCGATGTGGTGTTTTGTAAAAAAATGGATTTACTTAGCTTGAATTGTTGAATCGTAATATTGATTTAAAAATTACTATGTTTTTATTAAATTTTGAGCACATTTTATTTCTGTTTATTACATATGAATTGTTTACTAATTTGGGGTGCTATCTACCAGAAAAATTTTGGCCTCAGATAGAGAGATAGACGACCTTCCAGAGCCGGCGGAGCACTGACGGGGAGCCCGTGGTGAGCCTGCTTGGTTTGGTGCGAAGCGTTCTCTTTTGTTTAGATGATATTGATGGCAATCTTTTTTGGGATATATATATTTAGATTGATAGTCATTATTTGTATATTGGGATTATTTTGTGACCACAGCTGAACCCACCACATATTGTTGTATGTTGTAAATTATTATTGGACTGGGCTGGTGGAAACAGAGCCCCCCTATTTATGTATTGCCTTGTAAAACTTTGTAGAAATTTCGAGACGTCCTATTTATTGGGGAGGTGCTGCCAAAATTTCTACAAGTTTCCTCGTTTTGTATTGGAACTCTCACTTTATATTAAGGCAAATGGTATTCATATGGATTAAAATGACATGATATTGATTGTCCATCCAGTGTTAGGCTTGCAGGTTCGGAGAATTTCCTCATGACCTGTGTTGGTCCCACTCCAGGGATTTTGGGGTGTGACAGAACAAGACCCATATAAACTCCTATGGGTGGCTTTTGGTCAACTGATCTACAAACAAATGTTCACCAAGGATGTGAATTACATGAGTATGATATAAAGAGACAATTCAGAAATGAAACAATGAATCAAGAATATTGAATCCAATAGGGAAAACAATGCTATAAATGCTGGCAAAGTTTTAATTCTGAATTATATCCAAAATTTAGGCACAACTAAGAACATTGAATCTGATAGGGAAACAAATGTTATAAATGCTAAAAATATATCAAAGTGTCCTTTATGAACACAATGCAGACTCTCACTAAACCATGACATTAAAATTTTTAAAAATACCCAAAAGTAATAAGTTTTCAAAACTCTAATGGGTAAATTTTTAGTAAACGGATCACCCAAATGTTCAATATGAGTATAAGATTGACTAATTTTCTCTCTTCAACAAACAAGAACTGAAAATCAAAATATTTGTCGCAATAAAATTCTTGTAGTTTTGAGAGAAGCCTATAATAGAATTATTGTCGCAACGAAAGTGGTCAAGGTTTAAAATATGTGCACAACAAAAGTTTATTCCTTTAACCACATTCCTTGACAAATGGCGTTCACAAAACAAGTGACACACTTTTTACTCATATATATATATATATATATATATGAGGTAGTTGTAAGTGTCCAATTGACACTTCTTAAATAGCTCCTTTAAACATCATAAAGATTCATGCAAGGTTAAGGTAGCTGTAAGTGTTTACATGTCACTTTTAAACAAACCAACTCCTTCAAACATCACATAGATGTAACAATAAAATAAATTCATGATCATTAATACATGATGCATAATCTGAATCAAAATATCTCACTATCTCAAAATGATTTAGATTTCCAAAAAGTCGATATGTGATGTTTTTATACTATGAAAGTACTTTACAAGTGTCTTTGTAGCCTTTCAATGATTATACTGAGAATTATTTAGATATCTATCAAGCACACCAACAAGAAAAGCAATGTTTAAGCATGTGCATACCTAGACATATATTAGACTACAAATAGTAGATGATATGGAACTTTATCCACCAAAGTCTTCTCATTATCATTTTGGGATACAATGACTTAAACAACTTATCATCACTCTTAATTAGTCTGACACATCAGATTCTAACTAAACGATAACTTTAAATGCCTTAAAAGCATCAAGAGATTCTGGCGCTTCATGCAACAAATCCATCAATGGCAATAGGTGTTATAGGTTTACTAAAATCTAAAATATTCTTATATATATATATATATATATATATATATATATATATATATATATTTGTCCTTTTAGGATTCAAAAGTCTGATAAATCTAAGTCATGTAATGTTTCTTGTCTAACCATCCATTCTTAATCTCTTTATAGAGATATGACCCAAAAGCTGATGTCATAACGCAGACAATAACATAATCAAGGAAGATAGTAATTCTTTTGTTTTCTTGTTAAAACTAGACAATCAAGTCTATTTAATATAGAAGTAGAAATTCAAATTCCTCCTTGATGACGGTATGTAAACTTCATTACATAGAGTCAAATAATGTCTAGAATACAAGTTTAAGATTACAGTCTTATATTACTAACTGCAATCAAACTTCCTTCCACTCCAATGATGGTCTTACTATAACCTTAACAAGTTGCTTAATTTGTCTCCAAAATGGCCCTCACATGTTCCATTATTGTTCCTATTAATGCCTTCACACACACATACACATTCTAACTTAAGTAGTATCATAACTCTAAAAGGGTTCTCCTAAACTATAGAATTATTGCTAAGTGAAATAGGTGTATCCACCTCAGGTCCAGGGGCAATCATTGTAGTTTCCAAAACAAATTTTAGAGACTTTATCAAATTATTATAATTTGTCCTATTAAGAGTTTTTATTGCTAACAGTTAATGTTAACAATAATTGAGGTAATGAAATTAGGAAATGTGTATTATATGTTTTCATATAATTATAAAACAGTTTCTACTAAAAGGCTTAGCTTATTTAACTATTAACGAGATTGTTTATCATAATCCCACCTAAGAGTCATGAATTATAATAAAGCAAGAAAAAACTCATTATTCATAAAAAAAAAAAAAAGTATACAATCAAAATGACTCTAATATCTCTATACTAATAAAGTATAAGAAGTATTAAGACACCAATCTAATTATCTCTTTCACAAACCAAAAAAAACCAAATTACATTGTTAGTGCCACATAGATAGGGTGTATCCACTGCCAATGTAATTTATCCTGCAAAATAATTGAAATAAACACCTCAATCAAACAAAAAAAAAAAATACTCTTACAATTGGTCCCATAATATGTGAGCTCACAATTGTAAGGTCTTAATAGCACAAATGATCTTCTTGGCAAGTGAAATCACTTAATCATGCCTAAGAGCAAGGAAAAGCCAATACTTTGGATTTCATATTGTTTAAAATGATGCATGATTGACTACTAAGAATATAAAACTAATCATGTTTTTCATTTCTAATTTTATTTAAATTAGAAAATATCTAAACAGACAATATTTTTAGCTTTAAATCATTACTACTATTGAAGCTAATTTTAGCTTTAAACAATCATCGTTAGTCTCTTATAGAAAGGCCAAAAACAGGTTTCTTGAATTTAAAGGTCTCAAAGTCCATGAAGACAATAGAATTTAGGCCTGAAACTAAATCGAATCACCTTCAACAATTTTATTTAGGCATTGAGTTCCTAATGAGCTTTTTGTAATGGTATTATAAGCCTAAAAACTTTACATGTTCTAAAAGTTATTCCTTTATAATTCAATATAATGTTGAATTTAATTATGAGACCAATTCTTGTGTAGATTTAATGAATTTCATTCTGGAAATTATTGTCTTAATTGTTTAAAACCTTTTAGACAACATATTTATTTATCATAAGTGACATGAATTAGTGTGGTTGAGCAATTTAGCCAAATTAATTGTCAGCATAAGACATGTCTATTATTAATATAAATAAAACTCTTTGGACCTTACTTGGTGACTAATTTTATTCTTAATAATTATTTAAGGGTATATACCAATAATTATGTGTCATGAATCATAATTACTTTAATAAAAGTGGCCTCAAACTTGATACCATCTTAGCTGAGCCCATGATAGGTGGACACTCAACCACTAGGTAGAGTACCTTTATTATTCATAGATTAATTTCACAACACAAAATAGGAATGAAATTAACTAATTATGCAAAATGAATTCATATTAATTTATTAAGACATCATTAGAGAGAGTGCACTAAGCATTCTATTCCTCATTATGACTAGTCAATATAAAAAATTTCTCATGTCAAAATACCTCAGTTACATATTGCTTTTTAGGCCTTAAATTTTCAAGAAATTTTCAAACTCCTATTTCCAAGGCTTAAAAAATTTTGAAAAAAAAAAAATCACTAAAAAATAGAACAGGTGTGGAGCTTAACTATAAAACATCCAAGTTTAGGTGATCAGCGTGTGAGCATTACACACCGATTCACCCATGCCCACATCTTCTACCCCTTGCTAGGTTGACCCGACCCAATTTCCAAACCAAAAATCGACGTGTTAAAAATACAGTGTTTCAGGGAGCAAAATTCCTTGTGGATTGGGTTAGAAGACTGCGGTGGGTCCACTTCTTAACGGATCAACCATTGGGATATCACAGAGAGAGAGAGAGATATATATATATATATATACACACTATATATTATATATTATATTTATTTGTTTTATTCGAGCTTAGAATCACTTTTTAGTCTTCCTTTGCCCTTTGCCCTAACCAAGGTGTCCTTACGCCTGCTTCCTTCAAAGGAAATCCGCAAATTTGATGAAGGGATTTTTCACTCACAACAAGTTACCCTTTCATTGGTGTTATTTTACTCATTTTTTTGATGATCTACAATACCCTTTGATCAATTTTGCATAAAATGTGTCATATAGTGAGTATTTTCGATTTGAAAATTAAGGTATGCTCAAGTCACGAATGTCGACAATGTTGATCGAGTTTTGGCTGAAGTTCTACATCGTTCTACCCAAAATCATGAGTCTAATAAAACCCCTATCATAGTTTTGATCAAAAGCATATAATTTTAGAGTATTTGTGGCTCGAAAGAATAAGGGAAAAATTAAAAAAAAAATATTTATACTGTTTGGGCCACTGTGCTTCTAAGCAACTCATAAAGCATTTCATTTTAACATAATCCCTAATGCAATTTTGAAATGAATTTTTTTTTTATTTTATGCATTTCATTTAGCATGATCAAGCAATATATATATATATATATATATATATATACCGATAAAGTAAGATTTTTTATCATATAATAGGAATGCACATACGAAAAGAAATTTATAAAACCTAAGGCTCTGATACCAATTGTTGGAAATTTTTGGAGATTATAATGAACACAAATATTAATCAACAAGAAAGAAAACTTATTTGTAATGTAAATTCATTATAGCCATGAATTTTGTAGTAAAGATAGCAACCTATGTTGCCTAAGCCTTTTGTATGTAAAAGTCAGTGAGTTCAGAGAGAGAGAGAAATATTTGATAAGCAAAAAAATGTTCTAATAAGTCCTCATAAAAGTGAACAAGTTATCTATCGTTCAGGGTAATTATTTTTTTTAATAATAAAAGTGGTAACTTCATACTTTTCTCTCAATTGCTAAGAACTATTCAGATTTTAAATTGAATATGCTTATAGAATATTACTCTTATCTTTTAGTTAGTAATACGATATGATAACAATACTTGGGTTGCAGGTTGACACCTCTACCCAATGGGCTTATAGGTAATCCAACCAATCACTGATTACCCACAAATAACTCAGACGTAATCCATTCTTGGTTTATATATAAAAAAATTTAACTACTTAATTAATTGATTAACCCAACGAATTGTCCTAATAATAAATTAATATCAATTCACATTATTTTAATATATTTCATAAAATTAATTCAACATATGGTTGTTCTTCCTACGAGTTGAGGCATGAAGGTGGAAGAACTATGAGTTCTTGTTGCTATGCTATAGCCAAAGAACTTTCGATCTTTGTTTCCACTTCACCTCTCTTTGCCCATGGATCGAAGCTCTTAGAAAGTAGAATTATCAACATCAGGCCTATCTTTATTCATACGTTGTCTCTGCAATGCTTCATCAAAGGCACATAGTTCTAGTTATTAGAATCATCTAAACTTTGACCCCAAATCTCTAGATGACCAATTTGGTTGATATAAACTATCATGTGAACTTTTTTATTTTATCATTTTCGGTAACCAAAAATTACTAATTTGGGTATTCCAATTTTAATTGTGGACTATAAAACTTAAGCAATTCTTTAATATTAAATGTTATAAGGGTGAATATATATCAGGCTAGGCGAAGTTTTTTATTAGCTCGAGAGCGAGCTTGATTTTAGCACCTTTGACTTTATCTTGGGACTCAGTCTTGTGAGACTTGATCATAGCGAGGGCGGGTTAGGCTAGGTCGGGCCACTTTTTTTTTTGTTGTTTTTCTTAAATATATTTGTCAAAAACCATTTTTTTAAATTTAGTTAAAAATTATGAAAAAGAAGAAAAATGAAGTGATCATATTTAAAAATTAAGGTATCCTATACAAGGTCCAAATTTAATTATAAAAGTAACTTTTTTAAAAAAATATAACTTATATAAACAAATTTTAAAAAATATAAGACTAAATCAAATTAGGTCTATACATTAACTTGAGACCTACCTCACCTGAAAACCAAATTATTTGCATGAAATCTAATCCATTAACCTAATATGGTTAAAACCTAGCTTAACCCAATGTTTAATATTTAAGGTTAAAATCTAATGTGAAGTTGGGCCACATTGACTAGGGTTTATGCCCAATAAGTGTTACACATCGTAAGCTGTCATATGAATCCATGTTTTTGTACCCACGTTGTTGGGTATAATTTAAGTTCTTTCATATAAAACCTTATTATTTTAATTCAATTTAGTTTTTCAATAAATGAATTTAAGTATAATGTTAAATTTGTTTAATCAACAAGTTTAAAAATTTAATATTCGCAAAGTTGATGAACAGCTCATTAAAAACCGAAATGATATAAATATATACATAATATATATTTATAAGTATTTTATATCTTTTAGTTAATAAGTAAAGACTAAAATGATTTCACATATGACTAAAATGAGTAAAATAATATTTTACTTATCAGTCATTGTATTATAAGTAAATAAACGTTATTTCAAATATAATCAAAACTCATTTAAATTTCTATAATTGATTTCACATAAGCTCAGTTCGAATTCTCATTTAATAAAATGAGTCCAGCTTAATTTTATTTGTTATTTTATGAAGAAAATTTGTACTGTTTGTTATTAATGAGTGAGATCTTTTTTTTGGGGCCATTTATGAGTCAAACTTAGACTTTTTTTTTTAAATTTAGATGCAATAAAAAAAATGGAAAAAGTCAAATTTCATACTAAAAAATGTATTACAATACAATACCACAGTATAGGAAAACTCGAATAAATTATTCAGAGTTTCTTCAATTTTTGTGTCGGTATATAGGGACTTGGTATGATTGTTTCTGGGTTTCTCACAAAATATTAGCGAACGGAAAAAAAAAAAAAGGTTCTCGAGAAAAGCTGCACGTGAGAAGGAAATCTGGAAAGAAAGAGACGCATGATTTGTTGTTATCGCGTTTTAATAATTTTAGTACATATTAATTTTTAATAAAATAACCATAATACATAGAAAATTGTCATTTTAATTTATAAACTAATACGGAGTTAAAGTATAAATATGATGTTATTCTATTAAAAGAATAGATAGTAGAGGGTGGAGTTTAATTGTTTTATTAATAATAACATCTCGACTTTTTTAAACACATAATAATAATGTATTATTATTATTGTTATTATTGTTTTAGTGTATAATCTAATGCAATGTGTTTGATTGCATTTTAAATTGCAAATTTTTTAATAAAATTAAAAATATCTAAACGTTGATTTTATTTTATGTAATATAATAATTTTGTTTAATAATATAATATTTATTAAGATTAAAAATTCAAAAAATTAGAAGAAAACAACAAACCGTAGTAGTAGGTAGGTAGGTTATATATTGGAGGCTTGTGGAACCTGGATATTGGGGGCAAAAATGCAAACACCTGATCCAATACTTTTAATTATCTGATATGATATTGGGAACGATGAGGAATCTCGATCACTTTGAGTAGGCGCACCAATCGAAGGTTCTCAAATAATCTCTTTAAACCATCAAATAAAATTTGACAGTTTCATTTAGTTCAAAATTTTTATTTTAATAAAAGTTATTTTTTAAAAAATATGATAATATACAAAATTTATTAATATTTAGATTCTTTTATACAAAATGGTGGCTTCTTAAAAAAATAAATTATAAATATAAAAAATAGATTACAAACTATTAAAAACTAATTATATTTTTTTAATAATATAATATGTTATGCGAAAAAATAAATTTAAGATCTAAATAATAGATGATAAATTATAAAAAATTGTTATTAGGTTAGTAATATATTATTTTGCATAAAAAATATAATATATTAATACAATTTTGTGTATTATTGTATTTTTAAAAAATTAATTTCTATTAGAATAAGAAATTTTGAACCAATTTCAAGGGATGAGACGATAACAACAAACCATGATTTATTCCAAGTTTCTTTAAACTGTAGTATTTTGTTGTAACATCTTTTTAATCAATGTGTAATTTGGTTTTTTTAATTTATTTTTATGGTATCTATATCAAAAAACCACTGAACATAAACATGTCAAAATTTAATTTGGCTCCGCTCTATTCATTTACACAATAATTATGGTGCACATAAAATGTTTCTTTAATGTTCATGTTTTTATCAAATAATTTATGAGTCAAGCATTATTTTAATTTTTAATTTATTAATTTAATTTTTTAATAATTTTTGTTTTTAATTTTATCCCTCACTTATAAGATCTTTTAATTTAAATAATTGTTTATTAGCTCATTATTAAGTTGATTCTTTATTGATATAAATATTAACACATTTAATTCTAATTTATTTAAGACCAAGTGGATTTAATTAAATATGTTAATTTTTATACTAGTAAAAAATTAAAAATAATAACATTATGATGAATAAAAAATTAAATTGAGTATAAAAATTAATAAATTAATATAAATTAGATTAATAATATAAATGAATTAGTACTAATTAGAGAATTTATTAATAAGTGAATAATGAAAATAATATTTTAAATATAATTTTATTTTTAAACATTAATAGTCAATAATATAATATTTTTATATAATAATATAATATTTTTATACAATAAAATTATATAATATAATTTTGTAAAGTAATAAATGCAAGAGTGCGGTTCGGTTAACGCAAACTTCCCTGTCACGATAGCCAGGGGTCTGCTCAAACAGTTAGAACCCGACCCGAGTTGACATTCTTGCCAATCAATCCATGCCACCTTTCACCCCTGAATCCCCTGGTTTTCATTCTTCCTCGCTATTTTACTTCCCAAAACCCTAAACCCTGACAGTTCTCTCTCACTTGGATTATTGATCTCAGGATCTTGCCATTTTCGTAGCGAGCTCAATGCAAGCTCCGGTAGATTTTCATTGTTAGCTGTGCTATTTATGGAGTTGAAGATGATGAACTTCACTTTGTTCATCTGTCTTCTCATGGGACTAGGAGGGTGGCTGGAGAAGTGTATATCTTATGCTAGTTCTGGCCCTCACATTGCTGATGTTAATATACTGTTGCCACCCAAAATGACTTATCCTGTGGTGTACCGGCTACATGGAAGTGATGGTTGCTTCAAATGGTGGGCTTTTGATCCTGTTTTCTTTGTTAGTCTAAGTAATGAATTACTGCTGGATTTTTTTTTTTGGGTTTAGGCTTCGGTCGAAATTATGTTCTATCTATTTGGAATGAGAATGTTGGACGAGAAACCAAATTTTGTAGGGAGAGTTTGAATGGTAGTAGAAAGCTGAATGTCTTTTGGAATCAAGCTCTGTACTAATCTGACCATTTTTAATGACTATAGCAACTTCAAATGATTTAAGATAGGGCCTCCAGTGACTAGTAATTTTCTTGTTAACATTGCTGTTGTGCCCTTTGTGCCCTTTGGAAATGGATTGCTCTTGCTATTTTATTAAATAGGTTTGAGTGCGCGGAATGCCTCTAGAATGCCATTGTTTCTCTTAAAGCGAAGGGTTTTTAACCTTAATTTTTGTGATTTAGCTGTTTAGCTAACCAATCCACTGTTCTTCTTCTGCTGGATGAGTTTGCTAGGTTAAATTTCTTTTGAAATGTTTGGTCTACAATAATGTATTATTAACAAGCCCCCCTTTTTTCATTTTTTTTTTTGGGGGGGTGGGGGGGGAGGGGAATGTACCATCCAAAATTTATGCAATCTAAGGAGTTTGAAAAAAGAAATAGTAGCTGCAAAAAGTGAATGCGTTATGCCCATTGACATAAATAATCCAGAAACTAATCCTTCAATTCCTCCAGGGACTTGTCTTGGCTATTGAAGGTCGAAACATCCCTGTTAAGCCACATACTCAACAAATTACATGCTGAAACTACTCTCCTTATCTAGACGCCCCTTCTAGCATCAGATTTAAATCTCCGGTAATGCAAAAGCTACCTCATAAAGGCATCATCTACTGCTCAGTCAAATAGGAAGAGCATCAAACTCCACAAAATGTGTGCTACTAGGACAATGTAACAAGACGATTCATTCTCTCCTTAGTTATCTTTCAATTACAACACAAGCCCACTGCAACAGTAATTACAAAAATGCTTCCCCATTCCAGCTGTCCATTTCAAAAGAGAAATTTTTTCGCAAGGGAGAAAAGGCTCTTTTCTCATAGAGATAGAGGTGGCAATTTGTTTTACTGAGTTGATTCTGAGTTTTGTCAAAGGGTATATTATGGTGGGGCATTTAATGCACCTTATCTCTATTCTAATATATAAGATACTTGGGCCTTTGTCAACTTTATAAAATACCAATTATTTCATTTATATGATGACTTAAATATCACGGTTTCTTATGTCCTTGTATCTAAGATTCTTGGTATATGAGAATGTAGGAATAAGATACCAATGTGCCATAGTTTATGATTGTGTAGCACACTTTTAGCGTTAAAAGGCTTCAAAATGCTTTAGTGCATAGTCCATAGTATCATGCAAGTTACATGAAAAATGTATTGCACTAGTAAAAAAAAAATATAACATAATTCATAATGACTAATAGATATAAAACCCAAACTCACATAAAAAAAAAAAATAGTCACAACATCAAGTTACTTACATCATAGGACACATCAATGTTTAATCAAGTTTTTGAGTCTTAGCTTTATCCTAAGATTTCTAAACTTATGCCTATTTCCCATCAAAGGCAACATCATCATAATGATCATCATTATGCAATTCTTCCCTCTGTATCTTCTGGATTTCCTTTTCTTACTTTTCTTATATATCAATCATGTCATGAACACAGGAAGAGAAAATTGCCATTGTCGTCTTTTTCATTGGGATTGGAATGACTGATGGGCAGGCTGGTTCCTTAGCTAAATAACTAAAGCTATGTCATCCCAAGTGTTACGTGTAAAAGAAGGTAGATAGCGGAATAAGGCGGAAGATAATAGAGTTAGTTAGTTAGTTAGGTGTAACTACTGGAATTAGTTAGCTGTTATAACTACTGTTAAGCTCTTTGAGAGATATATATGGGAGTCACTAGGAGAAAGGAGGTTTGATGGTTTTTCCTATACATATCAATAAGAATTTTTAGTGTCCACTATTCTTCTGAATCCTGTCTCTGCGTATCACAAAGTCAAATTATCACCTTCAAATTCAAAACCATTTCTTCACTTTTTAGTTCTTTATCCACCTTGCAAGCCACTCATTGCTGTCATCAATCTCTCTTTCAATGAGATTGAGTCAATGGTGTCATAAGAATTAGATCTTTTCCAAGCCTTATTATACTTAATGAATACTAAATCATTCAATCTCGAATGTGCAAGCTTGTTCCGCTTATGGTCCAAGGATGGGTTGAATGTATCTCCTGTGCCAGCCTTTGCAAAGTTACTTAAATTAAGGATGCTGATGCTTTATTTATCTATAGCGCCAGTAGCTTGGGTTACAACTGCACAAAAGTAGATCCTGTTGTGCAGTTATGATGAAGCTACAGAAAAGTTTCAACACTACACTAGCACTGTGCTACACACTATAGTGTGTGATGGAACCGGAACAAATCTGGTTTTATTTATATTGAATGGGCTGCAATTCTTGTCACAGGGCTATGAGGAAGAATCAGCAGCTGAAAAACAGAGTACAACTACTGAAAGAGTAACAGAAAAGCAAAGAAAATTCCTTTGCTTTTGAGAGGCTAGAGGCTCTCCCAAACCAAGTCCAAGATCTTCCTTACCTTCTTCTCCTATCCCCAGCTCATATAGTCCCCTCTAACGGTTTTTCTCTCTCCTACTCAGCCCCTCACACACACATTGGTTAGTTATGTACTGGACACCTTAATTTTTGGACCACTCAGTATTTCTCACATTAGTCCCCTCTCTGCTCTCCCAACTTCTCTATTCTTTCTATTATATGCTCTACGAGGCCAAGATCCAGAGTATAAGGATCCATCACTGTGCTGTTTATGATTTTGTAGAGTAACAAATGGCTGTACTATGTATGTTTGCTTGGACACTACTGGTTAATCCTGTAATGACTAATGACTCTCAACCTTGATAATAACTACTTATAAAATGGGTGATGACTTTAATGATACCCATTTATAAAATGGGTGACCTTGATTTTGCCTATCTATCCCATTAAACAAATAGGTCCAATTTGGATGACTTTAGTAATGACTTAAACTCAATCCATTTATGACCCATTTGATATATTTATATACTTGGAACAAATTCAACACTTTGCGGTTTGAAAATTCCAAAGAATTATCAAAGTAAAAATAATAAGTTCCACGATTTAATAATGAAGTATAGCTATCTTTTACATTTTGATAGTTAAATAAACAATTCCATTGGGAGCCAGTTTCAAATCAGCTAGTTATACTCAAACCCAATCTAATTGTAGACAGTGTCAAACAGCTTGACCCATTTTTAACCCAAATCTTTATACGTTAAACTAAACCCTAATATGCAATGCTGATTTCTAGTTAACTTCATTGGCGAGTACTCCTGCAGTCTCACTATTACTAGTTCATTTTGTGACAGTCTCCCAGTGTTGACAGATTTTTCGTTCCCAATTTCTTTTTTTTTTTTTCCGGGGAATTCCAATGCCCCCTCAAGGCAACATTACTTAAGTATTGTTGATTTATTTTTACATTGTCCTGCACCTAGTTATATCTATAATAGGGTTTTTGGCATGTTCAGAGAGTCCTGGGTTTGATCTCAGGATCTGGACAAATTTTTGTTGATTTACAATTAAATGATTTTGCGTAAGTAAAGGTGGCTAGGTTTTATGGCAGGTGCGAATTTTTGCTTCTGTTTGGTTCATTTGGTTGGTATGTAATGCTTGAACATTTTTGGAGAATATTCTTTCTAAGCCTCAAATATATTATAGGATCTTTTACTTGGCCTCTATTTGTTGCTTAACTTTTAAGTATTTTGGCGGAATTTCTTTGCTAAATATGCACCCCAGGGTGTGAGGCGGGACTAATGGTCTTTGGTGTATCGACGATATTCTGCTATCCTAGTTTTGCTCCTATCCTAGTTTTGCATCAAATCAAACACCACTTCATCTCGAAACCTTAAACTTCTAGAAGAAGACTGAATGATAGTTTTGATATGTATCTCTAATTAATATGCTTTTTCACATCAAAACCTTTGGGCTTTAAGCCTGGACAAAGCACAGGTTCATCTTTCCTTGGGCAGAAATTAAATTTAATGAGGAGAATGAGTGTATAAGAGTTTGATTTCAAACCATTTGGTCATACAGGCTATGATACCATCATGTCATCCAAAAAGTTTTAGCTGTTAGGAGAAGGCTCAAGAATGTTTTTGATATGTATCTCTCAACTGATATTTTATCCTCCTTCTATGTACTTTCATTCTCAGCAACTATATTTTTCTTTCTTTTTTTATTTATTCCTGACATTATGCATTTCTTTACAAATTTTATAGGTCATGGGATCATCATGATATTTTATCTGTTTTACCTGAATATAATTCAAGCAGCCAGTGCTCAACTAGTGCAAGCCTGCGATCAATTGCCCCTTATAGTGGTCGAAAGGAGACAGCTGTTTATGCTGCAGATGTGCATACTGGAATTATGATTCGATGCAAAGTGTTCATTGACAACATATCCAGAATCCAGATATTTCATAATTCCATTAAGCTTGATTTAGATGGGCTTGCTACGCTACGAGTTCGAGCCTTTGATAGTGAAGGTATTCATAATTTTTGTTTTTTTGGGCAGACTTTAGATACAAATGTGTAATAAGCAGGGTACATTAATCTTTCTATGATTACATTTTTATTAAGTTACATTATTTTGTTACCTGTACGTGATTATTTATTTGTAAATATGCTTTGCTGTCCTTGTTTTCTCTTGAGAAATTAAAGATGACCTTTCAGTCAATGATAGAAGGCATATCATTTAAGGATCGGCATGGGAAGTAGGGTTCTTCTTGCTTCATTTGTCTTTCAATCACATGATATTGTGTCAATAATTTCTTTCCAGTTGAAGATTCTGTACTAATTTCAAATTTATCCTCCTTTTCCCTATTATTACCTTGGTAGAATTCAGAATATTTATATCACTAGTCTGCTGTACTGCAGAAAATGTGTTTTCTTCATTGGTTGGTTTACAGTTCATGTGGCACCTCATTCCTCAAGCCAATAAATTGCCTCATCACCTTGTTAATGTCCCTCTAAAGGAATCCCCCCTTAGTGATTGTGGTGGACTCTGTGGGGACCTAGATATACAAATAAAACTTGAAGACAATGTAAGTCTGATGCTAGTAGGTTGGTATGAATTACGCGCTGTTTTATGATGCACACTTATGATTATATAACCTTTTTCCTTGGTCTTGTGGTGCAGGGTGTATTTTCAGATATATTTGTGGTAAAGGGTGTTGAGGTTGGTCATGAGAATGTTTCGGTGCATTTGCTGGAGCCACAGTTTACAAATTTGGCTGATCAGATCGTCCTAACTGTGGCAGAAGCTATGTCACTGTATCCTCCTTCACCAGTTTTTGTCCTTGTTGGTGCTCTTATTCCCTATACCCTTAAAGTCATCCGTGGGAATGTTCCTCAAGGTTTCCCTTTTCTGTTTACTTTTTATTTAAATCTTCTTGGTAGTCCTCTAAAGTTGTAATCCTATATTTATGTGATTATGATTAATGCTGTCAACAAACATAATTAGCTGCTAAAGTTGTTTATAATTTGTAGATGGGGGCTCTTTGTGTTGATGTCTTTTAAAGTATAGTTGTTGTCCTCCTCTGTACTTTTCTTCTTTATTTAAATTTGCAAACCTTCTCAAAATTCAGGTCTACCAACTCATTTTTGGAGGCTGAAGCTCTTTCATAAGGCTTAGAATTAACACCAATGACTTGCTTCTGGTGTGTTGGCCTCCAAAGGCCCATTTCTCCAATATTTGTTCTATGGCCCACAGGAACTCTTAATTAAATAACATCTCTTGCATTCTCTGGTAGCTTGGTGGAGTGAGTTGTTTAGGCTCTTCTTTGATGAACATCCACATAATTTGTAATCCTTCTTTCTACAGGGTTTAGGTGTTTTGGGAGTAGAAAGGAGAATAATTTAGCTTGATATTTTGCTTTTTGTGCTGGTGTGGTGCATTTGGCTGGATTCTAACGCCAGATTCTATAGCTAGAGGTTTTTTTCTCTTTTAATATTTTGTGGGATATGCCAGTCTTCTTGGTTTTCTTGGGGATCAGCTCTTATATTTCTTGAGGCAGTTCCACTATCCGCTATGCAAAGAGACTGCTTTGCTCTTTATATTTGGCTGTTCAATACTATTTTCACATTGGGACTGGAAGGCCAATCAAGAATCTCACCCAAAACGTTTAATTCTCATTAAACTGTTTTTACATAATACTAAGTTCTTTTCTTGCAGATAGTGTAACAAAATTAAAGATTGATGTTATGACTATATTGGCAATCTGTAAAAGCATTGGTTTTGTGTATTTGATCTAGATTAATGCAAGGATATGTTTTTGATTGGCTATTATTTTCTCTTCTACTTCGAAGTTTTGATAAATTCGTTTGCAAACTTCTCCTTGATTCCAGTGTCTTTTTATATATTTGATTGTGTTAAGCTGTAGGTCAGCATTTCATCAATGGTCTTTACCAATGCTTTGTCTGGCATTTGTAGTGGTCAGTTTACCTTCACTGCATCATCTTTGGTCCGAGTCAAATGAATCAGTTGCTGAGGTTGATGCCACAATGGGGTTAGCACATGCACACAACTTGGGAATGACAACTGTCATTGTTGAAGATACAAGGGTTGCTGGCCATGTGCAAGTGTCTTCACTGAATGTGGTCCTACCAGAGTCTTTATTTTTATATATAACTCCTTTATCTAGTTCTGGTGATCCTGTTGAAGGAATCAAATCCATTCCTTCTATGTCATGTTGGTATGTTGTTTCTGGTCGCCAATATCTTGTCCAGTTGAAGGTTTTTCCACATGGTCTTGATGCACAAGAGATTTATATTACAGAGGTAGTTTGTGCTATCCTACTTTAATTATTTCACTAACAATGTGATGCACTTTTGTATTGCCTTGTAAATTTCTTCTCAGGTTTGCGGGTACCCTCTGCATTTATATGTCTAGAATTAGGGACAACTTGTCTTAATGTTTCTGAATTGCATTCGACTACGTATTTAATCTATTGAATTTTGAAGGTTTTCGTCTACATGAGTTGCCTAATTTTCCTTCAGGTCTCTTCCTCAAATTGGGAAATTGAGTTTTAGTTTTCTAGCTGTGGCCATTACCTCATATCCTGTTTTTGCGGCATACTAGACATGCTATAAAGGCTGAAATTATCCATGACCATGGTGGTCTGTGAGTGGTATTTTACTGTCATATTCCTGTCTAAATAATTTCTTTTTAAAAGAATATATTAGGTGAAAAGGGAATAGGTCAGAGTAGAAGAGATAGGAAAAGAGATAGAGTATGAAGAATGGAATCAATGACGTCATAAAATGCCTTCTTCAACTGTTAGACGTTTTACATTACAGCTAGTTAGTAACAACTTAATGAACTGCCTGTTTGCTAGCTTACTGATATTAACAGTATCAAAGGCCAACTGTCAGTGACTACCCTTTACATGCTTCATCTTCCTGACAATATTTATGTTGTGTTAGATCTAGTATGATATTTTCTTCCCTTATGGCTAACTACCACCTAAATTATGTCATCTTTTAACTAATGAAAAATTGCGTGCAACAGAGGTTAAAATAAGAAATTTGGGGGAACAGCTTATTACTGATACTAAAGTAGTATATCTTTCCTTGATGTTCTTTTTAATGGTCTACATGATAAGTGCATATGAGTTAAATTGCTGTGTGTTATGCATGAATTGCTTTTAGGCTCTCTTCTGATTAGCTTAAGTAGTTGGATAAATGGTAATTCATATTACTGGAGCCACATATCCTGCTCTATCTGCAATGGAGTAAAATTCCCTGAGAGCAACGGTTTTGGATGGAGAAATGCCATTGAATTAAATTCTCACCAACTTTTGATGTATGTCTTTCAACAAGCTCTCATCATCTTGGATACCCCTGTTTCTCTCTAGCCAACTGCTACACATCAAACAGGTGGAAGGATCTATTTATTCCACTTGTTTACTCCCCGAACCGATGACTTATAAAATTTTAAGAAAACAAGTCAATCTTTTTCCTTTCTTTCCTCTTATTTTAAAAGAATGGTCTCCTAATTTTTCAAGTTCTATATCTATTATTGTTTGAAATTTAAACTAGAAAAGGACAGGTGTTGCAGTTGACCCTTCCTATGAAAGGCATTTTTTAAAACTGGCAATTTGTATTCCTAAGTCTTCCATATTGAATTAGCACACATTTCACATTTATAATCATGTATGGAACAAAATGTGGTAGTTTATTTTGTCATCTTTGTTTTCAGTTATCTTGACTAGTCTTACTTCTGCTTTATTTATGAATTATCTGGATTAGATAATTTCTCATAATCAATCTCTAACCTCACTTGTATAAATTGTTCATGTGCTTTTCCTCTAATTATTATTTACTTAGAAGACTCTGCCTTGCATTGCAGACTGATGATCTCAAGGTTTATGACAATCAGTCTGATTCTGCTAAAACATTTTGGGTTTTGAATGATATTGCTATCAAACAAGGCTGGTGGAATTCTAAAGTCCTGAAAGCATATTCACCAGGATTTGGAAAATTGACAGCTTCTTTGAGCTATCCTAGTGGGCATGCTGACAGAAAGGAGGTCATGACTATCGCTTCAAGTTTTTTGTATTTTGCTTTAATTTCTTTTCCTCAATTATTTCTTATTGCAGCCTCTTTTTCTTGATGGGCCATGTTTTGATCTTATTAGTAATTATTCTATAGATGCTCAAATTTATTAGGTTTGTCTTTTCTGTTGTTTTTGTGGGTGGGAGAGGGTGTGGTCCTTGTTTCTGGACTTGGCAATATTCAAATACCTTTCTAGGGTCTCACTTGTTTATTTAAATCTTGTAGGTTATCAAGGTTGTGCAGGAAATCATGGTTTGTGATCAAGTAAGGTTCACTTTGGGTGGTGAAAATGATCTGCGAAAAAGTATACTTCTACCATGGGCCCCTTCTGTTTATCAGGAGTTTGAGCTAAAGGCTTTAGGAGGTCGGTTGCTTTCTCTGTCTACTGAAATTGGATGCAACTAAACTATTTTTGACAATATTGTACTTGTATGTCCTTTTTGTCCCACGACATGGTATAGGTTGTGCAGAAGCAGCTAGTGACTTCAAATGGTTGTCTTCTGACACATCTACTGTATCTGTGTCTGCTTTTGGTGTTGTCCAGGCTAGAATGCCTGGTAAAGCTACAATTAAGGTGCTATCAATAAATGATTCTTTAAATTATGATGAGGTAATGTTACCTTCTGTTTGTCTACATCTAATTTGTTTTTATAGCTTTGGTTACTTGAGCCCTTATTTGACTTATATAGTACGGATTTTCATTCTTACTGAATTCTATGTGGTTAATTTTGATTTATTAATGGTATAGAAATTGAAAAGTAATCAAATGATTGGAATTTATTGAGAAACATTTTAGTCTTAGACCGTGGCAGGTCAATTTCAATGCTCTCATCTGTGTCTAAGACGTTTTCTGATAATATAGTTCTTAAAAACTAGGATGCCTGTTCTTATCCCAAAAAAAAAAAAAAACTAGGTTGCCTGTTGAGCATGCTGTAATTTATTTTATTTTATTTTTGGTTCTATTTCATCTCTCCCTTGCATGTGTGCATGCTTTCCCTAGCATCTGCTCTTGGTATCTGGGTAAAAAATGGCCTTACATACATTGACAACTTAACTTTATTCTTCTGGGTAGTCAAGAAACATAAACATTATTCACTAGTGGATTACAACCCATTACCCAATCCCTCACTCTACAATCTTATTCTTCTACAGAGAGGAGGTATTACAAGGCCCAAATACTTTTCCTTTAAAGGGGGCGAACAATAGATGAATAGTGGATTCCTTTCTGAATTATATTTCAAATGAATTGCGAAGCAGAAATGTTATATCTGTTAGGCATATGGCACATTTGTAATCCGCCCCAACATATTAAAACATACCTTCCTTAATCATGCAATGTGGCATTTTTTCTGTCACTATATTTTACATATCCTTTTTCTGTAGCTATTTCAATTCCTTTGATGCTGTCACTCAGAAGTGTTTGAGATGATGACTATATATGATGCAGTTTTGTTCTGTGATCATTTGATAATATCACAAGTCTAATCTTTCTATGACGGAGACAGTAATGAAGTTTTTCATAAACTGAAAAGGATGAAAGGAAATTAGAATGTAGAGAGAATGTGTTAACCTAAGTTGCTACTGGGATTTTTTCTCATTAGCAAATGTTTTGAGAGATGTTCTCAGTCTTGCATTCTTCTTTGTCCCATTTGTATGCCTTCTATCCAGTCTTCTATTCATGCATAATTTATTCATATGTTATACTTCAATTTATTTTTATATCTGTTTAAATTGTACAATGTTATTTTTTCATTTATACTTTCTTGTAGGTGGTCGTTGAAGTTTCCATCCCATCTTCTATGGTTATGCTTCGTAATTTTCCTGTAGAAACTGTTGTTGGATCCCATCTGCAAGCTGCTGTGGCTATGAAAGCATCAAATGGTGACACTATATGACAGGATATTGTGGATTCCATTTAACTTTTACTACTTTGCCTTTTTGCTTATGTTGATTTGCTGTTTTCAGGTGCCTATTTTGATAGATGTGATGGCTTTAGTTCTTTGATAAAATGGAAAGCTGGAAGTGAGTCTTTCGTCATTGTCAATACAATTCAGGAATGGCCATACTTGGAAACACATGAAAATACTCAGCTGCTTTCATCTACTGATTGCTTCCCGTGTTCCTGGGCAAATATATATGCTTCGAGTCCTGGTCAAGCTATGATACATGCCACACTCTCTAAAGAATATCACCAGTTCGATCACTCTTTTCATGAATCTATTGTTTTAAAGGCATCTTTACTTGTTGTGGCATACCTACCTCTTATTGTATGTCAGGCAGGTGATGGTAGCCAATATGGTGGTTACTGGTATGACTTGGCTCAAGAAGAAGCTAAAAAGCAATTAGAGAGCTTGGAGAAGTTATATCTTGTGCCTGGATCAAATTTAGATATATTACTAACTGGTGGACCTGAACCATGGGGCAAACGTGTTGGCTTCCTTCAAACTGTGGAAGTTCTAAATGAAGATAATGCTCTGGCTGAAAATGGAGTTCTTGTGCCTCAGGTATCTGCCAGCAATAGGAGTTTGTACCGAGTTTTCTGCCAAACGTTGGGAACTTATGTGAGTCTTCCTTTTCTTTCTTGCTAAATAATTTCCTAATTCATTTTTAATGATGTTGAGATCATCATATAATAACCTTCTCTGGTTTCATATGGCTCAGAAACTTCTCTTCAGACGTGGAAATTTGGTGGGGGATGACCATCCTCTGCCTTCAGTGTCTAAAGCTTGGCTCTCAGTTACATGCAGCATTCCTTCCTCAATTGTACTTATAGCTGATGAACCAGGTCAAGACTATTTTCTTTAATCCTAGTTGCAATAATTTTTAACATGTATATCTTTCTATATTCTCTTCTGAGTAAATTGTGCATTTCAGTGAATGATCATGATGTTATTAAAGCAGCAATTCTTGCTGACCGTAGTTCAGAGCGATTACGTGATGTTCCTATTACTGTGGCAAATGGGCGCACTATTCGCTTATCTGCGGTTGGAATTAATGACTTTGGTGAAGCATTTGCAAACTCATCTTCCCTCAGTTTGAGGTGGGGACTTAGTGGTTGTGATGGACTAGCATCTTGGGATGATGCTCATGATATAGTGGAGTCCAACAATTGGGAGAGATTTTTGGTCTTGCAAAATGAATCGGGACTGGTACTTAAAATGTGTTAATTTTTTTTCAATTTACTGTCTTGTCTTATTGCCTCTTCTAGGAGTTTGTCAGACTTTTGGTCTTTATTTTAAATGACAGGAGTTGTTTGCAAATTCATTCTGTCACAAAATTTTATTTATTTTGGCTTGCCTTATAACATCTATCTTAATTATATATGCCCTGCTTATTCTTAGTTGTATTACTACCAGTGTAATACTGAATTCATGTTTAATGATCATAACTATTGATCTAGAGTTACAGATTTTTAATAAAATCACTAATGGGCCTTCGTTCAACTACTTGAGCTATGCTTAGGTACAATTCGCAACTTTGTTGCTTGGTATATAGGGAATTATTAACTGTCCCATAAAGTAGGAAGTTATTGATCATAATTGTAATTGTATTCCAACCTATTTTCTCTCTACTGTTTCTTTATTCTTCATGGTATCAAATCTTGGGGGAAGAGGGGAGTAAGCCTTCAGAGCTTTAGGGGCCAAGCTTGGCACAAATCATCCATGGAGATCTGGCCCCTGCTTCTCTGGTAAATGCTTGGCTGCCATCTCAGGCTTTCCTTCAGCCCCTTCTCCGGCAGATGTTCAGCCCCTATCTCTGGTGGCCATCTAGTAACTTTCTTGGCAATTCTTTGTCCACTTTCTTTGCAGAACTCTGATGCTTTTTCTGGCAGTTTCTTAGTGGTTCTTTATATGCTCCAGTATGAGGGGGTGTTATAAATTATAATAGTATTAGTTGTATCTCATGCTATCTCTATTATTAATTTATATCACACAAGCCTCCCTTTATAGGAGACTTTTAGAAGTATTCTCTCTCTTTCCTAAGTCTCTTCTGAATTATTATTAGATTGGAGTTCTTCTTTTTCTGACATTTGTCCTCAACTTCATATATTATCAACTTTTCTTCATGCCCCAAATTTAGATTTTCTAACATTACAAAGTATTGGGATTTCTTGGAATCTCACTTTCTCGATGCTTTGTTATTTGATATTCTTGGCTGTTTTTGTGTTATTATTTTGCTAGATAGAAGAGGATTTGGAGTTTGGATTCTTTGGGATTAAATTCTTTATTTAATTTTTTTTTATCTGTTATCAAATTCTCTGAGTTTTTCTTCCTTTAAATGTTATTGAAAGATCAAAGTAAAGGTTTTTTGTTTGGGCCACAATACTGATAGAATTTTATGAATGATTTGCTTCAGACTTCTGCTGCCGACAAGTTTAATGCACCTGATTTTTTGGTTTATATGGTTTCCAAAACAAATAGTCATATTTTTTAAATTGTTAATTTGGGGTGGAAGCTCTTGAATAGACTTTCTGGTAAAATGGTCAGCGTTGTGTTTGTCCAGCTGATCTAGAGTAGTTGAAAATTTGTAGAACAAAAATACTTCGAGTGGGATAGCTAACCTCCTCAGCCAGGCACAGCCCGCAAGTGATCAACAAATTATTTAAACTGAGCCTGCAGACACTGTTGCTATTCTAGAACTTCCCCTCAAGAATTATTAAAATTTCTGCTTGTTAAACCTAATTAAAATAAAAGAAAAGCCTGTCTGATGGACCCTTGGGTCCAATGGTATCCTGTGGGTATTCCAGGAGGCCCAAGAGGCCCAGTGCAGCTGAGGGAAAGAGTAAGGATGGGTGTCAGGTCGTGTTTCGTGTGTGTGATGTGAGTAACTAAAAGAATATCCTAGTTGGCAGGGGGAAAAGTGAGAGGCTGGTGGTTATATAATATGTTAGTTTGCTTAGTGAGAGGGCATGGAAGAAGTGTGAGGATTTGGGAGAGACTCTAGCCTCTTGAATGCTAGAGGAGGCCCGGTGTTTCACCAGGAGTTTCTTTATCAGCGTAGTTTCTGCTTCTCTGCTGGTTCCTTGCCAGTGCAGAAGCCTTGTTTTAACGTTATATTTAAATAATACTACCCAGGCTACATCACTGTCCCAACTTGGAACCTTACCATCCTAAACAAAGCATTGCGACTCACACATTGATGGTATTGACCTTCATTTAGGTTTCAGAAATTTTTTTTCTTCTGTGGGACCGTGCCTTGTGGATCTACACAGGGATTGGAAAGTCCTTTTTAAGCTTTTTTTTTTTAATCTTGTTTCTTCCTAATTTTTTATTATTTTTAAGATGATATGGATAACTTTAGTTTATTTTCCTTGTTCTAATGCATGGGTGACCAAAATGACATTAAATGCTCTGTTTCTTAGTGCATTGCTCGTGCTACTGTTACTGGCTTTCATGATAGCTTGGGAGGTGCTACTTTTCATCATTTTCCTGGAACTGAAATGGTTCTGACTGATGCAATTCGTCTACAGGTACTTTTTGTTGGAATTAATGATTCTTTAATCTAAAGATGGTTCTTTGCACATAATGATTAAAATGAATTACTCATCTGTATCTCCTTCTCAGTTCTGTTCTTCATTATAGATTACTGTTGCTCCTTTATCTTATCATTGTTCTTCTATCTTGAAAATCTAACTTTTATCTTTACATTGTTGTAATGTTGCAGCTTGTTGCTAGCCTACGAGTTGATCCTGAGTTCAGCTTGCTATATTTCAATCCTGATGCGAAGGTAACACTAATATCTATAGACATATGCTATGTTGCTTGACTTGAACCCAGAGGAAGAGCCAAGCTTTATCAATTGGCTGCACTATGGGGTTGCTTTTACTACTTAAAGAGCTGTGTGCATAGGATTTTATGTATGAGGTCACAGAAGTATTCTATCATCCCTTTACTGATATTCTGCTCATGAGGCCCTATTTCACAATGTGTAATTTAATTATTCCAAAATTATGGAGTATCATAAATTTGGTTGGAATTACCATGACTAAAAATGTAGACAATGTGGTGTTTTGGGCTTCCTTAGGAGGATATCTTACTCATATCCGTCATTTTTTTTTATAGAAAAAATGAATTTATTGAAGAAAAAAGAGAGCAATACAAAAATGAGGACAAGAAGTCCTCACATAACAAACGAAAAAGTAACCAGAAAAAAAGAAAAAGAAATTACTAACTCACCAACTGAAAAGAGCTTTCCAAGCCATTCGTAAATCCACAAGGGAAATCTCCTTATAAAAAGCCATTAGCTGAAACCCACAGCGAGGCCAAGAAATTAATCCTCTCCCAAAGAGAAAGATGTGACAGGAGAAAATGCTGATTAAACACTGTAGCATTCTGGTCTAACCAATGACGCAAAATGAAGCAAATATTGCAACACTTCCGAAGAATTTTATGCATCTTTAACCTCCCATATTTCACATACTTGATAGCTAAAAGTGCACAAAGATCACCTAGACAACCTATAAGCTAGTCCCTTAGAATTCTTCTTATATTTTAATTCAATAATGTTTTTTTTATTTACTTTGTTGGATGTACTTTGATTTTGTCAGCCCACACAGACTAATTACATTGAACCAAATAGAGGTGATAAAATTACACTGGAGAAAGTGCAGAAGGGCATAGTAACTCTAGATAAATTTTAAAATCAATGCCTACGCTTTCCTCAGTGCTTCTAAAAAAATTCTTTTATTTTAAATTGCCAAAATGTGCTAGGATATTATAGATCATAGAATTGAAAGTGAGAACCATTTTTAATATCAGTGGCTGTGAGATATTTAATTGTCTATGGGTTGGGAGCCAGTTATTTGGCCTAAAGGGGTATATATGGAACATTGGGGTCATCTTCCTTCACCGATGCTGGGATTGACCAGAGTCTTGAATACATGGATTTCTCACTTATCTATGAAATGCTAATATGTTTTAAAAAATGTCTTTTGTTCATGATATTCAGCTTTCAATGCATCCTATTTATGACTAGAGGCTTCTTTTCTACTTCATGTGCTTGCTTCCAGATAAATTTGTCAATTACTGGTGGAAGCTGTTTCTTGGAAGCTGCTACAAATGATTCTCAAGTGGTAGAATTTATCCAACCACCATCAGGATTACGATGCTTACAACTAATTCTGTCCCCCAAAGGATTGGGGATAGCTAATCTGACAATTTTTGACATTGGGCTAACACCTCCACTTACAGCATCTGCACTTGTAAGCACCCTTTTTCTCTTAATTTGAATTGCTTGAGATGTTAGGAAACTTAATGGTTTTCTATCTCTAGTCTGTTCCTTTCTTCCAATTTATTAAATTATAGTATATTCTCTCTCTCTCTCTCTCTTTCGTAATGGCATGTTGGAGTTACCATCCCCTTTCCCTTAAAACCTTCCTTGCTTCTTAGAAACATCCCACTCTAGCCAAATTTGGCAGAAATTAATTAGTCTCATAGAGAGATAATATTTCCTAAATCAGTTTCATTATCGGTAAGAGGATTATATATATATATATATATATATATATATATATATATATGCACCTGTTAGATTGATAAGAGCCAAAAAAAAAAAAAAAATTCAAATGTTTTAAAAGGTAGACCATTCATTCAGCCAGTTGAGAGAGTGGTTCAAAATTTATTATAAATTGATTATATCTAAAATTCAAGATGAAAATAATTAAATGTTATATATTATTATAAATAATTCCCTTATATATAAATTAGTTAACTATTTTACATGATACAATATTTATTGCAATAACATCTTCAATCCTAAAGTAATATTAATTTAAATGATAGTCTGATAGTATATTTATTTAACTTTGTTTTAATCTTATATGCTGTCACTTAATTAATTGATAATATTTAATGAAAGAACAAGTTATATGATATAGATTTGTTTTGCATGTGTAATGTAATTACAAATTTGGCTTAATGGTTGCCAACTGGAAATGTGAGCACCATTGCAGGGGTTTGAACCTAGTGGTGGTAAGATTCTGCAGATTTTCAATCATGCTTGAGCCAAGTGATTCCACTGAACTGGCCAGTTCCGTGAATCCTTGGTTGACAGGGCTTGACTGGACCCCAAAGCCAATTGGTTCACTGGTTATCCAGTTGACCTGGCTAGTTCAGGTTTTAACGCCATGCATCTTTCTGTAATGTTGGTGATACAACTCACCGACACCACCACCACTGAAAACTTAATTTAGAAAGAAGCAAAAGTCACGTGACCGGCACATGATTATGGAAGAAATTTATATGATGCTCAGTCAGCCTCTTATGTGTCAGTAATTATATGTAATATTAATTATGTGTCAGATAATGTCTGTCATGTGTTAGTTATTATCTATTAAGAGTCAGTTATGTAGCAGCTATAGATAGTTATGTCAGTTATTGCTGGTTACTGTCAGAGTGTGGGTTACTGCTTCTATGAGCAGTTACCAACTCTGGTATTTGTAGAAGTCAGATTTGATGGAATGACAGATAGGAGAATATTCATTTTAACTTCAATGGAGATTAGTCTCCACCATACAGACTAAGAGTGTTTCAGATTCTGGCACTCTATCATCTTTAATTATGCAAATTACCAAAGGCAGTGGCTTCTGCGAATTTTGGTATCAGAGCCTAACCTGATCCTACCATGGTTACCACATGCTCTTCCTCCAATAACATTCCACAACTTCCACCACCCCAAAACACCCAGACTTCTAACCCCATCATTTTTGGTTCCCATCCCTTAAATGCTGAAATCATGCAACAATTCAACCAGATGACCTCTAAGCTTGGTGCCATGGATGCTGCTCTACAGAATCAGGCGTGCCACAAACCCACTGACTTACCCATGGGAGGTCCCGATGCTGGCCATCATACTTGGGGTCCTGATGCTGAAGAAGATTTGGATGCCCCTTAATTTTTGAAAAATCCTACTAGGCGCCCTCGTGCCAAGATGGAATTCCCGCGCTTCGAAGGAAAAGATTTGTGTGGCTGGATTCCTAAGGCTGAGAAATATTTCTGTTTTTATTAGACCCCTGATGATCTCAAGGTTGATATTGCTGCCATGTATGTTGAAGGAGATGCTCTTGATCTCTTTGCATGGGTTAACAGGGAGAGGACTGTACTATATTGGGAAGAACTCATTCAGGCCTTACAAGAGAATTATGGGCCTGCTGAATTTCAGAATTCTGATGAACACCTTTGTGCTGTCAAACAAACTAGGTTAGTACAAGAATATAGGATGGAGTTTGCAAGAAGGGCTGCAAGAGTGAAGAATTGGCCTGAGCACTGTCTACTTGGTGTTTTTCTGAATGCTCCTATGGAGGATTTAAGGGCTGATATTGGCATCCACAAATTCAGAGCTATTTATAAGGCTGTGAGTCTTGCTTTAGAATTTGAGCAGAAGACTTCTTGCCTTCGAGGACCCAAACAGAACCCATGGCTTTCCTCTGAGCCTGTACCCAATTCTGCCTCTCACCCAAAGACACTACTGCACCCTCTACTTCATCTCAATCTTGTGTTAATGCTAATACTCAACCATATAAACCACCCTTTTCCCGTTTTCTAGATGCTGAAAAACAAAACAGAGTTGCAAAAGGCCTCTGTTTTAGGTGTAATGAGAAATTTTCACTAGGCCATTGTTGCAAACATGCTGCCTTCACTCTTTTGGATATGGAGGGCAGTGATAATCCAGTGAAGAACAGCCAAGTATTGATCCTTAGGAAGATAATTCTGCTCATGCAGAAATCTTGTTTCATGCCATTTTGGGTAAATCTGCGGGTACTACCATGAAACTGAAGGGTACTCTTGAAGGGGGACAAGTATTAATTCTCACTGTCAGTGGTTCTACGTACAATTTTATTTCACAGAAAATTGTGGCTGAATTCAAACTTCCTACACAGAATGTCCCCTCCTTGGGTGTACAAATTGGTAATGGAGATGTTATTAATTATAACCAGATTTGTAGAAATGTTGCTGTTCATCTACCTACACTTACCATTACCTAAGACTATTACCTTTTCTCAATTTCTGGTGTTGATTTAGTTTTGGGCATTAAATGGTTGGCTTCCCTTAACACCGTACAAGCTTATTGGAATGAGATGTTCCTTGTTTTTTAGTTGAATGGGCACCGTTATAAACTCCAAGGAGTTCCCCCAAAACACAACTGTGAAGCCACTTTTTAGTAAATTTCCACCCATGAAAACACTACCAATGATTCCACAAACTCTTCCATTCAGAACATCCTTCAATCCTTTCATTCAGTGTTTAATATCGCTAACACTTTACCACCCTACCGCCAGCATTTTCACTCAATTCCTCTCATCTCTAACTCAAAATCTCGTAACATCTGACTCTACAGATATCCCTTTTCCCAAAAATCTGAGATGACTCCTGGTGCATGTGTGTTGAATTTAGAAAACTCAATCAAATTACCATTCTAGACTAATATCTTATTCCAAACATAGATGAACTCCTTGATGAATTATATGGGGCTGCCTTTTTTTTCCAAAATTGATTTACGTTCTAGATATCATCAAATCAGAGTTAACCATGTAGATATCCACGAAACAACTTTTGGTACTCATTTTGGTCATTATGAGTTTGTTGTCATGCCTTTTGGCTTAACCAACGCTTCATCTACTTTTCAAGCAGCTATGAATGATTTATTTCACCCATATCTCTGCAAGTTTATTGTGGTGTTCTTTGATCACATTTTAATTTACAGTCCTTCTTTGGACAACATCTTTCTTACTTAAACATCACATTGCAGCTTTTACAACATCATCATTTTTATGCTATACAGTCCAAGTGTATTCTTGGGCAGCAATGTGTTGCATTTTTGCCGCATGTAGTTTCCTCTAAAGGAGTCGATGTTGATGAAAATAAAATTAAGGCAGTGTTGGATTGGCCAATACCTAAAATTGTCAAGGAACTATGAGGTTTTTTGGCTTTAACATGTTATTACAGAAGATTTGTCAGAGATTATGGGCTGTTGGCAAGACCTCTGACAGAGTTGACAAAAAATAATGCCTTTAAAATGGTCTCATATGGTGCAGACAGTGTTTGACAGACTTAAACAGGTTGTTACTACGTTGCCGGACCTCCAATTACCAGATTTTTCTCAGCCATTTTATGTTGAATGTGATGTTTCCTCTGAGTGAATTGGTGCAATCCTTTTGCAATCAGAACACCCTATTGCTTATTACAGTAAGGGGCTGTCCTTTTCCAGCAGATATAAATCTTCCTATGATCGAGAACTATTAGCTCTTGTTTTGGCTGTACAAAAATGGAGGCATTACCTGTTGGGGCACCATTTTTTTGTTCGTTCTGATCATTGCAGCCTTAAATATATGACAGATTAGCAAATTGCAACATCTGAACAGCAAAGGTTACTCATGAAATTGCTGCCTTTTGATTTTACCGTTTTCTACAAGGCAGGCAAAGAAAATATTGGTGCTGATGCTTTATCACGTCATCCTTCAAATGCTGAATTACTGATGCTTACATTACCTACTGCCATGGATTTTTCTGGTTGGTCTACTGCACTACAATAAGATCCCTACACTTGTGCTCTTATCACTACCAAATAGCAAAACCCAGGTTTGCACCCTGATCTTCATTCAGTTGATTCCAAACTTTACTATAAAGAGAAGTTGGTTATTCCTAATGTACCTTCTCTTCACCAAAAATTACTTTCTGAATCCCATGATACATTGATGGCGAGACGTGGAGGGTATTTAAAGACTTTGAAACCACTCTCTACTCATTTCTTTGTGCCCAAAATGAAACATAGTGTAAAAAACTATGTTCAGAATTGCATAACTTGCCAACAAATAAAATATCAAACACTTGCCCCTATTGGACTTTTACAACCTTTGCCAATAACAAATAAAATTTGGGATGATATATCTTTAGATTTTATTACTCATCTCCCTAAATCTAGTGGCCATGATACTGTCCTAGTGGTTGTTGACCACCTAATTCAATACTCTCATTTCATACCACTGGTTCATCCTTATATAGCCAAATCTGTTGCTGACATTTTTTGCAAACATATTTTTTGCTGTCATGGTATAGCCGGGTCAATTATTTTAGATAGAGATGCTGTGTTTTTAAGTGTTTTTTGGTGGGAACTACTCAGGCTCAGCAACAATGAGTTGAAAATAATTACCTCTTACCATCCTTAAATTGATGGTCAAACAGAGGTTAACTACTGTTTGGAGACTTATCTAAGGTGCTTTGCTCATGAACAGCCTCAAACATGGAGTAAATTTCTGCATTGGGCAGAATTGTCATATAATACAGGTTTCCCTTAGCCACACGTCCGCACCTTTCAAATTGGTGTATGGTAGGGACCCTCCTGTGATTTCTCCTTTTGTTCCTGGTGAGACATCAATTGCTGAACTGGAACACAGCTTTGGGAGCGTGATCACATGCTCAAACTCCTTAAAGAGAATCTACTTTGTGCTCAATCACGTATGAAACACTAGGCAGATACTCATAGACGTGATGTTTCTTTTTAAGTTTCTACTTTCAAGTTCTAACCCCAAAAGAATCTACTTTCAAGGTCCTGCAGCATCGATGGGTTCCAGCCCCAAAAGGATCCTCTTTGGAGTTATTAATTTAATGGGCCCACAGACTAACTGAGTGAGCAAGTTGGGAAGTATATGATCTCATTGCAGAGCAATTTCCTCTTTTTGCCTTGAGGACAAGGTGACTTTCCAGGGGGTGTACTGATACAACGCCAACACCACCACCACCACCAAAAACTAATTTTAGAAAGAAGCAGAAGTCACGTGACCAGGATATGAATATGGAAGAAATTTATATGATGCTGAGTCAGCCTTTTATGTTTCAGTAATTATATGTAATATTATATGTCAGATAATGTTTCATGTGTTAGTTATTATCTATTAAGAGTCAGTCATGTAGCAGTTATAGGTAGTTATGTCAATTACTATCGGTTACTGTCAGAGTGTGGGTTACTGCTTCTAAGAGCAGGTACCTACTCTGGTATTTGTAAAAGTCAGATTTGATGGAATGACAGATAGGAGAATATTTATGTTAACTTTAATGGAGATTAGTGCCCTCTATACAGACTAAGAGTGATTCAGATTGACACTATTTATTATCTTTAATTCTGCAAATTACCAAAGGCAGTGGCTTCTACCAGTAGGTTTGCTTATGAATTATGATTGTTAATTTTGACTAGGCGAGCCACATTCTTACATAATAAGAATGACTGTTACTTCTGCATCTTGTCAGTCCTGGATCTCTAGGTGTGCAATTTTGCAGCATCATGACAAGTACCTTTTTTCCTTACATAAGGACTTGCTCCACTGGGGACTGAATTAACTAAGTTCTGCTGCTTATGGTCTTATCTAAATAAAACTCTACTTACAGATTAAATCGTACCATTTTGAAAGAAATATCTGTTAACTGAAGTTAATCTAGTAAGAAAATCTATAACATGCCAGTTAATGGAATTTGAAATTTCAAGTCATACTTATGAGCTTTGTAAAGCATTGTCTTCTTGTTTTGTGATTGTTAAGTGATGTCTTCTTTTGTGGATTTTATAATGTCTACTGTACCTTATTACAGGTCCAAGTTGCAGATATAGAGTGGATTAAAATTATGTCAGGAGAAGAGATTAGCCTTATGGTATATCTTTTTTGAAAAATTCTTTCTTGCTTCTTGGTCTAGACTTGATTCACCATATGCTATTTTGATTTTTTTCAGGAAGGAAGTTTACAAACTATTGACCTATTGGTTGGCACTAATGATGGAAGAAGTTTTCATGCTTCTCAGGTTTAAATTGTTTCCTTCTATTGTTTTAAAAGTTACACTCAGTTTCTTGTGCTTGTTAGACATAGATATTACTGTTGTACTTTGAAAATGGTCCATGGAGGCAGTTATGTTGTAAATTTTCAAGACCTTCTTGGTGATGCACATTGATGTGTCTGACTGAAGTTTTCTCTTCTTATGAGTAAATAATTGAATGATTTGGATTCTATGGTGCAGTTTGTTTACATGAAAATTAGTGTACATATTGAGGATCACATAATTGAACTCGTGGATGATGATGGTTTCTCAAGTCTTGTTGATGGATTTGTTCAAGCACCGAGTTTTAAAATCCAGGGGAGCCATATTGGAGTTACAACCCTTTATGTAAGTCCATTGTCAACCTCAGTCAATGTGATCTTTGTCTCAGTCTGAAGAAATTTAAAAACTCATATCTTAATGATTATTCATGGATACCAGGTCAGTTCCATGAAGCATTCTGGACAAGAGATACCAAGTCAAGCTATTAAAGTGGAAGTCTATGCTCCACCAAGAATTCACCCGCAAAATATTTTCCTCCTACCTGGTGCTTCATATGTGGTATGTTCAGATTGCAAGCACTATTTCCTTAAAAATACATGTTTGGCTTAAGAATGTAATCATAGATTTGAATCCGTAAAAAAGTATTCTTTTTAGTTTATGTTTTTATTTTCTTGCATTTATGATTACAACAATTTATTCATTTATCTGCTTAGGTTACCATGAAAGGAGGCCCAACTCTTGGTGTACATGTTGAGTATGCAATTGTGGATGATAAAATTGCAAGTCTTGATCAGTATTCTGGAAGGCTTTCAGCATGTTTAATAGGGAACACTGTAAGATGTGAAACTCTTCTCAGACAAATATTTTGTTTAAGGATTACAAATATTCATCTTTTGTGCATAGTTTAGTTGATCGTCTTGCACTAACCACTTGTGATAATGCATCCTGATAGGATAGTTTCTGTACTTCGGTTAATAGTTGTATTGCTGTTTTGAATGTGGGGTTCACTTGATTAAACCCTTTGTTCTTGGCATACTGTTGATTTAGGAGGTTTTTCATTTTCATGGTACAATATAAGCTGTGTCAGCAATGGTTAGTTGGAATGCTCTCTGTCGAGTGACCATGTCAGTAGAGCTGGCAGCCTGCTGATTTAAATCAAGTTATTCCCCTCTCAGTGTCTTATAACTAATTTCTGTGCAGAGTAATGGTCAGATTTATATACAGCAGTGTTGAACCTATGCTTTGTACACATTTTATAGGAATTCATTGAGGGGATGTGTTAGCTTATTGAAACTATTGGTGGGACTCGTTTTTATTCTGGGTTGAAGTTGCTGGCTTGTTCCTTCCTTTGTTTATAATAGTATGAAAATAGAGATTAACTACAAGATAAATTTCCTGAGAAGATGATAAGTGGTAATAACAGGACTCCTAGACAATAATAAACTCCAAGACTCCTAGATAGTAATAAACTCTCAATCTTTTAACACTTCCTCTTGCTTTGTAACATCTATCCTGCAATAACCCACTTCATAATGGAAGAACTTAAAATATCTAGTTCAGGCCCCTTGAATCTGTCTCTGTATTGTGACAATAAGGAAGCAAAAAGTATTATTCACAGCCCTGCTCATCATGATCAAACAGAACATGTTGAGGTAGACCGTCATTTTATCAAAGAAAAAATAAAAAAAGGGGGCAATCTGCATGACATATGTGCCTAGCAAACAAGTAGTATATGTCCTAACTAAAGAGCTTCCTAGACCAAGTTTTGATTTGCTGTTGACAAGCTGAAAATGAGAAACATTTATCCACCAACTTGAGGGGAAGTGTGAACAGCTCATCCTCTTTATTGTCCAGGTTCTCCTTCTTATTTCTTGGAATTTGTTTAGGAATTTTATTTCCTTTTCTAGGCTGATTTATTTCAAGATTCCTACATTCCTTGTCTTGTAATTTTCCTAGTTTTCAGGGTCTCTATTTTAGGTAGTTTATCTTTTATATATCTTGTATCTAATCACTCAATAGATTTAGATTAGAGAACACCATTTCTTCTTTGCTTTTGGAGCTCAATGTTAGAACTTTCAAACAATGCTTATTGCTATCCAGTTCCGATTGGTTGTATGGAAAAATATATAATCTTATTATTCACAGAAGCTATATTCAATATTCAGAGGTTTCATCCTTATATAGACTTACAATTCTAAAGAAATCTTATTGGTAAATCCCTAAAAAATAGGGATATTATGTGAACAATTAAATCAAAAATAAAAATAGAAAATTAAATAAGAGATAATGCAAACATCTAGGGTAAATATAAAGAAAAAAATCTAGGATAAATACAAAATAAAAGTCCTGAGTTTACGACACCCCCTCAAACTAGTGAGTGGATATCTTCCATTCTCAGTTTGCTTATAAGCTCTTGAAATGTGTTGTTTGGCAATTCTGTAGTTAGTAGATTTGCAATCTGACTCCATGTAGGAATGAATGGTGTACATATCAGTCCACTGTTTAGTTTTTCCTTGATAAAGTACCTATCTACTTCGATATGCTTCGTTTTATCATGCGGAACTGGGTTGTGTGGTTATACTAATTGCAGATTTGTTATCGCAATACAACTTCATGGGCTCTTCTCTAGCCACCTTTAAATCATCTAGTATAATTTTCTCCTAAGGCCATAGCTCTGAATTCTAATTCTGCACTTGATCTTGCCACAACACTATGTTTTTTGCTCCTCCATGTCACCAAATTTACCCCTAGGAATTTGCAATACCCAAATGTAGACCTCCTATCAACCAAGGAACTTGCATAATTTGCATCAATGATTCTTCTCAGGTCGCCTTTACTCCTCTTCTAAATAGAATTCCCTTTCCAAGGGTACCTTAAGTATTGTAGTATTCTATGGACAACCTTCAAGTGGCTTTCCTTAGGATTATGCATGAACTAACTATACTCACTGCAAATGCTAGGCCGTGTATGTGGAAGATAAGTTGATCTTCCAACTAGACGTTGGTATGATCATTTGTCCACGGCTATGTCATCTGGAGCCTCACACAATCCATGATTGTATTCAATTGGAGTGGCTGCTGGTTTACACCCCAATTTTCCTGTTTCTTTAAGCAAATCATAGATATATTTGTACTGTGAAATAAATATCCCTTCTTGTGAGTGCGCTACTTCAATGCTAAGAAAATATTTCAATCTCTCGAGTTCCTTTATATCAAACTCTTTAAATAAGCACTCCTTTAGGTCCTGTATACCCTTGTCATCATCTCCGGATATGATAATGTCATCTACATAAACTAGTAGAATAGTTACCTTACCAGAATTAGAGTGCTTCATAAACAAGGTATGATCACCTTGACTTTGTAGGTATCCTAGTAAGGTTATCACCTTTGAAAACCTTATAAACCACGCCCTTGATGATTGTTTAAGCCCATAGAGAGCCTTTTTTAACCTACACACTTTCCATTCTTTTGATTCAAAACCTGGTGGAGTTTCCATGTAAATTTCTTCTTCTAGGTCTCCATGTAGAAATGCATTTTTAACATCAAACTGTTGTAATTTCCATCTAAACATTGCAACTAGAACCTTATCGTTTTCATTTTTGCAACTGGAGCAAAGGTCTCCAGGTAATCAATGAAATATGTTTGTGTATACCCCTTTGGCCACTAACCTCGCTTTATATCTCTCCACTAATCCATCTAATTTGTACTTGATAGTGAAAACCCATTTGCACCCTACTAGTGTCTTTCCTTTTGGTAAGTCTACGAACTCCTAGGTGTTATTTTTTTTCCAAGGCTTCCATTTCTGCTCTCATGTCATCCTCCCACCCTTTGTTTTCTAATGCTTTTGACAAAGTTCTTGGTATGGGAATTGAGTGTAGGTTACCAATCAAGGCCATATGATTTGGGGGAAATTTTTCATAGGATCGGAAGGATCGTAGTGGGTATTTTGTACAGGTTCTAGTTCCTTTTCTCAGGGCTATAGGCCACTCAAGGTTGTTTGGGACATTCACTGGTTCTCTTTGTGGTGTTTGTTCACTCAGGTTCTATTTGTGGGTCTGTTTGTTCACTCTCAAGTTCTGTTTGTGGGTTATGGTTACTCACCTATTCTGTTTGTGGATGATGTACTTCTTCCTCCGGAGCAGAGCCTTTGGAAGGTGTTGGTACTTGCATAGGTCAAAGATTGGGTCTCTTCTTCCTGGAATATACCTGTAGGGGCTGAATATCCTGGTTCTGTTGACTGGTTTCTGGTATGGCAAGATCAAGTAAGTCATAGAGAGTCATAGGGTTGCTATTATCACCATCTCCCCCTGAATTTTATGGTTTTCGAAGAAGGGTTCAAATTCAACAAATGTAACATCAATTGAGATAAAGTATTTTCTGGTTTGAGGGTGAAAACATTTATATGCTTTCTTGGTTGAGGGATACCCTATGAAAACACATTAATTGTCCTAGGATCTAGTTTTTCTCTATTATTGGAATGAATATGAACATAGGCTGTGCTACCAAAAATCCTAGGAATCAAGTTGTATAAGGTACATGCAGTTGGGAAAAAACCTTTCAGAATGTCCATGGGTGTTTTAAATTCTAGTACCCTTGGAGGAACTCTATTGCTAAGATAAGTTGCTGTTAATACAGACTCACCCCAGTATCTTTTAGGAACATTTTTGTGAAATAGTAGAGTTCTAGTTACATTCAAAAGATGCCCCATTTTTCGTTCTGCCACCCCATTTTGTTAGGGTGTGTTTACATATGAAGACTCATGGATTACCCCTTCCTTTTTGAAAAAGGTAAGAAGCGTCTGATTAAAATAGTCCTTAGCATTATCTGATTAGAATCTCTTAATTGAGGCATTGAACTGCTTTGTAATCATTTTAAAAAATAATGGGACAATGTTACTGATTTCAAATTTATTTTACTGTAAATAGACCTAAGTCACTCTAGAACAATCATCAATGAAAGATACAAACCACCTTGCCCTTGATATATTAGGTACACTTGCAGGTCCCCAGATATCACTATGAACCAACATAAAGGGAGAAATACTTCTTTTATCATTAAGAGGAAAGGAAGCTCGCTTATGTTTAGCAAGTTCAGTCATTACAATAGAAATCAGCAACGTTTATTTTTCAAAGAAAGTAGGAAACATTGTTTTAATGATTTTAAAGGAGTGATGTCCTAATCTTCTATGGTACAGCCAAATCCTTTCTTTATTGGACATAGATGATTACGAAAGGAGGGACTGGGGTAAGTGGCTCTCGGTTTCGCTCTTTGGGTGGTGGTTTTCCAGGAAGTAAAGGTCCCCTTCTTCTCTAGCAAGCCTAATCATCTTCTTCGTGCTCTGTTCCTCAAACACACAATAAGAAGAGTAAAAGGTTACTTGGCATTGAGTATCTTCAATGAGCTTTTGAACAGAAATTAGGTTAGCAAACAGTTTAGGAACATGAAGGAAATTTTTGAGTGTAAGAGAACCCAAATGAAATCTCCTACACCTGCAACTCTAGCTATAGACCCATTTGCAGTGGTGATTTTCTTATTGCTAGGACAAGGTTTATAAAATAAAAAGTATTTACATGATGATGTCATGTGATCAGTCGCCCAAGAATTAATTACCCATACCAAGGGATTTGCAGAATTTTCATTAGAAACACAAAAGGAAGAGGGTTTACCTGAGAGTTTCTCTGAAAGAACAAGAAGGTGAGTACCTATTGAAGTTGGTTTGGCTGTATCTAGTGATTCCAACAGGTTTTTCAGCCTTTCAATGTGATCTTTATTAAATTCAGGTGCTGTTTTAATTGCCTTTCTTGCCTCATCTTGATGTGAACTACTCATCATTGCTCTTTTCCCTCTTCCTGTTCCCTTATTCAGATTTGTAGGTCTTCCATTCAATTTCCAGCAATCTTCTCTAGTGTGTCTATGTTTTTTCCAATAGGTACAGAAGGGAGAATCCTTGTTTGAGGATTTCGAGCTACTTTTTCCTTGGTTCTTTGTTGGCTGTAATTCCTCCTTTTGTTCTGCAGTTTTAGAGAATAATGCTGAACATTCTCCACTTTGATTTTCCAGCATAACACTTTGTCTCCCTTCCGCAGCTTGAACAATAGAGATAGTCTCATTTATTAAGGGCAGTTCCCTTCCTAAAATTTGTACTCTTACTGGATCAAATTCAGCATTTAACGTGGCAAGGAATTCAAAAATTCTCTGTTTCTCAATGAACCTTTTCAGTGCTACAGCATCTTCACTGCAATGCATCTGAACACATTGATAGTGGTCAATTTCTTGCGACAATCCTTGTAACAGATTTGTACATTCAGTGACTGTTTGGGCTCCTTGTTTAGTGGTTCTTATCTTTGCATTCAATTCATATTCTCTAGATGCATCATTGGCTTTAGAGTATGTTTGATGAATAACATCCCAAATTTCTTTAGCAGAATTAAGGAATATTACAGTGTCACTTATTTCAGGGATCATAGAACTCCATAGCCAAGACATGACCATGGAGTCTTGTTCATCCCATGCTGCAAACTTGGAATCCTCCTTTGATGGTCCTTTCCTTAGCAGATGACTCAGCTTTCCTCTACCCTTTATGAACGTATGCATAAATTGGGACCACTTTAAAAAATTGTGCCCATTTAAGCAATAGATTGCCTGGATGCTTTGAAGGCCATTGGCTGTTTTGGTGACATTCTGAGCATTATGCATAATATTGCTTAAGCTAGAGTGACTGGTGTCAGACATTGTTCTAGGGATCTAGAGGTTCAGCTAGATCTGATGATAAAAGGGAATTAGGGTTTCATGGGAGGAGGGAATCTAAAAGAGTTGACAAAAGGGAATAAGTGTTTCGTGAGAGGAGAGGATCTAAAAGAGCCAACCAGGCTTTGATACCATGTGGAAAAAATATATAATCTTATTATTCACGGAACCTATATTCAACGTTCAGAGGTTAAATCCTTATATAGACTTACAATCCTGAAGAAATCTTATTGGTAAATCCCTAAAAATTAGGGATACTAATCTTATTTGAATCCTATCAATAAATCCCTAAAAAATAGGGATATTATCCTAACAACTAAATAAAAAATAAAAACAGAAAATCAAATAAGAGATAACGCAAATATCTAGGGTAAATATAAATAATAAAATCTAGGATAAATACAAAATAAAACTCCTAAGCTTCCGATAGGTTGAATTGTTTTCATTGCATTTTAGTGGAGCCTAGCCAATTCCTTGTTTCAGAGGGTATTATCTGGGAGATGTTTAAGAAGAATAGAAAGAATTAGTAGACTTTTGGTTTCTCCTCTTGTATTCTTGGGTTTTGTGGTTCTTTTGAAAAGTTACTACTTTTTGTTCTTATGATAATAATTATTTCCTTATCCAAAAGAAATTGAAAGTGAAATGTATATGCTAGTTCTTCATATTGTTTGTTTCAAATGATTTATGCTTTCTATTAGTTTTCTTTGACGCAGTGCATTTATCCATTCTACATTTAAATGAACTGGGATCCCCTGCAGTAAGGGGATCTCTCCAGTTTCTGCAAATTTTGGTCCATTGTATGGAAAATTCAATGGTCTACAATTCATAACAATTTTTTAATTTCATTTTAATAAAAATTGGATTTTTGGGGAAAAAATTATCATAATACACAAAGACATATTAATATCTTGGATACTTTTTTTAAAAACTGGACAGTACCCTATTGAAGAAAATATATAAGCTGTTAGATGTGAGGAGTAGACTGAACTGTTAGTAGTTGTTCAGTTTGTTTTTCCTACATCAACAAGATATCATCTTATATAAAATAGGATCTAAAATATTAGTATGTTTTCATGTATTATGATAATTTTTCCCCAAAAAAATATAATTTTTATTAAAATTAAATTAAAAAAATTATGTGGTGCTATTTTGGCCATGGGATTTTCATCTCAAGGTCCAAAATTTGGTACTGCAGAAACATAAGGGATCCCGTTATTGCAGGGGATCCTGGCTTCATTTAAATGTATCTGATTGGTATAAGATATTTGTCTAATTCAAATGATCATTACTATTGTCAGACAATTCTTGCCAGAGTCTTTGACAATGACAATAATGCGATTTGTGAAGCACATAGCATCTTGAGGGTGGGAGTTCCGTCTTCTGTTACATTGCATACGCAAAGTGAAGAACTTGGAGTTGGCCGTGAATTGCCAATTTATCCATCATTTCCTGAGGTAACAGCTAAAATTCTAATGGAAAATCTCAATGAATTTATGAATATCAAATCTTAATATCATCCACCTTTTTATTGCCAGGGAAATTTGTTTTCTTTCTATGAGCTATGTAAAAATTACCATTGGACAATAGAAGATGAAAAGGTTTGGTTTTGTCTACAAATCTACTCTTTTTAATACAAGAGTTAGTATCATTATTATTGTTGTTGTTGTTGTTATTACTGCTACTGCTATTATAATATTGTTATCATTGATTTATTGAAGATTGCTAAGGGGGTGCAATCCGAGTTCATCAAATGCATAAAAATACTTCCATCTGGAAACAAAATAATAACCTAAATTGAAGAACTCAAAATTGGCATCCTATGCACTAAAGAAACACAGTATGAATGTCAGAGATGATAATAAGAATTTGTGGACCTTCACTTAGCAGTTTAAGCTATTGAGTTGAAATGGCCAAAATGGCCCTTACCAATAATTATCCTTGCTGCCCTCATTCGCTATTTAACATGAACTTCAGCATATTTTAGGTGGACTTGAGTTTTCTCTACACTTCAAGCTCAATAGGCTATTGTGTTAGAGGATGTGTTATAGATTATAATAAAATTATTCCTGGGCCTTCACTTAACAGCTTAAGATTTTAAGTTGAAGTGATCCCTGTCTCCTTGACACTATTAAAATCTATGAACTCTTTGAAAGACTTTTTCCCTATATAGTTAGAGGTGACCATTCCTCTGATTCGATATGTAGACCACATTACATAGTCTGTTCTCCATATACAGGCACCCTTTCTAGCAATAAATTACGTCAATAATGACAAAAGAAATCTCACAGAAAAAGGCATTACTCACTGCATACCAAAAAGAAAAATGACAAACTCCACAAAATTCGCATGTCTAGACAATTTGGTGACAAATCGTGAACTTTCTCACTATCTGCCTTGCATGTATCACAGAATCACCAAAATCATTCACAATCTTACCACTCATTTTTACTGCAAAGTCTACCCTAAAATGCTGTCCATACAAAAACAGAACTTTAGAAGGGACTAAGGCCTTCCAACCTAAACTTGTAAACAAGTTGCATGCTGATGGTCAGGATATATTTCCAAAAAGTAAGAAAATGTGGACCGGCATCGTGCTGCTTATTATGATACTTGTAAAGAAAAGCATTAATAGACTTCATCCTGGCCAACTCCATTCTAATGCATTAGAAATCAGCTACCAAAGCTAATATTGGCTACTTTTTTTAAGAATTCTGGAAACAACACTTCAGAGTTTGCACACTAACCATCATGCCAGAGACTATAGAGCCCTTGAAGAAAATAAACTGAACTCCTACTTGTTGAAATTAATCAAAGAGTATGAAGAGGAACAAATTTGAATGGGATCAGTGACAATGCATGTTAGGTTCCCTATGTGTCTACTTATACTAATAGAATTATGTGAAGTACAAGATTAGAATAGCCAATACAAGCCAAGCCCACTAAATCGATTATACATTATTTAACCTACCCATCACGCTATTCTACACTACCCAATAAGATCGATGAGTCAAGTGGGTAATTTACCCATCCCTGGCTAGCGTTTGGATCACCTGCTATTGTACACAAACAGCAGGCCCTGCCGATGTGTGATCGTAACTGTTGGTTTCTCCAACAGCAGGCCCTCCCATTGTGTGATCGTAACTGTTGGTTTCATCAGGTGATATGAAGCTGCCACGTCTTTTTTTTCTCCCTTAAACATCTTCCACCTCTTGGCCCTTGCTTCATCCCCTCTCTCCCCTTTCTTATAACCAAGAAGAGGTAGAAGAACTCTGTCAACCCTTATATTTGTTCTTATGCTACTACGGCTGCTACTCCCTCTGATATTATGTTCAGTTGAAGCAAATCTACTACCACACCAAGAGGCAAATTCTTGGATGACCCAGAAGATGGCATAGTCATTGACAAACTTAATCATAGAAAAAGAGATGGGTTTTGGTCTTTTCTTTTTTCATCATCTGTCTTCAATATCTTCTGTTTCCAACAAGAAATTGGATGCCAAGAGCTTCACTGAGCAATAAAGACACCACCACACCAAAACTCCTTACAAATATTTTGAGAGAGAAAGAGAAGACATGAAGATGAAATAAAAAAAAAAAAAAATATAAACAAACGCAAACTAAAGGATTAGAGCAAATTGGTTTCCATTCTTGTACACACTCTTAGTCAAATTTTAATTGCTTCATGTGACTTCAAAATCTAAATGGCTTAGAGGTTTCTTTTTCTACTTCTTGTTTAAAAGAAAAAGGTTAGGAGGGAAGAAGCAGGGGCCAAGATGAACAAGAAGAAGCCAAGGATTTTTTTTTTCAAAAGAAAGACACGTGGCAGATTCATATTCACCCGATGAAACCAATGGTTATGATCACACAATAGCAGGGCCTGCTGTTCCACACCAACAGCAGGCAATTCGGATGCTCCCTTGCTTTCCTTATATTTCTAGCTAATTAGTTTTCTCCAAAACAAATGGTACTCAAAGGTGTAGCATAGTCTAACAATTTTGGCTTATGCTTTTTTAGGTATTGAACTTCAAGGGAGTGGAGAGTTTATATGGTGAGAAGTATGGCACCCAGTTTGCTGCTTCAGGAGAAAGTCAAGTTGATGTTTATTTAGATGAGAGTGAGCTTGGCTTTATTAATGTCTTGTATGGAAGGTATATATTCTTAAATTTCTGAAACCAAATGATGGCTGTTATATAATGTTTCTAGTTATCAACCATGTAGTTATCCCTAATAATTTTATATTAATGGAAGAGGGTTGTATCAACCTTTAAAAGTTTTTATTTTATTGTTTTGTCTTATTGAAATTGGTTAAATTAGTTGCCATGAAGAGATTAATTGTAATTTACAAGGAAACTAAAGCTTCCCATTATATTGAAGAACATTCCACATACTTTTCTAGGAAAAATTCCTTAGAATTGTCAGTCTATCGAGGATTTTATATAGGTGACATATCTTGCAAAAGCACTGGTTTTTTAAAGATTGAGATGAACAAATATGGCCATTTGGTCTTGTGCAATTGGTCAAAATTAAAAGAGAGTCATGTGATCCTTAGTGTTATTTTAATCCTAACAATTTGTGTAATATCTGTAGTGAAGGAGAAAGGACTTGTATTTCACATTGCTGAATCAATTGGTTAATATGGATATTTATATACAAAATCTACACCTAGAAATGAGGTTAATTAATACAATAACTGGACTAATTCATACAAGAGTTGAACTACTAGTTGGACTAATAAATACAAGAGTGAGACTAATAAATGTTGTAGTTGAAAATATATTGCAACACTCCCACTTAAGCTAGTGAATAGATGTTCTGCATTCCCAGCTTGGATATACTGGTTTGAAATGTTGCATTGTTGAGCCTTTTGGTGAATATGTCTGTTAGCTGGCCTCATGTTGACACATAAGGAGTACAAATAAGACCACTATGTAGCTTTTCTTTTATGAAGCGTCTGTCAATTTCAACATGTTTCGTTCTATCATGTTGCATTGGATTATGAGCAATGTTGATAGCAAATTTGTTGTCACAGTATAGTTTCATAGATCCATTCTGCTTGATTTTTAAGTCATCCAAGATGATCTTCAACCGCAATAATTCACAAATTTCAAGTGCTATAGCTCTAAACTTTGCCTTAACACTAGGCTTGGCTATCACGTTCTGTTTGTTTACTCATCCAAGTTACTAAATTACCACCTGGGAGAGTGCAATAAGTTGTATTAGACCTTTTATCTATTATTCATCTTACATAGTCGGCATTTATATAGGCCTCTAAAGTTAATTCCGTGTTCCATTTGAATAATATCCCATTCCCTGGAGTGCCTTTTAGATAGTGTAGAATCCTGTGAACAACATGTAAGTGTATTTGTTTGGAATTATGCATAAATTGACTTACCACACTTACTACATATACTATGTTAGGTTTGGTATGTGATAGATAAATAAGTCTTCCCACTAACCTCTGGTACATTTCCTTTTCAATAGCAATGTCATCCTTGGCTTCTCCTAGTTTATGGTTTGGATTGATCGGCGTATAAGTTGGTTTGCTTGCTAGTTTGCCTGTATCTTTTAGGAGATCTGTCATATATTTTTGTTGAGAAATAAAGATACCTTTTTTTGAATATGCTGCCTCAATTCCCAAGAAGTACTTTACTTGTCCCAACTCTTTTATCTCGAATTCATTTGCCAAATGTCTCCTGAGCTCCTCTTGTTCTTTCTTATCATCTCTAGTGACAATGATATCATCAACATATACTAGCAAGACTGTGACTGCCCCTGAATCCTTGTGTTTGATAAATAGAGTATGATCTCCCTAACTTATAACCAGAGGCTAACATTACTTTGATGAATCTTCTAAACCAAACTCTCAGAGATTGTTTCAAACCATATAAATCTTTCTTCAATTTACACACTTTGTTTGCATTTGTGCTCTCTCCAAATCTAGGTGAAATATTTATGTAGATTTCCTCATCTAGGTCCCCATGGAAGAAAACATTCTTCACATCATATTCTTGAAGTGTCCAATTGTAAATGAATGCTAATGATAACAAGATTCTTAGGTATTCATTTTGGCAACTGGAGCAAAGGTCTCTTGATAGTCTATGCCATAAGTTTGAGTGTACCCTTTAGCAATCAGTCGTGCTTTTTACCTTTCCAGTGATCCATTAGTTTTATACTTAACTGAGAAGACCCACTTATGCTCTATGAGTTTCTTTCCTTTTGGTAATTAGACCAACTCCCACGTCTTGTTTTTCTCTAATGCTTCCATCTCAATTTTCATGGCTTGCCTCCATTCCTCCTTGGCTAGTGCCTCAGATAAATTATTTGGAATAACAATGGAATTTAAGTTTGCAGGAAAGTTTTTGAGTTGGAGAAAACTTGTTAAATGACAGAAAGTGGGAAAGAGGATATAATAGGTGCTTTGTACATTCTCTAATTCCTTTCCTAATGGCAATGGGAACATCAAGATCAATGTTTAGGGAGCTAGGGTTAGAATTTGTGCTTATTTCAGTTTCGGAACTATCAAACATAGGTGCAGAGATTTGGGCTTGCACAGGTTTAGGAGGTAAAGCTTCCCTTCTTGTGTACACCTGCAAATACCTCATATTATCAAGATTGGTGTTATCCTTGAGTGTGGGGACCAACTAAAGTGGGTGTAGGATTATCAAAGTGCTAGGACTGGATTCAATACCTGGTGGATTTTCAGAAGTGTTATGGTTGGATTTTGAAGTGGACTTGGGAAGATCAAGAAAAGATGAAAAATCAAGGAAAGATGTTTCTCTATCTTCTGTAATAGTGTGCTCCCCCTGAAGATAAGGGCTAGGAAAGTAAGGAAGATGTTCTGCAAATGTGACATCAATTGAAACGAAGAACTTCTTTATAGTAGGATGATAACACTTGTAAGCCTTTTGAGTAGAGGAATATCCCAAGAAGATGCATTTAAGGGCTCTTGGATCTAACTTCCCTGTGTTATGAATATGTACAAATGTGTTGCACCCAAATATGTGAGGTGTAAGGCCATTTGTAATTTTGAGATCTAGATAAAATTGAGAGAGAAGTTCCATAGAAGTTTTATTGTCTAGAACATGAAAGAGTAATATGTTTATAGTGTATGTAGCAGTAAGGATAGCTTCCCCCCAAAAAGATTTAGGCATGTTTGTATGAAATAGATGAGCGCAAGTCATAGATAGCAGTAAGGATAGCTTCCCCCCAAAAAGATTTAGGCATGTTTGTATGAAATAGATGAGCGCAAGTCATAGATAAGAGATGCCCATTTTTTCGCTAAGCTATTCCATTTTGTTGTGGAGTATATACACAGGACGATTCATGGATTATTCCTTCTTTTTGGAGGTAGGAAGACAATGTGTGATTGAAGTAATCTCCCGCATTATCAGACTTAAGCCTTTTAATTTTAACCCCAAACTGATTTTGAATCATGCTATGGAAATTAGGAAACAATGCACTCACATTTGACTTATTTTTTAATAGAAAGATCCAAGAAACCCTAGTGCAATCGTCGATGAAAGAAACAAACCATTTAGCACAAGAGATATTAGGAATTGGAGATGGTCCCCAAATATTGCTGTGAATAAGAGTAAAGGAAGAATAACTTTGTTTCTAACTGATGGGAAAGGAAACTCGGTTGTGTTTTGCTGTTTCACAAGTCTCACAATGAAAATTGGCAAGATTGATTTTGTTAAACAAAGAAGGAAACATAATTTTCAAAGTTCCAAAGAAGGGGTGACCAAAACGATAGTGGTAAAGCCAAAATTTATTCTCTGTAGATGAGGTTCCAGTAAAGGAAGATAAGGACATGGGAATCTTGATGTTATCAGTATTGGTAGGTGGTACTAGATAGTAAAGTCCATCTTGTTCCTTAGCAAGCCCAATCCTCTTCCTTGTATCCTGTCCTGAGAAATATATGAAGTAGAGAAGAAGGTTACTTTACAATTCAAATCTTGAGTTTTTTTATGGATATAAGATTTGTGGATAGCTTAGGAACATGAAGAACATTTCTAAGAACAAAAGAGGGAGATATTTGGATATTCCTTAAGCCTGCTATGGTAACAAGTGAGCCATTTGCAACCGATATTTTCCTATTGCTAGGGCATGGAGTGTAAGTTTTAAAATAATGAGAAGAATAGGTTATGTGATTTGTTGCTCTTGAATCAAGGATCCAAGAGTCCTAGATTGATTTATCTGAGACATTTAACCTATAGGAGTGATAGAGGTTACCTGAATGAGCTAGAGAGCAAATACTGGTATTATCAGAAGGCTGCTCTAAGGTTTCTAACAAGTTGCGTAGTCTTTCAATTTTATTTTTGCCGAATGTTTTAAGGTCTGAAGGTTGTTCTTGGTTGAGTTGCATCAGATGGGCTTGCCCTTGAGCCCTTGCTGATCCATTTTTCATATTTTTTCCATGTAATTTCCTGTAGTGCTCCTTGGTATGTCGCAGATTTTTGCAATAGGTATACCATAAATTATCACGATCCTATTTCTTGCCTATTTTGTCTTCTCTGGGTTGTTCTAGTGTTAGACCTTGATGTCTGCCACCATTAATGATCATGGCAGATCCTTCAATAGGTGGACAGCTAAGCATTACACTTCTCCGAGTCTCCTCAGCTTGAATAATTGAAATAGTGTGGTTAAGGGATGGTAGTTCATCCTTTCTAAGAAGCTGGATTCTGACTTAATCAAATTCAGCATTGAGTCCTGCAAAAAAATCATAAACATGATCCTTTTCAATGAAAATTTTCAGTATTGTTGCATCTTCGTTGCACTTCATTTCAGTACACTTTTAATGGTCCATTTCTTACCAAATGTTCATCAGCATGTTAGCATATTTTGTTAAAGACTTATATAAGTCTGCTTAACAGTTTTTCATACTTCCATAGCAGTGGTGAGAAATATGCATGTATCACTTATTTTTGGATTCGTGGAATTTCAAAGTGATGTTATTATCATGGAATCCTCCTCATCCCATGCTTCATAGTGCTTCTCACTTTTCAAAGGACCATTTCCCAAAATGTGGCTTAGCTTTCCTTTTCCCTTCAATATGGTCTGAATAAGTTGTGACCATTTGATATAGCTTCTACCATTCAACCGATGATTGGGATGTAGATTCTATAAATTCCTAACTGGATTGGAATTTTCAGTCATATTGGTTTTGGAGGACACAGTGACCTTAGACATTTTTAGGGATATAATAGGCCAAAAATATAGTAGAAGAAGGAAAGGCTGCTTAAGGACACCTGAAAGGAAAATTCAACTTGCAAAAGGGCTTAGATTATAGCTAAGACAAGTTGCTTTATGGTGTCAAACCTGAAGGTCTTGGTGAAAAACAAGCAAAAAAGACTTTGGCTCCTTGTGAGCTAGCTTTGATAGATTAAAAATGACTGATACACTTCTTCACAAAAAAATGAGAAATTTAAGAGATAAATTGAAGAAGGAAGTCAGTCATATAAATAATACCTCTTCAACGAAGTCAATGAGGCTGAGTCAATTATTAGACAATTTTACACAAAAAAATGAGGGTTCTTCAACAACAAAACTGGGATTATATGAACCCAAGTCATAATGTTGAAGTTGATGGAGTTGGAGTGCTTAACAAAGAGCTATAGAGCTTGAACTCATAGGTAAGAATTTGGCAGAAGGACTCAAAAGTGAGTATGCATCAGTGGTTGGCCGGGAAAGTGTCAAAAAGATGATGTCGAACGCCGGAAAGTTGAGACGAGATTGAATGGATTCTTCATGTGTTGTCATGCACCGATGTGTGATATAGTGTGCTGAATGCTTCGTAGGTGCGTGAGCTTCACTTGCGGTGCTTTTGGCCACCGAAAAGCTGGGATAGGCCAATCAGAATCTTCTGTGTTCCCTTATGCTGGCGGTGAGATTAAACTAGCTACCTAAAGTATCACCCTAGTTTCTCCATAAGGATGAACCAGGAAAAATGGCACCTAGAAATGAGCCAAGAGCTCTGATACCATGTAGCGAAGGAGAAAGAACTTGTATTTCATCTTGTTGAATCACTTTGATAAAATAGATATTTATATACAAAATCTACACCTAGAAATGAGGCTAATTAATACAATAGTTGGACTAATTCATATAAGAGTTGAACTACTAGTTGGACTAATAAATACAAGAGTGAGACTAATAAATGTTGTAGTTGACAATATGTTGCAACAATATCCAATGGTTGGGATTTGCTCTCATAATAAACTAGTAATATATGTATGTATAAATATTGTCACACTCCTTGTATTGGAGTTGGAGGAGTTAGATACGAGATTAATTTCTGACCTGTCAGCTTACAAAAACGACAAACATATATACAAGTGGATAAACTAATGATCTATCTCTTTATAACATAGACAACTTTACAAATAATTGAATAGAGCTTCTCCAAAAATAGGACTATCACAATTTGTAAAGTCAGACTTTCCATCACATCAGAGCTTGCCTTTCCAATAACATCAGATAGAAACAATATGGCACATGATCTACAAGGAAAGTAGGGATCCTGCCATTAAACAACCAAGCACTTCTAGAGTACAAAAATGTAATGACAAATACAGAACAAAATGACATATGGCCTACCTGATGATTGTCTCTGGCACACCCATCATAAACTCTCCTCAGACGAAGCTGTGGATGTTGGACTTGGTTCTAAAACATTTATGATTGAGTTTGGAAACTCCATGAATGGATAATATATCTTTAATAAGAAATTGGAGAAGCTAAGGGAGTAATTTAATAACAAAATATAAAATTTGAAAGCGAACTCCATTTATGCAATCATCCTTGTAGTTAAATTTTATTCTTCATTCATTAAGCCACTTTGTTCAATGGGAAGGTGGCAGTCAGAGAGTTTGTCCCAAGAATATAGATAGGTTTGAAGAAATACAAACTTTAATTAAATTATATCATTAAATTATATCATTGAGTGAATAGTAGAGACGAATTATTTTAAAAAGGATAAATGTTAAAATTCAATAATAATACCTCGAAACAATAAAACATAAGCAACACCTTCGTTGTACATAAGTTCCACAAGGACTTGTTATACTTGGGTTCAATCCTTACTCCATCATTTTCCTTTCTCCCAACTCTTATGGTCTTGTGCCACCTTTGTAGCCATAAAAAATAAATTAACATGTTATATTGGCATAATCTACTCACAACCTGATGTCAAGACATCGGTTATTCCACCAGCTTTGAGCTAAACCCTAACTGTAGGGTATCCTCAAAGTGTCCTATAAACATAAGCAACACATATATCATGCATTAGTAGCCTAGTATATAATCTATTCCTTTGGTTTATTGAAGACCTACAATCTATAACCTAAAGCCCCAAATCTAGGTTATGGTTATCCTTCATATCACTATATGCTAAACCTAAATCTTCCTATTTCGTGTTCAAATTCAATACTAAGCTTTGAAATTACCCTAGGGAGAAGAGTGGGTTTATTCTAGATACCCCAAATTAAAGCTCCAAGAACCTCTACGAAAATCCCAAAAGTAGAAGTCAAAGCTTCAACCTAAACCACCCATGAAGAAGAAATGGGTGGCCCAGGGTGGAGAGTAGCCAAGAATGGTGGCGCCAGAGACAGGGGAAAGTGGTGATGGATGGACAGGAGAAAATGTGGGAGGAAGGAACCCAAAGGAGAGAGAGATAGTTCACCCAAATGAGGAAGTAAAGGGGAAAGGAAAAAGAAAAAAGGGAAAAATATATTTTTGCATAGGGTACATAAAATATCAGTCAAATGGACAGACTACAGGCTATAGGCGCCTCCAGTTCCTTCCACTTCTTTACTGTCTATATTTTCCCTTACTGTCTATATTGTACTGAAGTTGACAAAATCTTAGAAGATGGACTTGTATCAATGCTATTTATACTGAAAGGAAATTAGTTCAATAACTAAACACTAATATAATTTCTAAATAAAAATTAGGGTCAGTACATATATATGTACAATATGTGAGGCATGAGTACTTCAAAGAAACAAAGATTTCCGTCCATATCGGCTACTTGTAATCTACATGATCCCTTGACACAACTTCAAATGTACTTCCACCTTCAGAAACTAATACTGTAGTTTTTTTGGTAGAAGTGTATAACCATTAGTCTACAATATATAAACCATTATAAATTGTTAGAGGTGTTAATGCTATCATTCCTGAGCATTATCTTAGTAGCTTAAGCTTTTGGGATGGTGTAATCCTTGACATGGTATTAGAGAGTGGGTAATTGGGAGTATGATCCTTGTCGCTTTCATTCTCCTTAGATAGGAATTCATTTCCACACTGCTTTGTCCACATGTAATGCTCACAGAGCTTTGGCATGACACGGCATATCAGAGATAAGAATAAATTATTTTGGGCCTTCTTCTAATAGCTTAAATATTTGCGAAGACATGGTCCTTGACATAATCTTTTGAAAGTATTCAAAGTAGAAAAATGTTTTGGTCACTAATTAATATCACTTTACTTTCTTGTATGGTTTTTATTTTTAGATCTGCAGGCAAGACCAGTGTTGCTGTGTCATTTTCATGTGAATTTTCAACTTCTGGATCAAATATGCGGTCAAGGTCTTACAGTTCATCTTTATCAATAACAGTGGTGCCTGATCTTCCCTTGGCTTTGGGAGTCCCAATAACCTGGATTCTTCCTCCACACTATACTTCCACAAGTCTTTTGCCTCCGTCTCCAAGAATTATCAACTATTCTTTATTGAGAAATTTTGGGGAGAAAAATGAAGGTCTGCAGAAAGATTCCATATTCATTGACGGAGATAGAATAAAGACAACTGAAAGTAATAATCTGGCTTGCATTCAAGCAAAAGATGTCACCACAGGAAGAACAGAGATTGCTTCTTGTGTTAAGGTTTCTGAGGTATGAAATTTGATAATTTCATGTACTGCCGACTTGGGGTGGGCTACATGTTGACAACCTATCATAGACAATTGGTGACATGAGAGTATTCATTATTTTTGCTCCCACCCTCTAGCCTTGAGCTGATTTTTTCTGCAACGGTGTCTCATTTTCTTTAACCTTAACTCAGTGAATTTTATGCATCATATGAAATGGTTTTAAACCTGCATTATGTTAACTCAGTGGACTGTGTGTACATTATTTGTTGCTTTTATGGCTTCATTTTAATTCTCACTGATGTAAATTTTAGCCTCTTTGGCTTTCTTTCTCTCTTTTAAGTCCTTTTGGAAGATATCTTTCATCTCATCCTGTATGTATATCTCTTCTCTGTTCTCTCTAATAAAATATCTTCTTTTATCAAAATAAAATTTTAGTATTATTTCTCTCATTCTGATAGCTCTGTATATTGACCTCTTTGTATTGACATGCTAGTTGGTGTCACCTTTAATTGTCCTTTTTTTTATTATTTAGATTTTCTGGCTTTGAATTCACTTAGTAAATTTCTTTATTATGATTAGGTGGCTCAAATAAGAATAACTAGTAAGCAGGTTTTGCGTGTAATTGACCTTGCTGTTGGTGCTGAACTTGATATTCCAACAAGCTATTATGATGCTCTGGGTATGATTGCCCCCATACTGATTAATTGCACGTAAGCTTTTCATTTTTGGGAGTGAGATTCCTTATTTGTCTTTGTGTCATTGTGTTTGGGCAGGAAATTCTTTCTACGAAGCACATGATGCTGTGCCTTTTAAAGCTGAAACTAATTACCCTGATGTTGTCTGCTTAAACATATCAAATGATGTAAAAGGAAATGTCCATGTCAAGGTTTGTTGATAGTTCTACAATCAGCCTTTATTGGCTTTTTTTTTTTTTTTTTTGAGCAACAAATGGCACAAGAACCTGCTAATTGCGTATTTATAGAATTTTGCTATTATATTTTTTTGGTTTTTTTTGTTGAGAATTGTATCTTTGAGTTCCTGGCATTGCAATATAGCCTATTACTCTTACGCCTGGTAATTTTATTTCACTACTGAATTGCATTTCTCTGCAAGTTACTAAATCTAAATATTATGCTGGCTGATTCTTAATTGAAGGCAATTCAGCGTGGTAAAGCTCTCATGCGTATATCACTTAGTGAAGCTCCACAAAAGTCAGACTTCATGCTGGTAAGCATGTGCATTCTGCTCAAAGTCTGCAATTTTGACTTAGTCTTAACACATCAAGAACATTTGATTCCCACAGCATAATCTTTTAGAAGACCCATCAATGGTTTTATTGTATATCCCCAACAATTGTCACTTAATGCAATAGCCAGATAAATGAAGGCGTTGATAACTTCTAGACCAATTAGGTGATGCATGTGATATGTTAGTTGTGATCACCATCAAATGTGTTCTTTTACTATGAATTTTCAAAGAAAAATTTTCTTAAGAGTTGGGAAACCATTTCCACTTTTACTTTAGCCTATTGCTATAAGCTCACTACCATTTTAATTACTTACAACGAGCTAACATTGTTATTGAAGCTCATCATGTATTACATTTGGGGCCACATAAATATTTTCCGTAGAAAAATTTTCTGATGAACAAACACTAGAAGAAATTTGCTCTCTAGAAAAATGTTCCGGAGAGAAATTTTCTAAAATGATTTCATTTTCCCACAAAATAAAGGAAGCTTTATGGTGGGGAAAAGTGATTGTAAATGCAAAGTTAAAGATCAATTGGTACAGGTTATAGGCTATGGCAGTGTGCTATTTGCAAGATTCTGGTGTATTTAATTAGGACACAATGCGAGAATTTTTAGTGAAAAGTTTCTACTATCTCATCTTCTTTGGGAAAGTATTACTTTTATGGCTTCTTTGTCGGTTTCAGTGAATGGCCTTTTCAGGGGCCTGTCCCTTATGGATTTACATAGGGATTGTGAAGCTCTTTTGAGCTAAAGAGTCTTGTTTTCTTTACTTTTATGCTATGGCAGTGTGCTATTTGCTGGATTATGGTGTATTTAAATAGAACAGAATGCGAGAATTTTTAGTCAAAATTTTCTACTATCTCATCTTCTTTGGGAAATTATTACTTCTATGGCTTCTTTGTGGGTTTCAGTGAATGGTTTTTTCAGGGGCGTGTCCCTTATGGATTTACAAAGGGATTTTCTCTCCCCCCCCCCTTCCTTCCTATTTTTTCCCTTTGTTTCTTTTCTATTGAATATGGGGATCTCTTGTCCTTTGTTTTCGTATTGCTCTCTCTTCTTATCAATATGCTTTCTTTTTCTATTGAGACAAAGGAAAATAAATATCAATTGGTGTGCAGGCTTCAGAATATACTTGACTTACTCTAGGACTCTGGCTCAAAATATTGTGACTCTAGAATCATGCAGCGATTCGGATCTTATACCTGAACTATGCTTTTTATTAACGTGAATCTAGCTATTTATCATTGCTTTCTGAAAATGTATTCCTTTGTGCAAATTAAATTCCTTATTCTTACTGTTCTGCAGCCCTCGTAGTTTATCTTGTTCCCCCTTTCCTCTACGCTATTGCACTGTCTGAATCAGTGACCTTTTCAGATTAGAGTTGGTGCCTATATACATCCTCAAAATCCAGTCCTCCACATTGGAAGTCCTCTTAACTTAAGCATAAAAGGTGAGGCTATTTGAACTCTTACAGTTAATTAGTTAAAATAGTATTATGGTCCTTTAATTTTATTTATTGTTTCAAATTGGTCCTTCTTAAGTTTTAAATTTAACCCAAATTTGTCCCTTGAGCACTATGTATGGAAAGAATTTAAGGGACTATTTTAAAACACTTTGCACTTAAGGGACCGATTTGAAACGATAAATAAATTTAAGGGTCCATTATTATTTGAATTTGTTTTGTTCTTTCTCTCTTCCCTCTTCAATAACTCATTTTCTCTCACTTTCTCTTTCTCTCCCTTATATTCTTCTAGCATAATGAAGATGCATTGTTATTGTTTCAAATTTCTAAATCTAATGCAGCTTACTTGAGCTAATACGTTGTGAAAAATATCTAAAAGTTGAAGAAATTTCTCTAATTTGTTTCTCTTGCTCATGTATTGCCACATTTCCTATTTATTTCTTTATTAAACCATCCTTAGTTTGCATAGTATAGTAATGTTAAGAAAGGTGAAAAAAAGGTGATGTTCTCTTCCAAGTTTCATCATTTGGTAGATGATGGTCATCGTAAGATAATAATAGAGACAAAAGGGGTAGGAAAGAGATAAAAAGAAGAAAGAGAAATAAGAGAGAATAAAAAGAGGAAAGCAGATAAAAGGAAAATGAAAATAATAACAAAAAAGAATATATATTCTAGTCCTTAACTTTATTTATTGTTTTAAATTAATTCCTTAAATTTAAAGTGTTTCGATGTTGTTTCTTTAAGTTTCAAACTCATCTCAAATTTCTCCTATTATGCTCAAGGGATAAATTTGACATAAATTTGAAACTTAAGGGACTAGTCTGAGATGCGTCAAATTTAAGGGATCAATTTGAAAAAATAAATATAGTTTAGTGACCAAAATATTATTTTAACATAATTTATCTATATTTCTCAATAGTAGTTGGGTGTAAAACATGATGTGAAAATTTTGCATGTATGAATTTCATGTTATATCTCTTGCTAGATGGGTTCATTTTATTATGTGAAAAAATTCTTTTTTTTTTTTGAACTTCTTTAGGTCATTTTTCAGGTTTGTCTTGTTTGTTATTAATTTTCAAAGAAATCGTAAAAATAGTATAATGAGCTTACTGTGGCTGTGTAAAAACGTTTTACAGGCCTGGCTGGCCAACTGATTATATAGTTTTGGGTGCAGCTATTTAAACTTCCACTTCTATTATCCAAATTTTCTTGGGAAGGATAGTTTTATTCCATCTTATTTTTGCAGGTTTAGATGATAGAGTTTCTGGAAAGTGGTTTACCACAAATGGAAGTGTAATATCGGTGGACATGTTATCTGGGATGGCTGAAGCAATTGAGGAAGGTTCTGCACAAGGTGCTCAATGGAGTATAGCAAATTTACTTTCCTATTTTTGTCATTGTCTAGGTTTGTCTGTTTAAATGTGTTATAACATCCTTAGTTGGAACCTTTTTATTATGGACAGTGTCTTTCCTACATGCAAGTTTGAAACTGCATACAACAGTTACGGTGTTGAAAGGAGATTTTATTATTGTGGATGCTCCAAAAGAGATGTTAACTAACGTACCTTACCCTTCCAAAGGATACAATTTTTCTGTGAGGCTAAGGTTTGTAAATTGTTAATTAAGTCATACACATGATATGAATGACCTCACCTTACAACTGTTATGTCTGAATGTATTGTGACAGTAACACTTATGGTAAGAATTTTGAAGCACCGGGAGGAAGTCGAGTTTCATTTGATTGTAGAGTGGAACCGCCATTCGTGGGGTATCTCTATATCCTTCCTCTTGTATTTATTTTAGATTGGCCCTTAATCAATTCATTGTTAGAATGATATCCTCTCTATGCATTAACTGAAGGTACATGAAGCCATGGTTGGATTTAGATACTGGCAATTCATATTGCCTATTTTTCCCTTACCCACCTGAGCATTTGGTTCACTCAGTACCCAGGTCAGAAGGCATGAGGCCAGACATATCCCTCTCCGTTTATGCTTCTCTTCAAGGAGCTAATCATGCTTTAGGATCTGCATCTGCACTTTTTATTGGGGGATTTTCTATAATGGAACTGGGCAAGGTAATGGCACTCGAAAAACAAACATAATCCCTTGTTTCCTTTCCTTTTTTTTTTTTTTCTTTTTTTTCCATTGCTCAGATGCTCACGTCTGATTTATTATGCTATGCCTGCATTTTAGATGGTGGAATTGTAAAACCTCTGATAACCGTATTTGAAGAAAAATTCATTCCTTTTTTTTTTTTTTTTTCCTCCTTTCCCTCAGAACTCAATGCAACTGAATCTGACACCAGACTGTAACAAAACTACCATAACCATCTTGGGAAATACTGGTAAGATGCTGTACCTTGGTGGAGCTTTAAAGTACAAAGGTTAGGTTAGTTGTTTTTTTGGTGGAGATGACTGCAAGTTTCAACTCACCTGCTACACACCTGCCCTTCCTTCCAAAAGAAAAATGATGGATGTGATTTAGTAGGTGAAGTGACACCTTCGACACATCAAGTTTTTCCTGATACATATCTTTCATATTCACATTACCTTCAGCACAGATGCTATGATATATTGGTTGACCAATATTTCATCAGTCTTCTAAATATCTAATTTCAAGCTGTCTTTGTTATTCTAGATGTTGACATTCGCTGGCGTCACAAGGATTTGATTATGATCAATCCCATTCATAAAGATGAATTTGGTATTGGAGGGTCGGCACAGTATGAGGTAAGTATTTTAATGTGATTCATCGCTGCTTAAACTTGAATTTGAATATATTGGTAATTTATGCTGAACTTCATAAGGGGGTTTCTTAGATGTCCTGAAGAATTCAAAGTGGTTCCTTACTTCTTTTGAAAGCAGGAATTGAATGTCAACACATTCCTCAAAGTAGAGTGGCATTCAAAAAATGGAGTTTATTTAGGCTAGAGGATAGCTGAGGAGAAAGGAAAGGAAGTGAAGGAAAATTTTGATTTAGGCCTTGCCGTTGTTTGAGAATTTCTTTTTGGGGAGCAAAATGACAGATTTCAAAACAACCCTCCAGAATATTCCATTATTCACCGAATACGTTCCTTAGCTTGCATTAAAATATTCCACCATTCACTGTGAGGAAAATGACAGTTATTAAACCAACCCTCCAAAAAATGCTATTTTTGTGTTCCTAAGTTTCCAAAATAGGGGAGACTTTGAGAGAAACTAATTATTCACTGTTATATCGAATAATATATTCTAAAATTTTGATGTCAAAATGTTTTAAAATTAATTAAGTTTTATTTAATCTTTTCCCCCTTTTTCCTTATTAATTTTAAACTTCTAAATAAAAGGAGAGAAATTGTCATTTAATTCCCCATTCTCTTATCTTCCCATATATTTAATCATTTTATGCATTTCGTTGTCCATTTTCCATTAGCATATTGCTCTCTCTTGTTATGGTGCTGCAGACTACCTGCTGTAGAAACAAATGTGATAAGGAAAAAAATTTTGTTGGATGAAGTTTAGTATCCATTCTGTGTTTGAAAAGGCAATAGAAGAATTTAACGTTCTTATATATGTTCATTGGATAATGTCCCGTGCTTAAAAAGTTCACCTGAAAGACTAACGAGCGGACTGGTTCCAATAGTTGGGCTGAATGTTGTCATTTTTTATTCATGATCTCCACTTTTGTACTGGTTGTTCTAATCCGTTGTTTTAGGTCAAACTGCTGAATGCCAAGAGATTCCAAGACAAAATTACCATTACACTCCCCGCGAATGGTTAGTACACGTAACCCTGAGAAAGTCCTTCCCAGGGAAAGGAGTGTAACTCTGTTTTGTAGTTTCCCTAGTTTAATCCATCTTTCCCAATTTACAGGCCAGAGAGTGGAGATAGACATCAATTATGAACCAAAGATAGCAGCACCGTCCATGACAATCATTCATGTAGCCGGGTGGGCAATCATGTTGGGGATTGGTATGCTATCGGCATACTTGGTATTAAAGGGCACACCAGAAAGTTCTCGGCAATCCAGTGCTGCTACTACGAGCAGTTTAGCACCTAGTACTCCTGATCGAAGCAGTAGCCTTGCTGTTGCAAATAACAATTCTCCTCGGACACCTCAGCCCTTTGTGGACTACGTAAGGAGAACTATTGATGAAACTCCATACTACAGGCGGGAAGCGAGAAGGGTTAATCCACAAAATACCTTTTAGACTCGTTCACCCACAGCTAATCTCACCGCACATTCTTGTAGATGTACTTGTGTAAATTTACATATATTTGCTGTAATACTGAGGTTGCTAGTGTGCATCAGATATATTCTAATGCTGTAAATTGAAAAATCTAACCAACGCAACCAGAATTGTACGCTAGGATTGTAGGATCCAAGTTGCATTCATGTTGGTCACTTGACTTATCCAATATTTAAGGAAATTGAGTATTTTTAACTTGATTCCGATAGTTCTTGTGTAGTCACTTTGCGATATGGGCTCCAATTAAATCTATAAATTAATTGTGAATCCAATGTTAAGAAATTAATTTAATTGAGTAATAATGATAACAATCTTTCTATCATTTTAACTCTAAAGATCTTGAGCTTTAATCTGCTATATTTGAGTGTTTGTCATGGTTTATGTCTTTCTATATTTATTAAATTGATTATTGGCAAATCAAGAGTGTATATTGGATTTGTCTCCTCGGCCTTTTTGGTTTAGATATGAAGAGCATAGCTGTAGATGATATAGAGATGGGCAAATCTTGAAGCATAACCTACAAATTTGTAGCTCTTCCATGAAGATGAAATATGTTTATCGGATAAAGAGCCAAAAAAATAAAAAAAGCTTCAGATGAAAGAAGATAAAAGACACCTACAAATATATTGAATTTGCTTTTTTACACGGGTTATCTTTTCAAAATTTATAGATCAATCACGCCCAAAATGTGATTTGCATAGCTTTAATGGTTGTTTTAAATTTTAGCCTTGCATATGAATGTGATAAAATTATTACATATCAGTCGCTTTAATGAATTAAATAGTTTATTACTCTACTTTGATAAATTAATTCAATATATAGTATAATAAATTACAAACTTTGATTTTGAACAAAGTATATATACATACGTATATATATATATATATTAGTCTCAACATTAAAGGAAGAATACAAGTAAAACTAGCACGCCGGCCAATACCAAAACAGTCCAACGACCAATATAACGTCCACTACCGAATTCGGCAACTCACTTCTGTTTTGATTTGGAAAGTTCTATCCTCAACCAAGGAAGACCAGTCCTCCGCCCGCAGAGAAGAAATGGAAGACAATGCCCAGCCTCAGACCGCCGATGAAGCCACTCCTGTGTAACTTTTCATCTTCTCTCACTCGAGTTTCTAAGTTTTGACTCCATTTGCAGAAAATTTGAAATAGAACCTCAAGAAAGTTAGCTTGCCACTGGTATTTGTTTTTCTCTTTTCTTTTTAGAAATGAAAGATTTTAAACGTTTCTGAAGCCTGAAGAAGGAAAAAGAAAAGATGTTTTCTTTCGTGAAAAGCTTGCTTTCTTTTCTTCCTCCCTTTTTCTTGCTGTTGTCACATGTAGATTCGATTATAATTACACCCGACCCCTAATTGCAGAGAACTATTTATACGCGGTTTAACGAGAGGAACGACGCATAGTTAGTTCTTTGTCTTACTCTCTGCCACTTCCAACTATGTTGTGGATTCTATTGTTGTTTGTTTGTTTCTTACGCTTGGGATAACGTTTTGTTTTGCAGCCCAATTTGTTGGGCACTTCTGTAAATATGGTGAGATTACGAAGTCTAAGCTAATGAGAGACGGGAGATCTGGAAAATATGGGTTTATAACCTATGTTGACCCTTCTGTAGCTGATAAAGTGATTGAGGACACTCATATTATCAATGGCAGCCAAGTATGACTTTTGTTGTAGCATTAAAATGCACTCATTACTTTGCCGAACCTAATAGTTATGAGATCATTCAGGTGATTGTTAAGCGCACAAGGGAAGGAATGGATATTTTTGTTGGTCGCATTCCTGAAACAATGACGGAAGGTTGGTGGTCGCTGAACTGAAATCTAGTTTGTTGCTGTTTGACTATATATGAGTCTACGTGTTGAAGACACATACATAGATTAAATTAAAGACACCCAAGATATGTTTGATATGGAATAAAACACTTCTAGAAAATATTTATGACAATACCTTTAGGAGTAGATTTTGGACTGATACAGTTACAGCTCCTTATTTTAGGTGCTTAATAGCTAATAGAAAGAGGATAAGAAGGCATTCATATTAAAGTTATGATACATTAATTGAAGGTTTCTTGAATGAGAAAGCCTTTTTATACACCAATTAATCATTCACCTCTGCTTTAGTTGGAATTATCCTTTAAAAAAGAAAAAGACTTCTAGCTTGGCCCTCCAGAATTGATTGGAATTGAATTTTACAGCTGCGGTTCAAATAATAATCTTGAATATAGTTTTTCCATAAATGAGCTACAATAAATGACACTTTATTTTGACTGCTAAGGATTTTTGTTTTTTTAGAGAAGCCTTAAACATTACATGCAATGTGTGCAGATGAATTAAGAGACTTATTCAAGTGGTATGGAGAGGTCGAAAAATACATGATAATACGAAGGCCTTTCACTAACCGTTCGCGTCGCTTCGGGTTTATATCCTTCGCCTCTGAGGAAATTGCTGAACAACTTCTTGCCACGAAGAACAATATTAAGTTTCGGAAAACCTTGGTGAGGACTTTTCTATTCGAATTCAAAGGAAAGTATATATCTTGCTTGTGTTGTACTTGAAACTGTTGTACAGATGAGGGGGACTGACAAAGGAAATTTTACCTCTATAATTATTCAACTCCAAATCTTTGCTGGCCATAACTTCAATATCGTCTTCCACAATGACATTGAGATGCATGTGTACTTGTGATGTAATATATAGTTGTCTCGTGGGCCTATTTATCTTTCAACTTCTTGACCAGGTGTTTGATTACACTTTTCATAACACTTTCTGGATCTAGCATATTCAAATAAGTATTTGAATTATTTGTTAGAATATTTTTTATTCTTTAGTTGATATGTTGATTTGAAGTTACATATATATATATATATATATGTCAAAGAGATAAGTTGGCTGAAGTGGTAGCATGTTTTATTCCTTCTCTATTAGTCTAGTTCTATTCCCAGTGGAGGTCTGACTACATTCTGAACTTGACCTTCTTTCATCCATCAAAATATGCTCCATTAAAATGCAAAGTTTTCAACTTTCCTCTGTAGTTGAACATCGAAATAGCCTACGGAAGGATAACAAAAACAAACCCTCCACCTCCGTCTTCATGTGGTTTTGGGGGCAATCGGTCAGGTGGTCCTTATGGTGGTGGCTATGGAAGTGGATATGACGGCGCTTACGATGGCTATGGACGTGGATATGGTATTGCTCATGGCCGTGGCTACGAAAGAGGATATCATGGTGCTTATGGTGGCTACGGAACCGGATATGGCGGTGCTCACGGTGGCTATAGATGTGGATACGGATGTGCCATGGGGGTATGTACAGGATACCCTTGCATTGGTTTACATGGAGGAAGCCTTCACAGAGTATATCATGTTGGTGGATATGGTGCAAACCTTAGTGGAAGATTTGTTGGTAGGTATGGACATGGTGCGAACCAAAGTGGTGCCTACTGCCTTCTACATTGCGAGCCCTAGTGGTGGATATTGCTGCTTTTATGGACACACAGAAAACGAGGGTGGTGGTGCCTCCGACGGCAGCAGTAGTGATTCTGATTCCTCTCATGGAAGTCCTGATTCTTCAGTCTGCATGTTAGTCTTTTTTCACTTCAATTTTAGAGCTACAAATTGTGCAGATGCTGTATCCACAGCCTTATTCATGATCACATGATGTAAAGTTCGTCACTATAGTACTACTGCATTTTTTGTTTATTTGAATTGATAACTACTTCTGACCAACTTTTCAGATTTTTTTTTTCCCTTTATACCCTCACTCATTTTTATATTTAATCTTTATGATTTATAATTTGTAATTAATTTCTTATATATAAATTAATAAATTTTTAATATAATTTTTATTATTAAAGTTTTATTACTAATTTATTAGATTTTGTTGACTTAGGCAATTATTAATAGGGGCAATGATAGTTTAATAATTTTATTTTGAGGAAAGAAATACATGTTACGAAAAAAGTTGACTTTATTAGAAAAAAAATTAAAAAGAAAGTTGAGGATAATTTTTAAAACAGAGGTATCAAATATATTTAATCAACTAAAAAGAAGTTAATATGATGTTCTTATTTAATTCTAGTTGAATTCCTCTAAGTATACCATACTAAAATCTTACTGGCGATAGTGACATTTAAAAGAATCAAGGCTTGGGGATTCTGTAACCAGTAAAAATTCATCCTGGCTTAATTATTGAACATTAAGAAAAAAATAGTCAAAGGAAAATCTAAAATCTTAATTAATAAAATGTAATGTAACCTGCTTATGTTAAAAATATATATGCATAAATTACATTAACTTCCTTCTAAGGTAATTAACCAAACATCTCTTATTTTAACAATTATATGTGGCTTTCTTTTAATTTATTTTTTGTCGATAAAATTGACTTTTTATACGCTACATATTTCTTCCAAATATAAAATTATTTAATTATTAATTTCATTAAATTAAAAATAAAATTAAAATTTTATATCAAAGTCTAACATCAGTCTAATTGCTCTTTTCCTGTCATATTAAAAGAAAATTTCAGGGAGTTGTAAAATTTAGAGATATTCTAATGCTCTAATATTGAACATTTTAACGGACGCAACAAGAGTTGTATTCTCGGATAGTAGGATTTAAGTTGCATTCATCTTGACTTGTTTGCCATGGTCATCATCAAAATATGTAGGAAAATGGTATTTTTAACTTGATTGTGTGATATAGTTCCTATGCAGTCACTTTGCTATATGGGCTCCAAATGACTCTTAAAATATTTGTAAATCAGATATTCAAAAATTAATATAGTTGAGTAATAATGCTAGCAATCTTTCCATCATTTTAATTTTTATGATTAATTGAACCATTTTTCTTTCGTAGAAGAAAGAAAAAAGGTCAGAAAAAGGCTAGGATGTTGTGAGTAGTGATGCATGAAGTTCTTCCAGACCGGTATCTATTCCTTGTGGAGCATGCCATAGGAGAACTTTGTGAACCTGATGCTCAGCTTATTGATGTCTGATCCTAGTATGTCAAGCTTAGATTGACCATCGGGGGCTGTTCTTAAATTCTTGAGATTTGAAACACTGAGAGATAAAACAAGAATGCCAGTATCAGGTCACGAGATGCTAAATCTTCCTGCATGATTTGGAAGAGTATTTCGTAGGGCCATATCGAGTCCCAATCTCTTCCCTGAGCGAACATCACACTTGTAATTCCAACTTTGGATTCATTGACCTTTGAAAAAGGCAGTTGCAAGGATTGTTGAGGAGGTGTTACCTCTTGTTTCTCTTTAGGAGTACAACGTAAGAGTCCATTGGTGTCCACTTTCCATATTGTACTCCTTGATATCCCCAACTTTAGGCCGAAGAGAGGTCCGACCCTTGTCCTTCCTTGAGTCCAAGCATGGCCAAAGTCATTGGCAGTCATTGAGAACCACATTTGAAGCCATTATGTGATATTCGTGCAATCAAATCTATCAACTCTCAATGCCAACAAAGAGGCAAACCAAATAGCTCTAGCAAAAGGACATAAAGTGAAGAGGCAATTTATGGTTTCAACCTCCTCATGACAGAATATACATAAATATTGGCAATGTAAGTGGCTCTTATTGAGTATTTTCCCGATTGGGAATGCTCTATTGAGCAACTTCCAGATAAAGTGAACTACCTTGAATAGGAGTTTTATTTTCTAGAGGCGCTTCCAATGGGTAAATATTATGTCGAATATGTGTCATCCATTATGCTCCAATAACCCTCCCCAATTGTGTAGATGTCATTAACTGTGTAGAGGTCGAATGGTGTTGGGAATACTTGAGATGTACATAAGAGTTTTGAGGATTTCTGCAACTTATTCTTTTGAGAACAATGAATTGAGCTTTGAACGAACCCATCCTATTTTATTTGCATTCAGAAGGTCAGACACCATGGAAGCTGAGATGGTAATGTCATCCCTACTCTTCCACCAGAGCTTGTTCTTTATTCTTATGGAGTTGCCACTGCCAACTCACCACTTGAGCTTAGGTGTGATAATATGGCTAGCCTTCTCAATCCTTTTCCACATTCAAGAAGGATTTTGTCTCTTGATGAACATTCTTGAGTTCAGGTTGTGATATTTCTTGGGTAACATATTAGTTAGAATGGATTCTCGACTCAAGTGAATGATTTGCCAATGTTGCTTGGCCATAAGAGATAAATTGAATACATGTGTGTTCCTAATGCCCATTCCTCCTTTATTAATAAGCTTGCAAATCTCGTTCCATCTGAGGAGATGCATCTTAGGTTTGAGATTGTGGAATCCCCAAAAGAAGTTGGCAAGCTTGGAATCAATGCGATTGTAGTACTTAATAGGCAGGTGCACACACGAGAGGTCATAGACTATGCAAGAATTGATGACTCTTTTAATGAAAGTGAGAAGCCCAGCCTGAGCGAGAAGAGACAATTTCCATGATTGTAGCTGTTGATTAATTTTTTCCATTAGGGATTTTGAAATACTTTTTTTTAGACTTTTCGGGTCTACTTGGAATCTAAGATCGATTCATATTTTATCGGCATATTTAATTCCGATAGAACATGAGAGGAACTTCTTGAATAATCTTGGTGTATTGAGGTTGAAGATTATTGATGATTTATTCTGATTAATCTTACATCTCGACATTTCTCCAAAATCATTAAGTATTCTGCAAGCAGTGTTGAATCCCTTATTACTAGCCTTTAGAAAGAGGATGGTGTCAATGGCATACATTAGATTGGAAATGGCCTTCGGTGATTGCATATTTTAATCCCTTTCTAGTCTTCCTTATTTTCTGCATCCATTATAATGCATGCCAAGATGTTTGAACACAGGATGAAAAGGTAAAGAGAAAGGGGGTCATCTTTTCTAATGCCCACATGAGGAGGGGGGGTGAAGGGGGTAGGTTTTGTTCCTATTAAGAAGGACTTGGTAGGAAATAGTTGTTACATATTGCAAAATAATCTCTCCAGTTGGTGGGAAAATTCATCTTAGTAAGCTCTACCTAAAAGATGGTCTAAGATATGTTGTCGAAGGCTTTAAAGATGTGTAATTTGAGCACACAAACTTTTTGCTTGACCTTTTTGTTCGGTGGATGTAATTGAGGATCCTAAAGGCAAGAAACACATTATTTGTCATCAACATACCTTTTAAGTATGCACTCTGGTGAATAGCAATGTATTTTCCAAGAAATCTTTTAAGTTAATTGCTGATAATTTTGGACACTATCTTGTAAACCACGTTGTAGAGACTAATAGGAAAGAAAACATTGACACATTGGGGACTTCATGTTTTAGGGATAAGTGTGATAAGGGACCTGTTAAAATTATGAATGAGAAACCCACTGTTGAGAAAAATAGTGACCATGTTAATTGCATCAGAGCCAATAATGTGCTAGTAGTGTTGGTAAAACTTGGCATTAATTCCATTAGGACCAGGGGCATTGTTAGGATTCAAATTGATGATAGCTTCTTTAATTTCCTCTAAGGAGATTAGTTCTTAGAGAGAATTGTAGTGCTCCGTACTAAGGGAAGGAATGTGGATGTTCTAGTCTTTCCAAGACTGAGTCAAGATCAAATCTTTAACCCTTATGTTCATTGTATAGAGTATGGAAATGCTTTCTTATATGTTCATTAATCAACCTTTGATCTTTTATCCAATTCCTGTTTTTGTTTTTAATTCTTATAAGGCGTCTCTGACACCTCTTATGAGATACTATAGAGTGAAAATACCTTGTGCTTTAGTCTACTTGCACTAGCCAGGATTGTTTCGCCCTTTGAGCCCATAGAATCTCCTTCTAGTTGTAAAAGAGTTCGAGCTTATGGTGAATTTACTATTCCTTTGAAGCTGAGGCTGCACCCAGGAGATTACTCTACTCTTGTTGCAAATCTTTCTCAAGTGTCCTAATCCTAGAACATAAGTTTCCAATCTTGAGTCTATTTTAATGCCAGAGGTTATTCAAAGTGGTCTGGATTCTATAGTGAAGTGAGAAACTAGAAGACCCTTGAAATTTGACACTCTAAGTGTTATAAACAATAGATTTCTCCTATGAGTAGGAAGTCCAGAAGTTCTCAAATCTTTTGAAGACAACCTTGTTAAGTCTTGTAGGGTTGGAATCAAGGAAAAAGAGGGAGTGATTCGAGTAAAAAATGGGCAATATGGAAAAGGGTTGAGTTAGGAAACTCTTGAATCCAATAATGATTGCATAGTGCCTTATCTAGCCTAGCCTAAACAAGGTTTTCCCCTTTCCTATTATTCACCCATGAGAACATTGGCCTTGGGGGGTTAAGTCAATTAATTGGCATTCAATGATCAGCTCTAAGAATTTGGAAGCTCCTGGAATGTTAGGGCACTTATTAAGTTTGTTTGTTGCCATGTAGCTCTAGTTGAAGTCACTAATAAGGATCCATGGATAGTCTATTGTATGAGCCATCTGCCTTACCCAAGTCCAAAGAATGTCCCTGTGATGAGAAATGAGGTGTCCACAGATAAAGGTGATAAGGATGTTTTGTTGTTTAAAATAATAGACACATGGATCTAGTGAGGGGTGCATTTAATGATGTCATAAGAGGTAGCTAAGTTCTAAGCTAAAATAGCACCATCGCTATGATGATCAAAATGGATTCATCGCTGTATAGTGGGTCTACTGTACAGTGGTGGCCTATTGGAAAATTTTTTTTTATAATAATAAAAAATTTTTTTAAAAAAGTTTTGTATGGGTGTTGGACGCGGATTCGAACTCCTACGATGATAGGGTCTAAACCAGTCACATAATAGTACAAAATAAGAAAGTCTATTTCTAGTAACGGTTATAGGCATTAACGTTTTAGATAAAAAAAGGAAACTAAGTTGTTTTTACAAAGTAATTTCCTAACTCTATGAATTGCCATGGACTTATTGAAGTTACGACAGTTCCAACCTATCTAACTCATGGCGCCTGGGGAAGCTTTAGGGGATAGCTTCCCAAGCCCATGAGACTAACTAAAATGAACCGAAGCTGAGATGAAGTTCATCAAAGGGAAAGGTTTCCCATGCTAAGCTGCAATAACTTATCCATTTCTTCCTGGTAAAGAATTTGCCAAACTTCTCATCTCCATTCTTCGTTGGTCTTTTGCATTTTTTTCAAAGATACAGTTCAAGGGTCCGGGAGGTTGGGGGCTAAATGATGTATCTGCATGGGTTCCAATACTTCCTTGGCAATGAACATCGAACCTTCTTGGTAGTCAAAATGAGACAGTAATGCTTTCGTGGCCTAGAGGAAATTCTCATGAAGGCTTATTCTGTGTAGCCAAGGCCAGAGGGACGATAAAAAGAGGTGTCATGCAAATATCTCCTGCTTTGTTAGGGCCAAAGTCGACAGTATGTGTCTTCCAAAAGTAGACATGAGGGGGGCAAAACATCAGAGGTGTATAGCATATCTGCCACTATTAGTCTCCTATTCTATTTGCCCTTGTGATTTCTAATTCTAGTTTATATCATACAACCTCTAGTTATGATGAGTTAGTGTCAACACCAAAAACTCTCCTTCAAAGGACTAGTTGGGATTACAAGAGTGCTTAAGAAAGTCACTTACATCCTACATGATCATGAAGACAAAAAGTTCTACTAACAAAGTAAAAGCAATAGGGTCCAATAAGAAACTGTTCCTAATTAAGGTGAAATCACAAAGGGGGTCAAGGTGAGGGTTAGAACGGACTATCACCAATGCAGGTGGGAGTAGAGTTGTGTAAACAAGAGGATAGGGTGGGGGCAGCATAGGTGGAAGTATGTCTTCTACTAGACTAGCATCCAATTATAGCTCCATTGGGTCCTTGCATGAGGCCATGAAACCCGAGTTTATACCATTGATGTTGTCTTTATGCCATTCAAAGGACTCCAAAGGATAGAAAAAGCAATCATCCTTTACTGCAAAGGCTGTATCAATTCTAGTATCATTAGCAGAGGGAAAGAACACGAGAGAAGTTCTAGTATCATGGAGGTTTGCATGGGAGGGTCCTCGGTTATTTTTGTCAGCATCATAAACCTGTTCCTTGGGTGACTAGATTCCATTCAGGTTTTCTTGAGGTACATACTTCATGGCTACATTAGTAGGCTCAGAGGGGTCTAACATGTTCGAAGATCCAAAAGAAAGCAAATTTGTGAGAGCGCTGACTACGTTGCTTTGTGTAACACTTGCCAAAATATGATGCAAATTTTGCTCTTAGCAAGAGTACAAGAATAAATATTTGTAGTGTATATTATTAATTAAATATGAGCTTTGACTTAGTGGTAAGGCATGACATGTGGAGGTTGAGGGCATGGGTTCGAGATGTAGCTTCCTTCTCCTTTAGAAAGTTTTTGGTGTTGACATGTGGCCCCAGGTGAAATGATGAAAATACCCTTCACTTTTTCCTTCTTCTTTCCATGCATTTCTTTCGTCCTTGGCAGAAAACTTCATCTCTTTCCTCTCTGTTTCTATGCTTCCACCGCCATGGTTAGCTAAGCCACCACTTCTGGCCAGCATCATCCTTCACCGGCAACGCGTTTCAAACTGCCACGACCTGTAGTTGCCGGCGACAACTCTGGTTTTCTGCCAGGTTTTGTGACAGTTGAGAAAAGAGAGTTTTGCAGTGAATTTTTCGTGAGTTTTAATCGGGTTTTCATCAAAAATGATGACGGTATATGCATTTTTGGCCCTTTCCTATTGAGTTTTAGCCTTGGAAGTATGTTTTTCAGCAAGTTTTTGAGATTTGTTCTGGCTGGGACTAAACTAAAAATTTTTGAGATTTTGGGGTTTTACAAAAAATTTTGGAATTGTGGAATTTAATGGGTTTAAATTGGTCTTATAGAAATACTTTTAATGTGTATGATATGAAACCCTATTATTTTTCATGGTTTAACTTGGGTTGAAGGTGAATGTATGGAATTGTGGGATGAAAGTAAAAATTTAGTAAGTTTATAAGGAAGTGAATATAAATTGATGAAAATTTTGAGCAAGTTATGTGGTGGAATTAGGGAATATGAGTTAGGGCTTGTTTTAGTAATGGTAAGGAAATTGGATGTGAAATTGGTAATGGATATATGATGAATTAAAGAGAAGAAAAAATAATGTGATAAATTAATGTTATGAGATAGTATGAGAAGTGTAAATATTATGGTAACTCTTTTCTATTTATGAATTTGTTAAGAGGAATTATTATTAGCCTAAATTGATATGTTTTAGTGATAGAAATTGAGGAAATCATATTTTTGTGATTTAGGGTTTATTGGTGAATTCTCTTTTAACCAAGGGAAAGGAGCCAAGGTTATTTTAGGTTACTTCAACCATCAAGTAAGCGGTAGCTCTTCCAACTATATAATTATCATTGTATTATTATATGGTAGCATAATTTGTTAGATTTGTTAATCTTTCAAATGAATTATGATTTATGACTAGTATGTGATGTCCATACAAAAACCATAAAAGAGGATTGTATAAAAAGTGGCTCTAAATGTGTAAATAGCGTGAGCTTGTGCCTCTTGACCGTTTGATAAAAATATCCAAGGGCTAAGTTTTCTTGACTGATAAGAAATGAATCCAAGGGTACCACTAAGAAAAGAACCCAATGGCTAAGTTTCCTTGACCAATGATAATAATATCCAAGGGCTATGTACCCTTGACCGATGAGAAAGATTCTCTGAGGGCTGTAGATCCTCGATCATTAAATGTGATTTCCAAGGGCTATATGCCCTTGATCGATTTAATTTCTATGGAATGAATTCATGACTATTATTGTCATATTGCATGTTTATGGCTTAAATTGTTAAAGTTTTAAATCATGATTTACAGAAATTTGACCAATTTAAAAGGTATTATTGATTTATTATTGAAATGCTATCTGTTTACATGTTACTTAATTTCAGGCAATCATCTAGAGTAGTTTACTGACTAGAAGGGCTAGAGGAGCCCTATTGATACTATTGATGATTTGATTTCCCTATTTTGTTGGGATTTTTGTATTTGTACTAATGTAATTGGTTAAAGATGTAAATAATTGAAAATAAATATGTATGACCATGATTCCCCACTTCTCTACTGTGTTTTAGTTGTCTCTGAATTGATTTGAAAGCTGAGCTTTCTTTTCTGTATATTATTGTTTTGGTAGATATTTATAGCAATTTCGAGAATTCTCATTTACAGAGAAAGCTTTGCTGAAATTTCTACAAAATATATATGAATGTGAATTTACTTGGTAATGAATTCTCATTATATATGATTTGCAATTCAGCTAAGGAATCAACTTGTTAGGTTTACAGAGACGGGCGAATCTTGTTATCTGTGTTGGTTACACTCTGAATATTGGGGTGTAACACTTTGTTGCTAAGTACCAAGGGGTTCCTTGTTGTCCAGGTCGAGCTCATTGTCATGAACATAATAGAAACCTCCGTTGTCCAGGTCGAGTGGTTGTGGACAAGTAGAAATCGAAGGTCCTGAATAAAATCCACATCAACTTTGTTCTTAACGTTTAATCTCAGGGCTTCATGGGCTTCCAGCACCTGTTTGTCATCCCAATCGCAGTCTTGTGCTATGTCACCTATTCTCCCACATTGTTTATAATATCTGAAGATTCTCTCGTAACGGCATTCTATCCAAATCTTTCGTCCGTTATCGAGTTTGACTCGTACTGACATGAGTAGAGGCTAGGTATAATCCACTAAGCCTTGCACTCGAAGGAATCGGTGGTTTTCAAAAAGTAGGTGGCCACCTTCAATTTTTTTTATTTTATATTTCACCAACTAGATTACCCAGCAAGTCTGCCACTTCTTCTGTATGGTACTCAAGCGGTAATCCAATGTTAGTTCTCCAGCTTTCTACAATGAGGAGTTTGTTCATATAGACCATGGTCCATTCTGAAGGATGAACTTCTGGTCTTCGCCATTCTGAAACTCGATCACGTATATATTCTTTTATCTGCCAAGGACGCAAAACTCGCTTTGAAGATGCCATGCACCGTGCAAGGCTTGATCTAGACGATGGATAAGGATGACCTTATCGTTGATAAGGACCACAATGAGACATGTTCTCCAAAACCTTCTAGAGCGTCGAACCATGCTTTGACAAAGTCTGAAGTACGGCCCTTGTCGTGCGAGCCAGAAGGTGCCAGCATCATCTCCTGTGTCAATGGTCGTCTCCGACGAGTTAGGTCCCTCCAAGCTGCTTTCTAACCAGAAGAAGCCCCGGGCTACGTTCTTTTGATGTTCCATGAATGAGAGAGCAACACCTGAAGCTCTGGAAAGAGCCTGTAGGGTTTTGATCCACAGGAAGACCAAGCAGAAGAAAGAAACAACGAGAAGGGAGATGATAGCGAGCGAGGCTAACTTGAGGAATCGCCGAGGTATGAGGTGCATGCAGCAGGAGGGGAGCAAAAAGACCAAGAGACAAGAACTAAGACAGAGGTGCAAGACAATACGAGGGGGAGATGGGTAGAAAAGGGGGGCGGGGGGGATGAGGATGAAGGAGTCTGGTGAAAGGTGCTTGTAAAGAACGGAGGAAACGAGGAGACACTACCGGCCCACCACGACAGCCAGCCAAAAGAGACGTGAGGAAGTGTAAGAGGCTCAGAGGAAGGAATGCCATGAAGTAAAGGGTATGGAAGGTAGGGAGCACCGGAGAAAAGAAGTTGCACCAATGAGGAAGGGAACAGAGAGATGATGGATGGAAGAAACGAAGGTAGGCGTGACAGAGGGATAGGAAGTGGGGCTGGCGAAACCAAACATTGTCGTGTTTTGGGGAGTAAATGCCACGGCGAAGTAAGGACCAGGGGAGGAGCCAGCACTCGAGTGCGTAGAGCTTTTCTCTATCAATGAGGTTCACTCTCACTAGGAGGGTCTCTTCTTAATTGAACTTTGATTTGCTATAAAGATCACAAATTAATTGTTATGGTTTACCTTCATATGTCTTCCTATATTTATTAAATTGATTATTGTCAATTCTTGAATGTAATTGGATTTGTCTCTTCTAGGCCTTTTCTGCTTCGATTTGAAGAGCATAGCTATAGATATGATATAGTGAGGTGCAAATCTTGAAGTATAACTTACAAATTTGTAGATAAATTCTTAGATCTTCTAAGAAGATGAAAAATTTTTCACGGAGAAAGAGCAAATAAGAAAAAACTTTCAATGAAAGAAGATATAAGACTCCTACAATGATAATGAATTTACTTTTTAACTCGAGTCATCTTTTAAAAATTTATAAATCTATCACAACCAAAATGTGATCTGCATAGGTATGATGATTTTTTCTTTTTTAAAAATTTTGCCCATGCATGTGGATGTGATAAACTCATTATGTATCACTAGCTGTATTGAATTAAATTGTTTATCACTCTACTTTGATAAATTAATTCAATATATAGTATAATAAATTACATACTTTGATTCTGAACAAAAGAATTAATTTATTAATAAAATATAGGAAACTATACATTGTTCAACAAAGTAAAATGTGTGTGTATGTATGTATATATATATATATATATATATATATATATATATGTATATATATACATTATTCTCGTCATCAAAAGAATATATACTAGTAAAGAGTAGCACGCCGGCCAATAGACAAGCAGTCCAAGAACCAATATAACGTCCATTTCCGAATTCGGCCACTCCTGTTTTGATTTGGAAAGCTCTTCTTCTATCTTCAGCCATGGAAGACCAGTCCTCCGCTCCGAGAGAAGAAATTGAAGAAAATTCCCAACCTCATAGAGCCGATGAAGCCACTCCTGTGTAACTTTTCGTCTTCTCTCATTCCTGCAGTCTCTAAGTTTTGACTCCATCTGCAGAAAATTTGAAATTGATCCTCAAGAAACTTAGCTTGCCACTGGCATTTCTTGTTCTTTTCTTATTAAAAGAAATGAAGAAAGAGAAAGAAAAAGATATTTTATTTCAGAAATAGCCAGCTATCTTTCTTTTCTTGTTGTTCTCATTTGTAGATTCGATTCTAATAACAGTCGACCCCTAATTGCAGAGAACTATTTATACGGGGTTTAACAGGTCGAACGACGCATGGTTAGTTCTTTGTCTTACCCAAATATGCTGTGGATTTTATTGTTGTATGTTAGTTTCTTACCCTTGGGATCACATTTCGTTGGCAGCCAAATTTCTCGAGTACTTCGATAAATATGGTGACGTTACGAAGATTGAACTAATGACGGATGGGGGATCTGGTAAATATGGGTTTATAACCTTCGCTAATCCTTTTGTAGCTGATAAAGTGATTGAGGACACTCATATTATCAATGGCAAACAAGTAAGACTTTTGTTGTAGGATTAAAATGACATTAATTACTTTGCCGAATCTAATAGTTGTGAGATCGTCCAGGTGATTGTTAAGCGCACAAGGGAAGGAATGGATATTCTTGTTCGTAGAATTCCTGAAACTATGACCGAAGGTTGGTTGTTGCTGAACTGAAATATAGGTTCTTGTTGTTGAAGACACATACATAGATTTAATTAAAGACACCCAAGATATGTTTAGGAATTTGAATCCTCTCATTTATTTTTTCATTTTCTTTTATATTGGAGAGAGATAAAGACAAAATGAATGAATTCTACTACTCAATTGGTTCCTACGTCTTAGAGTAAGACCTACTATAGGAGTTTTTAGACTGATACAATTCCAGCTCCTAACTGTCGCTGCTTAAAGTCATTCATTTTAAAGTCATGACACAATGAAGGTTTCTTGAATGAAAATGCATTCTTATACGTCACCTGTACACCAATTGATCATTCACGTCTTCTGTAATTGGACTCGTCCTCGAAAAAAAAAAGACTTGCCTTGCTCCTTCAGAATTGATTTAAAATGAATGTATTTTTTTTTCCAAAAATGCTGCAATAAGTTACACTTATAATTTGGCTGCTAAAGATTTTTGCTAGAGAAGCACTCAAACAATAAATGCAATGTGTGCAGATGAATTTAGAGACATCTTCAAGCAGTATGGAGAGGTCGAAAAATACATAATAATGCAAAACCCAATTACTAAGTGTTCGCGTGGCTTTGGTTTTATATCTTTCGCTTCTGAGGAAATTGCTGAACAACTTTTAGCTAAACCGAAGAAGATAAGGTTTCGGAATACCGTGGTAAGGACTTTTTTATTTTAGAAAGAAAATATCTTGCTTGTACTGTACCTCTATAAATAATCAACTTTCAAATCTTTGTTGGCTATGTGTACTTGTGATCCTTAATATATATATATATATATATATATATATATATATATATATATATACACTTTTCATAACTATTTCTGCATCTACCATATTTACAAATTAGACGCTTGATATTTATGGAGAAAAACCAACTATTTCTTGCTTGAAAGCAAAAGAAAAAAAAAAAAGAAAAAGAAAGAAAGAAAGAATTCGTTTGCATTGTTGTGTTTTTATTATTTCATAAGCCTACCAATTTAGTTAATAGCAATGCTTTAAAATTCAAATCAGTCATTGAATTAGAAAAAGAAAAAGAAAAGGTATAAGTTAGTGATCAGACGGATTAAATCAGAATTTTTATAAAATTTATACTTATTTAAATAGATAAAATATATATAGCAATATATTCTTACTTAATAAAATATTAATAATAGTAATATGAATAAGTTGTATAATTTTAAATTATTTTAAAAATATTAACTTTCGAAATTAAAGATATGAAAGATAAAGAATAAATATAAATGAACCTTTTTTTTAATATATATGTTATGTTATGTTAAAGAACTATTTAGTTTTTGGTTAAAATACTTTTTATTCTTTAGTCATTATGTTAATTTGAAGTTATATGTCAGAGAGATAAGTTGGCTGAAGTGGTAGCATGTTTTCTTTCTCTAGTTCTCTGTCTGACTGCATTTGTAAGCAAAAGTGTGTGTACGAGAGACAGAAAAAAAAAAAAAAAAAATCTTTCTGTCTCTTATTGTAAAATCATTATTATTTTTATTATTTATTAAAAAAATATCACATATCATCTCTTACTTTCGAAAAGAAAAAAAATCAGTCATTCTATTAAAGTTTATATTCTAAATTTAATAGATTAAATTTCATATTTTTAAAAAATGAGGAATGAGTTTGACATTTTGTAACTAGTGAATGATAATTTTGAATATTATAATAAGTGAAGAATTAAAAAAAATATTCTAATATATATATATATACATACAGGTACGTATGTCTTTATATGTATGTATGCGCCATTAAAATGCAATTTTTTTTATTATTAAGAAGCCAGTTTATATCGTGCTCAACTTTGCTTTGTAGCTAAAAATAAAGAGGGCCAAGTCAAAAACACCAAAAGCACAAACAGAGCGTCCACCTCCGTCTTCATACGGTAGTGGAAACAATGGTATTGGTGGCTATGGAAGAGGATATGGCGGTGTTTACGGTGGCCATGCAAGTGGAAATGGCTGTGCTCACGTTGGCCATGCAAGTGGATACGGCGGCCCTTACATTGGCTTTGCAAGTGGATACGGTGGTCCTTACGGTGGCTTTGGAGATGGGTACGGCAGTCCTTACGGTGGCACTGGAAGTGGATACGGCGGTCCTTACGGTGGCTTTGGAGGTGGATACGGCGGTCCTTACGGTGGCTTTGGAAGTGGATACGGCGGTCTTTATGGTGGCTATGGAAGTGGATACAGCGGTCCTTATGGTGGCTGTGGAATTACATGCGGCGGTGCTTATGGTGGCTATGGAAGTGGATATGGTGGTGGTACTGGTGCCCACGGAAGCAGTCATTATATTAATACGTACCCAAGTGGCCATGGATATGGTAGCTTTTATGTTGGTGGTGCCTCCTACATTCCGAACCCTAGTGGTGGATGAATCTGGATCCCATGGCATACAGTTTATGGTTGCTTTTATAACTCTGGTTTCTGATATGTGTCAGTTTTAGAGCTACAAATTGTGCATATGCTGTATCCACAGCCTTATTCATAATCTCATGTAAAGTTCGTCACTACTGCATTTTTTTGTTTATTACAAATTCATTAGATTTTGTTGACTTTAGGCAATTATGAACAGCAGTAATGATAGTTTACTAATTTTACTTTGAAAAAAATAAAATTACATATTATCTAAAAGGTTGAGTTTATTGACAAAAAATAATCTGAAAGAGTACGTATGATAATTTTTACAATTAGAGGTATCATATATATTTAATTTGTTCTTATTTATTTTAGCTAGTTGAATTCCTCTTAATTAGTATACCATACTAAAATCTTAATAGCGATAGTAACATCTAGGCTTGGACATACTGTAACCAATAAAAATTCATCCTGGCTTATTATTGAACATTACAAGGAAAATAAACAGTCAAGACAAATCTAAAATCTTAATTAATAAAATGTAATGCAATCTGCTTATGTTAAAAATATGCATAAATTACATTAACTTCTTCTAAGGGTTAAATTAAACACCTCATATTATAAAAATTATATCTTGCTTCTTTTAATTTGCCTTTTGTCGATAAAATTAACCTTTTGTATAATACATATTTCTCTCAAAGATAAAATTATTTAATTATTTATATTACTATATTAAAAGTAAAATAAAATTTTATATCAAAGTCTAACATCAATTTAATTGCTTCTATCCTATCATATTAAAAAATTACAGTTACCAGACTGTATTGAACGTTAATTTTCCTCATAAATAATTCATTGAGAAAGGGGTTTTTTTTTTTTCTGCAAAATATATCAAAATATTGACGAAATCAAGTGTAGTTTTTGAAACGAGAATGATATCAAGTGTAATTTAGATAAATCTTAAAGGAAATAAAAATTAGCATAATTCGCTTTTAAAATATTTTGAAATTTCTCGAGCCATGCATTCTACACTGTGGATGTGATCAACTCATTACATAGCAATCGCTCTATTGAATTAAATTGTTTATTACTCTACTTTGATAAGTTAATTCATACATATATATATATATATATATATATATATATATATATATATATATAGTATAATCAATAATTATACAAACTTTGATTTGAACAACCAATTCGTATAGAAAAATAAATTTTAAAAATTAAAGTATAGGAAACTATATTGTACAAAAGAGCAAAAGTGTATATATATATATATATATATACTCTCAACATTAATTATAGAGCAAGAACATACAAGTAAAGAGTAGCACGCTGGCCAATAGCCAAACAGTCCAACTATAATACCCAAGGTTGTCAAAATCGCGATTCTAGGCAGACTCGTTTGGGGGGGGTAAACTCATAACGTAAACTCGTAACGTAGAATCGTAAGAGTTTACATATACCTGTTATCGAAATTCTCATTGAACATAATCATATAAAAAAAACAACATTAATAATAACATTCATACATAATCCACAATCCATGCTTTCATACTTGCCATTCAAGTCTACAAATATATTTCAATAAACTCCATACATTAATTCTTATTTAACATCACTAGGCTTCAAAATCAACAATAAAAATTCACCATACATTAATTCTCATTCAACATCACTAAGTCTCAAAATCAACAATAAAAATTCACCATAATTCTTCAAATCCTACTGTATTATCATCATTTCCAGAGTCTTCACCTTCATCATTTCTATTACCTACCTCACAACCATCATTTTCTTCTTCCTCATCCTCAAAGTCATCAACCAATGCTAAATTTTCTGAAGGTTCACCACTGATATTCAGATTCAAGTCAACCACAAAATCATCACACATTCCTGCCATGGGCACAAGTGGTTGAAGAACCTCATCATCATTACCTTCCTCATCCTCAACATTAACATCACTTCTCCTCCCTTCAGTTATCCATTCATCATCAGAATGAATGTCATCAAAGTCATATTCATGAGTTTTCCTTGATTGCTTGCCTTTTAACTTCAGATTGCACATTACAAATGCCAAATCGTTCATCTTCTTTTGGAGCAAGCGATTTCTTCTCTTAGTATGAATCTAAACAAAATAAAAATGCTCAAGTGACACATTCAAATCGTTAACAAAATGAAAAAGCAAAGTAAATTACAATTCTATATCAAATCAAATATATTTACTTACCATCTCAAAAGCACTCCAATTACGTTCACACCCAGAAGAGCTACAACATAAGCTGAGAATCCGAATTGCAAATTTTTGAAGTTCCGGGCATCCATCTCCATAGGCATCCCACCATTCTGCTGGTGGCATTTTGGTTCTTAATGACTTTGCCCCTTCACGGCCAAACATGTCTCTTGCATAATGGAAGTCAGTGAGTTGGAACTCAATTTTGTTTCTCTCCTCAGCATCTTCAACTAATCTTGCTAAGCAATCATACAATCCTTGCTTAATCCCATAATCAGCTTTGAAGTCACGGTTGTAGTGAAAATGGGGATTGAGGTAGTATGCAACTGCATGTAGAGGCCTATGTAATTGAGCTTCCCACCTTTCATTGATGATATTCAATATGGGCTGGTATTTGCAATGATTAATTATAAAGTGAAACATATATATACAAAATTAATAAGTACAAATATAAAGTATTCTATTTACCTTTTTAAAACATTATTGAAGTTCATTTTAATCTTCGCCTTTGCACTTTCCATTGCTTCAAATATGAATCCCATCGCTGGCTTCTCATCAGAATCCACCAAGCGAAGAACTTTAATGAGAGGAGCAGCAGCCCTGAGGCAAGTCACAATGTTCTTCCAGAACATATTATCCATGATACTTTTTGTTACTTCTTTTCCATCTTTGGTAGAAGAAAATCTACTATCTTTCCATTCATTAGAATTAAACATATTGATCAACGCTGCTTTATGCTCATGAATACAACTTATTGTCAAATAAGCTGTGGCAAATCGAGTCACACCTGGCCTAATCAAGTCCCTCCCTTTTGTGAAATTTTTCAACATGCTAATGAGCATTGTTCTTGTGTAAATGTAAGTTGTGATTTTTCTTCCCCTGCTTATGGTTTCTTTATGCAACTCCATTTTTTTTTCAAAATCCTCCAACATCAAGTCTATGCAATGAGCTGCACATGGAGTCCAATATAAGTGTTTCCTCTTCTCCATTAACTTTTGTCCAGCTGCTTTGTAATTTGCAGCATTGTCTGTTATTATTTGCACAACATTCTTCTCTCCCACCTTCTCAACAACTTCATCAAGCATGGCAAACACTTTATCTGTAGTTTTAGATATATGAGATGTATCTAGTGAATATAAAAAAACCGTCCCTTTAGGACTATTGACCAAGAAATTACAAATGGATCGTCTTTTCTTATCAGTCCACCCATCAGACATAATGGAGCAACCCACTTTATCCCACTCTTCCTTAAACTCGTCAAGCATAGCTTGCGTGTTTTTGACCTCCATATTTAAGTACTTTTCTCTAATCTCATGATAGGAAGGAGGCTTAAATCCTTGGCCATATTTTCCTATAATCTCACACGTCTTGGTAAACTCAGGATTTTTTATACAATTAAAAGGAATGGCACTTGTGTGAAAAAACCTTGCCACCTGTTGGCAAGCTTCCTCCCTCAAATCTTTCTTAAACATATTATTAATGGTCGATTGTGAGCTACCAACTCCGCTGCTATTTTTTCTTAAACCTCTCAATAAATTCATTAACTCTTGAGAGTTGGCATGTACTTGGGTACTTTGAGCTTCCTCATCACCAACATCTAACCACTGTTTCTTTCTTTTAAATGATAAAGTTTTAGCCTCAATCACATGTTGTAACATTGTTGCCCTTACATCATCTCCAACACTTACACAAGCTTCAACATCAATTTTAGTACCAGCTAAGTGATGTTTAAACCTATAGATCCCTCCACTCACAACTTTGCCACAATAATTACATTGAACCTTCTTACCATCCCTACCAATATCAATTCCATGTTTCCACCCAATGTCAGTCCTATTACCAGGAAAATTCTTCCTTCCAGCAACTACATTTTTTTGAACTTGAGTAGGGCCACTCCCACTTGCATTTGAAGACATATTTCCTTGCACCAATTAAAAGATATTCTGGAATTCAAAATTTCAGATTATGGCGGAAATACTAGTACACCATAAAATCCCATTGCATTGTAGACAAAATCACACACTGATTAAATAAAATAAAATAAAATAATATTCCAACCTAATGAATCTTTATTCAAGTCATAGGTTGATTAGGTTCTTGCATGTTTCTAGAATAAAAGATAAGTTTTATTACAAGCTGAGCATATAACAGACACAAAATCATCTGGCATATAACACAAAAGCAAGCTGAGCTCCTTAGCATAATTGCAATTTGCAATTTGAGAGAACAACCAAGTTCCTCAAGTTATAAATTCCAGTTAGTTACTTCAAGCATGTTCCATCTCCCAACAGACTAGAGTATGATACTACATCAGTAATACTAATAGTAGCTACCTAGCTAGAACAAAGTCTGCAAGCTGAGTCTTTTGAATTGCAACATCATCAACTTTTCTAATATAGACATTGGCACATTGCAACTAACACATTGGAAACCTTTAGAGTTTTGAATTCCAGCTCTTCTTATCAGTCATCAATCAAACATAAACAATCAAACTCAAACAGATATAGAAGGCGAAGCCAGAGCCAGTAACACTATAAACATGTCACAATAATTGCAGAGGAACTAATCTTATTCTCTGATATGTTGAAACTCAATAACATTAACATGACTAAATCACACAATGATGAAAACGATGATTTGGTCTCAGTCTCATGCTTTCAACTCTCTATTTTCACTCAACTCTCAGCACTGTGCCTCTGATGAAAATGGAAGGGATTACTAGATTAGGGACTTACAAGTTACAATGCAATCTTCAGTGACAGAAGATAGGACGATCTCCGACGAGGCAGTGCAAAACTCCAAATCGTGAATGACTGTGAGTCTGTGATTGTTCAAACCTGGAACCGTTGCTGCGCTGTGATTGTTCGAGTTCGAACTCTGCTGCTGTGAGTCTGTGACCACCGTTTAGCTCGATTGTCTGACCACCGTTGCTCTTTGACTGTGCGATTATCCGACCACTGTGCAGTGCTGCTCTCCAATCCAATGTTGCTGCTCTGTTAGGGCACGAGTTCGCCAAAGTTGAAGGAGAAGAAGGTGAAGTCGTGTCGTGACTCGTGAGTCCTGTGGTAAAGGTAGATCAGATGCAGATTGCAGAACAGCAGTATACACTTTGCCATACGGTGCGTTTTGTTTTAGATGGTTTATTGGGTAATCCATTTGGCAGCTTCGGTTTTGGGCTTCAAAAATGGGCTGACCCGGTTTCTTGTTTTTTTTTTTTTAAAAACAAGCTCAGGTTAAATTGGGCTTGATCCAACTCGGTGGAAACTCGCTAAATCAGCGAGTCAAGCGATTCTGTACGAGTCATGGGCGAGTCTGAGCGAGTCGATGGCGAGTCCGAGTCTACGTCCGAGTCAGATCGTTTTGGTCATATGAAAACGTAAACTCGGCGAGTCAACCGAGTTGACTCGCGAGTTTGACAACCATGATAATACCCATGCACCTACTGTCTGTAAATAAAGTATTTTATAAGTTAAAAAGAAAATTTTCTTTGTGCCCTGATGGGAAAATATAGAATGTATGTGATGGATTAAGAAATAAGAATTAAATCAATTAAAAGAAAATAATAATAAGATTAATAGTGGTTTAAATATAAATTGAGTTTGAGTTTGAGTAAGACTATATGACGAGGCTGGCACAATTGGTCTTAGATGCCTTATGCTTTGATGACGTCTTGGGTTTGAAACTCTTGACCATCCACAGCAAAAATTTTTAAAAATCGCCACGTGTTTCTGTTGGAATTACAATTTGGCCCTTAAAATTTTCTTATCAGTCGCACGCTTCCCTTCTTCATGAGCAGTGCTGTTGACCGAGTTTTAAGAGGAAGAAAATGTGCTTCCTGGAACCTGGCCAACCCATCTTTTTTTCCAGCCAATTTCTGACGTGTTTGGCTAGAAATTTCTTAGGTAGCAACGACAAGCTCACTTCTTCCTTTGTCCAACATTAAGGTTGGAATTTTGGGGTTATTCAGGTGTGATTTGGTAAGGTTTTCTAGAAATTGTGCTGGGATTTTCATTCCTGGATGGATTTTCGGCCAAATCCCCATGGTTTTGGCATCTAACATTGAGTTTTTGGCTTTTGATTATGGCAAAGCTCCATGACAGCGTGAGTAGGGTTCAAGAAGGAAAAGATTCTAAATCTTTAATTACGTGGATTGATTGCCAATAGAAGTCATTAGGAGCTTATTAGTGAGGTAAATATTCCTGCTTTGGTGAAATTTCATCCCTTTCTACTCCATTTTGTTATTAAGAAATTGTGCAGGTGCACTCCTGCTAAAAGTAGCAATTAAGATGAGATTAAATGGGTGATTTTGACTGAGAAAAATGCAATTTATACATGGAAATACATTTTTGTATACTTATATACATAGATGTTGATGTGTGTGCATACGAAGATTAAGAGTTGAATGGTGAAAATGCAATGGCCTATATTACAATGTAAATGATTGAAAAAAGTGAAAGGAGGTTAAATAATGAGTTAGTACTAATTTATATTATTTATTTGCTTACCTATTGTTATAAGAATGAGGAAAAAGATGGAAAACTCTATTTTGAGTATAGGTATGAACTTAGTAAAATAGCTTGATATGAAACCTTATCAATTCAAGACATGGTACTTGATTATTATAAGAAGAAGAAAAAAGAAGAAGATGGGTTCTACTCATTACAAAGAAGGGAAATATGTTGTAATATAATACAAACTACATTGTTTTGTGACCTAGAGATAAAGAATAAGTAAATGGCCTCCAATCAAGTAGAAAATTGGTATGTAACATCATATCATGCTAAGGATATGATTTGGAAAGTTTGGAAATTTTCTGAATTCATTTGATAGGTAATATAACATAAAATAAATGGTGGTACAAGCCCAAATCTCAAAATAAGACAGTCTTGGAAAAACTCTATTGTTGGATGTCCAAAAAAAAGAATTTGTACTGCAGGTTAAAAGCACATATAAGAAGTTAGGTGTCAAATTTACTAAATTTTGAATTGATTTGCTATGTGATATAATGTCCAAATAGTGGTGAATTATAATTATAGGCAAAAATTGGGCAACGAACAAAGTTAACTAAAATGGGTATTTAATGATGGGTCATTTTCCTGAAAGTTGTATGGTGAGAATTTGACATCTAAATCTCTTGGCGCATTGGCTAAAACCAACAAGTATGACAATATAAGTATTATTAAAGATTGAATATTGAAAAGTGCTATGCATGGATTATAAAAGGTAAAATATAGAAGGCTCGTCGTTGACATGTAAATGGTTTATATAGATAGGTTTGCAGTTCTTAATGTTGTTAAGTAAGTTGGAGAAGCCTTAAAGCTTGCAATTAAAGAGTTAGATCACCTTATCTATTTTATAGCAATGGTGTTCTCTTGGAAAGCCTTTTTATAAATTCATAGATTAGTAGAAGGAAGGTTAATTTTTATGTTTAAGTTAAGTGTGTAGGACATCTAATAAGATCTTTAAGTCATTCCTTTATTAAGTCTACTAATTTATCGGCCCTTAACTATGCTAGCAAGGGATTTTGAGCTTAACTATAGTACTGTAATGATCTATTGTGCGAATAAAAAGAATACCGTGCATTTCTTTATTATAGAGACTTACTTTAAGAGTACCTTCCAAGGGTAAAGCGAGAAGTTTAAAATAGCTAGAATTATTCTGTCAACCATAAGTGGTAGCATTCCCAACAGAATTGTATATTACATTTAAATATTGCTTTCAAGGCTTGTGATGACATTTCTTCACATATAGGTTCATTTTACTTATAAACTCCATTCAAAGTAATCAACATGAATTTAAAAGGAATATAATTTATTTTCTTTTTCTTTTCTGAATGAAAGTTGATTAATTGAATCCATGCATGGGAATGAATATTCAAGATACATAGAGCGAGTATTGTCTTGATTGAAATATTGAAAATTTGTATTCTAACAGTGTTGATATTGAAAGAAGAAAACTTATGCACAATGCTTTCCTTAGGTTTAGGGAGGACTAGTATAGGATGGATGATTTAGCGTAAGCTTGCGACTCAACCATTTAGTTAATTTACCCCAAGGGCTATGTGCCATCGATTGACAGTGATTACCTTAAGGGCTATGTGCTCTCAATCAATATTGATTACTGCGAGGGCTATATGCTCTTGACTGATAATGATAATCCATGAGCCAGAAGTCCATGATTATTGTTTCATGTCCTTAATAGTCCTCCCTGGCATATGGTTTCCAATTCAACCATTTTGCATGTTAAAAGTAAGGTTTTTAAATGTCTTTTAGCATGACTAATACAAATTTGGTAACATGTAGTATTCTACACTCACAGATACTGTTTTAAAGTCTCTCATATGGTTATAACTTCATGGGCTAGGTGCCTACGACAAACGATTTATGTCTCGTGATAGTCCTCATAGTTATTATTTATGGTTTTAAATAAATTGTTTTCTTGCCTTCAATGTTTAACAAAAGCTTTAGCTACTACTTTTCCAAAGCTTATGAAAGCTTTGATAGTTTAAGAAGTTTCTCAGTAAATGTTATGTACAATTATTGCTTTTGAGTTGTTATAGTGACAAATCTTACCTCTATCAGGTTCATTACTTAATTGTTTTCTTAAATTCCCTCTTTATTGTTAAATTATGCCATTATATCTTTCTGGGATGCTACCTACTTTACTGTTATAGATGGTATTATAGAGCAACCTCAGGAGTTTGAAGATAGATATAGATTGTTGCTAGTGAGGTTCACTTTGATCCGCAGGGCTGAATTCCCCTTTTCATTCATTTTTGTGTATATTGATGGTGTTTATATTGATGGGTGTATATATAATTTAAATGTATCCTATGTGACCATAGGTAAGGTCTCACATCCTTCCATTTGATGTATAGTGATGGTTTTATTATGAGAGCTGAGCTTTCTTAAAATTATTGGTATTTGGCTAACAGGTAACTATAAAAATTTCAGAAAGTCCCAATTTTAAAATAAACTTTGTCGAAATGTTTATTGAATCTAAGTCTGGTGTTACATAGTTTATTGACATTAGCAATTAAGTTTAGGCTTGCAAAAGTGGGGTTTCCCTTATTTTCTACATCAGTCTCACTCCAAGTTTTAGGGAGTGACACCAATAACCAATATAATGTATATTATTGACTTTGACCATTGACTTCTATTTTAATTTGAAAAGCTCTTTTATCTTCAACCATATGGAAGAAAATGAAGACAAATCCCAACCTCATATAGAAGAATACGATGGGTAACTTTCATCTTCTCTCACACTTTAAGTTTTTAAATTTTAACTCCACTTGCAAAATATTTGAAATTGAACCTCAAGAAACTTCTCTTGCCACTGACATTAATTTCCTTTTCTTTCATTTTTTATGAAAGATTTTAAACATTTAAAAAGAAGAAAAAAGAAAAGATGTTTTACTTCAGAAAGAGCTTTCTTTCCTTTCTTCCTCCCTTTTCCTTGTTTCTATCATTTGTATATTTGCTTCTAATTATACCCTAAACCTATTGTAGAGAACTATTTATAGGTGGTATAGCTAGAGGGAATGGTCAGTTCTTTGTCATACCCAATGCCAATCCCACTTGTGTTGTAAATTTCATTAATTGTTATATGTTAGTTTCTTACCCTTGGGATTACGTTTGGTTTGCAACCCAAGTTATTGAGCATTATAGGAAATATGGTGAGATTACCAAGTCTTTTATAGTGATGGGGAGGCCTGGGAATTGTTGAGGATATGGGTTTATAACCTATGCTAATCTTTCTAGGGCTGATAAAGTGATTAAAGACACTTATATTATTATTGGCAACCAAGCAAGACTTTTGTTGTAGCATTAACATGTAGTCATTAGTTTGTTGGATCTTATAGTTATGAGATTATTAAAAAATAATAATAACTAAATGAATTCAATAAGGTTATTATATGTTTAAGTTGGGGGAGTACCAAACTTGTATGGATTTTAAGAATAACATTATAAAAATAAAATAGAATTTTATGAACTAAAATGAAGGGAAAAAAATAGTATTCAAGGTACAAATTATAATTATTATTTATTTTTAAGGACTAAAATGAAAAGAAAAATATTTTTAGAGATAAAAATGTAATTTTAATCATTGCATAGTAACTGTTGGCAAAATATGTTTTTGCACAAATTGTCAACAAAGTGTTTGGTTACTATTTGGACAGTACTAAACAGTAACTTGTATAGTAATTTGAAAATTTCTATAAATAACACAAATATTTCTTAGTTTTCTCATTCAAATGGGAGAGAAAAGAAGAGAAAGAGAGTTTTGTAAGAAATTCATATTTGTACTTGTATGAAAGGTATATTTGTGAATATCTCTTCAATCGGGGTTGTGTTGTGGGAATAGAGGATCTCCACTATTGATCCTTATCGGTGAACTTTTCATTTTATCGAATATCATTTTTTTTTTTTATCTAACTTTCAATTGCCTTATTCCATGCTCTACGTCTTATAGGGAAATAAATCTATGTTCTTTTAAAATTTTCAATTGAGTATATATGATCTTATATGTATAGTTATAAATGATATTATTAAATTATATGAATTATTGCTATTATGAAAGGCACTCGATATATGAGGAAGTGCAAAGTGAAGGTTATATTATATTATATTGTATAAATTAAAAGTATTATATGAAAGGATAAAGACTATGGTAAAACTCTTAATTATAATTGCTCATTTACTTTACTTTCATGTTTCATGTTGGCATTTTATTTAAGTTTATTTTCTGTAATTGTTACATTATTTATTTTTCATTTTAATCCTTTATATTATTATCACTTCTCTCCTCACCACTCTTTATTTTATTTTATTTTATCTTCAAAATTATTTTTTATTTAAATTATTTTATGGTAACAAATATGTTTAAATAACATTATTTATTTATGTATCTTATTTACATAACTTATTTATATTCAATGGATTTTATAATTTAAAAGATAGATAAGAATTCATATAAGAACCCCGTAGCCGTTAACGGGGGTAACAACCTTGGTGTGCCTTGTTGAAATGGATTATTGAGATGTATCTGGTTAAAGGATACGGGTATAAATTATTAAGATGTATCCAGTGAAGGGATATAGATATGAGATATTAAGATGTATCTGGTGAAGAGATACAGGTACAAGATATTGAGACATATCCGGTGAAAGGATACAATATGAATTGTTAAAATATATTTGGTAAAGAAATATGAGTATGATGATATTCCTTGATACCAACTTTTTACAAAATCATAAAATTTAGAAATGAGGGTTTTTATTTTATTGAAAATTATTTCTTTACTTAAAATAAATGTTTGTTAAAGACTGTAAGGCCTTTATTATTTTTCCTTCAGCTTACTTTGTAATCTATACATTCACTAAGTTAGTGGTTAACTTACGTCTCTCTTTAACACTTTACATATTAGTAAGTGATAAAGTAAATTGAGACTTTCATGTCACTAAAAAAATTTTAATGTGTCATTTTGGGTTAATCATCATGTATGTCTGACTCCAAGATTATGGCTACTAGATGTAGGGTTGTTTTAGATTTATAAATATTGTAAAGTATTGTAAGCCTTGTGAGAGTTATTCTCATACTATACTAAATGTATAATTTGAGAGATTTTTAAATTGGTTTATTGATTATCATTATGATATTATTAAAATATGATTGGTTGTATAACTTTGGAAAACATTGAATTTTAGATAGGTGTTGTCAGATTTTAGACAACGTCTAAGAAATTTCTTTGAATTTTATTTTAAAAGTGCATTTAATGTGTTTTATTGATATATTATGGACTTTGTAAGAATGTTTTAGGCTTGTTAGGTTAGGTTAGATTAGACTATGCACTGGTCATGACCAACAATTTTGGGTCCTGACAGCTTGGCTACCCTTACCTTGAGGCCAAAGGTTTGAACCTATGCTCTCCACCCCTTATATTTCAGCGAAAGGCATCCTTATCTTTGTTTGTGGTCTAGTAGTAGTGTGTGAGGATTTTTTTAGCGAAATCTGGTGTGATTTCTCTCAAATTTTCTTGGAGATTTTGATTATTATCATTATTTCGACCCATCCCTCTTATATTTCGACTTCATCATCATGTTTTTTAGCTATAATTTTTTTAACTCCTATGGTAGTTTTATTAGGGTTAGTTTGGGACCAATACTAATTTGTTTACATAATTTTGGCTTATAATTGATTTATGTGAAGAAGGGAATTAATTCTAAGAGTTGGATTATTAGGGTAATTTTTTTATAATGATATTTCATTGTTACCCATTCATAGAATCATTTAGAACGTATGAAAGATTTGAGTTGTGATAAATTGGGGTTCAAATTGAGTAGTTGGAAATAAGAATTATAAAATGTGTAGATGAGAATAAATTGGTGAATGTTGTATTCGTAAAAAATTAGTGATGTATATGAAGAAAAGAATAGTAAAATGAAATAAGGCTATGACATAAGTTTTAGGTAGAAAAGCAAGGAAATATAGAAAGGGATTGAGTATTGAAATGATGTTTTCTCTATGTATTTTGAGATGTGTTGATGAGAATAATAAGCTAAGGAAAGAGAATTTGCTTTGATAATGTAAGTGCTTATTACGGGTAAGTCTTGGTTACTAGAAAAGTGAAAGACACCATAAAGTTTGAATTAAAGGCTTAGATTATCATAAATTATTTTATAATGACGATGCTGTTAGGCCACTTACCTTGAGTAAGCGAAGGTTAGTAAAGTGAAGTTAACTTTGTGCTTAAGCTAATTGTATAGGATATTGAATAGGACTTATAAGTTATTTTTGTTATCCATGTTAAGTTTTCCCCATTGTGGATTAAATTAAGAGATAAGATAATGAAACTGGATAAAATGAGTAATGATGATTGTATGAGTTAAGGGCACTTTGCATTTTTATGTTATAGGGACTTATCTTGAGAAATCTTCCCTAACATAGGAGAGAAGCCAAGATTAATTAGAATACTTCACCAACTAGGTGAACAGTAGTAGTCCCAACAGTGTTAAATGTCACATATTTATTGTTTATTACTTTATAGGCTTGTATTGGGATTTCACTCATTATAATCCTTATATTGCTTAGCGAATAGCTTTAAAAGATTTAAATAGCTCTCTTAAACCAATTATAAAGCACATTACACAATTATGAAAGAGGAAACATTATAGCATGAATGAGATACAATACAATGTACTGACTGGCATATTATTATGAAATGACATCCAAGTAAAATAATCAATTCAATTATAATAAGAACTAGCATTAGATTGATGAGATAGCCTGAACTTGAGCCTAACGACCATCTGGGTTAGCTTACCCCAAGGGTTGTGTGCCCTTAACTGATGACTATAAGTCCTTGAAGGTTGTGTACCCTTAACCGATATTGATCACCCATGGAAGCAAGTTCATGACTGTTATTTTTATATTATACAGTTTTATTTCTTTTCTCATATGTAAATAGCACAGATTTTATGATTTCATTAAAGCAAGAATTTGAATGTTATTTAATGTAATACTTGACAATTTTATGGATGATGTGATAGGGATGAAATTGTTATAACAGAAATTCATTGTGGAATAGCTCATGTGTAATATGACGTACTTAATGGTACTAATATTTGCTATGTTTTTTGGATGCTATTTGTTTATTTTCTCTATTTTTAGATAAACATCCAAAGCAGCCCCCAAAGCATGAGGGTTGAAGAGAACTTTACCCACATCACTAGTGTCAAGATCCCTTATCTTGTTGGGTAATTTATTTGTATTATTGTAGTAAGGAGAATCGTCATGTATATTATATATATAAGTACAGATGACCATAGGCAGGTCCCCCACTCCCCATTTTGTTATAAATTTATAGGTTATTTTGTTATAATGAGAGTTGATATCTCTTTACTGGATTGTAATTGACTGACAAATATTTGTAGAAATTTCAATAAGTCTCATTTATAAGAGAGACTCTGCCAAAAATTTTATAAAAATTATGTTGATAAACTTGATATTTAAAGTTGCTCTTTAGATATATATTTATATATCAAATGCATATATGTTATGTTTTAATTTTGATAAATCAGATAAGTGTAAAATGACTGTCCACTTGTAGAAATAAGGTTATTCTCGTTATCTATACCAATTAGGTTCTAAAAATAAGGGTGTGACACATGACATGTTTAACATGGAATAAAACACCTATAGAAAGTGCCCATGAAAGTCCCTATTTTAAGTGCTTAATAGCTAATAGAAAGGATAGGCATTCATTTTGAAGTCATATACATTGAAGTTTTCTCGGAATGAGAAAGCCTTCTTAGACTCCACCTGTACACCAATCAATCACTCACATTTGCCGTAGTTGGACTTGTCCTAAAAAAAAGACTTGCCTTGTCCTTCAGAATTGATTAAAAATGTATTTTTCAAATAATAATTTTGAATATATATTTATTTCAATAAATGGGCTGCAATAAATAAATTACCCCTTATTTTGGCTGCTATATATGGATTTTCATTAGAGAAGCACTTTAACAATAACTGCAATGTGTGCGGATAAATTAAGAGAGTTCGTCAAGCCATATGGAGAGGTCAAAAGTCACAAAATAATACGAGACCCTATTACTTGACTTTCTCGTGGCTATGGGTTTATATCCTTCGCCTCTGAGAAAACTGCTGAAGAACTTTTTAGCTAAAAGGGACCAGATTCAGTTTGCGGGTACCGAGGTAAGGACTTGTCTATTTTAAAAAGAATGCATATAAAATGAATTAAGTTGACGTAAAAATTTAAATATAGGTAAACTTTTTATAAAATTTAAATTGTCGAATAAAAATTTGATGATTTAAATTTAAAAAGTTATTAAAAATTATTTAATATTTATTAAAATATAAATTATTGAATAAAATTTTAATGACGTAAATATCTTCATTATAAAGAATTTAAATTTTTATATAAGATTTTAATGCATGTATACTTTTGATCTATCATTTGTCTGGTGTACTTTCTCGTGGACCTTTATATTTATCGGCTTCTTGAATGTGTTTGATACATGTGTACAGTTTTTATAACAATTTTGCATCTAGCATATTGACAAATTAGATGCTTGATATTTATTTTTTAAGAAAAGAAGAATTCCCCTTGCATTATTGTGTTTTCATTATTTCATAAGCCTACCAATTTAGTTAATAGCAATGTTTTAAAATTTAAATCAGTCATTGTTTTTTTATTTAAAAAAATAAAAGAGCTGTACTGTTCAAAAGTTAGTGGTCGGACCAATTGAATCAGAACTTTTATAGAATTTATATTTGTTTAAATTAATAAAATATATATAACACTCTATTCTTGTTAATAAATTATGTATTAATAATAGTTATATGAATAAGTTGAATAATTTTAAATTATTTTAAAAACATAATTAAACTTTAGAAAATAAATATATAAAAGACAAATAATAAATATAAATGAAACTTTTGCTATGTTATATATGTTATGTTAAATAAGTATATAATTTTTTTGTTAAAATATTTTTTATTCTTTAGTTAATATGTTAATTCGAAGTTATATGTCAGAGATAAGCTGGCTGATGTGGTAGCATGTTCACCTTCTCTATATATTAGGGATTCTAAGCTAACATGACCTTTTTTCAACATGTGAACGAAGAAACTTGACCTTTTCTCATCCATCAAAATATGCTCCATTAATTAAAATGCAAAATTTTCAACTTTCCTCTGTAGGTGCACATCAAACGAGCTCAGCTAAAGAAAACAAAAGCAAACCCTCCACCTGCGTCTTCATATGGTTTCGGAGACAATTGGTCAGATGGTGCTTATGGTGGCTATGGAAGTGAATATGGTGGTGCTTACGGTGGCTATGGAAGTGAATATGGTAGTGCTTATGGTGGATATGGTGGGGTTTGCGGTGGCTATGGAAGTGGATATGGTGGTGCTTACGGTGGCTATGGAGGTAAATACAGTGGTTCCATGGAGGTGGATGAAGGATTTCATGCCGATGCATATGGTTCCTTTAATGGACGCGGTGAAAACGACGGTGGTGGGGCCTCTTATATGTTGGGGCCATGTGGGTCCAGATCCCCTCATTCCCTCCTGTTATTGCCTCCCGTAAAGCCAAAACACACCGTTTTGGCTCTTTTTCTTTTTAAATCTTTTCCATGGCAAAGCAACTGCATTGTTTTTTATAACTAAACCCACGGATAGATTAAGAACCATGCAAACATCAGGAACACCCATATGGCTTCTTCCCTCTGTTAGGTATACCAGATGGTGCCGAGGGGGAGTTCTCAGGCTGCCGCCGTTGTGTGCACTATCAACTACGCCAACCAATCTTGTTGGTGGAGGCTTCTCCAGTAAGGAATTGCAGTGGGTTGCTACAATCGAGTGGAAGGAGAAATCCAATTTTTGTCATTCAAATATATAGATTTTTTGTTTGATAATCCTGTTCTGTTTTAGTGAATCCTTTAATTTTGAGATTCACATATGTTGTGTAGATATGCTACCATATTATGAAAAGCCGAGGTTGGTTCTGTTTTTGAGATTACCTGCTATATAGATTCGTATGTATTATCAATTTTGAGATTCAGAATACTATTCCATTTTTTGCATATTACCTACATGTTTGCCAAATTTTATTGTGTAATGTTATATAATTAATTTGACTGATAGCCAAGGTTGGGTCAAATTGAGGCATATTGCATGTTATAATCTTGTTCCTTTTTTGTAGATTACTTGCATGTTTGCTAAATTTTTTTATGTAATGTTATCTAATTAATTTGACTAATAATTTCTCTATTTATGGAATGAATCATTGCCATTGTTTAGGGAAATGTTAATTTTAGTTGTGGGATGCAATTAGGAGAATTAGACATGACATATTGGTATGCTATTGTTCTTCAATGTTGGAATTGTGCTACTATTGGTATGCTAGTCTTGCATAAGACATGAGTGATACTTTTCAGGTGCCTAATGTAGAATTAGAAATGTAGTTAGCTAGTTTCCTTTGGTGGTCATGAAAGGCTAGAATTCAAGAGGTTTGTCACTTTACATTTTCTACTCAGTACAATGAAATTTTTGGCAGTTATGCTCTGTAGGCAGCTAACCCCCAATTAAATTTCTGTCCAATTGCTCATATTGACAGGTAACTATAGTCTCCTTGCAATATGGTAATTGGTCATTGTAGTGTATATATTATCCTAGCAGGCCTTGCATTTCTATATTATAGCTGGATTCTTCTTAGTTGGCTAGTTTCCTTAGTTGCATGATTATTCCTTCATATACTGATGAATATATTATGCTGCACAGATGTGCCATTGGAGAATAATGGATGTTGCATGGTACAAATTGGCCATTGAATTGTATAGCCTTACATTTCTATATTATAGCTGGAACTGTAGATAGTAATGGCTTCATTTTGTCATTGGCTGGTAGCAGGCCTTGCATCTATACATGTTTAATATTTGATATATTGAAAACTTGACATTGGCTAGTAGTCGAATGATTCTTCCTTAAGACACTAATGACTATATTATGCTGCTAAGATGTGCTAGTTGAATGGCATCATTACATTCCAAGGTTATTCTGTTTAGCTTGGTAAATTCTTTCTCACTCAACTTAGGGTAGTTACTGCTTACTTGAACATGACATTTTTACTCCTTATCTAACTAACATGACTACAAAAAATGTTGAAAGGTGTTATATAGTTAGGAATAAAAAAGAATTAAGCTTGAAGAACCAAGAATAACACACCAGGGGGAAGAGTAAAGGCCACAAAAGCACAATGTGAACAAGGTTAAAACAACTAAGACCAATTTGAATAAACCAGAGCATCATAGTCTAAGGGGAATAATGTCAGAGCAATAAGAACACACTGGTTAAGTAAAGAAAAACACACTAGTAGGAATAGGATCAAAGATGGCATCATGTAATGTAATCTGTTGTACAGTCATAGTAATTTGTAATTGTAATGCAATGCTACTGTAACTATTAGAATAGGTGATGTTACTTTACTAAGATACTACCTAAATAATGTATTTGTATTTCATCAGTGAAAAGTAATACATATGAGTTTGTTCATTACATCTTTGCACAATGTTGAGAAAAGCTCAATGGTTAAAAAAATACATGTGTCATTTACCTATAACTATAACTTATACTAGTGTTGAATAAACCCAAAATATGCAATTGTTAAGAATCCGTAACAAAGTGAAGGACGAAACTTAACCCAAAAATGAACTACTGTCAGTGTATGGTTATCTCAAAAAATGTTGAAGGTGTGCAACTAACTTTACATGTCTTTATCTTTGAGTGATTGCATAGGAATCTCCAATGGCTCCTAAAATCAACATGAAGACAAAAGTAACTAAGTGAGAACTAGATACCGAACTCACATAAATGTATCTTGTAGTACAAATACCATTAAAAATCTTGTAAAAATAAAGTGATTCTCATTTCTTCGATGGTTATCATAAGATGCAAGAGGTGTTGAGCATGACACTTGACATGATAACAAACTAGACGAGCCATTACCCTACAAGAAATATTGTTATAGTTATTTAGAAAGAATCAAAGCAACAACTTTGTGAATGGATAAATACAAAAGTATACGTACCTGATATGGTGGATACTGTAAAGTGGTAATGGTCGAAATCTTTCTTTTCTAAGAAAGCTAAAGCTCGACCCAACTTTTTGGACGTTTTCAGCTCATGAGTCTAACTCTTATCTTCAATCCCCTTACTTGACCTACATTATCGCATTTTGAGGTAATGGACTTATTGGTTTCCTCACTATGAATCTGATGACCTAGACAAATACCCATCATTTGTCTATACAAGTCATCCATCCTTTTAGCCACAAGAGAGTGCAATTCTTCACATAAAGCCAAGTTAGAAGCTAATCTAATAACCTTATAGCATATTTGCCTGTACCACCTTGAGCTCTCCAACTTAGGGTCTCTCTTAACCTCATTTCCCCTTACATCATGCATGATACAATTACGTGCATTCTTTGTCCATCACATTAAGATATAGTGATCAAGCAAATTTTTAACTTTTAACACAACGAAAATTTTTAAGACATGGCTACATAATATCCCATATGTCTCAAACTTCTTGTGAGTACAAGTAACAAACTTCTGAATAGGATCAAATAAGACCTACCATTTACCTTCCTGGTTAGCCATGGATAAAACATATACTCTTACAGGTTGATCCTCCTTTCTCTGCCAAATTTAAACAACAAATAGTAAGTCAAACTCTTGTTGGAACAAGGTGGAAATTTTGTGTGTGTAGATTTGTGCAACTTGATTTAAAATGGACGAATGTTAGTAACTTAATCGTTGAAGCTTATGATGAGCATCGTTCTCTGCCTTCAACTCATTATACCGTTTTTCTTCCACTACTCGATCAAAAAGTTTGAAAAACTGTGTAATGTTCACATTCAGTTTCATAGACACCTTGAAATTGGAATTCAAGCTCTCGCTCAATTACTTGCTTCGCATGCCTAATTTGAATGCTTGTTTCATATAACACACAACCCATTTTTCGCGTAGTGTGTATATAGACTTCAACCAAGTATTCTCCTGAACATTATGGTCCAACAACATTTTTTCCCAAGTTGCCTCAAAATAGCCTTCATTTTCATACTGGTACATGCATTTCTTAAAATCAATTAAGAAATGAGATCCATATTTTATCACATTACTAAGATATTTGATCCCATTTCGCATCAAGTGCCACATACAAAGACTATGGTAAGTCTTTGGCATCACCTCACCTGCAAGAAACTTGACTTAGAAAACTAGACATTGGTATTTAATATTACTACATCCATGCATCGTACTAAAACTAAATGCTCACCTAACGCTTTTGACATTGCTTAGTTCTTATTAGTAAAAATTGCCTATGGTTTTTTGTTCTCGTGGGCTTCTTAAAATGTCTCGAACAACTACTTAAATAAATCAGTTGTTACATCGTACATTAATGCTACTCCAAACACAATTGTCTGCCTATAGTGGTTGAACCCAGAGAACAATGTAAGCGGTCTTTATGCACAATTCGTACAATAAGTTGTATCAAGTGAGACCACATCATCGAAATATCCATAGTCCACAATCATGCGCGTATCTGCCTAAAACACATTTGTTATCTGCTCATCCATATCCATTTGATAGGCATGGCAAAATGAAGGGTTATCCAACAATTGTTGCTGAAAGTATTGCAGTAGACAACCTACTTCTCTGTAAACCATTTTATGTTGTCATTTAAACAGCAAATAGTTCTTGGCATCTAATTAAGTAAAGCCAAGGTTGGATCTACCTCTAACATGTGTGTTCATCAACTGAAATGTAGCTTTTTGCAATAATCCTAAGTCCTTAACTAATTCAATCTTATAGGCTTAAACTGAATATATGTCACAATGGGAAGCCAATATATGTGTCATCTTTGAAAGTTGAAGAAGGTGATTATGGCTGTCCACAAACTCATTAACTATCAATTTTCCCCTCCTCGATGCAAAAGTCATTCTAACTTTACAATTCTCTTATATTCAAGTCTATGATTTGTAGTTAGAATGTTTCTCTTGTCTACCTTCCAAATACCCTCCTTACAACAAACAAACTTATAAGACGTCATAGTTCTATCTTTCTTATTCCTATTAAATTATTGGTTTTATACTCCAAATCCTATTCAAAAACCATAGTTACTCCAAACTTGCCAAGTTGTATCTGCATTTTCAAATTCCATACAAACTGCAAGCTTACCTACAACTTCAACGTCGTCCTCATTAGTCAAATTAGTATTAGAGGTACCTAATTCCCTGGAATTCATCAATCAAAATAGATTTAGAATATCCTACCATGTTAGTCAATTTTTTCATTCATGATTATATACTTACATTGCTTGGGTTGCCATCACTTTCCAAGTCCCCCAACCTTATACAGATGTCCTTATGAGACTTTCACCTATAAAAGCAATATATGAGCATAAATGAAAACATCATTACACAATTTATGTAAAACCAAACCCTATCCAATATCAATGTCTAGCTCTGGTATTTTGAAAACAAAAATAAAACAAAAAGTCCACATTCATAAACTAGGCTAGTTTCAAAACCAATTTATTTTCATCCAAAATTTTACATAAGTGTGGTCTTCCTTGTCCCCTCTTCTCTATATTTAATCCCCCACATGTCTTAGGTGGTTTTTTTTGTCCTCCTTTTTTTCAAGCACATTCAGGTGAACTCTTCCATTTTCTTCCTTCTGAAAAACTACTATTTCATTGAGTGCACAGTAACGAAAATGCATATACATAGTACCAAAAACCCAATGTTCCATATGTGTTTACGTCTCCTGCAAATCCACTAACCTCAAATATGGTAGATAACCATCAGAATGGAATGAACCTATGTTGCTTACTGCTATTGAAGCACCATGAAACCAACCCTCTTTCACAAAATCACAGCTTCAATATGGGTAGTATCAGGCACCGAAAACAAAGCACTCACACACCTACCATGAAGTGCCTCAATAATCCTCTCCCTCGTGCAACAAATTCGTCCACAGTAAACAACACAATCTCCCTCTCATTCCTACATCAGAAGGTTGCCATTTTCATGTGAACTTGGTGCCAAATGACATGCTGCAATGGAGGAGGAAGAAGAAGCCTCATATCCCTGCAAAATGACATCGTCCAGCTTGCTTGAACCAAATAAAAAAAAAAAAAAAAAGGCCAAACAACATTGTTTGATGCGAGAGGTAGATTTTGAAAAGTTTTAGTTGAAATGCACTGTTTCACTTAATGAAATGGTGTGTTTTGACTATTTGTATAAAAAAAATAGTGAAATGATGACGTTTTGGCCAAGAAAAAGTTTTTTAAAATAAATATTAGGCCAACGTTTTGGCCAAGCGATTTGGTGGCCTCATTTCAGCCACACGATGCATCCAACGGCTAAGACATTTTGTTAGAGGCAATCACGAGAGGAATCCATTGGAGGCAATATGAACACAGGGCCATGTAGGTGTATGTAGGATATCATGTTGGTTTAGAACACCATACAGAAGTTTTAGAGCTATTGACATGTATATATATATGTGTGTGTGTGTGTGTGTGAGTGTGTGTGAGAGTGAGTTTTAGAACATCAAACAGAATTTTTAAAGCTGCAAATTGTGCAAAAGCTGTATGTACAGCCTTATTCATATCACAAGTTATATAGTTCATCATTTGAATTGATCACTAGTACTGCTGACAAAATTTTTTGGTTTTTTTCCTTTATACCTTTAATTTAATCTTCATTATTCAAAATTTGTAATTATAATTTATCCTTATTTAATTCTAGTTGAATTCATCTTATACCATGCTAAAATCTTAATGGTGATAGTAACATTTGAAAGTATCAATGCTTGGAGATTCTGTAACCAATAAAAATTCATCCTGGCTTAGTAATATTGAACATTCAGGAGAAAAAAATAGTCAAGGCAGATCAAATATATGATCTTAATATATAAAATGTAATGTAACCTTACTATGTTAAAAATATGCATAAATTACATTAACTTCTTCTAACTAAGGTACTTAATTAAGCACCTCTTATTTAAAAAAAAATTATATCTGGTTTTTAAAAATTTATTTTTTATCGATGAAATTAACTTTTTATATAATTCATTTTACTCTCAAACATAAAATTATTTACTTATTTTAATTATTATATTAAATGATAATATAATAATAATTATGAATCAAAATTTTAAATTATTTGTATGTAGTCGTTGAATCAAATTTTAAAAATTTTAATTTTAATTTTTAAACTTTAAATACATATGGTCAGATCTTACAATTAATTTACCCTACTACAGATAAAATACTACGACAGATCTAGACTCGAGAGCGGCAAAGAATTTGGGTTTTCATTTGCTTGCTTAACTTACTCAAATCATTAATTATTTGAATATATTGATATTATACATACATTAGATGATTAGTTACACCATACGAGTGTTTTTTTTTTTTAATTTCATATGTACATGATACTTGTCTAAATATACAGTTAAATCATTCTATTCACAAATTACATATTAGTCTAATATATAATCAATTATATATTTTATACATACAAATAAATTAATTACAACTAATTAACCATCTAAAAAATGTTTCCACCGATCGATAAATGATGACAACATCATTTTCTTTTGCATCGGTAATCAAATAAATTATTACCTGCATTTGCTTGCTCACTTAACGTCCGCTGTGTCCGTTAGGAGTTAGTTCTTCCGTTTGCTTCTTTGGCTCTCTTGTATACCAAAGAAAGAATGCAAGAAGTACTGTTGTATTAATAATAGTGAACTAGCATGCAAGATCATATAAATCGTATACTGTTGGCTACAAAAAAAAAAGAATTAAGTCGTATATTTAGTCTACTATGATAGATAGTTGAATATATAGTATACAATGAATGACAAACTTCATTTCGAAACAACTAATTCATATATAAAAGAATAAATACATTAATTAAAATGTAGGAAACAATATTTTTCAAAGAGCAAATTGCGTGTGTGTATATATATACTCGCTGCCCCAGAGGCAAACAGTACAAGAATAAAAGCAACGTCCATTACCGACTTCGACCACTCACTTCAGTTAGCTTCTTCTATCTTCAACCATGGAAGGCCAGTCCCAACCTCCTACGGGCGAATCCAATCCTGGGTATAATTTTCATATTCTTTTCACTCTTTGATTTTCTAAATTATGAGTATGACTCCTCCATTTGCAGAAAATTTGAATTTGAACGTCAAGAAATTAAGCTTGACACTGGCATTTCTTTTCTTTCCTTTTCTTTTTTCTATGAAATGAAAGAGAGAAGAAGAAGATTAAAAATAAAAGATGTTCTATTTCAGAAATAGCTATCTTTCTTTCTTTCCTTTCTCTTCTGCTGTTATTTGTAGATTCAATTCTAATTCACCCAACCCCAAATGGCAGAGAACTATTTATATCTGGCATACCGGAAAACACGACACAGGGTTAGTTCTTTGTCATACATACCCAGCGCCAATCCCACTTCTGCTGTAGATTTCATTGTTGTATATGTTAATCAATATTATCCTTGGATTGCAGCTGAATTTATGTCGTACTTTAGTCGTTATGGCGATATCACGAAGTCTTATATAGTGTCGAAGAACGTTGGGATTTCTCGAGGATATGGGTATCTAACCTATGCTGATCCTTCTGTTGCCGATAAAGTCATTAAGGAGGACAATCATATGATCAAGTCCGAACAAGTAAGACTGGTTGTAACATTATATTAGAGTGCAATCATTACTTTGCCAAATCTTATAATAATTCTGAGATCATTTAGGTTACGGTTCGACGGGCAATACCATGGAGAACAAAAAAGATTTTTGTTGGTGGACTTCATGAAGCCATGACAGAAGGTTGGTTTTCGCTACAATGAAATCTAGTTTTTTGCTGTTTGAGTACGTGTATACGTACCAGTCAAAGACACATATATATACATATGGAACATGCATCAAATAATAAATTTAAATATAGTTTTATTTCCATAAATGACCTCTTATTTTGGCTGCTTAGAGAAGGACTTAACAATTGCTGCAATGTGCAGTTGAATTTAGAGACCTCTTCAGGAAGCATGGAAACGTCATAGAATCCGAAATAATACGAGACCATGTTACCGGCTGTTCTCGTCGCTATGGGTTTATAACCTTCGATTCTGAGCAAACTGTTGAACGACTTATTGCTAATCATGGGTACACGCTTCGGTATAAGAAAAGTAAGGTAAGGACTTCTTTATTCTAAAAAGAAAGTATCTTGCTTGTATTGTACTGACGAGACTTTACCTCCGACTAACTTCCATATCTGTGCTGGCTGATGACTTCAATATAATTGTCTCTTCGATGGATGCACTTTTCCCATGGGTCTTTTGAACGTGTTTGATGTATGTGTACATTTTTTTTATAAAAATATCGGCAAATTAGATGCTTGATATATGGAGAAAATCAAAACATAACTATTTTTTAGTTTTTTTTTTTTAAAGAATTTCCTTATATTATATATCGTGTTTTCATTATATCATAGGCCTGTCAATATAGTTAGCAGCAATGTTTTAGAAAGTAGAACAGTCATTGAATTAGAAAAGGAGTAAAACACCTTTTTCCCTTACTTATTTTTAATTCGGTCCTTTATTAATTTTTATTTTTAATTTAATCATTTAATCTTAATGAAAATTCGACTCAATGTACTAATGTTCAAATAAATGAAGGACCCAATTGATTATAAAAATTATTGTGGGAGACTAAATTGAAAATAAAATGATAAATAAGGAATCAAATTAATAATGACGATAAAAGTAAGGGACCAAAATAATATTTTACTAATAAGAAAATATATTGATTTACAATTTAGTGCTCGCATTACATTCTAATCATCAGAATTTTCATATATAAAGTTTATATTTGTGTATAACATTTTTTCTTACTTAATAAGATATTAATAATAGCAATATGAATAAGTTGTACAAATATTATTTAAAATTCGTAAATTAGAGGAAATGAATATTAAATATAAATGAAAATAATGTTATGTTATCTAAATAATTATTAAAATTTTGTGTTAAAATAGTTTTCATTCTTTAGTTATATTATAAATATGTTAATATGAAAATAAGTCATAAGTTGGCTAAAGTGGTAGATGTTATCCTTCTCTATTAGGGATTATAGTTCTATAACTATTCTTTATAGAGGTCTGACTGCAATATTCTAGCCACGGCTACAGTACTGGCTAAAGTAATATATTAACAACACGAGTTTAATTCAATATGTAAACGATATGCTCCATTGAAATGCAAATTTTTCAATTAAGGAAGCTTCCTTTGTAGTTGGGGATCAGGAAGTATGAGCCTTGGAGATCAAAACAGAATCGTCCCCCTCCATCTTCACATGCTAGTGCTGCAACTGTTGGAAGCAATCAGTCAGGCGGTGCTAGTGGTGACGATGGAAGGGGATACGGTGGTGCTTACGGTGGCTATGAAGGGAGATACAGTGGTGTCGTTGCCGTGGCGGCCTATGCAGCATACCCGGGTGTCTGCGTTGGGCACGATGGTCCATATAGCAGAGGATATCTTCTTGTTCCGTGTGGTGTTACACTGATGCCTACGGAATCTGCTATAACTTATAGCAGTGGTGGCGGCTATGGTTCCTTCTATGGGAGTGCATATGGTGGACACGGTGACAGCAGTGCGGCGGTGCCTCCGACGGAATCAGATAGGGAAGATATAGACGAAGACTTTAGTAGCTAGCTTTGGTTCTTCCGGTCTAATAGTTTTTTTTTTTTTTTCTCATGATACGATACTTTGATTTTAAACTCCTCATATCAAACAGATTTGTTAGAGCTGCAAATTGTGCAGACGGTGCAAAATCCACAATCTTATTCATAATCACATGTAGCTAAGTACGTCACTACTACTGCGTTTTTAAAGTTTTTATTTGAATTGATTACTACAATGATCTGACCAATTTTTTTAGGTTTAATTTTTTTTCCTTTTTATTGCTTTTTCATCTTTGCTTAATTTTTAATTTGATCATTATTATTTAGACGTTGTAATTAACACCTTCTAATTTAATAAATTTTTAACTTAATTTTTACCATTGAATCTTTATTACTAATTCATTAAATTTTGTTGACTTAGGCAAGTTCTTAGAAGACATGTCAGTTTTTACCCTTTATTCCCAACAACGTTGTTACTCATACGGAGCTCCAAGCTCCAGAAATTAAATATCTCCATCTTGTCTGGATGACGTCCCGACATGAACTTAATCCCCCTAAAGCCTTAAAAAAACAAAAAAGATGTAACAGCAATACTGGATCTATCCAATTTGAATCCTCAACATATGCTATAACTTTAAAAATGATTGCATGAATAGTCTAAAAGATAGTAATAGCACCTACTGTAATACTGTAATAATAGGTGATCTGATTTGGAATCTATCCTTCACTCTTGGAAAGACTGTCATTTCTCACTCTGAATCTTAGAGTCATTGTTTGGAGCAGAGAGTTTAGGTTTTCTATTCACTTGCTAATTACCTTGAATCAAATCATGAAGTAGTAGCCGTACTTTGATGACTAGTTACTTGTATTTTATTTAATTCTTTATACATGTATTTTGCTTACCTAAATACATGAATCATTATATATATGAATCACGTATTAATTTAGATACGACCAAATATTTTATAGATACACACCAATAACCTAACCATTTTAAAAAAAAATTTCACCCCCATGCCAGCTACTAGCTGGAGATGAAATCATAAATAACGATTATAACATCCTTTTTCTTTGCATACTCTGGTCCTGCTGGGATTTGTGTGCATTTGCTTGCTCACTTAGTCTCTACTGTATTTTATAGCTGGAGGTGTAATCATAATTATAATGTTATATTTATGTTGACTTTTTCAAAATATAATGTATATATGAATGAAGAAAAAAAAATGTATACACTAGTTCCAAAATTAAAATTTTCTTTTTGTTAGACTCAATATTTTTTGTTAAGTATCAATATTTTTTAATTTGAAATAAACAACTGCATCTTTTCATTTTCATTTTATTTTGAAATGCATGATCTATAAGTTTTGTTAAGAATAAATTTAATAATTAAGATATAGGTTCAAAGTGCAAGTTATATATATATATATATATATATATAACCCTACTGGTATTCTTGCTATAATGTTGAGAATATATATATATATATTCTCAACATTATAGCAAGAATACCAGTAGGGCACCTTTGGTAAGAGGAATGAGACTCTATGGAATAGGAATGGGACTCCCATTCCTATGATTAAGCATGTTTGGTTGGTGGAATCTTTTTATTTTTTATTTTTTTAATTTTGAAATGCATGATCTATAAGTTTTGTTAAGAATAAATTTAATAATTAAGATATAGGTTCAAAGTGCAAGTTTTATATATATATATATATATATATATATTCTCAACATTATAGCAAGAATACCAGTAGGACACCTATGGTAGAGGAATGAGACTATGGAATAGAAATGGGACTTCCATTCTCATGATTAAGCATGTTTGGTTGGTGGGGAGAAAAAAGCCCACCGCATTCTCTAAGTAAGCTCCTTTTTTCAAATGCTGCTATCTTTATTTCTTCGTATCCTTAATGGCATGTTTGGTAGCTAGAATCTGAAGGAGGAATGGGAGGGAATCTCATTCCCTGGAGAAGCTAATTCCCACAAATGAGGTATTGATCAAACCCTCCAAATTTTGAGGGAGTGGATGGCTTACCAAGAATAGACAACACAATGACCATTATGCTCTCTTATTCTTTTCATTTTCTCACTCTCATCCTTTGCTCTCTTGTCCTCTCACTCTTAGATCACTTTTCTTTTTTTTGGGTCATCCTCTTACTCAGATCTGATAAAGAGAGGTTGGGGTACTAGTGACGTTGCCAGCGAAAGTAGAGCAGAGAGAGACCGGCGAAGACAGCACCATTGGCACCCACTAACACCAATACCGACCATCAGGATGCAGATCGTTGCTACAAGGAATAACTTCACCCACAACTATTGCCTTCCTGTTGTCTCCGTGAACGAGCCCCGCGGTAGATGATGATGTGCACCTCTGTGAATGAATCTCCACACCATGAAGGGAAACACTAATGATAAAGAATAAGGCAAAAATAAATAGAAATATAAAATAAAAAACATAATAATTATTATTATAACAATAATAATAAACTTTTAATGATAATAAAACTGATATTTTTATAAAATACTAATTTTTTAACGATAATAATGTTTTAATAAAAAAAAAAAACAAGTAATTTCTTTTATAAGGACATTATAGTGATGTGTTAAATCTCCATTCTCATTTCTACTTTCTAATGTCATAGCAAACATATTATAAGAGTTATAGAATTCCATTCTATCAAAATTCATTCACATTCTTAGACCTTTTTTTATTCTTATTCTCATTTTATTCCAACAACCAATTATACCTAAGGGAATCTTCTAATTCCTGAAAATAGATAATAAAATACCAAAATGTCCTACCACTCACTCCTTTCTTTTTATCCTACCAAAATGACCAAAATGGGAATATGGATTGATAGAGAGCATACCATCTATATTATCCCATAGTGTTCGATCATTTTTACGATTTTATCTCAACAAATATTTTTTAAAAGAAAATTTAATAATAAAAGTAAAATTTTGAACGGTGATAGACATTTTGACATTCACCACTCTCCCATAACATTCACCTATTCCATACTAACTTCCAAAACCTTCATAAAAATCCATCAACTAAAAGCCAAGTTAAATAAATGTCACATTAAATAGAAAATCCAAATTTTCGCAATACATAGGGTTTGTTTAATTCTATTGTTTGTTTGTATATTCTTAAAACAGTTTTTTGAAATTGGTTTTCAAAATAATTTTAAAAAACAAAAAATTAAAATACGTGTTTAAATCCTTTGTTTTTAAAAACACACTTAAAATTTTTTTAAAAACATTGTTTAAAAAATAATTCAAAAACAAGTTTTGAAAATGTTAAGACCTTGTTTAGTATCAACAATTAAATTTATAATGTAAAATTATAATTGTAATTCTAACAATTAAAATTATAATTAATTTGAAATTTTAGATTTTATGTTTGGGCCATGTAAATAATTAGAACATAAAATTATAATTCTAAATTTAATTTTAATTTTACCATTTAGGAAAAAGATAAATATTTGTTTAATGTATTTGTATGTTATATGTTCAATATATATGCGCATACATGTGCATGCATATGTATGTGTGAGTATATAACAAATTCATTAGATATGTATTTGTGCTTGTGAGTGTAAGTGAACACATATTTGTGTGTGTGTGTGTGCAGGTGCATGCGTGTGTATTTATATGTGTAGGTGCATGTGTGTTGATATTACATATTCGTTTGATGTATTTATGTGTGTTAAACATGTTTAATACATGTATATACGTGCTGACATGTATATGTGTGCCTACTTGTACATGTATACATGTGTATGTGCATGTATATAACAATTTTATTATATATGCCTTTGTATTTGTCCTTGTATGTGCATGCACATGTTCGTGTTACATGCTCAGTAGGTAAGAGTGTGTGTGGGAGTGCATGTGTGCGTTTTAATCAAATTAGAGTTTAAGGTTTAGGGTTAGGTTGTGTATTGAGTTCATTCAAAACTTAACTATATATTATTTTTAATATTAATTTTTTTTATTTTTAATAAATTTTATTTGACAAATCTTTAAAATATTAATTCTTTTTAAATTTAATTATTTTTCATTCTAAATTGTATTATTTTATTCAATTTTTTTCATTTTAAATCTTTTTTTATTTTTTTAAATTATTTTTTTGAAAAATATTTTTTTAATAAAAATAAGAGATGATCTAGCCTAGTTAGTTACTAACAGGTTAGGTTTTAAAGTTTATTCTAACCTAACTTATAATCCTATTTAAATTATTTTTTACTTAATTACAATTTTGCAATTAATAAAAACAATTTTGAGAAACAAGAGAAAACATCTAAAACCTGTTCTTGTTCTTTAATTCTTAAAAACACTTTTCTGTTTTTTGATTCTTTAGAACAACCAATAAAAAACTTATTACCAAACAAATTTTTTCATTCTTTTATTTTTTAAAAAAAAAATTTTTAAACAAAATTCAAACAAGGCCTTAATCTCCTATTTTTTTTTTGGGAGTAAATTTATAAATATCTAAAACATTTCAATTATATATATATATATATATATATATATCATTATTTTAACTCATAATTTCGTGACAACTTATTGACACATTTCTGTATACCTATCCGTGATATGTATTTTATCCATGTCTTACTTGTTTAAGATGCCAAATTGGAAAAAAAAAAAAAATTGTATAAGAATAAAGAGAAGTCATGAAAGTCCTCAAGTTAACAGAGTTACCAAATAATGTTAAATTAATTTTATTAATTTAACATGGATTAGTATTACTTTTAATTATTAATGTAATTATTGGCTTGACAAAAAAGGAAAGAAAAGATAAGAAAAAAATTAATTTTACAAAATTTAAAAATAGTTGCATAATAATTTAATTTTTTTACACATGGATATTTAAGTAATTTAACTCATTTTTATTTTATGATTTTTTTTTAATATTTCATCAAATATAGTATACAAGTCTAATTTTTAAGCCTATTTTAATTTTTGAACTCATTGTCATTCCCCTGCGTATCCTTTGTACGGGTTACTAAAACCTAGCACGCTGGCTTATAGTCAAACAATCTAAGAGTCAACAACCTAACGTCCATGACCGAATTCGGCCACTCACTTCTGTTTTGATTTGAAAAGCTCTTCTTCTATCTTTAGGACTTCAGCAATAGAAGACCAGTTCTCCACCCACATGGAAAGAAATGGAAGACATATCCTGAAGGAGAATAAAAGAACACAAGAATATAAATTCAGAGTTAGGTAGGAAACTTACATTGATCTCTTAATTTACGGAAACTTATTGATCTCTGGCTGGGATTACTGATCGGATGAGATACCCACAATGTATTAGGTGTATCTCGGGTTTTCACAGCCTAACTCTCCTTTCAAGTATGACTGCAGAATACTTGCAGGTATTCTAGTCAGAGCGTCTCAAGTCTCACTCTCTAATGAGTTCTTCTTATCATACACTAGTCTAGCCCTATTTATAAAAGGCTAGCTAGGGTTAGGGTTTAGTAGTAATTCTTATAATTACTATTTTACCTTTATTTCAATGAGCACCCCTTATAGCTGCACACAGTATAATATCTTAATAGACTTATTCCCTAGATATTATAGGATATTCTAACATCTCCCACTCACACATAATGGGAGTGTTTATACGCTCTAAACCCAAGAAACATATTCTCAGTAAATTAAGAGAACACTTTCTCTTTATAATCTGCAGTTGTTCATACAGGGAAAGTAGGCCATGTGACCAACATACTATGAGAGCATTAATGCTATACATTAGTTACAAATATATAGCCTCTCGTCAAAAAATGCACCTGCATGTAGATCATAAAGTATACATGTACCCCAGATCATAAGAATCACATTTAGATATCTCTCAATGATCTCATCTATCACAATATCTTGTATTCATAATTATGACACACAAGTCATAACTAGTATACCGGTGAATACAGAATAATGAGATTCTCTTTATGATCTTCCTCCTTTCACTATCCTATTAACACAAATTTAGTTCTCTTTTCTAGACATATACTGCCAGACTGAATCATTACTCATAGTCCTTAGGCAACACGCTAAGATAGCAAACACCAAATTATATCTCAAGTACTTGATCAGAGTCTAAGGGTACAAATCTAGAGCCAACGTAAAGGCTCAAGGGTCTCACATAATCATGAGTTGAGATCGCACTCATGTTAGTCGAGATGGTCGGCATTTGCACACATGGTATGAAACATGTGTTACAACATTCCTCCTTTTCCCGTGGAGTGTATGTCTATTTCACAAATAATGTTGTACAGATGATATTTTAGACACCACGAGTCTAAAATTGAGTTTCTAGATCTACACAATATCTGGCAACTAAGGTAGACTAAAAATGATGAACTTATTTCATCAAATCACTTTTTAATGACCCTATGTCATCAATTAAGCGATTTATATAATTTTAAGTATAATTGCTCTTAAATTATCCTCCTGATAATTTCTCTTAAAATCTTGTCTCATCTCTAATGTCACAAAGATGCTGAGGCGGTTACCTGTGTGAGAAGGCTAACCCTTTTGTCTACCCGACATACTCAATAATAAATAAGAATGTATACAACATTCAAATAAAGACATGTAAGCATGGAAATCAAACTTTTTGATTTATTAAATAACATCAATACATCTCTGTCTGTGAGCAATGGAAAAATAAAAAGTACAAATAAAGATGCTAAAGTCTACGCAATCCTAAAGACCTAGTGTGTCTCACAAACACATCTCTAAAAATCGGTTTGGTCAGCAGATCTACCAGCATCTCATGCGTAGACACATACTTCACGTTCACAGTCTTATGTGTAACCATGCCCTTCACATAGTGATATTTGATATCTATGTCTTTAGTTTTGCAATGGTATTTTGGATCCTTAGTGTATGCAATTACAGCCTCACTGTCACAATACACTAATACTGGTTCAGTGTTTTCTACTTTGCACAATAGTTTATCCAAGAACCTTTTCAACTAAACAGCCTCCTGGGCTACTGAAGATAAGGCCACGAACTCTGCCTCCATCATGGACAAGGATACACAGGATTTTTTCTTACTACTCCATGATATGGCGCCATCACTGAATAAGAAAACATATCCTGAGGTAGACTTTCGCTCATCTAAGTTTCCTCCGTGATCAGCATCAGTGTATCCTTCCAATCGTAGATCTCTGCCGCCTTGATAGCATAGTGCATAATCAGCAGTCCCCTTCAGATATCTTAAGATCCTTTTTACAGCTTCCCAATGTTTAGGACCTGGGTCGATTTGATATCTACTCACCAAGCCAACTGCTTGACAGATATCAAGTCTAGTACACATCATAGCGTACATTAGACAACCGATTGCATTCCTATATGGAGTTTGGCTCATACGCTCTCTTTCCATGGTAGTCTTAGGATGCATTTCGGTGCTTAAGGTTCAACTTGTGTTGATAGGAGTGTCAGCAGGGTTACAACTTTCCATATTAAAACGTTCCAAAACGTTTTTTATGTAATTCTCCTACGAGAGATACAAATGTTTCTTCGAATGATTTCTTGAAATCTTAACTCCAAGAATGTATGCAGCTTCACCCATATCTTTCATCTCAAAGCGAGATGACAACCAGGTCTTTACCTTGTTGATAAGCTCCATATCATTTCTAACTATGAGTATGTCATCAACATATAATGTCATAATTACATACTTGTCTTTAGATTTCTTGGTATATACACAGTTGTCTTCACTCATCATAGTGAAACCACTAGAAATGACTACATTATGAAAACAAATATACCACTGCCTTGAAGATTGTTTAAGGCCATAGATAGACTTCAAAAGTCTACAAACTTTTTCTTCTTGGCCCTCTTTAATGAAACCCTCAGGTTGTTCCATATAAATCTCTTCATTTAATTCTCTATTGAGAAAGGCAGTTTTTACATCCATCTGATGTAATTTATTATCCAAACAAGCCACTATAGTTAGAAGTAAGCGGATAGAGGTAAATCGTACAGCAGGAGAAAAGGTCTCCTCATAGTCAATTCCTTCCTGCTATGTATACCCTTTTGTTAATAGTCGAGCCTTAAAATTTTCAATCGTGCCATTGGCTCTTTTCTTGATTTTGAGAACCCACTTGTTCTCAATAGCCTTGCGTCCCCCTAGAAGATCAACAAGTTTCCAAACATTATTGATTTTCATAGACTCCATTTCCTCTTCTATAGCTTTAGTCCATTTATCTTTAGAAGGGGTTAAGAGAGCCTCTTTCAAATTTTTTGGCTTATTTTCATTTTGTAGGAGCATTGTAAAAAGTTCACCACCTTTAATCTCATATCGACGGTAGGGAGTCTTTTTACGTGAACCACGTCTCAATTGTGATTCATTGAATCTTGTTTCATTGTTCCCATTTGGATCAATATTGCTCCCACTCGGATCTAAAATGTTGGTCTTACTCCCACTTAGAATGAGTTCCATTTGGTCACTCCCACTTGGAGCAACTAGCTCAGGAACACTTTCATTCGCATCAAATGATGAAGAAGGTTGCTGATGAGAAATTAATTCATCATCTGCTATAATCCTCCCACTTGAATGAAATGGTCCTAGTGTAGTCGGATCCTCTATTTCAAATAAGGATAAGTCTTGACCTACCTCACTCTTCTTAAGATATTCATTCTCTAAGAATATGACATCTCTAGATTTGAATTTAGTCACGCTCCCACTGTCTTGCTGACTTATAAACACATAACCTTTTGAGGTTTCTAAGTATCTAATGAAGATACTTTTCTTTCCTCTTGGGCCCAATTTCCCATACTTGTAAGAAGAATCATGTGTATAGGCAGCACATCCCCAAGGTTTCAAAACACTTAGGTCAGGCTTTCACCCAGTCCATAACTCATATGGAATGGTTGTAACTGATTTCGTAGGCACACGGTTAAGTACGTAGGCTGCAGACATCAATGCATCACCTCAATAGGTGATTGGCAAATTAGTCTGTGCCATCATAGACCTAACCATCTTAATGAGTGTTCTATTCTTTCTTTCCGCAACGCCATTTTGTTATGGAGTACTTGAAATAGTCAACTGATGAACTATCCCTTTTTCATCACATAATTCATTAAATTGGACCGACAAATATTCTCGGTCTTGATCAGTTTGAAGAGCCTTAATCTTCTTATCTAATTGATTTTCTACTAAGTTCATATAGTTTTTAAAGCAACTCAATACTTCTGACTTATGAGAAATCAAATAGACATAACTGAAACGAGTATAATCATCAATAAATATGATGAAATAATTCGCTCCGTACTGGGTCCTGACATTCATAAGCCCACAGATGTCAGAATGAACTAATTGCAGTGGAAAATTGGTTCTGGCTGCTTTACCGAAGGGTTTTCTTGCAGATTTTCCAGCTAGACATGATTCACAAGTAGACAATTCTACTCGTTCAATGCCGGGAAGCAAACCTTCTTTTGCTAACCGTTGCATTCTTTGTTAGCCAATATAATCAAGTCTAGCATGCCATATATTTACATCGTGATCATAATCATGCATGGAGGCAAACATGGAAAAACTGACATTATTATTAATATAAGATTCGTCATCCAAATCTATACAAATAAAACCTCCAGTTACATAACCAAAACCAAAAAATACTGAGTTATTACTCAATTTAACACAATTGTCATAGAAATTCAATTCAAAGCCTAGCCTAAGTAAAACCAAAACTGAAATAACATTATAACGAATTTGAGGTGTATAAAGGACATCATGTAAGATTAGGTCTCGACCACCATGCAGGACTAACTTGCATGTTCCGATCCCATTGACAGCAACCTTAGTGTGGTTGCCCACATATATCCAAAATGCTCCATTGGGAACTCATTGGAAGTCAACAAAGGCATCACGGTCACGCGCTATATGGTCCGTGGCTCCTGAGTCTACAATCCACACAGGACAAGATTCAGTAAGCATAATTGAGCTAGAAACATAAAGTTCACTAGCATAAGCAGTGTAGTTTACCTTTTTGAAAGGCTTAGGGCAATCACTAGCATAGTGTCCCTTCTTTTAGCAATTGAAGCATTTAACTTTTGCCGTATTGACTTTTCGTTGCTTCTTTTTGCCTTATTGATTGGTCTTTGGCTTTTTCTTATGTTGGGCTGGTTCTTTGTTCTTTCCCCAGTTCTTTCTCTTTAAACCATGTCTTTCACCTGAAGTTGTCATATGCAACTCAGGTATCGGCTTGGTTGATTCAAGTCTTTATTCCTCGAGTTCGAGGTGTCTCTGGACATCTTCTAGAGTCATGATTCTGTCATTGTGAGTGAGATGCATCTTCATATGCTCCCACGAACTAGGCAAAGAGCGAATAACTGCTTGGATCTACTACTCATCTGTTAAGATATTTCCAACATCTTTCAGCTCAGCGATCATATTTGACATCAGCCTCAGATGTTTCCTCATTGAATATTCTGGTTGTTTCTTATATGAGTCAAATTTAATTGTTAGAGAACATAATCTAGATATGGACGTTGTTCCGAACCTCGTTCTCAGAGCATTCCAAAGCCCCATAGCGCTTTGGTAGTCCTTGAACTCCCTTAGGATGTCATCATCCATAATGCTCAGCAATGTAATGCGAGCAGTGGAATTCTTTTTCTTCCAAGCATCATATGCTTCACTGTCCTACCTATGTTGGGCCGTGTTTCCAACTTCTGACTCTTCCATGACATTGTTGAGAGCCTCAAGAGCCTCTTGCTCTTCCAGGAGATACTGGACTTTTGTACTCCATATCTCATAATTGTCGCTATTTAGCTTCAACCCTTTGTTGAGCTCAGTGACAATACTTTTGGAAACCATAGTCATTCTTTACATAAAAAGAAAGACAAACTTAAATTAGGATCAAATAATTAAAAACACGCAAGATTTAATGTTCACCATGCTTACAAATTGTGACCTTAAGTATCGTATGATTAAGCTAATTAACCCATGCATAACCCGGAGTCGAAAGAGCACGAAGTGCCAATCATCATCCTAAGGTTGTATGCAAGATGTAAATCAACGAAATCATATCACAACTAAGTGTCCTAATCATGCTACAAACAAATTGTATATCATGATTTTTCAAATGCTAAACAGATTAATATTCGTTAATTAACATGTTAAACTAATCAACACATTAATAAATTAATTATATAATGCTAAACTAATTAACATTTATAACATGTTAAACTAATTAACACATTTAAATCCATAAAGTTAAGCTAATTAACATTATATGTCTAAATTTTCTATTGGAAGAAAATTTAAAAGAATGTTAAACTAATTAACATAATAATAAGTAATCATATATTACTTGGAATTTATATTTATTGGGATTAATTAATTTTTCACAAAAATTTAATTACATTTATTTGGGGCTAAAATATAAATACACAATTTTTATATATATATATATATATATATATATATATATATATATATTGAACATTTTTAAATGTTCATTCATTAGGGATTTAATGATTAGACCTATAATTATTTTTGGATAGACCACTTGCCCAATTAAAATACAAGGCCCAGCTTTTCAAATTAGCCAAAAAAAAACTTTTTTAATAGGCTAAAAAATTTGAAAACCCAAAATCATTTTAACAATGAGCCTAAATCAAATTCTATAAGCCCATTAAAAATAATAAGGTTTTTGTACCCCAAAAAATTAGGTTAAAAAAAATCTAATTTAATTGGGTAAAAAAAATTCAAACAACAAAAAAAAATCTCAATAATTCAAAAATTCAAAAACAAACAAATTCTAAAATTTTGAATTTTTGTTTTTTTTTTTAATTATTTTCGTTTGAATTTTAAAAAAAGGATCTCATCTTCAACCCTCATTCCCTCCCCCTCCACCACCTTCCCTCTGTTGCCGCCACTGCAGCTCACAGCATGATGGCCGACCAGGAGAGTGACAGCGGCCATTGTCACCGGCAATGAGGTAGAGAGATGTCTCTCTACCTCTCTCTCTCTCTCTCTCTCAAGACCATGCCCTTCCCCCCATTTTTTTGTGTGTTCTCGGCCAAAGGTGCTGACTTTTTAGCTGAGGGTGCTGGCGATTAGTCGCCGAAGGTTCCCCGCTGTCGAGGGGTGCCGGCCACCACTATTGCCGGCGATAGGCATGAGAAGGAGAAGCTTGCATTGGTCCGTATCGGCAAAGGAGGAACGACACTTCCGTGTTTTCTGGTTATGGTTGCCGGCAGCTTCCCGCTTTTCGGGGTGTTTGCTAGCTACCACTATCGCCAACAGCAGGATTACCAATGAAGAAGGGACAGCATATGTGTACAGTGCAAATGTAAAGCTTTTCCTGGAAGAAAACACAACAGTGTAGAATTTTTTTTTTTTAAAACCTAAGTACGCCGGTGACGTGGTCATCGGCGGTTCCCGGCTGAGGAGTGTTGTCGGTGACCACAGTTGCCGACGCAAAGAGGAGGCATTCAACGAGGAAGAAGAAAACTGTACAGTACAACAAGTTTTTCAGGCATATACCTTTTTGTTTTTTTTTTTTTCAACCCTAATTAATTTTGGCCCCAAAAAATTCAAATCCCAATAAAATATATTTGATGAAAAAACCAGCCAATGGCTTTGATACTAATGAAGGAGAATAAAAGAACACAAGAATATAAATTCAAAGTTGGGTAGGAGACTTACATTGATCTCTTAATTTACAGAAGCTTATTGATCTCTGGCTGGGATTATAAAATCGAATGAGATACCCACAATGTATTGGGTGTATCTCGGGTTTTCACAGCCTAAATCCCCTTTCAAGTATAACTGCAGAATACTCACAGGTATTCTAGTCAGAGCGTCTCAAGTCTCAGTCTCTAACGAGTTCTTCTTATAGTACACTAGTCTAGCCCTATTTATAGAAGGCTAGATAGGGTTAGGGTTTAGTAGTAATTCTTATAATTACTATTTTACCCTTATTTTAATGAGCACCCCTTATGGGTGCACACAGTATAATATCTTAATAGACTTATTCCCTAGATATTATAGGATATTCTAACATATCCCAACCTCATATCGCCGACGGAGCCACTCCTGGGTCACTTCTCATCTTCTTTGCACTCTTTAATAGCTAATAGAAAAAGGATAAAAAGGCATTCATTTTAAAATCATGGTACAATGAAGGTTTTTTTAATGAGAATGCCTTCTTACATATATACTACTTCTATTCTAATATATTGTTCACATACTCTATTGTTGGACTAGTTTGGATCCCTTATTGTAAAAGCTACTTAACATAGGTGCTGTAATTTTGTTAATAATCATTAAATCAAGTTTTTAAACTATTTATATTTGTCAGATCAATTTTCAAAAAGTTAATTACCAAAATTGGTAACTTTTCATTGGATCAAGTTTTTAAATGTAATAAGAGCCGTAGGATAGTTACAACATATATTAATTACAACAAGGAATCCCAACATGTCGTTGGACTAGTCCTTAAAAAAAAAGACTTGCCCTTCAGAATTGATTACAAAATGAATTTTACTTTTAGCTGCAACGTGTGCAGGTAAATTTAAATACTTCTTCAAGCAGTATGGAGAGGTCAAAAAATACGAGATAATACGAGACCATATGGGTCGCTTTCTTGGCTTTGGGTTTATAACCTTCTCCTCTGAGGAAATTGTTGAAAAACTTTTAGCTGATCATGGGGACAAGATTGAGTACGAGGATACTGTGGTAAGGAGATTTTTTTTTTTTACAATTTATAAAGAAAGTATCTTGCTAGTGTTATACTTGAACTACTTTATATACCCGGAAGATTATAGGTAAGAGTGTGGATTTCAGCTCTATAATTATCTTTCAAATCTCTGCTAGCTGACCGATAAGTACAATATCTTCCACAATGGCATTGAGATGTATTTGTACTTTTGGTCTTCTTATATCTTGGTTGGGTTAACTTTCTTGTGGGCCAATTAACTTTATCAACTTTTTGAACCTGTTCAAAAATTAGATGCTTGATATTTATGGAGTAAAAACAACTATTTTTAGATTGAAGACAAAAAGAAAAAGAAAAAGTCCCTTGCATTACTGTGTTTTCTTTATTTCATAAGCCTACCAATATAATTAGTAGCAGTAGGGTTTTGAAAATCAAATCATTGCATTGGAAAAGGGCTTTGTTCTCTCAGTTTAGTGGTTGGATTGCATTCTAACCAACCACGATGAAATCGAAATTTTCATCAAATGTATATTCGTTTATATGGTGCTCAACTTTCCTTTGTAGCTGGAAATAAAGAGGGCCTCTCCAAAGAAACGAAAAACAAAATCAAACCCTCCACCTCCGTCTTCATATGGTAGTGGACGCTTACGTTGGCCATGGAAGTGGATATGGTGGTAGTGGTACTTACGGTGGCCATGGAAGTGAATATCGTGGTGCCTACGGTGGCCATGGAAGTGGATACGGTGGTGCTGCTTACGGCCATGGAAGTGGATATGGCGGTGCTTACGGTGGCCATGGTGGATATGGCTGTGCTTACGGTGGCTATGAAAGAGGATACGGCGGTGCTTATGGTGACTATGGAAGTGGATACGGTGGCTATGGAAGTGGACACGGCGGTGCTTATGGTGATTATGGCTATGGAGGTGGATACGGCTGTGCTTACGGTGGCAACGGAAGGGGATGGGGCGGTGCTGACGGTGGCTATGGAAGTGGATATGGTGGTGCCTACGGAAGCAGTGATCATAATGCGAACCAAAGTGGTGGATATGTTTCCTGTAGTTTGAGTGGAGGGAGGTCTAGTGGATATTGTGGACGCAGAGAAAACTACGGTGGTGGTGCAAACCCAAGAGGTGAATATGGTTCCTCTTATGGAAGTAGTCGATATCATCCTTATGCAAGATAGGGCTTGCACTTCTAACTCTGAACAATAAGTACTTGCCAAATTGTATATATTCACAATCTTTTTTATAAATACATGTTCTGAACTTCATCACTACTACTGTTTGTTTATTTGAATTAATTACTGCTTCTGACCAAATTTGTAGGTTTCATTCCTCTCTTTTTCTGTATACAGTTACAACTTTTACTGAATTTTTAATTTAATCTTTATATTCATTCAATATGTAATTTAGTCTTTATTATTTTAAAAACTTGTAATTGATGTCCTATAATTTAGATCAATTTTAATTTCATTTTTACTATTAAATTTTATTACTGTTTTATCAAATTTTGTTAACTTAGGTAATTACACACTATCTCATCCAAATCACTTATGTATAACATCACAAATATATGAGAATTAATTTTAAATCATTGATTTTATTACTCTACTTGTTAACCTATATATTTATTAAAAGTGTGCAGCTATATATCTGTATATGTCATATCAGCATAATTAAATAAAGGATTGGTAACAATTTAATAACATGGATTAAATTAATTTTAATTTTAAATTATAAAAATTTAACTACAAATTATTTAAGTTATATAAAATAAATGAGTTTATAAATTTATGATTAAAAAAAAGTCGCATCCAGCTCTTTTTTTTTTTTTTTTGGAGATCTTTTTTTAATATTACCAGAAAAGAGGTTGTTCGATCCTTATGTCATTGTCCATGCATAGCATCTCATTATTACACCTATAAAAGCTATAGGCATCCGCAGGACCATTCTATTTTGGAGATTCAGTTTACTATAGGCCAGGACGCCAGGTAACGATTTCTATACAAATTGAGCAATAATTATATATTTATTAAGCTATAACTTTATAATTTGACTACTTTTATTAAAACAAAAATCTATAAGTATTTTCAAATAAAAATTAAATCAAATAAAATTGTATTATACAAATTAGATATATTTAGTATCACTATCAAGTGAAATTATATATATAATGCGAGTACAAACATTATTTTGACATTTATAAATATTAATTAAAATTGAGAAGGAGGTTTATAAATATTAGTGCTTAGTGAAATAATTGAATAATATGATAAAAATGTATCCATGTAAGATATCATATTTTTGTGAGCAAGCATTTAACTTATACAAGGGAAGGATATATATATATATATATATATATATATATATATATATATATATATATATGAGTGCATTCTCTTTCTAAAGCATAAAGAAAGTGCAGTTTTTGAGGAAAAAAAAAATTGTTTGGACCTACAAACAAATTTTTATATAAGGGATATAAATTATGGTTATTAAATTCGTGAGTTTATTATCTAAGTTTATAAGTTTAAATTATATTTAAAAAGTATGAGTCAAATTGTGTGTAAATTTAAATTTAATATAATTCAAACAATTGTGAATGACTTATTGAATTTTTTAAATTTATAATTTTATTTAATGAAAACATGGAAATTCTCTTACAGCTGGCAACGAAAGGATTCAATACCAAGAATAAAAGAGAAATAGACAAGCATCTTTCTAGCGAGTCATTATAATATAATTTACTTCTAGTTGCAAAATTTCATACAAATATACATCAAAATAATAAATTTCATAAAATATGTACTTATTAAAATAAAAATTATTTATTTAGTTATATTAAATAATATATATATATATATATGGCTTTATTAAAATATTTGCCTTAAATGTTATAAATTATAAAATATGAATAATTTTTGTTTAAATTAATAATTTTTTATATATAGTATTTTAATTATATAATTACATATTTTAATAATTATTTATTAATCAAAATAAACTCTTAAAAGTTTATGTACAAATCTAATTTACAGGTTTATCTCTTTATTTTATATATATATATATATATATATATATATATATATATATATATTCTCACATTGTAATTAATTTGAATAGAAAATAAAAATCATATCAAATTACAACTGCTTTGCTCCCATAACGTCCAATGTGTTACACTTTTGTTTTGCTTTCTTTTGCTTTCTCTTGTACACCAAAATGAACAAAAAAGAAACATGGTGTAGCGTTGTATATTAGCAACGAATCTAATCTAATGTTGCATAATAATGTAACTTTCCAATCACATATTAACAATGTGCAATCACATAACATTTGTCAACTTACAATCCTAAATGGAAAAATTTTTCAAGCAAAATATTTTTTAAATTAAGGTAATTAACATTAATATATATGTTGTGAGAATTTGTTGAGTAATTGTGATTTTTCTACTAACAATAACATATTTAAGTATGTTCAAAATGGAAGATATAAAATGTAAAGTCATCTAAACTAAAGGAGCAGTAGCCATAGTTTAGATATTCAAAATAGTAGAAATGAACAACAATTCCCAAATTTTGAGAGAGAGTTAACGTAGAAGAGATAGTGTCAGAAAACTAGGGCTTCTTAAAAAGCTGAGCTACAAAAGAATTAATAATCATTTAAAAGCCTTCTTTTTAATAATAAAATAGATTTTAATACTTTAATAAAATAAGTTCATTAACAAAAACTCATTTATATGAGCCTAATCCCTCTCTTAATATCGATACTCAATTTATAACATGATGTGGTAATTACCGATCAACATTGGGCTATAATTAGTTATTTTGATTGGTTTCAGGTTATGGGAATGATTTTGTCCGATTTGTATTGCAAAAAGAGTGAAAAATAAGAAAGCAACCTACGGGCACGACTTAAGTTGCAGATTTTAAATTAGAAAAGTGGACCGCTTACCTTTTTTACTCACATTCTCTCTTATGGACATTCCAACACAACAGAAATGTGCTAGGGAAGCTCCCACAGGTCTTCTTTTTAAGGATTTAATATGTTATTTCAGGAAAATAGCTGAAAATTAATTAGGAATAAAGGATGTGTATTTTAAGGTTAGATTTTAAACGCCTCTTTTTTCTCTCCAAGTCATCTTCTTCCTCTTTCTCTCTTCTCACACTACAGGTTTTTAGTAGGAGAAAGTTTATTAACAACTTTGTAATACTAATTTTGGATGTGAATTGAGGAAGCTTAAACTCATGTAGCTAAATCACTTGGTGAGGTTAAGACAAAATAGACACCTCCCTTGGTTAAAGAGTAGAGCAAATAAAGGAATGCTCAGAGTAGACATGGAGAGTGGACCTTCTCCTACTTTCTGAAGCTAGGAAGCTCGAGGAAAGGGACTTGAGCTTGAGGGAGAGAGAATGGACTAAGAAAACTGAGAAGAGCTCGAGAAACAGAAGGAGGAGAGAGTGTGGTGTTCAAGAAAGGAGGGATCTCTATTCCATGACAAAAAACAGAAGAAAGAATAGAAAAGAGAAAGCAGGAGTGAGAGCTCGAGAGAAACATGGAGAGACCGAGAGGCCACAGAGAAAGTGTTGAAAAAGCCATCAAAACAAACCGACAAGAGACCTAGAAGATGGAGACTAGGTGTAGGAAAGGAAGGAAGGGGTTCATCTCCGTCAGGAGAACACACGAAGAGAGTGAGTAGAAAACACCCATGTTTTCATGTGGGTTGGATAGAGCAAGACGACAATGAAGAGAAAAGAGGAAGCGTGAATGCCCAAGAGAAAGCTTATACAACATAAGAAGGGGAAAAGAAGCTTTGACGAGAAACCATAGTCGAAGAGGAGGAAAAAAAAGCCAACAAAAGAAGGGTGGCCCAAGACCAAAAAAGTGGAATAGCGAGAGGGAGAGCTTCGAAAAACCATAGGAGCTTCAGAGAAGGAAAGAGCAGCTAAGAAGTGTAAGAGAGCTAAGATATCGCTGTTCTGACGAGCAAGAATAAAGGCATGACACTGCTCAATTGAAAAAGCAAGCGACAGAGAAAGCGGAGAGAAAAGCACAACAATGAGAAGAGAACCAGGTAGAAACCAAGAGAGAGTTGGAGATGGAGAGAGTTTGAGAGAAAAGAAACCGAAGGGGGAATAGCGAAGGCAGAGGCGTTTAAAGGGAGAAAGTGACTCCTATTTTAGAACCAAAGAACAGGGGACACAGTGAGGGCGAAGGGTAGTGAGAGGGAGCCCCGGCAAAGAAGAAGGAGAGAACTTGAAGAGTGAAAGAGAGTGAAATGATAAAGCTAAAGGAAATAACCAATCAAAGGTTTGAATATAAAGTGCAAAAACGAGCCAGAAAGGAATGTGAAGTACGTAGTTGCTAAGTTGAGCTCAAGTGAAGGCAAACAGAAGTAACCCAAAATTTTTTGTCTTCATTTATAGTAACAGTGATTGACTATCATTATTTTTGAATCCTTCAACAAGGTATCTATTGATCATGGATTAACTATTGTTGGTTATATCTCATTCATGCTTGTTCCTGAATTAATTTTATGCTGAGCATCGTTTTGGTCTCCAGGAAATGTAATATTCGTCTCTGATTATTAAAAAAAAAAGATAATAATAATAAACTCACCTGTGTTGCAATGATCCTCTGTGTAAACATCCAAATAAAGTTAAAATAATAGGTCTGTATGTATTTTTTTTATCATTCTTGTTATTTATCCCTATTTCAATAGTTTATTTGTGTTTTTAAGAGTCATCATGTGGAACTTATTGTTTCCTCAAATGCTTAAAAGTCAACTAGTAGAAATCACAGGAGACTTTAGTCTCTTCAAATTTCGTAAGTTAATATGCGATTTTATAAAAGGACTGTAAAACAAAATCCCTAATTTCTAAAAATTTTTAAAAAAATATAAATCCAGAAAGCCCAAAATATTCCCTTTTAATAATTTTATTTTTTTAAAAAAATTAGAATAAATTCTTATTTCAAAAAAATTCAAAAAGCATAGATTTGAGAAACCCCCAAAAAACCAAAATGGTTCTTTTTAGGTTTCATGTCTCTTTCAAAGTTAAAATAGAACTTCTTAATTTTAAAACTCAAATCAATAATCTAAAAAAACCAAAATCTCAAAAAGTAATTTCTCTTAATTTATTTAATTTCCTTTTGAATTTTATTATATAATAAATTCCTAATTTAAAAAAGAATATTATATAGATTTAAAAGTCTTAAAAAATTCCTTTCCATTATAATTTCACGTCACTTTCAAACCGAAATAAAAATTCAAATTCCAAAAATTAAAAAAATTAAAAAGAGAAAATGAAAGGAAGTGATACTAAATCGATTTCATAAATTAAAACACACTAATCAAATTTCAATTTTGTTTAGTTTGCAAAAATCTATTTGATTTTAACTATCATGTTCTTTTCACAAAAAATAAAAGTCACTAACCAACTACCACATATTCTTAAGTCAAACCACATGAACTTTGATCCCTATCACAGGATATGTAGGCCCTAGGCTCTGATCCTAAGTCAAGTCCGCTTTTGTAAATATTTCATTTTTTTCTTTATTTTATTTTCTTAATTTTTATTATTCACTTGTCATTGTTTGACATATGATTGATAAGAGTAAACAAAATTTAAATTAAGATCATATGTGTTTTACCTAATCAACTTTGGGTATTTGTTCTTAAGAACAAGTATTGTAAGGTGCCTAACACCTTCCCCATGCACAGTCAACTCCCAAACTTAATTCCTAGATTGCAGACCACCTTATTTTATAAATTAGTTTTCCAAAGATTCTTTAAAAAATTTTAGTGGCAACTCCTAAATTTTGGTTTTTATTTTTTAAATGAGAATTAAAATTATTATTTTTTCTATGCCTTACAATCCCATTTCAGGTGTGACATCCATTGTTAATATAATACATACCCTCTTAGGGGCAATTCCTAAGAATTATCTTCATCACTAATAATTATAATAAAGTATCTAAGGATAAAAGGATAAAATAGTAACCACAACATAGGTGGTTCACAAAGGTGACACCATTATGATTGGGCTCATGATAGGTGAACACTCAACCATTAAGTGTAAGTGACCTAACAAAAAAAAAAGATCTGTAATAGATTTTATACACAATCATACCTCAAGATATGTGCTCAAATTAAGAATAAAATTTACCAGTTAAGTAAAAAATATTTGTTTTAATTTCTCTAAGCATTATTAAGGAGAGTGAGCACAAAATGTTGCTCTTTATTATGCATGGTCAACATGCAAAATTTTTTCATGTCAAAATACCTCAATTACACAGTGTTTTGGGCTTTAAATCTCTAAGAAATTTCAAAACTCCTATTTCTAGTGCTTAAAAAACTATAGAAAAATCACCAAAAAATAGGAAATGGCATGTAGAGTCGACTATAGAGGTTTAAGGATCAAACCACCAACACATGAGGCACACAAGCCTACCCTACCCATAGGCTAGCTAGCTTCTTTTTCTACTGAATAGGTTTGTAAATTAGGTTTTCAACCCAGTTTCAACCCATTATGCAACTCACTTTTCTCAATCTTTTAAGGCACAAAAAAGGTAAGAAAATGTGAAGCCAAGTCACAATCAAAACATGGCGCTTATGCTAGGTCATTGTTAAGGAAATAAAGTTGTGCCCTGACTAACAACTATAACTTTTAGCCTAGTGGTAAACACTTGATCTTACAATTGGTATCAAAGCCAAGGTCACTTGTTTGATTCCCAACAGGGCAATTACTGAGGGAGAGATTGTTGGTCAAGGTGTATGGCAGCAATTATCCCATGGTGGAGGCCCAGGTTTGGGGCTAAGTCATAATCGAAACGTTGCACTTATGCTAGTCATTGTTATAGCTTTTGGCCTAATTGTAAGCACCTGATCCTTCAAGATATATAAAATGAAAACTTATCTAACATAAAGAAGTAGTAGCCATAGTTTAGATCTTCAAAATAGTATAGAAGAGTAACCCACAATGCCTAAGTTCTTATAGAGTTAGTGCAAAAAAGAGAAAGAGACAAAAAACTAAGGCTTTTGAAAAAGCTGAAAAGACTGAATAATTCTCTAAAAGCTTTCAACCATATTCATTTTAATAATGAAATAGGTTTTACTATTTTAATAAAATAAGGCCATTAAAAAAACTCTTTTATATGAGTCCAATCCCTCTCTCAACATTATCTTTCAATTAATAACCTAATGAGATCATTTTTAATTAACATTAGGCTATAGGTTAGAATCTCTACCTAATGTGCTAGTGGATAATCCAATCATCATTAATTATCCACAATCAACATGAACATAATTCATTCTTAATTTAGACTAATATATATTAATTGTATAATTAACAATAATAAGAAAATTGATATAATAATAGGATTAATATTAATCCACAAAACAATTGAAATTATTCTAACACTTTCACTTATGTTGAATTTTTCTTTAAGAAAAAGGTATATATCAATGAAAAAATACATTCACAAGTGCCAAGATTAATATAATTCTTTTAGTTAGAGTCTTTATTGAGAAAAATATTTTTTCAGTCTCTCATTTATTACAAAATTACCATTTTAGTCCTTCACTTATTGAAATGCCAAAAATGGTCCATCACTTATTGGAAAATGTTACACTTGATCTCCCACTTTAAAAATAATAATAATAAAAGGTTTAGTCCCTTAGATTTAAGGTTTATAGTTAGGACTAAATTTGATAATTTTTTAAAAGTGAAGAACAAAATATGACATTTTTCCAATGATTGATGGACTATTTTTGACATTTTAATGAGTACAAGACCCAAATAGTAATTTTGTGATAAGTGAGAGATAAAAGTATATTTTTCTCAATCTTTTTTTTTGTAAAATAAATAGTTTTAATATGAAATAAACAACTGCATTTAAAGGTTTATTTTACCTTTATGACCTCTGTGTGAAAGAATGCTCTTCCTCTTAGGAGTTGACTATAGCTCCACAGCCATTTTCTTCTCATTCTGCAACATTGAGCATTCTGCATGTTATTAAAGAAGGTACCTTCTTGCTTTTTTGAATGTCTGCTAGCCTTGTATTCAGTTGCAGGTCAGATAGATGAACTATGACTTTGACCTTAATTGTCTGATAATGATTTGACTTTAAACCTTGTTTAATTTTTTATTATCACTCGTGATTCTGCTGCCTTTTGTCATCTTATGGAGCTTATTTTATACTTCATTTTATGCCATATCATTTAGAAAAGTTGATTTTAGCTCTTGTTGTTATCGTCTTTTATGGTAATATCGCATTTAGTTGGTTTGTATTTAAACTGTAATGCTTTAGGGCCTTCTGGATGAACTATATTAAATACCTTATAGATAAGTGGGCTTTAGCTAGAGGTTTTTCTTGGCCAAGAAATAGTTTTATAGGGCCATAATCTTCTCACTCATCTATCGAATCTCCATAAGGGAAGCTTGTCATGGCCTTGCCCACGAAATACCTAAGGCGTTCTTTCAACCACTATATAATGCGTAGATTGCGTTATTACTGGAATACATGTTTTATTAGGATTCCAATTGATCAAAAACTATTCCCCTTACATTGATTGGATCTAGCTTTGCATGGTGCATGGTTGTTACAAAAGGATTTTAAGGTTGTAGGCAAATAAGGGAATGTATTTCAAATAGAATTTCAAAATTATGAGGATCAAAACTTCTTGTATGAAAATGGTCTGTGGTCTATGCTTAGTTCTCTTCTGATTATGGTGAATGGCATCCAAATACTATTGTTCATAAGATTAAATTTAAGAAGATAGCTTTATGGGTCCAATTTCGGGCCCTTCCTTTAGAATACATGAATTGTAATATTGATAATGTCACACCCCATATCCTTGGAGTGATAGTGGCACAAGACACAAGGAAATTCTCAAACCTACAAGCCAACACTAGATGGAAATAAACCATACCAACATTTTCCAATCTTGCACCATATTCAAAGCAAACCTTGCCTTTTTATAAGAATATGCAATTTATATACAAAACAAAGATTTTGTAGAAATTTCAACTGAGTCTACTCAGTAAATAGGACATCCTAAAATTACTACAAAATCCTATCAAGCAATCAATATACACAATGAGAGCTTCGCTCTAACCAAAGTGTACCAAAACAATCATACACCAAATACAAAAGTAGGGAAAGCTCATTTGTGGTCAGAATACATCTAAAAAATGAACAAAATACTAACTACCCAACATTATCTATATATAACTCAAAAATGTACTCTAAACCCCGCAGATCTGAGTGGACTCACCCAAAGAGATTCAGGTCACTCCCTCGCTCCCACTGGAATCTCACCAGCTTCACTATATAAGATAACAAATTTTTCGGCAGATAGAATCCTAATATCAATAAACAATATACATATATAATCAGAAATCAAAAGTGTGATGATGATTTATATGGATTAAGATAACCTTTAATTTATAATTAACAACAACCAATTTTTTATGCATATTATAAAACATGTGTATTGCTTAAATCAGGATACCTTAAAAAGTGAAAAGAAAGAATCAATAGGTTCCTGAATATCAATTAAGGGGAAAGACTACCATGGCCTAATCCAGTGTGGTACACAATCCACAAGGGTAACTCACAATAAACGAGGACACATAATCCTCAAGGGTAAATAATCAACAGGCATAAGGTCATAACTCACGAAAATTAATCATTCATCCATTCGCATGTGATGGCCATCACATAAAGCTAGCACTTTCATTAACCCCGCTAGCTAGATATTTTTTTCCAAGGTGCACCAAGGGCTAACAGAATTGCTGTTTGCTACCAATGTCCTAACTAGTCCTTCCAAAGTTTAAGGAAAATAAAACAAGCATGCATGGAATCGATTAGCATTTTAAAACTATTTTGGCTGGTGGTTATACATAATTGTATACATGAGATTTCTCAAAGGTTTTTATCAAACCATACATGAGGGAATTGGATAATTCACCTCAATAAAATCCACCTACTAAGATTTAACAATACCAATTAATAAGAATCATAATGGTAATTGTAAAACATTTCCAAATAAGGAAAAATGGAGTATATAACAAAAAAATTTGAGAGTGCTATCTGCGCACCTGAACACCGTTAATTACAAGCAACCAATTCCACAAATGGGTGACAGCCTCACCCCTAAGAAATTCCTATACCAACAGAAAAAGAAAGGAATTATTTCTCTTTCTCTTCCCCTAAACAGTTCTGGCATTAAGCTTATATCACAAGTAATCACCTTATTAATACCTTAATACCCTCCTAACAGTTGATTTAACACTTAAGAGTCTCTCTATTCCTAAGAAGCTTACCAACACAAGGAAATAAGGTCTCATACAACAAGAATTTCCACTTTAGCATATTATCAAGTAATAACCAAATTATCAATTCTCATTCATTCAACTCCCATTATTAAAATTCTCTAACTTGTTTAGACTATGGGTCATTTACCATAGACTTTTACACATATTTAATTGTCTTATAGTCCTTCCATAAATGTAAAAATTTAAGGAAAATCTGAAATATTACCAAATCATCATTCCTATCCAAACATTAACTTCTAATTATTCCAACTACTGCCTTTATACCATTAATTTAAGACTCAAATTCAAAAAGTTCAATTTGGTCCCTTAAGAACCTTAATTCACGTCCAAATTGGGGTTTTTAATCTTAAGTTTAAATTTCTTGAAATTAAAAGCAAGGAATGGCCAAAATTAATGAGAAAATAACATGGCATATCGAAATTTTGCAATTCACTCACCAATTCGAGTTCAATTGGATGAAAATCGCAACTTTGGTCTTTCTCAGAACCCTAATGTAAACTGCTAGAATCTGTAACAATTACCGGTCGAAAGAGCATAGGATTAGAAGGGAAACGCCAAAAATTATGTCAAGAATAAAACCCATATCAGAAGCACTAAAGAAAATCGCTTACTGATGCTTAAATTGCTTTGCAATTTTTGTGTTCCAAACCATGAAACCAGTGGTTCTTCTCACCAAAAAATGGCAACTTCTTGCTAGCTACTCGACAGCGATGACAGTGCAAGTGAAAAAGAACAACTCCAGCGATGCAAAACTAAAGTTTCAGTGAATGCATTATGGTGAAAAATCCCCTCCATTGCTCTTTGCTTCAAACTCTCAGGGAAGAAGGTGTTATAAGACCAAGGTTAGTTTCATCATTTCGCATCCAAGGACACATGTCAGTGCCTAAAAAAAATAACAAAAGTAGGGATGTCAAGATTTGAACCCTCAGCCTCTTAGTCCATACAAGTGAAGCCTGACCACTAAGCCAGCCTCAATCTCAAGATATATTTTGATTTTAGACAATGTTATACCTTAGTAAAACTTTTTTGAAAATTTCTCTTTTCTTATTATTCACTAACTAAGTGATTATATTTACTTATCCCACTATTTACAATTTATTGGGTCATTACAGATAAAGTCTTAGGAAACTTAGTTGGAGAACCTCGAATATTGATGGGCTTATACAGGTAACAAAAAATTTACGTTTCATTAGAGTTAAAGTACTTATTAATCCATAGCTTCCCTTGTTATTGGCGGTGATGGTTAAATTAGATAATGGCACAAAGATATGTGTAAAATGTCGTTATAAGAGGATTTTTAGAAGGTGTAGACAATGTTGTAAGATAGGTCAAATTGCGAGGGATTATGATTAGAATGTTGATTAGATTTTAACTAATGAATCACATTAAATCAAAAATTGATGTACAATTTGTAATTGATTTTAAATTTCCTTTGGTTACTAACCAATCCATTGCTTTTAAGTGGAAGAGAACTTTTAGAAAAACTACCAAAGTTAAATGGGCAAAGAAAATAGAAGGAGGTTTCTAATTCATACATAACAAGGGCCAAAATCATACCATTAATGACGACTTGCCCTAACCATCCAACATGATCAGTGTTGCCTTTGATTCACTTTTGTTGAATTCTTCCAGCAAAGATTAACCTAAGGAAAGTTCTGGAAACATGATTTTTGATGACTTCAAAGTGCAACATGAAGACAAGATACATGGACAAAAGAATTCTCAACTGAATCAAAGAAATGCAAGAAATGACAATCCTTCTATCAGACAGAATGCAAACTTTACAAATGCATATATCAATCCTAATATTGAAAATATTCATATGAACCTTAACTCTCTTCCTGCTGCTCACACATATAACACTGATAATCCTAATCTTTTCTTTAATGCTCTTTATCTAAAGAAAGGCAAGAGACCGATGGAGTAAGAACACAACAATACATGTCTCAAAGGTGAGAATGAAAATTGAAAGGATGCATTAAATTAGTAAGAGTTAAAGTATGGCAATTTAGGATGAATTTGAATAATTAGTAAGTTTATAAGGAAGTGAATTTAATTGATGAAAAACTTGAGCAAGTCATATGATAAAATAAAAGAATATGAGCTAAGGCTAAGGTATGATTGTTTTTAGTGGTAAACAAGGGAGTTTTACATGAGTTGGGTTATGGAAATATTATGAACTAAAAGAAGAAAACTCTTCTTAATTTGAATTATGTGAGTTGATGTTATGAGTTAGTATGAGAATTATAGGTATTTTGGTTATTTTTAGTAAGTCTTTTCCATTTATGAACTTGTTAAGAGGCATTGGAATGAGCCTAAATTAATGTATATTAGTGATGGTGAATTGAGGAAATTGTACTTTTATGATATAGGGATTATTTGGTGAAATATCTTATAACCAGGAGAAAGGAAGCAAGGTCATTTTAGACTACTTCATCCACCAGGTAAGCGGTAGCTCTTCTAATCGTATGACATGTTATGTGATCTTTGTTTAATGTTTACATCATTATATGGTAGCATAGCTTGCTAGACTTGATTAGTCTTGAATTATAAATTGTATGTGATGCCATGCAAAAACCATAAAAAGAGAGCTGTCAAAAAAGTGAGTATTAGATGTGTTACATAGCGTGAGCTTATGCCTCACAACCATTTGATTTAAATTACCCAATGGCTAAGTTCCCTTGACCAATAATAAAGTTTCTTGAAGGTTGTGGATCCTCAACCTTTAAATATAATATCCAAGGGCTAAGTACCCTTGACCGATGATAAAGTTTTTCCTGAGGGCTGTGGATCCTTGACTAATAAATATGATTTCCAAGGGCTATGTACCCTTGACCAACTTGATTTTCATGGAAATGAAACCATGCCTGTATTGTTATATTGCATATAATTAATGCATGTTTACGGCTTATTATGATAAGGCTTTAAATATTGATTCACAGAGAACTAATCATTTTAAAAGGTATTGTAATGGTTTTATTATTGGAATGCTTGAGAAGCTATAATGCATTAAATTACACAGAGCCCAGTATACCTAAAGGTATGGTAATGGTTTTATTACTGGAATGCTACCCATATATATTTTATTTAATTTCAGGTAATCACCCAAAGCAGTTTTTTGGCCGTGAGGGCTAAAAGAGCCATATTGGTACTGTAGAAGATTTTTATTCCTTATTTTACTGGGGTTTATAATTTGTACTATGTAATTTGTCAAAAATATAAATAACTGCAAATGAGTATAGATGACCATAAGCAGATTCCTTATTCCCCTATTGTGATTCAGTTGTTTCTGGATTATCTAAGATTTGAGCTCTTTTTTATAGATTTTGTTGTTTTTGAGCAGATATTTATAGCAATTTTGGGAGGTCTCAGTTACAAAGGAGACTATGCCAAAATTTCTACAAAAAATATATGAATGTTAATCTACTTGGTAATGAGATTTTCATGAATTTTCATTATTATATGATTTACAATTCAACCAAGAAAACATCGTGATAAGCTTACAGGAACAGTTATTCCCATTATCTGTGTCGGTTGCACTCTGGAAGTTTGAGGTGTGATAGAAGTAGTGGCATCATCTTAACTTGGAAAGAGGACGTCCCATGTATAGTTTTGGACTATGCTCTAAATTGGATAGATATTAAGTCAAAAACTAGCCAAGGGAATTCCTTTTATATCACTTTTATTTATGGTTTTCCTAAAAAGGAAGATAGACATGTTCTTTAGACTGGATAAGAGAAACTTTAACGTGCATGCTTGACCCCTGGCTAATCATTGGTGATTTTAGTCAATCTTATTTGCAAAAAGATAAATTCAATAAATGTACTTCTCTTCCATGTGCAAATGAATTCAAACTCTTAATTAATGATTGTAATTTAATATATATTCAACCTAAAGGCCAGTGTTACACCTAGACAAATAACAAGGAAGGCGATGACAACATCTGGGCCAGACTTGATAAAAGTTTTGGCAATTATCAATGGCTAAATACTTCTCCTAATTCAACACCCAATGTACTTCTAAGTGTTGCTTCAAATCACTCTCCATTCATATTCATGTTTTATAATCACATTCTTCCCAAGTGAAGAATTGCAAAATTTTAGAATTTTTTGCTTCTCTTTGATGAATGTAAGCACATTATAAGTCAAGCTAGGAATTATAGAATATAAGGATCTACTAGCTTTATTCTTCAACATAAACTACATTCTACCATGACCTTGTTTCATCTCTATAATAAGAAAATTGTTAGGAGAATAGCTGACAATATTAGTCACTTAGAAAGGTACTTTATGGAGTTTCAGCAAAATGACAACATTGATTCTTGCAGAGAAATTGAGAAAATAATCTAAAATAAGCTTGAAATTTTTTATGACCATAAAGAATCTTAATGGGCCTAAAAAGCTAGACAAATATGACTGATACAAGAGGACAAAAATACTAAATAATTTCATACTTTAATAGTTAAAAATTGCCCATGGAATCTAATTAATCTGATCAAATATAATGATGGAAATTAGATTGAGAATTCAACTCAAATAGAGGATATGGCCTATTCCTTTTTCAATAACCTTTATAGAACTTGGCAGCCAATCAATATCAACAATGTACTTTTTACTCTAGATCTAATCAATATTCCTACTTTGAATGATAAGTACATCTCTCTTCTTGAAAGAGAATTCATTGACATGGAGATTGAAATGGCTATCTTTGAAATGAATGCTAACAGCACTTCAAGTAATGATAGATTTCATGCCCAATTCTACAAACCTTTTGGGACATTATCAAGAAAGATGTAATTAAAATGGTTAGATCCTTCTTTCACAGCAATTACTTGCTTAAATCCATGAGCAAGATTATGGTGGTATTCATTCCTTAAACAAATTCTCCCCAAAATTTTAAAGATTTTAGGTCTATAAACCTCTGTAATGTATCTTACAAAATTATATCTAAAGTTCATGATCAAACAATTTATTGATGATTTAATCGCTCCTTACCATAGTGGCTTTATTAAGGGGAGAACTATCATAGACAATATTATCATTGCCTCTAAAATTATGAATCAAATTCATAATACAAAAAAGGAGGGAAAAAAACAGTAAAGTGCTTTAAAACTAGATCTTGCAAAGGCATTTGATAGCATCTCTTGGGACTTCCTTGAAGTGGTTCTTTGGAAATTGAACTTCCCTGGGAATTGGATTTGTTACATTATGCAATGTATCTCTGTAGTATCCATTGAAATTATGATAAATGGTAATGCTTCAATTCCCATCCTTCCAAACCGTGGCATCAGATAGGGCAACCTATTGTCCCCCTATATTTTTATTATTTGTGTGAACATTCTCTCTTACATGATCAATGATGCTAAATGAATAAAATTTGGAAAGGAATTAAAATTTGTAAAAATGCGTTGTCGATCCCGTACCTAATATATGCTAACGACGTGGTCATTTTCTTTAAAAGTAATATAAAAGCATGTAACGAGATGCAACTCATCCATGACAAATATTGTCATATGTCAGGTCTGTCTATCAATTAAAATAAATCTATCATAGTTTTTAGTCTGAATATCCCTCACAAATTCAAGAAAATCATAGCAAGTTCTTTTGGTATTAAATACTTGGTAAATATTTAAGAACTTAAGTGGACATTAGAAAGAACAAAAAGGAATTGTTTACCTTCTTGGTGGATAAAATTGATACTAAACTGCAAAGTTGGAAGGCAAATCTCCTATCTCGAGCAAGGAGAGTAACTCTAATTAAATATGTCCTAAGCTCAACCCTAATATACCCACTTTCTTGTTTTGAGTTACAAAGAAATTTTGCTCTTTAATTGATTCGAGGATTGAGAATTTTTTCTGGGGGACTTCAAGAAACAAAAGCTACATAATATAGTCAACTAAAAGAAATTCTATCAACCTATTTAGAGAGGAGGGCTAGGCCTTAGATCTACTAATGACCTTAATACTACTCTTTTAATAAAATAGGTTTAAAGAGTTTTAGATCTTCGTAACAATTCGTCCCACTACAACATCTTGAAGACTAAATATGTGGCTAAGAATTATCCTAGACAACTAAGTAATAGACATAATTCTTTCTGGATGTGGAAGGGAATTAAAAAATTTAAGTTTCTGGTAACTGACAATTTGAGTTGGCAGATGGGATCTGGATTGAATATTCCCATCAACCACCATCTCTAGTGAAATATGTAGCCAGATGTTGAGACACATGTTCAAAGAGTCTCAAATCTTATTATGCATTAAATCAATCTTAGAATATATATTTGTTAAAAATTCTTTATTCATATACCACTGTCAAACAAATACCCTCAATTCCCTTTTCTTGCACAGGTATCAAAGACCATCTTATATAGAATAAAAAAAGGGTGTATACATAGTTAAGGATGGTTTTAATTTGCTCAATCATTATAATCAAGTCAGCATATTTGATACCTTTACTGGATAGAAGGGATTTTGGAGTCTTAGACTTCCCTAGAGAATAAATTTATTCATCTGGAAATTGGTGATAGAATCTCTTCCTTTAAGAAACGTTTTAAAAGGACATCATGTTCCCTATTATTCTATCTGTTATTTTTGCCAAGAATATGAAGAATCAATTAAGCATGTTTTTATATCTTGTTCCTTTGCTCGTGCTATCTAATTCTCATCGCCTCTTGGGATCAGGGTGGACAGATTTGACAATGATAATATCATCAATTGGATTCAGAGTTAGCTTTTGATGGATAATAACCATCTTCGAGAAATAGAACATACAACACGATGGTTAATGACTGCTCTCTATCTCATATGGCAAACCAAAAATCAAATTGTTTACAAGGGCTTAATTCCAAACGTAGTAAACACTGTGATGCAAATAAATAAGTATGTCAATCACATCACGACAGTTTGGTTTCTTTTTCCATCTAATTCAGCTGTGCATATAACTCATTCTCCAGTGCAAAAATACCTACGGGACATCCCATCAAATGGTTGGGTGATTATGATGTGGTTATAGATATCCAAAATCCATCCCAAATCGCATAAATTCATCGCTTCTATATGTTTGAATGATTAAATAATTAGGAATTGAGGGAGAATGCTCAAGCTTGCTTCCAATACTCGCCAACTGGTTCTTACATAAGTAAACTAATAACATGGATTTTAAATCAACACTGGGTAGATTTGAAAGCTCATAACATACACATCATATGCTTAGATCCAGCTCGCATTAGCTTACTGGTCTCAACCTATCAAAAAGCAACAACCTTTCTCTTCTTGGTGAAGACATTCACGGCTCCTCGATGGAATTCCCAAATCATCAAAGAAGAGGCTTAGAAGACCCTGGCAAGTCCCTGTGGAAGAATTTCTTTTCTTCCTCTGTTGCTCCTTATATTGATCACTTTAATTACTTCTTTTAACTGTTCCTTGTTTATTCATGAAAAAAAAAAAAAACTACATTTACTTTTTTTTTATTGTGAAATGCATGATAATGTTTATTAACTATCACAACATAATTTGATCAAAAAAGAAAACTATCACAACATTAAAATTACTCATCATTCCATGATCTATGTATGTTAAAAATTTATTCAAAATATTATGAATTAAGTTTGAAAAATATCATAATTTAATATAAAAGAGTTATACATTTTGAATAATATGTTCTTAAGAATTATTTAAATTAGACATTCTGGAGCGATTATTATCAAAATTTAGCAATGCAAGAAAAAGAAAAATCGGGCAAAGATGGCTTTCTATCGGAGGGGACATCAATGACGGCCTTTATTGGCTTTGCTGTGAAGATGTAGGCTTCTTTCTCTCTGATCCCCATTCGCAAGGAAGAAAAATCAAAAGCCTTTTTTCTGAGACTGAGAGGCCCGAAATTTATTTTTATTTCACTTTTATTTGTTTACTCCTTTCATTTTTCGATCCAACCTGAGGCTCTTCAGAGGGGCAGAAAGACAACCCAAAGTTGCTTTACTTCGTGTAAATGGTTTATCTCAAGCATACCCGATTGTTCCACCAGCAGCCGAGAAAGATATCTTGCTCTGCATTGACGTTTCTCTTTTTTGATCTGGTGGTATTTCTTGCCACGTACTTTTGCTGCTTTCTTTATGGATGTTTTCTATACACTATCCTGTTCGCGTCTTGAGGAATTTGTAGTAAAACATAAGAAAGTTGATGGTTGTTTCTAAAGAATCTCAAAACTTGTATGTCATAATTAAATGTATTTGGCATCGACGACACGATACGCTTCGGTTAATCTTTTGGGTTTAGCTGGTTACTTCGTCATGTTATTGTTTGTCGGTCCTTTCCTCCCTCTCAAGTTCATAGCTACCAGAGTGTAACTTGGATTCTTGAGAACTGCCATGAGAAACCAGAGTGATTTTTCTTGAAACTTTGATTTTTCTTAAGTTGCCGTCTGTATGTTCCATTTGGGGTCAACCATTGTTATCTAATTTTCTTCGCGATGCTTGAGGTTGAAATGATCTTCCGGTAAATGCATCTGCAATGGGTTTCTTGCAGATATTGTAATGTTATTTTCTTTTTCCCGCTTTTTGAATTTTCTTCAAGATCATTCCTATTAGTGTCTTTTATTTCAATCGGCATAACTGTCACATCATTTTTGACAAAATTTATATGGACGTGTTCAGTGCAGGAGATTCTGTAATTAATGGCTCTGTCCCAGAGCTTTCTAAAAAAGTACACCTTGGTAATTCACTGTCCTTAGTTGAAATTTGATGTGAGTGCGCGCGCGCGAGCTCAGAATTTCTTGATGGCGACACATGCCAATGGAGTTGAGTCTTTATCAGAGGTTCAGAATTCAGTTTCTGCGACAGATACCGATCTTCCTTCAACATTTCGGGACCCTCGGCCCCCCCTGCCTCCCCTGAAAAATCATGGGGTTTCTTCCTTATCTCATTTTACTGGTCACGATGGCTATGGAACGAGGACCATCCATCGTCCCAAGAGTTGTGCACTCAATCCAAGGCATTCTTATCAGGAGGCCAACAATGTGCAGCTTGGAGAATTACCACATATGTCAAAGCAGTTCTACAATTGTGGTGGAAAATCTGGCTGTGGGAGCCTCACTGAAACTGGAGAAACTTGTTTCCGGAAGAACATCTCGACGATTGGACCATTTGATAGTTCCAAGAATTGTGACTCAAGTAGCAGATTAGAATCTGAGAACTTTGTCCTAGGCTCATCAAATCAAACCAAGAGTTACTGTCAGTCAGATGTTACTTTTTGTCCTAGTCCTCAGAGTAGCTTATATTCTGCTACTGTCTATTCAGAAGCCAAACAAAGTTTTACTAATACTGAATTCAGTGAAGCTGTTAGTGTTGATAAGTCAGGTGAAATTGGTGAAGTTACTAATTCGTCTTATTTTAACGAAAGCAGGAAGACCAACATCTGTAGAGGGAGTACTGGAAGTGATGTTAGTGACGAAAGCAGCACCAGTACTTTAAGCAGTTCTTTGTATAAACCCCACAAAGCAAATGATGAAAGATGGGAAGCAATTCAAGCGATCCGAGCTCGTGATGGGATCTTGGAATTGAGACATTTCAGGCTGTTAAAGAGTTTGGGATGTGGAGACATTGGAAGTGTTTATCTAGCTGAGTTGAGTCGCACAGGTACTTGTTTTGCCATGAAAATTATGAATAAAACAAGGCTAGCAAATCGCAAGAAGCTTCTGAGGGTTCAGACAGAAAGAGAGATATTGCAATCTCTGGATCATCCATTTCTGCCCACATTATATACGCACTTTGAGACAGAGGCATTCTCTTGCCTGGTAATGGAGTTCTGCCCTGGTGGGGACCTAAATGCACTCAGGCAAAGACAACCTGGGAAATATTTTTTAGAGCACGCTGCCAGGTTAGCAATTCTTTTTCCTGCTTTTCCCTGCAAGTTATACGTGTTCCATGCAGACGTATACAAGCAAGGATGGCTGAATGGCAAACCTGATATTAAATATTTCCATATTCTTTATATCATGTACTCAAATGTGCCATTGCATCAGAAGGGAACTGTAGTAGTGCTGGTGCAGGAAACATCTCTCTTCCAATGGATTTCAGGAATAGTTTATCTGGAGACAGGTTTTCATGATATGAATGGAAACCCAGGCTCTGACTGAACTTCCTATCCATAGTGTCTCAGGACAACGTAAAATTTTTTTTGTTGTCCGTTGTCACTACTACTGATGCCATTTGTTTATGTATCACTAACTCCATGGGAAATAATTTTTCTTTTAGTAAAACATGAGTACTGAGAATTGAGATTCCAACTAGCCTAGGCAATTTCCCTCTCTCCCCTTGTTGTGTGAACTCTGAACTCTCATGGTTTTCAACTGTGTTCAAGGATGTCAGCCAAAATGGATAAAAAAATATCCCCCTGCTTGCATGCTCAACTTAAAAAAAAAGGAGAGAGAGAAAAAAAGAAAATAGAAACTACCATTACATCTACTCTACTTTTCTCATCCGCTTTCTCTCCCAATTTAAATTGATGATTTAGATTCCTTTAATTATGTTAGTGATCTTCCATATCAAAATGGATCCCCTGCTTCAATACCCTACTTCTTGTTCCACTTGCAGTCTTGTGAATGCTATGACTAGCTTCTATCACCTCCAGACGGTTCTTGCACGGCATTTATTAGTTCTAGCATATGCCTTCCTATAAAAAAAATGATCAGTTTTTAAGACCAAAATATTTGTCAGCCTTTGTTCTTATTTAGCAAGAGTTACTAGTATGTCTTGGTTGTCGCCATTAACTTCTAAGCTTGATTAGCAGCTACAAAGAATCTGGTTTTCTTTCTTGTAGCCCCACTAATAGCTTAGTAAATGGTAGTAATTTCTATGGCCTATCTGACACAGCCAAAAATGATAGATAAATAAAAAATTGCTGGTAATTCGGTCCCCATGACCTGCTTTGGAGACAAGACATCAATGAAGATAAAGATACATTCTGTTCCTTGCTTTTTTTTTTGGGGGGGGTTGTGAATAGTTTGATGTCCGAAATGGTACCACCAACTGTATTGTTGTTTCATCGATCAGCACTGTGCTATGCAGGTTTTATGCGGCAGAAGTTCTCCTTGCTTTGGAGTACTTGCACATGCTAGGGATCATCTACAGAGACCTTAAACCTGAGAATGTGTTGGTGAGAGAAGATGGTCATATAATGTTGTCAGATTTTGACCTCTCTCTGAGGTGCTCAGTCAGCCCAACTCTAGTAAAACCATCAAACTCTAACATGGAGACAAAAAGCTCAGGATACTGCACTCAGCCTGCCTGCATAGAACCAACTTGTGTAATGCAGCCAGATTGCATCCAACCTACATGCTTTACACTGCGTTCACGATCTGGAAATTCCAAGAAAGGAAAGAAGTTGAAATCAAAGAATGAAATGCATTATCAGGCAACCCCACTTCCCGAGCTCATCGCAGAGCCAACAAATGCACGGTCAATGTCCTTTGTGGGAACACATGAGTACTTAGCACCAGAAATTATTAAAGGAGAAGGACATGGCAGTGCAGTGGACTGGTGGACTTTTGGAATATTCTTATATGAGCTCTTGTTTGGTAGAACACCATTCAAAGGTTCAGCACATCGAGCAACTCTGTTTAATGTGATTGGCCAGCCCTTGAGTTTTCCAGAATCTCCTAGCGTCAGCTTTGCTGCTAGAGACTTGATAAGAGGTCTACTTGTGAAAGAGCCTCAGCATCGTCTTGCCTACAGACGTGGAGCTACAGAACTGAAACAACATCCATTCTTTCAGAACGTTAATTGGGCACTAATCCGTTGTACACGTCCTCCAGAGATCCAAGGAAAGGCCATCAGAGCAGTCACAGTTGAAAAGCTTGGTGGTCATGGTTTGAAGCCTTCTGGTAACTATTTAGATATTGATTTCTTTTGAACCTCATGCACGTTGTGTTTGCCCACATAAAACGGTGCTTTGCAACTCGTGTAAGTACTTGAAAATGTCTATCAGAAACTCTACATGCATTCAAAAGAGAAACGAAGTTTCTGCTCTCTCAATCAAACCTTTATTCCCTCTCAAAAGATTGTGTTATGGATATTTTGTCCCGAAAGCGGATCCACACTATACAATAAACTTACTGTATAGCAGTGGGTCAGAGAAAAAAAAAATTTTAACAATCGAAAACTAAAAACAAAAAAATTTTATATTTGTACTAGTCGTATAATAAATCTGTTGTACGACTGGTAATCCAAATCTATTTTGTCCCTTATATTTTGCTAATATGCTATTCCCTTAATGCACTTAAAAAGATACAAAAGACGGATATAATTTTATTGTCACGTGGGGAGTTATGGTAATGCCTGTAAGTTATATAATATACGTAAGATTGCATAACAATGATCAAATTTTGTAATTCTATGCAAATTTGCAACTTCAACAGTGTTTGTGAAGCTGTATGGGTATAAGGTGCTTGTAAATAAAGATAAAATTTTCAGTAAAATTGGAACTCTGATAAATTTTTTAAACTAAACACTCCACAAATATGCAGGAGCTATATCATAAAATTAAGGCATGTGATTTTATAATCTAGTAGTGAGATAAGAGCAATAGGCCTTCCAATATAATTAAGAAAAAACAAGTAGGATAAATGACTCTCTTTCTTAAATGATATTAAATTACACAATTTTTTTCTAAAAATTAAAAATTATACTCCCATTTGAAATTGAAAGATGTGTTATAGTTACCTTCTCTACAATAAATAATAAACTACTATTATACATGTGTTTTACTCTTATATGTATACTTATATATAATGTAATTAGTGTTAAAAATATATATTTGAATAATATAAAATAGTCAGTTTTGAATTTGGCTAATTGTAAAATCATTCGGTAGAAAAATAAAAACAAAGAACATATTCACCAAATATATTCTTAGGATGAAACAATTTAAAGATAATAATTAATAACATTTAATTTTAATCTTAAATTTTCTATTAAATATTTATTGATAAACATAAGTTTTGTCATAAATTCACAAAAAGTAAAAGAAAATGAATTAAGTTATGATTTTCAACTAACATCTTTCAAAGAAGGGGAAAACTTATATATCCAAATAAATACTATTGTAAACATTTGAACATACAACCTATAAATAGTTTGTAAAGACAACCTGCAAGATAGAAATTTGAGAAGTAATCAGGGAAAGTAAACCTAAAATTCCTTTATATTTCTAATTATGGCATTTTGTTTTAATAGTCCCGCTAGGTTTATATCATCATGAGTTAGCTAGAACTTGACGAATTCATTTATGAGATTATGTTAGCTCTTATGATTAATACAGATAGGTATTATAGAGAAACAATCACTTAGAAGATATAACATAAATTAGATGGACATGCATGCTAATCATATTTAAGATATATAATAAATGCACTAAAAGATTACCATAGGGATTATATATGCAATTCATTCCTCTCAATGAAACTAGGCTTGAATCACTATCCACCATTTAAGACTATGTGGGATCATCTTTCCATATTGGAACCAACGAATACAGCCCAATAGTGAATTTTCTACGTCACTCATCTAAGTGGTTCTGATTAAGAGTGAGTCCTGGCTGGGTTTCTATCAATTTGAGACTCAGCTTAATCCTGTTAAATTCGATTATTAACCGAGTAAGGTTGAGTTTGCTTTTAAAAAAAAATGAATTATTATATGAAAATATTTTAAAAAAATAAAAATAAAAAAAATAATATTTGAAAGGAAATAAAATAGAATTAAAAAAATTTTAAGATTTGGAATGAAAAATAATAAAAATTTGAAAAGAATTGATATTTTAAAATTTATTTATAAATAAAATTTATTTTAAATCAAATTAACAATATATTATAAAAATTAAAAAAATTTTAAAATAAATATAGGGTCGAATCGAGCCAGTCCAATGTCATCTCGGGATCCGTCTTGACCTAGTAAAATTTATAATTTTTTTTATTTAACTCGATCATAATTCGATCCGATGTGACCAGACCGAACTGAATTCATCAAGTTTACCAAAGCAAGGATCACCCCTAGTTTTGATGTTAGTTTTTTTTTCTTTTTTTGTAAATTATACTGTAACGTTATATAGTTGATAAAAGGAGGGAAGGTAAGTCTCACACGTATTCTTATTCTTTTGTAACTTTTTTATTTTATTTCTCTTCAACTTTACCGAAAATGTTACAGAACAATGTCTATTTTAGTCATGAATCAAATTTTATCTTCGAGAATAGGACAGCCATCCATATTAGTTGGTTCCATAGATGCTATAAACTGGACATCACCTATAAACCGAACCCTAAGCATCACACATTAGTAGATTCCTTGGTTGGAAACTCTTCACCAACCATGTTAGGCACAATAATTAATAAAAGCATCCCCACAACAAATACTGCCAAACCTGTGGTACTCTCCATGAATAACTGCACTATATATCATAGTACTAAAAGATGTTTGGTCATTGGATTTATCTTTTTATACATTTAATTAAGGATGAATTTATGGAAATCGTTTCTCTTTTTTTTTTTTTTTAATTTTTATATATAATATTATTATATATTTTTTGTTTAATTCTTTAATTTATAAGAGTTTGTCCTAATTATATAATAAGAATTTGTTAATCTTAATTCAAATTTTTAATTTGAAATTTTTATCCTTTTAGATTAAATCCTAGACCATTCCTAAAGTGTGACCTTTTTGAAATAAAATGGTTTAAAATGAGATGCATGATGCTTAAATCGCATTAAAAGATTTGACAGGAAGCCTTGGAAGGATTTCAGGTTTTCAATCCGCAAGTCAATTTCTCTTTATTTCTTTGAATTTTTTCTCCTACGTCATCAACTTTTATTTATTAAAAACTTTTCTGAGAAATAAAATTTTATACTAAGGTAGTTTGAGTAATTTAAAATCTAGTTTTTGTTTATTAAATTTTAAAAAAAATTATTTAAGTAGTTTAGCAAACATACGTGTTAAAAATAAATAGTTGGAAAAATTAAATTATATATGTGTTAGTTTGAATAAATCTAAATACTCAAATTAATTTTTTTAGTATGTTTTAAAAAATTAAATATAAAAAAAATATAACTTTTCATATAAACACAACTCTTTATATTTTTTAAAAATGAATTATATCTATTTAAAATTTAAATTTAAAAAACATATTCCACATATTAATATAACTCTTCAAAAAAGATATGATTTTTTATAAAAAGGTTATATCTGTATAAAGTTTTATTATAAATATAACTTCATTACATATTAGAATAATTTTATTGAGATGAGTGTCTAAAAATTAATTTGTTAATTCATCTCTACTATTCCCTCTAAAACTTTTTAAGAGTTTTTTAAGTGAGATTACAAAAATTATTATTTGTTAATTTTTAGGATGCTTAAAATAAGTCTTAAAGATGATTTGCCATATACCTTCAACAATTATAACAATTATATGTAGACAAATATCAATTTAAGAATAGCGTAATAAACACATGTATTTGAACACAATTTTTATTTTCCCTAATTTTTACAGATACTTTATCTAACAATACGAACATATATACACGTTATAAAATAAAGTAGTTTATATTCTGTATTATCCTTTATGAATAAAACAAGAGACACTAGCTTCCTCAATCCACTTTCCATCATTTTTCCTGTTTTGATTATAAGATGAGGAGGGCTGCCTTATCTTGACATTGAAACTCGTCTCTAATTAAACAGCAATTCAAATTGTCCATACTCACAGATTTTCTCTTAATATTATCCTTTTGCTTTTTTCTCCAACTTTTTTATTTAAAAAATTATTATTTTGGTCTCTTAAATTTTATTTTAGTATTAATTTGATCTGTTATAAATTTAGAATAACAAATTAATCCTTCAAAAGGTTATTAATAAACCAAACAAATCTCTCTGTCGTCTTCACATTTAAAAAACATTAAGGTGAGTTATTTTCCACTGTGATTAAAGAAACATCAAGATGTGAAGGTTAGATGTATATATAGAATAAATATTTTTTACTATCATCAATACATCACTAAATATGAAGCATTTTTAATGTTTTTTGTGATCAATATTAAAAGAGAAAGCAGTGAATATGGTGCAATTATAATTAAAGAAACCCAAAAAATACTTTACACTTAGTAAAATGTTAATAAAGAAAAAAATTATCTCATGTGTACATCAAATTTTCACACTAAAAAAAAACAGTTCATCTTAATATTTTTGTAAGCAAAAAATGACGGAAAAATTTATTTAGTTTATTGATAAATTTTTAAGGATCATTTTATCACTTTAAATTTCAAAAAATCCAAATTGTCACTAGGTTGAATCACGTGGGACCAAAATAATAATTTTCTCCTTTTCAACCCTATATACCTATTGCCTTATGTGATTAACAATCTCATAACTAAGCAAATAATGACCATCACTCCAGAAATATTATGTTGTATTAAACCAAATCAAAAGCATTGTCTGGAAAACGCCATCTTCAATCTCCTCTCAACGCTGTGAAACCAGTTCTCATGATGTTAACAACAAATATGCTGAATTAGATATGGGTGCAAAATCCCTCTACGAATACTTGTAACTTGAATTTAGCTAGGTATAGAATAAATAATGTTTTAATCTAGATATGAAACTGAGAATTTGTTTTAAAATTTTTTTAATCATCTAAATTTGAGTTTATATAATATGATACTTAATTACGTCACCCTATCCTTGTTATATATATTACATATGTGTTAATCAAATAAATAATAATTAAAAGAATGTGAATTTTTTTATGCAACTATATTGGTACAATTAATATCTGACACATTCGAAAAAAAAATTATGTGATAATGACGTATCTAAATATATTTATTGTATTGTCATATTTATATTTTAATCTTAATAATTTTTATATTTTATTTGTAGACCCAATTTTTTAAAAAATTTATCAATTTGCCCCTCTCAAATTTTTTTTGATCCAAAAATAGACGAGGCAAATTGTAAAATTCAAAAAAAAAAAGATCAATAAAAAATTTAAAATATTAAAATTAAAATATAAGTATAATAAGTTAATTTAAGTTGACATAGAATTAATATATTTTGATATGTTATTATTACCTGCCTTTTCTATAGCATGTCACCTAATAATTGCTTACTTTTAAGATCACACCAAACAATATACCTTAAAAAATATTATTCAAAATTTATATGTGTTTTGAATAATATTAATAATTATATATTTTATTTTACCTCTTATTGTAATTTTATATAGCTCATTTTATGTACACAAAATTCAATTCAGGAAATTTTTATATTAAAAAGTTTTTAATCGAATAAGTTTAGATAAAAATTTTGAAGATTCAAGTAAAAAATACATTTTATATTTACTACCAACTAAAAAATAAATCTAATAATTAACGTAATATTATCTTACAGGTCTAAATATAAAATTTCTGTGTAAATCTCACAATTTTAAAAATTGAGTCCCTTAATTCTTTCTAGTAAATAAATTTCCTCTTGTAGCTCTCATCCTTCTCTCAAGTTTATCTCTTTTCACTTGACGAACAAAAAGTAAAAGATAAGAAATTCAGAAGATTGAACTTGTGTGAATATATGATTATTATTTGTATATTAAACAAGTGTCATATTAAGGAGCGAATATCAGTGTTTATCAGAATCTTTATGAAAGACAGGAATTGTCGAAAATGAGGATGATGAATGGATAGAACGTAAGAAATGAAAGGTGAATTAGATTGTACAATCTTTTAAATTTAGATTATTGGATTTAAAACTAAAGATAATGTGCACAAATTAAAAAAAAAAAAAAGAAGATGTTTAACTGCATATAATAATTAAAATTAATTTAAACTATCAAAATTATATTAAATTTGTATATTTTTTAATACAATAAATCCAAATAAATGTGAGGTTGAGTTTTGTTTCGTGTCGTTAAATTTCAAATTAATAATTATGTGTGATCTAATACTTAAATTTTTAATTGCATGAAATTATTAGAATTAATTTAAATTATTAAATCACATAATTTTTTTAATATTAATATTCTTATATTTTTTTTAAAGTAAATCCAGATTAGTCACGTCACCGCCCCTTCTGAAAAAGTGTACTTTCTGTCTCATAAATTCTTCATTTTCCAATCCCTCATCGCCATGCGGCGAATATTGAAGATGGAAGGCCATGCCTCTGTGGGCCCCACCTCCCTCCTCTTTTCTTTTTTATTCACTTTTCTTCTGTCCACTCAAATCCCGCGTTTACTCGACGCAACCCCTCTGCTTTTCCCACCAAACACATGTATTAGCTGTGTTTTTTATTTTTAAAAAAATACTTACAGTAGATAATCATAATTTTCTAAAATTTATAGAAAAAAGTAGGGAATAAATGTAAAGAATCTATTTAATTCATTTTTTTATCTAAATTTCCAGATAATTAAAGAAAAGAAATAGGAAGAATCCAGGTTACAAAAATAATAATGTAATGTTTCAGCTAGATCAAAAGCACCTTTGGAATTATCAAAAGACACATGAATAAAATCACATCTTGATTCTTCTGAAAATTGTTCGTTCATGATATTTTGAGTTGTTTATATTTCCACCAAATAATTAGTGTATCAAATTAGTAACTATTACATCTTTTTAGTAGCCAACTTTTGTAACAGTGACTTGACGGATATATATAAGTTTAGAAGTTGATATAAAAGGAGGTTGATACCTTCTAAATAAGATTTTGGGTTTGATATTGACTTATGTATAAAAAATATAGCATTAAAAAGATTATCTTAAATATTGAATTTAAAAATGCCTAATTTTAATTAACCAATTTCGTGTTTTTAAAAGTTGAACTAGATATTGATATTATCAAAAGAAAAAAGTTAATCAAGATAAAATTGTCATCGCTAAATAATGACGAATATATGGAAAGCTTTAATGGCTGCATGGAACCCACGTTGAAGAATACTCGACGCTCAATTCGCCATTATGATCAATTAGAATAGGAGTGAGTACGTAATTGATTCTAAATGACATCAGTATATCATATATTTGCAAGAAGGAAAAAAAAAAGAAAAAGAAATCCGAGAGTACTCACAGATTAATCGAGGAAAAAATTTTATAATAATCGGTTGATTTTAACCCTAAACCAGATCTTGACGTGGTTTGTCAAATATCTCAATATATCGTTTTTAGAATTTTAAGCCAGTAAAAAAGTATAGAGAGGAGTATTATTTTGTTTTTCACATTTGGACTCAATCTTATTTTAATTTTTTACAAATTAAAAATTTTAAATTGAATATCTATTTTTAAATATAAAAACTCATTTTTGTGTTTTACAATTTTAAAAATTATAAAATAATTCTTTTAAGAGTACTACTTCAAATTAAATCTTGAAAAGCAAAAAATTATTTTAAAACTTTTATTTTATCAAAACTAAAACAACGAAGTTAAGTTCAAAAAGTATAAACTATTTTAAAACTTTCATTTTGTTAAAACTAAAATGATACTCAATTTAAAAGTAAAGAACTATTACAACTTTTAATATATAGAAGATTAATATAGAATTAAACTTAAAAATAATGAACTAAAATAATATTTTTTAACAATCTAATTTGATGCATGCATACGTGGGAAGATATTAAATTAATTAGATTGCTTGGATTTTTCTCATAATTGAATTCAACAAGTGATGCGAATTATCGAGGTAGGTTTGAATTTTTGTTTTCTAGTATAGGAACCATGAAGAGGTCAGTCACGAGACTAAGCAAAAACCGAGTGTTGGTGAATTGTACTTGTCGCACCCTTAAAGAAGAAAGACAATTATAAGGAAGATGAAAATGTTGATATTTATGCGAGAAATTTTCAACATTACCACTTGATTCACACTAACAAATATCAATTCCCACTTAATTAACATCATCGGATTCCTCATTTTATTGCTACCTCGTGTCTACGTGATGATAATTTGCTTTGACTATATTCTGACGTTCAGATTCTCAAACATTGTTTAATGCGTAATTAAGAGGAGACGTGAGAAATTGACAATCGATATTAAGAGATTCTTTATTATCAAAATTCTTTTGACCAAATAAATTAGAGAAAAGTATTTCATTAATTCCTTATTTTTATACTTTATAACAATTTAATTCTCTATAAATTAATAGTGATAAATCAATCTCTTAAAAAATTATATTTTATGTAAAATCAATCATTTATTAATTCAAACATAAGGATTGATTTGTTATAATTAATATGTGAATAACTAAATTATTACAAAATGTAAAAGTGAAGGATTAATTTTATTTTTTTTTTCAAATAAATTACAAAAAATATTTTCTTGTATTATGTAATTCGTTAAATTGTGTACTATAATTATATATTTTGATTAATTTAATAAACTTGCCTTTTATTTAAAAGTTAAATTATATAAATATCTTAAATTTTGTTAAAAATTTTACAGACATCCTCCTTATTTGCAAAATATACACAAGTTTTTTTAAAATAAAAAATTGCATCACACTTTAGTATAAACATCTTTAATTTTTATACTAGAATATTCTGATTAACTTGAATACATATAATTTTTAACTAAAATATTTTTATGGAATGCAAAATTCAATTAAAACATATATTTTAAAAAGAGAGAAGAGATTTAACAAAATTTTGAAAATGTTTGGGAACTTTATTCTTTTAAAAAAAACTGTTAAAAGTTTTCCTGCGAAAACACACGTGGTCAGTCGGACGTGCAGGAATGCACAGAGAAAAACATCTACGTCGTTGTAACATGAAATATGGTACACAACATTCGCATAGGTTACATGGCACCAAAGTAGCAGACACAGTGCAAAGGGCGGGACGACCTCCACCAATCACACCCTAAACTTCGAACGGTTAACTGAAAGTCTCGCCGCACTATGGAACAGAGAATCCGATGTTAAAAAGTTATGGTTGATGGCTCATTTCTTTTGGATATTCCATCTTCAGTCTTCACTCATTCTTTTCTCTTTTCTTCTTCACAGTTTGCGTCTCTGCTTCTGTAGGCTTATATATACCATAGACAATCTCACATGGACCTTTGGAACAACGCAGAGTTATTACCCTGCTGCCTCTCGAAAATCCAGTCTTATAAAATAGTTCATACTATTATTGTATTATAAATTTAGCCGCAAAAGTACGCTAACCCATCTCTTCCTTTCACTCATTCGATCGCAAATTTTTCTGCTTTCTGATTCGTTTTGATTTCTTCTCCTTCAAAGTGTCTGTGATTCATACTATCTTTTGTTGTATGCATTCTGATTACTTGTGAGTGATGAAGGTTTTATATTTTTTTCTGGTTTGAACTGGTTGCAGCTGGATTGGAGCAAGGGGAAAGTGAACCCATTAGTGAGTAGCATCAGAGCGAGGTTACGGCCGAGACCGATGCCGTTGAATATATCTCAGGACTTAGATGGATTGCCTCGTATTATATTAACTGAGCCTACTGGTTCATCAGCAGAGGTGATTACTAACTGGTTTTCACTCTTCACCCTCTCTGTGTTTCTTGTTCCCAAATGTTTCATATTTTAGGCTCATATTATGCTCTAAAGTTTCATAGGTTTATGGAAAAATGGTTTCAGGTGCTTCTGTATGGAGGGCAGATTGTTTCTTGGAAGAATGAACAGAAGGAAGAACTTCTTTTCATGAGCAGTAAGGTAAGAAAGTTCTGTATTTTGAGTTACCTTCCAGTTATTTTGCCCCTCTTCAGTTTCTGCTGTTCAGTTTCTAAGACAGTTCTTCCATGTTTTTGCCATATATGGTGATTTTCTACTCAACAGTCTAACTGGAAACAACCTAAAGCAATCAGAGGAGGCGTATCGGTCTGCTTTCCACAGGTTAGTTAGTTTTATCAGTGGCAAAAACACATCCAACTTATATGAAGCAATGACACTTCAGAAAAGAACAGTGTCTGCATCTTAGATATGTCAAATACTCGTATTAGAGGCGACCCAATACTTTAAATTAGGCATGGACTTCCTAGCTAAACTTGGATTTCTTTTGCAGTTTGGGAATATGGGTTCACTGGAACAACAAGGATTTGCTAGGAACAGATTGTGGTCACTGGACAGAGACCCTTCGCCTCTACCTCCATCTGACAATCACTCATCTGTGGATCTGATCTTTAAGTCTACCAGAGAAGATTTAAAGATCTGGCCACGAAGGTATGCCTTCAATTACAGATAAACAGTGATTTATCTTCATCCTTTTCTTTGGAAATTACATGCTGCTGAGAGATTTGTTTGATTGCTTCTGCAGTTTTGAGCTCAGGCTTCGCATCTTTCTCAGTGCTGGCAGGCTTGTTCTAATTCTCCGAGTCAGAAACACTGATAATAAACCGTTTTCTTTCACACTTGCCCTGTGCAACTACTTATGTGTATCAGATATCAGGTGTGTGCTTTTACTATAGAAAGAAACACTTTTTCACTTCCTAAGATGATGCCTATATAAGTAGTAATTCATTATGGTCGTCTTTTTGCAAGTGTGATGCCAAACGATTTAGCCAGGGATGGTGTTTCCATCCCGATCTCGTCCTAGCCTACATTAGTTTCTGAACATGTTCTACTTTCACAATTAGAATTAGACCACCATCATGGCGAAACAGTACAGTCATTTTAGGATCTTTTTTCTATGGTTGTATGACTCAAGCAGATGAGTTTGGAAGATGTTGCTTCATTATGCCTTTAAAAAGAGGGTGCATGATGCTGTTCAATTCAAAATTTTCAGTGAAGTTCGTGTTGAGGACTTGGAGACACTGGACTATCTAGATAACCTCATGAACAGAACGAGGTTCACAGAGCAGGCAGATGCAATCACTTTCGATGGCGAGGTAAAAACTCTCATCTTCTCCTCTCATTCAATATCTCTTTGCTCTGTTTGCAAAACATAACCATGCATCAATCTTAAATTAACATGTAGATGGACAGAGTCTACTTGCGCACCCCACCGAAGATTGCGATCATAGACCACGAGAAAAAAAGAACTTTCGAACTCAAGAAGACCGGGATGGCAGATGCAGGTGGACATACATTTCATATCTTTTAACCATTTTGATCCAAAAAAAGCACGATTCTTCTAACACTTGAGGTTTTAAAATTGTAATATGAGAGCGCAGTGGTATGGAATCCATGGGAGAGAAAGGCGAAGGCTCTGCCTGATTTGGGAGATGAGGATTACATGAACATGATATGTCTGAGTTCTGCAGCTATTGAAACCCCAATTGTATTGAAGCCCGGTGAAGAATGGAAGGGGTCTCAGGAGCTATCTTCTGTGTCATCGAGCTATTGCAGTGGACAGTTAGATCCTCGAAAGGTTATCTATGGCTTTCACTGACCTTGTTGATGAGTTAGGTGTGTATGTATATCATCAAGCTGAGATCTTGGCCAAAGCATTCGAGTTTGAGCAATACGAATATTTATTTACTTGCCACTGTATAATAAGTGAGAGACGCATCTATGATTTGATGCCCTGGCAATTATTTCAGCAGGAGCCATTTGTGTTGTAGGTGTTGAATTGTTTTTACATTGTGCATTTCATTTGCCAAGTTCCAATATTACTTCAAAGAGTGCTACTAAAAGATAAATAAATATTACCTCAGAGAATAGAAACATGCATGTCATACAGCTTATGATAATAAAGGAGCAAGTATACAGAAAGCGGACTCTGCAAATCTGGGAAAGTTGCAGAAATCCATGTAGGCATTGAAATTTCTCTACAAGGTCTGTGCTTGTCTTTTGTTTCGGTGAATTATTTGAGTGTTAACTTGGCAAAATTTTTTAACATGCTCCATAGTGTAGGAGTAGAAGCAAGCGAAATGGTTGGAGGGTAATTCTGGATGATTAACAAGATGCTATGCATTTGCACGAATGTACTATCGGATTTGAATTATCTGCATTTGATTTGAACTTAATAAAAACAATAAAAAGGTTCTAGGCTAAGTATACAGAACTAGACTACAGAAAAAACTTTTTCATTTTGCACTATTTTTTTTCCATAAAAAATATAGACTATTAAATATACCACCGATTTATTTCTTTAAAAATTTCAAAGTGTAGTAAAATTTTTCAAAGTTTAGTAACATCTTTAAGAATTTTAAAGTTATGTGAAAATCTTTCAAAAGTTAGTAGTAAGTTTTTCAAAAGTTGATAGTAATTTGTCAAGGATTAGTAACCATCATTAGAAAATATGCATGAAAAAAACCTATAGAATTGTTTAATTAATAGTTTGCTAACACTATAAATAGGGGGATGTTATAATAGGAGTGTGTGACAAAGTAAGAAGTTATATGAGTGTGTGAGAAGTGAAAAGAGGTATAGAGAGAAGTATAGAGTGAAATGTGTCTTTGGTAATTATTGTCATCTTGTGGAGAGCAATAAAGAGTTCTTTCAATTAAAGTCTCTATTTTTGCCTCTTGTATTCTACAAGTGATATTAGAGTCTGTTAGAGTCTAACTCTAATCTAATTCGGCTTAGTTCAAGTCTGGTCAACTGAGTATCTAAGTCAGGAGGTTCCGTTGTTTGAGTACGAAATCTAGGATCGTCGTACAAGGATATTCTGCCGAAATATAGTCAAGGACTGTAAGGAAACTCCATTAGGAATTAAGCAAACTCAGTGTAAGTGCATGACATTGCCAAAGTTGTTATGATTGATATGTCGACGAATACATGCTCGGTTAAGAAGTTAAATAATTACAACTATTAGGTCTGGAGCACCATAATTGAACTTTATCTAAGAGGCCAGAACCTATGAGACCTTATCGACGGAGATGAAGTGATTCCACTAACAAATTCAAATGAATTGAAGAAATGGCATGTAAGAGTTAGAAAGGCTCTTTACATATTAATTTCTACAATGGAAATACAATTTGTTAGATACATTAAGGAAGCCAAGATACCAAAAAAGGCATGGGATGCACTTGCCACACTGTTCATGAGGGTAAATGACGCAAAGTTGTAGCGACTGGATAACAAGCTTGTGTCAATTCAGCAAAATGATATGCCAACAAACGAATATTTTTCAAAGATAAAATCATTTGCATTGAAATTTCAAAGTTAGATCTAGAAAATGCTATTACCAACACAAGAATATGGAGAATTATTATCATGAGATTAATCCCAAAGTATCATAGTCTTGTCACTACCAAGGTTGTCAAACTTGTGATTCTATGTAGACTTGCAAGGGGGGTATAGACTCGTAACGTAGAATTGTAACGTAGATTCGTAAGAGTTTACCTCTATTAATAAATTGAGAAAAATCTATATGTGAGAGACTAAATTGATAAAAAAAAATTCTATGAGTGACTCAATTGAGAAGTATTTTATTTGAGGGATCAAAATGAGAAATAAATTTTATAAGGAATCAAATTAATAAATAACCTATTAACGAGAGACTAAAAGAGATTTTATTCATTTGGCCAAAATAAAATTCAAACTATAAAAAAATATGAAGGGCATTATTAATAATGATGTTATTTATGAAGGAAAAAATTGAAAAATATTCATATGAGGGACTAAATTGAAAAAAAATTCTATGAAGGACTAAATTAAAATAATATCTTACCTGTGAGGGATTAAAATGAAAAATAAAATTTATAAAGGATTAACTTAAAAAAAATACCCTACAAGTGAAGGACCAAAAAAAGGTTTTATTCATTTGGCCAAATTAAAATCAAGACTTGTATATATATAACTTTCGTTATATATATATTGAACATTTATCATGGCCAAGTGGAAAGGCATTGAATTTGACTGATTTAGAGCGAGTCACTCATGAGTTAGAGCGAGTCAGGATTGAGATCGAATTTGGCATCGAGTTAACTCATTTTTCACATGTAAAAACATTAACTCAGTTAACTCGCGAGTTAACAACCGTGGTCACTACCACAAGAAAAAACTCTTTATAACAAACATAAAAGCCAACAAAAGGAATCCAACTAAAGAAAGAAATGAGATAATAGAATGCATCAAAATGGTTGGCAGAGAAGTTGTCGTGGGAGAGGCTCGTATCGAGAGGGAGCTCGCCCAAATTCATAAGACCCTAACTTAAAGAAGGAGCAATGGAGAGACAACAGATGTTACAATTATGGCAAAAAAGGTCACTTTGTTAGAAATTGCAAAGCACCTCACAAAAAAGGAAATATTGCAACTAAACACTATAGTAATGAAGAATAGGACTTTCAAGCATGCTTTGCAGCTAAAAAAGAATCTGAAGAGATTACATTAACTTGTTTTAAAGAACCATAGGAAGATGTGGCATTGCCAATGTTAAGTGACAAATCTGTCAACTATAAAGAAGACTAGATTGTTGATTTCGGATGTTCTAACCATATGATAGGAGATAAAGAAAGCTATCAACAATGTCTGAATATAGAGGAGGTCGAGTTGTTCTAATAGTAAACAATTCAATATTTTCAATAACCCATATTAGCAATACGGAAATCAACCCTTGCCACAGTATAAAGAAAGTACATCTACAAATGTCTACCATGTAACAAGAATGAAGAAAAATCTCCTATCAATGTCACAACTTGCATCTGAAGGCAACTATGTGGTGTCTAAACTGAAGGATGTTAAGGTATATAGAAGTCTGGATTTAACTGGTGCACCAATTGTGGAGGGCAAGTGTGGAAATTCTGCCTATGTAATGTCAGCATAGACATCATACGTAGATAAGACAAGAAGAAATGAGATAGCAGATTTGTGGCATGTAAGGTTTGGCCACGTCTACTATCATAAGCTGAAGTTAACAATGGAGAATGAAATGCTTAGAGGACTTCCGTAGCTTGAAGTTTGAGATGGTATAGTTTGTGTAGGATGCCAGTACAGTAAGACACATCAGTTACCATATGAGGAGTCAAGTTTCAGAGTTAAGAAACCATTTGAACTGGTGCACTATGATGTTTTTGGATTAGTAAAACAAATCTCTATCAGTGGGTATTAATATATGATCACATTCATTGATGACTATTCAAGGTACATATGGATAGATTTTATAAAAGAGAAGTCAGAAGCATTATGTAAATTCAAGTTGTTCAAAGAGAAACATAAAATGAAAGTTAAGCATAAAATTTTGTGCTTACATTTCGACAATGGAAGAGAATAAACATCTAAGGAATTTGTCGAGTATTTGTAGTAAAATAAAATACGGCGATAGCTAACATACCCCAAAACACCTCAATAAAATGAGGTTGTAGAAAGAAAGAGTCAACACTTAGTAGAAATTTGTCGAAGTATGTTGCAAGTCAAGAATGTACTACCATGATTCTAGGTGGAATGCATGAAGACCACTATACATATTACTAATAGGCTACCACAAGCAAAGCTTGATTTTATATTACCTATGAGAAGCTCTGGAATATCAAACCCACCATAAGTCACTTTTGAATGTTTAGTTATATATGTTATGTTTTCACGTCTAACCATCAGCATAGTAAGTTTTACAAAAAGGCAGTTCGGTGTATATTTGTGGGTTATGATAATCAATGAAAAGGTTAGAAATGTTGTGATCCAACCACTAGTAGATGTTATACATCTCCTAATATAGTATTCGATGAGATGTCATCATGGTGGTCACCACAAGTAACAAATCTTCCTGATTCAAGGCAGATTGAAGAAAAATTATAAAAGAAATTAAATAAGCACAAAAGTGAAGTCCAAGCAATCTCTAAAGTCAAAGTGAAACTAGTGACAAGAAAATGATAGTTTAAGAGTCAAACAAAGTAAAAGAAGCCCTTGTAGACAGGAGTGCATGCAACATCAGAAGAAGAAAGACCAAGTTAACTTGAAGAGTAAGAAGATTTGAGTGAAAAAGATATTGCTTAGCCACAACAATTATGGAGATTAACAAGGCAAAGAAAACCAAACCTGAAGTATGTAAATACAATAATGATTGAAGATGGAAGACATAATGAGCTAGTAACTTATGAGGAGGCATTTAGTACCAAAGAATGGAAGAAAGCTATAGAAGAAGAGATCAACACGTTGAAACAGAACCATACATGGGAGTTGGTGCCAAAACCTAAAGATGTGCAGCCCATTTCATTCAAATGGGTGTATAAAGTAAAGACTCGTCTTAATGGATCAGTTGAAAGATACAAAACTCAGCTAATGGCACATGGTTTTTCCCAGAGGTACGGATGTGACTATAAAGAAACATTCATTCCAATGGCTAAAATTACCACCGTATAAGTATTATTGGCTCTCGTTGTGAGAAAGTCTTAGAAGTTATGGCAGATGGATGTGAATAATGCATTTTTGCATGAAGAATTGGATCAAAAAATCTATATGAATCAACCAAGATGATTTAGGAGGAAAGCTTATCCTAATTATATATACAAGTTAAAGAAAGCTTTGTATGGGCTTAAACAAGTACTAAGAGCATGGTATGAAAAAATTGTTGAATTTCGAATACAAAGTAGATATTCAATAGCACCAGCAGATTTAAATCTGTTCATAAGAGTTCGCAAGGACAAAATGACAGCAATCTTGGTTTATGTAAATGATTACATCATCACTGGAGATGAATTGAAACATTTTTTTAGACTTGAAATTGAATGGAGTATAGAAGGATCATTTTTACATCAGTAAAAGTATGCTAGAGAATTTCTACAAAAGTTTAGAATACTGGTTGTAAACCCATCTCAACTCCAATAGAAGCAAATGTAAGATTTTGCTCAGTTGAGGAAAATGACATAAAAGATGTCACCATGTACAGACAATTAGTAGAAAGTCTGATATACTTAACAATGACTTGTCTAGATATTTTCCATGTAGTTGGAATAATGAGTCAATTTATGCAACATCCTAGAAAACCACATTTAGAAGTAATGTGACACATTTTGAGGTATGTCAAAGGTATGTTAGATTATGAGCTATTCTACTAGAAAGGAAATTCATGCAAGTTAAAAGCATATTGTGATGCTGATAATGCTGGAGATCATGACATGCATTATTTAACTACTGGGTATGCATTTGACTTGGGACAGGGAGTAATATCATGGTGCAGTAAAATGCAACCTACAGTAGCTCTATCAACCACAAGAAAGCATGTGGCTCATACAGTTATTGAGAGATTTAAATCAATCAGTGGAGTATCCAGTAGAATTATATTGTGATAACATATCAGCAATTTGCTTGGCAGAGAATCCAATTCTCCATGCTAGGACAAAGCATGTGGAGGTACATATTATTTACATTCGAGAAAAAGTATTATAAGGAGAAATTGACCTTAAATACATTACATGGATCATCAAGTTGCTGATATGCTTACTAAAGGTTTAAATAAAGTTAAGTTTAAAGAATTTTGAAAGCAACTTAAAATGACTTCAAGAATAAAAATATAAGAGATTAGTCGATGAGTGGGAATATTAAATATGCCACCAACTTATCTCTTTAAGACTTTCAAAGTTAGGTGAAAATCTTTCAAAAGTTAGTGGTAAATTTTTCAAAAGTTGGAGTAATTTGTCAAGGGTTGATAACCATCCTTAGAAAATATGCATGGAAGAAACCTCTAAAATTATTGAATTAATGGTTTGCTAGCACTATAAATAGGGGATATGATAATGGGAATGTGTGGCAAAGTGAGAAGTTGTATGAGTGTGTGAGAAGTGAAAAGAGGCATAGAGAGAAGTTTAAAGTGAAATGTATTTTTGGAAGTTATTGTAATCTTGTGAAAAGTAATAAAGAATTCTTTTAATTAAAGTCCCTATTTTTGCCTCTTATATTTTACAAGTACCCCTCTGAATTTTAAACTTTTGAAACAAAAAAATATTGATCAATTATTTGTAACTTGATTGATTTTTACTGGATTGGAAAGTTCATTGTGGCTTTGGCGTTGCGGGAAAATGTTGAATGAAAGTTTTTCAATACAATTAGAATGACAAAATGATTTGGTCAGTTAAATTTAGCAAGGTTTAGTTGAAAGACTAATAAAAGAGAACGTTGGGACCTAAAAAGCATGAATATGTAGATATGTATCGAATACAAATATGCGTATTTTACAAGTGCATGCTTTCTTCTACATGTGGCAATGGAAATTCATAAGAGAGAGAAAAAGAGAGAAAAAGAAAAATCACTGAATTTATGTTCATCTCTCTACCTCTCTTTCTATGCATCCCTTAACTGCCTGGATGTGAAAAGTAAGAAAAGGGTGTGATCTTTTAGGTTTTATCCTTTGCTCCCAACGAGGGAGATGAATGCCATTGTTTCTTATATTAAAGGTGAGGAAGTGTTTTAGTACAAAGTTTAGATCACTAACTTGATATACACCTTGATTACACAACAGTTTGGGATCGTGATAAGGAATTAATTGGAAGCCATTAAAGGATTTCAAACAATAAATGTAGCTGATCTTCTCCGTTTCCCATCGTCTCTGTAGTTTTCCGAAGCAAAATTTTTCAATTTTTATCCATTCTTGTTTTTTTTTCTATTCTTATTATCTCTTATTTTAAGAAATTTGATGGTATGACTTGACCACCTGTTGTGGAGCAATATAGGCAATTTGTTAGGAGACAATTTGTAAATTTAGCAAGGTTGGCTTAAGTAAGCCAATTTTAGCGTAAAAACATATTATTTATTTCCAGAAAGTGCATATGAGAAAGGTTTTAATTAATGATGTCAACAAATTAAAAAAAGGTTTTAACTATAGTTATGGTCATTTTAAAAATTTTAAAAATATTTTCAAGAGAAAATAATATTTTATTATATTGGTACTAATTAAGAATAGCAACTTTTGTCATTTTGTTCACCTCGTATCTTGTTTAAGACAGGTAAATCAACAATTGATCAGGAAGGAATGGGCTTAGTTAAAATCTATTGTTTGATTTTCGATTAAGTTCATAATGCAAAAGTAAAAAAAAAAAAATTATTAGTAGACATTTACTGTAAATTTTTCAATAATCTTGATTATTAATTTGTGATCGAGCAGTGATTTTTCCCATTTCACTTGAAATGTGAAATGTCTTCTCATGCTTGATAACATATGATATGACATGGTATATAATTAATATGCACATAGGAAAATATTAGTACTTAAATCATTTTCTTAAAATTTTTTAATTTTATCATTTTATGAACATAGAAACATGAGTAAACATAATTTGTCTTTTAATAAGAAAGTGAGAATATTTTGATGAGAAATACAAGTGAAAATTACCAACATCTAAAGCATTAATTAGTGAGGACGTTTGTTATGGGTGCCTCATATCCTCATAGGCCCACAGTGGCTCAGAGGCCCATACTATTTAATGCTGAGAAATGAAAGCCCTATTATGTTTCATACGGGCAGCAATAATCCATCTCCTATCTCCTCTAAACATGCAGAAAAACAATAACGTATATATATTACAATTAGTAATAAAATTTTGAAAAAAATTTCCAATTTTTAATATATTAGATTAGGCAATTTTGGGATAATAAAATACCTACAATATCAATTGTAGACTAAAGAAGAAAAAAAAAAAAAAAACTCTTTCTGAAAGCCGAGGGAAACGAGGCAAGAAATTTGGCATTTCTTTTTCTATCACTCTAGTAAAAAATACTATTCACTAATATCTCCTGTCGCAAAAAATAATGCTATCATATACTACAAATGTATTTTTTAATTAAACTTTTTATTCATATTTCTATCTATTTTTTGGCCAGACTTATAGGATTTGACAGATTTTTTTAATCATAAAAAAATTTATTTAATGCTTAAAATTTGAGATAAACAATATGTTGGATATTATTACTTATATAATTGTATATAAAAATATTATAAATAAAAATTAATTTTTTCACTGTCATAAATCTTTTAGACGAAAGATATTAGTTTTTTTTTTATTAAAATATCACGTCATATTAATTTATAATTTTACGTATAATTACCTTGAATTGAAAAATAAATTAATCTTACTAATAAACTTATATCTATACATCTTTAAAATTAAGATATTTTTATTTTGGTAAAATTTTGGATACATTTATAATTTTGATTGTATCAAAGATGACACCTTTTATTTTTTGTATTTTAAATCATATGTTATATTTTTTAATAATCAAATTAAGGTTTTGAATAATAAGTTTCTTGATAAAAAAAATATTAATTTAGACTTTTTGAATTCAAATTAAATTTTAAAAAAAATCTAATTCTAGTCCATTTTATAAAACAATTTTTTTTAATTGAGATCAAATCAAACAAATTTTTAAAATTATAATTAAGTCTTATAGTACGTATGTTTCCAATGCCTTTAACGCCGTAACAAAGCAAAAGAAATGGGCGTGGCCCACATTTGAGTGTGAGTGTGTGTGTATGTGTAGATTTACAAAATTGAAAAAGTATGCATTTTGATATATTTAAAGTTATTAATTAAAAAATCAGGAAATTACTTTAAAGCAAAATGCACAAATATATAATTGCTACTGAAGAAAATCTATACACGCAAATTTACCCAGATTGCCACCATAATGCAGGGATTCAATGACTATGAAATGTGAATAGGAGACAAACCGTATAACTTTAGATACTTGACTTAATTTGATGCATTTAAAATTTCATCATCAAAATAACCCGAAATTTGGTGCATTTGAAAGTAAATACATTGAATATGATGATGGCGACATCGTTAGTCGAATTACTCTTTAGTCCTTGCACACTCTGTTGTCTATGAAAGTGGATCCATCGCTGTACAACAAATTTGTTGTATAGCAGTGAGTCAAAGAAAAAAAATATTTAACAACCGAAAATTAAAAAAAAATTTATATCTATACCAGCCTTACAATAAATTTGCTATACGACTAGTGATTTGAATCTCGTTGTCCACAAAGTACAAGGCACACAAGTCAGACAATGCCCTTCAACCAAGTCAACCAAGTCAATTCTTATTGATTGCGGTTTAGGGTTTCAAAAATATCACGTCAATTATTATATGAAATTCCTCAACTAGCTGTACAATATTAGAGTCAAGTGGTTGTTGACACAAAAAAAATTTAACCAAAAAATAAAAAAATTTTATGTGATTGAAAGTCGTACTCCATATATGCCGACATAGTGATTTGAATTTGAAATTCTTATTCCACACCCAAAGTATTAAATTTTAATATTACAATAAACTTTTTGGAGTGATTTGTGCAAAAATATTTTTAAATTTTTTTCAAACATTTGATACAAATAGTTTTGTCAAAAAAAATTTTAAAAATTGAACTTTATTTATAATATTTGCCTCAAATTTGACTAGGTTAATATTTCCTCTATTAGAATCACATGTAGAACTAATTTCCTTTTCATTATCATTTGAAGTCAAAGGAAAAAGTTATATATATATATATAGGAAATTTACTCTATGCTTCCTTGTGCGAATTGCATTAAATATATTAGAGAAATTCACACCTTTTTTAAATATAAATGCCAAAAGAGGTATGGTCTACCTATATTTAACTCTTACTTTATCTCTTTTTCTACTTCTTACTTTCAAACTAGGTGTCTATTTATATATATAGAAAAAACTAGAAAGAAACACAAATTGTGTAAAGTTGGCTGGAAATTTGGCTTATACATTAGATATGACAAAAAGGTAGGAAAGAATACACGATAAAAAATCTTAAAATTTAATATTGTGGGATAAATTAAAAAATTATACAATCTAACGATCAATAATTTTTTAAAAAATAAAAAATCAAATTAGAGACATTGGCTTCCCATCAATCATCACCAAGGCATGAACAATACTACATTGTAACATTGTCTTCTCCAACCTAGTCCATTTCGGATTGGCTCTCTTTTGTTCAATACATGATAGAGTGTACAGGAGCTATGTTAGACTTAATTTTACACGACTCATGATTCAATTCAATTTTAGATTGGGTTTTATTTTTAAAACCTAAAACCCAACGAGTCTTAGTTTTTGACTTAGTAAGTGATTAAATTGGACCAAGTTAATTAATTAATGTTTTTATATTTATTTCATTAAAATAATATTTTATTAATAAAAATGATTTTTTAATAAAAATAGAAAACAAATTAAGATTTGAAATATATAAAAATGGAATAAAAATAAAATTAAGATTTAGAATAAAAAGTAATTAAAATTGAAAAGAATTAATAATAAATATTTATGGTAAATAAAGTTATTGTATATATTTAATCAAAAAAAAATAAAAAAAAAAAAGATAATACTTTGACGTAGCCATACTAGATCTTGTATGAACTCTAGACCTAGCCACAAAAGTTGTAATTTTTTATTTTGATTTGGGTCAATATGACTAAATTAGACTGAATTAATAGGGTTAAAAAAGGTATGCTATAAACATTTTAAAAAATATAAGTGTTGGTACTATATTGTACATTCTGCTGTACCTTGAAAATTTTAAAATAAAAAATTAAATAAATGTTGAGATTGGGCATGACTCTTGCCACTATTAGCTATGATATCATCGGTTCTATGTAATTAAAATATGCATCCAAATGAAAAAGTTAAAATGACTCCATGAAACCCAAAATATGAAGCTTTGGCTTTGGCTTTGGCTTTGGCTTTTTTAATTCATATTAATTAGCTTAAATGTTGGAGAGCACAATAAATAAATAATATATATATATATATTGTGATTTTGTCTTATGGAACTCAGGCCGCAAATTCTCCATTCATATATCAATTAGTTTTTTGGGGCAATGTGTGCCTGTGGTTTTATTGAAATATTGGTTAACAATTAAAAAATGAAGATAGCAGAAATTTATTAATTTTATCGGTTAAAATCTTTTTCAGAACAGTAATTAGATTAGCCTAAGTACAAGATAAATCACTAATATATATTAAAGAAAAATTTAGTATTACTGTCAGTCATTATTTAAAAATAAATAATTTTTATTTCAAAAAATTAACATCAAACTCAACAATAATTTTAAAATAATTATGTAATTTTTAAAAAAATTTAAATTACATAACAATATATATATATATATATATATATATATGAAAATAATACCAATACACACTATTACATAAGTGTCCGAAATAAATTTTACTGTCAAGTCTAAATTATTTGTCTTTGATTATATTAAATTTCACTTGATTTAAAATGATAGCAATATTTTAACCAATGGAAATAATTTTGGTTGACTAATAAGAAAATTTCATTGAATAAACCATCAACTCCTCTTGTAATGACTTTTTATATGTATTAAAAATTATTTGAAATGCATAAATTTTTTATAATCATTGAGAAAATAATAAAATTATTAATTAGCATAATGCTTTCGTAATCAATATGAAAAATAATGAATTAATTAATTAATTAACTATATCTTAAATAAAATTTTTTTTGAATTGTGAGAATTTTGTTGAGTAAATGAGAAAATTAATGAATAATCTGATAATTCTTTAAAGGGAATGAAAAAAATAATGAATTAATTAACCATCTCTTAAATTTTTTAATAAAAAATTATAAATATAATTTGACCTAGTCCAAGATTAAAATTAAAGAAAACAATATGTGATTTAATAATTTATAATAGTGTCCTCTTAATAAATTTATTGTCATTACTTATCTTTCATCAATTTCACATAATCAATTTTATATACTTTATCTAATTTATTATATTTTTTTATACCATAATATATTACTAAACTCAATTTTTTACTAATATTTTTTAAATTCTATTAGTTTAAAATGTATTGACATATAATAAAATAAATTAATAACCCCTAACCCCCGCGTAACGCACTCACAAATAAACTTAGTTATACAGTTGAATTGAAAATTAGAAGAGAGAAAAACGTATTAACTTGGTAAATTGAGTCTCATGTAAATGACATAACTTGCTATACGAGAATTCAAATTTTTTTTTTGTGACAAAGAAATTAAATTTCAAAAAAAAAAAAAACGCTATGCGTGGCCATAGTAAAAGACATAAATGCTCAAACAAAATCCGTAATATCCTCTGGTGAGACTTCATTTTGCTTTTTCTTTTCTTTTGATAAAACTCTTCATTATGCTTTCAATCACTTCTTCGTGGAACCAATGACTGAGTTTTCCAGAGACAGAATAGTTAATAAGGAAATTGACTGATTAAGAATTTATTTCTCCCCTTGGAGTTTAATTCCCACACGCAGCCTCATATTAAAAAAAAATAAAAAATTTGATAGTTCGTGTGGTTCATGCATGAGATACCTATGTAGCAATTAATAAAAGGATAATTATCCCATTGAATATACCATTTGCTCGAAGTTGTGTTTAGGAAACTGAAACAGACACAGAAGGACAATCCAAAATGGTGGATTTACACAAAAGAAAATTTGAGTATATATATATATATATAATCATAGAATAATTTGATGAACATTTATACTTACCCAAATCTCTTGATTTATATGACTGACATTCCTATGCTAATTAATTTGTAATTTTTTTTATTGTGCAAAATAATCATAATATAGATCACCATTAGTTGAGAAAAATGCGATGCTGACTCAAAAAGCAATTTCTCTAAACTACCAGCAAATATGGACTGTCTTTCTTGGAAGTTTTAGTTTCTGCTTGGTATTTGATTTGGCGCATCAATGTATTTAAGAGTTTTTTTAATGTTTAATATAATTTAATTATATACTTTGTCTTTGACACATTGATATAAATATGATGTCTGAAATAAAATATACTTTACTTTTAAGGAATCTTCGGTTCGTTGATATCTAGGATTATTTGAATTGAAAATTGTAGGATATAACTTAATGTTTGATATAATAATTAAAAAAATTTATGTAAAGAATATAAGTGATAATTTGTAAAAGTTAACAAAATAAAAAAGGTGTAAAAATTTGTTTCAAACTCAAGTTAGATTTTAAAAAAAATCTAAATCTAATCCATTTTACAAAACGAATTTTTTTAATTAAGATCAAATCAAACAAATTTTTAAAATTATAATTAAATCTTCTAATGTATATGTTTCCAATACTTTAACGCCGAAACAAACCAAAAGAAATGGGTGTGGCCCACATTTGAGTGTTTGTGTATATATAGATTTACAAAATTGAAAAAGCATGCATTTTGATATATTTAAAGTTATTAATTAAAAAAAACAGGAAATTACTTTAAAGCCAAATGCACAAATATATAATTGCTACTGAAGAAAATCTATACACGCAAATTTACCCAGATTGCCACCATAATGCAGGGATTCAATGACTATGAAATGTGAATAGGAGACAAACCGTATAACTTTAGAAACTTGACTTAATTTGATGCATTTAAAATTTCATCATCAAAATGACTCGAAATTTGGTGCATTTGAAAGTAAATACATTGAATATGATGATGGCAACATCGTCGAATTACTCTTTAGTTCTTGCACACTCCGTTGTCCATAAAGTACAATGTACACAAGTTGAACAATGACATTCAACCATCAATCAAATCAACCAAGCCAATTCTAATTGATTGTGGTTTAGAGTTTCAAAAGCATTAGGTCAATTATTATATGAAATTCCTCAACTCATTGTATAATACTGTATAGTATTAGAGTCAAATGATTGTTGGCACAAAAAAAAATTTATCAAAAAAATATAAAAATTTATTTCATGAAAAGTTGTACTCTATTCATGCAGTGCGACTTAGTAATTTAAATTTAAAATTCTTATTCCACACTCAAAGTATTAAATTTTAATATTACAATAAACTTTTTGGAGTGATTTGCACAAAATTGTTTTTAAATTTTTTTTAAACATTTGATACAAATAGATTTGTCAAAAAAATTTTTAAAAATTGAACTTTATTTATAATATTTGCCTCAAAAAGATATTTAAATTTATCTTAATTTATTAAAGGAGAAAATGCATTTATTATGTAGCTTTTAAAAAAATTTAGATATCCTGGGTTCAAATTTGATATGTAGAACTGATTTTCTTTTTATTCTCATTTGACATAGTTCAAAATTAAAATAAAAAAATAATAATATGTGATTTAATAATTTATAATAGTATCCTCTTAATAAATTTATTGTCATTACTTATCTCTTATCAATCTCACATAACTAATTTTATATACTTTATCTAATTTATTATATTTTTTTATACCATAATATATTACTAAACTCAATTTTTTACTAATATTTTTTAAATTCTATTAGTTTAAAATGTATTGACATATAATAAAATAAATTAATAACCCCTAACCCTCGCGTAACGCACTCACAAATAAACTTAGTTATATAGTTGAATTGGAAATTAGAAGAGAGAAAAAGGTATTCACTTGGTAAATTGAGTCTCATGTAAATGACATTACTTGCTATACGAAAATTCAAATTTTTTTTTTGTGACAAAGAAATTAAATTAAAAAAAAAAAACGCTATGCATGGCCATAATAAAAGACATAAATGCTCAAACAAAATCCGTAATATCCTCTGGTGAGACTTCATTTTGCATTTTTCTTTCTTTTGATAAAACTCTTCATTATGCTTTCAATCACTCCTTCGTGGAACCAATGACTGAGTTTTCCAGAGACAGAATAGTTAATAAGGAAATTGACTGATTAAGAATTTATTTCTACCCTTGGAGTTTGTTTCCCACACGCAGCCTCATATTAAAAAAAAAAAAAAAAAGCAATTTTGATAGTTCTTGTCGTTCATGCATGAGATAACTACGTAGCAATTAATAAAAGGATAATTATCCCATTGAATATACCATTTTCTCGAAGTTGTGTTTAGGAAACTGAAACAGACACAGAAGGACAATGCAAAATGGTGGATTTACCAAAAAGAAAATTTGAGTATATATATATATATAGTCATAGAATAATTTGATGAACATTTATACTTACCCAAATCTCTTGATTTATATGACAGACATTCTTATGCTAATTAATTTGTAATTTTTTTTATTGTGCAAAATAATGATAATATAGATCACCATTAGTTGAGAATAATGCGATGCTGACTCAAAAAGCAATTTCTCTAAACTACAAGCAAATATGGACTGTCTTTCTTGGTTATACCATAGGTTTCCTTCATAAACCCACTCTAATTTTCTTGGAAGTTTTAGTTTCTGCTTTGTATATTGGAAGTATTTGATTTGGCGCATCTATGTATTTAAGAGTTTTTTAATGTTAAATATAATTTAATTATATACTATGTCTTTGACACATTGATATAAATATGATGTCTGAAATAAAATATACTTTACTTTTAAGGAATCTTCGGTTCGTTGATATCTATGATTATTTGAATTGAAAATTGTAGGATATAACTTAATGTTTGATATAATAATTAAAAAATTTTATGTAAAGAATATAAGTGATAATTTGTAAAAGTTAACAAAATAAAAAAGGTGTAAAATTTTAAATTCTCATAATTATTTACTGGCAGTGACATTATGATATCTTTAAATGGCACGCGTTACTTGAGATATTATTATATTAAAGATAGACGATTTATTCAAGGTCAATTAAAATCCAAAATGTCAATATACTTCTTTAAAAGTACTCACAGGATTTAAATTAGGCGAATCTCACGTTAATTTCATAATTTTTTTTATATTTTAAATTTTGTATTAATTCTAATTTAGTAATTCATAATTCTTTGTTTTAAGTATGGTCAAGCAAGATTTTGTCTAAAATTAAATCTTTTCTTTTCGGACAACATTAAAAGTGCACAAATAACTTTTTAAATAATTTATAATTGTAGATGTTACATATTATAATATATATATATATATATAGAGTAAAATTTTTGATATACTTATAATTTTAAATGCACTATATTTAGTTATAATATAAAAATATAATTATAATATTATTAATTTTAAATTAATATTATTATAATTATATTTTTATATTATAATTGAATTCATCAGTACATCATACACACATACATATATATATATATATATATATAACTGTACAAGATAATATAAATATAATTACTAAACAAGTCTTTTTTTTTTTTTCTGTTAAATTTGATAAAGGATATCTACATCTGAAGTTGTTCACGAAATTTCTGGGCTAAATTCCGTTCCATCCTAATCATCCAATCTCATTGGAGCATCTCAATCGCACAAATGTTTTTGAAGCTTAAAGAATATTACAATACTGTTAAGGATAATATTATTTTTCATTAAAAATATAACTGATATTGTATGTCTTAAACTTGTATGTGAATATTATTTATTCCATGTAAAAAATTATGAACTTAATTTACATTTAAAAAATTAATTATTTTACATTGATCAAAGACATAATTAATACTTATCATATCATATAAGTAATCGCAAATGTTCTTGTTGCTAATACGTCATATATATATATATATATAATTTAGAAAGCAGTATCTCATTTATCCTTTTAAGTTTGATTTGAACGTATGAGGTGAGAGAAAAAGATAAACAAAAAAAAAAAGAAAAAGAAAAAAAAGGAAAGAAAGAGAAAGAAGCATCCCAATCATGAAGAATAGACTAAAGAGTTTCGATAATCTTTGAAGAATATGCTTTCGTCAATCTTGCCTCCTCACTAAACGCTAACGCCCTTTGGCATTTCATGCAATGCAACTCTTCTTTCTGAGAACCCACCTTTTGATTTTTTTTTTTTTTTTAAATTCACTTCCCTCCAATATTCTAATTAATCTTTTTTTTTTTTGGAAGAAAATTGAGTCACGGATCTTGTTTATTTATGAGAAAATTTATATACAATTTTATGTAATTATATGTGATATTTTTTTACTTGTTTAGCACCACACAAATTGTTCTTTTATTTCATCTTATTTTTGGTTGCCATATTTTTTTATTGAAAAAATCTGACAGTAAATATCTAAGCATCTAATTACAAAATTGCACTTATTTCTCTATACGAAAAAATATCTATATCAAAAGTAAATTTTTTTCTTTTCCTTTCACTAATAAAGCACGTCACTAAATGCGCAACCTTTTTTTTTTTTTTGGTTAAAATTATCTAAAATAATTTATTGTAATTTTCTTGTCAATTTTGTAGAGAAAAAATAAAAAAAAACTTTAAAAAAAAGTAAAAGTGAAGGTTTTTTTTTTTTTTTTACGTCATGATCTGTCTTCAAAATTTACAAAAGATTTAAAAAGAAAATTTAAGAGATTCATACTCTCTTTGTGCATGGAAGCTAACTATTTCCACAATTTAACCATAATGCAATCAATGGCTTTTCTCTTCTTTCTATTTAGTATGCGAATTAAGTCCTTCTATAACCTAATTATGTCCGTACCACATCAACAATACATAAGCATTGAGGGTACAATCCATGACGCATTAATTTTTATTAATCAATATATTAATTATATTTTTATTCATCTAATTAATTTCTCTTTCTGTAATTCAATTTCTTTTTTATTAAACCATCATTAATACATATATATATGCTATTAAACTTGATAAGTTTTGTATTAATTATTTTGGATAATATTTTAAGATTCCATATCATTGTACTAAAGAGAAGCAAAGCCTTAATTTGAGGTGAGAATGCAATTTATTGTACTGAAGATTATAATTGCTTAAATAGACAATTTTGGTGATCATATCATGTCCAAGAAAATCAGAGAAATTTTTGGCTTGAAATACGATTTATTGCAGTGACATATACTATGAAATTTGTGACTAGAATTTAACAAACCTTATATGTTCTCGTTCAAGAACATTATATAATTAATTATATACAAGTGAGTATAATAATAAGTAATATTTTATTTTAATTTTCTTTTGAATCTTAGTCCCCGTGCAAATGACTTGTAGATGTGTTTATATTATATATGTAACAAATAAAAATTATTAATGAAAAAATATTTTTATAGAGCTGGATAATTAACAATAAATCACAGATTTGAATCCTTTTCTTGTTTATGTACCAAAAAAAAAATACATTTTTTATCTATAAAAATAGGTGGACCATGGAGCTAGCAAAATAGAAGAAATCGTAGGAAAAAAATAAGGAGGGTGAAAGAATAGGAAGCGGTGTTCTTAGTTAATAAAATATGTAAGAAAAATAATTATTACTGGACAATCTCGTATTTGGCGAGGGAGATATAAAATTAGTCAATTATATCCAAACTTCGTCGCTTGTTTTAGTTCCAAAAGCAAGAATGATGACTGAAAGCGATCTATGGCTATTTAATATATATATTTGACTTGGTCTTACTTGGAGTAATAAAAATATTAAACATAGTAAAGTTAACATTTTTTGATAACCTTAGATTAAAATTATACAGCATGCTGTTATAAAAAATGACTAGAATTAATGAAAATGCGTTTAGAGTGTTTTTTTTTACCTATTTTTCAATTGTATATTATGTAGTTCCTTTTAAACTAAAAAAATTTCTACACACTTACACCCACATGAGGTGAAATATATATATATATATTAAAAATTTTAAAAAAATGCCTTGTTATGCTCAAATTGGCATTAATTGGCACTGACAAGTAATCATTAAAATGAAGATTCAAATAATTCATAGGTAATAATGGATTTGAATAATTCTCCAAAGCATGTGACTTAATTAGTGCGAAGAATCCTCTTACCTCTACCTCAAGAGAACAAAAAATCAACCTAGGACCGCAGTTAGATTCATTTATTGCCTAGCGAGAAAGGACAAAACCTCACAGAATGAAAAGTATACTCAAATTTGACAACTGGAATATTCCTCTTCTCTTTTCATCTCATCCAAAAGATAATACACTTCTCGTTTTCCAAAATTCGATTTGGCTTTTCAGCCATTGGCAAATATATCTTTTTCCTTTTTTTTTTTTTGGTTACTACACATAAAATTTACTCAACCGTTATAGTTGTTTTCTTGGAGTGAATATTTGGATTTGACTTTTTGGAGTTTTTCATGGATTTTTTTAAATAATAAATATTTGCAATTATTTAATGGTAAAGAGCGCAATATCTAGATAAATTTATAGACGGAGTTAAATAGAAAATGAAATATCACACATTCGACACAATGGAAAGGATCATTACATTAGCAAAAATTAGCGTTTATATATATATATATATATATATATATTTCGGAGAATGAGACCTCAATGAAAAATATATTTAAAAGAAAAAGGAAAATAAGAAACTGAGGATAATTTATTACAGATAATAAGCTCTTGGTTTCTAAATGATTATGGACTGCTATCTCTACCCCACCCCGTAAGAGAGAAGACATGTGGTCCTGCGATGACAGCCTTGTAGTAGGATATTTCCCAAAAATTAATAGACTCTTCCAACTTATGAATGGCCACGTAAGATCATGCACACTAGACTTTTCTACGTCGTAATTTTGAACTTTTATTTAGACGGCAAAAAAATTTGCATTTCAGAAATTCTTGAAAATTCTTTTTGAGAATTTCTCATATATTTTTCGGGGTATACGTAATTACGCATCCCTCCGCTGCTCTGTGTATTTAAATACCCCTCCTCCAATTTTTGGAAGGGGTATCCGGTGAAGCGAAAAACTCAGCAAACGGCTATAATTGACGTTACAAGGTCGAGGAAAACAGAGAGACAGAGAAGCCCAGAGAGAGAGAGAGAGGGAGAGAAATATACAGACAGATAGGGCCTTAAAGATCGTAGTTTTATCTGGTTTCTTTCCCCGTAACCATATTTTCTCTGAAATTTGGCCCCTCTGTTTCCACGGGTTCATTTGCTACTTGTCATCTTTAGTTAAAAGGGGGTTCGTAGGAAGAGCAGAGAGGAGGGAAATCACAACCCAATTGTGCGCTCTGATTATGTTTTTGCTCTGAGGCTGCTTCACCATGTCTGAGGGGTATTCTAATTCGAAGAAGAGGGATGACATCTGCGAGGATGTTTGTGGCCAGGTACGTGTTTCTTTGTTTGTTTCACAATTGGATTTTCTTTCTGTTTAATGCCTCTCTACTCCCATGAAATTTTGGGATTGTTTTAGTGTATGGGTATCTTCAGTTTGGGTTGCCTTGTTTATGTAAAATGAACTTGGATTCCTATTGGGTCTTCCATCCCAATTATTGCTATTTTAAAATTTTTAGCGTGTTTTATGTTTTCTCCTCTTTCACAATCTAACTCAATTTTCATATTCGATGTTTCTCTCTCGTATAGTCATTTGTTATGGGACATTTTAGTTTCTTCCCAACCCCCCCCCCCCCCTCCCCTCATCTCCAAAAAAAGACAAATAATTCCCAGCATGCTTCCCCAATTTATCTTGGAGATGTCAAATGCCAGTGTTGCTAGTTTTTTGAACTTATCGCTAATGGGCTTATGCTTATACTGATAGGCCGTTCATTAACTAGTGTATGTTTTCTAATGAATAAATTATGTGGGAATTCCGGTTTGTGAGCCTTTTTAGGTTTGAAGAGAATGTTTTCTAATTGCCATTTGAATATTCGATATTAAATTTGAACTTCTGGTTCTTTCCCCTCCTGTGCCTTCGTGTCTCTTTCTGGGCATTTTGTATATATTTTGGCACCTCATATTGGTATCCAGGTGCTCACGATATAAAGATACGTATGCTTTGCAGAATTACGGTATTTGTTAATTTTGCTCTTGTTGTCTGTGCGTACACCATGTTGAATTCCAATTTTCTGATGTACCTCGAATCATAGCTTCGTGAAAAAGTTGTGAAATGATGTTGGGTTACTTGTGACTTTTGAATTATATCCGTCTGATTATATATTTAAACTTATATCTGCGTCTGCTACTGCTTAGTGCTGTTTGTGACTTGCTTGTACGCAGAGTTAGTCTTTGTCATGATTCTGTGTCATTATTAACGATCAAGCATGTGAAGTAATGTTTTTTATTGTAAAGATCATATTGTAGCTTAGTAAGTTTATGTTTGTAAGCAGAGGTTGTCTCTGTCATGATGCTATGACGTTATGTGCGACCAAGTATGTGAAGTGATGTTTTTTATTGTTAAGATTTTGTTGTGGCTTACATAGTTTCTGTTTACTATGCAGCAGGGAACTCATTCAGCATTGAGCATGTCAAGACTTCGGTGTATTTTACGAGGGGACTTCAAGACTTCTATATTTTTAGTTGTGGTCCTCCTTCTAAGCATCTTGGGCATCTATTTGCATGGGCAGAAGATCACGTACTTTCTGAGACCGCTCTGGGAATCTCCTCCAAAGCCCTTCCACCAAATTCCTCACTATTATCATGAGAATGTATCAATGGAGAATCTTTGCAGACTTCATGGATGGGGAATTCGTGAATATCCAAGACGAGTCTATGATGCTGTTTTGTTTAATAATGAAATTGATATGCTTACCATTCGTTGGAAAGAATTGTACCCATATGTGACAGAGTTTGTACTCCTTGAATCAAACTCAACATTTACAGCACTGGTCAAACCATTGTATTTTGCTATCAACAGGGATAAATTCAAGTTTGTTGAGTCCCGACTGACATACGGGGTAATTGGAGGAAGATTTAAGAAAGGGGAAAACCCATTTGTTGAAGAAGCATATCAAAGAGTTGCCCTAGACCAGCTTCTGAGGATTGCAGGCATAGAAGATGATGATCTCTTAATAATGTCGGATGTTGATGAGATTCCTAGTGCCCATACGATTAATCTCTTGCGGTGGTGTGATAAAATCCCTCCTGTTCTTCATCTTCAGCTGAGGAACTACTTGTATTCTTTCGAGTTCTTTTTAGACAACGAAAGTTGGAGAGCATCAGTCCACAAATATGAGACCGGCAAGACTAGGTATGTCCACTACAGGCAGGCTGATGTCCTGTTGGCTGATGCCGGTTGGCATTGTAGCTTTTGTTTCCGCCATATCAGTGAGTTCATATTCAAGATGAAAGCTTACAGCCATACTGATAGGGTGAGGTTCTCTTATTTCTTGAACCCTAACAGGATTCAGGATGTAATATGCAAAGGGGCTGATCTATTTGACATGCTTCCTGAGGAGTATACATTTAAGGAGATCATTGGAAAGTTGGGTCCTATACCTCATTCTTATTCAGCAGTGCACCTTCCTGCATTTTTGTTGAATAATGCAGAGAAATACAAGTATTTGTTGCCTGGTAACTGCAGAAGAGAAAGTGGCTGAGTTTGAAAATTCGATGTTTCCTCTTAAGGTAGGAAATCCGTAGTGTATAACACCAGAAGGAGCTCTATTGAATGATTCACGGCTGTGATGAGGTCATGTACAAGTAAACTTTTATACCATGAAAGTGTAGTTCATTGTTTAGAGGGTATTGGGGAAGAGGTAATGGAATTTTGGAATATGATAGCAAGTATATCAAATTTCAAAAGCTGGGGTTCTATACCAGTATCCAAGGTGGAATGAGTTTTTAAAGTAAGAATTTGGTTGGGATGGATATAGTGTTATAGCTTTGGCCTATTGGTTAGCCTTTGTACTTTTTCCTTGGGTACACATAAACCCCAATTTGCTTAATTGTAGCACGACACTTCCCAAGCTTGTCTCATGGGAATTTGTATTTTCTTCGATTTAGTTATACATGCTTTTTAACAAGTTTTGTTGTTTCTGACTCCACCTCTAAACCTCTTCTTTATCAGTGTTGATTTCTGAATCTGCGAGTTTTTCTTTTTATCTTTGCCATATGTCTGGCTCTCTGCTTATTCTTCTCTGGCCAAAAGCTCTTCTGTAGTGTAGGCTCATCTTTTCATTTCATCAGTTTCGTCTTGTGGGATTACATTAAACAGATTTTTTCTTTTCTTTTCCTTGAAGCTAATGTAAACTTTTAGACTTGTTTGAGATTGGTACAATGTGAAGAGGCCCTCCTTTTCATGGGTAAACTCGTGTAAAAATTAGCAATTAAGAAAAACGAGGAAAAGAGAACACTACGACACCAAGAGAGATTAAAAAAAGAAAGATACTTTTGGAGATTACTCGTACCGTGTATTAAACAAAGACCAAAAGCTGGAACAGTGACCGCGAGTTGAAGGGGAGGTAGTGTGTGTTGACTTGGAGGAGTTAGCTAATATGGTTGTGTGATTGATGTATTCAATGGGCATAGACGCGTTGGTATTGGAAGACTTGGCCTTTTCTGGGGCACAAGTGGCTCCAAAAACTCATCTCTTTGTTGCACTGAGGATTAATGAAGGTCCCTACCACCACCCCAGAAGTAAAGACCACGCCTGCAAATTAAAGATTCCCCACTATGCGTCTCTTTCTTCAACGTCCATATTCATTATCTTCTTGACCCTACAACGTTTCAGTATTTCTTGTGATTCTTACTGCACACCCAGTCATTTTCCTCGCATGGTCCTGATCACCTTGTTGCAGATTATGCTTATTGGAGATCAAGGCTTGGCCGTGTTCTTTTCTGGTTGTGTTCTTATTGAGCTTGAATCTTCGTTTTTTCTTCAGGTTTACCAATTTTAGAAGCAACTGCTTCCTCGCGTTTACATGCCACGCGGGTGGTAATACCACGTTAAGGGTTTTGTTATTTGTTTTGAGCAATATGGGAAAGTGAAAGCTGAATTTTAAATTCTTTTTAGAGAACGGGATTAAGAAATAAATATAATTTATGATTTTACCATATGCTCTGTTTTTATTTTTAATAATTAGCAATGCAGAAGCATGCCTTGGCAATTGGCAAGTGATTAAGTAATTAAAACCTCATGAATCCATTTATTTCTATTAATATTTCAATTTGTTCCCTATGAGGAGTGAAATTAGAAATTTGCTTTTTCTCAAATTTTTTACACAAATATATATATATATATATATAGATATATAAGTTTCTCATGTAATTTTAATATAAAAAAATTTATTTTATATATGTCTAATCTAGCCTCTCAATTTGTGAGAAATGGAAAGAATTACAACTCTCACATCTCTTAAAATTTTAAGAATTCGTTGATAATTAAAACAGATTTTTATATGCTAAAACAGAGACAAGAGGATGTCCAGCAAATACCCTTCTTCACAGGCAATCTCTTTTCATCTTTAAACATTCCAACTACCCTTTTTCATAAGGAAGCTACAACTAACAGAAATTCAGACCCACCAAATTAACTTTCAGACACTGATATGGCGGTTGAACTAGCTGGATTACTCTAGAGTCAACTTCTGAGTTCTGAACTTCCTTTTATCCTAGGAAAATAAAAAATAAAAACAACTAAAACAACTTGCATGGATGAGTGAAGAGGAAGTATTTTGAGTTTTAGTATTGTAAAAATTGAATGATGGTTCTTTAATTTCCATTCAAGTTTTCTCGGATAAGATTCTACTTTTGTCTAGTTTTGGAAATTCATAATTACAATATAATAAAATCATACATGTTGCCTTATTGGACCACGATGACAGACCTTCGTCTGACCTGTCATGTTGGAACCATCCTAAGCCATAGTTGTGACCTAGTGCTGTGCAATTCAATTTTCATAAATTATGAACGTGGCCAACATTCTCATTTCTTTTAAGTGTAATTTGACCATTTATTTCTGATTATTTTCCCCTCAATTTGGATCAATTATCTAAATTTAATCTCCTAATTTTTTTTAATCAAAATGATCTTTCTATTAATCATGAATGGACTTGAATTTATCTAACTAGCATTTGTCTTCGGGAGAAATTACTTAGTTTTCTTAACCTTTAGTTTTCTCAACTTTATCTACACAATGTTGTTTTAAGGACACATGCTAGTTAGATAAATTCGAGTCATGAGTGTTTGCTCCCGTTAATGCCGAGTTTAGATCTTCTCGTGTTCGTCTTCTTTATTGTTTTAATTGAAATTTGTTATTTTTAATTTAAAAAAATGTATGAATTTAATGATTAATATTTAAAAAGTATACAATCTGACAATTCAAATCAAATTTGATGATTACATGTAGTCAAAGGTTTCAATTTTAACCATATGCAATCCAAAATTTTGATCAAATAATTCAAATCTAAAAAATTTGATTCAACAATGAACAATTCTTTAAAAAATTATAACAAATTCATATTAGTCGTGTTTCTTTCACGGTGGCGAGAAATAGACACAATAAATGAGACTTACTACTTAAGTAAATATCACATATTTAAATGTGGACTACAATTTAAGTAGAACACACTTTGTATATCTCTTCAACATAATATAATCATAATTGGGGAAAAACATGAAAAGATTCAAACTCATTAATGCCACGTTAAAACTTATTAACTGACTATGAGTTTTGGCTAATTGAAAGATGATTTTGATTGAAACAAACAAAACTTTTTAAGAGATTAAATTTAAAAAGTTTAATTTTAGAAAATTAAATTGAGAAGAGAACAACTTTCAAGAACTATATGATTAATTTCTGAGTTAATAAGGTAATTTGTGTTTATATTACACTAATTATATGGGGAAAATATTGTACTAATTACGTATTAGAGCAGGTATAGTTATTTCAAACATCTCCTATATTAGTTATTGTACCCATGAAAACCTCTTAGGCGGTTCAACCAATGCAGTTTCATAATTTATGATTGTATACATTTACACATATCATCACTTTTTTTTGGGTAATATGTAGAGATGAATTTAGAATTTGATTTTAAATGAGTAAAAGTTTTAGGATAAAAGATTTAAATTAAATGGGTAAATTTTTACAATATAATGAGATGAGTTTTTATAAATTAAATAATTAAATAAAAAATAAAAAATAAAATTATATATAAAAATTAAAATTTTAAAAATTTAAGGACGATAATCGCCCGTTGCCCTTTCTTAGATTCATCCCTTGTAATATGTATTCCCTCTTTGATCCATCCTTTGTAATATACATTCAAACTGCTATATTTATGTGAGAAATAAGATTTATCCTTTTGCAGGCGCAACATCTTACCAAAATTGATCAGTATTTATCATCTCTTTGTAGTTTTGTTCTAATTGATTCAAAATATCTTTATTCAGTTTTAAGTACATAATTGATTCATATTATTTATAGTTGATCTATGTGAGTTTACATCTGTAAGTTGAACTCACTATAACTCACTTTAATCCTTTTGTTTTCTTTTTCCATCCTTGTAAATGTGTGAACAAATTGATTGCAAAACATTTAACATGACATTGCATATCCTGAGTCATATTCCTTTGCAAATTCGTGTGCTTCATTCTTTTAGGTTTGCATTTTTTAAATTCACGATCTGCAAATCATATTAGATGCAAATTCTTGTGGATTCTTAATCTAACTAACGTTCAAAAATAGAACGTGCAATTTCGTATTAGGGTTCTTAACCTGATGTTATTTAAGATATTTTTAGGGATTATAAGTTTGGGCAATTCTGGGTCTTGTTCAGTTGCTTGACTTGTTCATCTTTGGTTTATTCTTGTTCCTTTACGTGCCATGAAAAATCCATGAAATTTCCACGATGACAAAGAGAATGAGGACAAAGAGAAAAAGAGGATAGAAGAATAGCGAAGAGGAGGAAGCTAAGCGGAGATACAATAAAAATGGTTCACGCAAAGATTCAGAGAGAACAGGAAAACAAAAAGATCAATAAAAATGGTTCACGCAAAGATTCAGAGAGAACAGGAAAACAAAAAGATAATACGTCAATTAAAAAGTATTACTTGACAAGCCAATTACACCTCACAGAAATCAATCAATTTCAATTCCTGAGATTTATTTAAAATATCAAATATACTTTTCAAATTATAAATAGGGTTAAGAATTGGATATGGTTTGAGCTGCACCAATAAGAAGGCATGCCTGAATGCCGGTTAACGCGTCAATTAGGTACACAATGATGAGTCGCCATCGATAATCTGTATCTGTACTCCGTCTTGCTTGACTAGCATAACTAAACTGTCATTGACCCGTAACTGAGGGGGCTTCTCCATTTTCCACATACAATAGACCACACATCTCTTTCAAGCTGTCAGAATTCTAATTCCTTCACTATCGAAACTGTTAAATAATAAATGTTTTCTTTTTCAGATATTCCCACATCCAATAATGCAATGTCAATGGATGACAAGTAAGAATCTACTGTTTAAGTAGAAAATATAAATATGCAGTTAGAGAAAAATAGAGAGAAATAAAATTGACAGAGAAATTTGATTGTGTCTGAGATGTATTCCCCTCCTTTCATTCACTGCCTCTTCTCTCTATTTCTCCCTAATTACACGTGGTGAAAGCAAGAGCTCCGTAGATAGTATTGCTGGAAGGGTAACACAGCTCTATACCACCAACTGAATCAACCAGCCATGCAGGGCTTAGTGCCATTTGAACTTTGGGCCAATTATTTGTCCAGGCCACCTTGTCATACAACAGCCACAATGAATGAAGGGCCTTGCATGTTACGGGCTAGTCGCTATCCCAAGCCTCATCTTCCTCTTTTCGGTTCCTCTTGTGGTCATTTCCATTTTTAACCACATTCCTCTCTTCATTCCCACTGCCCCTCCAAGTGTGTTTGAAGTCTTCCTCAGAATCTGAATTCCACATCCTGTTTTCTGAATCACTAACTATATCTTCGGACCCAGATTCTAAACTCCTGAAGCGTTGGTTTATATTAGCTCCTCCAATCCCACCATGATCCCTCTCACCATTTCTCTTGTCTCTCGTTGTGCGATATGCATACTTCTCGTTGCTGTTGCTCCTGTAGTTATCACTGAATTGTCTTGATGATTCATTTTCTTCCCCATCAGACTCCCACATTGCATTTTCAAGATCACTGAACATACTTTCTGATTCAGAATCTATTATGGTTGTATTCCTCCTAGATTTACCTTCTGCTTGTCTGTTCAAACTTTCATTACCATGGGCCCTGCCAAAATTATTTCTTTTCTCTCTCTCCACCTTACTTTGCTTAAATTTGCCTTTAGCTTCACTAGAGTCATCAGAATTGCTGTCAGGATCACTAGCATAATCATCATCACTATCACTAGCCTGATGCTTAGCATGTGCAGTCTGCCGAAACCTAGAACTTCTAACCTCACCGTCACCATCATAATCGTCATTTCCAGAAACATCAGATCTTCTGAATCTTCCTCCAAATTCTTCTCTGTTCCAATACCTAATTCTACCAAGCTCTTCTTTTTCTTTTGCCTCTTCAGCTTCATATTCTTTATCTGCAGCATCCTCTATCTCAGCAATGAATCGGTCAAGCTCTTCCTGGTCACTATCGATAGAAGGCTCTGATTCTTCCAAATCTTCAGCGGGTTCTTTAACTGACTGTTTGGCTTCATGGAAGACGTAAGGGCTTCCTTCTTTCTTGTCAATAGCATTGAAAAATGTAGAAGCAACTCTCTGGATGCTGGCCATGGCAGCTGGATCCTCAGGATTTACGCCCATCCGCCGGAGCTGTTGTTCTATTTTCTTTATGTTTAACTTCTGAGATTCAAGAGCTTGCTCAAATCTGGCCTTAAAAAGAGCCTGCATGCAAACATACAAATATATTTACCTATTCCATAATCAAGTTCTTCCTGTAACAGGTATCATACCTAGAGATCATAATGTTCATTGGAAAATTAGGTGTCTAATACAGCAGACTTGAGCAGCCATGACCACACTTGAACACAGCCATTTATTCATTAGGTAGTTATGTATATATTATCATTTCAATTGGGGTAACTCTATGGAGAGCTTTACCTCTTAAGAGAGGTTAAGCTTGCTCGTCATTAGATGCACCTTGAGATTTTTGGTGAAAAAGCTCAGTCTCTTGAGAAGTAGAACTCTCAAGGGATTGATAAAAAATTAACACTGTCTTATACATCTATTTGGATCAAGTATAGCATGATTTAAAAAACTAGTTTCTCTTTATCTCCACTTACATTTATTTAGAAAGTTCTTTCGCATTGTTTGGGTGAAGGGAGGTATTAATATGCTCATACCATCACAAGAACTAAATATAAGGCAAGTATCATAGATTTTCCAGGGTAATGAACGACCTTAATAATTTACTACATATTGTTCAACAATGTAGGCCTAAAAAACGTAGTTCACAAACTTGTGGAGTCAACCCCTTGGCAACTTAAGCACAGCAGACAAATTATCACCTCTAATGTCATAGGTTTTCCATAGGAGATAGTTAAAGATGGTGGCAGCACAGTGGTGTAGCACAAGACATAAATAAATAAAACGTTACAAACCTACCTTCCTCTTTGTAAGGGTGTTAATAGGTATCAAATTTTTTGGTTGGCGATAGTTTCTGCCACGGAACATAATAACTGTTTTCACGTTATGAATATTTATCACAATACCACCACTCAATCTAGCAAGCATTGTGGCCATTTCTTTGATTTTTTCCTTGGGGAAGTTGTCACAACAAACTTGAACAGTCTCATGAAACTTCCAGTGGAGATGCATATTTTGCACAACTCCACCAAAAACTCCTCGTACACCAACTGGAACATAATTCTTATTCCTAAATCCAATTTTTTTATAAGCCTGAAGCTGTTCAGGTGTTAACAGCTCAGGGTCATGTCGAGGGTGAGGCAATTCTGGCAGCTCATATTTCTTGAGTTTTTGAAGTAGTAATGCCACTTTCTTCTTGGCCTGCAATAGTTGGAAGTAGGCAGGTGATAATTAAAAGATTATATAAAAAGAACTGGGACATAACCAAGTGAAAATATATCAAATACTACAAATATGCAATGCATTATCAAGATTTGAAATTTGCCATTTGATGATTATTGTATGTGTGGAAAAGCTAAAATCACTATACAACCAGAGCCAATATGGTATCTAGAACAACAGTAAAGAACATGAAAAAATAATACAAGCTAAATATAAGGATGACATATCTAATTTTTTTTAATGAAGAAAGATGGAGAATCTCCAGCACTAGATGATCTCTTCATAATTTGAGGTCTCGTGTGTCCGATAATTTTCAACCAACCAATAAATTATCATACCAATATGTTCTAATCTATCATCAGGGAACCAACTAAACTTGCCCCATTTTGTAAATAAATCTCAGATCTGGCACCTCTATTGTAGTACAACTCTGTTTATCACTGTCATATGAAAGTTATATACCTATACATAAAAATAAAATATAAAAATAAACTTCTAAATATCTTTGTTTAGCCCAAGTCTGATGGGTCTAAGCCCATTAAGACTTATCAGAGGAGAGGGAAAAAAACTAATAACTGCCCAGGGGTAGTTATGGGTGGAGTGGGGCAGTAAGAGGAGAGAGAAGGTGTGGGTTCGTTGATTTCTGCTTGCATAACATTGTGGGAGTGAGTGAGGACGACAGGAATTATCTGAGTGGAATTTGGGAGAGACTCAGGCCTCTCAAAAGTCTGAGGAACATTTTCTGTGTGTGTTCTTTGGTATTTTCCATTGTTCTTCAGTTGTCTTGTTGGCAAGAGTTCTTGTTGCTTCTTATTGCAGTAAAATTCAGAATTTTCATCATTTCTGAGTTGGGCTCCATGAATCTTATGCAACATTTAAAATTATAGTGGCTGATTGACATGCACGCCAGTCTACAGCACATATAAACTATACCATAAATTTGCGAACATGTCATAGACATTATCTAGGCAATTTGATGAACTTATTTTCATATGCAGACTTCCAAATTTCCAATAGTCAAGAGTCTTAACCTTAGCTACGTGGACTATTCCTCCAAGGCCCATAGGCCTTAAGGTTCTACCCTTTAAAAGGATCCTCACCTAAGGCAGTAGGTCTCCATATAAACCTTATAAAATCTCAATTTACTCAATGTGGGACATAAGACAGACTCAATGTATAGCTCAAGTTAAAAGAAAGAATTCCTATTCAACTCAAATTTTTTCCAGTGCCATAGTTCATTGTTTGTTTAACCTATTGGCCCTTGTTGTATTTCCCTCTGAAATAAAACTTACGTGGGACAGATGTACCTCTCCCTGAAACTTTAAAACTCCTTAATTTTACTCCACATGGGACAATAGAGTCCCTCTATGTTATTAACTAGTAGTGACAACAACAACACTTTAAATGGGTATTAATTACGCTTACTAAGAAATCAACCTGAATGCAGAGCATAGATTAAAGAAACAGGTCAGCTAATTGAAAAGTTAGATATTAATTAGGCTTACTAAGGAATCAACCTGAATGCAGAGCATAGATTAAAGAAACAGGTCTGCTAATTGAAAAGTTAGATAATGTACTCTTTTGAGATTGTAAACAAGCCTCTCCTCCTCAGTCATTAGCTTCTTTTTCAATTTTTTAGCTCTACGAATCTCCCTTAATGTTTTACCGGACTCTTTCTGCATTCGCCTTTCCACCTTGCTCCGCATACTTCTTCCTTTTGATGTTGACATAGTACGGGATGATACATTGAATCGATTCAAAGGCTTGACACAAGAATAAGAAGTAACTTTGTTGTATGGTTGAATTACATTGCTTGATACATGCTCGGTTGTATGTCCTAAAAGTACAACATTCCTGAGCAAAAATCAATTGGAATCAGCCTTGATCTTAGGCTTAAAGAGTTAGGGGGGAAATTTTGAAGCTACAGCACTCTATTTTACTCAGAGTGTAAAAATCATAAAAGTACTGCACAATTTAAAAAGTCGAAATTCCAAGTATCAGTTACTCAATTATATAGGATGTAAATCAAGACACCACTTAAGTAGTCTTCTACTCTTATGTTCAATGAATAAAGGCTAACAAGGTAAACAAAACAATATGAAATAGATACATTGCAGAGCCAAAAAAAAATCTGAAACTGTCAAGCTAGACAAATCAACAGCATCTGCACTCAAACATGAAAAATTTTGAATTCAGCAAGGAGTAAATCTCATTCATCAGATTTTTATCGTTTAAAAGACAAAAAGGGCAAAAAGACCACTTGTAGTTCTTGAGGTTCTATTCAAGTCTTGTTTTAATCCTAAAAATTTATTTTGGTTTAACATAGTCAAAATTTCAAAAAAAAAATTTCAATATCATCCTTTTTCCTAATATTGTTAACTCTATTGCGGAAAATTAACCAACATGGCATCCCTTAGAGCTTTACCAGTAGAATAAATCACTGACGTAATAACTCAGATCTAATTCAAGCTTATGCTTCTAAAAGGGTTGAATAAGACTCGAATGAAATTGACGAAGAGATGGGTTTTTGGCATTGAACTGATTTTAAGAAGAAGTAAAACAGGGTATGTCAAGTCTAAGTTGGATATAAGCTGCCACCTCAACATCTTCTTCAGGCCACAAAGCCACTTGTGATTTACACATCTGTTTGTAGAATTAACAACATTAGGGAAAATGATGGATGACATTGAACCATTTTATAAACTCAAATTGAATTAAAATAAGTCCGAAGAACTAAACGAAACCTGAATGAAATTCCAGGAATTGAAAGTTGACTTTTGCCAAACAGAAAGGCACAACGATTGCTGCTGAAATTGGATCAGATTTAACGAAAAATTAATCGAAATCCGTTTCCTAGTTTGAGCAGAAGAAATTAAAAAAAAAAAAAAAATCAACCTAGATGATTTGTCCACGCAGATTATATTCATAAACTGGGATACCCAAAAAATGGAAGACGAGAATTGGGTCTAATTAATATGAAAGTCCAAGCTCCGAAGGGAGTAATATACGATTCAATACTCAGAACCACTAAAAAAGAAAGAGCCCACAACAAGTGTCAACTAAGACTAACAAAGGAACTTTCGCTCATCAGAATCGAGGAACTTTGAGCTAAAACAGCCAAGCGTTTGACCAATTCTGTGATCAAAGATACGGAAATACATTCTCGTGGATTTTTTAGTTCTTTTCTTTTCACTTTCTTAGCTCTATAAAACGGAGACTAGTGGCAGAGAGCGAAAAACATACTTGGAAAGACTGGATTGAAGGATACAGGATGAAAACTTCAAGCAATGCCTCTGTAAATTTCTTGCAGCAAACATTGCTCTGTCAAGGAGAGTCAGAGGTTCCTTTTTGCTTTCGTTAGTTCACACACTTGTGCTTGCTTTTGATTTCATGCTTCTCTTTCCAGCACCAGTGAGTTTCCTACGTTCAGCATCTGAGGGTTTTAGGGTTGGTTTTCGAAAGGCCGAAAAACTGGTTTTGGTTACCGACCAAAAAAAAAATTTGGGACTTCGGGGTTTAAGAATTGGAGATGTTGCCAAACGCACCCAAGGAAAAGAAAATTTGCACTTTCTTTGTTTTTTTGGTTTCATGATAAGAATTTTAACTAGTATTCTTATGTTGTCCTGAAAAATTTCAAAATTTCAATTTGATGATTTAAAATGTAACTCTCAATTTTAATTTTTTAAATAATTATTACTCAATTTATTTAGTCCCGCTATTTGTTAAACTCTTGCAATTTGAACTAAATTATTGACTTAACATAACCAAAGACTTGTTTAGTCAGTAAACGAATGAAGTGATCATTCTTAATTTTAGAAAAGTCGACAAATGGAGGAATCACTAAATTCATGAAAATTTGTTGATCAACTTCTTTATATAGTGACCACAAAAAACATTTTTATTAGATCATGTCAACAATTTAGTTAAACTTGTGTTTATCTAACAAAATAAAGGAGCCAAATTGATTGAAAAACAATTATTTGGCGGATTAAATTGAAAATTTTGTTTCTCAAACACTTTTAGAACAGTAAGTAAAAATTGCTCAAAAATATAAATATATATCCTTTTTATCAAAAGTAATTATTCATTGGTTCTAACAGTTTAATTTTACAGGTGAATTATTTCACAAAAGAAAAATTTGCCAATCAGCTATAACTTTTCACTGATAAAAAAGCTGTCAGGTATATTAATACCACGCCCACATCAGTTTCAACGAAAAACTCAGATAGGCACTCCATAGCAGTGAGGTCTTCTAATGCCTGAGATTTTCTTACTAACACAAAAACTTTCGGGTATATAAAATTTTTAATGTCACTCCATAGCCTCGACAAAAGATTGCTTGCTTGCTCAAATAGCTAGTCACTACTAATTGCTAAGTAAACGACACACAATTTCCTGCATTTATCAATTAAAGTAGATTGGTTGGTAATATTCAGCCAATTGGCTGATAAATCTTTACATACAACACTCAAATATATTACAATATAGCTTATCACTTTGGATGTTACCGCCATAGTTCTATATAACACTTCCATGGCTTTCACATAATGAGTCAAAGTACAAATTCATACAAACACTACCCACATGCAGAATGGTCATACTCCAGCGCCAGCTTAATGTGAAGTTGAAAGAGTCCAGGAACCTGAGACAGCTAGTATTGTCTTTCCTTGTGAGTATGAAATCATGACAAGGTCAGCTTCTTATACTTTCTTTGCAGTATCCAAAAACAGAAACATCATTGCAACTGAAGAAAGAACATAAAGGAGCATACTATACAGGATAGAACAGCTTTGGGAAGCTTCATAGATCACATCATATCCTGTCTATCCAGTCAAGTATACTGTCTTGAGAACAAAATTGCAAATTCTGCCACCAAAAGGAGAATAAACAGCATATTAATATACTGGAAATTTCTAAAAGTGGAGTGAGTTAGGGTGATTGGGAGCTTACAGAAAGTTGGAAATCTGGAGGAGTATCCAACTCCAGGCTATCCAGGTCAGATATTCCAAAGGATGCATTATCATTTCCAGCCAACAAGGTTGTGTTGCAAGCAAAGCCATTGATCGTGGTTGAGTTCAATCCAGAATCATTTAAGAGTGCAGAAGAGTCCAAGATCTCCTTGCACAATAATATATCATCCAAACCATCAAAGTCAGAGGTTTCAACAGCCTGTGACTCACCAGCCAACCATGCAGGGTCAGTCCTGTGGTCATCATCCTGAACATCAGTTGGTTGGGCACTTGACTCTCCAGGGACAGACTTGGCATCCTGAACACCACAAAAATTGAGTTTCATGATCAATGAAAGAATTATTTACGTTCAATTAATTAAGCATAAATCAGTCACAAGGCGTTTTTTTATCAGTTTTCAGTACTCCTAAAATAAATTTCAGAGAAAATCAAGATAAGTTCACTAATTTTTTAAGATGTTTCCAACAATTGTAGCTTAAAAGTTGAAATATTAATGCATTTTGGAATTTAATGCATGTTTCTCTGATACAATATTAAATGTGATTTCTATTTTTCCTTTTTCTTACAAAATGATCAACCTCATAAATAAATAGATTGCCATAGAAAATCATATGCATAAAAAATAGCTACATACCTTGGCGAATGACAGAAGTACTTGTTCATTGAAATGATCATCACAGTCAGCAGAATTTCCTGGCCGAGGTGGATTGCGCGGATTTGGATTTGGGGTCCTTGGACTCGTTCGTGATGTCATATTATCTGATTCTTCAACTAACAGATTCTCTTCAATTTTCTCAATCTGCTTCTGCTGATAAAAAACTTTTGAAACTACATATTCACCATCCTTCTCATCTTCTTCAGTTCCCAGGTGGTATTGATGCATCACCCAGTTGGATTTATATGGCTTGGACCCTTTCTCAGATCTTACATAAAGAACCATGATCTTTTTAAAGCCTTTATGTACTCCATCTTCTATAACAGATTTGGTTTTACCTGTCTTGTGCCACCGCACATGCTCCTCAGTTGAACCATGTTGATGATGAATCTTTCGACGCTTTCGTTGACCACAAGCATATGCATTAATTGTTCTATGAAAAAAATGGACACTGCTCCCATCTTTCTTAGCACCTGAAACAAACAGATAACTCGATTTAAGGCATGATTCCAGAAAGTTACATTTTGTTTGGACTTTGCCAAAGCCAATTTAAGTCCCTTAAAAAATTTAGCAGTAAGAACATGCAGAAAGGGAGTGCTAAACTGTCCATAAAAGATGCCAATAACCTTGTAAAGTTTAGTAATCTGATAGGGGCATGAATAGTATGGAAAGCCTAAATCCTACATCGAGTATTATGAAATGCTTCATAGGGTACTTAAAGGGTGTGGTTCTTCTCTTTTACAAGCCGGTTTCCAAGGAGGATTCCCCACACTCCCTTGGATCCTTTCAATTGGCATCACAGCTTGTGGTCCACTTCACAAAGAGGGTTACCTATAAAGGATTCTGACCAGCAAAAAGGCCAAGTGAAGTGTTGTAACATGCAGTTGTTGAGACATAGAATCTTCAGGGGCAGTGTTATGATAGGGACATGAGTAGCATGGGATGCCTAAGTCTTGAATTAAGTAGTATGGAATACTTAGTAGGATACTTAGGGATGCAGTTCTTCCCTCTTACAAGTGGTTTTCAAAGGTGGGTTTCCCATACTCCCTTAGGTCCAATCATAATCATGATATCTTATTTTCACCCACTCTATTCTCCAAAATGAATGGTAAAAATATGATATGTATCTAAAACTGCAATCAAACTAGCACCATTTAAACCTTAATTAGGTTTGCAGCTACAGGTTGCTACTGATTGAAAATTATGGAACCAACACTTTATAGACTCTGATGTGTTCTTTATTTTTTGAAAGGTATCATTGTCAAAATTGTATGTCCTAAGGTGCAAAGAGCACTCTGATTTTACATGTAAATGTTCCGTTTGTCTCTTCTACATAACCTATTCTACAAGAGCCCACGGCATGTAAGAATATGTTTAATTACTCATCTTTTAAATGTTTCTGGTTTGGCCTATTGACTTTATTTTACTAGAAGGACTGGTAACTGATTGCATGCCTGAAAATTATGGTCAGTAATTCTCACCTGGAAGATTTTCTGGATGTGTGTAGCAAATACCCTGGTCTCCCTCAAGAGTTGGGATGAACTCATGGATAAACGTGTGTGGCTCCGTGTTCCCAATGCCACATTTTGCTGCTAAATGTTCTAAGAGCTCTGCGTCAGAAGGATCAAATTTTACACCAGCTGGAAAGCCAGGCCACTCAGGAGAAACCTACAAAGGGAAAGTAGTATCAGTATGAGACTTCCAGAACCAATTAAACCCCTGCTAGACTGTTTGCAGAACTTATTCATGAAGGTATAATTTTCAAACTTGTGCACAAGCAAAACAATGAACTCTTGACTCAACAGATATGCCCTAAGAAGTTGGAGCATGTGCAAATGCTAGTGAAACATGAAGAGCTTTACGTCAAGTGCAGAGTCCTTTGTTATTAAATTTTCTCTATTGGTGCACATGTCAATATTAAAGCCCATATATGAGCTGTGAATGAATATAAGGTTGAATTCCAGCATACATCACTGTTATCAATATGCCAATGACAATTTGGGCATTCACGATAAGCTCCAGAGTCTTTGATTTGATCAGCAGAGGACAAGGAACTGCTTTTCACTTTCTTTGCAAATCCTCCTATATCAATTAGCCAGCTCCTGTTAAACAAGTAATTCTATTAGCACAAAATTCCATCAACAAACATTGTTTAACAAAAGAACTTTGAATATATAAAAAACCGAACTTTATTTGCTCACAAAAATCAAGTACAAGACAAGAAACTAAGCATGCATCAAGATGTTGACTGTTGAGAAATTATTATAGTTAAGAGGACAAAACAGTTCGAAAGAATGACTTGATGAAATGGTGCGCCAGTGGATAAGTGGGGACTGTAATTTCTAAGTAACCTTTAATGGCAATCAGATTGCGCTTCTTTTATCATGGAGAATCAAACTTGAGTATATCTCTAAAGCACATGTATTATATATGTTTTGTGGTTACCATCGAGTGGTCCAACCAAGAAAAGCAAAGCAGAAGAGGGGGGGAAAGAAGAAAAGCATGAAGAAACATGCTGTGTGTGTATGTAATTTTCAAAGTTCAACTTTTCATCAGATTTAAGAAAGACTTGTGCAAATATGCTCTGGGGAAGACCAGCATTGTCATTAGTCTCCAAAAATAAGTTTCGCTTGATTTTTTCTTCAGAAAATGTGTTTCACTGTCTAAACTTAAGGAGCATAAGGTATACAGGAGACAGAAGCAACATATGTCACTTCTATAATGGATCCTTAGCTGCTAAATGCTATAGACTAATTCCAAGCAGGAAGAATCAGAAAGCATCTGAATGAGGATGTCAGAAGGCCGTCCATCCACTACAAGCCATCGAACCCAAAAGCCGAAACCAAAACCGATGCTTTCGCACCCTATCACACTACATTTCCCCAAAATAAAAGTTGCTCGGTAAGGTAATCAGCCTTTCATCATTGTCCAAAATAAACCACGAAAAAAACCGCGAAAAAAAAATTGCATTGTTATCCATCAAAACAACCAGAGGACTTGAACCCAGAAACATCGAACAAAGACAATAAAACAAAACCCCGAGTAGGGAAGTTTCTATCCGAAACAGTAACCACTGAAATTCTCCCTTCGGAATTAAAATTTGACCATTTTGCTATTTCTAAGCTCACCTAGCCATACTATCGAGAAACAAGAAGACGAAACCAAAATCGCATTCGAGAGAGACTGAGAGAGAGAGACAGAGAGAAAGCAAGGGAGACGGCTTCCGCGTATTTAAGCTTTCCTTTTACTCGGGCGTGCAAGCAAGAGACACTGTGGGAGTGAGCGGGAAAACTCCACTACGGTGAGTGGAACTGTTACAAAAGGCTCGTTAACCGAATCTCTGCTTCGGTGTTAGGCTTCGTCGCTCAATCGTCCCAGTGAAATAGACCACAACACCTAAACTTGTGGGACCCACCGTTGACCGAACCTATTCCAAGCCTTTGCTTCGGATACAGAGCAATTGGGGCAGTTGTCGACGGATGTCGGACAGGTGGAGCTTTGGAAACCGAGTAGTGTCATTATAGTGAAATTATCCGATTAAGGGGTCCTTATGGTCAATTTCGGTGGGGTCTTTACTGACTTGCTCCCCAAGCCAATAGGTGAACGTTATTAACATTCCTCCATTCTCCATTTTGCCCCTCATCATTTCTCGTATGACGCATGCCTGCGTGCTAATGCGAACGTTACGTTTCTCATTCAGAGTATTTTAGAGTAATAATTACAATATATTATATTACTATTAAACTCTTCACATCGAGTCGTTGTAGTATAGTGGTGAGTATTCCCGCCTGTCACGCGGGCGACCCGGGTTCGATCCCCGGCAACGGCGAGAATAAATTTTGGAAACCGCAAAATTTTCATAGTGGATGTGTTCACTTTGCATAAACATGGCTTCATGACGAAGCTACACGGCAAAGTGATCGGCACGTCAGGGCTGGAAGAAAATTACAATTCTCACCAAATTTTCCGTATAAATTTTTGGTTTCGTTTCTCTAATTTCGAATTATATCATAAAGATTTTATTGGTTTATACTTCATTCAAATATTCTTCTATCCTAAAAAGCAAATTATTCAAGTGATATGGAATTGTAAACTTTTTCGACTCATAATTTTCATGTTTATGGCATATTTTCTCTCTACTTTATGTTTTTATGTCAATTTATTTCCTTAATTTTCAATTTATAGTATGTTTATGCTTAATTTTAATTTAATAATTTAAAATAATTCATTAATTAGTTTGGTGTTCTAACATAATCCTTAATAGATGTCATACAGAAATTGAATGATTTAAAAAGACCAAAATATAACATTAAATTAGTTGATACAGTTGTTGGAGCGGAAATTCTGATGACGCCTGAGGAGTCAGTAAAGTGTAAAAGTCTGATATAACAACCACTTTTGGTTAGCACAAAGAAGACAATCAAATTAAAGAGATACTGAGAGAAGCACGATTGAACTTCGTTCACTAAACGGTTGCAGTAATAGGAGCTACAACCTGGAAAATAGCATATCATTCTAGAATGGATTCATCTTTTGCTGCGGATTCCCCAAGTTAAAGATTAAGTTACTCGCAAATTATTATGCTATAATGAAATCTGTGAATAGATTAAGCAATTATACATAACCTTTGAAGAGCATTATAAATCAATACTAGCCAAATATAAACTTTCTCCCTCTCTTTTCACTTTCATTAGCCACTCCAAAATCATACATATAAACAGCAGGTGAAGGCCTTCGGATGAACTTTATTTTACAATAATATTACATCTCAGCAACCTTAACCTCAAAATTTTCAGAGCGTCCTTTTGCATATCAGTCAGAGGTAGGAGAATGTTAAAGATAAAGAGCATGCAACTCTATTGATAGAACATGGACGCATGGTACCTTACCTTCCCAGTTGCTATTTGCTACTAAACTTGAGTATCTGGTGATAGTTAACATTTTTTTATTAAGAATCTAGTGGTAATATTTGGTGAATGTGTTTATTTAGCTTGCCTAACTGTGATCTGGGATGGCCCTAATGGCGAAATCATGTCTTTTGATCCATCAGTAGCAGCGGTTAAAGCAAAAGAAAAAACCTTTAGGCCTGTCTTCCATGTTGGCTGCGTTTGGGGTTTCTCCAGAGTCATCCCTTCTGGCCATTAAAGCACTTGTACCAGGAGATTCCGGTGGCAATACAGCATTCTCAGATGAAGCAATACGCGCAGGAACAACAGGCTCTGGTGGTGAAATGGTGGAGAGATAACGAAGGAGCATCTGTATGATTTGACTAAAGTTGGGACGATCATTTGGATCCTCTTTCCAACAAGAAGTCACAATCAGAGCTAGATCCTCAGGAAGGTCTTCAGCACTTGGCCTTACATTCTGAAACAGTGAAGTACATATTCAAATAAAATATGTAATTTTTACTGTTGCACTACTGATGTTTGCAAATAATTTGAAGTGAGCACTAGAATGACATCTACCTTAAAAGCAGCTGCATATGCTGCTTGTAGATTAGACATGCCTTCAAAGGGCAACTTGTTATGGATGAGCTCCCACAGCACAATTGCAAAACTGTAGGCATCCACCTTATGATTGTAATGCTTCTTCTCACCATGTCTTAGAGTGACAGTGCTGTAAAGCTGCCATCAAAACAGGAAAGTAATAATAAATTTCCCAAGGAAGATCACTCAAATGGAAAATTAATATACGTTCAAAATTTTCAGGAACCAAAAAGTACTTCAGGAGCCATCCAGCGATATGTCCCTGTCTCAGCAGTCATCATCTCTGTTAATGACTCTTCCCTTGCTAAACCGAAATCAGCAAGTTTAACTGTCCTATGATCTGCTGTCAGAATCAAGTTCTCTGGGAAGGAAAGAAGGAAAAGGAAAAAAAAAGCTATTAGACTTATGCTTGGATTTGTAATTCCTTAAAAAACAATATTGAGCATCGTGTTATTTAGAAGTTCTATTTCTCACATAATTATGCAGTCTATACTCTATAATTTCAAACTCAATGTTCTAGAACAAGTAGCTCAAAAATATGGCCTTACAGGGGATGGTAACTATGGCTTTATCACAGACAGAAGTATTGAACTATATAAATGAAAAAATATTGACATAGTTATTTTAATTTATGATAGATATAGACTCTTCAAGTAAAGCCTACCAGTGCAATTCTTTATAATACAATTCAAACATATGAGAGAGATATCATAGGAGCGACAACCAAATACAAGCTTCAATGTAAAATTTTAAATATTTGCTAGTCCAAGATTAACTGAAAGCAGATAACAGATAATACCAAAAATCATTACAACAAGAGACACGTACTTAACATGCACCTGATACCATTAAAAGTTCATTTTCATCATTGTGATCTTCATTTTACATAGAAGGGAAGAAAAGCCATAGCTGAAGGGTGTGAGCCTGAACTTTCTAGATCAACTGTCAACAATGATTTGAAAATGAAGTAACAAGAAAATTTCCAAAGAAGAGAGGAAATTAACAAAGATTATAAAAATCAGATAATAGGCGGCACATGCCAACCAAGAAAGGAAAAAACGCCACATGTTCAGTTTCTTGATAGGTCTAACTAAGATCAGCTATCCCCAACAAGTGACAAGAAAACCTGTATCTCACTCAGGATGCAAATATTCACCAAATCAAATTACAACAAGTTCTCAATCATCTTTATGAGGTGCTACCAGCTAAAACACAGTGAGATTAGAAAGCATAGCATTCATAGAGACATACCAGGCTTAAGATCACGGTGAATGATCCCATGGGAATGTAAACATTCCATTGCTCGGGCAATATCAAGAGCAAATCCAACTGCCACGTCCATATCCAAGCACTTTGGCCGCATATTCAAGAGATATTTGCGCAATGTTCCACCTAATAGAAGCTCAGTCACTATAACCATAACAGGTTCTTTGCAGGCGCCGATAAACTAACATCAATCACAAATAGAAGCTTTAGTAAGACAAGTTTCATGCCCAGTTGGCTAGTTCAACAAGATCAACATGATTTGAGATCCAATTCACCTTAATTACAAGTCTATTACCCATTCCAATCAATATTTATCTACTTTAGATTTCGAAAAAAAAATTACTGTTTATGTCGTTGGATAACAAATCAACAACCTTAACCAGATTTTTGTGTTGAACTCTCGATAACATCGCAACCTCTCTGGCAAACCGAGCCTCTCTCTTTGAAATCTCTTCTGGGGTTTCTCCCTTATTAATAATCTTAACTGCAACATTTTGATTTTTATATCTGCAATCAAGAAACCCAACATCAACAAGGGACCAATCGAGCAAATAATCATCTTACGGATGCAGAATATGTACAACAGATGGCGTACAAGTTGTGACTATAATATGATTATAAATCTAGACGGGATTGATGGTAGACGCAAAAAGAGAAGAAAGGGAGCGCTGGCTTGCAAATCAATACAAATTTCGTAAGAATTGTAGAAAAGAGAAAAGGAAAATTTCATGACAGAGGGATTCGAAAACCAAATCTGAGTTCGAGTGCAGAAACAAAAAGTAAATAATCAAGTTTGACTTACTTTCCTTCGTACACTTTGGCATGCGCACCCTCCCCAATTTTCGGCCCAACAAATAGTTGCTTGGGATCTATCAGCCACTTGGCATCTAAATTGAACTCACCAACCGAGTGAACCTCATTGCCAGATCCCATTTGATTCCCTCGAGAAGATGTGAACTAGCAAGCAACACACTGCACACACTTAACAAGCAGAGCATACCCCTCTCTGCATTACACACACATGAAGTATACTGAACAATTCAAGACTAGCAAAGACGAATTCGAGCTACACGGTAGTGTTGAAAGCCATAATTTTTGGGTTTGACAAGAGAAATGTACAATTTCGCACCGAGGGCAGCTTTCCCAATAGGGCCAATACAGACCTATCCCCAAAATCACGCTCTTAGAATATAAAATAAATCAACATGTGCCTTAGTTAGGGAGGCAAAGAATAAAACCCCACATGTTTAGAGGCGCTCGCCAGCAAACCCAGTACTTAGAATAAGCATTAAAAACAAATCAAAGATCCAACAGGCTCTGTCAGCGGCAGGAGCATACAAAAAATTTTTGGACACAGAGCAATCGAGGAAAGAGATAAGGCTTTGGGCGAGCTTATATGGAAGGCTGAAAGAGACACCAAAACTGAACGACCCAGATTCAGAGTTGGAAAAGGAAGGTGGTAGATGGATGGGGCGTGGGCTAAAGATTTTTTTTTTTTTTTCTATCTCTATCTACCTCTTCTTCTTTTTTTATAAATTTGATCTTATGCCGCGTATTGAATTTCTTCTTGTCTTGTGGTTGTGCTACTGTACTGTTAAAGTAATGAAGCCTAGCCGCCGAAGGAATTGGGTCTCAGTCAGGAACAGCGTGTGGTGGGTTTAGTTTTGGAATAAAGAATTAGTGAATATATTAGACAGAGCACTGATTTGAGGGAAATTTAGAAATCCAGATGCCATGCAGATAGGCTCAACTTATAAGGTTAAGCATGTATCAATAATTGAGCATATAATTGATTGTTAATTATATGGAAGGGAGTAACCGGGTGGTCAATGATGTTCTTTATTTCAATTTTAGCTCCAAATAGAATCAAGAGGCGATCTACGAAATTAACAAAAAAATTTACAGATCTATAGTGATACTAAGGCTTAATATTTTTTTATTTTAATAAATAAAAAAATTCATATAAAGTATAAAATTTAATTTAATTATAATTGAAAGTTAAATTACATGACAAAAATATAATTAAATATCATATTGAATCTTTGTTATATAAGCATCAGAAAAAAACACTATTGACATGTGATTGAATTATTGATAAATTTTGCATAAACTTAGTACACTAAATATTAGTAAGGAAACTAAGTGAAAGTAATTAGATAAGTGTGATTGTATATTGCTTAATTTCAAAAAAAAAAAAAAAAAAGGCCTTTGGAGGAAAGATTAAAGTTCATCGTTTCGCAAAATGAACTTTTCTTTAGAAATGCGGGAACAATCTCCGAGAGAGGGTGTGTGCGTGTGCGTGTGCGTGTGCGTGTGTTTGTGTGTGTGTCATAATTGTTAAAACCGTTGACCATATGAAATCTCCATACCCTGTCGGTAGCGGGATTCGGATGGCCGATTTTGTGCGCGCCAACTGCGCTGCGCAGTGCAGTTGAGAAATTATTAGCCGTTTGATTTATCCAACGCTTCAAGAATTGCCACGTTGTCTCTTTTAATTTTTTCCTATTTCTCAATGCCAAAACGCAGCCATTTTCCCTTGCTTCCCCTCTGCTTTCGGAACGAAGAAAGAAAGGGAAAGAAACAAGACACAAATCAGAATGAAAGAGTAGCCCAAAATCGAAAAGATTAACAAGCATTCCATAAAGACTTACAAAAATCAAATCTGAAAACCAACCTTAGCAATGAAACAGACACTAGGTGGTCGTTATGAATTCGATGCTACTACCGAAGGCAAACTCTGAATAAAAGCGCACTGAATTATAGTGCTTCCTCTTTAGATCCTTTGATTACAAGAAAAAGAAAAATCAGATTTAAAATTCGCAGGAAAGGAGGGAAGAGCGTTGCCATTTAACGACGCCTTGACCGTTATTCGCAGGAAAAATCAGCCACCTCGAAAGCAAGAGCACCGAAAGAGGCGCGGAAGATTGTGACAGTGACACCACTGGAGAGAGGCGTGGAGATTGGGATATATGTTAAAGGTAACAAGAACAACAGGTATACTAGCACCAGCGAAGAAGGAGAATTGTCAATGCAGAAAATTTCCACGGTGTTTGCAGCCAAGAACTCCTTGCTAACGAGCAGAGGCACCAAACTACTCAAACGCACCGTGAGGTTGATGTTCAGATTTAATTTTCGCACACTTTTATGCAATGCTTGTTAATGTTCTTGATTTTGGGCTATCCTGTCGTTGTGATTTCGTCTTCGTTCTTTCCCTTTCGTCGTTCAGAAAGCTGAGGGAGGAAGCAAGGCGAAAGGGCTGCGTAATAGCATTCAGAAATGGGCGCACCAAAAAAAAAAAGGCAACGTGGCCTTCCTTTGAGCATTGGATTAATCGGACGGATAACATTATCTCAACTGCGCAGCGTAGTTGACGCGCACGAATATAGCTTATCGGAATCTGTCGGTGGCGATAATAATAAGGTAATAAAATAATTCCACTTGTCTGCAGTGATGCCAATTTGCATTCCAATACTTCCGGGTATTGGTTTTGAATTTTGATATTTTTGAAGGGGAAAAAAAGTGTATCATTGATAAGCCAAACATTCGATTATATTCTTTATTGAATAAACAAAATGATCAAAAGTACAAAACCCTGTTTTACTATGATCTCTTATATTCAAGGTTTAAATATGAAGTGTGATATTTTTGGGTCTGGGGGTTTCCGTTGGATTTTGGGTGGTTTTTGATGTAGGATAATCTTCAAGCCGGAAAAAAAAAAATGGATCTCAGATATTCATGTAATGGCCTAGATTTTCTATATGAAGATCCAAGGACTCATATTTATTACAGCACAAGTGATCCAATTTAGATTTTTATTCGTGAACCACATTTTTTTAACTGAATTTGCAATGAAACAAAAGAAAATCGCACTTTTGTATTAATTAAAATTTCAATTGATGTAGATTAGGCAAAACTACATTTGTATACGATCGCCCCAAACGTACCTCCAAGGTTGGAGTTCTTGCCATAGATTTCGTTGCTATAACAAGGGTTTTAAAGAGATGATAGAAGATAATGAAGAAAGAAAAGTGGACTAAGGTAAAGTCTCTTGTACTGGATCATTCCAATCTATTTAATCGGACGAAGCCAACAACAAAAATTGCCCAAAAATATAATCTTTAGTGTTCATGAAAATTCCGACATTAAAATGGTAGAGACAGATATGAACACCCAGCAAATGAGATAATCTAAAACCCAAAAATAATAATCATCATTTTATGAGTTCAATTTCCCATGACGGATATATTAGTAATAATGAAAAATAAAATAAAAAAAGATATGGACTCTTTTTTTCAACATAGTCACGGACATTGATATCATTATGATCACCCCTCACCCTTGGCTGGCGACAACAATGGATTGAGACAAATTCACAATTATGTGGTATTAGACAGGAGACAGACATGATCTTGATCTTGCATTTGCAAACAGTTAAGACTTTTGTTTCCTGAGAATCTAAGTATTCGTTGAAAAAAAAAAACAGTGTACATGGATGACTGAACTGATATTCTTGATGTATTATATAAGTTTGCACTGTATTATTAATCACTCTTGATCTTAGCCCAAAGGGGGAAAATTGAATGCATTATAAGTTACTGGACAAAAAGAAAATTAAATTATGAGAGCCCTTACAAACAGTTGTTTTGTTTATGTTGTCTCATCAATTGAACTTCTGTGTCAAGATTCTCGATAACTTTCATCAAGATAAGGAAAAGAAATTTGAACATTGGAAGAACTTCAAGATGAGAGTGAGTGAGGGAAAAAGGGAAAGGTGCAGATTCTGCAAAAACGGCTTTCAAAAGGTCTGATACCATTTTTATTTAAATAAAAAGGTCTCCTGCAATAATTTCATTACATCATAATTACAAGCACTGCATGGCTGAATCATCTACTCAAATAGTTACTACAAATAGAAAAAGAGAAAGTGACAAATGGATTGCTTCATTATTTGCATAGGTACATTAATGAGAGATGACAACCAAGCCTGTGGATTCTAAAACTAGAAGTTGTAAAATACATGCTGATATACAATACTCCAGAATTCAATCTTTGTGCTTCATTTAAAACTCCAGGTAAAAATATCATCCCACCCTTTTGAGGAGTTCACTATTCTCTACCTTTTCCCTCATCAGATGGTCATTTCAGTTGCATGACTCCAGCCAAAAGTTCGCGCTCTTAAATGAAGTCAAATAAACAATATTTACCAATTTGGCAAAATGATGAGCCTATATGACATCAGTGTACCTTATGATCATATTAGAACATGCAATTAATGAAACTGATCAAGATCACTGTTAACAGTTGAAGACCATCCTCATTTTCTCATTCATTGCCAAGAGAATAATGCACAGTAAAGACTAGTTTACTCACCGCACAAACAAGGCAATTTCATGAGCTCAAGTGGGGAAGCCCAGATGGGAAGATCAAACAATGACTGCTTAAACTGTTGCTCTTGTTTGTGGCACATTGCTTCAGCTACGTCACATAAATTGGAAATATTACGAATTATCGCTTCTTGGGCTTCCACCTGTTTGATTAAACAAAGCACACCAAAAAAAGAAAAAAACTTGGAGTAAGCTTATCATAATCTGTGAGCTCTATGTCTATCTTGAGATCTATTTCGCTCCTACCGTAATTTATATATAATTCAGGCGCACTTAACTATGACTGTAGAGCAACTAGCCTTATGGTGGTTAGTGTCCTAAATTTATGCTGCTAGAAAATAAGAGCTGCAACATGGAGGGAATTCCGCCTTCTGCACCCTATGTTATTCACATAAGTCAAAATCTATTCTGTCACTTGAAACTACTTCTTTGCTGTCTTTAATGCAACTTGTAAAATGCATTTAAATAATTTTATAACCAAAAAGATGGAACAGGTAGTGGGATCATAAGCAAAATAGATTTGTGAAATATGACCATTTTGAGGTGATAGAATTCAGCATGGGGTCTGAGCTGCAGTATTGTTTTCAATCAGCGAGTAAATTAACCAAAGCACTTTTTAGGTATAACAATGAAGGTAATAATATATAATGCCTAGCTGTGATAAGAATCTATTGGTGCAAAGTGCCGTCCTTGGACTATGGCATAGAATAAAAAAGGTGAGAACATGATTGTCAAACTCGCGAATCAACTCGATTGACTCGCCAAGTTTACGTTTTCAAATGACCAAAATGATCTGACTCGGACGTAGACTTAGACTCGCCATAGACTCGCTCAGACTCGCCCATGACTTGTACAAAATCGCTTGACTCGCTGATTTAGTGAGTTTCCACCAAGTTGGATCAAGCCCAATTTAACCTGAGCTTGTTTAAAAAAAAAAAAGAAACCGGGTCAGCCCATTTTTTAAGCCCAAAACTGAAGCTGCCAAATGGATTGCCCAATAAACCATCCAAAACAAAACGCACCGCATAGCAAAATGTCTACTTTTGCAATCTGCATCTACCTTCACAGAATCACGGGACTCACGACACGACTTCATCTTCTTCCCCTTCGACTTTGGCGAACTCGTGCCCTAACAGAGTAACAACATTGGATTGGAGAGCAGCACTGCAGCAGTGGTCAAATAATCGCACAGTCATAGAGCAACGGTGGTCGGACAATCGAGCCAAACGGTGGTCACAGTCACAGACTCACAGCAACAAAGGTCGAACTTGAACAATCACAGCGCAGCAACGATTCAAGGTACGAACAATCACAGACTCACAGTCATTCACGATTTGGAGTTTTGCATTGCCTCGCCGGAGATCGTCCTATCTTCTGTCACCGAAGATTGCATTGTAACTTGTAAGTCCCTAATCTAGTAATCCCTTCCATTTTCATCAGACGCACAGTGTTGAGAGTTGAGTGAAAACAGAGAGTTGAAAGCGTGAGACTGAGACCAAATTACCATTTTCATCATTGTGTGATTTAGTCTTGTTAATGTTATTGAGTTTCAACATATCAGAGAATAAGATTAGTTCCTCTGCAATTATTGTGACATGTTTATATACCATTGTGTGTTACTGGCTTCGCCTTCTGTATCTATTTGAGTTTGATTGTTTATGTTTGATTGATGACTGATGAGATTATGTGAGCTGGAATTCAAAACTCTAAAGGTTTCCAATGTGTTAGTTGCAATGTGCCAATGTCTATATTAGAAAAATTGATGATATTGCAATTCAAAAGACTCAACTTGCAGACTTTGTTCCAGCTAGGCAGCTACTATTAGTATTACTAATGTAGTATCATACTCTAGTCTGTTGGGAGATGGAACATGCCTAAAGTAACTAACTAGAATTTATAACTTGAAGAACTCGGTTGTTCTCTCAAATTGCAAATTGCAATTATGCTAAGGAGCTCAGCTTGCTTTTGTGTTATATGCCAAATGATTTTGTGTCTGTTATATGCTCAGCTTGCAATAAAACTTATCTTTTATTCTAGAAACATGCAAGAACCTAATCAACCTATGACTTGAATAAAGATTCAATAGGTTGGAATATTATTTTATTTTATTTTATTTAATCAATGTGTGATTTTGTCTACAATGCAATGGGATTCTATGGTGTACTAGTATTTTCGCCATTTACATAATCTGAAATTTTGAATTCCAGAATATCTTTTAATTGGTGCAAGGAAATATGTCTTCAAATGCAAGTGGGAGTGGCCCTACTCAAGTTCAAAAAGATGTAGTTGGTGGAAGGAAGAATTTTCCTGGTAATAGGACTAACATTGGGTGGAAACATGGAATTGATATTGGTAAGGATGGTAAGAAGGTTCAATGTAATTATTGTGGCAAAGTTATGAGTGGAGGGATCTATAGGTTTAAACATCACTTAGCTGGTACTAAAATTGATGTTAAAGCTTGTGTAAGTGTTGGAGATGATGTAAAGGCAACAATGTTACAACATGTGATTGAAGCTAAAACTTTATCATTTAAAAGAAAGAAACAATGGTTAGATGTTGGTGATGAGGAAGCTCAAAGTACCCAAGCACATGCTAACTCTCAAGAGTTAATGAATTTATTGAGAGGTTCAAGAAAAAATAGCAGCGGAGTTGGTAGCTCATAATCGACCATTAATAATATGTTTAAGAAAGATTTGAGGGAGGAAGCTTACCAATAGGTGGCAAGGTTTTTTTACATAAGTGTCATTCTTTTTAATTGTGTAAAAAATCCTGAGTTTATCAAGATGTGTGAGATTATAGGAAATATGGCCAAGGATTTAAGCATCCTTCTTATCATGAGATTAGAGAAAAGTACTTAAATATGGAGGTGAAAAACACGCAAGCTATGCTTGACGAGTTTAAAGAAGAGTGGAATAAAGTGGGTTGCTCCATTATGTCTGATGGGTGGACTGATAAGAAAAGACGATCCATTTGTAATTTCTTGGTCAATAGTCCTAAAGGGACGATTTTTTTATATTCACTAGATACATCTCATATATATAAAACTACTGATAAAGTGTTTGCCATGCTTGATGAAGTTGTTGAGAAGGTCCGAGAGAAGAATGGTGTGCAAATAATAACAAATAATGCTGCAAATTACAAAGCAGCTGGACAAAAGTTAATGGAGAAGAGGAAACACTTATATTGGACTCCATGTGCAACTCATTACATTGACTTGATGTTGGAGGATTTTGAAAAAAAAATGGAGTTGCATAAAGAAACCATAAGTAGGGGAAGAAAAATCACAACTTACATTTACACAAGAACAATGCTCATTAGCATGTTTAAAAATTTCACAAAAGGGAGGGACTTGATTAGGCCAGGTGTGACTCGATTTGCCACAGCTTATTTAACAATAAGTTGTATTCATGAGCATAAAGCAGTGTTGATCAATATGTTTAATTCTAATGAATGGAAAGATAGTAGATTTTCTTCTACCAAAGATGGAAAAGAAGTGGCAAAAAGTATCATTGATAATATGTTCTGGAAGAACATTGTGACTTGCCTCAGGGCTGCTGCTCCTCTCATTAAAGTTTTTTACTTGGTGGATTCTAATGAGAAACTAGCGATGAAATTCATATTTGAAACAATGGAAAGTGCAAAGGCGAAGATTAAAATGAACTTCAATAATGTTTTAAAAAGGTAAATAAAATACCTTATATTTGTACTCATTAATTTTGTATATATATGTTTCATTTTATAATTAATCATTATAGATACCAGCCCATATTGAATATCATCAGTGAAAGGTGGGAAGCTCAATTACATAGACCTCTACATGCAGCTACATACCACCTCAATCCCCATTTTCACTACAACTGTGACTTCAAAGCTAATTATGGGATTAAGCAAGGATTGTATGATTGCTTAGCAAGATTAGTTGAAAATGTTGATGAGAGAAACAAAATTGAGTTCCAACTCACTGACTTCCATTATACAAGAGACATGTTTGGCCGTGAAGGGGCAAAGTCATTAAGAACAAAAATGCCACCAGTAAAATGGTGGGATGCCTATGGAAATGGATGCCTAGAACTTCAAAAATTTGCAATTCAAATTCTCAACTTATGTTGTAGCTCTTCTGGGTGTGAACGTAATTAGAGTGCTTTTGAGATGGTAAGTAAATATATTTGATTTGATATAAAACTGTAATTTACTTTGCTTTTTCATTTTGTTAACGATTTGAATATATCACTTGAGCATTTTTATTTTGTTTAGATTCATACTAAGAGAAGAAATTGCTTGCTCCAAAAGAAGATGAACGATTTAGCATTTATAATGTGCAATCTGAAGTTAAAAGACAAGCAATCAAAGAAAACTCATGAATATGACTTTAATGACATTCATTCTGATGATGAATGGATAACTGAAATGAGGAGAAGTGATGTTAATGTTGAGGATGAGGAAGATAATGATGATAAGGTTCTTCAACCTCTTGTGCCCATGGCAGGAATGTATGATGATTTTGTGGTTAACTTGAATCCAAATATTAGTGGTGAACCTTCTAAAAATTTAGCATTGGTTGATGACTTTGAGGATGAGGAAGAAGAAAATGATGGTTGTAAGGTAGGTAATAGAAATGATGAAGGTGAAGACTTTGGAAATGATGATAATACAATAGGATTTGAAGAATTATGGTGAATTTTTATTGTTGATTGAGATTGTTGAATGAGAATTAATGTATGGTGAATTTTTATTATTGATTTTGAAGCCTAATGATGTTAAATGAGAATTAATGTATGGAGTTTATTGAAAAATATTTGTAAACTTGAATGGCAAGTATAAAAGTATGGATTGTGGATTATGTATAAATGTTATTATTAATGTTTTTTTTTTATATGGTTATGTTCAATGAGAATTTTGATAACAGATATATGTAAACTCTTACGATTCTATGTTACAAGTTTATGTTACGAGTTCACCCCCCCAAAATGAGTCTACCTAGAATTGTGATTTTGACAACCTTGGGTAAAAATAAGGACTTAATTAAAAAAAATTTTATTATTTTCTACAAAATTACAATAATTACCAAAGACACATTTCACAATAAACTTCTCTCCACACTTTTCACACACTCCTATTATTACATCTCCATCTATTTATAAGACTAGCAAATTATTAATTCAATAATTCTAGAAATTTTTTCCATGCATATTTTTTAATGACAATTACCAACCCTTGGCAAATTACCACTAACTTTTAAAAACTTATCACCAAACTTTGAAATTCTTGAAAAGATAAGTTAGTGGTATATTTAATATTTCCTCTCACCAATTAATCTCTTGTATTGTTATTCTTGAAATCATTCTAAATTGCTTTTGAAATCTTTAAACTTGACTTTGTTTAAACCTTTGGTAAGTATATCAACAAATTGGTTATTTGTATCAATGTACTTTAGGTCAATTTCTCCTTGTAACACTTTTTAATCTCTTGTATTATTATTCTTGAAATCATTCCAAATTGCTTTTGAAATCTTTAAACTTGACTTTATTTAAACCTTTGGTAAGTATATCAACAAGTTAATAAGCTGTGTCAATATACTTTAGATCAATTTCTCCTTGCAGCATTTTTTTTCAAATGTACTGATAATATACCTCCACATGCTTTGTCCTAGCATGGAAAACAAGATTCTCTGCTAAGTGAATTGCTAATATGTTATCACAATATAAATCTATTAGATACTTCACTGATTGATTTAAATCTCAATAATTATATCAACCACATGCTTTCTTGTACTAATGTCGCTGCTACTTTGTATTCAGATTTCGTGCTTGAGATAGCTGCTATAGGTTACCTTTTACTGCACCAAAATATTACTCATGATCCCAAGTCAAATGTGTATCCAATAATTGAACAACACGTGTCATGATTACTAGTATAATTAGCATCACAATGTCCTTTTAACTTGCATGAATTTCCTTTCTTGTAAAATATGTCATAATCAAAAGTATCTTTGACATACCTTAAGTAGTCGTTAATGAATGTAATCATTATTAATATCCATTAATAAAAGCTTACTTTACTAATCTAAAAACATCAAAGTGCATTAATTCAAATGGCTTCTTACCTTTGAAACTAGACTATCCATATAATAACTGATGTCTTACTATACTAACATCTTGCACAAACTATACCATCTCGCACTTAAAGTTATGAAAGTCCTTTAAACATTTCCTTCTTCATGAATAACTTCAGCTTATGATAGCTAATGTGGCTAGGTCTTGCATGCCACAAATCTATTATCTCATTTCTTCTTATTTTATTTTCGTACGATGTCTGTACTAACATTACATAGACAGACTCTACATGGTTACCCACCATAATTAGTGCACCAATTAAATCTAAACTTCTATATACCTTGATATCCTTTGACCCGAACACCATATAATTGCCTTCATATGCAAGTTGTGACACTGATAAGGGATTTTTCTTCATTTCAAGTACATGGTAGAGATTTTGTAAATGTATTTTCTCTGCACTATGACGGGGATTTATTTCTGTATTGCTTACATAGGTTATTGACAATCTTAAATTACTTGTTGTTACTACAACTCAACTTCTTTTATATTCATACATTGTTGGCAACTCCTCGTTATCTCTTGTCATATGATTAAAACATTCGAAATCAACAATCTAATCTTCTTCATAATTGACAAATTTGTTACTTGTTGTTACTAGCACCGCATCTTCTTGTAGTTCTTAAACACAAGTCAATGCAATATATTCTAATTCTTTTGTGGTTACAAAAAATGCTTGAAAGTCTCATTTTTTTCATTATAATGTTTAGTTGCAACATTTTCTTTTTCACAAAGTGCTTTGCAATTTCTAGCAAAATGACTTTCTTTGCCACAATTATGGCATCTACTATCTCTCTATCACTCCTTCCTTAATTTAGGGTTTTGTGGATTTAAGCAAGCTCTTCTTTGATACAAGCCTTTCCCATGACTATTTCTTTACCAACCATTTTGATGTCTTTTATTATCTCATTTCTTTCTCCAGCTAAATTCCTCTTGTTGGTCTTTTTATTTGTTAAAAATAGCATTTTCTTCATCTCTCAAAGAAACTTTAGACATTTATAAATCTAAGAAAAGAAATTTATACAAGTTAAAAGAATATTATAATATTAATTATGCTAATGATCATGACACGCATCATTCAATTACTAAGTACACATTTGACTTGAGATGGGAAGTAATATTTTAGTACAGTAAAAGACAACATATAATAATTTTATCAAGCATAAAATCTAAATACAAGGTAGTGACATCAGCACAAGAAAGCATGTGGTTGATATAATTCTTAAAAAATTTAAATCAACTAGTAGAATATTTAATAATATTATATTGTGTTAACATATTAACAATTTATTTAGTAATATTAAAAATTATTGTAATATTATAACAAAAAATTAAAAAAAAAAACTTTAATTAAAGTCTTGCGTCTTCTATTCTAAAAGAGACCATCTTTGAAGTGCCATCCCCCGACTGTGATGTACTAACAATAGATGGTACGTATATTCAGCATATGCATGTCATTAAAGGCCATACGAATTAGTCAACAATTGGCTATAATGAGAATGATGGTTCAACTATAAAACAAGTTATCAGAGATATGGACGAGATTTGGAACATTTTAAATTCGAATTTCTAGGAAAGGAATGAGTTTTCGGCTGCAATTTCTCAACCAAAAAAGGAATCAGGAAAGGGATTCATTACATAGTACTGAATTTCAAACCAAAGAAAATAAAATCTCAAAAGTCAATAACAGACAAAACATCAACACAAGGATGCCCATCCTGGCGCAATTAACGGGAGAGAAGAAAGAAATTCAAATCCCAGTAAACTGGGATTCAATGTCTTCTTCGAGTCCTGAAAAATGCAATTCGAAGGCCCCAGTTTCCAATTCTGCTTCTTTGCAACAATTTTATAGAACTCGGTAAGCTAGATTATAACTTCCAAACATGCATTTGCGGTGAAGGAGTATAATTACCTGCAAAAGAAGCTCATCTACCGTAGACCCACCAGCAGAATCCAACGGTGAATGTGAAGGGGAAGAGGCAAGTGATGGGGTTTGCTGCCGTTGCCTACCAAGCTGAAGGGCGGTCTCTTCCATTGCACGCGAGAAGGTCGACAAGAAATCCCAGTGATGGATCTCTTTCTGGTACTTTGCTTTGAGCTTCAAGAGGGTCTTCCTCTTACGCTCTTTGCGCTGCTTCTGCTCCGCCTCCTGAAACTGATCCCCGTCTCCAGTAGATGAGAGATGAGACGCCGTTGCTGCTGAGGCAAGACGTCGCTTCTTGCGCTTGTACACAAAACCATCATCGTTACGGAGCTCCCAATCCTCATCTGCCCGAGACGTTGTTGCCGAATCCATACCAGGAAATGGTATAGAATCGCATCAAAATTCCAGGAATATAGAAGCGGGGGAAGAGAATTGGGAATTCAAAATTTGGGAATAGGCAAGCGCGGGAATGCTTGTTTATATTTGTAAGGCTCGCTGTGAATTGTAGTTTTGATTCGATCTTTTGAAAATAATTAACGTTGGAGTCAATTGTATAAATAACCTGACTAATATTCTAAGCTACCACCTGTGTATTGCCTATAAAACTTTTAGTCTATTAAATTAAGTTCATGGTATAATCTAAAATTTATAGACAAAAATTTCATCAAAATAACACGTATAACATGTGATATCATAAAAGGATTCAAATAACATTATTCTTTTGTTTTAAAAAAACAACAATGAAATATCTCTGAAAAATTAATGGCTTTTTTGGCATTTGTGTAAAATGGTATTGTAATTTTATTCTTAATATGATAGTAAATGCAGCTAAATTAATATTATATTTTATTATAAGACTATAATTTTATTCTTAATATGATAAAATTCATTAAGTAATTTTATTTTTAGAAGAAAAGTATAGTATATAAAATAAAATTTCATAAATGGAAAATAAATAAAGTCGAGTATATTTTTAAATGAAGAGTAATTTAGCCAAAGTCCATGAGGGATTACAGTAATTTAGTTTATTAGTAATTTTCCTTCTTGGAAAAATTTATAGTTTATAATATCTTTAAATTTATATAATTTGGTTGGTAAATGAAGAATGATCCCCTCTTATAGCAAGTAAAGGTGTTTGTGAGCCAAACGGTGGCACCAATTTTAAACAAGATCTAAAATGTGATCTGGTTATATAACCAAGTCACTTTTTTTACCTTAAGACATGATCTGGCTCAATTAATGACCGGATTAAGCTAGCTCTATTCTTTTTTATTTTTTTAATTTTAAAATTTGTTTACACATTTTTTTAAAGAACTTGAAAACTTTAAAATAAAAAATGGAATAAGTAAAAAATTAATATTAGAATTGAAAAATAATTAAGATTCAAAAACAATGAAAGTTTTGAAAAATTAATCATAACTAAAATTTATTTAAATAAAAACAAATAAAATATAAAAATAAAAAAATTATACTAAGTTGGGCCAAATTTTGAATGAACCTAAAATCCAACCTAATAAAAGATGCAAATCTTTTAAATTTGCCCTAACCTGACTAGTCTGATGTGACTAAGGTTTAAAATTTAGTTCAATGTAACTGAGCTGAACTTAATTGGACTATCTGAGTTGGTACTCATATTTAATAGCAAAGGACGTTGCAAGTGTTTTTGGCCTCCCATCCAAGGAGTTATGTCATTTTTATTGTTTTTCATTTAAAAATTTGCATTCTCATTGACAAAATATAACATCCCTTGCAAGGGGAATAGTTTACAATAACAGAAGTTGCTACACGCATTAAGAATTTAGAAGGAGTTGAAGTGAGCTTTCTGCAATGATAAGATTAGATATATTCATATTGAAAGTAATGTTTCAAGAATACATATATCCATTGCATCCTTGCAGGGTATGCAAGACAACCTTAAATATAGAAATAGAAGGATTTTGAAAGGCACATACTATTTTAGCATTCTAGAAAAAAATAGAAAAGTCATTAAATATATATAGCTTCCTTTCCACATGAAAGAATGCGCAAAAGAATCCTTCAAGCCACTGGATCAAACCAAGGAGTGACTTGCTTGTTTTAGTTCCAAACACTTGCTTTTTTTCCTTTTTATTCTTGTCATCAACCTACCTAGCTGTGGAGGTAGGAGGTAGGGGGAACAATTCCCATTGCCTGAAAGTAGGCTCTCTCTGCATTAGCCATTCGATCTTTGAATATTTTCCATTCTCTATGACACCTCTCTCTCACCTAATGCAAGTGAAAGTCAGACATCATAATACAAATGGACGTAAGTCAAGTATTATATGGTAAAGACAATCACATGAAACAGTAAGTGAATTTTGGTGCAAAGAAGTTCATTACATACCCCTTCCCACGGTGTCTTCAAACCCTGTGCTTGCCCCTGTTGGAAGAAAGCAAAGACTGCTACTCAATCCATGGAAAAGACAATGTATGGTATATAACAGTTTAAACGATGAAGGCTTCATATACCTGGTTCCCAAGTGAAGGAATGCTTTGATGGACAACCCACTGAGCATCTATAACTCCTATTCTCTGATGAGGAGGCTGCTTACAAGCAAAACAATATCAGAAGTTGATCCACTTTAAAAAAAAAAGCAGTTATTTATAAATAAAGGCGAACTACTAACCTCCACACATTTTCTGAGAGCAAAATCAAGACCCCATCCATGAATTAGGTCATTCTGCATCGCAGGAAGTCAAAAACAAGGGAGATATATGTATGAGTTGAGTATGGAGTGAAAATAGTACACAGCATAAATAAGCCTTATTCATACCTGTATCATATGCCACACACATCGCCATGCATTTCTGGAAAATACAGGAGCCATGATCTCCACAAATCTGAGTATTGTAAAAATCATTGTCAGATCTATAAAAGTATACAGAAAATGGAGGAAGACAGGTTCGTGTCATTAAGAACTAAACCCTGTAAGATTATGTTCACATACGCGGCACAAGGTGGCAAATGCGGATCAGGACACCACCCATTTCTCTCCTCAGTATCCCTGCATGATTGAACACAGAATAAGTGAAGAAATATAATCGCCATGGTTACATGTTTGATAGGCAAAAATTAGCAACATGTTAGAGAGTTTCCACTAACTTGTGGACTTCACTATCATCTCTTCTCATTGTCATCTGCCAATTAAGAGCTCCATCGGGATCTAGACCAGGCTGTGAGATCTCTAATCCATGTTTCTTAACCAATTTCAAGTACCTGGCATGATGAGGTCAATATTGAAATATTTTCACCACAACTTGAATTACACTGAACATTATGTTTTGATATTTACTCCTCTGCATCAAAATGCTCCACACCCAGGTCCTCGTCCCAAATGAAGATGTAGTCATAGTGTGCCACAATGTCAGGATGCAGAAAACGTTTAGCAAACCACCTTGAACCAATTTTCAGGACGATTATGTCAAAAGTCAACACTTAATGAAGAGGCCTAAGAAGAATTTGTTGCAAACAATAAAACGAAATAAAGAAACCAGTATCTATCAACCATTTAGATTGCTTCCGAGCACTTATATGGATTGCACGCTTTGACCACTCAAACTGATCCCACTCACTAGTCCAACCATCGTAGTGAAACAAAACAATGGTGAAGTTCCGGGAGAACTGTAATTTAAAATTTGAAAAGTCATGTGGCGCTAAACAAATTGAGAACAGACAGGCAGGCAGATGGATCGAGAAGACACAGAGTGAGGCAGGGCAGTAACTGAAATGACCTTTTTCACTGCTGCATCAATATTGTCTTTCTGATCATAACCAACAGTGAAAGTTACAAGATACTTTGGTTTGATGGTTAGGTCCTGTAAGTGCCACCTCCATCAGTCGAAGAGACATATTAAAGAGAGAAAAAGGTAACTCTTATCATAAGGAAAATCTCAGAAATTCCCAATATCAAGACCTGATGCAATTTATACATTAAAGGGCAATGAGGATTGAAGATGCACACCTCCTTGGGCAGACCCGATAGTCGACGAAGATAAAGATCTGACTCAGATTTGACTATACCAGGGGGTAACCTTTCAGCCCCTCGAGGATTTGTAGGAACCCAAATCTGCATCGTAATCAAGTAGTTAGTCATGACCTCAACAACTTTGAACAACATTTAAGCCTCAGCACCACAAAAGAACAATCCAACTAGAGTAGAGAATAATACCTTGGTCTCATTAAATTTGTAAAGTTCATCAAAAATGGTTCTGTTACCCTTAAAAGAAGCCAAGGCATCCCAAATTGCTTTGGTTGGAATATTTGAGTAACCGTCCTTGAGTTTTGTGAGATCAATAAATGGGAAAGGGCTGGATGGGAGATACATCTAAAAATTAGTTAAAAATTGTTAGTTTTTGCAAGAACACTTGAAATGCTATCAAAGACAAACAAAATACTCTAGTGGAAGATTAAACACCTTAGTTAATGAGAGTGTTGGAAACAAAATTCCCAGAAAGAAGCCGAAAACAACTCCAAAGAAAACTGTTACAGTGAGCTTCATTGTCTCATTAGATTTTCTGATATTTCCACAGCAGCACAAATGGACTATATCAGACAAATGAACGCAACTTTCGATGTCACTTTTTATTTTTGGGTGAGTGCAGAGGGGGAAGTAGCAGAGCAATTCATGACATGGAAACCCACACACACACACATGTATAATATGTATGCAAGTATTCCACACCTGCGTATGGGACTTCCCATTGTAATCAACATCTTCTAACTTTAGAATTGCTTGAAAAGCAAGCAATACCAATGGCATGCACTGATTAAGTGTGCAGATGCCTTCCTTTCAAATGCAAAGACTGAATCTACGAGCCCTGAAAATGTTACATTTATCAGTACAGACTCAGATTAAGTATGATATCTGTAATCTTAATGCACGATGCTAAATGCTTACTACTAATACTATCATACTTCCATGACAATTCCATCACCCCTCCCCATAAAAGCATCAAGACTTATCAATTCCAGGATAGCATATCCATTAATTATAGCGGTTTCTATAGTGGAACTCAATTAAATTTAACATATATTCACAAAAGTGGACAAAGCTTATAAGATTACGGTATTAAGTACTATTCTGAATCTACAGAGCACAAGCATAAAATGCTTCACTAATTTATAGAACCTACAAAAAAGAAATCCATGTCATAAGAGCTTTTTTCTAGCAAGCATTGTCATAATTAAGCAACGGTAGAGCTCGGATTAAGAAACGATACTACAAAAGGGGAAAGAAAACGTCACGTCCTATCCTTGAGGGAACAACATGAGATACTGAAAGTCCTGCAAAACCATGGGGTTCCAAGTATATGCGAAATGCAGAACCCCAGACGAATTTTCAGAAAAATGAAGATTGGAACAGTACCGTATGAAGTGAGAGGAGATGGCGCGACGAGGGAAGAGGAAGAATGGAATTAGAAGGTTATGATATTGGTGTGCCATCAAATAATTGTTTGTTGGTGGCGTACTGAAAGGCGCCAACTCTCTCTGGACTCGGCTGGCGTGCATAGTCAATGAGGCCAAGAAAAGGATATTTGGCAAATGGAGATGGCACCACCGGGGCTGCCTCCATGACCTCGTACCAATCCATGTCTCCTTCATCCATGTGTGTCGAAAAATCCTTAATATTTACTCATGATTCTACGTCATTATATATTATTTAATAAAAATGAGGTAAATTTACATATAATATTATAATAGATTAATGTTATAACAGGATTAAGTAAGTAATATAATAAAAATCGATTGTGTAATTTTGTAATATTTTGTTATATATAATAAATTATGTGAAACTCTAAGGTGTCATTTGGTTAGCAAAATTTTGCCAAGGGAATGGAAATGGGGTTAGCGTTCCTATATTTGGTTGGAAGAAAAATGATAGATTCCCTCTCCCTGGACAAGCACTCTCCCACGTTCATGGTAATGCGCTCTCCATCAATGCATGGATGGAATTAAGATGGATTCCTAGGAATGAGACATCTGTTGTAGTGACATCACATTATTTTATCAAAAAAGAGAACGTTGGAAATCGAAGTCACCCCTTTTGTATTTTGTCAGAAAGGAAAGGAGCCCCTATTGTCAGCAACAATCTCCAAACATTGAGTATAGACCGTTATATTCTCTTGTATTTTTTATCTGGAAATGTCGTGAGATGTGCTTGTCATTTTGTTGGATTTCCAAAAAATTTGGTGATACGGAATGGGGGACATTAAGTGGGTTACCAGAAAGAAACTTCTTCTATGTAATGTAGATCTATCCAAAAGGCGATGCTTTTTTATGCAGGTACATTAAAAAACATTTTTTTTTAATTTTATAATATATAAAGTATTACATCATAACGTTATATTTTTTGATATTCAAATTAAATCAATTCAAATCCAAATATACTTTTTTGGGTTTTTGCTATGAGGTAGAGGGAGAGGGAAGGAGAGGGAGAAAGAGAAATATTAACAGTATATGAGTATTAAATAAAGATAAATATTTTTTAAATGAATTATATTTTAATAAAAATTTAATTTAATTTTAATATTTTAAAATAGAATAAAATAGAGAAAAATATACTTTTAGTCCATTCACTTTTTGTAAAATTATTATTTTAGTTTCTTATTTATTAAAATATTTAAAATAATCACTTACTTATTGAAAAATGTTATACTTAACCTTTAACTGTTTAAAAATTTATTAAATTTAATCTCTCTACTAAACTTTAACCTTAAATCTAAAAAAACTAAATTTAATATTTTTTTAAAAGTAAGAGACTAGATGTGATATTTTTTAATGAGTGAGACTATCATAAACTTTAGTATTTTTCTAATGATTTATTCCAAGTTAATAAAAGTGTATTATATGGATGTAAGAAAAAATCTAATACACTACACCTTTATTGACTCAAAATAAATCATTAAAAAAATATCAAATTTTATTATAGTCTCACACTCATTATAAAATATCATATCTAATCCCTTACTTAAAAAAAAAAAAATCAAATTTAGTCTCTTAAATTTAGGATTTGAAGTTTAATAGAAAAATTAAATTTGGTAATTTTTTAAAATATAGAGGATCAAGTATAATATTTTTTAATAAAAAATGATTATTTTAGATATTTTAATAAATAAAAAATTAAAATAATAATTTTATAACAAATAAATTCACTAAATTGTATCACAAAAAGTGAATCATTTCGAGCACTACAAAAAGTACAATAAGTTTGGGAGTGTCAAATTGTACCTGCATCAAAAAGTCCAGAGGGCGAGGTGTATGGGTTTAGATTTGTGATTTTGCCATTTTTGTACGTCAGGTGTGAATTGACCTTGGAGATACAATTTGCCTTGGTGTGATGTCAGGAGAAGTTTTTTGTTTTTATCAAGTGGGGTGTTTGTCCTATGTTTCTTAATTGCTATTTTGAATATTCTAATATACAATATATAAAAAAAAATTATTAAATATAAATAAATATATACAATCTAAAAAAATATATATTTTTTATTACAATTTTTTATTTTATATTCTTTAATTTGCATAGAATATATTTTGTTTATTTTTTAAGATTTAATAATTATTATATTTTTTAATATATATTATAATAATAATTTTTTGTCTAGAGATAATATGATAAATTTGTTCTCATTTCTTTTTATTTTATCACTGATTTATCAAACTAAACAAAGTATAATAATATTCTTTTTATTTTATTTTATGTATAACCAAACGTACATACATATTCTTTCTCACCAGTTTTTATTTCCTTTTCATCACAAACAAGTCATAAATATATACACTGAATAAAGATTTCTTTTTGGCCAATCAATTAAAGATTATTTTAAAGAATTTTTGAAGTTGTATTGTCAAAACGAAAAAGAATTTTTGAAGTTTGAAATATATCAGGTTCTAAACTTCAAGTCAACCAATCCCTGAATGCTAAAAGATTTATCACCCAAAAAAAACGAAAGAAAATTCGAATTCCACACGTGACATGACGATGCATTATTTTCCTATTCTATTCGAAGTTGAAATCAATTTCTTATCAAAAAACTTAATTAAAATTAAATATTAAAAAAAAGTGATTTTTTTGGTATGATAAACAAATCTCAGCCTAACGGAGTGATGGCATACCAAAAAATCCTAACGGTGTGATAAGAAATGCCTATATTGTTATTTTTTTATTAAAAATGTATTAGAGAATAAAATATTTAAGGTAAAAGTACCATTCTCGCTTAGTTTAGAGTCAATTTCAAATTTGTTTAACGTTTTTATATTAATACTTTTATATTATATGTTGTAAAATTTCTTAATTTTTTTTTAATTTCTATCATCATGTAAATCATTTACGGAATTAATTCATGTATTGAATATGTGACAGTTAAACAATACAAATATAGATATTTGATACAATATTTCACTTGAATAAACCTAGAATAGCACCATTTTGTAAATTTTAACCCTAATCAGCCTCTTCTTTCACAAAAATTATTAGGTGCGTGTTAGGTAGGTAATCACGTTCTTGTATAATATGCATGCATACTTTAATAGCCACATGTTCAATTAGTTAACTAATTTCATTAGCAATTTAAATAATTTAGTAATTAAAAAGATAATATGAAACTTTATAAATATGTAAGATTAAATTAACTCAAGATTATTTCCAATAATTTTTGGGGGTTATAATGGAGATTTTAATCAACGAATCCCCTAATGCCAACAAATATTCTCAAAGATAGCTTTATCACTCGGAGAAGAAACCAAACAAAATGAAATTCAAACCCCACACGTGACATGACGATGCGATCTTTTTCATTTTGTTCAAAAAAAAAATATAAGAGAGTTAAATATTTAAAAGAGTGATAATATTTTTAGGTAAAATTTCAATTTAGAATCATAACATATGATTAATCACTTTTTAAAACCTTATATTTTGTAATTACAATAAATGACCTAGAATCATTTTATAAATTTGTATGAATAAAAATGTCTCTAAACTAAATAATTTTAATAACTCCCTTCCGAACTGTGTTTCATTAACAAGTTTGAATGTTTTTCCATTATAGTTCTCCACTAACATTTTGAAACTTTATCATTTTCTTGAAGACAAGAAACACACTCCAAGGAGACATATTCTCGTTTTTTACTAGTATTGCAATTTTTTAGATAAATTTCTACAATTAGTATTTATACTTGCATTTGATTCTTCATCATCTATAGCCCCATTATTTTACTACATTTAATTATCTATACTATCGAAGTAAATATGTGGAGAAAATTCATTTTATCTTAGTATCGAAAACATTTATTGCGGAAGAAAAAATATTAAGAAAAGACTAAGTCACCATATTCTATGCTATACATGTAATAATTGCAAAAACTACTAATTAGCTTGGGAAGTTTTAGTGGTAACAAATTTTGATCATAACAAGTAAGGTAAGATTAATAAACCAGGGTAATAATAAACCAAAAACACAAACCTTGATATTGTAATTAGTGTATTTTGTTTATATGAATTGATTTAAATAAAGTTATTGATACAATATTGTATTGTTAAAAACATTTTAACTTACTTTTATCTCATAGTTCAGTTAAGTCAATATGAAGGTAAAAGTAAGTCACTTGTTAACCTGTAAACTTTTATTAGTAAGAAATGTATAATGTAACAAATGAAAGTAAGTAACTTGATATAGATGAAACATGATAATAACAAACTTAAATTAGAGTAATAAATTTAATATGTCTTATGGGCATCCAGGAATGAGCTGAGTAGTTATTTAGAATAGTAAACTTAGCATGTCATGTATAGTAGTAAAAATAATGCATTTTATCCCCTATTAGCACCCTTGTAAATACAATCAAAGTTAAATACAATCATTGTGTTAATAAACATAAAGACCAAAGGTAATTATAGCTAAATTAATTCATCATCAAGACAAAATAAGGTTATAATAAAATCATATGTTATTTTTAATCCAATAAAAGTTAAAACTAAAATCTAGGTGGTATGAACATCGTATTCTATATGAACATTTCTAAAATTAATAATTTAGGATAAACTATATCATTTGATTTTTGAGTTAATTTTAGTTATGGTTTTTGTTTTCAGTCAAAGTTTATTTTAATTTTATCTTTGAGTCAATGTTACTTTTGGATCAGTTTTATTTAATTTTGAGTTGGCATAATCTTGTATTTTCTTAATTCTAATTTTATGGAGTCAATAAAATATAAAATATAAAATATAAAAAAGAGAAAATAAAATGGGAAATAAAAAAAAGAAAAAGATGCTTAATATCTCTTTCGTTCTTTATGGGAAAGCAAGGCAAAAGGAAAACAAGAAACTAAAAAAAAAAAAAAAAAAAGGGAAATGATTGAAAATAAACAAGGAAATAATCAATGATTAAAAAAAAAAAAAACAAAGTGGAGAATTTCCTTTCTTCAAAATTAAAACACAATTATATAGGAAACTTCCATAAAGTAGAGAGAATAAATGATAAAAAAAAAACTAAAGTGCATACTAGAAAAAAGAGAGTTAAGGAGGTGTCCAAGAGAAGGGAGAAGAGGTGCTAAAAAATTGAAGAGAAGAGGAAGAATTCAAGCTTCAAGAGGCTAAATCTTATGGTAAAGAGTTCATTCCTCTCATTTTTCCTTGTTTTGATCAATAATTCCTTGGTCTATTCCTTTTTTCTTTGTTCTTAATTTGTGTCTATATGCTGTCTAATTTTGCCTAAAAAATTTTAGCATGTTAGACACATGATTAGGGTGTGGTTTTGTTCTTAATTTGTGTCTATATGTTGTCAAAATTTTGCACAAAAAAATTCAACATGTTAGACGCATGATTAATGTGTTTACACTCTCCATTTGTGCTTTAATACTATTAAATTATTGCCTAAAAAAATCCATCATGTTTATAGCATGTTGAATGCTCAAATTTGCTTCAAATTGATGTGTATTGGCTGTCCATTTTTTGCACAAATGTGGCTGCATTATATATGCTTCAATGTGGCACCTAATTTGTCCCATTTGAGATATGTGTGATGGTTAGTTTTAATGATAATGTATGCTAAAAATTTTAGTGTATTTTGTCTATGTAGACAAAGTGTTTGATTAATTGTTGATGAGATTGTAGAGCGCCAATATATGCTGAAAATTTTGATGCATATTGAGCTACGTGGTAAGGTGTTTGATGATTGGTTTCTAAGAAATGTGTTGATTTATGTTGCTATACTTATACGTCATCTTATTCCCATGAATTGTGTTTTGATTACATATAATTTTCATGTGCATATGCTATCAATTTTATGTCTTAATTGCATTTCATTCTAGCTTAAGTTGGCTACACAATAATGCTTAAAACATGCCTCACATAAGCACCATGTATGCGGTTTAATTTTTACTTGTGTTTGGTGGCATGTTAACTCATATTTTCCAGTCTTGAAACTTGCTGAATTTTAAGTGCTTATCCCCTATATTTTAATGCTAATTCACCACACTTAGTTCTTTCTTTGGTCATCAAAGTTGTATTAGAAGTTGACATGTTTGTCTTATTCATCTTGCTTCCAAATTATTACATGATTAACCTTTGTATTATTCAATTTTGGTTTTAAGTGTATGAGGTTGTACCTAAATGTATTTGGGAATTTGATGATTAGAGGCTTGGAAATCATGACTAATTTGATTAAGATGTGAAACATCACTCAAGTGAAGATGGCATGAATGGGTAGCGAAGTTAGTAAGACTAAGCTTTATAGTCATTTGGGGTAATTGTAATTTGTGTATCCCTTGGTTTTGTAAATAATGTATAATTATAAGTACTTAATTGGACATCAACATACACAAGCACCAAAGTATGTTATTATTATCATTAATGTTGTTGTGGGAGGTCTAACGTCTCCATAGACATTATGTAATAACCCAAGCAATTAAAATTTTGAATGCAACTGATGGTATAATATTATGTTAGGTGAATCAATACAATGAAATTGAGGCTGGCTCAGTGGTCAGGCTTCAGGCTGCATTTCCTCAGGACGTGGGTTTGAGACCGGGAAGCTAACCTCCATTGTTTTTTTTCTGAAGCTGCCACGTGTCCCCTCCACAGTGAAAGGATGAAATTGCCCTCATGAGTCTTCTTCTTCCTCCTCCTTCCTGCGTGCAGCGGAGAGTGAGAGAAGAGAGAGAGGCTTCGCGAGAGTAGTAGAGAGCCGCCGTGGTTGAGCCTCCACCTCGCCTGAGCTGAGCTGCACCCCCGAGCACCACCGGCCACCCTTCTCCGCCATTCCAGCCGGCAAACCGCCACTCCTTTGGGCGAAAACCACTGTGGAACCGCGAGTTCTCCTGGCCGTTAGTGGGCTGTTTTCCTAGCGTGGCTTGGACGGGTTGTGAGCCTCACATCTTGGCCGGCCATTTCCACCTGGAGACGAGCTCAGTTGGCCGCCGTTGGAGCCGCTTTTTCGGCGAGAAGGAGGAGTTCGAACCTTGGGCATTTTAGGACGATTTGGTACGTTTAAGCTAGTTTTCTCTTCAGATTGAGCTTAGAAGTAGCATTTTCGGCCCCTAAACAACAAATTTGAGCTCTAAAATCATGGATTTTGGCTGCTTGTAAGAAGAATGGCTGACAGGGACCAAAATGAAAATTTTTGAAAATTTTGGGTTCTTGAGAAAATGGAAAATTTCTGACTTGTAATTGATCCATATTTACTCTAGATTAATACCTTTAAACTGCTAGGCATGAGAACTAAGAAATTTGCTGGATTTGCATTAAAATGGAGGCTAGGGCTTGAAACAGGGACCAGAATGAAAAATTTGGAAAATATATGGGGCAGAAGTGTAAATAATCACACATTAAGGAATAAAAGAGATGGGGGAGTTAGGTCTTAAATTAGGATAATGGCCCGAACGGCGATTAATCCCTGCGTGAACTTCGGTACAGGTGGATCGTAAGGCCGATTCTGGCACCCCAAGGAGGGGGCAGCGTACCGCTTGCGTTGATCAGAGTTCAGGTGCGCAGATAGCACCCCGAAATTTTAAATATGTCTTGGTTGTTCTTGCTTTAATGGTTTCCTAAATAGAAATAAATTTTTTCTGATTCTGCCTTACCGAATTGTGGGATTTAAAGCAAGGGACCTCTGTATGTGTTGAATGATTGTAATTACGGTATTTGACTTGTGATGTGATTAGAGGTGGTTACTAGCTAGATATAATAGAACCACAGAAAATTTTCGTATAATTTCATCTTTGTATACCTGCGTGACGTAAATTCCTTGATTTTTGGAGAATGACGAATGATAAGCTTTCGCGAGACGTAACTCGCGCCTAATGGTTAGTTACCCCCGAGGACTAAGTGTTCTCGCCTGATGGTTAGTTACCCCCGAGGACTGAGTGTTCTCGCCTGTTGGTTAGTTACCCCCGAGGACTGAGTGTTCTCGCCTGTTGGTTAGTTACCCCCGAGGACTGAGTGTTCTCGCCTGTTGGTTAGTTACCCTCGAGGACTGAGTGTTCTCGCCGGTTGGTTAGTTACCCTCGAGGACTGAGTGTCCTCGCTCGTTGGTTAGTTACCCTCGTAGATTGTGTATCCTCGCTTGTTGATTAGATGCTTTCGAGGGTTGTGTACCCTCGCCCGTTGGTTCTTAGCAGTCTTAATCCTGATTGTTTGCTACAATTGATTGCTTACCTGAGAATGGTTGTTGACTTGACGTTTATGAAAAATGGTTATTTCGTTTGACTGTTAAATTGCAAGTTGATGGATCTAAACACTATTGCATTGTATTAAATCCTTGATGTTTGTTAAAGCTTCTGTTTATATGTGAAATGGTTTACTGACTTGGGGTGCTATCTGCCGGAAAACTTTTGGTCCCAGAAAGAGAGTTAGGCGATTTTCTGGAGCCGGTGGAGCATTGACCGGGGAGCCGCATTGAGCCGCTTGATTTGGGTGCGACACGTGCCCTTTTGTTAGATTTCAAATTTGGCATTTTCTTTTGGGATGTATATATATATTTAGTTTGGTAGCCATTCTGTATACGGGATTATTTTGTGACCACAGCTGAACCCGTCATGTTTTTGTCTTTTGTTGTATTCGTGGATTTGGGCTGGTGGGAGCGGAGCTCCCCTATTTATGTATTGCCTTGCAGGACCCTGTAGAAATTTCGGGATGTCTTAATTACTGGGGAGGTGCTGCCGAAATTTCTACAGGAGGCCTCGTTTTGTATTGACATTTTCACCATATATACTAAGGCAACGACATTATGGGTATTGGAAATGTATGTTAACGATCGTCCCTTTAGTGTAGGCTTGCAGGTCACGGGGATTTCCTCGTGATCTGTGCCGGTCACATCCCAGGGAATTCGGGGCGTGACACATTATTAGGTTGTATGTCTTATGAGGTCCAATGCCTCTATAAATATTATTGGTTGCCTGCCATGTGAAGTTTAACACCTCTATAAACACACACTTTATAAATATTTTTACTTTTTGCCTTAATGTTGTCGTGTCAGGTCTAATGCCTCCATAGACACATTCTGTAAAATATTTTTACTATTCGCTTTAGTGTTATTGTGTGAGGTCTAACGCCTTCACGAGTATCTAATAAGTCAACCAATTAGGTCATGTGAGATCTTACGATTCCATAGACATTAACCAATATTGGATATTTGCCCTATCCTCATTTTTAACCTATCATTGTTTTAAATTAATTTTGGGTTTCAATTGCCCATATCAAATCAACATCTTTCAAAAAAAAGATTTGAAACTTCAAAATTTACAAAGGTTTCTATTGCACTTTTCAAAGTTGGCTTTCTTTTAAATAACTACAAAACCAAATTAAAAATTCACCTTTTCCATGGATTATTTTCAATTTAGAAAAAAAACAAATAAATCATGCTTTGAAAATTAGAAAGAAAAAGATAAAATAAAGAGAGCAAAAGAGTGAGATTATATTGATTTTGTAAATTAAAACAAACTCACCAAATTTTAATTTGTTTTGTTTCTAAAGATTTGTTTAATTTTAACTACTTTATTCTTTTTGCAAAAATAAAAATCTCTAATCGACAAACACACATTTTTAGATAAACTACGTAGACCTTGATTCCTATCGCATGAAACGTAGACCCTAAACTCTTATCCTAGATCAAGTCCACCCTTTATAAATTTTCATTTTTTTGCAATAATCTTGTTTTGTTTCTCTGGGTGTGTTCTGATGTGGGCAATCAAAATAAATTTAAGTTCGTATTCTATTTATTTCACTTGGCTCATTTAGGACAATTGTTATTACGGATGGGTATGGTAGGGTGTTTAATTCCTCACACTCTAGTTATGTAGACCATTCTTTTGTTTTGATTTAGTTTTCTAAAACTTTTTGTTTAAAAATTTTGATAAAGACCCTAATAAATTGGTTTTCAAAATGATTTTTAAGAATCAATCTAATTTCTTTTCTTTTCTTTTTTTCTCACCTTCCACCGGAATGTCAAGTATGATAGGCAGTAATAAATGTAAAAACTAGTGGTAATTAAGATTAAATTAATTCATAGTTATGAATCTATTAATTTGAAGGGTATTTTTATCTACTAACAAGTCATAAAATGACTTTAGGTCCTTTAATATAAATACAAAATGTAATGTTTTTAAAAGTAATTAACTGCAACTTATGATACTAAACAGAAAAGTTCCCATATTTTATGATAAAATATAAACTCTCAATTGAGCAATGTGACAACATACCAAGAAATCCTAACGGTGTGATAAGAAATGCCCATTTTGTTATTTTGCATCAAAATAAAATATTTAAGGTAAAAGTTCAATTTTCGTTAAGTTTGAGGTCAATTTCAATATTATCTAGCATTTATTTGTTAATTAAACCTAAAATGGCATCATTCTGTATTTGTTAGCCCTAAACCCTTGACATAATATTTTAATTTATTTTTTGACCCAAAAAAATATTTTGATTTATTTATGGATTATCATTAATTTATTTCTTTTTATTCACTATTACATCATAATTTATATTATTTATCCATATTAGAATCCAAGCCTGAGAACACTCGAATAAATGTAAAGTGCTCTACTATTAAACTACTCTTGTTGTACTCATCATTAATTTATTCTTAGTGCAATTTTGTTAGATTAACAATTAAGCAATCAATTTTTATCTAAGTTGTAAATAGATTGGATTTATGTTAAATGTAAGTAATAAATGATAGGTTGAATTATTTATAAACTTATTAAGAAAAGGTCCTAATATGCAGTTCAAAACTTATTAGTAATTATCCTATTAAATTTTTTGCTAAGAGTTGAAAGAAAGATTTTAAATCTATTAGTAATTATTTAATTAATTATCAATAAGGCAGTTAGGGAAGTGAGAGTTATTTTGAGTAAAAATAAATTTTTATTTAATAAAATCATTAGATAATTTATTATGTTAACTTCCTACTTTCTGGCTTTCTCCATGCTCTTGTGTGTAAAGGAATGACCAATGCAAATTGTATACCTTACGTACATTTGTGTGACAAATTTATTCCTATGGCTTCTATGAATTATTCTCTAAATAAGTATATATTTTATCATTCGATTTATGATTCTATCTTTCCAAGTCTCCCAAAATTTTTAGCATAAACATCCTCTTCCATAGGCTAGTGTAGGGCTGGATATCATGATGCTAATGTAGCTACATGTTCAATAAGTTAATTAATTTTATTAAGTATTTAAATTATTCTAATTATTAAAACAGCATCAAGAAATTTTATAAATATAAAAGATAACATTAACACACAAAAAATTATATAAGATGCACTTGAAATTTTTTTCCTCTTTTAGCATGAAATTAAAACTTGAGTCCAAGTCTTTAAAAAAAAACTTAAATTTTGTCAAAACTTAAAAATTTAAAAACAAGGTAATGTTTTTAAAGATAAAAAATATTGTCTCAAAGCTAACGGTATGATAGCATACCCAGAAAATAATCCTAATGGTGTGATTAAAATGGCCCATGACCCAAGATTTGATCAAGCATGTATGCCGAAATAATATAACAAAACTAGGCCAAACCATTTTGTTGTATTCATTCAAAGCTTAAGAAAGCATCAATTAAAGTCAAAATTTTAATTTTGGTCCATAATTTTATTTTAAATTTTAGTTTAATCCTTAATCTTCTTCTACTTCTATTAACGTCCTTTAATTCATAAAATGTGGTATTTTTATCTCTGAGCCCTAATTCCATGAGCAAACTAATTGATAACAGTTTTAAGGTGGAGCCTCATCTTCATTCATTGTGCCTTCATATACGCATTTAAAAATAGAGTGAAGCTAACAGAAGTAGATGGGAGAACAAATTTGATGACATAAAAGAGATTAGGACTTTTTTTTTTTTTTTTGGATAAAACGCTTAGGAAATCAAATTAAATTTTTAAATAATTATAAAGTACTGAATTGATAAATTAGTCTTAATTATTACACTTTGTGGCAGTTTAATTTTTTTATAAACCGCTAGTGAGAATTTAATTAATTAATGTTTCATTAATAAGTTAGTAAGATAACAAATAACTAGTTATTACATTATCTATAGTCACTTAAAAAAGTCAAAAAATTATACATATATCCATAATTAGATCTATAATCTTTTTAAAATTCTCAGCTTGAGTTTCAAAGGAGTAAAATTTACAAACACCCACAGCAATTTGAACGGTCATTATTGCAAAGATAAATATTTGTCGTCTACAAGTCTGCTTTAGTTTTAATGGCATTAACAATTACTAATAAAATTATCCCAAGAGATTTAATTGATGATGAAGATTTAAAAATTATTAACTTATTTTTCTGTGATATAAATAAGAAAAGAAGTTTTTTTATTAATTAATTAAAGAAATAGAATATTAGAATATATTAAATAAAAGAAAATTGAAAAAATTGAATAATAATAACAAATTTAGAATAGATATTAGATATTCTATTATAATAATATCTAATATAATTCTACTAGAATATTCTATAATAATAAATCTAATATAGAAAAATATAATATATAATATAATATTAATACAGAATAATATAATATAATAATAATATAAAATAGAATAATAATATAATATAATTTAATAAAAAGAAAATGAGGATAATGTATAACATAAACATAAGAAACAAAGAGGTGGTCTATAAATTGTGATTCTCTTTTTTTATTTGAGAAAATTTCTTGTATTTTCATCGAATCTGCTCATTTTCTATTCCAATTCCAATACTCATAAAGAAATAGCCTTAATAAATGAAAAGAAGAGGCATCTTTCATCCAGTATCGAAGGGTTTGAACTAAAATTTCCAGATGGATAGGGTAGGGTATTCGTACATCTGACACTTAAAACATAAGGGGTACTTTAAATAGACCTAAAAAGGAGTTTTGATGATGGTCAGCTCAACCATACAAAAGATGCCCTAGTGATAACTGCAGACATATATGATATTCCAAATATTGTCTAAATTCCCAAACAAGTCTCTAAGTGATTTATTCAAATTGATGCCAACTGAGTGGATCACAAACTATGAGCAACTTCACACTCATAGTATACCTGTTTTCACCTTTGCCCTACTAGAATGTCATCATTTGCCTAATGGTCAAGTTAAACAATTTTCAAGAAACCTAATAGGTTTACCTCTAAGCTTTCTTAAGCCTTTCCTTTTATCCAACAACTTTTGTCCATCACTTATACTATAGTGCATGAGATTAAAAAGCGCATTCTCCCTGTTGACTATTTTGAGCCATATGGTAAACCAATTTATATCTCCCACGTATATGATCACTTTATATAGGATGTTGCTTTGGGAATGTGCAAGCCAGGATGTAACTACCATAATGATTTTCACTCTAAAAGTAATATAAATCTCTCTTTCTATAATTCTAACTATGAAGAATAGAGGAGAATGATAGTAAAAAATAATCCTGATGCTTATACTAGATAGCTTCGCTGCCAATAGAAGAAAAGAAAAGGAATGAAAGGAAGAAGAAAAGAAAAAACACAAGGCTTGTTAGACCATCTAGGACTTTTAGACCTTTTAAAAAGGACAAATACCTTAATTACAAACATTAGGTAGGCCCTTTTAAGGAAAATAAGCTATCAAGAGAACAAATTCTCATAAAACATATGAAAGCTACAGGATGCTACAAGGAACCTTAAGAGATGTTTGCAAATGTCTCCCATAATTTTGCTAAGCTTCCAATATCTTTATACAGAAATGAGAGAATCAGACTCATTCCATTCAATCAAATTTAGTGTATGATATTTTCTCAAATATATCCCTCTTATGATGATCAATTTCCACCTTTGGAAATATAGATGGATGATAATATAGTTACTTGTAGACCCTATATACCAATGATAAAGGTCAAGCCTATTGGAAATTATAAAGCAATGCATGCATATAAGAAAATTCTAAATTGGCATACAAAAAATGTCACAACATATAATCATGTATTAAAAATAATTGATTCTAAACTTTGAGGTAAAACTCGCAAGTATGACCAAACCTTTAAACAGGTGGATCTATTATTTATTAAGATTTAACAGTTTTGATTAGAGATGTAGGAAAGAATCATGACATTAGATTTTGAGCTCAGACAATTAATATCTCAAAATTACTTTGGTCATGAGTTTGATAAAAAGTAAAAGGAGATCAGACATCTTAAGGATCAACTAGAACAAATTGAAGTTGATGTGTCAACCAAGTTACAATATACTCTACCTAAAGTAACTTTTCCCATTTTATCCATTTATGGTTTCTTCCCATCACTTTTATCTATTTATCATACTAGCCATATTCAATCAATACCTTATCCCTTATGAAATTTTCAACAAAAAAAAAAATCCTCCTTAAACCAGACCTACTTCAAAACCTACACAAAGACCTTCATATTTCCCAAAAATTACACTACTACCCTTTCTTATACCAATTAGAACCTCCACTTTCGAACTTCCGTAAAAGGTCTTTCCATTAGAGAAACCAGTTGAATCCAAACCTTCATCTCCTCCTCTAGTGAGTATCCACAAACAAAAGTAACCTATTTACCTTGAAACAAAAAATTTCTTAGAATTCATCATGATGGAAGCATGTCCTAAGATGATTTTTGAACAAACTTGTTCAAAAAAATTTTGCATAAATGATGAAAAAAGATATATGATTTCTTTATCAAATGAGTTTTAGCATCCAGATGATATCTCTGCTACATTTATGGCTTAATCCATTTACCCTCTACAATCCCATGTATAAGAAGTAAATAATGACCCTGAAGAAGAAAATTTCCAATTTTCCTCTACGTTGGAAATCTTGGCCACCATTAACCTTATGCTACTCTTGGAAAACCTTTTAACAACCGCTAGTTTACTTTTGATGATATAAAACCACATTAGAGAAGAGACAGATTGCATGAGTTTTGTGCATAAATAGATTTACAAATGTTAAAATTTATAACAATTTTTTTTGTGTCATCAGAGAATTTGTCTTTAGATTTACTAGCATTCTCCAAGAATGGTTTCAAAGTCTTAGAGATTATAGACAATTAGAGTTTTTTTCTACCCTTTTAGGTATGATTCATAAAGAATTCATTGGAGACTTAGCCGATGGACAAGTAAAAATGCTAAAAATTCTTTGAGATGAAATGTTGTTCTTTAGATATACATGATCTTAAGAAACATTTGCAAAGAATGACAGAAAGATATTATCTTCATCATGGCTAGAATGATGTTAATCTCATGCATGTCTATAGTGCCTCTTTACTATATGAACTATAATTAAAATTGAATAGAGTTATCCAAGCTTTACACAAAGATGTGGTGCAAATTTCTCTTGGAGAAATCCACCAACTCACCTTGTCTACTCTTGATAAATTTTGTGAACAACAAACATTGTTCAATTAACTTCTCATTGAACCAACCAAGTCTGATTAGGCATGCCAAGTATTTTATGTAAAAAAAAAGGTTAAAAATAAAAAAGAAAATAAGCGGCTTTTGATTGATTATAAGACACGAAACATGTTCTTTAAATATGATAAATTTCCTATACGTAATCACAAATAACTATACTTGTAGGTGCTAAGATCTTTTCAAAATTTGATCTAAATACAGAATTTTAGCAATTAAGCATTCATCATCATGATAGGCCCAAAACAACTTTTTTCATTATAGATGTTCAATATCAATGGACTGCTGTGTCATTTAGGCTCAAATTAACTCCTTCTATATTTCAAAAGGTCGTGAACAAAATTCATAAGCCCATTTTGGAGAATATTTTGGTTTACATCAACGATATTCCTTTATTTTCAAAATTAGAAGATGAGTACAAGGCTCCACTCTTGTAGTTTGTCAATGTCGTAAAATGCTATAAACTAATGCTCTTTGACAAAAAGAGTTAACTGGGCTAAATTTGAATAGAATTTTTTGTAATGATTTTTGAAGATGGATGGTACAAGCTTGGACCATACTAAAAAAAATTATTGCAATTGCTGGATTAGAATCTTACCCTTAAGCAAGTCCAACAACTTTTAGCCATTATTAACTTTGTTAGAAATTTTATCTTGAGGTGTTCATACCACATAAGCTAACTGTCAAAACTTCTAAAAAAAAAGGAGCCATATTCATAAACTCCATCTCAAATAGTTTTTGTTTAGTACCTTAATGAAATAGCAAAAAATCCTCTTCTATTCAAAATTCTTGACAAATATTCCACCCTTATCTTGCAAACCAATGCTAGTGATAATTATTGGGGTGCAATGTTGATTGAACAAAACATGATAATGAAATATTACTGTAGACATGCTAGTGGTTCCTTCAAACCATTTTAGCTGCATTATCACATAGGGTACAAAGAAATCTTGGCGGTAAAAAATGACATGGAAAAAAATTTGAATTCCATGTAACAGCATGAAAATTCATTATACAGATGGACAATTCCTTTTTCCCTAAAATTTTAGATTTTAAAAATAAAGCACTCCCATATAAACAACTCACAAGGTGGCATACATGGTTTGTTTGCTATAAATTCCATGTCCAACATATCAAAGGAATCACTAATCACCTTATAGACATTCTTTCTTGTCTAAAACCTAACACTATCTCTCTCATTACTTAAGTAACCTTAATCCTTCTCATTTTCATGACTCAATCCTTTAGACTTCCCTTAGATGGCCCTGCCACTACTGAAAAATCCTTCCTTCCTACTAATCACATCTCAACTTCACCTTCATAAGTTATAGAATTAGCCAATAGATCCTTATTCCTTTATCTTCATTAACATCTTAAAAATACCAGTCTTCCTGAAATCTACCACATGTTCCACCCTGATATTCCTTACCTCATCTTCACTAGAATCTCCTTTAAAACCTTTGATGAAAAAGTAATGTGTTTTCTCTGGTCACTTTCTATTCACTCCATTATAGTTATAGAATTTTCTCCTATGGACATGTTTCATTATCTTAACAATGAATCTCATCATAAATCCCTGCTTTGGACTTTTCTTGAGTGGTATTCCCTACTAGTGTGGCAGTGTGAACAAGTTAATGGAACAATCAGACAACTTGACTTATGAAAACCATATAAACTTATGTAAAATTGCTTCATCAATCTTTATCATTCACAAACCTTACTAGCGTCATAATGACGGGCTATTATTTTTGTGAGATCATATGTGCGAATAGAACATTTTTTCAGACTTATAAAGAGGTCATAGAAATATTTTTTTTCTTATTAAAGATATTTCTTTATGATCTTAATATTTCAATTGCGCTGCCTATAGTCCTTTCCTATGAGACTTCATTATAAAATAATCGAGACACCAAGAAATTAATCTTCATAATGAAGTTTTCATCATGTTAGACCCAAATGCAAGCTCATCTCAAAGTAACTTTGCACAATATAATGTTTTTAACTCCACTTAAGATCCATTCCCATATTACATTCTTGGGACAACCAAGAGTTATTCCAAGATCCTTTGAACCAGTCAGATGACAGTAATGACTGGTGGCACACTTATTATTGTAGTTACTACTTTGCTTTGTACAGTGTGTTCTTTCGGTTTCTCAGCTCCACCTTGTATAAGAAGCCTTCTTCTCGGTTGAAAGGCCGAATAAGCTTTGTAAACTATTTTGAAAACTCTTCCTTATCAATAATTTCAGTGTGTTTTATCCATGAGTTTCTAATTTACCATCTTCTTTGAAATATCCCTTATATTTTCTTATTAGAGATCTAAGTATGCTTGCCTCTTTTACTGATCCTGCACATAAAAAAAGATTAGTTTGAACAAACTAACTAATAAGGCAATGTAGCACCTAAGTTTTCATATCTTGATGAAGTAGATCTATGACCTTTGAGGCCATTAATTTAAATTATATTTTAAGTAAATCCATAAAATATATTAATGCTATTAATTTTAATGTTAAAATCATAATTATCATTTTTTTTATAATTTAGTAATAAATTAGCATCCAACGAGCATTTAATTCAAAAATAACAAAATAAAAATAAAAAGAGATTAATCCATGAGACATGCCTTTTTTTCATGCGGCATCACATCGTTCAACATCAAGTTCTCTACAATCAAATTAAATTGCACCAATTAAAAAATGGACGAATTTAATTCTCTTTATTTAAAATTTAAAAATTATTAAATCATTGATCCCATAATTTTAGACTTCATAATTAGGCCAAGCTCATAAAAAATTGAGTTGGGCTTTAGGTTCAAGAAAAAAGTTCAAGCTTGTTATTCAATCAGACATTTTATTATTTTTAAGGTCAGATCTATAAGGCTTACTAAACTCTTTCATGTCACAAGTAAGTCTATTTATTGCTTAGAGTTTGCAATATGTTATATTATTATATGTATAATTGTATACAAGAAAATTATAAATAAAAATTAATTATTGTACTATCACAAATGATTAAATGAAGAGCAATAGTGGCTGTTTTGTCCCAAATATATCACATCACATTAATCTATGATTTTATATATGACAATTTTAAATTAAAAATAAATTAATTTCACTAATAAACTTATGTTTTATATCTTTAAAATTAAAATATTTTTAAATATATTAAATCTTAAGTTACATTATTTTTTATGTAATTACATTAATAATTTATTTGAATAATAAATGTTTTATTAAAAAATTGATTTGAACTTCTCAACTCATGGACTTGATAAAAAATGGGAGTGTAACCCGTTTATAAAACATGTTTTTTCTAATTGTGCTTTTCTTAGTCCGACTATTTTTCGAGTCAGATAATAAGACCAGATGGGCTTGATTTTAGAGGAATAAATTGCTACCAGCGGCTGGTAAATTAATTACTGCGTCAAAGTTACAGCCATTAAAAAATAAAATGGTCGTTCAAGAAGCATTAAATTATTAACAACCAACAGTATTTGTATATGGATTTAGATTATTTGTATTTGAGATTAGGATTATTAAATTTTTATTTAATGATTCATATTTTAAAAAGTATTAAATAATATTTATTAATTTTATAAAATTTAAATTATTAAATTTTTATTTAACTATTCAAATTTTATCAATTATATCTCCATTTAAAATTTTCAAAATGCAATGAATTCATTTGTATACAAACCATGCCGGTTACGATGTTTGTACTATGAATGATGAAATTTAAGGTCATTTAACATTTAATTACCTCTCTATTTTACCCTGTCAGAAGAAATCTGTACAAAGGCTTCACAAAACATGAAGCTAATAAAATGGTAAATTTCTATAGTGCAGTTTTGGGTACCCTTACATATAAAATATTATAAATAAACAAGTAATGAAGATAACTATGTCTACCTATTATATGCACACATCATGACAGCTCAGCAAAAGCATTTAAATCATTCAGGTAATCCACGTTAACTTCGAAAATTGAATTTTGTTTAGATATTACTTGAGCAGTATTTATTGCATTGGTTGATATTAATATTATTGTTTTTTTTATTGCTTTTTATAATATGATTTCTTTAGTTTTATTTTTGTGACAATATTATTTTTTATTTTTAAAAAAACATAATTAATATTTTTTAAAATTATAATTAATTTTTAATATATCTAAATAATATCTTCATGTTTATTCTTTAATATCTCATGAAATTTTATTTAAAATGTTAGCTTTAAAATAAAAAATTATTTTTCGAAAAAATTAAAAATAATGTAAAAATACTATTTAAATCTACGTAGGCATAAAAATAATTAGAGATTGATTATAAATTTTAAAAAATAAAAGAATTTGATTATATTTTTTTAAAAATAAAAATTAATACTATATTAAAAATAAAACTAAAAAATATTAATTAAATATTATAAAAAATTATAATAAAGTAATAATTATTAATATAAATCTGTACAATAAGTACTTCTTGTCCTTAAACCTTTCAAAACTTTTTGTCAAGCCCGTTTCATCCCTTAACATAAGCATAGCTGGACATTTATACTCTACTGGCACCGCGGCTTCCATGTTTACACGTGGCAGTCCAAAATTAGATCAAATATCCACGTTTTTTTTTTTTTTTTTATGTGGACAAGGAACAGATCTTTCACAGGCCTATGATTACTCATTACCGGATAGAGTAGTTAACAAACGACGGCACTTTTTTCGCCAAAAAAAAAATGCGACGCCACTTTACTATTTTCCGGATTGTTTCAAATATGATGGCCTTTTTTCTTTAATGCTTTATTATTATTATTTTTTTTGGGGATAATCGGACGCTGAATGAAATATCGCTGCATTAATTTTGTGGTTTGGTCAATTCCATTTCGAGATAATTGGCCGTTGGGCGAATTAATCTGACTAGAATTGTAGGCAGAATCGAACTCCGATCCTCGTGGGGGTGAACGATGTCGTCTCCGGACATTGCCGGCATCTTGGACAACTCGAAGGAGCTGGATCAGTTACGGAAAGAGCAGGAGGATGTGCTCATCGAGATCAACAAGATTCACAAGAAGCTTCAGACAAGTGTGTCTCTCTATTAATGTCATTTTTAATGCTCCATCTTGACCCTTCTTTAGATTTTCTCTCTTTCTTATTTTTGTTATTGAATGCTGTAATTGTTTGTAAATGCGATTGACGTTTCTGTGGGTTTTTTTTTTAAAAAAAAGAAAATAAGAAACTGTTTTGAGCTCAGCTTGGTTGGAACTGGCTTAAGTTTGAGCTATTCTTGCTTGTTTAGTTTCAAAGGTGTAGGCTTACGTAGTAATGTTTATCATCTTTCGAAGTAATTTGGTAGTATTGCTGTGTGATCGATGTTTGGATAATTAAAACTGGAAAGCTGGGGAAGTTTTAACTTCCCATTGAACTTTCAGTTTTGAAGTAAGGATTACTGGGGAAGTAAATGAAATCAGGAAATGGGCAATTCCTACTGTGATTTTGGAGGATTTACGAGAAGAAGTGCTCAAAATTTTATGACATGTGAATTAATTGCCGCTTGTCTATTCAAGCTTCAAAATCTTAACTCTGATATCGGTGATTTGAATTAGTCAGTCCTTTGAGTTTTCGGACTGGAATGACTCATATTCAACGAGCCTAGTATTCATTGTGCTTGTTATACTACCTATTTTCACTACCCTTATCGCTATTTCCATTGTTAGCGTTTTGAATATAGTATGTCAAATGGAGTTTTAACTAGGAAATATACAAGGGAGTTATATCACTTAAAGAATCCGCTTCCTATTGTTGGACGCCTGAGTTCTCTAGTCAATGTTGCTATTTCAAAATATTAATTCTCTTCATATGCTCAATTATTGTCTGGCTAACAAGTTTAACTGTTTAATGAGCCAAAACCGTAATTATACCATTTAAGATCAAGGAAGCTTCTAAAATTATGTATATAGCTCTTACTCAAAATGCTTTCTCAAGTGAATACCAAATTAATTTTTCTAAAACTCAACAGATATTGAATCTAGCAGTGATAATCTGTGGACACTATACATATCATAATTTTCACGGGTGATCCAACAGTACCTACATGCATAATGGTTCTGCATTTCACTAAAAATGCATGCTATCTCATCAGTCTATATTTGTAGAAGGACACCATACGATGGAAGCAGCATAACACTATATTCCTTTTCCCCTAAAATAATATTTTATCCATTGGCTACCGAGTAAACATGAAGGGAATGGTGAACTACTTGTAATAATATAACTGTAACCTTGCCACCCACTTGCATATTGCTGTTACAAGAAGCATCTTAACACACTTAGGCATATTGAACTTAATTGGATTTATGTGCTCTATGCTTCTTCATGCTGCTACTAGCATCTGATTGTCTTCATACTTAGGGCAGAGGACCCCAAATTCAGCATGTCTTTTTTTTCTTCAAATAAATCTCTGTTGTTTGTTGATGGGCTTTGCTCATGTCAATGCAGCTCCTGAGATGGTCGAAAAGCCTGGGGATAACTCGTTATCGAAACTTAAATTATTGTACACTCGTGCTAAAGAGCTTTCAGAAAGTGAAGTAAGGTATGTTTAGTCTGTAGCTTAGAAGCAGTTATGGGCATTTCAATTTTATTTTTTGGGTTTTCTTCTCTAACCTGTTCGGAAATCATTAAGACACGATATTTCTCCCTTCCTATTAAACAATAGAGTAGTTCAAAAATACTTTGCTAGGATGGACATTCTATACCTTATATGGTTCTAAATATTGTATTCGTTTGCAGTATATCCAACTTACTGGTTAGCCAACTTGATGCTCTGCTGCCTCCTGGACCGCCAGGTCAACCACGAAGAAGAATAGGTTTGTCTCAAATTTGTGATGATTCAATTTATTTTTTTCCATGAAAAATTGTGCTTTTACATGCCAGTCTTTCAGTAGGTAGTTCTCTTACTGTCTCCTTATCTATGCTATGTTAGCCAGATGGATTTGGCATGATTGACTGAAATTATAGAAGAGATGCAAGTATCTAAAGCATTATACTTCAAATTTTCCAGGGAAAAGAAAAACATAGAAAAAGAAAGAAAATGAATTACTAGGAAGATAATATGCCTGACCATCTTTGTGATGACTGCATGCCAAAATTCCATTATTATGTTGGAGGAGGTTGCAATTTTCCAGTTGTTTGAGATTTTTTTTCTTTTTTTTTTTTTCCAGGAAAAGGTAAAGTCTACTGCTTTGGATACTCATCAATATAGTTGGCAATTTGGCAACTCTGCTGCCATTTTGGTCAATCATGTATAGTCCAGCTGCATGAAGGAGATGAAAAATGGGGGAGGGAGGGCATGCTATATATAGACAGACACACTCACATTTCAATTAGTTTGTTCAAAGGCATTGCAGTTGAGTGTGTAATTTAAGTAAACTTACAGCTTTATGTTAATTTATCCATTCCTATTTACATTCAATCCTTCTCCACCTATATATGCTGGAAGGAGGATGGAATCCAATGCTGGGTATTTTTACAGAGCTCATATATTGGAGGTGCTAATTTGCCAAATTTATTAATCTTTTAGAGGGGTGCTTTTGCATCCTTTTGTTATCCCAGCTAATCCATGGTGATGCATTGCTGCCCCAAACATATGGTAATGGCTACTTCATAGAATTCAGTCGATGATATGCAAGCCATGTGAACATGAGCATCAAAATACATGCAAATATATGAAGACATGAGTTAAAGCTGATAATTTTAGTCATGAATATGAATTGCATTATCATGACTTCATTTCTGGTATGATGACAGTTTTATACCTTTTCTGGCTGACAATGTTTCCATTGCAGAAGGCAATGAGCAGAAAAAGAAACGACTGAAGACTGACTCAGATATTACTAGGCTATCTCCAAGTGTGCGAAATCAACTTGAGATTTGTGCTAGTCTTAAGGGTGAGCAGGTATGTATTTACCTTGAATGTCAATTAATCAGTCATTAATAAGCCATTATCCTATTGATTGCTCTGTTGTTATGTTAAATGTTTTCTAAGGTAGCAGCTAGGGTCACGCCACATGATGCTGACAAGGATGAATGGTTTGTTGTAAAAGTGATGCATTTTGATAAGGAAACAAAAGAGTAAGTTTACTTAATGTAACTAGACAGTAAAATTTTTTGCTCTAGCTAGCAAAATAAACTTTGCACATTCATTATCATAATGTTAAATTGAAGTGATTGCACTCATTATGTGATTATGTGCGCATGTGACAAAAGCTTATACTGCATTGATGCCTTGAATCATTAGTTCATGAATAAAGGTATTTTTGCATTTTATTGCAAACATCTTAATTAGTTTGTATTAAGCCTATCATTTCTTTCATAATTACAAGATTGGTCTGCATCTTTGGCTTCTAACTTCATAATGCACTTTATTGGTAGCAGTGGAATAATGGGTAGTGACTGTCTTAGAGTTTTAATGAATTTACATACGTAGCATGGTTGTGTGGATTGAATGTAGAAGAGGAACCTATGTCTTGCTCTGTACTGGTGTAATAATGCGTAAAACTATTCATATAGGGGTAAAAAAGGAAAAGTCACTTTGGATAATGTGTATAATTTTTTCATGTAATACAGATGATATAATTTGTGTTTGCTCTGTTTATGGAAGATTCATTAAATCTTTTAGGTGATTAGGTCTACTTATGTTTGCATAAACCTCAATGTGGATAAATGTCAGTGTTTTTTTTGTCTTTTTAATACAATTTGAGGACTAATTTTCCATTTTTCTTCTGTGTGGTATGCGATCCAATTCTTCAATGTATTGTGCAAAATGATACCTAAGCATCAGATCATTTATAATTTTTCTAGTGCCCTCTTGATGGGTATATGTGGAACTTTGATAACAATAGTTATATTTTATTTTAGTCAATCTTTTCTTGTAGCACCAGGTTTGAGACTTATATTCAACAATAAATTAAAGCATATTGCTTTCACGTTCCCAATAATTTGATATGTTTTGTCTAGATATCTTTCCGAATATGTCTTCCTTTAAGTATTAATGTAATAAGATGAAACATTACAACATCCATTTCAATAGATTAGTTCTGCAACTCTCTTATGCTGACTAGCCTGCAATGGGCTTACTTTTGAGGTCCAATGGGCTCACTGAGTTACGTTTGTTATAGGTGGTCTTTTTGTTAACCTTAAGTTGCATTTATAGAAATGCAAAGCTTTGTGCTCAAAACTTGGCAGGTATTCACTAATACTGGTTGTTGCTAGTATAATTTTTTGTTCATAACTACCTGACGCAAATTCTAGTCAGAAATTTGTATTTGTGATTTTTTCTGACTGATCTAAGGCCTATTGATCATATAGAAGGTTGTTACTATTAAGAACTGGATAGATGATTCCATTTTATGAATCTCTGATGCACCTACTGTCCCCTAATTGCTTCCCTTGAATCAGCCTGTGCTTGCAGTTCTTAGGTCAATCATAAGCCCCTGGTTCAAATTGAGTCCACTTGGCTCTACCTAACTGAATGTGTAATAGGATCAACTTCTAGCTGTTTTCTGTTAGTTCAGAATCTTCAATTTATATAAGTCAGTGTTTCTCTTGTTTGTAATTATTGTTTGAAAGAATGCTTAAAAAAATTTTCTGCTGGGACATTAATCCTTTGTATTTGTCTTTTTGTACTTTTATTTATTTCTTTGTAAATACAATTTTACAGATTTGAAGTACTAGATGAAGAACCTGGTGATGATGAAGAGGGCGGTGGCCAAAGGTAAACCATATTTGGATGTTCTTTTATGTTGAATTATCTGAAATATTCATACTGTGATGCTCACCTTGCCTGTGATGTTACTTAAGCTTATATATGAATTTCTTTCACATGATGTCTTCAACTCTTAAAGAGAAGTTTGTAAACTACTAGTGCAACTCCACTTTGAGTCAAGACTAAAATCCTGTACTAAGAATTTCTGATTTCGATTTATACGTTGAGACTAAGTTTTGCTCTTCTTTTGGGCTTTTGGCTGGGTGCCTCTGATGCTCGTTTATGGCATTATATTCAGGGGCTGAAAATTGCTCTATTCCCAGGGAGGCCTGTTTGCATAATATAGCTTTGCCTTTGTGCATGGTGGATTACTCCATTTGAATGGCTTGTGTTAATAATTTGTTGTTTTCTCTGCATTCAGAAAATACAGGCTTCCTGTGGCAAATATCATTCCTTTCCCCAAGAGGAATGATCCTTCTGGCGCCCCAGATTTTCCTCCTGGAAGGCATGTTTTGGCAGTCTATCCAGGAACTACTGCACTTTATAAAGCAACAGTTGTCAATGGCCACCGCAAGGTGATAAATCTATCATTCCATTGATATACTGGAATTATATATTGGGTTTCCTCTAAACTCAAATATCTTGCAGTCTATTAATCCTCTCTAATTGTATCTTCTTTGACAATGACGTTAAACTAACTGCAAATGATATTGTGCATGTTCTGGGGTGACCTTCATCATTTCACAAATGTGCAGCGGAAGACAGATGAGTAAGTATATCCTTTTGGACTTCATTTTTAGTCCTAATTATTATTTACGAGTCTTTGAAAACCCAGTGGAATCATGTTGATTTCTTTTGAATAAAATGCGCTTTAATGAAATGTCACTTGGCCAATGATCATTCTATACACGTTGTGGTATAAGAAGCAGACAATTTAGATGCATGATTTTTCTCCGTCATCTCCGTAGATCTTCTTATTGAGATTTTTCTTTCAGAAATATATATAAACGTATTACTCTCTGCTTAGTGTAATGCTTTTTTGGAAGTCTAACTTATAATTTCACTCAAATCTTTTCTATGACCTTGTTGATAAGAAAAAGAAAAAAACAAGGAAATTTTGTGAATTTAATATAATGTTCCTTTTATGAAAATCAGACAAAAATTAATTGGCAAATATACACAATCGTTGACAAAGCCAGATTAACTTTTTATGCTAGAAAATAAATTTGAAGTGAGACTAGGTCATATTTATATGACTCATTGGTAATGTTTTGCTTCTCCTTGTATCCCTTTTTTGGGTACAATATATTTGTACTTGTATCTAATTGGTAGATGGCAATCAACATAGTATCTCAGCAGATAGCCTTCAAGCTGAATGAAACATAAGTAGTGGCAGAAACAGTAGGACAGAAGACTACTTTCCGGAACGCCAGTGTTTGAGTATCCAGTACGTTCAGGTGGAATTCTCTAGTTCATATCTAATTGGGATAGGTGAGATTAGAGTAATGGAGAAAGATGAGCTACCCCTTTCCCCTTAACAAGTGTTATCCAAAAATTTACTGTTAAGAAAGAAAAAAGAAACTTGAGACATTGAGAGTATGTTTGGATGGGGGATAATAGAGGAAAAAGAGGAGGAAGGAAAGGTTTCATTGAAATCTCTCCCTTGCTTGGGAGTTTATTATAAGGGAGTGAAGAATTTCCGCCTAATGTACTCAAATTCTCCAAGGTCTTGCCTTTGATATTTTATAGTTCTCCCAATTTGAGGGAAGATATATCATCATTTAATCATTCTTTTCCCTTTATTCTCTCCCCTTCCATCATCTTTGTATTCCTTTCCTTCCATTTTCCTCCCAACTCTGAAATATATCCTAAGGTTCATACTAGATCTCTTAGTTGAGTTCATTGGGCATAAAGGAGAGGACAAAAGAGCAGAAATGTCCTTAGGTTCCATGTGCCTCAATATATCCCTTGTATTTGCAGTTCCACTGCTAACTTTGTCAGTATGTTTTGGTTGTTCACTTTCTGAGTTGATTGGGCAGTTATTTGCTGGAATTTGATGATGACGAGGAAGATGGATCTTTACCTCAAAGGACAGTGCCCTTCCATAAAGTGGTACCTTTGCCAGAAGGACATCGCCAATGACTTAAGCTCGTCATAACTGTGTATAAAGTAGAAACTGGCTTATGTTACCATGAGCCGGTGTGTAACAAGTCATCTGTATTTGTTTTGCTATACGAGAATGGCATTGATGCCTTGTGTAATCTTACAAGCAGATTCTTCCACAATCCTCAACGTTCCACGGCCCACAAGGAACAAGAAAGGAAAAGTGAATACTATGTTTATCTGTGTTTTAGTTTAAGGTAGATAGAATTCCTTTTGACATTACTGTGTTCTTGTATCCATGGCAAATCTATGTATGAAGTTAAATTAGCCGAAAAATAGATAGCAATAAAATATATGAATCTAAGGTGTGATTTTCAAGAGAAAGCTCCGAAAGAAACACGGGAAGGATGTTTATTAGTCCATCTTGTGATAAAATGACAACGGCAAATCAGGGTTTTGATTGAAACTATAAAATTACAAATTAAAATTAATTATTGGGGTTGTTTACTTGTATGATAATTTTGTAACTTTGTTAAGCTGATTGCTGTGCACTATTAATGGAATGACTATTAACTGAGTTACCAATGCACGTATTGTGATTTTAATTTGAAGTAATCTTGAGGTTATTTAATTTTTTTATTATATACTTATATAAATTGAAGAATAAAATATCATGATTGTTCTTTACTTATCAATTTAATTTCAATTTGGTCTATTATTAATATAGTTTTAATTTATTTTTTATTAATATAAATATTAGCATATTTATTTGAAAGTACTGGATTAAATGTATTAATATTTATATTAATGAAGGATATAATAAATATTGAATTTATATGAGATATTAAATTAAAATTAAATTTATAAATGAGAGATTAAATTTAAATTAAACTTGTAAGTGAGGAACCAAACTAATATTATATGAGAAGATAGGGTTGATAGGCTTGTATTTTTATCTTCAAGTTCAGCTTCTATTAAAATTGACAGTTTACAATACAACCTCAAGCGCGCCGGGGATGGACATCCATAATTTTGGTAGCAAATTATTTAAGTTCAGAATAGCATTGAAGCAGGATGCTCAGAATTAAAAGCTGAAGTCATATGTGTGCTTCTTAAGTGAATGTTTGTTGGTGTGAGTTTGTAGGTTGAGTCTAGTTCATTTGTAAGATTAAAAAATAAAATAAAAATAAAAATTTTAAATTTGGTTATATTGCACTTGATTTTTTTTTATTTTATAAAATATCAGTAGTTCTATTAGCATTTGATATATAGTAAAAAAACTTGTTTTATTATTTGTTTTTTGTTAATAAAATTACCATTTTACGCAACATAAAATTTTTATTTTATTTTCAATTTTAAAAACGGCTAATTATATATGTTCTATTGTGAAACTGTAAATTTATCCTTAATATGGCAATAAAAACAATTAAATAAAATTTTCCTCTAAAAAACACATATTATGATTAAAAATCAGTATTATTGATAGAGATTAAATTAAATATTTTTATAATACATATTATATATGAATACAAAGATATCCTTAAAATAAAAAATTTTAAGTGTTAAAAACTTAATTTTAAGAGACAAAACTGTAATCTAATGAAAAAAAATTTTAGTTTAGCTTTGTTTTTTAAAATTAGAATTGTACATTTATTTAATTTTAAAAATTATACTTAGTTATTATTTTTTAATTTAATTAATTAATTAATTTATCTTGGTCTCTTAACTTTCAATTTATATCATATTTTTCATTTGACTATTTTACAACACTAAAAAGAGTTAAAATATTATTTAAAATACTAAATAAATTAAGAAAAATATTATATAAAATTAAGGAATGAATATATTATAGATTGAAATTTAAGATATTAAATTAAAAAAATTGAAGAACGAAATTAAAACAGATAAATAAGTTAAAATGACTAAAATAGTTAAACCTAAAAATTAATATTTAAGACCCAAAAAAAAAACAAACACAGCGCCATTCTGGTTGAGCATAAATTAAACTCATACCAAAACCAGGGACCCATGCGATCCCGAGTCCCTTTCTTCGTCGTTTTCTCCGAAACCCTCCAGAGTTCTCACTTTCACTCTCTCTCTCCCCTTCCACCCGACCCGAATCCATGGCCTCCTTCGTTGGAGCACCATCCTCATCTTCCCCTTCCGATCTCCTTCTCAAAGCTTCACCATTCTTTCGTTCGTCACTCAATACGTCCAACCATCTCTTCCTTTACAGTCCCCACCTTAAACCCCAAACCCTATCTTTCAAACTCCCTGCCGTCTTGTCATCCTCTTTCGTGGCCGGCGCACCCATCTTCCGTTCATCCGTTTTTTCTTCTCTGGCCTCTGGCGACTCCTCTCGCCGGCGGCCCCTTATCGTCCGAGCTGCCAGGGGAAAATTTGAGAGGAAGAAACCCCACGTTAATATTGGCACGATCGGTCACGTTGACCATGGGAAGACTACTCTCACAGCTGCTCTTACCATGGCTTTGGCCTCTATGGGGAATAGCGCGCCGAAGAAGTACGACGAAATAGATGCGGCACCGGAAGAGAGAGCCCGAGGGATCACGATCAACACCGCAACGGTCGAGTATGAAACTGAAAGCAGACACTATGCTCATGTGGATTGCCCAGGGCATGCTGACTATGTGAAGAACATGATCACCGGTGCGGCGCAAATGGACGGTGCGATTTTGGTTGTTTCAGGTGCTGATGGGCCAATGCCTCAGACCAAAGAGCACATTTTGTTGGCGAAACAAGTGGGTGTGCCCAATATTGTGGTTTTCTTGAACAAACAGGACCAGGTTGATGACGAAGAGCTTCTTCAATTGGTGGAATTGGAAGTTCGGGAGCTCTTGACACTGTATGAATTCCCGGGTGATGATGTGCCTATTGTTTCGGGTTCGGCATTGCTGGCTTTACAGGCATTGATGGCAAACCCCAAAATCAAGAGGGGAGAGAATCAGTGGGTGGATAAGATTTATGAATTGATGGATGCTGTTGATAGCTATATTCCTATTCCACAGCGGCAAACTGATTTACCGTTCCTTATGGCAATTGAAGATGTGTTTTCGATTACTGGTCGTGGTACTGTGGCGACAGGGCGTGTTGAGAGGGGCACAGTTAAGGTTGGGGATTCTGTGGATATAGTTGGTGTAAAGGCAACACGTACTACAACAGTTACTGGTGTTGAAATGTTTCAGAAAATACTTGATGAAGCAATTGCAGGCGATAATGTGGGGCTTCTACTGAGGGGCATTCAGAAAACAGATATTCAAAGAGGAATGGTCATTGCCAAACCTGGGACCATTACGCCACATACAAAGTTCGTTGCTGTTGTGTATGTGCTCAAAAAGGAGGAGGGAGGAAGGCATTCACCATTCTTTGCTGGATACAGGCCTCAATTCTACATGAGGACCACTGATGTTACTGGGAAGGTATCTAAAATAATGAATGATGAGGATGAAGAGTCTAAGATGGTTATGCCTGGAGATCGTGTAAAGATGGTTGTAGAACTGATTTTTCCTGTAGCTTGTGAACAAGGAATGAGGTTTGCAATTAGAGAAGGTGGAAAGACTGTGGGGGCTGGAGTCATCCAGTCCATAATTGAATGATTTTGTTGTAAATTTTTGTGAACTATTTTGATGAGTGGAATCAATTTTAAGTTATTTAATACGATTTCCTTCAAATAATATATGGTACTGCGTTTTTAGAGAGAGATAGATATATATATATTTGTGATATAAGAAACATAGACAGTGATATAGATGATATACACGGTGACATGGAAAAATCTAAGGCTATCTCTTTTGATTCAAGGGTCATAGTCTATGATACTCTACATTATTCTATTTTTTGCTGCATGGGTTTTCTTTGTTCCTTTCATATTATATCTTTTCTGTCTGGGTTAGCTATGGTTACCCAGGAAAATATTTAGTCATTTACTCATTCTATTTTGAAAATAAAGATTAGCTCTTAGCAGTTTTGAAGAGTTTCTGGGATAATGAGTTAGATTGTTTTATATACTTGTACTAGAAATATCAACTTTTAATCAATTTTTGACTTGAAGGCTTGTAATGGCAAAGCTTGCTTAAGGTGTACGGTATTCCCCATTTTAATGAAAATAGATTGAATGTTAACCCCCTGAAGCAACCATTTGATAAAACGGTACACTGATAGAAGCAAATAGGATATCAATGGCATCCGATTGGCCTAGCACTTCATGTTTTTAATTCAAGATTTAATCGTCATATATTTTAGACCACCTTTTGAAGTTATCTGGTTGCACAATGATGACGTAATGTACACTGGTCTTCAAAAAATTTTACTAAATTGTTCATTGAGTTTGTCTGAGTGGTGGTATCAAAATAGGATTGATATGCAAGTACACCACTCTTGGTGGTTTCTTCTGCAACATTACTGCATTTTCCTTTGTTGGGTCGCGTTGGGTTCATGACCCTGCACCTCGTCTAGATTCGCCGATTCTGGCACCCATATGATTCCTAACTATGATTGGTATCGCCGCACAATGGGACTGTTGCGTTTCATCCAATTCAGAAATCGATCCGATTTGAGAACCATGCATTTAATACCACTGGAAGTATCTATCCCATTATATGTCCCGGAAATTTTTGTTTTTCTAGCTATTTTTGGTAGTGTATGCACTTGGCTTTGCGCTTGAGAGTGTTTGTAGTGGCAGTTCTAAATCAGTGTATCTTAGCATGCATACAGGATAAAATTATATGGGATTTGGTCTGCACTTCTCTGTCTCTGCTTATATGTTGTTTGCAAAACACTGCCCATGGCGCATATTGTGTACTCTTATAATTTATGCACTATGTTGACATGTAATCAACGTTGGCTATATATTTTTGTAATTGCCTAAAATTGAGTAGTCTTTCTATGTAGTTCTAATGAAGGAAGCTGATTATATTAACCAAAGCGACTTCCTTATTTTCAATAGAACAGCTGCATTGGCTTGATGGAAAGGAAACCTACTTGAAGCTCTTAGAGAATGCTTTTCAACTCATAGTGCCTTAATCTTAGTTGTCTTATATAGATTGAATTGTTTTCTTCGAAAGACTTAAAACTACGAGTTTTTTTTGGAATTGGAAGTGCATCAAGTCATGGCCTATCTGGCTGGTGCTATCAACCAAGCTGTATTACAGCTTATTTTAATATTTTAGAGCGAAGGGAGTAAATTTGATGGGAACGAGGGTCAAGGATCGCACGCAGCATTTCAGACCTCAGAGAATAATGGAGGAAAAGAGAATTCTTTAATCTCATTCCTCATTTAACTGCTTCAACGGACAATAATTTACTTCTCTAAGGAAACTCCAACATCGTAATCAAGTACATATAAGTCATTCATCGTCTCCATTTGTGATATGACTTCCCATAAGAATGCCCAAGTTAATTTATTGTTCTGACATTAATGCCTGTAACATGCTTGGGTGATTGGAATTGGTGGCTCTGATAAAGAGCCATTGAGTATGCGCTTAGCAACCCAATGGTTGGCAGCCTCAGCGTAATGTACCCCATCCCAGCTAACATATACTGAAGGGTTTTCACAAGAAGCACCAAACACTTCCTTTCCACTTGCGCTTCCTTTGTTTCCACACCAGATATGGGTGTCATTTACGTGATATCCACAGCAGATCTTCAGTGGATCCGTGAATCCTGTCAAAATAGTTGAGATATATGTAACAGATCCAAAAACACAGAAAAAAAAAAAAAAACTGTATTTGTTTGGAGAACATCTTTATTTGAATCAGATAACGGAGTTGGATGTTTCATGATAGGCGCCTACCTTCATTCTTGGTGTTGCTGATTAGTCCATACTTTGCAGCATAGGCATCCACATATGTAACTGAAGCCTCTGGGAGCTCCGTCCTCAGCTTGGTCACTCTGTCTTTAAGCTGCTTGTTGAACTCTATGGCCATGTCATTTTGATCTTTCACACAGCCATACTGATCGAGATAGCCAGGTGGTAAGTTATGCTTGTAAAATAGGTTCACTGGCAAACACCCAATAGGGCCTGTGTTGTGTATCCAGAATGCCCTCCCTCCTTGTTGGTATAGATGCTGAAAGTATCTCATCATTTCCATTTCAATTAAATAGTCAGAACTATTCACTCTTTTTCAGGGTTCAAATACTCAGTTCCTAAACAAGATGGCATCATCCCTTCTACTTACTTGAACAGCAGAGGCTAACTGGTTGATAATATCTGGCATAGCTGCACGAAGTTGATCGAAGCTCATCTTCCTGAAGCCAACCGAGAGATCGTTTTGACCAATGTCAAATGTGTACAGAGCCTTGGAAAACTCCTCGGGTACTGGAAGCTTGCTTCTCTCCAATGGGGTCTTGGCTAATTTTCAGGAAACGAACACTAATTAAATGGCGAGGAAATGTGCCAAGCATAAAAGATAAATGTTTATTTCATGGATTAGTGGATAGCCAGGAAAAAATTTTCTTAATCCCATAGGATTTAGAGACCAAATATTATAATGCGTATATCTTAAGAACCCGACTAAATAAAAAAAATGTTTACATTTCAACAATAATGGAATGAAGGAGGATTCAAACATGTCGAACTGTCACTTTGAATTTACCTTGCTGGTAGAGTTCGTTGGTACGCGCTTTGAACTGATCGAACTGCACAATCTGGATATCGAGCGAGAAAGGGCTTATCCCATATTCGAAGATGGTTTCGTTCTGCCTTCGAATGGTGGATCCTCCCGTGGCGAAGTTTGCACCGTGACGATAATTGGTTCCAAGGGAATTCAGATAAGCGCTCAGGTATGGCAGGTTCAGTGTTTCGGCTGCATACAAATAGAATCAGCAGAGGAAAACATAATAATAACATTGTCACTTTGAAACAGGCAGAGGAAGAAGATGATGGGCGTAATTACATATGAAATCTATTATGAGACGGCCATCGCTGTCCCTCCCTGCAGGCCTGTGGAAGAAGCCATTGCCGTATGGCTCAGAAATTGGCACAAATGCTGCTGATATGCCTCCTGTGTCTGAATTGGAATCGCCAAAGTTATAGATTGCTGGGAAAGAACAAGGAGGCAAGTCTTTGAGTTCCACACCCATGGCACTTAGAACCCATATCATCAAGAGCCCGCAAAACAGTAGTGTCCGCCGTCCCATTCTCACAACTGGGTTAGCCTATCTCATGCTTATCAGAGCGCACACTTGTCTATATAGACCCAGAAGCATTAAAATCAAAGATACTCAGAAGAGACCTCTAAGCCAGGTTTAAGCACAAATCTCCTGATATTATCTGCTATCAAGAGTGATTCATGTGAATTCAATTTTAAGGCTAGTTTAGTTGTAGTGTTCTGAGTATATATACTTGCTAATAAATCAAGTAAATATTTTTATAACTCAATATCTAGGTTTTATTAAATTATATCTTTTATATGCTGTAATTTTATTTTAAAAACTTAATAATAAACACTTTTCAAGTTTTTCATTTGCTTTTACACTCCCTGTTTTTACAAAAACGCTTCTGTCATGTGAGAGAATCAGAACTACTTTGGGACAACCTAAATTTTTTATTCTTTGCATGATTAATTTTGGAGAGAGTGACACTCAAAACCAATCTCTTGCGTCTTCCGCAATCTAAGAGTAGGAATGCTAATTTCATGAGAAACTTTAGATGGTGGGATCTGAGTCACAGACCTTGGCCTAAAATAAAGTGGGGCAGTACTATTCTGATACGAGACTTTTAATTTATCTTTATAATGGGGTTGATGATGAACATTTAAAGAAGGCCATGTTATAAATGCTAAGATCAAACACATGTCAATGACATTTAGGTGTTGAACACAAGATTTGAGGATTTTATACATTTAATAATGTGGTGGACCATATGTTGTCGCTATCTGGTAGAAAGCTGGACACAGTTGGAAAAAGATAACTTTTGCGTAATCGGTGGAATGGGCCTGGACTCCAATCCACTGGAATTTGCAACCTATATTTTCCATTTTGCTGAAAATGACACTAATCATGTCAACAATTCAACTCTTTTTTGCTGATCAATTTACATTGATATTGTGCCCTGATTCACCAGTTGGAATTTCGTCTTATTTTTAGTTCACATCTTTGTTTAAACAATAATGCTGCCAAAACCTACAGGATTTATGGTTGCAAAACAATGCATTTATACAGACGTCTTTAGGAGAAAAGAAACGCAGGAAAGAAATATTTTGCGCCTACGCACTTCTGTCCATAACCATTAATGTGTTCCTGAAATACTGCAGAGAATAATACACCCCATTTTCTGGATTTGCTTATTGATTCATCTGATCAATCAACATGCATAATCACTTTTTAAAAAGAAGGAACCAGCAGATCAAAAGATGAACGACTGACAGTAAGTTCAGAATGATAAGCCTCTTCTCACACTATTATGGCCTTTGGCATTCGAGGGAAATGAGGTCCTACTTGATAAAGCTTCTAGTAATGCATATGTGATTAATCTAATCTAATGTGTCATATCTTGCATGCTCTTTTATATCAAATTGAATCACTTAATATGAGTAGTTAAGTACCTTATAATGACAGATGCTCCACACAACGTTCTACTGAAAGCAACTCCACCGTATACAGATCCTGCAGCCTGTGGCAAAAAGATTTACACCAGTAAGAGTTAGTCCTGATGAAACTTTAGAGCAAGCATTACTAGCAAAGCTACCTCTTGGTGATATGATCTGCTTTTCAGAACCTGAAAAATCAATTCAAAACCTTCATGCTTCAATAAATATGGTTATTTGTTATTAGCATTCCTTCTCTTAAATGAAATTGTTCACCAGCCGGTCTGAGTTCAAGACAGTCATATGGGATTTGACGATTTGTTGTTCTGAAGTCACGTATAAGGGCATGCATTCCCTTTATCTGAAAGAGGAAAAGCAATTTGAAATGTTCCATCATAGTCATAATCATTATCTAAAATTCTATTCCTATGGAGAGCGCATGACTGAGATATTATTACCTGAAATGTTGATAATATAGCAAAAATATTTGGTTATGTTTTACGCAGAACCTGAAAAATCAATTTAAAGGACTATTTTGTGACATTATTATCTATTTATGTTGGAATCAAGTGTGAATAAGAATGAAAAAGTCTCATGTTGGGTAGAATGAAACTAAAAGAGAAATATATAAATAGAAATGACTCAAAGACTTAATATTTTAGATCAAGGTGTGCCAACTTAATGAATATGTTCTTTCTTCGAAGTCCAAATAAAAAAAAAAAAAAATTCTATTCCGTTGGGAATGATAATATTATCACGTTTTTTGGTTGGCAGTACAAACTCTTCAAAATTGGGCTTTACAAATCTGGCATACTGAAGTGATTAGTCAGGCAGGATTTAAGCCTCCTTTCGACAACTCTGTAAATGATTTAAAAAAGGAGATACATGAACGGTTATCTTTTAAACATGGAAAGAGCAATTCAGTCGTTTTAATCCATATTCAAGCAATGCAAAGTTATGCCTTCAACAATATAGATTGAGATAATTTTCTAGTCTTATTTTTCATCATTAATTCATGAATCTGTATTAAATATGGGATCAAATGCCAGACATGAACTTGGATTTTAAGATCATTATCTGATTCCGAAAGCAAACAAACAAGTGAATTCCTGCTTCCTAGACCTGCTTGGTCATGGCATGTTTTGCTTCATGTTATGTTCCATGGCTGTACCAGCAGACAATATCAAGGAACGTCGCAACTAAATTGGCACAATACATTTGCTTTTAGAGATCTAGCAAGTTTAATGAAGATCAAATCCAGAACATTCGTATCTAATAATGATGATATTCAGAAAAATCATATCAGATATGGAGGTAATTAAGGAACAGGACAATGATTTCTAAGCTAATTAACGAAGAATGCAGATATCTGTCTTAGACCTTTGTCGTTATGGCCACTCGGCAACAATGCATTATGGCTCAACTAAATGATTAAAAGAAGCGTGATTAACATAAATTATTTGTTTCGAAACCCCTCAAAGCATTCAATTAAAGAAAAAGATTGCATCATGACGAAATGGTTTATATAGTAAGTAGCAACACGAGTCCAAGCTCTTCAAATAAATAAGACTTCTTTACTTAATGCACAATCCATTATGTTATTAAATATGCCACCAACTTGTCTTTTTTAAAAGTCAAAGTTCTGTGACAATCTTGCAAAGTTTGGTGACAATTCTTCAAAGTATAGAAAATGTTGCATGTAAGAAAATTCTCGAACGGCGGTGAAGTTAGAATTATCGACTTGCAAGCATATTTAAATAAGTGTTTACGTGATGTTGTGTGTGGAGAAAAGTGAGGAAATTCATAGTAGTGTGAGTGTAAATGTAGCATCACATGGGTGTGATAGAAAGGTGATTTGAGTGGTGTCAACAAATAGAGTATATTCTAATTATGCCTTGAGTAATAAATTATTTCTTTTACTTTAGTCCTTATTTCTTGGCTCTTCTATTCTACAAGTGGTGTTAAAGCCTGGTTCGGGTTCAGTTTGAGTATGGTTTGAGCTTAATAGGAGTTTGGTCAACCAAGTGTCCAAGCGAGGAGATTCTTGTGTATGAGTACGAGATTTAAGATCGTCATATGAGGAGATTTTGCTAAAGTACAATCAAGGATTGTAACAAAACTCCAATAGGAATTGTGGAAACTTGTGTAAGTACAAGGCACTACCAAAATCATTATGGTTGATATGTCGACGTATACATGTTCAGTTAAGAAGCTAAATAATGACAACTATCAGGTTTAAAGCATCGTAGTTGAGCTCTATTTAGGAAGCCAAAATCTTTAAGACCTTATTGATGGAGATGAAGTAGTTCCACTAACAAATTCAAATTAATTGAAGAAATGGAAGGTAAAAGCTAAAAAGGCTCTTTACATATTAATTTCTACTGTTGAACTACAATTTGCTAGATACATTAAGGAAGCCAATACCAAAAAAGGCTTAGGATACACTTGCCACACTTTTTATAAGGGCGAATGATACAAAGTTGCAGCAATTGGAGAACGAGCTTGTGTCAATTTAGCAAACTGATAAGTTAATAAGATAATACTTTTCAAAGGTTAAATTTATTTGCACTAAGATTTCAAAATAGATTCGCAGAATGCTATTTCTAACACAAGAATATAGAGAATTATTGTTGCAAGACTTAGTCTTGTCACTACTACAAGAGACTAGTCCAAAGAACTAATTCTAATAAAGTTGGAAAGTATACTAGCAACAATGAGGCTTTAGATTCACAAATGTATAAAGTTTCATTAAAAGACATAAATTTTTTTTTTCTAACAAACAGAAAGGCCAAGAAGAAGAATTCAATTAGAGAAAGAAAAGAAATACTAGAAGATGTCAAGATGGCTGGCAGAAAATCCATCATAGTAAAGGCTCATATCAAGGGAGAGGTTGTTAAGATCCACAAAACTTTGAACTAAAGAAAGAATGACAAAGAGGTAATAGATCTTACAACAATGACGGAAAGGGTCATTTTGTCAAAAATTACAGAGTACCTCATGAGGAAGGAAATGCCATAACTAAACATTATAGTGAAGATGAATAAGATATTCAAGCATCCTTTACAGCCACAAAAGAATAAGAAAAGATTACATTGACTTGTGTTGAAAAACCATAAGAAGAGGTAGTGCTAGTAACTATAAGTAACAAATCTGTCAATTATAAATAAGATTAGATCATCGACTCTGGATGCTCTAGTCATATAATGGGAGATAGAGAAAAGCTAACAGCAATATCATATTACAAAGGAGCTCGAGTTGTTATAGCTGCAAACAACTCGAGATTGCCAATAACCCATATTGGTAGTATGGTTATTAACCCCCAACACAGTACAAAGAAAGTACATCAACAAAATATTTATCATGTGTCAGGAATGAAGAAAAACTTCTTACTAGTGTCATAACTAACATTCGAAGGCAACTATATGGTGTTCAGGCCAAAGGATGTCAAAGTATACAAAATCTTGTATCCATCTGATATGCTAATTATAGAGGGTAAGCATGTAAAATCTATCTATGTAATGTTAACTCAAGCAGTGTATGTAGACAAGACAAGAAAGAATGAGATAACTGATTTATGGCGTGTAAGGCTTAGCCATGTTAGCTACCATAAGTTGAAAGTGATGCTTAGAGCACTTCCCAGCTTGAAGTTCAAGACAATATAGTTTGTATAAAATGCCAATATAGTAAGGCATATTAGTTGTTATATGAGAAGTCCAATTTTAGATCTAAGAGTTCATTTGAGCTTGTGCACTTAGATATTTTTTGATTAGTCAAGCAATCTTCCATCAATGGATATCGAAACATGATCATGTTCATTGATGACTACTTAAGATACGTATAGGTAGATTTCATGAAAGAAAAGTCCAAAGTGTTAACTAAATTCAAATCATTCGAAGAATGAAAAAGAAGTTGGGCATAAAATATTGTGCCTATGTATCAACAATATAAGAGAATATACATATAAAGAATTTAACAAGTATTTATAGCAAAATGAAATTCAAAGATAGCTGACGTGCCCAGGAACACCTTAATAGAATGAGGTTGTAGAAAGGAAGAATCAACATTTGGCAGAGACTTATCAAAGTATGTTACATGCTAAGAATGTATCACACGGTTTTGGGTAGAATGCATGAAAATCACTGCCATTTGAGAACTTTCTTATATGCAACATTTTCTACACTTTAAAGAATTATAACCAAACTTTGAAAGATTGTCACAAAACTTTGACTTCTAGAAGAGTAAGTCGGTGACATATTTAATACTTTTTTTACTGACTAATATCTTGTATTGTTCTTATAATCTTCCTAAGTTACTTTCAATATTCTTTAAACTTGACTTTATTTAAACTTTTGGCAAATATATCAGCAATTTAGTAATCTGCATCAATATACTTCACAATGATTTCTCCTTGCAACACTTTTTCTCAAATCTAATGATAATATACCTCTACATGCATTGTCCAAACATGGAAAATAAGATTTTTCTACTAAATGAATTGTCGATATATTGTCATATTATAACTCCACTCGATATGCATTTGACTTAGGATCGGAGTAGTATCTTAGTGCAATAAAAAACAACCAACTGTGAATACCTTATCCCATAATGAATAAATAAATAATAATCATGACAAAATAAAAAATAAAATGAAAAAAATAAAAAAAATAATAATTATAAAACTTTAAAGAGAGAAAAATGATAAAATAGGAATTTAATTAAAAAAAAGGAAAAGGGAAAGAATCAAATAAAAGATAACGATGATTCAATTAATTTAAAAAGGAAAAAAACAACAAAAAGAAACAAAAAAAAAAAAGGAAGAATGTTGGAAAATGACGGGCATAAATAGCTAGAAGGAATTGTTGAAGAATAGGTGGAATAGAATGACTCTAGAACATAACGCGATGGACATGAGTAGCACAACCATTTTTTGTCCCCTTTCTTAGCAACCAGAATAGTCAAAGAGTGGGTTTGCATTAATTACAACAGGAGAGCTTCAACTATAATAAATAATAGAGAGAAAAATAAAGGGGGCATGGTGAAAGTAACAAGAAAAGGACGAGAGTGTTTGGAGTTCAGATAATAAAAAGAAAAAAGAAAAAGAAGAAGAGAAGAAGTGAGAGAAAGAAAAAGAGGTGGTGTGAGGAAGAAACAAATGGAAAGTCTTGAGAAGTAAGAATTAAAAAGGAAGATACCTCCTTGTTTTTGCATGCACCAGGAGAGCAACAGGGAAAGAAGCAGCATCATAGCATCATAGTGAGTACATCTATTCATCTTCATTCCTTTCGTCCTGCACTTTAGCTCATTACAAGAAAAATAAGGAATTGTTTAGTGAAAATGCATAGTATCCACTCTTACTTGGCTGATACTATTTTGAAACTATAATGCGTGTAATCATATAACGCTTTATAATTTTTTTGAGATAATGCTTTATGATTTTTTTTCAGAGATAATACTTTGTAGGTGTTAAATGTTATTATTGATGACTTTTACCTAGATAGGAATTAACACATAAACATTAGTTACTTATTTTATGAGGATGTAAATGAATGAAAGATTAGAAATTATGAGGTTGTTAAAGTAAAAAGAAAAATAAAGTGAAAAAAACATGATATAAATGCACGAGAATCCTAGAAAAAAACTTAGATAAGAACTTTTAACAGTTGCTTTGTTTTGTTTTCTTTTATATATACTCTTTAAATAGCATTTAAGGAACATGGCACTATTACACACATACACAAACCCACAAGCATATTGTCTTATTCACTTTATTATTTTATTTATCTTTTTAATTTTCTCTTTCTTTCTTTTCTTCTTTGAATTTATATGATCTTTAAATTTTATAAGTTATCATATAAGGATCTTGTATCTCCTCAAGTATTTAGAGAGTCAATCAGTAGAGTCATTTAAGACTCTGTGTCTCCTTATATTTTACCTAATGTCAATCAGGTTATGTACTTCCTAAATAAATTTGAGTTTCAACAACTTATTCCCAATCTGAGTATCTTTTTTAAAAAAAAAGAAAAAAAATGATATTTTTTATATTTTATATTTATTCATTCTAAAATAAAAGATAAAATAAATATTAATTTCAAAATTTCTTTTTCTACTTTCAAATTCCTCTCCTTAAATAAAAAAAGACCCAAAATATTTTTAAAAAATCATTTTGAAATTCTTGCTCTACCCCAAAAAAAATAAAGAAAATGTAATTAAGTTTCATTTTCAAAAAAAAAAGAAAAAGAAATATAACAAAGAAAAAAATGAAGAGTGCGAGAAAGTAAGATTACACTGATTTCTTAAACTTAAATACCAAACAAATTTCAAGCTCGTTTCGTTTACAAAAATCTAATTGATTTCAATGATAATTTATTTTCATCAAAAAAATACAAATCACCAACCAATAAATACATATTTGATCCCTAACACAAAGTACGTCAGCTCTAGGCTCTAATCTTATGTCAAGTCTGTCCTTGTAAATATTTTTTCCTTTATTTTATTTTCATAATTTCTTTTATTATGTTCTTTATGTGTGTAATTGATAAGGATAATAAAAATTAAAATTAAGGTCATGCATATTTTGCATAATCGACTTTGGATACTCATTCTTAGCAACGGGTGTAGTGGAGTGCCTAACACATTCTTTACGCACAACTAATTTCCGAACTTGATCTTTAGCTCGCATACCTTCCTTTTTATTAATTGGTTTTTTAAAGTTTTCCTTTCAAAATTTTGGTGGCAACTCTTAAATTCTAGTTTTTGTCTTTTAGGCAAAAATTGAAATTTCTCTTTCTATCGAAGCTGTTATGGCCACATATCAAGTGTGAAACCTATAATAGCTTTGTCAAGCATGGAATCCAAGCATAGAGTTGCAGCGATAAAAACATGAGAGGCACATGGTTAATACAGCTCATAGGAGACTTAATCAATTCATAACGTATCCAGTGGAGTTATATTATAACAACATATCGACAAATCGTGTAGTGGAGAATCCTATTATCCATGCTAGAACAAAGCATGTGGAGATGCATTATCACTACATTTGAGATAAGGTGCTGCAAGGAGAAATCAATCTGAAGTATATTGGTAAGATCACCAAGTTTTTGATATTTTTACCACATGTTTAAATAAAGTCAAGTTTAAAGAATTTGAAAAGCAATTTGGGATGATCTCAAGAACAACAATATAAAAGATTAATCGGTGAAGGGAGTATTAAATTTGACAACAAATTATCTCTTTTAGAAGTCAAAATTTTGGACAATCTTTCAAAGTTTGGTTACAATTCTTCAAAGGGTAAATAATATTGCAAGTAAGAAAATTTTCAAATGGCAGTGAAGTTAGAATTATCGACTTACAAGCATCTATAAATAAGTGTGTATGTGATGTGTGTGGGGAGAAGTAAAGAAATTCAAAGTAGTGCAGAGTGTGAGTGTAGCATCATGTGGTTGTGGTAGAGAGGTGATTTGAATGGTGTAATCAAATAGAGTATATTCCAATTATGCCTTGCGTAATAAATTAGTTCTTGGTCCCTATTTTTTAGCTTTTTTATTCTACATGTGCTCTTTTTCATTTAAAATATGGCAGGCAAGAAAATTTTTAAGTAGCCACCATCAAGTACTTCAAAACTTATGTATTGTTTAATCACTTCCTTGTACCTGAGACATCAGAAACTATATACTGAAGTAGTAAGCTAGAAGCAATTACGGTTTAGAGTAGGATGCACCTGCATGTTTAGCCATTCCAAGGTCTGCCAACTGGATTTCGCCAATAGGATCAAATAGCATGGTAAGCCCTTAATATCCCTGCCACAAGAACAAACATGGAAAGAATTTAGACGAAGCAATGAAGCTGCATTTTCATGTCAAACTAAATAAGAGTAATTAAATTACCTGTGAACTGTACAATTTTGTGCAGATTCCTTAATGGACCATATTTCTGAAGTAATTTCTGGACTTAAACACCAGAGACTTATCTCAAATAAACTGTAAGTGCTTCTTCTCCCTGCAACAACATAGCATATGTATAAAATCAACAAATGGATCCTCTACATCCTTTCAATATCTCTTTCTTAAATCGTAAGTGTGTGCACAGCTATCTGTATATGTATGATATAAGCATATCAGTTCACTCACGTAGTACCCAAAAGAGTTGGTATGCGAAAATTGACAGAAGCAAATTTAACTCCTGTAAGCAAATGAAAAGATATTTATACATTTATAGACTATGCAGAGAATTGCAGAAGTACCAATTATGTGTTGATAATCACAGGCTGAAATTTCTGGATAAATCATAGAATTACCTGGCTAGATAGTTAGGCAAAGTATACAAATATAGCCATAAATTGGAAATCTGTTTTAAGGGTACTGCCATAAAACAGATTATGTCGACAGAAATAATCATCTAAGTCACAAATACTCAGAGAGAGACTTGCATGTTACTAGCTCCACCATATCTTGACCTCAAACATTGTGAATGTTTAGATTACAATAAAAATACTTATGTTATCAAACGAAACAAGCATGTTGACATTAGGAGTAAAACAGAAGCTGTAATCGTCCAGGTCTAGTTGCCTAATTTCATTGTCTTTTTTATTGCCCATTCATTTTATAAATCTTATGTAGTGAATGAACCTAAAGTGGTTGTTATTACAATTTTTTCTGTTCTTCCTTCCCTGAATATAATGCCCTGACAAACTTTGCTAGCTCATGATTCTAGTTTCCGCAGTTTCAGTGGGTCAAGAAGCAGTTCTTAACGCTGATGTTGATTTTTGTCAGTAACTCTTGAATATAAAAAAGACAAGTTTTTTTCTGGTCAGATAAAAAAGACGAGTTTGACGAGATAAGGAAAAAAAAACGAACTATAACGCATATGCCTTTAATACGTCATTGTCTTGGTCATTCTTTTGGATTCGTTTCAGTGATATCTTGAGGTGGGCCACTTGTGCAGTGATTCACACGTAAATTTTTTCTTATATAGATTTCCGCATGGACACGTCTGATTCTGCAATTCCTTAAAAGTAAAATTACATTTCAGACCCTCACAAACAGAATATTTTTTAATTTAGTTCATTGTATAGTCAATTCTTTGACTGCAAGGTTCAACCAAATTAACTGTCAAATTACTCTAACTGTGTGGCTTTCAAGTTTAATCCTCCTTTCATTTGTCTCGAGGTGGTTCTGTAATTGTAAGCACTAAGCAGCATGGTCTATTAATGGATGATGTAATAAATGTAGTCCACTAGTAGAATGATACTCAAGTATTATGAGATTTAATGTCAAGAGTATTTTCTAAGATTCTTAATACATTATACACCTTCATTTTTTTAATAAAACCTGTAAATTTGAATATGCTAGACTAATAATTGGATCTGACCTTTGAACTGCATCCTACTAATTATGGACAGTTACGAGTCACACCATGATGACTATGCAATAAAATCAAGCACACATCTTTGGCTCTCTTCGAAGAAAAAAGATAAATCTCCTTAGTTGCAAACAAGAGCAAGTCATTACCTTCCCAAGCATACCAGAAATTTAGAGCCCCATAAACGTCCATAAACGTCTTGTCTCACATGAGAAGTTTACAAAAATCAATAAATGTGATGCTACCATTCCCACAACCAATGTCGCCAACTTCATCTGTTGCATTTATTGCACCCAACCACGTCGTCTTCAATCCCTTCTCTTCTCTTCGTTCCTTCCCTTTTCTTTCTTCATGTCCTACCACATTGAGCAGAACAGCAACAGTTCATAGAATCAAATTCTCTTAGGCGGACAATCGAACAGATAGTTTCCCATCTTTTTCCTCTCAAACCCCATCATGTCTTCCATTGAAATGGCTTCCGTTGGCAAGTTTCGTTACCACAAGCTCAGATCAGAAACTGGGTTTGACGATGAGATCAGAGACAGAGTGACTCCGAGGCCGAAGAAGTGGTACAGGTTCAGAAGGGTTCCTATAAGGAAAAGGTTTAGGCTTAAAATTCCAAGCTTGAGGAGACTGTGGAGGAAGAAAGCCAGGGTGGTGTCTGCCATGAGAAGATCATACGCTAAAGTGATGAAGAGATTAAAGGAGGGTCAAGTTCATTTCGGTGATCTATTTGCTGGGAACTATTTGTTCACGCAGGTCAATCCCTCATCATTGGCCTACCTTGAGAAGGAGATGTCTCTTTCGAAGATTGCTTGACTCGTGTTAATATCTCTGGTTTGGTATGAATTCTTCAACCATGGAATAAGTCCTGCACTGCAGCTAATGCTTCGCTTTCGCTTTCTGTTGTCTTTCTTTTCCCCATGATAATCTGTAACTTTGCTTCAGAATGTGGAAGATACCCTCAAATTTCATAGTTTTTCCATCACCATATAATAGTAATTGTATATATTACTAGGCTGAGCTGTTGATAAATGAATTCAATTGATGACCATTGAGATAGCAGAATTCTCAATCAGATATCTCCTTAGCTGGCAATTTCAGCGCAGATATCACACTCTATCATAAACAATTCATCTCATAACACAGAACAGGTCTCACACAGTTGCTGAATCATCATGTGCTAATATTGCGATCTGCTTCTACCTCTGGTTGAATCTAGAATGTCTCATGGGCAGTGATAAATATGAACTGTGTCGGAATATTAAACTGAAAATAGCCTAATGACTCCAATTTACTTAATACATGATTCTTAAACTCATAAGTCAAGAAAAGATTAGGGAGAAAGAGTGAGGAGGAGAAAATTATGTGAATCTAGAGTAGTATTGTAATAACGTTGTTCATGTAAGGGAACATGATGATGAAGCAGTGGGTGGTGGTGGGTGCTGAGGTTGATGCATATTCGTTCTCACATGATGAAATAAATATAGGGTAACTCTCATTCACTTGTCTACGTCATTCTTTTGTATATGGCCTTATTTATACATCTTTCATTGTGAACAAAACTTAATATACATGAATGAAAAATAATCTATATATAGTAGTGGAATATAAATAGATTAGGTATTATATAATAAATAGATTTTAAAGAGAAACATACAATTATGAGTATGGGTCGTAGAAAATTACAATCTTTTGAAGTCCTTATATGGAGGTCATGAACATCTACATTATAAGCATTTACAATATTTCCTTTAGATATCCAATGGGATAAAAATCTAATGAAAGATAAAATAAGTACAAAATATTATTGTAAGCTACCTCGTTAAAAAATCTTTCAAGGAAAACCAATGAGACAAAACTATAATTAAGGAAAATGAGTAAAACGTATTTTTATTCCCCCTAATGACAACATCATCACTTAATATCTTCAATCAGCGTGTCCCAATATTGTTGAAAAACTTCTCAAATGTAATTGTTGGTAATGTCCTGGTAAACAAATTTGCTATATTATCACATGAACAAATTTGTTACACATCCATATCACCTTGCCTTTGAAGATTGTGAATGAAAAAGAATTTTGGAGAGATATGTTTTATTCTATCTCTGTTAATGTACCCTCCTTGAATTGAGCTATACATGATACATTATCTTCGTATAATATTGTCAAAATCTTTTTTTTCTGAAGCAAAACCACACATCTTTTAGATATGTTAGGTCAATAGTCATACACACTCACAACTTGACTCGTGCATTGCAATTATTTCTGTATAATTTGAATAAGTAACAACTAAAGTTTGTTTAGTAGAACGTCATGATATAGTTGTGTCCTCACATGTAAATAAATAACCTATTTGAGACTGAGTTTTATGTGGATCTAATAAGTATCCTGTATCTGCATAACTAATTAACTATGATCTAGATTTAGATGAATAAAATAATCTCATACGATGATTCAACAGTGATATCACAACACTTGCTTAATTCTATTCCAATGTCTTCATGTTAGAGAAGAACAAAATCTTGCTAACAAACTTACAACAAAAGAAATATCAAGTCATGTACAATTAGCAAGATACATTAATACTTCTATGGCACTAAGATATGGTACTTCTAGACCAAGAAGTTCATCATCCTCATAAAGACAAAATGGGTCTTTATTCACATCTAATGATCTTACAACCATCAGGGTGCTTAATGGATGAGCTTGATCCATATAGAATCACTTTAAGATTTTTTCAACGTAAGCAAATTAATGAAGGAAAATTCCATTGGTTAAATACTTAATCTATAAACTAAGATAGAACTTTGTTTTTCCAAGATCTTTTATTTCAAATTCTTTATTTAAGCAATCAACTGCTTTTGGAGCTTTTTAAGAGTTCCAATAACATTTAAATAATCAACATATACTGTAATTATGACAAACTCTGCTGCAGATTGTTTTTTAAAAACACATAGGCAAATTGGATCATTTTTATTACCTTCCTTAAACAAATATTTAGTGAGACAATTATACCATATATGCCCAGATTGCTTTAATTCATACAAGGATTTGCGTATTAAATAATTTTCCCTAAAATTTTTACATGTATCTAGCATTTTAGATCTTTAGGGATTTGCATATATATATTTCGCCATCCAATGAACCATATAAATAGGCTATAACAACATCTATTAAATGCATATCAAGTATTTCATGTATGGCTAAACTAATGAGATATCTAAAGGTAATTTCATCCACCACTAGAGATATATCCCTTCATATATCAATTTCAGGCCTTTGAGAAAACCCTTATGCTACAAGTCGTGCTTTATATCTAATGACTTTATTTTTCTCATTTCATTTTCGTACAAATACCTATTTGTATCCAACTGGCTTTACACCATCTAGTGTTTGAACGATGGGCCTAGAAACTTCACATTTTAAGAGCGAATTTAATTCATCTTGAATTCTATTTTTTGCATTTTGACTAATCATCTTTATGTCTACATTCTTCAACAGATTTAGGTTCAATATCCTTATTCTATTTCATAATTTCAACAGTAACATTGTATGCAAAAATGTTGTCAACAACTGTATTTTCTGGTTCCATCTTTTTCCTGTAGTGACATAACTTACAAAAATATCTTTATTCTTTTCAGGTACTTGAACCTCTTCAAGGGTTTTATGATTAGTTATGTCATCCATCTCTTTAAGAGTATCATGTGTCTCTTCATAGGTATTCGCCTCCTCTATTTGACCATCTTAGTTATTTGCTTTTTTCTTTTTTTGAAGATTTTTATCTTTTGAACCAATTGGTCTTCCACGCTTTAAGCATGGCTTACTTTCATTTGCACCAAAATATTGTCTTACTAGGACATTAATTCAAATTGGAGTATTTTCAATTGGTATATGAGATTTGGCAATTCTTTTTAGGTCAATAAATATATTTGACAGTTGATTTGCAACATTTTGAGAATGAATTATTTTCAGAACTTCTTGTTCACATTGCTTTGTACATGGATCTAAATGAGATAATGATATGGTATTATATGTAAATTCTTTTACTATATGCTTATTATCTCCCCTTAATGTTGAAAAAATTATTTCGTCAAAATGATTATTATTAAATCGTGTGATAAATAAATCCTTAGTTAATGGTTCAAGATATTTAATTATTGGAGGGGACTCATAACCAACATATATTCCTAACCTCTTCTAAAGACCCATCTTTGTTTGATGTGGTTCAGCAATTGGTACATATACCGCACATCCAAAAATTCTAAGAAGGGAAATATTCGGTTCATTACCAAAAGCCAATTGTAATTGGGAATATTTAAGGTAACTTGTTGGCCTAATCTGTATAAGTACTGTTACATGCAAAATTGCATATCCCCAAACCAAAACAAGAAGTGTTATTCTCATTAGCATTGGCCTACCTATTAGTTGGAAGCATTTGATAAATGATTTTGTCAAACCATTTTGTGTATGCATATGAGTAACAAGTGAAAGGCTTGAGATGTAAACTCACTAGTATTAGCAAGGGGAATTGTCTTAATTGCATAATTTAGAAACTAAGCTCTTAGTCTAATTTTTAAGCAAGCAATCTTGCAAACATGTCACAAGTTGACAACAACCACACATGCAACCATCTTATGGATGCATATATTAAAACTATAAAATATTTGAATGGACCATATGATGGATGAATGGGCCACATATATCACTTTGGATATGTTCAAGAATTATAGGGGATTCAATCCCAATTTTAGCTAGTGACAGTCTAGTAGTTAGTTTTCTTAGGAATAAGCAACACATGAGAATTCTTTAAATTGAAGAATCTTCTAGTTCTTCAATGAATTCCCATGAGAGTTTTCAATGATTTTTCGCATCATTATTGATTTGGGATGGCCTAATCGGTCATGCCAAATAATAAACTTATTTGTGTCAGTAAACTTTTAGTTTATTATAGCATGTGTTTCAATTGTGCTAACACATTTCTTTCCTGATACAATGGATGTGATATATAAATACTCAATATTTTTCTCACATATAGCCTTAATATGATACCCATTGCGTCGTATATCTTTAAAACTCAATAAATTTCTTTGAGACTTTATAGAAAATAATACATTGTCAACAATAAACTTAATCCCTTCAGGTATTAATATAGTAGCTCTACGAAAGCCTTCAATTAGTTTTGTACTATCTAATATAGTGTTGACATTAGCATCACTAACAATCAAATTAAAAAAATATTTTTTATCTTTAAGTATAGTATATGTTGTAGTACTATTTGCAAGATATATATCTTTAATATAAATCTTTTGTCATGAAACAAAAAAATACTTAAAACATGATAAGAACAATGACAATATAAAATATAACTTCAAATGTTCTTATCATTTCCATTTTCAAAGAAATCGGCTACTTCCAAATGTGTTATATCATTGAGGTCATTGAAGTCATCATCTTTCTATGCAAAATTTGTCTCAACATCATCAAGTGAAATCTCTTTCCACATTTTTTTCCTTTCCTTTTGATAGAGGCTTAGTAAAGCTTTACAATGTGCTTAGACTTACAACATGTACGTGACTAATATCTTTTCATTCCACATCTATAACATATATTTTCTATTTAAAGATTATTTTAAGCATCCTTGTCTTTTTCCATTCCTTCAATATATATTCTTCTATTGGTGATTCAAGTTATTATTATAACCACCATGATAGTGGTAATTATTGTATCCCCTACCACGTCCACGGCCACGACCATGACCACAAACATGGTTTTTCCATTTTCAAAATTATATATGGCTACATTCACTTCAGGGAATGGAGCTGATCCAATAGGATGAATTTTATGATTTTTTATTAGTAGCTCATTATTTTGCTCAGAAGACATGAGATTAATTCAAAACATTTTTTAAAGCCTTTTTCATGATATTGTTGTTGTAGGAGCACATTAAAAACACAAAAAATTGAAAAAAGGATTTTTTTTCTATAAGTCCTCATTAGTAATATTTTCTCCAAACAATTTTAATTAAGAAATTATTTTAAAAACTGTCAAATTGTACTCACTTAGGATTTTTAAAGTTGTAAATGCATCTAATCATAACTAGTTTTAAGCAGTATTACCGTTTTCTAATAGTCATACATTTCTTTCAAATTGCTCAACAATTTAAGTGGATCTTTAACTATTAGATATTCTGCTTTTAATCCTTAATGTAGATGATGACAAAGGAAAATCATTGTTTTGCCTTATCATGATTAGATGTCTCATTTCCAACTAAAATTGCATCACCTAGACCTTTAGCATGTAGGTGAATTTCAGCATCTAACACCCAAGATAGATAATTCTTGTCAATTATATCAAGGGTCGTAAATTCAAATTTTGTAAGATTTGACATGATGCTAGTTGCTATAAAATAATAATTAGAAGAACTTTTAGAGGTCTTAGACATTGTAAAGTTTGAATAAAACCGATATAGCAATAGTAATGGCATATAATCAATATAAAAAATTCTATTATGGAAGATTAATTTAGAATATTAAGTTAAGAAAAGTAAAATAATAAAATAATCATGAGAGTAAGTTCAAAAAATTTCTAACAATAAGAGATTTAGTCCCTTTTTTTAAATAAAATTGATAACCATACTCCAATTAATATGATCAAATGCATGCATGACTATAATATCTAGATATAAGATTGTAAAGGAATCATAAACATATTCAAAATAAAACTTATAAAATTATTTGAATAATACCTTGATCAAATTATGAACTAAAAATGACTACCTCAATTGAGAACTAAGAGCACAATCGTGTTGATTACGTGTTACAAAACTACTATAAATGTAAAAGGATAAGAATAGTAAAAAGAAATTTAAGAGAAAATATTAGATAATTCTCATTCATTTGTGTACATCATCCTTTGCTATATGACCCTATTTATAAGCTTTTCATCCTAAAGAAAACTTAATATACATAAATGAAAATTAATCTACCTAGTGGTGGAATATAAATATATTAGGTGTTATACAATAAAGGATCCTAAAAAGTCACTGATAATCATAAGTATAGATCTTAGAAAGTCAAGTGAGGATTCTTTGAAGTCTTCATATGAGGTTATGAACATCCACATTGCAAGCATTTGCAACAAAATTATTTGAATTAGGCAATATTTGGATTTTTTTTAAAGATTTATTTCAGGAGTACAATCATCTCTCCTTGCAACTATTTTAAGTTGTATATCTATTTTAGGTCATTTATTATTGATTCAATATTAATTATGTCAGCTTTGAGCTAATTTATATGTGTCCCCATTTATTTAGCTTTTCGATTCATGAAAAGCTCTTTAAAACAGAATCGGTAGAGTCACATATAAGCCTTAATATGTGAGAATCAATTACTTTGAAATGTCAATATTTTTGCATCGCAAGGGGAAAAAATAAAACTATTAATACTATAGCAAATTAACATAATGATTAATAAAAAATTAATTGAAAGTGATAGTGCAAATATGCAATTAAGATTTCTCTATCATTTGAGTGGCAAACTGACAATGGCTTTAGTCTTCCATCAAGGAGACGAGATGAACAGAAGATTAGCAAGCATACATGACAGCTCCCTCTAATAATGATTTTCGCATTATTATATTATTGGCACATATAAATCTGAAGAACACTTAATTATGAATATTAAATAAACGTAATAAAGATGATTATTAACTTTTAAAAAGAAAAAAGAAAAGTGCTTCGAATATATTTTTTTCATGAGCAAAAGCAAACCATTAGAGATCAGTTTACAAACAAAATTAAAGAGAGAGAGAGAGAGAGAGAGAGAGAGAGAGAGAGAGAGAGAGAGAGAGAGATATATATATATATATATATATATATATATATATATTGCAGTCAATCTTTTGAAATTTATAGTTGTTACATTTTTAGTTTTTTGTTTTGATTAGATTGTAAATTTATTCTATAAGTCACAAGTTTTGATGAAACAATTCGTGAGAAGAAAAAGTACCAGGACTAAAGTTAGAAGGGATAGCTTTTTAGAAATCAAAATGTGTATTTTATCAATAATTTTCATTGTATGGACCATAATTAGACGTCAAGCGGTGATAGTTGGATGCTCCATCTAAAGAATATTAGATATTTCGGGTTAAGCCCCATTTACGTCAATTCTAACTGGGCCCAGTATTTGGGCTTATGTTAGTCGCGAGAACAGAAGTTCTGGCCCAGCCCAACTTAGGGCAACTGCCTCCTACTTATAAACAAAAAGTCAGAAAGATGAAGGGAAAACTGTATCTAATACCTTGAAGTATAATTTTTCAATTCTAAAATGTGACATTTTATCCTCACTCATTGACCCTGAGCCTATGCCCTCAGGGACATTCATCATCGAGAAGAGTGATGTGTGCACGTGTAGTTAAATGATAACTTTTTTTCAGATACTTCAAAGATAAAAACATATATAAGATTTGATTTAAAAAAAAGTAAAAATCTTTAAAACAAAAATTTTAAACTTTTTTTTTTTGGCAGAATCTGCTATCAATTAAAGAAATAAATAAAACATTATTGTAAAATCTTTAATATATTTATAATTTTAAATATATTAATACACTCAATTGTAATGTAAAAATATAATTATAATATTATTATTTTTTAAATTGATATTATTATAATTATATCTTTATATTATAATTAGATACATTAATACACTCAAAATTATTAATGCACCAAAAATAATACCAAAAATTATATATAAAAATTAAAATTCTAAAAGACTATACCCCTACATGCCTTTTGAATGTATGCCTACCTGTTGGAGTACGAACCAATATACTATAATAACAGAACATTTGAGAACACCTTCAAACGAGACTTCATACTCATAGCTGAAGTTTATTTTCAAAAAAATAAAATAAAAGTGAAAAACTCAGATCACAGAAATACACCTCATCGTCATTCACACCAGTATTGAGAATTGTAATATCTTAGTCAACTAGGTACTGAAACTGCTGCCTTCACTTAGTGTTGAAGTGGGGTATAATTAAAGAACTTAAAAAAAACAACTCATATGCCCATGTGCCAGTGCACAAATATATTGCAGCGATTTAAAACACTAAACAAATGTACACGGATCTGAATTTAGATGCAACCACATTTTGATTGTGCGTAAGAATTGTGAAATGAAAAAGTTGTGCAACTAATTTTTTAGCTAGACCTAATCTTAGTCGATCTAAATGAATTCAGAGATAATAACAAGCCATAATGAAAAAAAAAAAAGAAAGGGTGCAACTAACCCTAGTCTTCTTAGTTGATCTAATTGAATTCAGTACAATAACAAATCATAAAGAAAAAGAAGTGCAACTAAAGTTCCTTAATAAACAGCTACCTCTGCGATGGAAAGATATTGGCTGGTCCTGTTACAATTGTGGCAACTGATGTAGTGCACCAGTCCTAATAACATTATTCTTTTAATGATCCTCATTCTTCTTTTTGAAAGATTTTATTGAAACCAGTACACCAAATCAGCTGTCACCTAAATATATCATGACTAGCTAATATTTTTTGCTTCTACAATATGTTAATTATAATATTGACCTTCGAGTTTTGAATTTCGGCTGATTGCAAGGTCAATACCTAACATCTAAATATTCAGCAACAATGGTCAGTCAAAAGCCAGTAAAGCATATATTATTGCAACTTGCATGAAATCCTGGAGTAACAAAAGCAAGTAAAAATCTGGAATTGAAAAAATATCATAATGGTCTCTTATGTGATACCATATCTGAGCAAATGTCGAGTCAAATCTGTCCCAATAATAATGGTGAGATTAGAACTATACATGATATCGTAGTGGATGGCAGTGAATGGCAGAAATGGATGTACAGAGGGATGGGATACAGTGAAGGTTTCCTCCCAATCAGTTGCAACACAATCCTGTGTGACTAACTGTTCCATCTCTAGCACCTGATGGACCCTGAGGACGTCCATAGCCAACCTTTATGCCAGATGACTGCAATAACAAAATCAACATTAATACTAGTCAAAGGGCATTTGGCTGAAAATCATCCATGACTACTGTTCAAAGAAAACCATCGGTAACACAATGTACCTAATAATTATTTCTCACTATGAAAAAAGATTTGAGAAAAAGAAAAAAGGGGCACCCAATTTTCATACGGACAGATCATAGGAAAGCCATTGACAGTTGAAACAAGGAGACAAAAGTGCCTTTCTCAAAGACGAAACTGACAATTAAATGTTCATTATCTTACTAAGATATTGCTATTTAGATTATTACGGCTGATACCACGTGGGACCAATAATGTCAAAAGTCTAACTTATTATCCTAACTAATAAATTCTACAACTTCGCCACATCAAACTGACAGTTGATAATTACCTCATTGGAGACATCAAAGACACCTTCCTGAATTTTCTGAAGAATCTTAGCAGCAGTCCTTATAAAAGCCTGCAGAATATGCTTTTGACTTACTTTTTACACAGACGGAGAAAAACCATATCCTTGAGGCTTCAAAGCAACAATAATGTACAAAAAATTTATAAGAATTAAGCTTCTTATTGATCCAAAATCACATCACCTCTTCCACATTTTGAGCTGTCCTTGCAGAAGCCTCCAAGAATAAAAGTCCATTTTCTTTTGCAAATTGCTCCCCCTCCTCTTTGCTCACAGCCCTTCGGTGAGCCAGATCACCCTTGTTCCCTACGAGCATGATTGTCATGTTAGGGTTGGCATGCTGCCGGGCATCTTCCAGCCAACTTGCTAAATGATTAAATGTCTCTCTCCTGGTCAACAGAGTAACCATCCAGTTTTCAGTTGAAGGCATTATTAGAAAGGAAAACAAGCCTCAGATATACGCCCCACAAAATGGACATCATATAGATTTATTTACATCTGTGCGTAAATGGAAAACAAGTGTACTCTGGAGGTCCATAAACACAGAAGACCATAAAACGCATGTTACAATTGGCAGTACTTGAGTTCCTTGGTTGAGTTAAGAGAGCAGAATCTAAGATGGTCCAAATTGAAGCATAAACAGCCCAAGGCACCAATGTTCTAGATTCAGTGCAAAAGAAATAGCTTTTCTCCAAACAGGAGAATCAACGATATAAAAAGGAAAGGGAATAATAAAGTTTTGGTCAGCTGCGAAAAGTTTGTCAATGTATGCCGCACAGTTGCACTGCATTTCACTTCCATTCTATGCAAGAAAAAATCCACGGCCCGTTAGCAGTTTGAACAAGGATAACACTACACAACATAGGAACATATGGAAGGATGATGTAAAGCATGGCATTACTCACATGCATGCAGAGAATGCCTATATTTCTTGATAATGGCAACACCCCACCTTGTAATATCATATACCAGAAGTGCTCCTGCTGCTCCTCTGTAGTAAGATCTAGTGATGGATCTAAATGACTCTTGGCCAGCCTACAGTTTAACAAAATATTCTTCCTCAGCACATATGCATTATAGGAAAATAATAATGACAATAGTTGCAAATCATTTGGGGGCACCCCATTCACACCTATGCAAGTCGGTAGATTTTAATTTATGTAGCTATCCCAACATAAACATATAAATTCTGTACAGGTGTGAATGATTTGTCTGCAAGCAATGTGTAAGTGGCTCGCTCAAAATATAAAAGACCATAATAGCTGAAAACTAAAGAAAACTAGATGCAGCACTATCAAGACTATTAGTAATCTAAACCTTAAAGGACAACTTCATATTGTGATCCTAAGGTGCAGTGACAGCACTTATTACTGCATCTTTTTAGACTTACCATGCAAGACCAAGCTGTGTACTTTCAGACTCAGCCTTACAAAAGTAGAATGCAGAGAGATCTTTGGATCAGTATGATTCTGCAGAGGTGTCAGCTATGATTTGAGAAGATAGTATCATAAGAAACTATATGACTAAAATGTGAGGTACATCAAATTAAGATGCATAATGCCATAATGCTTCTAATTGTGTTCATAATCCACATAAACTTCATATATTTTCAATATATAAAGAAAATGAAGCAAAATCACAAATAAAGAACAAATATAAGAGCGTACATATGGGACACAGATAATAGAAAAAGAGATGTCTACTTAAGAATGTTCGACCAGAAATTCATGCAATCTTAAAATTGCTCATCAAGTTAGAACTCGAAGGGATAGGTCAGTTGAAGTCTAAAATATTTCGAGGCATTCAACAATTGGCTGTACTAAAACTTAGAATTTTTCAGGTAATCACAAATTTGATAGTTATTATAAGCACACACCTTTCATCTAACAAAGTCCCCACTCCAATAAAGAAAGGTCAAATTTTATTTTCCATATCACAACCAAGACCAAGAAAAAGAAGCGAAAAAAAGAACATTAAAACATGGAACTATCAGAAGCCTATCGCTCAGAAACGATGAAACCACGAGACCCAATGTTCATGTTAGGCATTTAGTACATATTTTCAATTTATTCCGACCTCAATTCAAATACCCAAAGAAAGGGTGGCGTAGGGGAGGGGAAGAAAGAGAAAAGGAGAGCATGAACTTACAGTGTCCCAAATCTGTAGTTTAATGGGTCGGCCATCGATGGTGACCATACGAGCGCCGAACTCGACACCAATAGTCAGATCATGGACGGGTTGGAACCTCTTGTCTGTAAATTGAAGGAGCAAGCATGATTTCCCAACACCTGAGCAACACCCAAAACACCAATTAAAATTACAAACCCAATTGGGAAAAGAGGTAAATTTGATGAGGAAGACGAAAAGGAGGAAGACCTGTGTCGCCGATAATAATATGCTTGAAGAGGTAGTCGTAAGACATGTGGAAGAAACGACGCCGTGAAGATCAAGGGAAGGGAAGAAGAGGAACACAGGAAGAAGCAGGTCGTGTTTGCGTCGCAGTACGGGTTTCGATTTGTGGGTGTAACTGTGAAGTGAGAGCTGGAGTGTCCAGTAAACAGGAAGAGAAGGAGAAGCACTCTTCAAATTTTAAATGGCCGAGAACGCAGCATCGCTGTGACGTTTAAAAGAACGGAAAAAGTTTAAATTAATGACGAGAATTATGAAATTAAATTATATTATTTTGATGAATTTATGTTTTTAAAATTATTTTATATATTAAATAATTTAATATTTTAAATATTATGATAAAAATATTTTTAATAACTTAATTAGGACTTATATTATATATTTTCTTTTAAAATAATTTTTAGCGTTGAAAGTTTCAGAATTTTTTTCAAGACACTTAAAATGCTAGATTTTTTAATTATGTTAAAATAATTTTGAAAATAAAATATTTGAAATTAAATATTCTAGTTTTATAATTTTTTTTTAGTAATTTTTTTCAAAAAAAAAAAAGCTATATATATGCTTTTTAATTTGCTTACTATCAAGTTTTTAAATTAAAAATAAATTTTAAACAATAATATTTTAAGTATATAATTTTATGGATAAATATATTATTTTATTAAAAATTATAAATGCATTATATTTAAATTAAGATGCCTAATAATAAAATATAAAAAATTACGCTTAAATTTGATCTTTAAAAAATAATATTTAATTACAAAATTCTTATATAAATTTCAAAATATAATGGAATATATTTTGAATTTTAAATTAAAATATAAATAATAGTTCCCAATTTAATTATACAATAGTGTTATATATCCTTCTGAATTTCTTACATTTAGATTTTCAACATGGTATTAATAGACCTATGGTCCTATTCAAATTGGGAGAAATCTCCTAAATAGGTATTTTTCATTTCCATTTCCATCTCACTACAGATTCAAACTCAAAAAGCAATTGTTAAGGAATACAGACTCATTCTATCAGTGTCAACTTGTGCAAGCGGTAGATAAAGACTATTAAAACAAATAAGTAGTCACGAAATATATTATATTTATATTTTTATCCCAATCCAAAATTAATATGTAAAAATTATGAAAATAAGAAATGTTTCCTTATAATTAATTTTCCTGAAATCTTAATTTCAGTTTGATGCTTTTAAAAATATTTTATTATACTTAAATGTATATGTTAATTTATAATTAAATCATACTTGCTACGAGGAAAACACCTCGTGATACTGATAAATCCAGCACTGGTAAAACTAAAAGCAATGACGGTGACCAATTTAGATCTCCTAAAATTAATTTATCTACTAATTCTCTATTTTCTTTCTTTGATTACATGTTACTGATGCATTTAGTTTTTAAATGCAGAAATTCATATTAGGAATAAACATTTAAAAAAAAATTAATGTTTGGTTCAATATAAATAATTTAATTTAAGTGAAAATAAAAGTGATTATTTATTTAATTTACAAATGTACCAAGTACAAGCTACCAACATGTAACATCATGGTCTCCAACAACCACTAGTATGTTTAGTTTAGCATTTAACAGGTTCAAAATTTCGTTTGTACATCTAAATAAGAGTTTACATTATAAACGTTATTGTTTAGTTTAGTGTTTAACTTTTTGCAAAATCAATTTTGCCTTACAAACTCTTGTTTGTACAAAAATAAAAAATAATTACTTTTGCGTTATTAAACTATATAGATAGTAAAAATCAATTTTGAAATAAAAATTTTCAAACATAAATTATGATAAAGCAAAATCATGTTTAAACAAAATCAATTTTAAAAATTAAGTTAATCCAAAATTATGTTAGCTTAATGTCAACCCAAACATACACTAACATAATTTCCATTTGATTAATGATTTAAAATTTAAAATGAAATTAAAGTTATTAGGTTTGAGATTTATGCTTAGACCTAGCAGTCACATAATATAAATGATTCTCTCCATATCCATTCAAAATAAAAGGCCTCAACGAACAAAAGGTTGAACAACCGATGGAAGCATAAGTTTATATTATAAGCCCAAGTATTTTGTATTAGTTTATTAAAGGATAATGCCTTTGTTTTGGTCCCTCACTTAGTATCATATTTTCATTTTTGTCCCTCACTCATCCAAACATCTACCATTTTAGTCCTTCAGTTATTGTGCCACCCAAAGAATGCTGACATGACCCATTAACGAATGGCATGGCCCGTTAGTTAATGACATGAAAATAGCTTAAGTGTATCCTATGCCATGTCATTTGCCACATGTCAACTTATTTGCCATATCATTTCATGCCCTAAAGCACACACTACTTTTTTTCAAGTAAAAAAAGATGCACTCACTGAAAAAACACATTTACACACATTGTTGGCCCTAATTGTTCTCCTAGCCATCATATCTTGTCACCACATAGATATTCATTTTTACCAACCTGAGGAGCTGTGAGTGAATACAAAATATCATAGTGAAACATAAGACACCCACTAAAAGAGGCTTTTTTTTTTTTTTTATCTTTGTTGATGATCTTTACTAGTTACCAGATAATGCTCCTTCATTCTGAATCTATATATATATATATATACATACAAAGGTGGGGCCATTTGTAATGGGTGTGTAGTCTATGGTATCTACAATGGTGGGGCCTCCTAAAAAGATTTAAAAATGAATGCTTATGTCCTTTGTGAAAGTGCCTAATCATGGGTGATATGATGCATCAATGTCATGGTGTGTTGCTTTTGAACAAAATTGTATTAAAAATGAATGCTTCTATCCTTTTCTACTATAATTTCTTCTTATAATGAGAGGAGTTTTAACTACAATGGAGATTCCCAAGCAACACGTGTGTATATATGAATAGTGGGTTGTTTACTTTTTTTATACTACCATATTGAAGACATATTTTATATATATATATATATGTATATTGTTGGAAAATTTAGGAGATTATAATGAATACAAATAAATAATCAATATGAAAGAAAACTTATCTATAATGTAGACATTTATTGCAACTAAATTTTGTAGTAAAGATAACAGTATGTTTTTCCCAAAGTATTTCTTTCATACTTTACAAAAATGAAAGTCATAGAAGATTTTAAAATAAGTCAAAGGAGTTATCTTGTGAGTCCTTAAAATATGAGAAATTATCACTTGTCTATTTTAATAAATAAAATTTTTGAATTATTTTAAAACGATAAATTCCCACTTCTCAACTACTCAATTTTAAAATTGGATATGCTTATAGAAATTCTCCTCTTATTTAGTCAGTCAGCAATATGATAAGATAATTACGGACAAGGTTTAGGTTTCAAGTTGGGGCCTCTACCCAATGAACTTGTGTGTAATCTAACTTATAACTAATTAACTACAATTAACTAAAACCTAATCCATTCTTTATTTATGTCAAAATTGGTTACTTAATTAATTAACCCAATAAATTGAACTAATAATAAATTAATGCTAATCCACTATATTTTAAAAAATTATTTCAACAATCTCCCACTTAGATAGCATTAATCGATTATTAGGACAATTAATTCAATAAATATCAATTAAAATTAAGCAACCAAGATATATATAGAAAACCATGTAAAGTTTAGAAACAATATCATTTGATTCAATAAGAAAACAAATGATATTAATATGATCATAACACAAGATCATTGAATTCAATAGGGAAACAAATAATATTGATATGATCATACACATAGTTTCAAAATCTAAATTGAATGGATATTTAAATTCAGAAAAGAAAACAATGTTATAAATGCCGACAAAGTTTCAATTTTAAATTATATCCAAAATTTTGGTACAACTAAGAACATTGAATCTGATAGTAAAACAACTGTTATAGATGTCAAAATATATCAAAGTGTTCTTTAAGGACACAATTCAAACTCTCACTAAACCAAAACATCAAAATTTTACAAAATACCAAAGAATAATAAGTTTTTAAAACTCTAATTGATAATTTTTGATAAACAGATCACCCAAATGTTTAATATGAGTATGAGATTCATTAATCTTCTCTCTTCAATGAATATGAACTAAGAATCAAAATATTTGATGCAACAAAATTTTTGTAATTTCGAGAGAAGCTCATAACAGTTATTTTCACCATAAAAGTAGTCAAGGCTTAAAATATGCGCACAACAAAAGTTCATTCCTTCAACCACATTCCCTAACAAATGGCTGTTACAAAACAAGCGACATATTTTTCACTCATATATATGAGGCAGTTGTAAGTGTCGAATTGACACTTCTTAAACAGCTCCTCCAAACATCATAAAAATGCATGCAAAGGTTTAGTAGCACTATAAGTGTTTACATAACACTTTCGAATGAAACAACTCCTCCAAAACATCATGTAGATGTATACACAAGTTAAGACAGCTACAAGTATCTATTTAATACTTTACCACAGTATAGGTCCCATAAAAAACATAATTCTCACCAAGCTACTAACAGTGGAAGCAAATGGATATTAGTCCTGCTTAAATGGGTGCACTATTAAAGGAACAAGAATGCTTTATAATTTTTATAAGTACTTAGTCAATAAGAGCTCCTTAAGATAAAATGGAAAACCATAAAACTTGTTATAATAGGACTAAGTTCTAGAACCATAAAAAAGGTCTAATTAAGATGTTCCAAATTAAGTTAACACGAAGAGGTTAACATCACACAAGAGTTTAATATGTGTTCCTCGGATGGCAGACACTTCTTTAATTTAAGTGTTCTTAAATGGGGAAGGTCATAACCCTTCTCAGATCTTATTAAATTATTAAACATTCTCCCAAATGGTTCACACACATTCCACTATTATTTCTATTTATGCCTTCACACACACCCTAATTGGGTGATGTTGTAATTCAAGAAATGTTATCTCATTTATAGTGAAATGGATATTAAACATAGTAATTGTATCCACACTTGGGCCAAGGCATCATTACAATTACCATGACACATTTTAGGGCCTTTTAAGTCATTATAATTTATCCCACTAAAAGTTTTTCCTACTGATAGTTGCTAGAGAATACAGGAGCTGAAGTAACGAAATTAGGAAACATTAATTATAAAACAAAGTTTCCTCCAAAATATAACTTAACTTATGTAACTATATTTACAAGATTATTTATCATAATCCAGCATAAGGGATCAAACTATAACAAATTAAGAAAACTTATACACACTAGGGAAGCATATTATCGAGAGAAACAATATAAAATGCACTCATAGTCTCCATATCGATAGGATACAAGAAACTATGAATACATCAATCAACGAATTGTTGCTAATAGGTTGCAAGCAAACCCTATTCACAAAATTATATTGACAATGTCACATCGATAGGATATGTCCATTGCTAACACAATCATACTCTCTTCTACTGGTTGTCTCAACAGTAACCTCTCTTTCAATGATTTAGTACATACTTTCAAGAGTAAATAGACATTAACCACAATAATAGTGGTTCACAAAGCCAACACCCTCTTGATCAGGCCTTAATAGGTGAACACATAACCACCAAGTGTAGATGGCCAAATATAGCTCAAAACAGAGTCTATTTACTCATTTTATCATTTTGCATTGAATTAGGAATAAAATATTCACTAATTACACAAATAAATTTGTTTTAATTCCTTTAAGTATTTTTAGGGAGAGTGAACAATATATATTGTCCCTTATTATATATAATTAACTCACAAATTTTTCTAAGTCAAAACTATATCATTACATTACATTTTGAAGCCCTAAATCTCTAAAAAATTTCAAAACTCATATTTTTGGATTTCAAAAAATTCTAGAAAAATCTCTATTAAATAGAAAATGGAAAATTAATACAGGACCCCAAATTTTAGGCCCAAATAGGCCTTGGAAGTGGGCCTACGCTTGCAAAGGCATGAGTGGGTGTTGTCTCCACTTACTGTTCATCTCCTTCCTCCAAACGACCCGTTTTGCAACCCAATTTCTGGTCTGATGAAATACACTATTTTAAAAATGTAAAATAGGTACCAAAATGTTCACCATGTCATGATCTACAAGTCCTATATGATAATTTTGGTCAAAAACAAAAAATTTGGGGGTTTTTCATGGTTGTGGAGCTTCAATGATAGTTTTAGATATCCCAGGTGTTAGGGGTTGCAATAGATATCAAAATGACCGTTGTGCAATTATCTACAAATCCCTAAAGCAGATTAAAGGGTTTTAAGCTTTAATGGCAGATCCACCATTCAGGTGCATTAGGCTTCAAAACATGTATCATTTTGTTCAAAATTTCTTAAGGAATAAAGCCCCTAAATTCATTTTGCCCAACTCCATCTATACATGGAGTAATTTAATTTGAAAATTTTTTTGAAGCTAAGTGTTAATAGAGGTGTATTTCTGCTATAGGTACTAAGTTAAAAATTTCTTAATCTAGAATAACCCCAAACTATTTTCAAAAAGAAAAAAATCCATATAAATATACATGTGACAAATTTCATGCAGAAAACTTAAATTGATACTGGGTTCATCAACTGATGTAAACTCAGCAGATCAGCAGCTGTTAGATTTAGAACTTAGGCTCTGATACCAATTGTTGAAAATATTAAGATATTATAATGAACACAAGTAAATAATTAATGTGAAAAAAAAAAACTTATCTAGAATGTAGATCTTTATTGCAACCATAAATTTTGTAGTAAAGACAACAACTTATTTTTCCTAAAGTCTTTATTTCATACGTTAAAAGAATGAGAGTCACAGAAGATTTTAAAATAAACCAAAGGAGTTATCTTATGAGTCCTCAGAATATGACAAGTTATTACATGTTTAGAGTACTTGTCTATTATAATAAATAAAATTATTGAATTATTTTAAAATGGTAACTTCTCACTTCTCAACTACTCAGATTTTAAAATTGGATATGCTTATAGAAATTCTCTTCTTATCTTGTCAATCAGCAATATGATAAGATAATTACTGGCAATATTTAGATTGCAAGTTGGGACCTCTACCCAATGAGCTTGTAAATAATCTAACCTATCACTGATTATTCACAATTAATTCAAACCCAATCTATTTTTAGTCTATGTCAAAATTGATTACTTAATTAATTAACCCAATAAATTAAACTAATAACATATTAATGCTAATCCATAATAATTTAAAAAATTATTTCAATATATATATATATATATATATAAATGTTGCCTACATGTATGTAACATTAAAACAAAAACATATTTAATTAATTTTTTTAATAAACTGAATTTATTGAATGTTTTTAAAATAGTAGCTTTTTTTTTTATCCTATTGAAAATTCATTGAATGCTAGTCTCACAACATATAATTAGATACTAGTACCTTGAGGTCATTTTCACAACCCATCCCACTAGCTAGCTTACTTATGTTTGTTTTCTCCTCACATTTTCTTTGGCATGAGCTTTGTTTTCAAACTTTGTTTCCCACTTTCAATTTTTACCTTTTTTATTTCAAATTATTTGTTCACATCAATTTTGCTAATACAAAGCGGGTGCTTCAAAATCTACTAATTAATAGAAAATTTATGTTTCATGCTATCTTCTATATAACTAGTCCTTTTCTAGACAAAACTATTAATCACAACAATGTGGGTTGCCAAAGGATTAATAGTGTCTTGTACTCACTATGCCTACGTATGATATGCATTAATCACTTTTTTTTATGGACTTTTTATGCTCATTAATATAGATTTATAGGAATGAGAGAGCTCGACTACAAGTACTATTAGTCACCTTATTTAAATAAGTAATTTTTTCGTATAACATTTTTGCTTTCCATGTGTGTTTAGAGGATGGAGCTTAACAACAGAGAAGGAGTTACCCAAGAGACAATGATGTCAGTAAGCACTGTTACAAAATCAAGGTTCACACCTCAAGTGATGGAGACCCAAGAATCATCAAGTAGCCATAATATAGGAGCATGAATATGACACCTTTGGGATGTGTATTTAGAACATTTCATGTGTATTTGACACATCTTGGATGTATATTTGGACCTTTTTTAATGTGTATTTGGAACTTTTTGGATGCATATTTGACACCTTTTGGATGTGTATTTGGACCTTTTATGAGGGAAACAACTTTCAGACTTAAGTTTAACTTCTTTTATTCTACTTTAGTTTTGCTGAGCGTGGACATTGCTGATTGCCGCAGTAATGTCCGTCATCATTGAATTACATTGTTCAATTAATGGCCATTGATCATTCTCCAAAACCATTCAAACATGGAACTTGCTTGGAGGCTGCAGGCGAGAGTTGTTTCCATACCCAATGCTTATTTTCTAATCTGTTCTTGTAATTTACTTGGAGATTGACAGTATCACAAATAGAATTCCTTTCTTTACACAGGTCAAAGTTGTGTTTAATGCAAGCTTCCTCCTTGAGCTTCCTCAGAATATACACGTCCTTTTTCTAATTTTCTGATTTTGGAAGTCAAACAGGGACAACATGTAATAAGAGAAACGTGTAAGAGTAATAGACACACGAACAAAGTACAAATAATTACATCTGCTACTTCCATTATCATGATAATTCGTGTATTTGTAAGTGTGTATACATGGCATTTGTTTTCTATTTTAATAATATGAATAATTTTTTTTAAAGACACACACACATACAGAACAAAACACAACTTATGGTATTCATTATATAGTAATTATCATGATGAGGAGATCTATTTTAATTCAACGTTTATTTGCTTTCCGAAATTTGTCTGATATGAAATTATGAGTTGTCTAATATGATATTTGCTGTTTATGAGTTTACTTCATTAAACAGTTATGTACATATAGTTTCAACATATATGTTTTTCTTTTTTTTTCTTGAACATATATGCTTTTCGTTTTTTCTTGTTCTGTTTTCTTGCTTTCATCTCTTGCGAAGCTTTCTACATATGTCAGAAATTATGGATGATTTACATTCAAAGTATGTTTTTAATTTACAACTTTGTGAATCACATTTCAATTTTGAGCCTTCTGTTACTTTTTGCGGTTAAGATCAAGCAACAATATAAGTGAGTAGATTTTTAACTTCCAATTTTATTATCTTTTCAAATTTATTGGGATCTCATTACTTACGAATTTTATAAATAAATTAATTATAAATGTTAATTTAGTAAAATATCATATTATATGGTATAGTAAATATCATATTATGTGGTATAGCCTCATTACATAGTGTTCCCTTTACCAATGTAGCCACATTACAAAGTATGACAACTAACAAAGCTAACAAATTGTTTAAACACAATAGGTTTCTTCTCACAGGCATGAAGCTCTCTGCTTGCTGTTAAGACTCAAATGAGAATTTCAGTTCTTCCAGTTTAGTGATGAATTCTGATACTATGGTTAGTGACACAGAAGCAGTTTCAACAAGCAGGATTTATGAGTACTTGATTGAGACAATACCTAGTTATTGCTTTGAAGACCTTCTTGATGCTTCGTTTCCACCTAATGGTTTCTGTAAGATACTAAGATCTGCTATACACCCTGCATCTGCATCAAGTGAATATATATATATATATATATATATATATATAGATATATCAAATTGGTTATTTCATTCTTTCTAAACACAAGAAAGTGAAATGTGTATGGGATTTATTTTTCATCCACTTCTAATGTGATTGACCCACAATATAATATGCTTAGAATTTTAATAATCATTTCATATTCTTAATTTACTGTGTATCCATATATAGTCCATTGTGGACTCTAATAATAAAAAGCATTGTGTTTGTGACGACCAGAACAAGTAAGTAAGCCTTCTCTTCAATAGATAGAGCTCATTTGGAAGCGAAAATTTCATTGCATTATAATCTGATTGACCTTTAAGCCACTGAGACAAACAAGTTATGAACCTTTTAGTGTTTTCTGACATAGCATCTTAACTTATAGTTACTACTTGTGCATTATTTCCTTAATCCAACTGACAATAGAAATCTTAATACTAATCATGACATTGAACGCTTATGAATCACACTATATTAATATAAGAGGTATTAAAAACACTGCATAAACTAGCTAGTTTCCAAATGAATATTATTCCATCAGAACTACAACACTGATCTGAGCCCACCACTATTGTAATTAACAAGAACCTATATGTGTCCCTATGATTTTCTTTGAAAAGTAAAAAAAAATGGTGGTATTGAGACAAAGACAAAACAGACAATGATAATGAGTTCTGGTAATTTTTTGAACTATATTGCATTCACGTGTCATACGTGAATATGTACAATTCTTTTTATGAAATGTCCTTGTGTTTCATGGCTACCACAATCTTTCTAATAAACTTAACCATCAAAGACTAGCATCCTACTTTCTGAACCAAGCTAACATCATTATATAAGCACAATCTTCTTTCTGAAGCTAGCACAGCGCATGCATGCCTTCTTGGACCAACATTTTTTTTTCATTTTTGACAAGTCATGTTTCATAAAATGGAAATTAAAAAGAAAAGAAGAAAAAAAAATATGCTTTAAATTGCAAGGTGTTATAGAATAACACTATTCAGGCATCTACTTCCCAATAAAAAATCATAGCAATAGAGCAGGTAATGAGACAAAAACAATGAAATCAGGAAGGAGATTAAACACTCACAGTGCTTCTTCTCTGCTCAGCTGCTACAGTCAATGCAAAAGCGATTAAGTCAAGCACGAAGGCAGAAATCAGTAAGAGTTTGGAAGCCATGGACGATGGATGAGAGTGCGTGAAGCCCCAGAAAGCACCCTGATCTGTTCCTGAAGGCTCTCTCTCTCGCAATGTAAGAAAGAGACGAACGACGGTGATGTGCGTCTATCCTTCATCGGCCACCTTCTTGTAACAGAGACGAACGGCGGTGATGTGGCAGCGTCGACGAACGCCGGAGAGATGGCAGTGCAGACGACGGGCGACGAGGGGACGGAATGGCTACAGCAAGAAACCTTGGCTTCTATAAACACTAGAGCAGAGCTGCGTTTCAGAATGGATTTTCCGTAGGCTAGCACTTTCTTTGGCCAAAAAAAGAGTGGGCGGGAATTGGACATGTGTTGGAATGAGATGGAAACTTAATTCTGACATATGACATGACAAAGAATACGTTATAATTTTGTTTACGTTATTAGTTATACGTCATTATTTAACGGGTCATTTAAATTTTTTTTAGATAATGTTTAAACGAGTGGAGGATTAAAATGAATTTTTGAAGAAATAAGAGACTAAAATAAAAATAAAGTGCTGCGAGACCAAAATGGGGTTTTGGTCGTTTATTAAAGTAAATGCCTGAAACCCATTCAGTCTCTCTTACTTCCTTCTTCACAATCAGTCTCTCTCTCTATCATTTTATAACGATATATTATACAATTGAATGACTACAGAAAATCTTTCATCCAAGTCCAAGCTAGCAAGTTTGATCGAACAAGATCGTAACGCAGCAGTGTCGAAGTCTAGAAGTTTAATTTCATTTAAAAAGACACCTTTCCAATCATGAAAATGTGGGCAATTATAGCCCCCACCTGAAACGTTCTAATGAAATCATTTGAGGTAAATACAAGTAACAAGGTTCTGTAAGTATAAAACTAAAATTACATAAACACTACTCCACTACTCAAGTTTCAGCCTGATACTCAAGTTCCTGTATGCGAAAGCTAGTCATCCATAGCTTCTCCTTCAATCACTTCCACCGTCTCCTTCAAGGGTGTAATCTTTGTTAAGAGAACCTCTGTACCAGTGAAGGACAAAAAGTATTAGAGACAACATATTACTAAATCCAAATCAAACAGACTAAACAAACACAAAAGCGCACACACAGAAGCTGCAGACTTAAGAGTCAATCTTTGAATATCTGCTCAAACCCCCAAAATAGAAAGACAAGTATATCCAAGTAATGTCACAGATATATATATATCATCTAAGTTGTTTATGGCATGGATCAACTAGATGATAACAAATTACCCCATTCCCAGTAGTCTGACTAGAAAATATACATACACATGTCCAGATGTATATTGTCATTGAAGTCTCAAGTGTAATACGTAATAAACTAGCGAAGTGTGCCACTGACCGGTCTTTTTGGGGAAGGTAAAGTCTTTTGGATTGACATATGTACGAGGATTTGGCAAGAGATGGTTCCTGAGATACTCTTTATGTCCCTGTGCGGTTTCAAATAAATGCGTGCATATAAGTCATAATAAAATTCAACCACCTCGAACAGTAACTTGTAGGATGTGGGATCAAAACTCTAACCTTAGTTATCACACAAACGTCAACATTACTTCCACTTCCCAAGTCATTAAATATACCAGCACATATTGCCTCACACACAAGCTGTACCCCTTCATCTCTCTGCAGCAAATTAAAATGTTAATACTAGATTAGATGGAAAATGACCATATTAAATTTGTAACAACTGTATCAATGTACATCTTACATAACTTTCCTTTTCGGACATACTAATCTTATACCGTAACATATAATGTGATGCTAAATAATATATCATTGGTTAGATCTATCCAGCAAAAATGTGTAAAAGGTTTTAAGAGTGTCTTTCGACATAACAAATAGCTCTATTGAACAGGATAAGACTTCTGACTTCTGAATCATAACATTATTACCGTCAAGCCTTCCTTGAATTTAGACTCAAATAAAGACATTGCAGCAAGCGAACCTGATCCCATTGTTGCAAAGGGGAGAGAGTCAGTTGACCCATGCGGATAAATCTGGAAATCATATTGTTAAAAGTCACAATAAATCAAATAATATGCATTCAAAAGAAATTGTGTAAAATATTTAAGCAATGAACTCACAGTATGCAAATGAGGTCCAGTAACATCCACCCCACCAAGTACTAAAGCAGCTTGGACATAACCTTGGTAACTGGACGATAATTTAAAAAGTCAGACCAAGTGCTTGATTGAGACTGTAATTTCACTTGAGAGGAAAGTTCTGAAACTCAACTTGAAAAGGTGTTTCTTGAGAAGGGTCAGCGCCGTAACAACTCTTGATTCCCGACCAGTATGGTACCGATGTAGTTGCAGCTGTGAGCTAACCATGTCTACATACAGTAAAGAACACATTTTTCATTTGATGCATTTATACAATATTAAAAATGAGAAAATCTTGAACACCAGCCATTTGACAGAGGCCATGGAGCAGCGAAAATAGCAGGCAATCAAAAGTAAAAAAAAAAAACAAACAATAAGGAACCAAACAGATACCTGTTACTGCCTCTGTGTCAGCAGCAGTACCTGCTCCACAGCAATATATATTCGGTGCCATATAATGAATTTTCTCACAGTTTTTATCAGCAACTATGGGCCCTTCAGTGGCCCTTGTATCTGCTCCAAGAATAACACCATCCTGAGGATTTTTTAAAAAAGGGAGAAAGTTTTAATACATTATATAGTTGAAAAACCTCTATATTAGAATATGTCACACAAATAAGACATTAGGAAAAGAAAAATGTAACATATACAGTTCTCTAAAACTCCAGAATAATTGACAATGGCACAAAATCAGTAGTCATTAAGAGCACGGAAGCCAAGTGATCCAATTATCCAATTCCATATTTTTGGACCATTTGGTGATAAAGCAGTCCGTAGAACATTAGGTTTCAAATTTTTTATACATATACTTCAGCAATTTTACTCGTGTGGCATACCATGTAGGCACGTACCAACACAAAGAAGTAAAATAAAGAACTAAATTTCAATTTGCATTCAGAAAGTGCACATTGCACTTCAACCTTAACAGAATCAGTTTCTAAATTTGCAGATGCATATATGTAAACCGTTCTAGATTCCAAGCTAAAACATGAATTTTGCTTTCCCTTCAAATCATGACTAGGTGTCTGGGACCTGATGTGGTTTCTGATAAAGATGATGTTACGGAGGATCGTAATTTCAGTAACGTAATTTACACAAATATGTACCAGATGACTGAACCCAAACACATAAAATCCACGGAAAACTCTTTTTATTACATATTCTATGTGGTAATGAATAACGGAAAAAAGGGCCAGATAAAATAATGACTCAGAAGTACGAGAAAGCATTGATACCTGGAAAATTAAACCAACAATAGTAGTTCCGGTCTTCAGAAAAGATTGGGGTTTAAGACCCTTCTTTTCAAGCATATCATTTCTTCGGCAGAGATCAAAACTAAATCCACCCTTGGGAGGAAGATCTACCACCGACTTAGTCATGTTCAAAATTCGAATAGACCTGCAAGCGAAGTGATAGATAGTTGTCAGGCCTATCTTCCAAAAGATTACACAAATACATAAAACGGCCCAACAGCCTTAATTGCGATGCTGAAGCTTCAGCGAAAGCATTGCATTATAGCAAATACACGTTACCCAAAAGAAAAAATTTTACTGTGATATTAAAAATATATTATTTTTCCACCTTTACTTCCTATTTGATCTAGACAAGCATATAGAAAAGGAATTGCGAAAAAGAAAAACCAATAAGAAGACCAGAATCGACAATGCACCGTTGGTTTCGGTGCTCGAAGTGATCTGACCGCTTTTAGTTTAGAACTTGATGAAGTTGGAGTTGAGAGGGAAGGAGAGGTAATTGCAGTATGCGAAAGATGGTGTCGACCAGCCTTGAATACAAAAGCTGTCCGGTGTCGTGGAAAGAAAGAAAGCAGGGAACGAGAAAACCCCATTTCAGTCCCCCACTTAGCTTATCATTTCCACTTTCGTCCCCCAGTCTTTTAAAATTCTATTTTGGTCATCATATCCTTCAAATTTGCGAAATGGCGGAAAAAAATTTGGTCCTCCTTGCCATGTCACATATTAGCTGGCCGTAAAAACCCAAATCTAACCTAAGCATGTGGACCCAACCATTTCGCATCTCGCATCTGCTGTTATATCGGTCCTCTTCTCTCTGCTACCATCACGACGGAGTACGTTTATGCTGCCACCTCGCCGGCATTCCTCTTTATTTCCAGCTCACCATCTTTTGCGAGAAGAAACTTCATGAAGGAGAGATGCATAATGGACCAAAGAAGGGCGTCTAAAATCGCTAAAGGGAAAGGGGCCAATGATTCTTATGGTTTCTGAGGAAAGATGTTAATTTCTTCAAGCTTTCCTCTTTGATGTGTTGATTTTTTTCGAAGCCCTTTGTGATATGTTGATTTGGACTCCCCCTCTCGGATTTGTGATATCGCAATTTGTAATGGTGAGCAAATGGTCACCACTGTAGAAGGTACACAAGCAATAGCCTTGGAACTTTGTTAGAAGGAATAATGATTACACTTGTACCAAATGTTTTAGTTAGATTTTGTTCATATCTCTGCATATCTTGGGATGCCGTTTATTAAGGAATTATGTTTGATACCCAAACTGATTTTAAGATGATTAAGCTTTGAGAGATTTTGTAGAAGAAAAAGACTTGTTTGATTAATTTGCTTTGAAAATATCCATTTGTCAACAACCTGTCCCAAGGAGAAGGCACATGGATGGTTTTCTTTCGTTTTTTGAGTCTAAAATCTGAATGGAATAGTTGAACTTCTTTGATTACTTAGTTAATTGGACCACTTGGGATGGCTTATATAGCCTAAATTAACGTGTGTGCTTGATAGATGATTCTATTACATGTTCTAATAGTTCTTTCATATACCTTAATTGTCTGGTCTCTACATATATTACCAAATGGGTTTGGTGTATTGAATTTTTAATTTATCTCCACCTCATTTTGACACATGTAATACTGATGCTTTAATTAAAATGTGCTTTTTGATTGATAGTTCTATTACATGTTTCCGATTAACGTTATTTCATAAATATATTAACGATTTTCACTTTTGATGACATAATTTAGTTGAAGAGAAGGCTAAAAAGATGAAGAAGTTGCAAGATAACATTGCAGCAGCAAATTTTACTTCCCAAAGCAAGATGGGTATGATGCAGACTGTGGGGAATGGGTGGCAGCAGAGCATCATTTGTGGCCGAAGCATCTCCAGCGTCATCATTGTCCAATACTGTGCCATAACCACAGGAGATATGGTGCAAGTGCAGATTAAGAGCTATGATTCAAGTCTAAACATGAGCACATACTGTTGACTGATATAGTTAATGAAGAATTTTGTTTTGTGTAGTTGACTATGACTATATTTTATGCCTAGTTACCATATAGTTGGGATTTGTGAAAGAAACGGTCATATGAATGATGTTCTTTTCTTCTGGGAATGATAGACATGGAAAGACACCTAAACCTTATCTTCTTTCTGATACTTCTAGAATTTACTTTCTCGTCTTAATTTGTAAACAATCCAGCAACTTTTTCTTTTTGTTGTCATTTTCCCCGTTGGCATTGTGTGTTCAAATTATTTAGTATGATTTGAATGATATAATGTCTTTAATTGCTTTTAATTTAGGTTGATAACATCTCAACTATAGGTATATGTTAATGAACATGTTAATGACACTTGTGGCCTCATTGCCAAATTTCATGAAATGCCTACCATAAGATTGAACCAAGACAGAACTAGAAAGATAAGTGTTGAAACTGTCACACCTTAAAAAATTCTATCATTTGTGTTAATTATCTGTGTTCTAATCTCACCAAGTAAAAAAACCTTTGGGAATAAATAGAAAATTTTAAAGAAGAACTCGTCAAAATATTTGCAACTTTCAAGAATTTAATATGAAGAAAACGTTAGATATCCAAATAATGGAGAATTTAATAGAGAGAAATAATATAATAGAATTGGGTTTACTTAATAAGTATAGAATAGCAAGAGAATAATGTTGCTTAAAACTACTTGACAAATGACAACCAAATGCTGGCACAGCACTGAAATATTGCACTTCTTAATGACCTTTTTGCTTAAGTGGAAAAGCAAGGCAAACTTTAAAATGATGCTTGGTATAGATGAAAATGAGGGTTGAGAAAAAGTGGGCCAATATATGCTTAATAAGATAGTAACGAGGATGGTATAAAAAGTAAAGTGGTCGTCATTTGCATTCCATTCTTTGCAATTTTCTTTCATTCTAAACAGAGATAAAAATAAATAAGATGAAAATACATTATTATTCAAGTCCAAAATCTACTAAATCGTACAACCTTCCATATTCTGTTACTCTATATAAATGAAGGGAATCTCCAAAAAGGAACACGAGGCTTCCAAGTCTTCAGCAAAAAGCAACTGTTCACTATCACATACCCATAAAGAGCCATATTACACATCCAAGCAAAGTGAAATTACATATCCAAAAAGAGCCAAATTATAAATGGAAAACTGGATTTGAAATTGTAAGTTTCATTATTATAGTGCTTTAGACTACATGGAGGCTTATCAATTAGAAAAACTATTTTTTATTAATTAAAAATATTTTTTTAATAAACAGTAATTTCAAAAATAAATATATACCTAACCCCGTCCAAACTTGACCACATACCAAGACACACTGGGGCAAGCCAGGTCCTGAGTTATGTTTAAACTCAGCTCGACCCAACCCAATATTTAATCACCCCTGCTTATTATAATATCATTTTTGGCTAAAAACTTATTACATTAGCATTATATTTAAAAGAGTAATATTATAAAAATAATATGTGAGCAATTCTATTATATTAATAATCATCATTCTTTTCATTAAACTTCTAAATAAGGTGGTGTATATATTATCATTTTATTCATTGTTATTTCAATTTATTCTATTATTAGTTTTTTTATTCCATCCCTTGACACAAATTATAACATATGTGCATGCCTATCAACCTAGATTAATATAGTACTAGACTTAGACCTAACCTGGTCTTATGACTAAGTTAATTATTAAGACTCGTGACATGACTTAACCTGATTATATTGTTAATGATTAAGCAAAGTTAAGTTACACTAACTTAGGCCAAGTTCTTTTTTAGTTTTCATGTAAAATTTCAAAAATATAATTTTTACTAATAAAAACATTTTTCCTTGAAGATACAAAAAAAATTAAGATTTTAAATGAAAAAATGAAATAGAAAAGAATTAAAATTTGGAATGAAGAGTAATTAAGATTTGAAAAGAATTAATATTTTCAAATTTTATCATAAATAAGATTTATTTGAATAAAATAAAATAAATATTAAAAACAATTTTCTTAGAAAATATAACCAAGTTAGATCTAGCGAAAGTTGAGTCTCAAGTGACCTTGAAATTTGAAATCTAATTTGATATTTTTTTCTCTTTTTTTTCAATTTATAAAGAAAATTAAAATGAATGAAATCTACTTAAATAATAAGTTTAATTTGAAGACACAAGACCCAGTTAAATAATTGAATTTACTCATTTGATGAAAAAGAAATATTTGACGTATGAGTGAGGGTTTGAAATTTAGATAATTGATTTTTTTTGGATAAGTATTTGTTATCCTCTTAACTATAATAATAATAATAATAATAAATTTATATTCAATTTCTTATATATTTTTATAGTATTTTTAATTAAAATATGACAATAATATAATTTTAAATTATAACACAATACATATATAGTTGTTATTGATAATTATATTATTTTTAAACTAAATAAAATATTTTCGTATAATTATACATTAATATTAATTAATTGTATACTTATCATGTTTTAATTAAAAAATAAAGTAAAAGTGGTATAAAGAATGCATATACCTAACATTTAGAGTATAATAGACATGGGGTTAATAAAAATCAACTATCCAGTCTTAAAAAATTGAGCAGTGATATCTGTTTTAAGAACAATATATTAAATTGTATTATATTTTTTTTCAAAAAAAGTATTTTTAAAGTGATATTAGTACTTTTTCTATAGCAAAATCTAATTTTTGAATTCTTGACAGTCAATTTTTGTTAATCACGTAGCTATTACTTTTTATAATAATTGAAGAGACAAAATATTATATTATAAAGTTCATATGTTAATCTTGTAATCAGACTACAGTAAATTGGTAAAACATGCAATTCCTTTTCTTTTTTTTTTAATTATCATAGAGATTTGAAGAGAAGGTTAAATGAATCAGATTTTTATTAAACTCATTGAAGCCAAATTTTCCTTAAGCTTACATTTGAGGATTTATTTTTTTGGCCAAATCATACACTTGAGGATTGAAATAATGAGTTTTGCACTTTATTAGCACTAATTTTAGGCCAAAGTTGGATTTTTTTGGCCATACCTCATCACTTGATGTTCTTCCTAAAATGTTTTTAGTTTATTAATCTATATATGCTTTTAATTACAAAGTATCCTCTCATGGTAAATTATATATTTTATCTGTAAATTTATATTATTAAATCCTTATTCAATGGTCTATTATAATTAAATATGACCTTATATTTTTACTAGTGTCATGCACAATTTACGTGTAATGAAGCATATGCATTCCACTTTGTGTACGAGATTTAATTATCAGACTATAGAAAGCATCAATATTATTAAAGCCACTTAAATGCAAATAGGGTTAGAGTTACTACATTTGATCTAGGTCGCTCATCAATACACTTAAACAGGAGTAATATTAATATTGGGTATGTTTTTTCTCAGATATGCTCGTACAATATATGTGTTAAATCATGTATTATTATAAAATTATTTATTATTATTGGTTAACTTTATACTTACTAAATTTTAATTGGATAATACATAGCGGTGATATAAAGAATGTATATAAGTAGTGGTTAATAGAAATCAAGTGTCCAGTCCTTGAGAATTGAGTAGTGATATATGTTTTAAGAAAAATAAATTAAAATTGTATTATATGATTTAGAAAAAAAAAAAGTATTTTTAGAGTGATATTAGTAGGTTTTCTATAGCAAAAGCTAATTTTCGAATTCTTAAAAGTCAATTTTTGTTAATCACGTAGCTATGTAATGTTCAAGTTGACGAACGAACAATCATTATACTAGTTATAATAATTAAAGAGACAAAATATTATATTTAAAGCTCATATGTTAATATTGTAATTATACTATAGTGAATTGGTAAACCATGCAATTTTTTTTATTGATATTATTATTATCATAGAGATTTGAAGAGAGAATAAGATTTTGATGAAACTCATTGATGCCAAAATTTACTTAAGCTTATAATTGAGGATTTATTTTTTGGCCAAAACATATACTTGAGGATTGAAATAATGAGTTTTGCACTTAATTAGCATTAAGACTAATTTATTCCATAGAATATGTTTTCCCATATGATTTAATGAAAAGTATTATTGATCCACTCAGCAAACATTTCGGACGGCTCGGATTAATTGTCCACGCATGATCCACGTGTTGAAGTGGATGGAGCATATGCTTTCCGCTTTCGGTAGATTTAATTATCAGACTGTGGAGAGAATATAATATGATTTCGATCTAAAATATAGACATTATAAATTATAATATAATAATAAACAATATATATATATAACTTAATTGCTAATTATTTGAGCAGAGATGAAGCCAACGAATAATGAGACAAATAGAGTTCAGCCAAATAACTCAATAAAGGAGTCAACTAATCTAAAAATAGATGCTCCAAGTAAGCGTGGGAATAAAAAAGAATCAAAACTCTAGCTCTCGGTAAAATCACTGTTTAGCGAAAGTAGGTTTAGATTATAAGCTAATTTTTGACCAATTTAAAGACAGGTTTGAAGTAACCTTGCCCTCTTTTATACAATGGTCTTTTACAGTACTTTAATGTACAAATCTTCCTCTTTCATCCTTAAACCAGCACAATCTTATTTCGTTTCCTACGTAGGGTGTACTCAAGTTATAACTTAAACATGATTTTGATAAATAATAATCTTACCGATAATCAAACAATAGGATTAAATCATTTCTATGAATTCTAGAAATTAAATTTCACCTTAGTTTTCTTACAAGAGTTTAGTTCCTCATATCTTAGATTTATGCAGATATTCTTCTTCAATAATTATGCACAGACTATAAACAGAAGATAAACTTTGAACACAATAATAATGAAAATGGAAATATTGTTATTGATAATGGGGAAAATATACAAGGAAATGATTAGGCGCTGAAAGGTTGAATTATCTGAAGAGTTCAAGAGATTTCAAGTTCCGAAAGTTGTGTGTATTACAATGAGAAACTAAAGAACTTAAACAGACTTAAATCTACTATGCTAGATGCTTATTCTTCGATCTTCATTGTCTCATACCAAAGTTGAAGTGATAATGGTCTGATAATGGTCCGTAGGTTGTTTTGTGTGTTGCTTTTGTTCTCCACGGATATCCTTCAATGTCTGCCGTCTTCATAATTGTCCTTTTTTGTCTCGGAAATATTCTTCACGTGCTTCTTCTTAGTGTCGGCAGCTTCCTTTTCTTAATTGCTTATTAGTCGGCATGTGGTCCTTTTGTTGGCAATTTGCTGCTTCTTTTCTTTCATTTTTTTTTTTTAGTTGCTACTGAGGTCAATAAAGCTTGAGAGCTGGGTATATTCTTCATTGTTCTATTCTTGGCAATATTTGCAATTATGCTCAGGGAACTCAAATAATTTTTCACAGATTCTTCTCTTAGTCGATTCAGAGTGGTCCATATTGTTTATTCTTACTCAATCATACCAATTTTTAAATTGTCTATACAGCTTGCTATTTCTTCCAGTAGAGTAGATACAAGTGGTCAGACTAGTAAAATAGGTCCATTAGGTCTTATCTTTAGTTAGAGTTCAGGTTAATTCATTCATAATGATGTGCATTTCTTGGGCTCTTAAACGTGATAAAGTGAAAAATATTTGGTCATCAGGAATGGCTTCCTTTTTTACTTTGTCGAACTTGAATGGTTGTTTGGTGGTTCCGAATCTAATAAGATTTTAGGAGGATAAAATTTGTCGGGTGCAAATTCAACTATAGTAGAATAGTACCTTATATATACCTGATACTAGGTAATTATACCAAAATAGTGCTTAGAGGTTTCAATTAATGATTTGAATAGAAGAGATATTTCTTTCATATTTAGGGAATGATAAATAGATTGGATTAAACCATAGCTAAATAAAGTTCAGACTAATTCAGGATTTGTTCCAGGGTAAATAATGGCTTTGTTGATGGCATAATGGGAAATAAACTTGATGGTGGAGCAAGATGTTGAAAGATTATGAGTTAAAATTAGATATTAGTATGATGAAACAAGAGGTAGAAAATATGAGAACAGAAATAGAAGAATTAACTAGCCTAGTAAAAAGAGCATTAGGAATAAAAGATAAAGCAAAAAAAAAAGTAGTCAAAATAGAACACGGTAATGAAATCAATACTATGACAGTCATAAGAGAAGTCTTATTTGGAAAAAAAAAACTTGAAAAATAAATTAGAAAAGAAGAATTAAATGAAAATGTGCAAGAAATTTTATTAATAGTAGGACAATTACAAAAAGGACAAGAAGTCTTAAATAAAAATATGTGGACAATATATGAAGAAATAAAAGCTAGAAACAATCCAATAGTAACCGAAACAAGACTTACAGAAAAAAAATAAAGAAATATATTGTACGGAAGATGTGGACGATAATATTACTTTAACAAAAGATGATTATAGAGTAACAGAATTTGCATGTCAATTAGGATCCGAAATTCTAGGATTTATAGAAAGATTTCTCCCAAAACGAAAAACCCAAAGGAAAGAAATCAATATGTTAACAATAGAAGAAATTGAAGATATGGAACAAGAAGAAATAGAAAATAGAATGGGAAGTAAAGCTTGAATAGAAACCATTAGAAAAGAATGGGAAAATACATTAAAATTATAGGAAGACTATCAGGATTCTAATACATCATTTGAAATAAATATGAATCAAACACAACAAACTCCACAACAATAAAAAAGAAGTTTAGTACAAAGTAATATAACCCAACAACAACAACAGCAACAACCATCATTTAGGCCTCCAGATCTAGCCAAACCTGATTATATGCAAACTGACCCAGAAACTAGTATTAGAGAAGGAAGAGAAGAAGAAGCAAGTAAAGACATATTAAGACACAAAGAATCTATTAGGACCAATACCTCATAATTAAGTTTTATATTCGATACAACATACGGACCATCAGGAAGCTGCCAACACCAAGAAAAAGCACGTGAAGAACATTTCCGAGACAAACAAGGACAATTATGAAGACGACAGACATTGAAAGACATCTACAGAGAACAAAAGCAACACGCAAAGCAACCTACGAACCATTATCAGACCATTATCACTTCAACTTTAGTACGAGACAATGAAGACCGAATAATAAGCATCTAGCATAGTAGATTTAAGTCTATTTAAGTTCTTTAGTTTCTCATTGTAATACACACAGCCTTCGGAACTTGAAATCTCTTAAACACTTCAGAGAATTCAACCTTCCAGCGCACAATCATTTCCTTGTATATTTTCCCCATTATCAATAACAATATTTCCATTTCTACTATTATTGTGTTCAAAGTTTATCTTCTGTTTATGGTCTATGTATAATTATTGAAGAAGAATATTTGTAAAAATCTAAGGTATGAGGAACTAAACTCTTGTAGGGAAACTAAGGTGAAATTTAATTTCTATAATTCATAGAAATGATTTGATCCTGTTGTTTGATTATCGATAAGATTACTATTTATCAAAATCATGTTTAAGTTATAACCTAAGTACATCCTACGTAGGAAACGAAATAAGGTTGTGCTGGTTTAAGGATGAAGGAAGAAGGTCTGTACATTAAAGTACTATAAAAGACCATTGCATGAAAGAAGACAAGGTTCCTTCAAACCCGTCTTTAAATTGGTCAAAAATTAGGTTATAATCTAAGCTTGCTTTCGCTAAACAGTGATTTTACCGAGTTGCCATATATATATATATATATATATATGACTTTGGAAAGCATCAATATGATACTATGAGTTACAACATTTGATCCAGGCCACTCATCAATAGGCTCAAACATGAGTAATATTAATATGGGTATATTTGTTTTAAGATCCTCAAACAACTTATATGTGTGCGAATTAGATTTCTATGTACTATATGTTTCAAAACGAGTCAAAATATTTTTGTTTATTTTTAGTATTTGTAGATGTTATTTTGATTTTATTCTCTTCGTTTGTCAATTTTTGTGAAATTTCTAAGCTTTTGTCTTCCTTCATTTTATTTTTTTCATCGTTTGTTAGATTATATATATATATATATATATATATAATGAAGCTTGTCGTGCCTTGCCATAGTCTTTTGTTTTACAAGGTGTGTTGTATGGGTTTGATATTTAATGCTATGTTCAAATGCATGATTAAGAAGAGAGTGATAATGAATAAAATAATTAAAATGAGTTAAACTTATATTTAAATATTTTTTCAAAAGTATAATTAGATATCACAAGAAGGATACTAATATTCTTCTTCATTATCTAAAATTATAATTTTGGAGTCCTTTCAAATTAAGGATTCAAGGATTAAATAAAGTAGTATAAAAAATTAAATTACTAATGTACTCTTATCTTATTACTAATATATCTAATTTTATGTATTATAACTTTATCTAATTCAATTATAATGGTCATTGCCTTTCGCTTTTGTTTTTTTTCACTTAAAATTTTAAAATAAAATAATCTAAAATATAAATTAGTTCCATATATATTTTTTAATTTCTTTGTCAACATTTGTTTTTGACTTTTTAAGCTTGTAGTTTAATTTTTTTTTGAAATAACTGATATTTTGTAATTAAATGTATTAGACATAAAATATAGATATGATAATTAGTAAATAAAATAAAAAAATATAAATAAGAGAATTACGTAACATTATGTAGTGAACAATAACAAAATTATTAATTATATATTTATGTTATAAAAATAATATTAAAAAAAATAATTAATAAATCATTCTATTTCATTCATTTGATTGTAACTTCAAAGTAAAATTGATAATTGTTATTATATTTTTTTATTAAAACTTTTAAATAATATATTTATTCAAATCATTTTACCTCGTTCCATTTTATGTCATTTCATTACGACAGCTTCATTTCATCCTTCTTAAAACTCCCATATATAACCTAAGTTTAATCAACTATGGGGGTAGTATAACAAATATTCTCTTAAATTTTTGGTGAACATAAAAGTGCCACATTATCCTTTCGGTATAATTTACAGCTTACTTTTCAATAAAAGGCCGCATGTGGCTGGACCCATAGATCAATTTTAAACCCTTTGAATTTTATTACGCTAGAGAAGATACTCGAAAATTATCACGTGCTATGCATTTGCTTTCTACAATGGATGCTTAGTTAATCTATCTTAGGACAAGTCTCTTTGGAATAATCTTTATATGGTACACATAACTTCATGACCTGGAAATTGTGTCTTGATTTTCTATATATATATATATATATTCTTGGCTGTTTAGAATTTCAGAGATCATTTAACAAATGATGCATATTGTTACAGCATCTAAGCTAATATTTTGCTGAAGAGGGGGCACATACCAAACCAGGTATGCTTTGTATCACTTCCATTGTCTTGCCCCTCTTTAGCTGGTAGGTTCATGATAAATTTGTTAGGTTCAAATTAAGTGTGAGTTAAAAAGCCCCACATTCAATAAAGTTAGACTAGAAGAACTACATATAAGTATAAAGTACTCCCTTAAATTGAACGTCTAAAATCTTCTTCTTAAGATGATGCAATCTATAAATACAATCTCACTTCAAGTTGAATGCAAAAGTAAACATCTTGACAAAAACACTGTATCCGTTTGGTACCAATAATTATAATTTAAATATAGAATTATAATTATAATTCTATTGGAATTTGAATTGGTTTAAAAGTTTGAAATTTATATTTAACTCATATAAAGAATTAAAACATAAAATTACAATTCTATATTGAATTGCAATTCTACTATGTAGATAAGTGATAAATATTATAAAAAAAATATTAGCATGTATATATATACACAGAAATACATATATAGATAATAAAAATAATACAAAAATTAATGTTCTTGAACAAAGTATTTTTTTTTTATTTAGCTTATACAAGATAAAATATTTTTTATAATAATTTTAATACCGCATTATTCAATATGTAATAATTATATTTTAAAAAAAATATTTGATTCAAATTTAACATGTGTGGTGTATAAGTACTGTCTTCTCGTAATCATTAATATATATGCATATATAATACTATGTTATAAGCACACTTGCCTACATGTATAAAGTAGAGCTTCATGTTATGATATGATATTATGTGTGTATGTATAAACATATATATATATATAAATATGATATAATACCATAAATGTACGATGTCATGTTGTGTGCTTATACTTACATGCATTTAAGCATGTATTATATGATGTCATTATATGTGTGAAATATTACGTCTATGCACTCACATGCAAGTGTATGTATATGTATAAAAATACATATTTATACATACAATGTTATTTTGTTATATAAAGGTATATACGTATGTTATTTTATAATTTTTATTTATAAGCATATATAAAATGTTTATATGTGTTTGTATAACTATTTATACAATATTATATTATATATTTATATCTTACATCTTTTAAAATTTTACATGTTAACGAATATTTGTGTGCGTAATATTTTATTATGTACTTTTGTATATATATGCATAAATGTATCAAAGTAAGATTTAGATGTAATATCTTATGTACTGTTGTAATTAAAAAATAAAGTTTTTAATGCAAATGCCTGAAAAAGCCGTACATGACTGTGCAGATTATCAATGGAGTTGATCCACTGTTCAGAGTTACCATTAAATGGCTAAATCATGCTTCAAGTTCAAGTGGGTTTGCCGGGAATCACAGGAAACCTGGAAAAATGTTTAGTGATATGTAATGTCTTTCATAAGGTGTGACATTAGCATGCCAACAAATAATTTTTTATAGTCACTAGAATGACAAGTTCCAAGAATTATGTGTCTTAAGGTAGCCATTAAATTTGCAGCATTTTTTTGTAACGGAGCCAAGAATTCAGATCTTTTACTATCACAATAGCTACCGTGTGTTAAAAATAATTAGACATCTTGAGAATTTTTATTGAATATTTTTTTTCCTGTCCGTATTTTAACTGAAGTTTTGTGAATGAATATGTATAAGATTTTTTTTTTTTAACTCTCTCCTATTTGGAATTTGCACCAAAAAAAAGTCAAAAATATTAATCTTAAAGTTTCATTCAATTGAACAAGTCTAGCTTGATGAATGATCAACCCATTGCTCAAAGGTTTTCCTTACTATGTTTTATCTATATTACAAACTTTTATATTTTTATATTTTTGTAAGAAAATCAATTTATATTTAATTATAGTGGATTATTAGATAAAAAATTAATAACCTAAATTTATACTAAATTAATATAATTACTTGTAGTTATATTTTTTATTCATAAATTTGAACTATCAAATTTTCATCAAATAATTTAATGTAATTAAACATAACGTTATATTTCCATCAAAACATGAAAAAATCAAAATTGGTCCTCAACTCAAAAGGGTTTAAGTAGTAAATTTGTGGAAACCATTTTAAGGCAAAAATTGTTATAGCTAAAACTATTCTGGAGATGAATGTATAAAAGGCTGATACATGTAAGTGAAATAATTTTTTTGTTCGAACTATTTTTGTTGAAATAAAATATAGTTTAGTTATGAATGAATTTGTGAATGGTAAAACAACTACATATAACTGTTTTGAATGAACTTGTAATCTTGCCAAATCTAATTTACAAAGGCGCTTTTTGTCTTTCTCTTGAGTTGATTCTTCTTTTGGCCAAGAAAGAAATGCCCTCAATGGTTTGAAAGTGGCTTTTGGTTTTAAATGTGATTTCCAGGTCATTATATTAATTTATATTTCATAACCTAGTTTTTTCTTTACGTACATTTTATGATTTTATAATAAAAATAAGCCGTTTAAGAAGCCATAAAATCATTTAATTAGGATCAAACATTGAGGTTAATATTTATGAAAATTGTTTCTCCTAAATACGTGTAATTGACATGAGAGAAGTGATCGCCCAAAAGAACTTAATATGAGTTTGATGCACTAATTTAACTTAAGAAATCTTTATCATATAAAAAACAAATTAACTAAATGTTGGTTAAATTATTCTTTTGGCTGTAATTTTATTTAGATTTTAATATTTTATATAATTTAAGAGTTTGCAGTTAGGTGTCTATACTTTTAAAAATAAACAATAAATGCAGTCTTTATCTTTAATCTTGGTCATTAAACCATTAAATTTCATTGATAATTATTTTGGCCTTTCAAATATGCATGGATTAAGCCACTTTCCCACGTCACTAAACATATATTGTATCATGTACTTTATATATGAGTTAATTTCAATTCTTTTATTTTTATTATGAATAATTAAATCATGCATATTTAGAATTCCATAATGTCATATAGTCTCATCATTAAAATTTAACAAAAATTTACCAACAAGAATTTTAAATTAAAAATTTAAAAATTATGATAATAAATTATAAATATTGAATTATATACATCAAATAAAAAATAAGTTTAACTGTACAGAATAAATTGAATAATAAAATAATTTAATTTAAATGTTCGCTTTGGAAACTATCCTCTGTAGCGGTTAAAGTGGGGTAATCCAGCTCACTCGAGTTGGTGGGTTAAACAAGTCAATTCATTTAACTTACCATAAGATGGTGGGTTAAAAATCTTAACCCACCTCATTTGGTAGATTAAACGAGCTGACCTGTTTAACCCACAAAAAAAAAAATTAAAAAATAAAAATAAAAATAAAATAAAAAATTATAAAAATTCAAGTGTGACTTTTTTTTTAAACATATGTCTTATTTAATCAATTAATTTTTATATCAATATAACTGAACATAAAAAATAACTAAATAAAAAGTAAGTTTAAATAAATTAAAAAAATAGAGTAATTAAATAATTTATTAATAATAATAATAATTATTATATGATTATAAACAAAATATTTAAATTAGGCAAATTACAAAATAATAGAGATAACACAATATATACATTATGATTAATTTTTTTAAATAAAAAAGTACAATGAACTGAAATGCTAGAATGTGTGAATGAAAAATTTAAAAACAAAAAAAAAGGGGCAACCTATTTAATCTGATTCATTTAATTCGTGAATTAAACCAACCAAGTTAATATAAGTATACTAAACGGATTCTCAGAGTTACCGGGTCGAGCTCGCTTTGACGCCACTACCGCCCTCCTCTTTTAACGACGTCGTTTGGAAATTCATCTCCTTGTGTCCTTATCTTGTCCGTGCCAGAATTGCCTTCCAAGGTGGACAATACATTAGGGCGAAACAAGGAAAGCCCACTATCCACACAAAATTTGAGCGCGTGGAACATACCCGTCTAGACTCAAGTTCCGGACCCACTCGAAGCCAGTACAATCTACCAAACGCCACATCCATTGCGAGTGGGACAATAAAATAGGTCAAATAAGAAACAAGAAGGAAAACCAAGGGTATTTTCGAAAACGAAAGCCCGGGCTGCCATATAAAATCCTTGCAACCCTAACTCAAGTATTCACTCTGCTTGTTTTCTCTATCGCTCAGTCTCTCTAGTGCGGCCGAGGGTACTGACCTAGTAATCTTCATTTCTCCGAAGGTACAACTTTTGATCTATGGCTTTTGTCTTCTGTTTTAAAGCCGATTAGAATGTAATTTTACGTTTATGTGTATGGTGGATGATGTTATTTCGTGGGTTGAGCTGGGATTTGTTTGATGGCTGGTGGTTTGTATATGTATTTCGATTTGTGTTGGAAGCTCGAGTGGATTTGGTTTTGTTAACCGATCCGCAAGAAGTCTCCGTTGTTTGGGGTTTTATGCTTTTAATCTTCTGTTTGCATGCACAGATCTGATATATTAATGTTGAATTATTAGCATATCGTTGCATAAGTTATGAGTTCTTGCTATCTTGATTGGGTAATTCCGGATCTGGGAAGTTGTGAAGAATTATTATGGCCGAACTTATGTTGTGTATTTGATAGAGTTGTAGTAGTCGTTTAGATACATGTGCTACACAGAATACGCTTTGCTAAGACAGTCCTGAACTATGGTCTTTCTTTTATTGATATTTAATCTTGTTATTGTGGTATTTTTGGTTCTAGTTGCATATAGGTGGGAGTTTTCACTTTGTTAACATTGCTGCATATTCTGTAATGTAGCAATTTATTCTTCTGTTTGTTTTGTGATAATATAGGTGAGCTACAATGACTGAAATATGGATTATCTTACTTTTTATTTGGGAATATTTGACTATTTTGTGTCAATGAATTTTCTACAACATTTATGTCATTTGAACATACTCATTGGAAATTTTGTAGCTGTTCCAATTGCGTCTTTATTTGTTCTCGCTGACTGACTTTGACATATATGTTTGTCCAATGTTGAGTGTACCTATTCTGTTCGTGGATAAGTTCTTAATTCGCAAATTGCAAAGTGGGAATCTTCGTAGTTAATAATTCTTAATGAATATACGTTTTACTTATGAAATATGTTTTCTGATTTGTTCTTTGCCTTTAGTATTTACAGTTAAAACACCATGGGTAAGGAGAAGGTTCACATCAACATTGTGGTTATTGGTCATGTCGACTCTGGGAAGTCAACTACCACTGGCCACTTGATCTACAAGCTTGGAGGTATTGACAAGCGTGTTATTGAGAGATTTGAGAAAGAAGCTGCTGAGATGAACAAGAGATCATTCAAGTATGCCTGGGTGCTTGACAAGCTTAAGGCTGAGCGTGAAAGAGGAATTACCATTGATATTGCATTGTGGAAGTTTGAGACCACCAAGTACTACTGCACTGTCATTGATGCTCCAGGACATCGTGATTTCATCAAGAATATGATTACAGGAACTTCCCAGGCTGACTGTGCAGTCCTTATCATTGATTCCACTACTGGTGGTTTTGAAGCTGGTATTTCGAAGGATGGACAGACTCGTGAGCATGCTCTGCTTGCTTTCACTCTTGGTGTCAAGCAAATGATCTGCTGCTGCAACAAGGTACGTCTTTGAGCTACGCTGATTTCAGTACATTTGATTTGATTTTTTCTTGTGTTGGTTTCCAAATTTTCTGATTTTTTTTTTTTTTTTTTTAACCTTTGTAACAGATGGATGCCACTACGCCCAAGTACTCCAAGGCCAGGTATGATGAAATTGTGAAGGAAGTCTCTTCCTACTTGAAGAAGGTGGGTTACAACCCAGACAAAATTCCCTTCGTTCCCATCTCAGGTTTTGAGGGTGACAACATGATTGAGAGGTCCACCAACCTTGACTGGTACAAGGGTCCAACGCTTCTTGAGGCTCTTGACCAGATCCAAGAGCCCAAGAGACCCTCAGACAAGCCTCTCAGGCTTCCCTTGCAGGATGTCTATAAGATTGGTGGTATTGGAACTGTGCCAGTGGGACGAGTGGAGACTGGTATTCTGAAGCCTGGTATGGTGGTGACTTTTGGTCCCACTGGCCTGACAACTGAGGTTAAGTCTGTGGAGATGCACCATGAGGCTCTCCAGGAGGCTCTTCCAGGTGATAATGTAGGATTTAATGTGAAGAACGTTGCAGTTAAGGATCTCAAGCGTGGTTTTGTTGCCTCTAACTCTAAGGATGATCCTGCAAAGGAGGCTGCCAGCTTCACATCCCAAGTTATCATCATGAACCATCCTGGTCAGATTGGAAATGGCTACGCCCCTGTGCTTGACTGCCACACCTCCCACATTGCCGTTAAATTTGCTGAACTTTTGACTAAGATTGACAGGCGATCTGGTAAGGAGCTTGAGAAGGAGCCCAAATTTTTGAAGAATGGTGATGCCGGTATGGTTAAGATGATTCCCACCAAGCCCATGGTGGTTGAGACTTTCTCCGAGTATCCTCCACTTGGTCGTTTTGCTGTGAGGGACATGCGTCAAACTGTGGCTGTGGGAGTTATCAAGAATGTGGAGAAGAAGGACGCTACCGGAGCCAAGGTCACCAAGGCTGCACAGAAGAAGGGTGGCAAGTGATTTCAGCGAGTACATGTTAATCCTCATTATGGTTCCAGAAATCACTGGTTCCTTGTTAGTATTTCATCCTTGATGAGTCTAGATGTTTGATTTGCCCGTTATAGTTTTGAGTATTTGCCGTTGTCATGCAGCCTTGGCTTTCAAATCTGGGTTCTGGATTGGCGGCGTCGAGTTTTCATTCCAGTCATCTGAGTTATGTTTTGCTTTAATGTCAGAGTCCTTGTGCGAACTCCATTTTCACAAGCAGCCATCGGGTTTTAGGTTTACTCTTTTGCTGCTTAGGGATGCTTTAATTTTATTTATAATTTATAAAAAATTTTGTCGAGTTTTCAAATTTAAGCTTTATCCTGTTATTGATCCATACGTTTTCTTTCGACTGCACAAAGTTGTGGAACTTACATTTAAAGTATGTGGTTAGCTCTTGTTTTGATATTATTATTCAGGTCACGATCATGACAAGCGGTAAGCAGTTTTGGAGAATTAAGTTAGTTACACGAGTGTAAATGCGCGTTCCTGATTTGATGTTATCCTAGAGACATAATGATGCACTTTTAAACATGCAAGAACCGATGTGCAACAGTCTTTTTATGTAAAATTATCTTCCCACCTCTCTGTTTCTGAGCCAATGTTGCTGGAGCTAAGCTAGTATTATTTGAGAATTCTGTATAAAAGTAAGAATTAAATAAATGAAGAATAGTTACAATTACAAGCCCTGGTAATGAGGGCTATATCACTCTTTATAGTGGCCACTTAAAGTAGAAGAGATATACAAGCCCCCACTAAAACAATCCCTTCCATGGAAGACTGATGGCAACTAGAATCATTGAGTCTCTGCCACCGGCCATAATTCATGTTCTAACGTGTATAAAATTCTTTGGATGTCATATAAAAGTAGTGGCGCGCGCTAACAAAAAGTCATGTCAAAGTTGAAGTTATTCTTTTGATTTAAAATGATTTTTTATAATAAAAAATTTAAATAGTTACTCTTTTATGTTGACGATTTCCACACCAAAAAGGACAAAATAATCAAGTAATTTTTTTAAAAAGCAAAAAATTTTAAAAAAATTATGAAACAAACTTTTCACACTCATCGGATATCAATAATCATATAAATCTTGTCTTTAAGCTTTATTTATACTAATATATTATTTATATAGATTAGTATAGATGTTCATGAGACATTTATATTTCATAGTACTCCTTATTATGGTTTACATTGACAATGGAAGTAAATAAGGAGAAATTCTTAAGCATACAAGATGCACTAAGTAATTTATATATTATTTAACTGAGGACAACACCAACGGCCCATCCATTTTAATTTGGTCATACTTGGTTGAGGTAGATTGAACGAAAATAAAGAACATTTACATATTTACTAAGACGGGCTAGATTTTGAGTTCATTTGAAATCGACTTGGTATTAGTTTCATTTTTAAAATATCATATTTTATAATTTTTTTACTTAAAATAAATTTTAATTATTAAAATTTTTTAAAATAGTAATTATTTTTAAATTTTAATTATTTTTTATTTTAAATTTTGAATTTTGAATTTTATTTATTTTTCATTTCAAATCTTAATATTTTTTGAAAAAAATATTTTTTAAAAAACTTAAATTAAAAAATAAAGAGATAATTTGACCTAGTCTAAAGTCTAAACACTATTCAAATCAAATCAGATCAGACAGACTTTTAGATTGTTTAAACACGACCTATAATGAGCGATGATTTACGACACGATGTGTTGTACAAAGTGAACAATTAAATCATACAGGGCCGACAGTTCTATAATAAAATGGAATCAAATTACATTGGTTCTGACATGCCCCTCCATTTACGTGATAGTGTAATAATAAGATAATTGAGTGGGGACCCAATTATGCCAATCCACACTATTTTATTAGATAGTGCGTAAATGACGTGAAACACTAATTATTTGCAAATTCAAGTTAATAGCATTTGGTTTAATTAATTAAATAAAACTTGGGAATATAAATTTACATGAGTTAAGGACAATTACAAGTTTCGTCAACTTAGATTCTGCCTTCTGCTAACTTGTCTAATAGCTTGAGATGACAACTAAATCTCTACCACATCAGCAAAATTTATCAATACATCCCCCGCCACTATCAAATATGGTAGCTATTGCCAGTTGTTGGTGTCAGCTCTATCACTATAATTATCATAACAAGTCCACTACCACCATAATTGCTATCTCTATCATGGTGCCTTGTTCTTAACGACCAACGCATAAAACCATGCAACTCAAGCTCAAATATATGGCTTGTTTAAAGGACAAAATTTCAGTATAAATTTCATACTTTGTTGAGAAATAAATCCATCCACAGCTGCTACATCTGCAAGGTCCATGCAGAGCAAAGTCCTAACCTTTATGTTACGCCAAAAAAGGGTCAAAATAAAGAGCTCTTTAGTTCAAAGTTCAGACAAATCCAAGGGACTTCAAAGTTGAAGAAGTTGGCTTGAACGTTGAAACTAGGGTCCAATGCTCTCAAGTTCAAAGCAAATGGAAAACAAGAAGCTCATTGCTTCAACTTTCAAAGATTTCATTGCGTAAGAAAGCAATTCCAGAGCGTAAGAAAGTCGCTCAAGCTTTCTAGAAGTCCCATGGTACTGTTTTAAACTAAACGTACAATACATTCTCATGTCATGACCCAGTCAAATTTCTTCTCTTTCTTCCGCTTTTTACTCTGTCAGTCTCCATCTCCCTCTCACAAGTCTTCCTTCCAATCAACAATTCAGGAACCAACTTTTTCTCCCTTGCTTATCTCTATCACAGCCTTCCCCACTGTATATAATCAACCATTAATGTTGCTGAATGATTCACAATTCACAACAGAAACACTTACCCTCAGAGCTCTAGCTCTCTTGTTCTTTTCATTCTCTCACACAAGACAGTACATTAGATAGTAATGAAGCACAACGCATACTTACATGAACCCGCGGACCCGTATCCACCTCCCCAACCCGCTTCTCAAATCGACCCGAATCAGTTTGAGTTTGAATTCCCTGCTGCGATCTCCGAAGCCGGTATGAATGCCGCCCTCCCGAATGACATCTTATTCTGCGGCAAAATCATAGGTCGCCAAACACATCCAAATCCACCAAACAGGGTTCGAAAAAACCCATTCCTATTGAGGTCGGAGTCCTTCGGGAAAATAAATTCCGGCCGACATAACGGATCGATTTCGCACTCCCAGTCTTCTTCGGCCGGTGTACACCGGCGCCGGAGTAGTAGCGGAAGCTGGAAGCATTATAACGGTTTGTTCGGAGTGCTGAAGTGCCCGTTACAAATGGATCTGAGTGACATCATGATGAGGCAGGGAAGACTGGAGCCCGTAACGCTGCCGAGGTTTCCGGAGGGCGGTGACCGTGAATCGGCGATCGCCGGTGGAAGGAAAAGTAGGTGGGGCTTAGTCCGTCGGCTGAGCCTCAGGCGTAGGGACCCGCCAATGAGCACCTTAGCTAAGGCCTCGTTTGGATGTCTTCCTATTCTGTTGGCTTAATTTCATTTAATTGTCGTATAAAATAACGCAGGGAAGATTGCGGCCAAACAAAAACTAATAATAATTATAACGCAAGGAAAAGTGCCCTTCGTTTCAGAAATTTTGGTGGGAGGAGATCAAATTATAGATATCTAATTCTTGTGGCACTTATAGATATATAATTTTATTAATATTTTTCTATTGTAATTTATTTTTAATATCTTATTTTCTTGTAATTATATATTTAGTGATTGATTTGATAATTTGTATAAATTAAATGTACTTCCAAATTTTTACAAAATAAAAAAAAAACCAATAATCAATGCCATAAGGTATTGATTCGGATTTGGATTGCTTATAGGCTATAAAATAAAAATTTAATAATTTATATTTTATTGATGACTCTATGTAATTATAAGTTATATGTGCTGATCTTGAATTTGAACTACTAAATTCTGGCTCCAATTTATTAATAGAGAATATGCAATAATCCCAATTTGGTGATTTTCTTGTATGGACTCCAATAGATGCTCTTTTAACATTTTATTGGGGCCCAAAAGATTGCGAAGTAGCTCTTCTGCTCACATCACAACCGTTAATTGATTATCCACCAGAATATATGTCTGTATCAAATGAAAACACAATTATGGTTCGGTTCTCATCAATTGAAGCTCCATGCTCACCTTTTATCCAAGCGGCAAGCAATGGCTCCATCCTATTCAAACCAGTCTACAACCCATCTCTGCACCTCTATTCAAAACCAGAAGTACTTCAATCACGATGGCAAGCACATCAAACGAAAGCCATAATACCAGGCCACAACAATCCTCAGTAGGCAAAATCAAACGCCATGTTCTCACGCAGGAAGGTAGAACCAAAGTCAACATTTACCCAGATAGAGACTTCTATTCATCCCCACGCTTGGTGACCCATGTTGATGATGGCTTCATTTCTGCACTCACCAATCTTTACAGAGAGAGGTTGAGGCCTGACACAGAGATCCTTGATCTCATGAGCTCTTGGGTTAGCCATCTCCCCAGCGATGCCAATTATAAAAGAGTGGTGGGGCATGGGCTAAATGCTCAAGAGCTTGCGAAGAATCCCAGACTGGACTACTTTGTTGTGAAGGATCTGAATGAGGATCAGAGGTTCGAATTCGAGAGTTGCTCTTTTGATGCAGTGTTGTGCACTGTTGGTGTGCAGTATCTGCAACAACCAGAGAAGGTTAGAAATTGTATAATCTTGCATTTTCCAGATATCTATCTTTATTTTACTGATTCAGAATTCATTAGTAAGCTCATATTGCAAAATTATTCGCATATAGGATTAATCATCACTAATGAGTTTGTGGGATGGCCATGACCGTTGAGAATTTTTCAGACCGCTGAATTGTGTAATCGTCAAACTAACGAAACTGTTAAAGATCATAATATATCATTAAAATATTTATGGGTTATCACAAAAAAGAGGATTTGGGATGAAGTAATATTTGACGAAGTATGTGTCCTTGTCATATTCCTTAAAAATAGATCTCACAACTTTAGCACATAGCATGGTGAGTTCATGGTTTTAAGCTTTCTGGACGAAGTGGTGGTGACAAGAAAATGGATATCTAATTGTTGTGCAACTTTCAGATCAAAATGCCAACCTTTTCTTCTTCTTGATGAAACGTCAGAACTCACAAGCTAAGTTGATGAATAATAATTTGAGTCGAACAATAAAATCCAGGAAGTGAGAAGAAAACAGTTGAAGATTTAGAGGGAAAATGACTAATACAGATCTGCACAGGTTTTTGCGGAGGTGTTGCGGATATTAAAGCCTGGAGGGTTGTTCATTGTGAGTTTTAGTAACAGAATGTTTTATGAGAAAGCCATAAGCGCATGGAGAGAAGGCACTGAATATGGTAGGGTACAACTTGTGGTGCAGTACTTCCAATGCGTGGAAGGTTTCACAGAGCCTGAGGTTGTTCGCAAGTTACCACCTACTAAGAATGCTGAGGGCAATTCCCCTATAAATTGGCTCATGAGGCTTTTTGGATTGATGTCAGGTTCAGATCCCTTTTATGCAGTCATTGCTCACAGGAATTTCAAACCCATACATGATTGAAGGTAAAGCTCTCTGCAAGAGTTCGATTGCTAATACCTGAGGATAGTTTTGCTGTATGCTGTTATCTGTCACTCTTCTGAGTTGATATACATATTATAACCTCCTTTGCACTCTTTTTTCTTTCGTTTTTTAAAGTGAACCGGATATAGAAAAGGAGGCAAGTAGAATTTACTACTTCGCATTCAGGCACGAGTGCCCTTTTAAAAGGGAAATTCAGATGCAACAATCGAGCATATTGTAAAAAGCAGATGAATCACTTTAAAGCTAATCAATGAGATTCACAAATCATTACGCTATCCTGGGCAGTATCAGGAAAATCTGCTTCACATTCACAAGTCACAGTAAGAGATAGTGGGAAGTATGATGTTGAAGCAGTTTCACAATAGCTAATAAATACATCCATCAAAAGTAAGCAATAGACATAAAGTTTCCAGCCAAAAAAAAAAAGCAATAAAAGTTATGATATATACTTCCAAAAGTGTTAGTAGGGCCTTTCAAAGCTACGAAACTAAGTAATTCATCATCTTTTGTCATCAGAAAGTTACTTCATCACTAGGAAAATCTTGGCATTTCTAGAGAATGAAAGTAAAACTACATTGACAATCTACCCTCAGAAAGATGAGGATAAGCTAGTGAAAAAATTCATATTTACTCGAAGAGCATTTCAAGCTTTTACACATTTAACTAATCAGGACTGTTGGCTACAAGAATTTGTTCTGGCTTTCTCAACAGCTTTAACATAGTAATACAGTCTCCATAGTGTAATGTTATCCTGCAGAAACTCAGCATAGTAAGAACAAAGCGATTTGAATAAAGTTCCTACACCAAATCCCTAGTTATAGCAGGCTACCTCTTTTTCCAGATCAACATATAGTTGATCACAAGGCTGCTTTCCCATTGGCCTGCTTTGACCAATTATTTCCACAACACGGTCAAGATTTCTAGGTGGTAGCTTCTCAATCAGTTTCTGAAGCTGTTGTTTCTCATTAAGGGTCATAGGCCTGTAAATTACGCGTAAAAATTTATAATATCACATAACTCATCATAAAGCAGGAAGAATATTTGCATATTTGACATAGGATTCAATTCAGATAGGAGTCCTCTAAAGTGGTTTCTAAAAATTATTCTTTTCAAACACAAAGCCTAACAGTTAAAAATATGCAGCCAGGATACCTTCTTTTCTGAGTCTTAGCAAAAACTTACAAGAAAAATATGGTATATAGCACATAATATTTCCATACTCCACTACTTTAGGTTTACTTCCTTAGAATTAAATCTTAGATCCATCTTTATCTATATATATGTATATATGTGAGTTTGTACACGCATGCCGCACTCACATGCATGCCTGCATATGCATCTCTCTCTCTCTCCCCCTACATATATATATATATATATATATATTTATTTATTTATTTATTTATTTGTATACATGCATAGATGTGTGTGTCTTTATGTAAGTATATGTATATAAATGCGCATGCCTATATGCGTGCCTTTAACATAGAAAGGAATAATGACCTTCTGTACATTCTCCTCCAAAATCGTCCAATTTGGGGAAATTATAAATATTAAAGGATGGAGATTAAGGAAGGCTAAGTCAAATTCGTTGATTTCCTCTTCTCCAAAATTTAAACTCTGAAAGAAGGAGAAGGTTATCACATTCTCTTCCCTTACCTTTTCCCTCCATCTCCTCTCCCAAACATACCATAAAGTATAATATATGTTAAAGATACATTGGCAGGGTCCAAACGCTTTTGGGATCAATATGAAATCTTATGAGCTATTCTACATAATGTATGCCATCTTAAGTTCATCAAGCACGTACAGTTGAATGTCAATTGAACTTAAAATAACCAGAATAATAAAGCAACAACAGGAATTAATCACTTTCCAACTTAAAAGCATCACGGGTTCACAACATCCTCTTTTAAAATTGAAAAGTTTACAAACAAACCTGCTCTTCGACATTACAGCATCAAGAAGCAGCTCCAGCTGCTCTTCCATATACCCTAGCTGAAAGTAGATATTAGATACCAATTCAAGAAGAAAACAATGATTAGATACATTGAAGGTTTGATCCCATAACTTCCTCATAAAAGACAAACATGCAAGTACTATGATTGTTACATAACATATAAGGCATCAAAGATGATGATCACGCCTTTAAACAAAGAAAGAAGAAATTCAGAAAATTACTCTCGCTGATAATTCATTAGAGTGTTTCTTCACTATCTCCTCAACCTGCACACTGTCATTCTCCAATAGGAAACGAAGATCATCATCCACCTAAAAATGTGAAAATAAGATAGAACAGATAAGTCAGCTTGTTGACAGCTTTTCTAAGCAAACATTGAGCACATTCTATAGCATCACAGCATAAACCATACAACCAGAATTTTGGCTTCAATCTGCTAGTTCTTTCTTCCCTATGCCTTATAATACAGTTATAGATTCTCCACTGATATGCAATGCTATTCTCACACCAACTATAAATTAACAATCTCAAACTTCAGTTAACCACTTCAATGCTTATTAATGTATAATGTATTCTCTTCATATATTTTAGGCTATGTTAAAGTTTAGTAGAAAACCATGTTGTCTTAACAACCTATGAATTTTCTCTAGATATATTTCGATCCAAATCAACCCATGTGGGAGGAAATAAAATTACAAGTTCCCTATTCATATGCTTTGCTATCTTGATTCAGTCCGTTATAAAAAGCCGTAGAGTTAGGAGTTCTATCCTGTAATTCATATATATGACATTCCATTCATTCTTCAAGATATGCCATTTCCAGCTAGCCAAAGCTATTTGAAAAAAGATTTTCCTCCAAGGCCAATGCATTCATTTTGCGTGCTTAATAGTAATAAAACCAATAATGACCTATTGTAGGTGCAACAACTTTGAGAACACATGAGCATCTTTTTCCGGCTAGGACTTTCTAACATAAGCATTTTTTCCTTTTCTTTTTAAATAGACATTGGTATGTCAACAAACTCTGGAGGAGTTATTCTGATTAAAGGCTAAAAGATTTTATGAAGATGAAATGAGCAAGGACAGCAATAATTAGGGTTCTTTATCTGCTCAAGTCTAGAATTTAGAAAAGTTCATTCCAACAGATTACTTAAGGAAGGGATCATCCTTGGTTTTGCTTCAGGCTATGCTAATGGATTGTGTGTGTGTATATATATATATATATATGTAAAACTAATGTGATCAACTTTCTATAATATATAGATTTTATGAAATTTTTTTGGGGGACCATCTTCTCATCTATCTTGTTAGCCTCTTCTCTATCTTTTGTTAAAATGTACTTTTCACTAAAAAGATCTATGATACCAAAAAGTTAAAAGAGCAGATTAATAGAATCCTTCATTTATAAATTATCCATCTCTTTTCGCTTTTCTTTTCATATGACAGCCACAATACACCAATTTCTAGTCTCACCTCCTCATTCTTCATTTCAAGACTTGTGTTTGGGCCCAGTTGACCGTCATCACCCTGTTCATTATTAGAATCATACACAAGATGAAAAATAGAAAAATCAGATAGGAATTTTCTTCCCTTAGGTTAAGCCAACGTAATATGCATGTGTATTTCAAGGGGATAAGGTGGACACCTTTAGTTTTTTAGAAGGAAATTGCTCAGCATCATCATTAGGTACAGCAGCAGTATGGCTAGAGGAATGCCTGTGACCTTTCAACCCAGATTGCAACCTACGTATTGCTAAAACAGGGTCTAGCATCTGCATTTCAACTAGACAGTCACAAACATGTCTAATTTGCAGACTTACTTAAGTTGCCACTTGCCAGTAATGTATATCATGTTTGAATTAAAAATCTAGACACAAAAGGCATTAAATCCCACAAACTTTTGAATTCAAAGGGATATAAAGCTCTATAATGTTGCAAAAAGAAAACAGCAGATAGAGAGACAAAGAAAGAAGAATGTCAGTGCATATGATTTATGTTCATGAATTTGTTTAGTATGAGAGATTTTATAAAAGTATAAGATTAAAGAAGATTTTTAAAAAATTATTTAAAAAAAGTAAGAAGCCGTTATTCAACTTCAAGGAACCAAAAAAGAAAGATTGTAAACACATGAGAAAAACAAAAACGCAGAAGAGCTTTCTTGTCACATTGAACATCTTCTAATAAAATTCCTCCGGAAACAACACATGCAGAACACCCAAGTGAATCCATGACAATAACTCGAAGTAAATAATTGAAAATAACTGGTCTTGAAAAACCCTTTTAACATTTTTGCTCCAATAAACATACAAAACTACACCTTTTCCCATTTCACTTTTCAACTTCTGAAATCTCAGCAATAAATCAAAAGTCAGTCCTCCTGTGTTTATGGGAAAACAGAAAACTATTCCTCAGCAGCTCCGAATATCCTATTCCAGACTTTTGCAATAAACTGTGACAGAGCTATATTAGTATGTTTCCTAGCTACAAAAGCAAATGAGACATACATCAGGGCAGTGTTTCATTTGGTTTCCCCACCTTTAATATATCAATGATGCAGACTCTATTAAGAGCCATAGAAAAAACTAAAGCATGACTTAAGATGGACTCTTGTCATCCATATATGGTTGGAAAGAGACAAAAACTGTTAAAATGTTCGATATGGAGGGGATACGCTCAATAGGATTCATATAATCTAAACTGTCACTCTGATCCACATGTCAAGCATATTGACAAAAATCAGATAATCAATGATATCAAATAATAGAGTCATGAGAGATAGTTTTATATTAGTATGATTTCTGAATCAGAAAGAAGGACGTTCTAAGAGGCACTTAAAACATATGAAGGAAGTTCTTATTCCGAAGATAAAAGGCAGTAAATGAATAAGAAATATGAGAAAATCAAACAAAAGAAACAGAGATTACACTTCATCAGTTCTCCCAGACATTGATACAAGAACTGTTCCGAAATTCAGACTCCATTTTAGTTACATACAATAAATGTTACATTACATGTGTAACATTATGTCCAATGAATCCGTTCCACTTATTCTGAACAAGTATGGCTTGTTTCTATTGTAGACAACTTATACCAAAAGAGATGATTCCAGAGAACCCATAACCATTCTTTACCAAGACCTAACTTAAACCCAATTCATTAAAATCGTGTGATTTGTACACAACAAAGTACAAAACTTGTACAAACTACCTTCCCCATTAGTCAATACATAAGTAATAGACAGGAGAAACAACAAGTCAATGAGGAATAATATATCATTAAGATTATTGACATGTGGAAAAATCAAACCCTCTATTCACAATTGTAGTAGTTACCAGTTGGCAGGTTGAACATTTAGACACAACCAGAACTGGTTCAAGATGCATGGTATACCTCATTGACTTCAGCTGAAAGATCAGTGACACTCTGCCTGAGTAATAATCTTAATCTTTCCTTTTTAAATTCTGAAAGCCCAGCTCCAACACCATTACTAATTAGTGAACCAGAAGAATCTCTATGCTGATTTGTACTCATCCCTCTGCTCTGTCCATTTGTACTTCGAGGAGACTTGGATGTTTGGGTGGCAGAAGGCAAATCATCCTCATTTCGTGACAGCAAATTTACTACTTCATGAGAATAGTAACCAAAATAATCAGGTCCTACTCTTTGATGTTCATCAGAGGCATCCAAACTCCTTGAGGCATTTGACATGACATATAAAGGTGAAGTACAGCACGTGACAGCTACATTTGACCACAAAAAATAAGATTTATTACATGAAGTTGACAGAAGTATACACATGTACTGGCCCATGAAATAGCATGATGAAACCCATCCATGGGAACTAGACAATTAAAACATATACTGAATTTAGGCAGCACAGTTTAGCCTATACTAGCTGCTATTAGAAATCCTCCTGCTATGTAGTATAAATTTCTTCTAGACTTAACATGTTCAGCCAATCACCTTACATCTGAGTCGAGCATGAACAAGCCTATGCCAGTCTCATTCTCAGTTATCTATGTTGCATCATGCATGGCACACTGTTGTTGCAAGGGCTAATGGTAACATGGCATAGCACAACCTTGAAGCGTGGTGCACATTATCTTAAATATATTAATTTTAAGTTTGTAAGAAATGATAGACAAATAAAACAACTAATATATATTTAACTTATTAATTCATACTTAACAAATGCGAACTCAAAAATGATCTAAAATTTTATAATTACCAAGCATGAAACACACATAAAAAATTTATATTATAAATGTGTCAAAGTTGAAAGAGTTTAGGACTTAGCATCATTTATGGACTAAAGAGACATAAATAGCATTAAGCAAACATTTGCTTCCGTTACTTAACCTCCAAAAGAATTCAGTATGTGGCTGCAAACAGAAGTAAAATTTTGGGGAGAGGGAATGAGGCAGCCACGAGGCTGGTGGCAGAGGTAGTAACTAGTAAGAATTACATATGCAGGTGAAAATTATTGTAAAAACCCTAGTGTCCGATCTGGGTTGCGAGAAAAAATTCAGAATAAACAAATAATCGGGCATTGATACTGTGCTTCTCTCACCAGTGAATGAGGAAAACATTTTCAATATATAGACCCAGTGCAATTAATACATTATAATGGGTTGGAAGAACCTTGAGATTATCTTGTTCAATTTCCTCTTCACAACAGCTTTAGTATCCCTTCCCCAAAAACCCAAAAAAACCATGGCTGGTTCTCAGTGCATACGGAAGAGGCGAGAGAGAGTACTTACGTGACAGCAAATGGAAAAGATAAAAGACGATGAGCAATGCACTCTTCGTAAATTGCAAAGGGATTCGGCTTCAGAGCTCAGAGCACCAACAAGTTTCTGAAGGAGAAGCTCTCGTAGTCCCCATACTCGGCGTTTTGGCGGTGTCATATCATTACTAAAAATATGTTTTAATTAAATAAAGGGAAAACGGTTACTTATATACTTATATAATTTTTTTATAAAAATAAGAGTTAATAGTGTAAATAAAATATAAAAAAATTCAGATATCATTAATTAATTAAAATTTTTGATATAAATATATAATAAATAATATATAAATTTTGTTTTAAATAAATTCGTTACAAAAATATTTGATATTTAAGATTAGATATTCAATAAAATCTTTTGGAAAAGTCAACTGAGGTATTTGAATAAAAGAACCAAGCCATTTGTTACATCATGCCGACTTTCGCTTTTACAGAAAGATTGCTGAAATGTGTGGTAGCTCTATTCATCATTTTCAATAGCATAATACCTCCCAAACAATTTCTTTATATCTTGTTTTTAATTTTATTTTAAATTTAAGTAAGGTTCACTGTATTAAATGGGGCTGGCTGCAACCCAAAATTTAAGATTTTACACCGCAATCTTTTATTTTATTCTTTAATTTTGATATATTTAAAAATACAATTATATATTAAAATTATAAATATAAAAAGGAATAAAAATGAATTATAAATATAAATTAAATATTTTTATATTCTCTAATTATAATTATTGAATATATTAATTATTTATCAATATTAATGTAGAATAATAAAAATTTGAACTTCAAAATTCTAAGTATTTTTTATTGAAGTTTAAATTTGAAGAAAATATGAGAAGTGGGAAATTAATAATAAGATAATATTTAAATGTCATAACATATGATAAGGTAAAAAATTTAATTACGAAATAAAATTATATTTGATGAATATATCATAAAAAATATTCATTTTGTACTTGTATATTTATTGAAAATAAAAGAGAAAATTAAAACTAGGAGAAGAAAGAATAAAATGCAAAGATCAAGTTTTAAAGTGATAATAACATAACCATATGTAATTTATTTTAGTAGTTTATTTTATGAAAAGTCTATAAAATAAATTTTATTTCGTGGTTTTTAAATATATTAAAAATTATCCAATTATTTAAAATTGAGATAAATATTTATATTTGAATATTTTATATTCTGAATTTTTTTTTGATGAAAAAACATAACACTTTCAATTGATAAATGCTTTATTGACATTCATAACATTTTCAAAGATTTTATTTCAACTTTTACAAAGATGTTATTTATTATAAGAACAATTAATAATTTAACAATTGCTTTTAAAAATTTATCTCCTACACAAAGTTATATAAAATTGATCCCTCCTCTAAATATAATTGACTCTTTGAGTAATGTTATATTTTTTAAAACTGGCTTGCAAAATAATGATTGTTTCATTTATATCAATGATGTATATATAATATGGAAAAAAGACAAAACTGTTTTTGATAAGAAAAATGTTAAAATAACTTCAAAAAATTATTAATGATTTTCTAATAAATTAACAAAAAACTGTTACATTTATGATTACCAAAAAATTTGTAACCTTATTTCATTCAAGCTATTCTTATATTATAGTTGTTATGATATTCATTTAAATGATATATATATATATATATATATATATATATATAGTGCCGCTATAATAAATTTGTTACCTTAATGCCAAAAAAGTATAATATTTTCTAAGAGTCAATTATATTTAGAGGAGGGACCAATTCAGTACAATTTCTTGTAGGAAATATATTTTCAAGACCTATTGTTGAATTATTATTTGTTCTTATTATCATGAATATCTTGGTAAAAATTAAAAATAAGATCAATCTTTGAAAATTAAGATGCCTCATTTTTACATTGAAATAAACTTATTTATAAAATTTACAATTTATGAAAAATAAGTGTGTATTTATAATATGTCTTTTGTTAAACGAGCCATTCTTAAATTTTTTTTTTTCATAAAAAAAGTGTTCACAAAATACCTTTTCAAACAAACTTTCTTAATATCATCACTTTAATTTCTTCAAATTACTTTTAACATATTCACTTTTGTTATAAACTTACAGAAGAAAAATCTCACACTTCCATCTTTCACATGTAATCATCCCCTTTATTATAGCTTTGTAACCATCTTTAAGAAAAGAGAACTTTTTTTTTAATGAACATATAAATAGGATTTAAATGGAATAATGGTTGAAAGAAAAAAGAGATATAGACTTTCATGAAATTTTTAAATAAAGATCAATCTTTTCTTTAAAAGTTTTCACAATAATATGAATAATTAAGATTCTTTATTTTAAAACTGAAATATAATTATTTATGAAATTATAAATTTTAAAAAAGAAGATTAATTTTGTTAACTAAAATAAATTGAAATTTCTCAGTTTTTACTATAATTTACAGAATATTTTTATTAAATTTTTCATATAAAATTTATTATTTTTATTTTATTTTCTATTTAAATATAAACATTTAAAAAATGTATTATTAAAAAAATTAAAATAAAACAAGGCAAGGCTTCCCCTCATGAGGGAAAGTGTGCTTTGTTGAATAGCACCCCTCAGCATATATTTATTCACAGAATGCGACTCAATAAAATTAATTTTGGATTACAGACTAAAATAAAAAATAATAATAATTGCGGTATTTGACAAATCACAATTGCACAAAAAAAATAAAAATAAAAAATAGAAACAAGATATAGGATATCAGCCATTTATTATTCCAAAAAAAGGAGGATAGTTAAAACCTCCATAGAAGGGCAATGTGTTAGGGAAACTGAGAAAAGGGACATGAAGTGCCGAATTGTTCCCTCTCTTTTTTGTTTTTCTCTTATTTTTTATTATGTTGTAAAAAAAATAGATACAAAATTTTTAATACAAAGATATTGGGACTTACTATTTAAGCGAGTCTAATATTTTTAAGTGAGACTTACCAGTTAAGTAAATACAAAGATAGTGGGATCCAATTAAATGGTATGAATTATTTAAATATAAAATCTATTTGAATAGTAAATTTCACCAAATTTGTATTTATTTATTTTTAATATAATAAAAAAAAATGAGAGGGACAAAAAAGAAAAGATCCAAATTCATGATATGACACCCCTTAGATTGCTCTTATGGAACATTAAGTTCAAACAAGAATTCTAGTTTGGATATTTCATTTTAAGGCAAAAATAATATGACACTATATTTAAAAGTTCAGAATTACTATTGTGATCCAATAGTAGAGATATGACCATGTGAGAGGAAGTAAGCTTTGTTTTGGTAAAAAAAGGGAAACAAATAAGTGCTTTGCTTTAATTTGTTGAATATGAGTGATATATTTTCACTCTAAAATTAAATAAAATAATTGAGCTCCAAGAATTCAGATTTTATCTTTTATCTTTTTCCTAAATTTAGAGAAAAAAATAAAATAGAAAGTAGTAAAAAAATAAAACTTTTTACATATACTCATTCGCCTCACATTCCACTCGTATAAAAACAAGTAAATTAAAATAATTTAGGATAATGATTCAAAAACAAACCATAATAACCTTTTGATGCTAGAAATCTAAATGCTTCTCGAGTATGAACTTTTACATATTCTGCCCAATTATAATATCAATGAGGATACATGATGGAGCTAACCATGGACCTTCTCCTACTTTTGCACCAAAACAATGACCTTCTACTTCACTGCAAATTCAGATTGAAACACAGGCTATATATTGTTTTTAATATTTTAATAAGAAGTCTCAATGACATCAACAGCCCCTATAGCTCAGTGGTAGAGCGTCAGTCTTGTAAACTGAAGGTCTGTAGTTCGATCCTGCATGGGGGCAATTTATTATTTTATTTACTATCTGTTATCATAATCATCAAATTGTTATACCAAGTTATACTACATTAAGTATAAGAAATGTTGTGTCTTTTGCTTTTATCTCCTTTGGCTAAAAAAATTATAAATCCTCATAATTTTTTTTCATTATATGTCATATTAATTTGTTTAAAATTTCAATAATTATTGTTCAACCATTCACCATTGCATAATCTATAATAGCTTTGATGATTTCATCATAACTGTATGGAATAATATATAATATAAATCAGTTTAGCACCCAAAGTACAATCTTTTGTAAATCCCGCAAGACCGGCGGTGGCTGCAATCTTTTCTAGAACGACCCTAATTGGAGCAGTGCCAAACCATCACTAATCCTGGGTTGGAATAGTGAAATACCTAAACAAACACTTGCCATCGCTGCATTCCATTGGGGTCAATTCACAATTGGTCATTCTCCGCCGTTTAAGGCTACGCAACACCCTAACTACGCAACTTTGATTCAATTCAATGGCTTCGGCGCTTCAAAAGCTTCTCAATAGATCACCGGCCACAAGAATTGTCTCTGCATTTCAGTTTCAGAAGTCGCATGCACCAACAATCTTGGAGCCCCTCACTCTTCACCGTTCCCCTTTGCTCCGGATCAATCCAGAATGTCAGCAACCCACCAATCTTAGTCCAGGAACAGACCAATCGAACGTGTCCACTATTATTTTTCCGAGCTTCCCTTTTGGGTTTCCTTTAAATCCCGTTTCTTCAAATGGGTATTGTTCTCTTGAGGCCGAGGTCGCGGAGGTGGATGATTCGCGGAAAATGTGGGCTGACAGTGTCAAGAAGAAGAGGAAAAAGAAGATGAACAAGCACAAATACCAGAAGCTTAGAAAGCGTACGCGCCGACAGACTTAGGGGCCGCATTAGGTGAGCCTAGAGTTGTTTTTTTGTTGGGGGGGGGGGGGGGGGGTGGGTGGGGGGCAATGGGAATGCACTGAACTTGCAGGTTTATTAATCTATTTTTCTCTTGGGTGCAACTGTTTTCTCATTGAAGGGAATGAGGATTTAGTGATAAAACTTTTTGGACAGTATGCCCAAGTCTTTATTTTGCGAATTCCTCGATACTTCTATGAGTTTTGATGTTCTAGTCCTGTTCCGAAGTTGCAGATACGAAGTTCTCTAAGATGAAGGACAACGAGTTATTTTATTTTCCTTGTTTCTCCTATCGTTTTGCATTGAGTTGTTTTCTGCAATCAAATAATCTGATCCAGTTCTGTATTGCTTGACAATTTTAACTTGCAGAATCTGACATTCGACCTGATAATGTGATGTATTGATATTTGATAGTACTCTAACAACTGCTTCAAACTTGTTAGCCTTTTTACCTGACAGTACTCTTGTTACTAGATTTATTAAGGGTGTTTTGCTTTAATCTTGCGTTCCCTTTGCACTCTTAGTAAAACCTTATAGATACTCATCGCAGCTGATGGAGAATCTAAAATTCTCAATAGAAATCATAGCTCTGTTTATTGTTCTACATGGAAAATGCCTGTCAAGAAAATGTTTTTTCTTATGTTCAAATTTAGATGCAGTTGCCCTTGGATAGGTAGGTCATGTCCTACAATATATTCAACTAGAGATTGACGTGGTTTAACAATAGAAGCAATAAAAGTAATTAGGAGACAAACTTAAGCATGAAATAGGGTTGTAAGCCTAAAAGTAATAAGTTTTACTCTGCTCATTACAATTGGTCTGCCCTAGGTTTAGAATTGGAAAATTTTGAAAAATCAGAAAGATGAGGAATTATAATCAGAAAGAGCAGGTGTAAATAGTATAAGCCTTGTGACTAATGGTTCTTTTTATCATGTATGTCCCGACTAGAATTGAATTGATTATGCACAGGGATACAGCTCTTTGCGTATTAAATTCTATTAACTATTTTGTCCATTGATTTGAAAGAATGATTTGAATATATTGACTCTCTGTACCCTTAATCCTATGTAAACTCGGTACTCTAGCATTAGGTTGACAAAATCTGCTGACATCTTCTACTTGAAGCCAAATAACAGTGAAGTCTGTTTAATGACCCACTGATGGGCATTGGATTAGAATATTGGGATTATGGATAGTAATTAGTTAATAATTGGGGATATAAGGGATCTTTAAATTAATTAGGATTATTTGAGTTTATCATAATTTTGAGTAAGAATTATCAAGTAAATTGAATTTGTCTATATAAATGTAGCTTTGTAATTTAGTTTATAAGGCTTATGAATTATTATTGAAATTGTCCATTAGTTCCTTTCCTCCACCTTCTTTTTCTGTAAACTCTCCCCTTGATTATTGCGACGTTTAAGAGGAGAGTATATTGAGTTTTATTTAGTATGTTAGTTATGTTCATTTGAGTGGGGTGGTTTGTGTGATGTTCTCTAGATTAAACTCCAAACAATCATTATTAGAACAACATAACCTAAAAGTTAATTTGCTTTTGATGAAAATTTTTGACCAAGTAAATGGAACCTTAGATATTACTGTTATTTGTATCAAATGCTTGTGTCTAGATGTCTGCTGAGAAACCTATCAATTATCGTGAGATAAGTGCTGCAAAGTAAGTGGGAGTGTTAAATGATTATCTCTTTATACGATCTTAGTTATTTCTTAGGATTATCCTCTAGTTTCAATCTGAAGATAGGAAAGCTATTTGTCTTTAGATTGCTTTGTAATTAATCTTTATCTCGAGGAGTTTATCTAGTAGTTAGTCTATATTTTCAGAGTATTATGAAAGGTACATATGGCTAAAGAAATACACTTCAGCCTCTAAGTTCTGCCAGGTGCTGACCACAAATTCCAGCAATGTCTAAATCCAAGTGTTTGTAAAAGGACATAAGAATCTACTTGGATTGTGCATCTAGCAGAGTAAGATCAGTAGTCTTTGTCATCTAGTTGGCTGCCATAGGTAATTTCTGTAGGCCATCCCAAATGCTTCATTTAAGAATTCGACATATATCAAATGTGTGCAGGCGTCCATTTCAAATTCTGGGTACCCACAGTTCGTGATAAAGAGTACTATATCTCTTGTTGACGCAAGCCAATATGGATATGCTTAAAGCTTATCTGCACCTTACCAGCTACTACCTCCCTAAAATTATTTGGTTTCCCCTCCAGTGTAGGTTTTAGTCAATGTATAGTAATCTAATAGTCAGTATTTTGCCAAATGTTTTTGCATTGAATCATGAATTCCCACTTCTCCCCGCACCCCACCCCCCCGGGGGCCGCCCCAAAAAAAGGAAAAAAAAAAAAAAAGGATAAAAGTTGAAGAAAAAGGACATGGCCATTATATGTGCCACGCTTATTCTGCCCCCTTTTTAATTTGCTGCTAATCACTTTTATAATGCTTCATCAAAGGCTAATCTGAAGAAGACTCTGGAAGGCTGGTAATAATATCCCCTCCAGTAAAACTTGTGATGGAATCGTTCAGTGTTAAGTTTTAACATTGGAAACTTATCCTTCCCTGTAATAGAAGCCCAGTCAAACTGTAAAAGTAAGTGGTGCCCTTCATTATTGAACAAGAAATGCAGCAGACAAGAGACATATCTCATCATCCATCACTACAACTACAGGATAGGGCTAAGGTCAGTGCAACCCACCCCTCTCTCTCTCTCTCTCTCTCTCTCTTTCATTTACTAAATATACAGGACCCACAACGAACCCAACATCCCTTAATTCTGTCGTTGTCTTCAATCTTAGTTATTCCCTGGTTAAAATTAGTAGTTGTATGGTCCTTTTCTGCCAATAAGATCAGTGCTTGTCTTGTGAGCTTGATTCCAGAAATGTTGGGTCCACAGATCGCGACCGATGAGGATTCACTGCAATTGATAGAAGAGAAGAGGGAGAAGGAGAGGGGGGTGGGGGGTCCAACAGATTGCATTTGTATATTCGAAAGCAGATAGATGATCTTGACCAAATGACTCTTTATGCTATGTATGCATCTAATAACCTATCTCCAAGCATTTCTTGATGATTTCTGGGGATCCTAGAGCTGAATGAAGTATTGGGATTATACTTCATTATAATTTAAAAAGTCTGCTTAACTCGATGAGTTCAATTCTAAAAGAAATAAAAAATCGAATGAAAAACACTTAAAGAAAATGGTCTGATTTATAAAATGGGTTGAGTTTAAACTTTTTTTAAAAGTTTGGTTTGATCTTGAAAAGTTTGAATAAATATTTTTTTAATTAGTAAAAATTTATTATATAAAAAAAATTTAGTGTAATGTGACATTTTGATAAATAAAAAAAAATTAATACATCTTATTTAAAAGATTTATATTAATACAATAATTTATTTATATTTATAACTTCTTTATATATCATTTTATATGTAATAATAATTATTTATGTAATTTATTTCAAATTTTAAGTAACAAATTAATTTGACTATTATTTAAAAAATTCAATTGGTTTTGTCTAAAAAATATAGATTAAAGTCTTAATAAAAAAGTTTGCTTAAAATATGGGTTTGAATTTTTTTTCTTTAAACCCGAATTCAAATTTAATTTATAAAAGTCTGGTTTGATAATTAATTCTAATTGGAATGATCTTCTGTTATTTCCCATTTAAACCCATGGGTGTTACGAATACGATTATAAGTTAAATTTGCATTCATGAGGGATTCATCCAGGGGTAGCAACGCCAAGCGAGGGCCAACGATCAGATGATTGTTTTGTTACGTTCCTTTGACAAATTATGGATCATGACTCTGCCCTTTTTAAAGCAAAGAAGCACTTAACATTACAACTCCCTCAGAGGTTTCTTGTTTGCCTGAGGAAAATGACATATCAAATGTCTATTTCTCAAATTCTCCCATTTTGCTATACTGCTATTTGGTTAATTCTCTTCACCCTTGTAATAGTGGTTTTTGTCTCAAGTGGGTATTCGTTGATTTTCACATATGTTTGATTATTGTCTAATTATATTTATTTATAAAATGTTGAAACAGATTTTATGTTCAACTGTTATTAATTATACACGTACTGATCTGTTTTTGTAATTATGTATTAAAAACTCATGTTGAAATTCTATCACCCCAAAAAATTATGCAGAGATAGTAATGGTAAGGATGTGGTTAGTTAACCTACTACTTTTATGGTAAAATTTATGCAATGTCCTACTGTGATTTTATTAAACGTTGACAAATAAATTAATAATTGCAACCATATACAGTACCTAATGAATGACATACGATCACATGGCGTTGTACTGTAATAGCTGAATAGTTTTGGTTATTAGGAGTTTTTTATGAGAGTCACCATATTTGGAAGAGAAAATAAAAAGGCAAATTTTATGTTGTCTCAGAAGTTTGAAGTTGTTGTCAATTTTGTCTTATATATTTATCAAAATTTTATATATCAATATTTTTTTGGTCTCTTATTTATTATAAAATTATTATTTTAATTTTTCACTTATTAAAATATCTAAAATAATCTTTCATTCATAAAAAAAAATGTTATATTTAGTTTCTTATTTTAAAAAAATTAATCCATAAATTTAAGATTTATGATTTCATAGAGAGACTAAATTTAATAAAATTTTAAAAAATTAAAGATTTAAGTATAATATTTTTTAATAAGTGAAGAATTATTTTAAATATTTTAATTAGTGATAAATAAAAATAATAAATTTTTAATAAATGAGAGATAAGAAGAGCATCTTTCCTTTAATAATAGCTTTGTCAATGAGATTAATAAAAAAATGCTGAGATGTCATTATATGAATTGACAAGAGGATCATATAATGTCTATGGGTGAACAAAATTAGGGTCAGACTTTTGCTCAAGCTGATGTCCAGCTTGATTTGAGTGATAGATTAGTGTCTTAGGCTAAGTTTCTTGTTCTGGATAGATCCAATTTGTGACTATATCAGCTTGGATTATATTGGGTTACTTTTTTAATAAATTCAAATTTAGAAATTTTAAAAGAAGAAAGAGTGATTTGTATTTAACAAACAATGTATTTCATATTAAAAATATGACCCACATTTAAAAAAAAAAACAACTATGAACAATAATTAAATTTTTTTAAAAGGGTAGATAAAGTTAAACCAAGCCAAGCTAATATAGCTTGGATTCGGATCATCAGCTATATAAAATCTACTGTATGACTGGTATAGATACAAATTATTTTTTTTAACTTTTTGGTTGTTAATTTTTTTTCTTTCTGAGGACCCGCTTTTATATAACTTAACTTGGTGTATGACTTTGTCTTATATAAAATATAATTTTTTTTATATAACCTGATTTGACATAAATAAATTAACTAAGTACAAACCGAGTTATGTTTACTTATACCGTTATACTAGCTACATAAATATTCACCATCTAATATCATAACTATAGTTCCTACATAACATCATATTTATTTATTTTTTACTAATTTTTCATTATCAAGCAAACACTTTTTCCGAAAACTAAAAGTTAAAATTGATATAGCTCCTAATTCAAAACATCAGGTTTGACTAGCATATATGTAATGACATGTTATCAATATTTATTAATTATTTGATCAAGAGAACATTAAAATGACATTGAGAATTTTGACAAATATGTAGGATAAAATTTAGACAAATTAAATATTTAGAATGTGAAAAAACAAAAACAACATTGATAAAGTCCTTTATTCAAAATTTAGGGTTTCACTTATGCATGTATAACGACATAATAAAATTAGTTCTAAGAATGAATCATGAGAATTTTGTCAAATATATGATATAAAATTGACACAAATTAAATATTTGAGACAAAATTGAAAATAATCCCAGATTCTTGAGATTGAATATGGCCCCTTTGCCCAAAAATTGAAAAGAAGAATTACAATTAAAGATTGTAAATTCAAAATTGTTGATATAAAAGACGTTAAAATTTGAAATTCTTTTGAAAGATTTAGGATCAATTTTTTTTGCCTTTAATTTTGAAGGACCTTATCCTGAAATTCTAAAAACATAATATATAATAAAAGGGTATACAAATAGAGTTTTAGACTGACAAGGTACTTCATAAATAATTTTAAAAAAATGAATATTATAGATACTAAATATTTTAATTTTATAATTCTTAACTGTGATTTTCCCAAACTTATCATTCTTAATGCACCCCACCTGTATAATAAAAGCCTGAAAATTGCATGCATCAGTGCCTAATTAATAACAGAGAGAGTGAGGACATTTGATTAAGTGAAGCAAGTGATAGAGAAACAAAGCAAAGAAAGTGTTGAGCAAAATATGAAAAAATCGGATTTAAATTCTTTCCATTTATATTCTCAATATTTGAAATTTGAACCATTAAATTTTCATCTAATAATTTAGATTTTAACAAATATTAAATAATGTCTACCAACTTTATAAAATCTAAACCATTAAATGTTTATCTAACAGTTTAAATTTTATCAACTTTATCTGTATTTGAGATTTCCAAATACAGGGAATTCATTTATGAAAAAAATCTCAATTTTTACAATGAAGAGAAAATTTTTGTGAGGTTTTGTTAAAAAAATAATTAACCTAATTCTTAAACCCTAAACTTTGATACATTTATATGATAATTAATTTAGTATATTAATTTTAATAAAATTATATTTTAAATAATTATAACTTTTTTTAAAAAATAATTTAATTGAAATTAATACATTTATCGTAATATCAAATTTTTTTTTTATTGTCTTTTTGGGAGTGCTTAGGGAGAGGCAAACGATGATAGTGTCAATAATTCCAGCTGTCTGTGGCTATCATTGTTAATATCTCTTTTATGAATCACTCAATGACCTTAATTAAGTTTCATTAATATTGACAAATTAACCATAAATATGTCATTGATGTCTCTGCATTTATAAATTGTAGTCCATAATACTATGCCACTGCTATAGCTACAGTGTTTAATTAGCTTAGCTGTTGCCTTTGTGTCTCTCGGTGTCTCAGTCTCTTGCATCAACAACTGCTCAACAAATTAAATGTCCTCCATGCTTTAACTTTGCTCTTCCATTTCACCATAAGATTTTGCTCACATAATAATGTTCTTTGCCAGGTGGATGAAATCTCTGGGTTTTTTCTTTAAATTCTTGCTTCAATATTGTAGGAGTTCAATTAAATATTTAATTTTTAATATAAATAGCATGCAGTATAAAGTTTAGGGTTTAAATAAACCATTTCTAATTCTATCTAGTCGGTGCATTTAGTGTTGTTTTTTTTACTGTTAATGTAAATTATTTTAAAAGCAACATTCACTGTATTTATTGTGAGCGTGGAAAAAAGTTAAATTCAAATTCTTTGCAATCAGCATCTGCATGCCAAGTTTGAATAGTTCATATTTTAGTAATTGCATGTAATTATAATTTGTGATATAATTACAGTACTTATTATTTTTTTAATTAAAATGTAAAAATACGAAATATAATTAAATCGGGTAATAGAAAAACGTAATTGTGAATGGTGGAAAAGTAAAATGATTATGAAAATAAAATTGTATAAAGGAAAAAGGGAGAAACAGGAGTATGCATCCACATGGGTTGGGTGGGTGTTACGCAAATGGGGAGATAATGAAGACGAGCAAACAAAAACTGAGCATCATTCTGAGATCCATTGGTCCATACATACTGCTCATTGTCTCACTGATGCCTCACTGGACCAAGTGAAAGCCACTGAAAGAAGCTTTCTTTCACCATCACGCACCATTATTCCCTTCCTCCCTCCTCCTCCTCCTCCTCCTCCTCCTCTCTCTTTCTCTTGTTTCTATTGCTTACATTTGAAGCACCAAAGAGCCACCACATAAAGAAGCTTTCTCTTTCCACTGTTTCCCGTGGCAGAAAGTTGCATCTTCTGGGAAGAGAGAGAGAGAGAGAGAGAATGGAAGCTACGACAATCTGAGTCAACTAATCCAGTGTGAGAATTCAGATAGTGGAAGAAGAAGAAGAGCAGAGAGAAAGAGAGTGATGGGTGGGGTAACATCGTCTATGGCGGCCAAGTTCGCCTTCTTCCCGCCGAACCCACCGTCCTATAAGTTAGTTACGGACGAACTCACTGGGCTTCTGCTTCTGAGCCCTTTTCCTCACCGCGAGAACGTTGAAATTCTCAAGTTGCCCACGCGTCGGGGCACGGAGATAGTGGCACTGTACATTAGGCATCCTATGGCCACCTCTACTCTGCTCTATTCTCATGGTAACGCTGCCGATCTAGGCCAGATGTACGAGCTCTTCATCCAGCTCAGCATCCAATTACGCCTCAATCTCATGGGGTACTACTCGCTTTCGCTTTTGTCTGTACTGCTTTACTTTTGTACCTCCAGTTTTCTACTTTTGGTGATTTTTTCTCTTATTTTTTTTATGTCATTTTTGCTTTCTTTTCCGTATTTGGCTTCTTTACTTCGTACTTCTTGGATATGCGTAGATGATTTCTTTCGCTTCGGGGGGGAATCATGGGCAGTTTGGAATTTTAAGAATGGATACTCTGTTTTTGTAAGCTACGATTCCGAGGTAAATTAAATAAGGGGGTTACCTTAATTTCGGTTATAATTCCAGTACGATATTCTTCAGCATCAAGGGCTTAGTTAAGAGGTATGGAATTTTGGGATCATTTAATATAATTCCGAGAGTTCTTCGCGGATGAATTGTTTGATTTCATGATCAAAGAATTGAGATTACTTTGGGGTTTGTTGTTATGTTGATTTTGCTATATCTTTTAAACGTGCAATCTATAACCATTGTCAGGTTTAATAATGTAGTTCTGTTTATGTGTTCTTCCACAATCATGTTCGTACTTTAATAAGCATCCTCATTTCTGGTTGTCATTTTGGTGAAATTGTTCTAATTCATTTACTGCCTTTTGTGGAAAAAATTTGTGTAGTATATACTTTTTTTATCTGGACAGGCGCATTGAGAACAAAATAATCAATCTCATTTGTGCTCTTCATGAAGTGTGAAGTTTATAACTGCAACTCTTACTAACACTTCCTGTAATTTTGTGTAGCTATGATTATTCTGGATACGGCCAGTCATCGGGGAAGGTTTGTAAGAATATGAAATGCTTGTTATTATTCTGTGTCATGCATAGGTTTGAATGGTAGTAGTGCTAACAACAACTGAAAGCTATAATTTTCTTGAACTGTAGCCAAGTGAGCAGAATACATATGCCGATATTGAGGCTGCATATAAATGTCTAGAAGAAAGCTATGGTACGAAGCCGGAGGATGTAATCCTTTACGGACAATCTGTTGGCAGTGGCCCCACATTGGATCTTGCAGCTAGGTTGCCTCAATTGAGAGCTGTTGTTCTGCATAGTCCCATACTTTCTGGCTTAAGGGTTATGTATCCAGTAAAGCGTACTTACTGGTTTGACATATATAAGGTATTTAATTTTTTTAATCATATAAGGACATCTTTAATAAAATATTGCCACTTACAGGAATGTGAATTTCTTAATCTAATCAAACACTGCTTCGTGTTCATGTGCAGAATATTGACAAAATTCCACTCGTTAGTTGTCCAGTTCTCATAATTCATGTAAGTATGCTTTACAAGATATTTCTATTTTATTTACCTGCACCTGTAGTTGAGTGTATATAGGCTTAGCTTGAGAATCTGGTGCTTACCATCCTTCTTTGTGGTCTAAAATGGTGTTCCAGGCTGACAGTAGTGAGATTTAGTTTTTTATACTTGCCATGCAGGTGGTGATAAATGCCTTCAAAGGAAATTTCTCTTTTACATGATTTCTCTTGCTTATACTATTTGCTAAGTTGGCAACTATTCTACATTTGCTGCTGTAATAAATTACCTTCAGTCTTCCAGACTCCTTTTACCTTTCTTGATTACAGCACAAGTCTACTATGTTTAGCAAAAAATGCATTTATTAGTTGGTTTAAGCATTTGAAGTTCAGATTGCTTAAGATTTTTAGCTAACAGAGAATTGTTAGCTATCATTATTTCTTTTTCTCATTTAACTGAAAGTTATAGTGTACACAAGGTTTGTCTGTTTCTGATATATTCACAAATATTTACATAATGATGAATCGGAAGTTTTATGTATTATATAGGGGACTTCAGATGAAGTTGTAGATTGCTCCCACGGCAAGCAACTATGGGAACTGTGCAAGGAGAAGTATGAACCACTGTGGCTCAAAGGAGGTAACCACTGTGATTTGGAGCTCTATCCTGAGTATATCAGGCATCTAAGGAAGTTTATAGCCTCTGTTGAGAAGTATCAATCCCAACGATACAGTTTTAGAAGGAGCACAGACCAATTTGAACAGCCTCGAAAGAGTACAGATATATTTGAAGTTAGCAGAAAGAGCACTGACCGCAGAGAGAAACCAAGGAAGAGCACAGACAGGCCTGAAAAACTGAAAAATTTGACTAATAATGCTGATAAGCTAGAGAAATTAAGAATTTCTTTTGATCATATGGAAAGGTCACGGAGAAGTGTGGATTGCCATGAGAAGTCTCGAAAAAGCATTGACATTCAATTAGAAAAGGCACGGAAGAGTGTCGACCGGTTGGACAGAATTAGAACTGGATAATTCTTGTTTTCTGGGATTATTTTTTCTTCTTTTTTATATCAATGGTCTACTGGTTGTGTAGTATGGTTTTTGACGTATATTAATAACAATTGGCATTAAAAGAAGGGTTTGGTGTTACAGTGGGATTCACTTTTCATTTAGATGTTCTGGCCTCTCTTCCCTTTCCTCTGTATGTGTGAATTTCTTAGACAATCATCAATTAGATGCTTTAAACTCTCACTAACAGTTCAGTTCATAGATTCTAAAAGCTGGAAAACCTTTTCAAGAGAGAAATTTAACTTCACTTCTTTATTGTAAGTATATCTCTTGCAGGTAAAAATTAGAATGGAAATATATTACATCATAAAAAAGAGTTAACTCTTTTTGCGGGCCTGAGATTTTGGCAAGAAAAAGCAGTGGAGAGTCACCAAGTGCTTCCATGGTTGATGCACAGCTAAAGCTTAATATTATATTCTCTTAGAACTGCAAATTTAATTTGTTGTAGTTATTTCTGCAACAAGAAAACAGTATTTTCCATAGCCATCGATCATAAGGATTTGGGTTCACGCTCACTGTATTCAACTATGGCCGATGGTGGAAGCTGGCCAGTGCATATCTCATGCACGGTTGAGAAGAGGGGAAACAACTCTAGCCATCCTCGATGTGTTAGAACCTCATGGACCTCTCTCGCAGTTGAAACGCCCTTAGTGCAAAAAACTTAAATTAGGACATCAAAAGATGTATTTGCACAAAACTATAACTACAATTGGTTCTAGTAGTGTTAGATTTAATAATCAGCACTCTGCATGATTAATGGATACAAGTGATACTAATATTTAACAAGTCCTTTGAGCTTGGGAAAATTTTCCATTTTGGGTTATGCAGGCAATAGAGCTTCAGTCTTTCTTGTTGTTGTGTAAGACAAAATTATCCTCTAATATATAAATTCAAACATGTGTCGAAGAATTATCTAGTAATTCCTATGCTGAACAAATATTTTAGTGTTGCAGTTAGTTTCATCTCATGTATGTACCTGCAATTTCTGGCCCTGCAGCATCTCTGCTTCAAGCTCATCAAAAGACCTAAAGAAAAGAAACAAAAAAGTTAGACAAAAACTTTTCTTTTTTCACCAAACAAATACGTTTGAATGAGGAAACACCAACCTCTTCCCCCCATTTTTTGCAAAAGCCTCAGCAACTTTCCTGTTTCTTCCACCCACTGCCACAAATGATAGGGTTTAAACGAATCCAAAAGAAGCAATGAAATGTAAAATGAAGTCAATTAGCTTCCTTACAGCATGTTGTGATGAGGTCAGCTACACCACAACTCTCAAAAAAAGTGCTGTCTTTAACAGATGGAAACAACAGCTTGGAGAATGCCTTCATTTCTCTCAGACCAAGTCGCATGATTGCAGCCTTAGCATATGCAGATGAACAAAATAAGATCGAAGATAAGGATCAAGTTTTGCAAACCTTCTGATCAAGACATCCTTGAAACTTACTTTTGTATTGTTTCCCATTTCCATGCCATCAACAAAACCTGTCCCATTGTGTTTCATTTCTTGGTCATTCACGAAAATCGAAAATAGGGAGAACTAAGTACACGATATTATACTATACTACAAACCTGCAGCCAAGGCCACAACATTTTTTAGAGTTCCACACAGTTCGACCCCTTCGACATCCTGGACCTATTTATTACATACAACACAAAAATCATAAGCACAATGCATATGAATATGATTAATGATGCATATCTTTATTGTTTGTGCCATGTCTGTATCTATTGGTATCAGAATTTACTTTGAGAAACTCCCTCTAGATTGATTCAGTTTCAGTAAGTTTTGTTGTTCATCAATTAAAGTATGTGATGCACTCACAGCAGTGACAATGAAATAGGGAGTACTAAACAACTGAACCCATCTTTCTGCAACCTCTTTGTTCTGTCTGTATCCAACTGTTGCTTCACTAAATTTCTCTACGGCTATCTGTACATTGAAAACAGAACCAATTAGAAAAGCCAAGGATAGTATGTGTTTATCACGGAAATTGCATAAATTAGCTGAAGGTTCTTCTAACTACCTCATTCGCTATGTTGGCCCCCATTAGAACAGAACAATTGATTCCCAGTTGCTGGGAGATGAGACTAGAGATCATGCATGGGCCTTCCATCTTGACCTCCATCCCTTTCACAAGGGAAATAGCCTCTGCATCTGTCTTTATTTTCCCAGAAAGCTTCTTGCATATTCCTTCCATGAATTGATGTGGGGTCACAAACACTAGCATATTGGCATCTTTCACTGCATAATTGCCCAATCAGAACAGCTTTCAATTTTACCATAAAAACCGCCTAACAGTAGAGTGATTGATTGGAATGACTGTGATATAAAACCTAAGAAAAGAAGGAAAAAGAAAAAAGGGAAAGAAAGATATTAGTACCTGCATTTTCAAGGTCTGGATCCGCAACTACGTTCTTTCCAAGCTTAATTCCAGGGAGATATTTAACATTCTCCTGTAGAAGTAGAATAGAATATTATTGCAGAAATCATGGACAAACAACAGGGATGACATACATATCTTGTGCTTACATTAGTTCGATTAATGACATCTGTGAGTTTCTCGCCACATGGTAATGTTTCCTCGAACACCCACATCCTCACTTCATCTAAAGTAATCAGACAATTCATCAAGGGATAGATTCATCATTCATGACTTCACCAGAAAGCATGCCATGAATTATAAGCACCGTGCATGTCCATAATGTTGCTAGGTGGGTGTAAGTTATGCATGGCAGGAAAAATAAAAAATAAAAGGAAGTTATGGTCCCTTATCTTCAATCCTTCTCAAATTTAGTGCCTAACTTATTTGTCTCTAACTTTTCCCTTTATGTAAATTCAAATCACGTTATTATTTCAGTTAAATCACTGATAACTATCTCTTTCTCTAACAAATCAAATAGAGAAGGGTTTAATTTAGTGAAAAGAAAAGTAAATTGAATACCATCAAAGGAAGGGAGGGTGAGGGTATTGGAGGCAATAAGTTTAGCAGCAACACTGCCCCAATTGCCACTGCCAATAACGGTGACTTTGGATGTGTGTGAAGCATTCTCATTATTGTGCTGTGCTAGAGCCATACTGAAGAACAGTATAAGAGAGAAATTGAAGAGTATTAATGGATGGCACAGAGAAATTAGAGGGAGAGCATGAGACTGAATAAAAAGGGAAGAGAAGAGCTCAATGGGGCGGAGATCAACACACATTTCGTTATGAACAATGTTCTTCAATATTGGGGTTCAAATCTGGCGATCCCCTCAATGTTATTGCTAAGCTTGATAGTTACGTGTTTTGTCCACTTTGTGCATTAACCCATGCAAATGCAATAACAATTTTGTTCTTTTGTTTTGCTCCTTTTGGTTTCCAACTTCCGCAGATCATGGGGTGTCTCAAACTGGACTAATTATAGTTCTAATATTTTGTAATATTAAGTTAAAAGGAGTGCTTGGAAATCTACTCCAATAGAATCATCATTTCTGGTTGGGCTTGGCTTTGAAGCATCTTAAAAAGGAAAAAATTTCAAATATTTGTATGTGTTCTTGTTTTAGTATAAAAAAAAACAGTTGGCATATACAATAAATTCTCTAAAATTTCTAGACATCAAGTTAAAGTGTAATAATTACGAACAGTTGAGTGCCTTTTCAGTTTCGATCATTTAATGAGGAACACACAAAGCGATAGATGATCACAACTCACCGATAATGTTATGTGTTGCTTACTAGTTAGGGAAAGAAAGTCTGACTTACCATCAAGCTCAAGCATTATATATATGATGCTTCCTTCTCTCTCCCTCTCTTCCCAAGAGTAAAATTTCTCACTTACGAAATTAGTTTTACTTTCGTCTTGTAGTAATATTTAATTTTAAATTAGCCTTTATTAATAAATTTAATTTTAATTTTAATTTTTAATGTAGTCCTTAATTAATATAAATACTAACATATACATATTTAGGCCATGTTTGGTGTGGCCGAATGTACTGTGATGGAAAGAAAAAATGAGAGGAAAATCTGTAGCAACGTTTGGTAGCATTGAAGCTGAATTCCGACGGCACCTGAATTCCCATCCGTGCGAGTAGTTGAATTCTTGCCTATGGTGGATGGAAACCATGTGAAGGAGTTCGTAATGGGGTGGAGATTACAATTTTGCCCTTCTTTGCACAATCCCACCAACTTCATCTCTGATCAGCTCAAGCTGACTGTCGGACATTTCAAGCACAACACATCGAAGCTCCGTCCTCCACCCTCCATCCTCGAGCCTCATCGCCATTAACGCAGTAGTAGAATGTCCTCAGGTCCTTCAAACAGTAGGCACAGGTGAGTCAAACAAAATATACGACAACCAGAGTCTATCTTGTTATTATGTCAGGGGGGGCATTTTGGTCATTTTCATCTATTATAATTCCTTTTTTATCATCCTCTCTGCTATACCAAATATATTTTACAATTTTCCACTTTTCATTTTCAGCGTACTAAATACATTTATGTGAGTGATGAATATGAGGACTAAATTGTCTTAAAATATAAAAGTAGGGATTGATTTTGTATTCTTCTCTTTAAAAATTAGTGTATTTTATTGCATAAGATAGAATATTTAGGGTTAAGGAATGTGTTCCGCAGTCAGTGGAAAAAAGCAAGAAATCTATGAAATGGGATGGAAAGTTCTGTTATATGATGTCTAGGCTGGCACATAATGATTGATCTTTCTCTCAACAACAGTTAAACAAAACCAGTATATTAATTCTGATTAAGGCAAAAAATTACGTGGGAAAAAGGTCATGAACAAGCTGCCTCTGTGTGAATTGGTGAATAATGAGGCAAGGAAAGTCAAAGACAGCCATCATACTACAGCAAGGGTGGAGAAAAAATGTCCCAATTATAGAAGTGGCAAAATCAATATGGTTCAATTGGCTCAAAGGTAAAAAGGTTATGTCACCCAACAAACGCGCACAAAGAATAAAGCTATGGTCGTTTATAGTACTACTACATAGTACTGCCAATTAATTAGATTTTATATATACTTTCACATGAAGTGTTTATACAAGACAAAACAAGCACTTCTTTTAACTTCAAATCACCCATGAATATAAATTAGTAATACTACAGTTTTGCCCAGAGAGGAAGAAGCCATGTGAATTATTGTTATCATGATAATGTGACAGATTGGAAATGTCACTGTTCTTCAATGGATGAAGAATGAAATTTCTTAGTGCACAGATCCTCTCTGCCAGACGCGGCTATTTCAATTTTTTTTGAAAAAAATAATAGTAAATACTAATCTTTTGGGAAAAGAATTCGTAATAAATGATCAGGCAATAATAATTCTTTTTATTATTATTTTCTAAACACATGTTTTTATCTTTTTATATATAACATAGTATAATGTTAGCGTATAAGTCAGCAAAATGATATCCATATATTAAAGAGAAATAAACTAAATGGTGTTGGGTCAAGCAATTTCTAATATTAAGAGTACATTTGATCATAAGAAACACACTAATTCCGTAAATTTGATTCCAAAAAAATAAAGTTTAAATAAACAAATAAATCAAGTTCAAGTTTTTTTAAAAATCAAATCCAAATATGAAAAGAGTGAATTAATATTTTTATAATAAAAATACTTATTATCTAAATAAAAATTTAATGTAATGTAATATTTTGGTAAAAAAAGTAAAAATTAATATTATTTATCTAAAAGATTTATACTAATACAACAACTCATTCATATATATAATTTTCAAATATATAATTTTATAAATAATAATAACAATTAGCTATGTTATTTATCTCAAATTTAAAACAGTAAATAGTTATGATCACAATATAAAAAAACTTGTTCGGCCTGATAGACTCAATCTAAAAAAATATAAATAAAAGTCTCATAAAAACTAACTAAAAAATATGCACAGCTTTTTTTAGATTCAAATTCAAGCCTAAATTTTAAAAATCTAACCTAATAATCAAGTTTCCATTCTTCTCTCTCCAACAAAACAAGAAAATGTTAGCAATATTTTCTGTCAGTATACTATGATAAATTTTTTTAAAAAACATGTGTAGTGTTTTCCAAAATTTGAACAAAGCACTCTTTCAACCCATAAACCTCATGAATGTAAATAGCTACTACAATTTCACACTGGAAAAGAAACACAGCACATGAATTAGGCACAAACCAGTTCAGATGGGGACACAATTCAAACTAATGAAGTGAGTTTTGATGACAGCGTTTCAGAACATGGCATGATTTAAGGGGATTCAGGGAGACAATTACTTGCTAAAACAACACTTTATACGGTGGACCTCACCACACCAAATCCATAACAAGGGTCAAACATTTTGACTCCAGGCATTTGAATTTCCTTCCATGGAAGTAATATATAACGGTTTAAAACTAACTCTGGCTACCATACGTGCAGTTCAGAGGAAAAATACACTGTACTGAAGCCAGAAATTACGATAATGTGGACCCCTCTTGGCCATATTAATCACGCCATTACTCTCGGCTTTTCGTCCTTTAAAACCCTTTCCTTCACTCCAACTTCCCCACCGTCTCCGACCTCTGTACCTCAACTTGTTCTGTAGAAAGAGCAGAGTGAAGATGGCTCATCTTCCAGCTTGCTTTCTTCTTTTTTCTCTCTCACTCTTTGTTTCCTCCTTGGCAGTTCAAGACCCTGAACAAGTTGTACAAGACGTACACAGGTAATTAATAAACATTTCACCACGTTATTGTTAACTAGCTAAGAAACTGGTGTCACATTTTCATTATGATTATCTATAACAGGAGCATCAATGCCTCGAGAAGAAGCTTGGGCTATTTATCGTGTGGAACCGGCAACCCCATCGACGACTGCTGGCGGTGCGACCCAAACTGGGAGCGGAACCGGCAGAGGCTAGCCGATTGCGCCATCGGGTTCGGGAAGGACGCCATTGGAGGAAGAAACGGTCGAATCTACGTGGTCACGGACTCCGGCGACGACGACCCAGTGAACCCGAGGCCTGGAACTCTAAGACACGCCGTGATACAAGACGAGCCGTTGTGGATTATCTTCAAGAGAGACATGGTCATTACTCTGAAGCAGGAGCTCGTGATGAACTCCTTCAAGACGATTGACGGAAGAGGTGCGAGTGTTCACATTGCCGGAGGGGGATGCCTAACTATACACTACGTGAGTAACATTATCATTCACGGCATTCACATTCACGACTGTAAGCCCACCGGGCATGGCGATATCAGAGACTCTCCCCGCCATTATGGGTGGTGGACGGTGTCGGACGGCGACGGCATCTCTATATTTAATTCGAGGCACGTGTGGGTTGACCACTGCTCGCTCTCGAATTGCCATGACGGTCTCATTGATGCTATTCATGGATCCACGGCTATCACTATCTCCAACAACTACATGACCCATCATGATAAGGTTATGCTCTTGGGCCACAGCGACTCTTACACTCAAGACAAGAACATGCAGGTTACTATCGCCTTCAACCACTTTGGAGAAGGCCTTGTCCAGAGAATGCCAAGGTACGTGATAACAGTGAAGCTGTTCATTATCATACTTTCCTGTATGTAAATACTTAAGTTTAAAGGCCTTTTATGTGATCAAGTGTTACTAGTACTTGAGTAAAACATTACGTACTAGTTCATTGCAAATTTGTCACCATCATTATAAAAAGTAATTGCTAATTGGCTAGTTAAACTATTATTATTAGCACAATTAAAAAAAAATGTTACTGATTGCATTAATTCACCCTAAATTACCAACACTTAACGTTTTAAATTTTTGGGTTGTAGTCACTGAGAATAGTTTCATAACTCTTTTTTGATTAATTTTTCTTGTACTAACTGTTACAATTAATCAAGCATATATTACGCACCAATGACTGAAGGTTTTCTTGAATATTCTCTCATGGAGCATATATATTAATTATATATAAACTTAATGACTAGTTTAAATTTCAGTTAAAATATTCCTTCATTGCAATTTAATTATCGAATAAATAAGATATTATGATGAAGGTTTAACGGTTGAATATATATATAATGTGATGATTGCAGGTGCAGACATGGGTATTTTCACGTGGTGAACAATGACTATACACACTGGGAAATGTACGCAATTGGTGGGAGTGCTGACCCTACCATAAACAGCCAAGGAAACAGGTTTCTTGCACCAGATAACAGGTTTAGCAAGGAGGTGACGAAGCACGAGGATGCTCCAGAGGATGAATGGATGAACTGGAACTGGAGGTCTGAAGGTGACCTCTTCATTAACGGAGCATACTTCAGGCAATCTGGTGCAGGTGCTTCCTCCAGCTACGCTAGAGCCTCAAGTCTCAGTGCAAGACCCTCTTCTCTTGTTGGCTCCATGACCATCACTGCTGGTGTACTCACCTGCAGGAAGGGCAATCGTTGCTGATATATAATATTTAATCACTTAAGAAATAGCTGCAGCGAAAGCAAGAAGCAGAAAATCACTTTTCCTCCCTTAATCATGTGCTTTCCCTGCAGTTCCTTTTATAGTTATTTATTTATTTACACGTTACAACCTCCAGCTTTTGCTTTTCAAAAGGCCATATAATGTGGTGCTAGCAGTATCATATCTATTGACTATCTTGGTTGTGCATTGGAAAGCAAGTGCAGTAAGTGTTGGTTTTGATTCAATGTTATTTCAACTTTTCCATGTGCACGCCTCCTCTACTCAAAGGACTGTCTTTTGCTCTGCTATTCCAATTACAAGCAGTCACAAGCTCCTTTCTGTGCTTTCTGCTCACTCACAAACCCATCTATATATGTTCCACCATATATACTTAAGAATCTCCTACCATGCATGCCTAGCTTGCTAGCTATATCAAAAAAGAACATTGAGATTAAAAACTTAATATTTGTACGGAGATGCAGAATTATTCAATCCACTTCATGTGCATTTACGTCTTTATTCTTTTCGGACCAAACTGTTCTAAAAGTGACATTTACAATCAAGTGAAGAGAAAAATAGTCAGCTATATTATTATCTGTCATGTTAACTAATATGCTTCTCAAAAAAAAAAAAAAAAAAGAAATATTGAAGTGAAGACTGAGGCAACACTTTTTCCCGTCAATCGTGCAGCTAAAGATTTTGCCAGTGGGACCAGAAGGTTAGCATGGGTCTGGAGGTTCACATTCGTATATAAGCCATAGTCATAATGGAGGGTGGTGAGGAGGTGGGGCTGACCCATCTCTCACGTCTAGAGACATATACTCAATTCGCCTGAAAGCCATTATTGCAAAATGTACATTATGCTGGAGACCCCAATTCATCACTTATAATCCAACTCGTCATTAGAAAATCTGAGATTGAGAGAATTGGAAGCCCCTGATTTAGATATGGATAGATTACCTACTTTATTCTTCCATTATTATTGGCCCTTAATTAAAAATGATGTTTGTCGGATGGTCATGACTTCTTTTTTCAACGAGGGTTAGTTATTTGTTGAAAGAGAATCCTTTTATCTCCATACTAATTTGTTTTTACTACATTTCAATAATTTAATTAATCCTGTGTGTTGTTGAAAGAGAAATAATAATGTGGTATTTTTCAGGAATTCAATTTGCAAGAGGAGGTCAATTATGTTTCATTTTATGTATGTAACTAAGGCCTCATAATTTTTAACAGCTATATATATATATATATATCTCGGATGCTTATTGGAGTGTGCTTTTTGCTTTCAATCATTTCAGTCATCTGACAGGCGCAGATCAATAAATCTAAATCTTTGATGGTGTTCAGTCCTAATATTAAATCTCAAGAGGTTCAAGAAGATGGAATATGTCTTCCACTAGGGTATTATTAAATTATAGTTTATAAAGATTCCCATTGAAAAATATATCGGTACTGTTAAGATTGATAGTCATAGAAGCAAATCTGGTACTTACATATGGATTTGGATAATTTCAATTTTAAGCCGAATATATAGCTGGAAAGCTTAATTGCTGTCTATCTGTTGCCCAGAATTTACCTGTGTATTCTTTGTCATATTTTCAACTTCTTAAAAGGTGTGTGCTTTCCAAAATATTGGTTAACTAGATTGTTAATTAGCTTAATGAATGGAATATGAACAAGGATGTAACTATGTCATATATAAAATATCGGCTTATCCTATGCAAATTGACATGATTATTTTAAATATATATAATTGACAACGTGTGCGAGTTATACAACTATCATATTCTTTGAGTTGATTCAATCTATAGCACTATTTCTGGGTTGGGACTCTTGTACATTAGGTTAATTTCTTGCTCTATATAACGTCGTGTTTGTAGAATCCAACAGTCTCGGAGATTTTGGGCAACCAAAATCTGAATTAAACATCTGCTATGTTAGAAGTTGATTAGGGTTTATAGTTATTTCATTATAAATGGTCTTTAATTTGTTACAAGTGGTGTGGCTTTGAATGACCATACATAGATTTTACAGATCACTTGATCATCATTAATAATATATATTTATAGAAACAGTAAAATTCTTATTTTTCTCTAAGCGTGATATCTCCACCCAAACACTAAACTAATTTAAAAATATATAAATTAAGATGCAACAAGAAGATATGACCAATAAAAAGGTATATTATTGAGGCCCGATATCAGAATATATGTTTCAAGAAAATGAGTTGCCCTAAAAAATCCGTGCCGTAAACTTGGAACCTAAAACCAACTTTTACAACACATTATATATGATTTTTTTAGTAAAATTATAAATAAGTATTTTCTTAATGGATCTTGAAAACATAAAAGAGTAACAATAGAATTAAGAAAATAGTTAAAATTCTATTATTAAACTAACTGTGAGAGAAATACAAGGAATCTCTGTCATATGTCCACCACAGGCTCGCCTCCAATCTCCATTTCCAAAACCTATAAATATGAGCTTCGATCCCTACTTCCCATATCTTCATCATCTCCACTTGCATCCTATAAATAAATAAATATATATCTCTCTCCGATTCCTGTAATTCAGAAAAAATGGCGTTGGCCCCACTCAAGCTCGCCGTCCTGGCTCTGCTCTGCGTGGCCGTTGCTGCCACCGATTCTCCTTCTCCTTCTCCTTCTTCTGATCCCTCTCCTTCTCCATCTCCTTCATCTTCTGGCCATGCCTCTCCTTCTTCTTCTCCTTCTTCCTCTCCCTCGACCTCTCCGTCTTCAGCACCTGCCTCCGCCGTCCACCGTGAGATCTCTTACGACCTCCCCGATGACGTCGACGCTCCCTCCCCTTCTGCAGGTTCCGACGCTGCTGCTCCCTCCTCCGACGCTTTTGTCGACTACGAGGCTTCTGATCTTTTCTAGATCCTTCTTTTCACAGTAATATGTATAATATGATATTCGCATTGTTCAGATAATACCTTCTGAAAATGTTAATGTTATTCTCAAGCTGTATTATCATTCATATATTACAACATTTAATGGAGTCTTGAAGCATGGGGTGGGAGACTGGATTGATGTTGTACAACAAAATAAAAGTTTGTGTGGTTATATATATGCATGTACAGATCATTAAAATGATGCATTCTGCAGTTAGTTTCATCGTCCGGATGTAACCTCATCATTTATTTGTCATGTTAATGAAAAATAACCACCACTTATGAATATGGTCACTCTCTGTCTTCTGTTTTTTCGCCTCCAAGCTATGAATAGTACGTACGTATTGCAAAACTTGATCAGAGTTGCGCATTTGAAGAATGATCCAAATGGTTATTGTAATTAATTAACAAGTTTGTGAATTGGGACTCAAACTTCTTACACTTGATCAGAGTTCATTATTTAATTTCAACATGTTTAATATACATCAAAATCTATATGTGTTGAGATTAGAAATCTTCTGGTCATTATGTATATAACTATTTAAGATTATCGATCAAACAATTTCTGGTGCAATTGAATATATCAATCAAGTTATTGACAATCATGCCGAAAAAAAATTTCGTTAATGACAACTTTTTATTTCTCAAAACAAACGAAAAAAAGTAATTCTTTTAATTACCTTAGTTCATAAATGGTTAATTACCCATTTGTCTATATCTTGATATATGTCATCCATTAATTTATTTAGTAAAATCATTTAAATAATTTGTAAATTATACTAACCAATCCTCGAATTAGGTCAGTCAACCCACCTAATAACTTTTTAATGCAAATACTATTAATTTTAAAAATTAATATTATATTTAATATTTTGTTACAACTATTGATCTTTGACAATATTTAAACATATTTCTGAAAAAATTAAAAAAAATTATTACTTATTTTATCTTATAATTTTAATTAATGAGATTTATTTGAACTTATTAATTAGTTTTTTTTTTTTTTTGTTTAAGTGTGAGGTATTTTGAGTATTTAAAATTTTTATTTCAATTTAATTATTTATGATAGTTGTTTGGATTTTAGAAAATTTATTATTGCAATTAATGTTATTTACTTTTTCTTATTATTACAACCCATTTAACTCATAATTCATGATGAGCTAACCTATGTGGATCAAGTTGGAGGAGCTAATAGGTAGGATATAACGGAAGAATATCGTAATAAAATATTTTACATGGACTTAGATAGATTTTATCATTAAGAGTTTCATATGTAATTTTATATAAATTTATACGAAAATTTTATATTTTAGCCGTAATTATTCTTATCAAAATTTTTATAAACATATTATAAATTACAAAACAGGGCCATATATAGCCTTTTGCTAATGTCCACTAGATAAAATAGCATAAATTCACATTGACAAAATTCAAATTCCATAGAAAGTATTTAGATTTAAATTAACAACTTCATTTAAGGATTGGGCCTCAGGCAATGGATTTTTTATATATTCAAAATTGACTATAATATATGACCAAGGAGAAGCAAGTCTAACCCATTAAGCTAAACCTCATAAAGTTTTTCTTTTACTTTACATTTTGCGCCGTAGTTCTAGCACTGAGTTTTTGGGGGGGAAAAAAATAGAGAGGCAAAACATTTCGAATCATAATTGATTTTATTTCGATTCAATAGTCAATTTTGTAACAATACCGTGAAAAGTTGAAATGGCATGTGTGATAAACATATTTTTAAAAGGGAAATATACGAAATAAAAAGCAGCTGTACAAATTGAGAAAGTAAAACGTAACAATGTTTATATATAATATATATTTAATAGAATAGACATAGCAATTTTTTTTTTTTATGAATTGCTCTATATATTGGAGGTTTTGCTTTTTCTTTTCCAATTAATGAATTTATTTAAAAATTTCAAATTTATAGCTAACATAAAAAGATAAAAGTCTCAAATATAAACTCAACATAATTGAGATTAAAGGACATAGAAATAACTATTCATAAAAAACAACAGACAAAAGGAGAGGCAGAAAGATATAATGGAAACGGGCACCACACATTATATGTATATATGTGTAAGAAGCTCGGGCAAGGAAGGGCGTTTGGTCTAGTGGTATGATTCTCGCTTAGGGTGCGAGAGGTCCCGAGTTCAATTCTCGGAACGCCCCGTTTTGGTCTTTTTCACTCTGAAAAAACAAAAAATTTGTAAGCATGGGACATGTGTAGTTTATAAAATTTTAAATTTTACTTATAACAACTCAATTTTTTAAAATTATATTGTGAAATGTGTATAATAAATTGTAAAATACTAAAAATTATTTTATTTTTTAATAATAAAATATTATAATAAATAAAATATTGTTACTAGACATTTTTTAATAAAATTTAAATTTAATATCTAATGGCTTCAGATTTAATAAATATAAAAAAGTTTTTAAATATAAAAATAAATATTTTTAAAAATAAAATATATTATTTTAAATTTTATTAAAAATAACTTAATTTTTTAAAATTATACTGTAAGATGTATAAAATAAATTATAAAATATTAAAAATAATTTTGTAAGATATTAAAAATTATTTTATTTTTTAATAATAAAAAATTATATTTTATTATTTTTTAAAATATTTATTCTTATATTAAAATTTTTTTTTTTGTCAAATGTAATTGAATAGATTGGCCAGCATTGGATCCTTTTTGTACATGTGTGCGGGTCCCTCTTTTTCCAATTTCATGCTGCCAAAATTTCAAGCTACGGGGTGCCCCTTACAGGAGGACAAGAAAGGACGAAAGAAGAGGCATGTCAGCTTCTAAGTGTGAAAAAAAGAAGAAGATAAAATTCAAAATTGGCCCCAAAGTTCGAATTTTTTTATATTTATATTTTCGTCCCCAATAATTTTGTACCACTTATTCACAAGTTACTTTCTATTATTTGAAATATTCTTTCAATTTATTTATTATATTATGAATCTCGAGTCTTTCGCCTACTCCATCTCCTTCTGTGCCCTTTTCTCGTTCAGATGAGATGAAAGTGTGAAGGTTTATGATTTTTACTAATTAAAGCGAAAGAATGTTATTACATGAAAAAATGTGAAAGTACAAGAGAAAGAGAACGAAGGAATAATGCAGGCGAAAAGGAACAGAAAACTCAACCAACAAATATATAAGAAGAAAGGAAAATATTATGGAGATAAGCAAGATAACAAACTGTTCACCCAAAACCCAATAAAGTCAGAAATTTAAAACACCCATCTAAATGTCTGATTGTGGTATCGTTGAAATAGAGAAAATAAAGCAACAAATAAGTTTCACGGTGGGAAAGTTAGAGAAGACAGAAAGTTATATAAGTGTTAAATTTAACTTACTAAATTACTTTAGGTATTTTAGATGAAAGTTTAACTATTAACACTTATAATGACCCAATAATTTTATCACTTTAATTTGGATTAAGAATCATAATTTTTAATATAGTATCAGAGCCCAATGGTTTTAAAATTTATGAAAGATCTAATATCCAAGGTTCAAGATAAAAAAAAAAAAAAATTTCCTAGAAATTTGGATTGGCAATTACAAGCTAAACCTACAAATAATAAAGATTTGAAGCCCATGACCTGAAATCCAATAAAAAAGGTTCAATGAAGAAGACCCAAAGAACCTTACTTGAGGCTTAAGACCTGAAATCCAAAAAAGAAAGACTAAGTGAAAAAGGCTTAAACGACTTGTGGTATCTGAAATTCAAAGGAGTATAAGTTCAAACAACCCAAAAAAAAAAAAAAAAAGGAAACTTGAGGCCCCTAAGACTTGAAAGGAACACAAACCCAAGATAAAAATGAAGGTATGAAGACATGTTACAATTGGGACAGGCCAATTGGGTTTGAGGGGAAATTTTGAAATAGAAAAAATAAAAAAAATAAAAAAGTCTCATATTGAAAAGTTAAAAGAAGATAGAAGGTCATGTAAATGTTGAAGTTAGCCTATCAAATTACATTAGACATTTTAAATAAAAGTTTGACTATCAATATTTATAATGGTTCAACAACTATTCCCCTCTAACTTGAACCAAAAACCATAATTTCCAATAGGAATATATGCAGAATCATCTGTGATGAGTAATATTAAAAGAATAGAACTTTATTGAGGAAAGAGGAAGCCCTCCCCAGCACATGTATCTGTGAAGGACTTGTACGAGTAAGCTAAACCATTATAATGAATTCTGAAGCGCCTCTTAACCCGAATTATTTTCAGTGGAGAAAAGGCGCCAAAAAAACTCATCTTTGAAAGAATTCGTCGCCTCTTCTCAATTCATCAACTGGAACTTGGTATAGAAAAGTGAAAAATGGTATGAAGGAAATATCTAATGTTGCATGGAATGTAAAGCTATATAGACAGCAAGGTTTCACACATAGTTTTCAAAGATAAGGGCAGGACAAAAAGATATATAATTATATTACAAGAAATTTAACCATCAAGAATGATAAGAGAATTTCCAGAAACTAGTTTGTTCTCCTCTGCCACTGTTGTTTACAAAAATCACTCTACTCTATTTTAAAGGTTGCAGATTGCAGAATAGGCTTGTGCAAAATGACACGGAACAAACAAGTCAGCAACCGAAAAAATGATTTAAGTGTTGCTACCACCATATGATACACAAGAGGCAAAAACAGGAGCATACTTACTTTTTCTGCTGTCCAACTATCATGCCTCTGTTATTCCTTTGGATTAGTTGCTTTATCCAACTATTCAAACATTTCTAACAAAGATATCCTTTTTCATGCTCTTGCATTATGGAAAATCTATATCTGAAACCACTTCAGAAAAGAATCAATAATTGAAGCACTCTCAATTTGTCTCCCTTAGTCCTCCCTTTTTCATTGACACTATGGAGAGTTGGAGACTGGCTTGGGGACTAGAAAATGTCTTTGTTTTCCCAATTCCAGGAATTGATCTTACTTCCGCTACCAGTAATCTTTACAAGAACAAGAACCATCTCTGAAGCAATGAAAACGAATAGCATCTCTGAGAATTATTTCTCTCTTCTCCACGTCAGATATGAGCTTCATTGTTGTATGGCAATCACAGCATACTCTCAAATTCTTCATCACCCTCACTGGTGCTGATTTTGGTAGAGAGAGAATTCCAAAAGTTACTGCTAACTTCTCACTATGGTGGTTCCTCATGCTTGTTTTGCCACTGAGTTCAACTTCTGAGATACTCAATGGAAGCTTATCGATATCTAAGACAGTTTTCTTTATTTTCACCAATATTTCTTCCAACCGTGAGTAAATCAATTGACTCATTGGGTGAGAGTGATCTCCCACCACAAAAGAATGAACCTTGTTTCCTACTTCAATCCAACTTATACCAGGTTCCTTTTTAACTCCTCGGTTTTGCATGAGTTTCCTTACTTCTAAAGCAGGCTTCTCTTTCCCAGCATCATTATAGATGTTGTAAAGGAGCACATATGACGCAGCTGCCTGAGGTTCAAGCTTTATTACTATGTCTGCAACACGTTTTGCCATGACAGTGTCCTTGTGAACTCTGCAAGCACTTAACAAGGCTCGCCATAATACCGGATCATTATTAAAACCTGAATCAATAATAAATTTTTGGGCATCCTCTAGCCTGCCAGCACGACCCAAGAGATCAACAATACAAGCACTGTGCTTTACATTAGCTGCTATGCCATAATCTTTCTTCATAATCTCAAAGTACTGTAATCCATCTTCAACTAGACCTCCATGGCTGCAAGCAGTTAGAACCCCAAGAAACGTGATCTGGTTGGGTTCAATTCCAGAAGCAATCATCAACTCAAAAAGTCGTGAAGTTTCCTTGGCACATCCATGTTGTCCGGTGCTACATATCATCACAGACCAGGATACCACGTCAGGATTCACTGTCTCTTGAAAGGTCAGTTTAGCTGAATCTATGTCTCCAGACTTGGCATACATGCAAATCTGTGAATTTTGAATAATGGTGAAATTGGCAATGCCAGATTTTAATGCATAACTCTGAATCTGCTCTCCAGATCTTGCTGCAGCCATATCTGCACAGGCACCCATCACACTAGATATGATAAATTCATCTGGTTTTCTTCCAGATGCCAAGAGTTGATAAAACAAAGATAGTGCATATTCAAACTGTCCATTTTGAACGTAACCTGCAATCATGGATGTCCATGAGACAACATCCAACTTAGGAGTTGAATTGAAACACCTTAGCCCATCTTCAATTGAACCAGAAAGTGAGTACAAGTCCACTAGCACACTGCCAATAAACTCGTCTGACTGAAGATTGTTTTTACAAATTTGAGCATGAATTTGCTTTCCAATCTCGAAGGTTTCACCAGCAAAACAAGCCTTAAGAATGCTAGAGAATGTAAATTTGGACGGCTGCATTCCTTGCCTTTGCATCTGGGAGAAAAGATGTAGTGCTTCTTGCGCATATTCAGTGGAGATGGTCTCTGTTTGCAGGAACCCAGCGATCATGGCATTATATGTAATGACATTTGGGTGGGGTGTAAACTTGAAAATTTGAATAGCATTGGTTAAATTTTCAGTCTTTGCATACATGTCGAGCAATGCAGTCCCAACAACAACATACGGGTCCAAACCAAGCTTGACTGTGTATCCATGAAGCATTTTACCAAATAGATTTAAATTCTTGGTGCAGCATGCCTTTAGTACACTTCCTAAAGTATAGCTACTCAGTATCAAGCCAGATCGATGCATTTTTATAAGGAGTTTGAAAACCTCCTCATTAATACCTAATCGAACATAACCAGCAATCATTGAATTCCAAGATACTTCATCCAGGACTGTGGAAGTCTCAAACAACAATCTCGCCTGCTCAATCTGGCTGCATTTTGAGTACATATCAATAAGAGAATTAACTAAAACAACTTGATCACTTAATCCACCCACAATAACCAAACTGTGAATTAGCTTACCAAATCTTACATCCCCAGTGTGACCGCAAACCCCCAGAGCGCCCGCATAGGTAAACTTATCAAGTTTAAGATTGGCCATTCTAGCCTGACCAAAAGTATGCATGACCTTACCATACATACCCATCTGGGAATACCCAGAAATCAAAGAATTATATGAAATGATGTTGCGTTTGGGCATTTTGTCAAACAGGTTTTGAGCATTATATAATTCACCGCATTTGCTATACATATAAAGAAGATTATTGAGTAAGAATAGACAGGGTTGGAAAGAAGTCTTAATCATGTGTGCATGAGCAAGTTTTCCATGTACGAGAAACCCACTCTTAACGGATGATCGGATTAACTTGGTATAAGTTACAGAGTCCAAGAGCAAGTAGGAAAGAGAAGGTTGGGAGTGTTGAAATTGTTTGGCAATGGGTTGAGGCAATGAGGTAAATACGCTTTGGGGTTGTCTATTTACATAGTTCTGATCGGAGAAGCCCATGTTGAAGGGAAATTCAAAGTTTGGGGGCTTCAATTGTAGGACCGACATGAACTTCTAGACATGGAAGCCGTTCGGGTGTTCCGGCGTTTCATTGTTAAGAACATGAGTCTCAGACAGCCAGGTAGTCAGGCATGTAGCACAAGCAAAATAGCAAACAATGCATTGCTACCCTTCAAATTTTTTCGTGCAAATAATTTTCAACCAAACAAAAGGATCCTTTGGACAAATGTAAATTTTAGAAGAACACCAACGATCCACCGATTTAGTACGTTAAAATAATAAAATTTGAGGAGGTTAGGGGCCGGGCCGGGCCGAATTGAGAGTTTTGTTCTTTTTTGGGACTTCAAGGTGAAATAACAAGCAAAATTACTTACCTAAAAACCAATGGTTTATAAGTTATATATGCCAATAAAGAGTATGAAATTCAGGAAAAAAGAGGACAGAAATACAAAAAAAAAAAAAAAAAGAGACACGATACATAATTTAAGGTAAAGCTGCGGCTCATATGTTTGAATATGCTTGTACTTTCAAAAGTATTGTATTGTCAAAGAACCTTAACTCAAATGACCCTTATTTGAAAAAAACAAAAAAAAAATGTATTACGGAACTTAGTATATTTGCTTTCTATCCCCACTTTACTTGTGTGCCCACTCTTATGAGTTTTTTCTCCCCCTTAAAATATGACATGGAAAAAAGTGAAATCATTTTATTTAAAAACCGTTCATTTTGATTTTAAATTAATGGTATGCATGATTAATTTGTAAATTAAATCCATATTTAATTAAAAAGGTTAATGATGAACCTAAATAGATCAGAATCAACGATTACTAGGTGAAATAATTGATCATTATGAAGAGGGCATAAGAAAGAAGCGCACAAAAATCCTTGTAGGACATCTTAAGGATAAGAAGCAAACATTCTGTGTCAAATTAGTGTTGCATATATATTGTATATAATTGCATGTGCACCGTCTTTGTCACTAAACTAGATATCACAAAAAAAAAACATATTGTGTGTTTTTCGTCAACTGATTTAATGTATTAATTTTAATAAAATTATTTAATTAACAGTTCTCTTTTATCTTTTTTAAATAATTTCATTAGATTTGATATACAAAATTAATTATCACATAAAATATGATTTCTTCTCATGTCATGTCCCTACCATGTGAAAGTGGAATATCTCTTGTCATAATCTTGCTTATTTGTTCCACATTAATTTACACGGTGCTCTTACAAAAAAAAAGAACAATGTCCAAGAGATAATATATTTAATTATATGGATTAATATCATTCTTTTAATCTATTTTTACTTTTACCTATCTCGCACTTGATCTCAACAAAAAGTTAGTATGCTGGAAAGTTTATTATACTTGTATTAGAACCTACGTTTTAGTTTAGATACACAATCAGTTTGTAATCATATACTATGAATGGATCTCGATAAATATATTCCAAAAATGTTTGTGTGCTTCGTATATGTGCTCAACAATAATATCTATGATCGATGATTATAAAACGTCATCAAATAAACATGAACATGTACTAATTATTTGATGTTTTTGTAGTCTTGTGTTCTCAAGACATGAACATAATTTCCCCTTAGAGATATTGATCGACTAGGGAACATTCACGATTTAAAAAAAAAAAAAAAGAATCTTTTAGAAAAGAAACCTATGACTTGAGATACTAATGTTCCAATTCCACAGCAGGTGCTTACAAATACGAACAAGAGAACATGTAAAAGAAAAATGAAAATTATATATAATATAATACGAAGTTGAACATGGAAATTATGAAATGATTGTTAAAAATGGAGACAAAGGAAAATCCAATATTGAGCTACAAAATGGGTAATGTTGTTTAAGCCCAGTGGTTCTAATGGATGAATGTATGTATATATATGAGGCACAAACTGAAAACTGAATCCAATAATTGAGGAAGTGTGTGGCATAATTTGTTCACAACATGTAGGGGCTGCCACGTGCCTGTTTGTCTTCACATTTAACTGACTCAAGAAACAGACATTTGCATCTGATTTTGTTGTTTCTTCTTTCAGTTACATCTTCATTTCTAAGGAGAAAATTATATCTAAAGGCCATAACTATAACATATTTACTGTTAATCGTTCCGAAAAGAATCTTGGAACCATGGCTATTGAAGAATCCTGATTTAGAATTTTGGTGCCTAATGTTTTAACACGTAATGAAGGGATTTTAAGTGTCTTAGTTACAAGTTCTTTAAAATAAATAAAACTTGATTCCTTAATCCTTTAACACAATTGAATAAAGAGAAAAATATATTTTTGGTCTCTTACTTATTATAAAAATATCATTTTAGTTTTTCATTAATTAAAATGCTTAAATAATCCCCAACTTATTAAAAAACATCATATTTGGTCTATTATTGTTTAAAAAATTATCAACTTTAATTCTTCAATCTAACCTTAAATTTTAGTTTTAAATAACTAAATTTGATATTTTTCTTTTTTAAGTGTGAGACTAAGTGTGATATTTTTAATGAATGTTAGATTAAAATAAAAATTTTGTTATAAATAAGAAACCAATAAAATATTTTACTCATTGAATAAATATGTTAAATTTATTACCTTTAAACGTGACATTTTTCATTTTAAAGCCTTTTATTTCTCCAGTGTTTGGCCTTTAACTTCAGTTCCCTTGGTTCACATGGGCAGATACCTTAAATAAGGGCTACCCAACCGCCATTACAGAAAGTAAACTCATAAAGAAACCTCTTATATGCCTGACTACTAAACATTAAGTAACACCCAAATGAAAGTTTTCCTTTATATAAGCAAAGTGCTACTTCCTCTTTTCTTCTATTTTCTTCATTTGCTTCTGTTTTTTCACATACATTCACTCTCACATTTCATTATCTGTTTTTTAATCTCTAGAGAAGTACAATCCCAGCTTGTCTGCATTGTTAATTATTGTAAAAAGCCAGAGAGTGAGATGAAGAAAAGATAGAAAGAATGTAGATTAAAAAAAAAAAATGGAGACTTTCTCGATGCTTTACTAGATTATTAATGAAAACAGCATCTTCAGTTTTGAAGAACGGCCGACCAATTGATTTGGATTATGTATGGGCCACAAATTAAGCAAGCGTGTTAGTGTATAGGTACCTACTTCCCATGTGCTTATGTGCCTTGGTCCATTAACATAATCAAAATTCAGAAATTTTCTTTAAGAAAATAATATTACTTTCTAGCAACACAAGGGCGGCTTCTATTTAATCCATGCCTTCTTGCTTCCTTCTTTGTCCTTATCCGAACTTTCTGGTATTTATATAGCCTGCTAACCTCCCCATCATCATCAACAACCTCTCCTCCCCTTTCATTTTCAGTTCTTAACTTGGAAGATCAGACAGAGAAGAGCTCAGAGAGACAGACAAAGATGATCAAACTGAGGTCAATGAGGTTCAGCAGAAGCAGTTCCAAGCTGAGCAGTGGAAATAAAGCACCCCCAACAGAAAGGGATTGCAGAAGCATGAGTGAAATCAAATGGGAGCTTCGTCCAGGAGGCATGCTTGTTCAGAAAAGGGAGACCAGTCAAAACGCAGGAGAGGGATTCATCACCATTAGAGTTTCAACTGTGTCTCACTGGCATGACATTTCCATTGAAGCTACTTCAACTTTTGGTGGGTTGTATTCTTTTGCCATTCAATTGGTTGTTTATGACCTAAAGTTTTAAACTTCACGCATTTCAGAGAAAACCCACAGAAGGTGTTTGACAAAATTCGTGAATGAATTATAATAAAAATAATTATTATGTGTTGCAGGGGAATTGAAGATGTTATTGTCACTGGTAACGAATATGGAGCCCAGAGAGCAGAGGGTTTTGTTCAAAGGTAAAGAGAGAGATGATGAAGAATACCTACACATGGTTGGGGTTAGAGACAAGGACAAGGTTCTGTTGCTACAGGATCCAGCTATCAAGGAGAAGAAGGTGCTTGGTCTGGCTGGAGGAAGCCAACCCATTATCAGTGTATGACTAATTATGTTAAATAATTGTTAATTAGGTACTAACCACCAGAAAGAAAGGAGTGAAGCAAGCTAAATATAAGGATGCATCTTTCTTCACTTTATCATAGATTAGAGAACCATATATAAGTATATTCTGTGGGTTGGAGACTTGTTGAATTAAAAACTCTGTAAGCTGATGCAAAGCAGTGTCATTATAGAGAGTTTGCTCTGTCTATATTATAATTAATACTAGTGTTGATTCCTCTTTTGGGTTGTGAATTTAATATTATGAGTTCATGATGGTCTCTGTACTGTGATTCATTATACAAACCCATGCGTGCAAGCAGACGCAAAGCAAAAAGAATAACAAAGCGGTAAAGCCTAAAGTAGATGTTTAGCTAAGGTTGGGGCAGTTTGATCAGAAAATAGAGCAGATTTTTGGGGTTTAAAGCAGAAGTTGTTGGGAGTATAATCAAGTGGACACAGGTACAGCTTGTCTTACTAATATAAAACTAAGGTCAAAAAGCAAGGTTAGAGGAGGGTGGGGCAGAAGAGGACCCATGAGAGGGAGGACATCATCGTCCTCTTTCCTGAGAAGCAATCTCAGTGGATTCCTTGGCCTTGGTAACAGAATGAACTACTTTAAGTTCCATCAAAACTTTTTATCGCATTCCTTTACTGTTCCTGTTTGGAGTCACGAGAATCCAAGAATAAAGCTTTCCTTGGAAATGCTTTAGCTTTTGGTATCGGAGCTGAAGAAATGTTATTGTTACCATCGGCAAACTAGGGCCCATAGGGATGGAAAAAAGAAAAAAAAGAAGTGCGATAAATGGGTGAGAAGAGAGATAATGAGACTGATATCCGTCATTAAATGCACATTTTTATTTTATAATAGAAAAAAGGAAAATTTCTGTTTAACACCAATGAATATAATTAATTATTAAAAAATGTTTTAAATTTTGTAATTATTCTAAAAGACTTAATATCATTTTATAATTTTTTAATAAATAAAATTACCTTAAAATTTATAAATTTATTATTTACATAGTTTACGTTACTTATAAATCTCGTTCCATCTAATTATTAAATGATTTTATATTTTTGACCACATAATTTTTATTTTAAATTAGTTAGATTAATAAGTATGTTATAAATTTTTTACTATCATAGTTTGCATTACTTACAAATCACATTAGCTCTAATTACCAAATGTTTTTACATTTCTTATCATATAAGTTTTATTTTTAATTGGTTAAACAAATAAATAACTTATAGACTTATTATTACAATAATTTGTGTTACTTACAAATCACGTTCACCCTAATTACTTAATGTTTTTACATTTATTATCATGTAAGTTTTATTATTAATTGGTTAATCTAACAAGTAAATTATATATCTATTACCATAATAGTTTGTATTACTTATAAGTCATGTTCGCCTTAGTTACTAAATGTTTTTGCATTTTTTATCACGTAATTTCTATTATTAATTGGTTGGACTAACAAGTAACTTATAGAATTATTACTATCATGATTTGTGTATCAAACTGGTTAAAAATAAAAATTACATAGTAAGAAATAAAAAAAATCATTTGATAACCAGGGAGAACATGATTTGTAAGTAATATAACTTATGATATTAATAAATCCATAAATTACTTGCTAGTTTAACTAGTTAAGAATAAAAGTTATGTTGTAAGAAATGTAAAATCATTTGGTAACTTATACGTAAGTAATTTGTTAGTAGCGCAAACTATGGTAATTATAAATCTATAAGTTACTTGTTAGTTTAATAAGTTAAGAATAAAATTATATGGTAAGAAATGCAAAATCACTCAATAACTAAGACGAAAATAATTTGTAAGTAATGCAAACTTTGATAACAATGAATCTATATGTTACTTGTCAGTCAAATCAGTTAATAATACAAATTACGTGGTAAAAAATAAAAATCGTTCAATAATTGAGGCGAACGTGATTTGTAAGTAATACAAAATGTGAAGTTTAGGAATAATTTTGTCTATTAAAAAAAATCATAAAATGAGATTAGGTCCTTTAAGATAATTTTAAAATTTAAGGTCATTTTTAGTAATTAATTGCATATATTAGTCCTAAATAAAAATTTCCCCATAATAAAAAGTAAAAGAAAAGTGAATAAGGTTTAGAGTTTGAAATTTAAGTGAGCAAGGTTTTATGTCTTAAAAGATATTCTTACAAGAAATAATTATTATATTATTGTTATTAAAGAACAAGGAAAAGTGAGAAGAGTTGTATAATCACTCAATAGGAAAATTATGCATATAAATTGAGAGAGATGTCATATTCTTTGGTGGACATGGGAAAAAAATTCTTACCTTCACTTGAAATTCCAAGTTATCCATACACTATCTAATAAAATTGACTCAAGTTAAAGTGCTATAATAGAATACAGTTATACAATTTGACTCTATTTTATTAAGTAGTATATAGATAACAAACTTGATGTGCAAATATAAGGTTTTGGAGTTGAGACAAATAAAATGATTAAATTTAATTGGACTGTTTGAACTTATGCAAAGCGCATTTTTCAAGTATACGAGTGAGTGATATGTAATTTTCATCAATTAGTGGTGCATGCAAACCATTTATACAAGTACAATTATAACTTCACCTAGATTATGCTCTACATGAAATTGAAGAAAAAAAAGACAAGACACAGTCAAACAAAATCCCAACTTAAATAATTTAAGAACAATATAATTACAATAAGATTCATTTTCTAACTTTATATATATAATTGATGTTAAAGTCGCGCAAATCATATTTAACATAATTAAATTTGTAATTTGCACGTACATCAATAAAAATAGAAAAAAATCACAAAAAATACAGCTCAAAGCTAGAGATAGGATTATAAAAAATAAACACCCAGCGTCAACTGATATTTTTATTGATTTTTTATGCAAAAAAGAGACCTATCGACAATAACTTATAGGCAATTTTTCTTTTTAAAAAATCTACATGAATATTGATTGTCGTTTATTCTATCAAAATTGGAAATATGCCCAAGATATTTGCTTTTTCTATATTATTATTATTATTATTATTATTTAAATATTGCTTCTGGACTTCTGCGTTTTCCATTTGAAGCATTCTGATTCGTTCATTACAATCGAATGGCTGTTAGAAGGCCACCGTGCTGCTTGCGAAAACATCGTTGTTTGTACTCAGCATAATTCATCCGAAGCCTATCCTAACGTAGACAAGGATCGAGAGGGTCGCGACGGGCGAATCTAAATTAATTTCATGGTTCGCAACCATCTTCATTGGTTTATCGAAGACTTGTAAATCCGGAACAAACTATTTCAAGCTCAAGTTGCTGTTTTCGTTCATTTCAGCTTGCCCAGAAAAGCCATCATGAGGAGAAAGATCTTGCTTTTCTAGCTTCACGTAAGATTTTCTGTTCTGGGTATTTGTTTTCTTTGCTTTTCAATTCGTAGAGAGATATGCAAACTCTAAGCACTTGGCCCTCAAATGGGAACTATGGGGTAGTTCCTCCTTTGGGCTTCGAACTAGATTCTTATTTCTGTGTTTACGCGACAATTAGAAGGAAAAAGAAGTTGGGTCCTGATTTTTCTGGTTCTCAGAGTAGAAGCATTGGTGTTTTTAAATGTTCAAGAAATTCAAGAGTTAGCGGGAGTGAAGCTTCCTGTGAAATCCCAAAATTTGATTGGAAGTGCAGGGTTTTGTTCGGATACTCTAAGCTCAAATTCGCTCCCCTTTTCAAGCCAAAGAAGAGTTATATTGGATACTTAGCTCCCTTGGCATGGGCGTTGGAGGATCAAGCTAATGAGGAGCATACTACTTCCGCGAACAATATATCACTTGACAGTGAAAGAGAGGGTATAAACTGTTTGAATTTGGATGAAGTTCAAGACAGTATTCATGAACAACAAACGCATGTAGAAGAGAATGACACAAAAATTGATGTTCGAGCACTTGCCTTGAGCTTACAGTCTGCTAAGACAGTAGATGACATGGAGGAAATTCTCAAGGACAAGGGGGAATTGCCCCTTCAGGTGTATTCAACCATTATAAGAGGTTTTGGTAAGGACAAGAAAATGGATTCTGCATTAATTCTTATGAATATGTTGAAGAGGAAAAAGATTGAAACTAATGGTTCTTTCAGCCCAAATCTTTTCATATATAATAGTCTGTTGGCTGCAGTCAAACACTCTGAAAAATTTGCGGAAATGGAAACAATTATGAGTGAAATGGCTGAAGCTGGAGTCACTCCTAACGTTGTGACATATAATACTTTGATGGCTATCTACATAGATAATGGAGAAGGGGAGAAGGCCATCAGTATTTTTGAGGAAATCTGCAGTAAAGGCCTCACACCATCTGCAGTATCGTATTCTCAAGCTTTGATGGCATATCGAAGAATGGAAGATGGATATGGAGCTTTAAATTTCTTTGTTGAATTCAGAGAAAAATATCGCCGAGGTGACATAGGAATAGATGACGACGGAGAAGATTGGGAAACTGAGTTCATTAAACTTGCAAATTTCACAACCCGTGTTTGCTATCAGGTAATGCGCCGTTGGCTTGTCAACAGTGATAACTTAAGCAACAAAGTTTTACAGCTTCTCGATGATATGGATAAAGCAGGGATTCGACCAGGCCGTGCAGAACTTGAGAGGCTGGCATGGGCTTGTACCCGTGAAGACCATTACACTGTGGTAAAAGAGCTGTACAGCAGGATAAGAACAAGATATAGTGAAATCAGTTTGTCCGTCTGCAACCATGTAATTTGGCTGATGGGGAAGGCCAAGAAGTGGTGGGCAGCTTTGGAGATATATGAGGATTTATTGGACAAAGGGCCAAAGCCAAACAACTTGTCATATGAGCTAATAATGTCTCACTTCAATGTTCTTCTCAGTGCAGCAAAGAAAAGAGGAATTTGGAGATGGGGTGTTAGGTTGCTGAACAAGATGGAAGATAAAGGTCTAAAACCTCGAAGCAAGGAATGGAATGCAGTTCTTGTGGCCTGCTCTAAGGCCTCAGAAACTACTGCAGCTGTGCAAATATTTAAGAGAATGGTGGAAAATGGTGAAAAGCCTACTATAATTTCCTATGGGGCTTTATTGAGTGCTCTGGAAAAAGGAAAGCTCTACGATGAGGCCCTTCGTGTGTGGGACCATATGGTCAAAGTGGGGGTTGAACCAAATGCATATGCCTACACAATTGTGGCTTCAATCCATACCGCTCTGGGAAATTTTAACAGAGTTGATGCCATCATTTCGGAGATGGAAACATTAGGGATTGAGTTAACAGTAGTGACATATAATGCAATAATCAGTGGCTGTGCACGCAATGGTATGAGCAGTGCAGCCTATGAATGGTTTCACAGGATGAAAGTTCAGAACATCTCTCCCAATGAGATAACTTATGAAATGCTGATTGAGGCTCTTGCCAAGGATGGAAAACCAAAGCTGGCATTTGAGTTATACATGAGGGCACACAATGAGGGCCTTAATCTATCTTCCAAAGCCTATGATGCCGTTCTGGAATCTTCTCAGGCCTATGGAGCCACCATTGACTTAAGTCTTTTAGGATCTCGTCCTCCAGATAAAAAGAAGAAAGTGCAGCTTAGGAAAACACTGACTGAATTCTACAACTTGGCAGATGTTCCCAAGAAAATTAGACCATTTGATAGGAGGGAACTGTATTACTCGCAGAAAGAAGGGAGTCAATGAGTAATTTGGTACTGTGATATTATCGTGCTAATCGTTTTGTAATTTATGTACATTCTGCTCTGAAACTAACTTGAGCTCTTCTTGTTCTCAGCTCAAGAATGAAGAAAGGAAGTACAGTTTACTCTGCCTTTTCCTCTTGGGTAAGTAAATCAGAAATGTAATACTTCCTCTGAAAACAAATTCTGGATCAAGTCATGCTCAAACATTTGAAAGCCAATAGAAGTTTCTTGATAAGAACATAGCTGAGTCACATCCACTTTTGATGCTCATGTCGAGTGGAGTTCAATGTTATTTGTGCTTCAACTAGGTATGAGTAACTGAGCAGGAAAACACTAATTTTCAGCCACCTTTGAAACTAAATAGTAAGTTGAAATAAACTTTTATTTTAGGGTAAAAAATGAGAAACATCATTTGACAGTCAAGCTTTACAGAAGTTATGGACACAATTACACATGTACTAACAGGTCCAAAACTCTTCTGGTTTGGCATATAATGTTCCGAAAAGTATTTTCTTCCTGATACTTTGTGGTACAATACTCATTGCAAAATATGGGATGCATTTGCATGGATAGTGACTCTGAGTCAGTCATATGTGTAAACAACTTTTAGGATATGTTCTTTTTCTTGTTAAAGTCATATGCCAGGATGGAAAATAATAAGGCTTGAAAGATGAAGATTTGCTCTTGCCATGACATGGAACCCAAGGAAAGAAATAAAGCTAGAACGTGGTTCTGGTGATATTTGCCTTGTTTGGGCTTAAATGCAATGGACTTTGGACTGAGTTGCAAAAGGGCCATATCATAAAGGGATGGAGTCTGTCCTGGGGAAGGTGGGTTTGTGGTGAATAATAAATTATTTATTAAACTTTAATTTTTTAATTAATTTTGCATTGACTAATTTCTTTTTCCCCCACTTGCACGTACTAATATTGGTTTACATAGTGATGTATATCTGTAACTCTGCATTATTACAAAAACTGTTGTGCATTTTGAGGTAGCTTGCGTTATTATTGTGAATAGACATTGGTGTCGTTATTATAATAATAAGGACCAATACCCTGTTGACCAGTCCATTGTGCTTTCTTCACAAGAATCCTATTTCTAAAATGGAGGCTGATTCATTGAGGTTCTTGCAGTCCACGTTCAAGATACTCTGTAACCACAATCACATGCCCTTCCCATACAAAGTGTTGGCCACCGAATCATAATGTGCCACGTAGCTTTTTTTTTTCTTTTTCAATTCTGTAATTTTCTCCTTTGCCAGGACAACTCCATTTCTATAGCTTATCTTTCTAATTATCGATGCAATCACCGTTGCTTTTTAAAAAGAAAATGGTCCTCAAAGATAACCAATACAATGGTATCAGATTTCTGAAATTCTGATGCCTCATTATTGTTCTGAACCTATTGTTGCGCAATGATTTAAATTTGAATTTCATTTGCTTGATTCCATGTTTTGGGTACCGTTTTCAGTTATTTTCCAACCCGGACTACTTACCTCATGATGATTGCAAGTTGCAACGTTGAAGAAAAGCAATTTCTCCAATAATTCAATATATCATTTTATTTTATTTTTAAATGGTGTTATTATTATTATTATTACTGTAGTTTTTTCATTGAGTGGGAATTTCTGCCAAAGAAATGGAAGAACCCTATTCTCTGTGACTATGTCCTTAGTACTCTATTCGAAGAGGGAACTTTTTTGGATCTAAACTGAAGAATTTGATACTTTCTCATGTAAAGAATCACCTAGGGATCACGATCTTGTGACCAAGATAAATAATTTATCATTTAATCCAATTACTTTTGCTAAATATGTAGTTAATTATGGTGTCAAAAAAATTTTCACCAAATGGATTGACCAACTAAATATATAGTTAATTAAGGTGTCAAGGAATTTGTCACTAAAAGGACTGACCAACTAAATTAGTAGCAATATGCAAATAATAATCTATTGGTCTGAAACATCTAACGACACAAAAACCGAAAAAACGACATTCTTGCAATATAATGTATAAATATAAAAATTTTACTAACCAATATTCTTAAAATATTAGTTAAAGATAATTTATATTATACATAATAAATAAGATTACTTAATAAATATTTATTATTATTATTATTGTCAGTAAATTCAATAAATATTTTTTTAACTAATTTTATTAGTTGAAAAATATTTATTATATACAATAAATAATTTTTAATAAATATAAATATTTGTTAACAAAACTCTAAATATAATTAGATATGTGCCCTATTGGTGCATGCAAAAAGACAAACTATGCTAGTCTTTTAATTTTTAATTGGCTTTAACAAATTATTATAAAATATGTCAACTTCGCCTTTCATTAACTGCATAATTAAATATCCCATGATTCTTAATTAATCTTCACCTTTTCTCGAATACAAACAAATAAAGGGGTCTATGAATGGTGATTGTCTCTGGGGTTGTGTATTGATATTAAGATTAGTACAATAATTTTTTTAAAAAAGATCATTCGACCTCAAAATATTCTAAGAGAATTTTAAGGCATTGGCTTTAGTGATTAAACGAAAAGATTATTTGCTACTTTTAACTATTTAGATTCAAACTTCTAAGAGAATTTTAAGGCATTGGCTTTAGTGATTAAACGAAAAGATTATTTGCTACTTTTAACTATTTAGATTCAAACCTTGAGATTAACATTAGAAAATTTCTTTCTTAAATATACAAAATTAATGTAAAATTATGCTTTCAGAATCGTCTAAAAAACATCTAATTTGGATGAATGCACAACTTAAGAAGCATTCTCACCGTACAACTTTCTTAGAAAATGTAAGAAATGCAATCCCTTGATCAAGTTCAAAACATTTTCTTATGGCCCACAAAACACAATAATTAATCTATCTCTAAATCATTTTCTTTTTTTCTTGGTACACTTTACTCAACTCAAAGAAACAAGCAAGTCACCTTTTGGCGCTTATAGCTGCCATGAAATTAATGTTTGCACCAACTTCATAAACAGTCATAATTTTTTCTTTTTCTTTTCTTTTTTTAGTTGGTTGAACTCAATTTAAAAGACTCTCCAGTAATACCTTTAGCAGATATCAAACAAATTAGGTGTCACTGTACCCTTTTTATTCTTTCTTTTTTTTTTTCTTTTTATCTTCTTATCTTATAGACTTGGTGACTACCACGTATTTGGATGACTCTGGAGTCTGAATCAGTTATATATTGTTATGAAAATTAAATCGAGGACAAGATAATAAAAGAAAAACAAAAGAGAAAAGTAGAATCTTTTACGACCAAGCAACTAGTAATCCTATCTGAGTACTCGACCTCCAAGGATGCCAACCTTGTTCTACGGATATTTTTAATAATTGAGAAATAAAGGAATTTATATACAATTCTGTATATTTTTATTAGGTTGTTATTTAATTAAAATATGAATATAATTATTATAAATAACTGTATAACATTTAAATTAAATTATATATATTTTATATTATTAATAATAAATGTATCAATTAAAGTAATATTTAAATCTAATTTATTTAAAAATTGTTCAAAAACTGAACACTGAAGTCATTGTTTTTTCATTAAAAAGAATGATGTGGCAGACATGTGGATTCTCAACATAGTTATTATATGAATATATGGACATGTCGCTGGGAGGGTGAATTGTTGAATATGATAATGGCAAAGCAGGTTTTAAGTTTTAACCCTTCTACCACGGCCATATTTTCAGCGACGTCCAATTGCACTGTTGACCTGCTTGCGGAAGCAATCGAATAAAATAATTACAAAGGACAACTTTTGTTCACGTATTAAAGTATTTGAATTGTTCCTTCTCTCGAAGCCACACCTTGCATAACCCGACTTGCTTTGCTTTTGGTTTAAGCATAAAAGAATAACTGATACTCAGAACAGAAGAAGCAGAAAAAGAGGGGAATTAAGATATGAGGAATTGGGTAAGCATTGTTTGATGCTGTTTCTTTGATGGTAACTGCTCCATCCACTATATTTCGTGATTATAGATTTGAGAACTGTTTCCACAGTCTCATATTCATTACAATCCCCGTGTCTTTTTCGAATATTTAATTTTTATCTGCTTTGAAGTTCGGAAATAAGCAAATGGGGATTTCGAAGACCCACATGTTGTTTATCTACATTTACGGTCATGAGGCGCAGAATGAAAAGAAATTTGAGTTTTTGCTCAAGCGATATTGCTGTGTCTGCTGAAAACTGGTTTTAGCATCTGGGTATTTCTTTTCCAATCTTTATCTTCTCCTGGTGAAGGTTGAAGTGGCCTAAGTTCGGATCTTCTCTACTTGAAGGTAGTGATTTTGGAGTTCAAAGTAAGATGGATTTGTAGTGATTTAAGAGAGATCTGGGCGGGCAAGGACTGGCTAGCAATGGAACCACCGAAGGGATTTTGGGCTTCGTTGTGGAACTTTATCTGCTTTCTCCCTTATTTCATCGGGCTTCTAATTCTGGGTAACATCAAAGGTGCATGTCAATCGGTCTATTCTTCTATGTACTTTTGGCTTCCTGCTTATTTCTTGTTACTTAGTTTCTTCTTCTTTATTGGGAGTTACAAGTTTTAGAAAATAGCATAAATTTCACGGCCAGTGTTTGTGAATATGCAATTCTGTAATGGTCCAATGGACCATCTGTGCGTAGTACTTGTTCTTAATTGACTTATTTTAAATAATTATTCGTCTGGCTGTGTTTCTAACTTTCTTTCTGTCAATACACCAATATTGGATTAGAGTTTGGTTTATACGGTTCGTTTTAATTACCTTAATGAATCTAAGAAACATTGACTGATGTAACCATGATAATATCTTATAAATAGGGAACAATTATTTAAAAATTAGTCTTTGTTAGTTATGTTCAATCTTGAAGATTTGTTATAAAGTATAAGATATTATATTATATATACACGGAATTTTGAAACCTACAAAAAGCCGTTTGTTTATAGTATAAATACTTTACTAATAACTTTGACCTTTTCAAGGTATGATTTTTCCATTTCCATCATGGTATATGTTATGGAAACTCAATTTATTACGTTGACTTTATCAATGTAGAGTAATGTCAAGATTTCAGCATGAGAAGTATGATATTTTACTTGATTTACGCTCTAACTACATTATTATGTCAGGTGTCATTTTCTGCCCATTGATATGCTTAATAATTACCGTCGGGAATTCTGCTATCATAGTTGGTCTTTGGGCAGCACACAGTTTTTGGACATACTACTGCGTAGTGAGGTGCTTCTCTTGGCTGCCACTCCCTCAAGTTCTTGCTTATTAGTCTATCTTTTTACCTAAATTGTAATTATTTTGTCATATTGATTTCCTAAATGGACAGAGCTAAGCAATTAGGGCCGATTCTGAAGCTTGTTATCTGCATATGTATATTGCCTGTGCTGTTGATTTTGTGGCCTGTGGTTGGCATAGTTGGGAGTATCGTTGGTGGAGCAGCATATGGATTTCTTTCGCCAATATTTGCTACATTTGATGCTGTAGGGGAAGGAAAGAGCGACACATTTTACCACTGCATTGTTGTATGTCACAGAATTGTAGTTCTTGAAATGGTTGTAATATCAGTTCTTCTGTTGTCATTCACTACATAGCATTCCATACTGCAATATGCAGGATGGTACGTGGAGCACTATCGAAGGGAGCTTTACAGTTGTCAGGGATGTAAGAGATGTGTGTTTCTATTCATATTTCTCAATTATGGATGATCTACGAAAGAAGGCACCTCCAAATGTGAAATATCTTGAGATCAGGTTTGTATGCCTCACCAAATTTGATGATGGATGTATTTGTATGCTTCTGACGAATTCATTCCTCAGAATCTTTTTACACATCCAAGGTTTAATGAAAATTATTCTTTACCTAATTTTTTTGTTTGTCTTTTGAATAATATATTTGATTGAAATTGTTTACCTTATATTCACGACAATCATACCTATCAGAAGTTAATAGTGTTTTTGTGTTTTCTCTTCTTTGGTTTAAAGCTTCAATTACTTGTTCCATTTTTACACTAAACTGTTTATAAAAGCTTAGTATTACTGTCATAAAAAAATATAGACAGAATGCATAGTTAGTGAAGACTGAAGAGTGTCATTGCAATAACAATTCTTTTATGGAATGTCTTCTGGTGAAGTCCCTCTCAAGATGCACAGTTAGAACCTGAAGTAGTGAAACTTATATAATCAATATGATTCTCCCAGTTAACAGTTCTGCCTAAAGTTGTGTTTTCTTACTAATATTGCTACTAGTTGTTGTTTTACTATTCTTGTAACGCAAATTGTGGGTATGGATGTATCTTTAATCGATGCTAGATTTAACCTTGGATTATCCAACTCCACTTTTTGGAAGGTAAAATCTCATCTGTACTGAAAATTTGGTGAGAAACTTTATAGAAGCTAACAAAATTGTGACTGTGAAATGAACTTCTAGATAAATCTATGACTTACAGTACTCCATTATGATGTATTGTTGTGGAGGAAGTATTAAGCTATATGGTTGTCCCTTTTGAAATATTAATGAGATTTATTTTCTCTGTTTTGTTGCAGACTGTCATATCTTCTTGGTGCTATTATAGTGGGAGTTCTTGGTATCTTAGTTGATGGACCAGTGATATCATCTGTTGCACTTTTTAAAGGCCCTTACATGCTTTTTAAGGGATATAAACGTTTGTTTCATGACCTCATAGGTCGTGAAGGGCCTTTCTTGGAGACAATATGTGTACCTTTTGCAGGTCTCGCTATTCTTCTGTGGCCACTGGCTGTTGTTGGGGCAGTTATGGCATCCATGATAGCAAGTATCTTATTTGGTGCTTATGCAGGAGTAGTTGCTTATCAGGTGAAACCTTATCTTCATATGAGTACTCTTAGTCTCCCTTAGTAATAGCCATTTACTGTATGCTTGTGCTGGAAAATGATTTTCTAATGGATGAAGTATGTAGCATTTGGTGGTAGGCATACATGTCTTTGCTTATGCTTTTGTAGACTGATAGCTATTTGAAAGACTAAGGGCAATGTTGAAGGTAGAAGCAGCATAGGTGATTACAACTTGAAATAAGTTTGCATCAATTACTGTCTATTGACATATCTCAGCATTCAATTGCCAGTTTAACTAATGCCTTCTGTATAGTATTTGTATGATCTGTAAGAGGTGAAAGCCAATACCGTGGTTAGGTATTCAAATCTTTCACAAGATGAGATGTGAGACTAAGAGTTGGAGTTTAATCTTTTCAGGCATATTTATTAGTTCAATGGTGCATAGTATATGATAGAAAGAAATTGCCAACCATTGAAAAGAAAAAGGGAAAATTTTTTTGTAATTGCAATTTAGTCATTTGAAAATTGTATTGAAGTCCTTCATCCTCTCCTATAAATAGATAGCTTCAAAACCTCATTTTTTACAACTAAGAAAGGAGCAACTTATATAGAGAGAGAGAGAGTTGTGAAATATATAAAGAGTTGTGAGATTAGTATTCTCCTATTAGCAAGAGATTTAAAAATATTGTATTATTATTGTTACATAGAGAGAGAAGGTATAATTCTTATTTTTCTTATAATGAAACTTTTACCTTTTCTTCCTTATTTGTAGTTTTTTACCTTATTAGGATTTTTCCACATAAAATTTTGTATATCATCTCAAATTATTTGTGATAGTTATCTGGTGTCTTTTTTCTCTATAGAAACAACCTTCCTTGTGATGTTTGCCAAGCCAAAATACTTTAACTTATAGCCTACACTTTATCTATCTAGAGTCACTCCATAAAACTGGCAGTGTGTTTTCATAAAATCTGCACAAGGCACACTTCAAGAGAGCCTTTTAAAATGTTTGCCTCTTCCTTGAGATGCAGGAGTCTTCTTTCTTGTTGGGGCTCCGGTACATTGTTGCAGCTATGTCAATTTATGACGAATATAGCAATGATATTCTTGACATGCCAGAAGGATCCTGCTTCCCCAGGTTTCATTCTGCTCCCTAACATTTACTGTTGTGATATGTTGTTAATCCTTTATAATGTTTTTCCACGAGCTTGATATTTGATAGGCCTAAATATCGAAGAAAGGCTGAGTCATCACAGCCAACTTCTCGTGCACCGTCCTTCTCAAAACCCAGCTCCTTCAAAAAGACATATTCCCGTACATCTTCTTCGCTAAAAAATACTATTGGCGAGCTGAAACCACTTGAGGTATTCATTGTAGTATAATGTGTCCAATGAGGGGTGACATATATTTCATTTCTTTTGTTCTTGGATATTCAGGATACAATTAAATCAGTCTCTAGGATCTGTACTAAATGAATATTGTTCATGACTTGTGTAGCTGTTAGATGGGTTATTCAAAAAATGTCATAATGTTGGAGAGAGATTGGTATCAGAAGGATTAATAACACGCAAGGACTTAGAAGAAGCCAAGTCTGGTAAAGGAAGTAGAGTGATTTGTATTGGTTTGCCAGCATATTGCCTTCTCGAGGCACTATTGCGTTCTGCAAAATCCAATTCCACTGGTATTTTGATAAGTAAGTGTATCACTAGTGGCAGAAGTAGTTTTTATATTTATTTGCTTTAAACCATCTTGGAATAAATGATTTTCATGATTTCCTTGACGTAGGTGATGGTACTGAACTGAATTCCTCAGACAGACCATCTGAGAAATTTTTTGATTGGTTCCTTGACCCCCTTTTGATCATTAAAGATCAAATCAAAGCAGAGAATCTTTCTGCATCGGAAGAGGATTACCTCTGCAAATTAGTTCTATTGGGTGGTGACCTCGAGAGATTAAAAAGTTCAAGTGTTGGCCCAGCCCCTGAATCTGAGCGCAAGCGTGCTGAACTTGATGGATTGGCTAGAAGGTGCTTATCAGACCCAAACAAGTTTTTTTTTTTTTTTTCCCAAAATTTTTTTTTTTTCCCAAAAAAGAAGAAAACTTTAACAATTTTTGTTGAGATTTTCTTTAGTCTGATTTTGTGTCCAATTCAATGACGCAGGCTCCAAGGGATCACGAAATCGATGTCAAGATTTCCAACGTTCAGGCGTCGGTTTGATGTTCTTGTGAAAACATTGTCTGATGATCTTGCTGAGAAGCATGGAGCTCAAACAATTGCTAGATCAAAGAGTGCATTTGCTCGGATGATTAGTCTCAATTCTTTTAAGGGCAAAAGAACTAATGGGTCTGATCAAGAGTCAGAACATGTTGTAAGAGACGTGGAAATTTCTTGATCAGAATCTCCTGTTCGAAAATTTTATCTTAACCCAAAACCACAACAAAAATGGTGTCACACATGTTGTCTTCTTCACTCCGAATCCATTTTTGCTTTTCATGTGTCATTATTAACATCTCTAATTGCTCACACTGTTTGTTTCAAGCACAAGCTTGATCGTTCAAAAATGAATAGCAATGAATACATATATGCCATAAAAACACAATCACGAGCGATACTTGTGCTTCAGCTGTTACAGCGTAATCTTACGGAGTTTATGGAGTCTATTGAGAGAGCTACCAAACAAGTCGTAGTTTCTTTAGCATTGATTAGTGAAGTTTTTAAAAAATAAAATCGTATTTAGACGTATTATACATTACAAAGTTGAGTAGGTATGATTAAGGTTTTAAAATGAAATAAAAATATAATAGTATAGTAATCATCATTAAAATGAGACATGAAGAAGGTAGTGCCAACTTCAACTATCTGTGGCTTAAGAGGAAACCATCATAGCCCATAACCCGCAATTATAGCTCACGTTATTCTTGTTTTTCTCCTTCTTGTTTATATCATTCCCGCCAAGTTTACCTTTCAAGTTCATTAATTAATTGGACTTAGTCAAATAACTAACTAAACCACCCACTACTCCATTTCTCACCCAACTCGCACTTCCCACGCCCACTCTCTCTTGCTCCATCTCTCTATATATATGAATCAAAACCAACATGAATTCTCCTTCAGAGCAAACTCTTGTGCATCGATATATCTGCATACCGCTTCCACCACAAACTCATCTCAGTGGGACTTTTGCCTCGAAGTTGCAATGGCTTTTTCTTCTTCGTCTTCTACCTCCCTACCTGTGTTCCTCTTTATCACTACTCTCTGGTGCAGTGTGTCTTGCTTTGAGTTCCAAGTGGGGGGCTCAGAAGGCTGGGTTGTCCCACCTGCCAATCGCACCAAGCTCTACAATGAATGGGCTTCACAGAATAGGTTCCTGGTTGGTGACTCTATCCGTAAGTACTCCATCACTTTGACACTCATTTTCTTCATCAACATTGGATCGTACGTAAATGGTGCTTTATTATTTTGGTGTCGCAGGGTTCATGTACAAGAAGGACTCGGTGATGGAGGTGGAGGAGGAAGGATACAACACCTGCAACTCCAGTCACCCCAACATGTTCTCCAACAATGGCAACACTGTGTTTAGGTTCGACCATGCGGGCTCCTTCTACTTCATCAGTGGTGCATCTGGGCACTGCCAGAAGGGACAGAAGATGATCGTGAGGGTGCTCACGCAGGAGGATTCTCTTCCTCATCATGCCGAATCTTCTGCGCTCCGTCTTCATATATCACCAGTTCTGTACTCTAACATCGTCGTCTTTGTTTTCGCATTTGTTGCTTCATATGTTGTTTGAATTCTTATTAGGTCATGTTTTAGCATCAAGAATGATGCAGTTTTTCTTTTGCTATTTTCTCCAGTTACATGGGTCGTAGAAGAGTGATGTTTTGGATACTTATTGCATGGTATTTATGCATTCGATTATGGTGTATTTATCGTTAGTTCTATGTTTACCCTCTTTGTTTTTTAATCAACAAAACTCAATTTCATTTTTGGTAACGAAGCATCAGGTTCAGGGCTACATAATTATACAACGAGAAATATATGGTTTTGGATCATAAGCAACTATTACGAACTAAAGTTCAGAGAAAAAGAGTGTTTCGAAAAGGTTTAGATTATGAATGTTAAAGAATTGATGAGAATTATAGTGTTACACTAATAAATATTACCATTTTTTTTGGTAGACTATAATATTACAAATTTTTAAGTCATATAAATCTAATTGCCCATTTAAAAAAACTGTGATCCATGAAGAGAAAAAGGGTTAAAAAGGCATCTTAATCAAAGAAATCACATTTCTCCTGGGCCATTACCGCAGAATTAGAGTTTCAAGGATCTATTAAATGACCCAAAATGCTTTTTTCACGTGATGCGGGAAAGTTAAAGTTCATGGATGGACCTCAAAGAAAAGTACATTAATTTTTCTTACCGCAAAATCATAGTTAATATTTTTTTTAAAGATAATTATATAATTATATGGTTTTTTATAAATAAATTATTTATTTCTTCATATTTAATATCAGCCTAGTTATTAAGATCTAAAGGTTAGAGAAAAAGACTGTTTCGAAAAAGATTGATGAGAATTAGTGTTACACTAATAAATATTACGTTGACCATTGAAAAAAAGTATGTAACGATCCATGAAGAGGTAAAAGGCCTACAAAGTGGCTTCTTTCTCTAAGAGATCACATCTCACATGGGCTCTTATGGCATTGTCAAGAGATTATATGGCCCAAATTGCTTCTTCCACGTGTTGTGAGCCGAAAAAGAATTACATTGAATTTTCTTATCACTAAATCACACTCAATATTTGTTTGTTTTAAAAATTATATCACTTTATAATTTACTTTTGTGTCAATAAAATATGTATTTATTGAAATCTAATTTCAACCTAATTATCTTAATATTTTGTATACATTTATTTATTAAATAATAAATTAAAAAATTTATGTAATTTATAACAAAGTATCAAAAAATTAAGTGTTCTTTTTTAAAATTGAATATAATAAATTTTAAAAATTAATGTAATCACTCATGATTGAAATCCTTCAAAATTTTATATTTTAAATTTTTATTTAAATTTAAAAATAGATAAAAATAAAAAAATTAGTTAAAAAATGAATCTCATAAGACGTCTTAAATATTCTTATTCTTCCGTTATTTTCTGTCTATTTCTCTTTGTCTGTAAAAAAAAAAAAATTTGAACTTTAAAATATCGACTTTAAATCTCTGTGACGAGCGTGATAGTAATGAAATGCAGTAGGGAAGTGGGATACGGGATCTATCAACGGCTTATATTGGACCACGTCATACTTAGAATTTTCGGGGGTCTAACCATTCGGCACTCTAACATTTCCCCACGTAAAATAATAGTAACCTCAAATTTCCATCGTAATGCCCAAACTACCCCCATTAGTTTTCTGAATTTACCGAATCACAAGCGCTTTATAATCCAAATCCTTCGTCCTTATGCATAACCATTTTGGTCATCTCAGTCAATTCCCCCTCCTTTTCCCTTTGCGTTTCACTATCGCGGTGTTTCTTATTCCTCTCATCTGTGGCACGCAAAAATGGCGACGGGTTTGTTCAGAAGGTCGGTTTCTAGGGTTTTGTCATCGCCGGCATCCAAGCTGCTGAGGGCTCGAGCCCATGCCTCCGAAGCTCAGGGCCAGCAGGTGGAGCCCACCGCTCGCGACTCCACCGCCTTCAAGACCTTCCGCATCTACCGATGGAGCCCGGACAATCCTGCCAAGCCTCAGCTTCAGGAGTACCAGATCAATCTCAAGGAGTGTGGGCCCATGGTCCTTGATGCCTTGATCAAAATCAAGAACGAGATCGATCCCTCGATCACTTTCCGCAGGTCGTGCCGGGAGGGAATCTGCGGGTCCTGCGCCATGAACATTGATGGGTGTAATGGGTTAGCTTGCTTGACCAAGATCCCTTCTGGGTCTGAAACCATGATTACTCCTTTGCCTCATATGTTTGTAATCAAGGATCTCGTCGTGGATATGACCAATTTCTACAATCAGTACAAGAGTATCGAGCCGTGGTTGAAGAGGAAGAACCCACCCCCGGTTCCTGGTAAGGAGATACCTCAGAGCAAGAAGGACAGGTTGAAGCTCGATGGGATGTACGAGTGCATATTGTGCGCATGCTGTAGCACATCCTGCCCTAGTTACTGGTGGAATCCCGAGTCTTACCTGGGTCCCGCTGCTCTGCTCCACGCTAATAGGTGACGCATGTGTTATGTGTTTTGACTTTTTTCAACTTTGTGTTCAGCGAACGTCATTACAGTAACTGCTTTTGGCTTTGGTTTGTTCAGGATGAAATCGTGGAAAATTATTTGAAGTATGGTTCTTTATTATTTATGTATGTGAGAGAACTGGGTTATTTGTTGCTTTTACTCGTGTCATTGGAAAATGTGAAGGGTCAGTGGGTTCGTGGATATGCTTTACGTAGTCAATTGTTAAGTATGTTCTTTCTTGGCGAACAATTTAAATTTCTGTTCTTGATGCTATGGTCTGTATTTCAGCAAGAGTACAATTTCTTTTCTTGTTCCTATACCTTTCCTAATTTATTGTCTGCACATTTGAGATAAAGCTATGTGAATTTTGGGTCCTTGGTCTTACATTTTTTGGTTTTTTATACAGCAACGTTTTCTAATTTTTCCACTTAGATTTTATTTTGTTTTTTTAATTGTTTTTTGGCTGAATTCATTGCAGGTGGATAAGCGACAGTCGTGATGAGTACACCAATGAGCGATTGGAGGCCATTAACGATGAATTCAAGCTCTATCGCTGCCACACCATATTGAACTGTGCTCGTGCCTGTCCAAAGGGCTTGAACCCTGGAAAGCAAATCCAAAATATCAAGAGGCTTGAGCTGGGAGTTGCCCGCACCTAAAGTTCTACTGTTAGAAGCATGATGGTTTGTGCAATTGATCATTGATATTTCTTTTCAATGTGGGGATGATACAGCTAAATTATTAATAAAGCGTGCCCCTAGTGTTTTTGAGCCTGTTTTGTGTAAATTTGGAGTTTTAAGTTTTTCAATGCTGCCTTTGTTTTTGAAATAAATGTTAATATGATCGTGTCTCATGAATTGGCTCCAGTCATCTTGATTAGTAGCTTAATGCTCCGTCCCTGAAGTTAAAAAGCCATGATTGTATCGTAGTTTGTCTATCACTTGTGATAGCTAAATTTATTTGACTGACCCTTTATGTGTATTGGAGCACCTGGAAGTTATAAAATTTCAAGAAGTGCTGTTTTTGCAGCCAATATGTTGAATATGTCGATCCTTTTTCTATTCTAGTTGTGGAAGATGATTGCTTGAATCTAACAGAAGGATTATGAACTTCAGCTTCATGTTCTGCTACCGTGCTTAACATATTTTTGCTGACGGCAGAAGCCCAATTAAGATCATTTTGCAGCTAGCTTTAGAATTCATAATACCGAGTTGAGGAAAACCAGTGTGTGAGTGGTTTCATTTTATAAGCTGTCTTTCTATTTTGTTTGTTCCTCCTCAGAAGTAGAATTTTGGTGGAACCGTGGCCGAGTCCAAACAAGAGCTACTTTTGTGTCTCCATTAAGCCTTGGTGGGCATGGACTACGGAGAATCACTTCATTGAATCGTCGTGAGGGATCTTCAAAGTGATTAAGCAAATAAAGGAACCAAAATTAGAAAGTGTGTGTTGACACAGCTATGATATGATCATTACATCTATTCACAGCATACATAAAATTATGAAAATGGGAAAGCGATGTAATGATTTACTATAGAAGCCGCTGACGGGTTAGGCTCTCCGAATGGTATGGAACTAAAGAGTCCTTAACCTTATAAAACACGAAACCAAGAAAACTTGGGACATATTCTTCAGGTAACCTCTTACTAATCACCACTATTTGACCGCTGTGGCCAATGAAGAAGTTGAAACTAGCTTGGTTTCTGGCTATTATGATTTTATTTGGACATGGGACTAATGTTCTAGGAGGCAATCGTTTTGCAATTCCCAGAATTGCTCGGGACATCGAACCATCTCATTATGTGACAAACAGGTAATGCATTTAAATGACAACCAAAGCTGTAATTCACAATATTTCAACATAAATAACGTTTGTACAGGATGTAACAAGGACTGCGACACAGCTTGTAACTGACATCACAAAACAGCCACCACTGTGTGTGCTGTGCTGTCAAGATCCTTAAAATGCACCCCTACTTGGCTCCATCCACCGCATTGTCACCTAATTCTTTTAATTTTTCAAGAAAATGTGCTCTTCATTTGCACATACTTATTACTTGTATAATTCCGTTTATTACTGCTCCGTTGCTACGAGGAAAAAGTGCATATAATTAAACTGGTTATAAGCAAGGCTCTGTTTAACTCAGACTGAATCAACCCGATTGATCGTTGCCATTAAACTCATTATACTTAGATGGCTTCCATAAACGCTCGTATATAAATTGGATCTTGTATAAAGTGACGTTCCAGATTCTTTGTTTATCTCGCTCAAACCCATACGAAAGAATAATTGTATGGGGAAATTACAGAATTGAAAAGGTACATATAATCATCACAACTAATGAGAGTAATTTTATTCATGGTACACTATATTTCCCAGTTATTGCAAGTACCGGAACCCAATCTGAATCAAGCACGAAATATCTCAATTCATGTCATGGTGATTGTTTTTCTCCACAATAAATATTGATATTAAAATTAGTCCACAGTGTATTTCATCATCATCTTTCAATCCACAAACCACAACATTGTCTGCCATGAAGCTCTAAGCATATACTTGCGCAGTGGAGTAGACCTCTTATTCTAGCGGAATTCAGTCCTAGTTTACAAGGTTTTAACTCAACCAAACAAAATTGCGCGCCACCTTGGGTAGGGCATCTGTATTGCCCTTGATATTACATCAACAACCGGATTCCATAAACTAGCCTGATAGCTAGTCCTTGGGATGATAACTTCAATTATGAAACGACGAGCATAAACTATATTCTCCTTGACAAACCAAAAAATACAGCTGCCGATGAAATCTGTACCCTAAGGTCAGCAATATCCACATCATGCCCGCCTTCAACTAGGCCCCAACTGCCCATCTGAGAAAAAAAAATGAAGAATCTTTAATTTTTTAGAAGATCAAGTTTAGACCCCGAGCACTGTATTCAATTTTTAGGCACAAGTTTCATGGAGAAAAATTAAACAGGTGTTCGGTAATGAGGGAAGAGGTTACTCAAGTAGGAACCTGTAAATCTTCTTCAAGTCTAGTAAGCTCAATCGCTTCCTCAATCTGCAATCTCCCACGAACTAAAGCAATGGCAATAATTAAAGAGTGAGCTGCTGCTGCAATGGCATCAATTGCAGCCAATTCGCAGTCATCTGTTTTCTTTAGAAGGTTTTCTATGGCCTTAGAAAGACCATCTTCCTGCTTTCCACCAAAAAAGCTGGAGTGGACAATAGGCTTGAACCCAAATTCCAACTCCACCCAATGAAGCAGCGGATCAATTTTCTCCACTTGACAATCTGCAAAATTTGGAAGATTTAAGTTATAATTGATACATATTTTTCTTAATTCCATGCTAATTATTACAGCAGGAATTGAGATACTTCTTAACCCATATAGCTTTGATCAATGTGAACATTGCAAGAAATACATGCCTTACAATCACTTTAGACAGTGCAAGGACCTTTATAGGAAACTTCGGAAGAATCACACCCCGAAAGCCAGCTCATGAGGTTAAGAGCCCAAGGTCCATATAAAAAAAACATCTCACGTTAGAAACTCATACTTCCAATGTGGGACTCAACTCCCATTCCTTACAATTGGGTCACAACATTCCATCATTCTCCGCAGCCCCGATGCCCACATAGGCTTCGCTTTGTGCTAGCTTTCTAGCCTTGGGCTAACACTGCAATACCAGCATCAACACCTGTGATGCATGGTTGCAAGATAGTGGAAGGCTCTAATACTAATTGATAGGGACCTTTAGACGAAACACACCCAAAAGGTAACTTGTGAGGTTGGAGAGCCCGAGGTCCCTACAATCCCACATTAGAATCTTATACTTCCAATGTGGGACTCAAGACCTATACCTTGCAATCTGGTCCCAACATATCTACTCTTAATGAAATTTTAAAATACTATATGATACACCATGCCTTTGAAGTTTGAACAGTTTCCAGAGGCAAGGGCAACTTGAAGACACAACTTACCTCCAAATTAATATTTCACCAACTCACCAAGAAGATGGAAAAATTATCTTACTGCTCAAAGCATCTAGAGGTAAATGCAGACCTACAGTACTATATCAGTATGGAACCCCAACTCCCACATTAAGCTGGTATTCCTGGAAGACCACATTCCAGCAATTCGAATAAAGCAGAATATTCACATAACTAAAAGTTCAGATTAATTAAAAGCAAAACCATTGTTCTCTATCTTCCTTAGAACAAATGTTCCATGGCCAGAGTTGCAAAATTTCAAATAGTTAGGACAAACATTTTCACACAAGATCACTTTTCTTAACCCATTGATTAGCAGTCTAGGTTCTGAATTTGTCACAATTTATAATGTAGTGTAGAATATAATAAGAAGACCATTCAATTCTCCAGCCTAACTTGATCTGCTAACCAAACAGCTAAAAGAATACAACATTATTCTTTCTCTATTCTAATATATGAATTTTCAATCTTAGGATGGCGGTTCTTCTTATTCACTCATTATGTATTCATGTCAAGCAATCATATACTTTATTATTTGACATACCATGGACGTAGCTTGTAAGATCGCTGTCACCAGGAGCACGACAAAAGACTAGATCTTGGTTAAATTTCTTCATCAAATGCTCAATGACTTTGGTCCTTGTGAGCGGAACTCTTTCTAAGGCAGTACAAGCAAGCTTCATAAGAGGCATCGTGAAAGGTCTTATGCCATCTGTTTGCTACAATAAATCAAACCTCATGTCAGAGTCCATAATAAATAATACTCCTAAGCAGCCATAACAAGAGTTCAAAAATGCAATACCATACGATAAAAGACTTGAATTACAATTTAAGAAACAAAAATTCATATGGAATGGGAAAGGGGAGGAGAGGCGGGAGGGATCCACTTTCAACCCAAAAAGTGACATGAAATTTTAATGGTCTAGAGACTGATCTGGCTGAAGAGTTGAACTCCTAAATAGGTTATGCTCTACGCCAGCTATCGATAGAAACACAAGTTAGCTACAAAACAACAAGCTTCTATAACTTGTATGATTTACTTACGCAACTGGAACAGAATGCTAACAGCATATAATCAGCTGCTACAATTTTCAGGCTTGCTTTTCAGAGTACAATCTAATTTTAAGAAAGAAACACGAGGCTGCGAGGTGTATTCAGCAAAGAAGAATGTTCAAGAATCAATTGCAGGGTTGCAATCATTTGTGGATGTGTCAAACCTAGATTCACTTTCAGTTGTGATAACTAGAGTGATTCTGTAATGTAGTATTTACTGTCCAAATCTTAGATGGTGGGTTCCTAGGACTGTTTAGTGGCAGTAGTTTGTGTATATTATGCAGGATTACTTCCTCCAATAGCTTTAAAGATTGATATGAGACTGATTGAAATTTAAGATTAAAAAAAAAAAAAAAAAGAACCAGGAAGTAACAGTGAAAGAAGGTTGCAATAACCTAAAATGGAGAAAAGAACTGACAAAGACATGAGTATACCTGATATTCCCACTCTGCAGCTATGGCCTTGGCAAGAGCAAGAGTAGGGAGCTTGAGGGGTCTCTTGGAAGGCGTCTTGAGAGTTCTATAATCCAGCATCACTGTCCAACCATTCCCATCGTCAGCCTCCCTCGTCGTTACCTGCTTGTAGAACCGCTTACCCACAATTGACCCAGTCATGAACGACATGGGCATCGTCACCGAAGAAGAAGACGACGCATCTCGTCTGCGATTGGAACTTGGGGGCTTGACGTATATGCGATCCTCGTTCTTCTCATTGCTGCCGTCCGAGGAAAAGGTGAAGGACGAGGACGGACCCTCAGATTGAGGCTGTTCAACGGTGGCGACAGAGCTGAATTGGCGAATGGGATAAGCTGAGAGCGCAGCGAGAAAATTAGGGTTTTTTATTGCCTTTATGGATTTGCTTACGAATGAATTTGCCATTTTTCTCCCTGTCTGGGTTTCTCTAAGCTTGCAGAAAAGCTTCTACCGGGTTGGAGTTCATACTTTATACGAGGGACTTCAGACCGAGAAGTAAAAGCAGAGGCCAGAGAAGGAGCAGAAGAAGAAGAGAAATGAGTACGATGGGCCGTTTGAGAGGCCCATGATCGGCCTTAGTTAGGCCCACTGAGCTACTATTCTTGGATCGCATCTTGCCTCGTTTTGCCTAGTCCACTTTTTGTGCTTAGTCCACATCAATGGAAAAATGAATTTTTTTAGCGAACAAGATTCTGAAAAAGAATAAAAAAGTACTCTTTTATAATTGAATTGAAATTATTTATTACCTGAATAAAATAAATATCATACATAGATACTCACGTACACACTTTATAAATTGAATTTAACTAATACAACATAATTAAAAAAAAAAACCATGGAGGAAAGATTAGAGGACTCTTGTTGTAAATGATTACAGGTGTATTTGGTACGTGGATTGATTGAAAGGGGATGAGAGACAGAATTATTTTGAAAGGGATGTTTGTTATGCAGAATAAAATGTTTTAATATTTTCCTTAAAAAATCAGGTTTCTTTAAATATGGTAATTAATATTCTTTTATTTGACATAAAGAGTAAAACTTCTTTTTAAGGAATGAATTATTTAAGAACCAAAAATTCTTCAATGAGAGGGAGATTTCTAATTTATTAATCATGTTACTGTTTGTATTTCAAACATTAATCTTACTTTACTTTTCAATATTTTTTGTGCCAAATATGAAAGTTATTTCAAAACTTATTTTATTTTGTTGCATATCAGATATAACTTGTCTTTACGATTCCTTTCTATTACTTTTTATTTCATTCATCATTCCCCTTTCCATTTCTACAAATATAATTAATGCATATCAAACACAGCCTATGTTATGCACATTAGGAAGCATTGTCTTAATAATTTTAAAATAAGTGTGCTTGTTATTTTGACTATTGCAATTTAAAATTTGAAGTTAACATTTATTATATATAATTAAAATAGGCTCCATTTAACATGGGAGCTCTATTGATTGATGAAAAAGTTCAGTTAAACAAAAATTTAACTCCTCATACTATAACTTTTTACATTTTTCATATATGTATCAAAAAATTTTTAAAGTGTGTAAATTTTTTGTAATTACTGAGAAAAATAATGAAGTCATTAATTTGGATAAATTCTCCAGAGTCAATGAAAAAAATAATAAAGTAATTAATTAATAAATTAATTAACTTCTTCTTAAATTGAAAATTTTGAATTGTGAGAATTTTTTTGGAGTCAACAAAAAATTTAATAAACTAATTAACCACCTCTTAAATCATGAATTCTTTAAAATTTAGGCATTTTAAAAGTTAACTAGAAAATTAATAAATAAATTAATTAATAGTCTCTTAAATTTTCTAATGAGAATTTATAAATATAACTTAATATGATTCAAAATTATAACAAGAGAGAATAATATATGATTGAATAGCTTATGATGATGTGCTCTCAATGAGTTCATTATCATCACTTCTTTTTCATCAATCTCACATAACTAATTTTAGGGTATTCTCTAATTTATTATATTTTTTTTATATGACAATCTATTATTAAATTTAATTTTTTTACTAGCATTTATAAATACTATTAATTTAAATTTTATTAATTTATGGTAAAACAAACTAATTTTCTCTAAGACTCATACAACGCGCGGATAAATAAACTAGATTAAAATAATAAATTCTCTTAAATGCACTAGGTTGGTTTGGAAATACATGTTCTCCAAGATTATTTAAAGAAGAAGCTAATATCAATTGAGGCACAAGTCAGGTCAATGACGTTTTTATTGAAAAGAAAAAAAGAGAGTTAGGAATATATGTATTAAACAATAAGAATAAAATATATTGAAAATTTTTAATTTCTTCTTCTTTTTATAATTTTTTTCATTATTTTCTTTTATTATTTCATCTTTTTCATCCTCTTTTTTTTTTTTTTTAATTATATCTACTTTTTTAATTTTTTTTTTTTATCTCTTCCAATTTTGCTCTTGGGATAGGGTGCTGACACAAATGATTATATCATGCACATAAGTAAGCGTTGTCATTGTCCTAATAGTTTTTAAAGAAGTGTGCTCGTTATTTTGACTAGTCCAATTTAAAATTTGAAGTTAACATTTAAGAGAATAATTTCTCTTAAATCCATTAGGTTGATTTGGAAATACATGATCTCTAAGATGATTTAAAGAAAAAGCTAGAATCAATTGAGGCATAAGTCAGTTCAATGATATTTTTATTGTAAAAAACAAGTAGGCATATATGAATTATTAAACAATAAGAATAAAAATGTTATGCACATAATTTTGTTTTATTTTATTTCTACTAAGATTAAGGGAATGACTTCGTAATTATGTACATGACGTTTGTGGTTGGAAGTTGTTAAATGAAGTTCTTGATTTTCTTTTCAAAAAAAGTCGACATCTTTGCTTCCTTTCTCTTGATTTTCTTTTTTCTTTTTGTGACGTTTGAGTTCTATAATCCGATAAAGAAGGTACATATAATATTTAAAGATAGTAATTAAACTTAAGACTTCCAATTGGTCTTGTTTGTTTATATAAAGAATTTCACTCACAATGGAGTAGCTCTGATCTTAGATTTTTTAATCGTACTACATGTATTGAATTAATTAAAGAACAAGATGCCGCACCACCTTTTTTATCACCAAGATGCTTAAACGCTACTTTTATTTAAATTTTACACATTACGAATAATTTATTATTATTATTATGTCGCCACAAATGGAGTCACAAGCAACTAGACCACGTGCCAAAATCTAGCAGCCCATGACTGTTGTGCACTAGATGCCACGGTATAAGTGTACATCATGAATAAGCAATATAATAATAAAAAATCAAGTATAGTCTTATGGGAATTTTTGTTAAGACTTTATTAAGTAATAATGCTATCGTGATTATCTTATTCAAACTAATCACAATATTAATATATCATAAAAGAAAATAAAGCAAAATAACTAATAAAATGAGATTAAAGGATATGAGTATATATCAAAGAGAACTCCATATGATTATTATCTAGTTTGACATTTCAATTGTAATACGGCTACTTTCTTAAATTGAATTCAATGCTCATGAGTTAGTTTTAGCCCTTAATATTATTATAAGAATCTATTGATCCATTACAAATTCTATCACTCTAAATTAGTTCTTTATATTTTTATGAGAACTACTTAGAGAGATGTATTAAGTACGACTAATACAACTTTACATGTCCTATAAGCATATGTCTATCCTAAAAGCAATTTAAATTAAATTCAAACAATAACTCAACACCAATCATGCGGTATTCAGTCCAACGACTAAATTTGGGCTTCTCTTTCATGAATTCCCAAATCCTTAATATAAACTTTAATTGGTGGCCAAGCAAAGAGGGCACAATATAAAATTGAACTGAATAAACTCATTCACAATGAATTTCAAGGAGAAAAATAACAATAATCATCAATCTATATGCCAAATAGCCATAATCTTAGAGAAAGAGAACCTAGCCTAGCATATTTAGAATTACAATCAAGCTCATCTCAGAAAACATAATAAAGAGGAAGAAAAAGAGAAGAGCAAGAGAAGAAAAATGTGTTTTTGTCGCTTTAATCGGTTCCTTTCTTAATTTCTCCGCTTAGAATGCCTTTTCCAAGCTCTAATTGGCCTCCAAGCTTCTCTCCTCTGTCATACCTTTCTCTTTTTAGAGTCTCCCCCCAAAAACCCTAGCATAGCACTGATATAATGGGCTCCTCCTATGAAAAGACGCATTCACCTTCCTTTATTGCTTTTTGGCGCCTATGCTCCAACTCTTTGGATTTGTGGCGCCTAGGCTCTAGATCAAAGCCTATCAAACCAGCTTTACTATTTTGGTCGTAACTTTGCAGTCTAATGTCAAAATTTGGTGAACCACTACTTGTTGGAAAAGATCTCAAAGAGTTCTACAATTTCCGTGAAATAGTCATCTCCAAATTCTGATGTCTATGAGTCCAAAAGTTACCTCAAATTTGGGACATTCAGTTTCTTGAAACCAAAACACTCATTTTTTTCGTGCAAGTCCTGAGTAAAAGTGGAGACAACATGATAAACTCTAAATTGCTAAGAATTAAATGTGAGTTATCAAAACAACACTAAAACAACTTAAATGAAAATGACAAAAACTTTAACTAAAGTTAACAAGATTATATCATGATAAAGCATAAAAATGATTTTAATAACTCTATTTCCATAGAGACAGTTTGATAATGGGAGTGCCAGTCATACAATTAATGTGGCATCACATTAGTCTAATAGGCAATAGGCAAAAACTGATATAATGTAAACTTATGAACTTGCCCCTCAAATAGAGATAAAAATTTTTTCTTCCTTTAGCCATCCATGCTTTGTAAGCTTTCTTCTCCTTCTCAATAGCCAAGCTCAATATAATATACTTTTCCTCCATTCTTTCTTGTTGAAATCACTTAGAAAGTGTCCAAAATACAAGGTCCTCACATTAAAGTTTGCACAAAATGTGCTACTGTTAATAAATATTTTTTTGTTGAATCTAAAGTTGTATAGCCCACAAAATCCATCTGAGTTAGTGGTTCGAGATCAGTTCGAAGATTTTATTTGAGCTGCAACTAATTCCAAGCTAGTATTTACCTTTTAAAAATTGTCTGTCAACTTTAGATCTTTTCTATTATTCAACTTTTTTGTTACCAAAGTTATTATTATTTAGTTTAATAGTATGCCAATATTTAATTTTTGTTTGATTATTTTGTTTTAATGTTGATTTTTTGAACAAATATGTGTATGGAAATGTTAATCATGTTGACAATATTTGGTAAAAAAATATAAAATTATAAGAAAAATAGAATAAATAAATTGCAAAATATAGAAGTGGGAAGTGTGAAAAATGGTCAAAGTGTGAAATTACTAGGAAATGAGAAGAAAATATTAAAAAATTGTAAATACAAGAAAATGGAAAAAAAAATAAAAATTTGAGAAATAAGGAAAAAAATTCAAATGAGTTAATAATTTAATGTATAATGATATAAATATTTAATGATATAGAAAATATAAGAAATTAAAAATAATTAGATGTGTTATTATTACTATTTAGTTTAATATTATGCTAATATTTGATTTTTGTTTGATTAGATTGTTTTCATGTTGAGTTTTTGAATATGTATGTGTATCATGTTGACAATACTTGGTAAAAAAAAATTGAAAGTATGAGAAAGATGATGAAATAAATTACAAAGTATAGAAGTGGAAAGGATGAAGTGTGAAATGATTAAGAAATGAAAAAGAAAATATCTACAAATTTGTTAACACAAGAAAATTGGGAAAGAAGAAGTTCGAAAAATAAGGAAAATATTGCAAGTGAGTTGGTAAATTAGTGTATAATGATATGAATATTTCAAGATATAGGACATATAATAAATTAAAAATAATGAGATATGTTATGATAAAAAATGCATTTAATGAGATTTGAGGATATTATGCCAACTTGAAATGAAGCACAAAGAAATCACAAATTACAAAATGAAGGAAATAAATCACAAAGTACAAAATGATTAGATTTATTTAATGTTGAATTTCATAACATCATGTGAAAATGTTAAACACCTTGATAATATGTGGTGAGAAATAAAAAAATTCAAAATAAAAAATGTGAGAAAAAAGAATTCAAATGAGTTGATAAATTAATGCAAAATGAATTGATATATTAGTGATTCATAATATATAAGAAAGCAAAAATAATGAGATGTGTAAAAATTGTGAATGAAATTTTAGTTAATGATATAGGAGAATGTCATAACGTCTATGTGTATTGAAAATGTAAACCAACTTGGCAATAAATAAATTACAAGATACAAAATGTGGAAAGTATGAAATGATAAATTATATGCACCACCAATGCTAGGAATGAGTGAGCGGGCAGAGAATCTGTGTATATACGCAAAGCGAAAAATCATAGAAACCGATGAGGGGTAAACGAGCACACAATTTCATGTAAGCAAGAAACCTTATTTAAGCACCAAAGGATGATAATAATGATGATGGTGGTGATGGCAATACTACTATTAAGATCTTCCTTTGTGCTAGTTAGAGAGGTTAAGTCATTATTTTACTCTGAGCCATAAATGTAGATAGATTTAAGAGGAATTGGTGTTGGACCATCTTCCTTTCCACCCCAATCATAGTTTACAGATCATGGAGAAGTTGGTTTATCATACTATGTACCCACACTACTTAGGCCTTCATATGTTACACACAATTCATTGTTAGTACATATGGCCAACACCAGCTTCTATGATGTTTGGCTTAGGGTCTCTCATGGCATTATTTACTGATCCATTTACATTCAATACTGAGTGTGTTAGTGGGCTTTCAAATTTGGAGGCTCTTCCCATAAAAAACAATTGGGCTTTTACATTCTACACTAGCCTATTCCTCTAATTCAATCATCATAGTGGGACTTCAATTCCCTACCAACTAGCATTGAACACCATCATAACCAACGTGTAGAAGATGAATGGGCAAAAATGTGTAAGGTCAAGAAGATCAATCACCACAGCAACAACCTTAACGTGTTTGATGACGACCTCGACGTGGTACTTGAAGCTATTATTTTAATGAATGATATTATCCTTAATATTATGGGCCATAGATGTTATCATCCTTTACAAGATCTATGTATTCTTAACTTTAAATCTTAAACCTTTATGTATATTATATATATTATCCTTTCACATTATTTCATATTACCTTTTTTTTTTTGCCTTTTTCCGTGCATATATTACATAATTAATATATATCATAAATAATTTTCTCATATTTTAATATTACACTTTCATTTTCCATCCATTCATATTGGTACAATTATGTTAATTTGGACTACATTTAATATCGGTACAATTATGATGGTTTAATTGAAAATTTTCTACATATTGGGCCTATATTGAAAATTAATTAATACTTTATAAAGATAGTATATTATAAGTTTAACAAAAAAGAAACTTACATAATTTTAATAATTTGACTACATTTAGTTTTGGCAAATTAAAAGCATTTAATTGCAATGTTTCTACATATGGGGATTGTATCAGAAGTTGGCTAAATTTTAGAAACTAGAAATATAAATTTCCTTAAGATGAACTGCCCATGATACTTGAGAAAAAATTGGAGGCAGATAGGACAAAACACATGTTGTTGATCACAATCCCATGTCATTGGTGTCAGGCGTTGCAGGCCATATCGCATGTACGTGATTATTGAGATTGCAGAGCCCCATTAAGTCAGATTGATGGTTTACACAAGATTAGAGAAAATCACAAAATGGGTCACATTTTTCACATCAACACGATCATAAAAGGACAAAATTGTCACATTTTAGCCATTCATGTAACTGCCTAAATTTTAAAAAAGAAAACAACTTTAAGCATCTGGGTAAAAAAAAATGATGGCAATGGATCTGAAGCATTAAATGTTGTGATTATAGTAGTACACTCAAAAAATCTTTATTCTTATTTATGGTATTTTTACATGTATGTTTGTGAATTATTATTATTTTAGTATATTAGAATATTTGAATCCTTGACACTATTTCTATCTTTTACCCAACCCTTAGCTACCCCTTAATTTTTATTATTAAGTTATTTATTTATATTTCTATATTTTTGTTATTGATCTTTGATCTTTAATGTTTTCTTAAATTCTTAACATTTTTTGTAATGTTTATTGCTTGCTCAATGAAACTTAAACAAAGAAGTCAAGAGTAGCTTTGGTAATGGTAATGAAAGTAGATTTTACTATGTCATTATATTTGTGGAGTACTTATGGTTAAATTGTATTACTATATATTTAACAATTGGGAGAAAAGGCAAAACTACTTTTTTTTTTTTTTTTAAATTTAAAGTTTAAGATTACTTTTAGTTTTATCTCAAATGTTTATTTTATTTTAATTTTATCATATATATTTGTCAATAAAAATTGTCACACGTGCACATTTATCAAACTATAAGTTATGAATTAAAATTTTTTATTAGCTCTAGTTTTTAGCCTAAAATAGGCATTTGCTTGATAATAGGAGGTTAGAAATAGAAAAGTAAAAATAATATTGTTAATCTATGATAATAACACATTATTAATTGGGAAAATTTCTATTTAAGACATGTAGATGTAATTAATTACCAAAAAAGACATTAAATTTTAAAATTATCCTGAAGGGCCTAATCTCATTTTATGACTTCTCAATGGACAAAATTACCTTAAACTTCATGTTTTACTTTACTTACAAATTACGTATGTCTGAATTACTAAATGTTTTTGCATTTCTTACTAGGTAAGTTTTATTCCTAACTAGTTAAACTAACAAGTAACTTATGGACTTATCACTATCAAGGTTTTCGTTACTTACAAATCACATTCATCCCAATTACTAATATTTTTGTATTTCTTACCATATAAGTGTTATTCTTAATTGATTAGATTAACAAGTAACTTGTAGACTTATTACTACCAATATTTGTATTACTTACAAATCATGTTCACTTTAGTTTCTAAATGATTTTGCATTTCTTATTATATAATTTTTATTCTTAACTAGTTGGACTAATAAGTAACTTATAGATCTATTACCATCATGGTTTGTTACTTACAAATCACATTCACTCTAGTTACCAAATGATTTTGTATTTTTTACCATGTAATTTTTATTTTTTACAGTTTAGACTAACAAGTAATTTATGAGTTATTACTATCATGGGTTGCGTTACTTATAAATTACGTTTGCCTTAGTTACCAAATGATTATGCATTTCTTACCACATAATTTCTATTCTTAACTAGTTGAACTAACAAGTAATTTATAGATATGTAAACCATGCTAGTAATAAGTCCATAAGTTACTTGTTAATCCAACCAGTTAAGAATAAAATTACGTATTAAGAAATGAAAAAATATTCGCAACTAGGGCAAAAATAATTTGTAAGTTATACAAACTATGGTGATAATAGATCTATAAGTTGCTTGTTAGTCCAACCAATTAAGAATAAAACTTACATGGTAATAAAAGTAAATACCTTAAGTAACTAGAGTGAACGTGATTTGTAAGTAATACAAACTATGGTAATAATAAATCTATAAGTTTGGGAGCAATTTTGTCCATGAAAAATTCATAAAATAAGATTAGTTCCTTTCGGGTAATTACATAATTTAAGGTATTTTTTAGTAATTAATTGTATCTATTGGTCCTAAACAAAAAATTTCCCTTATTAATTTATGTTAATCTATTTAATAAAGTTAGCATTTAAGATAATAGTGAAAATTTTTAATAAACATATACAAATAGACTAACTAGAAATAAAACAAAGTTGATAATAACCCTAAATTTTTAGGACGTGAAAGCTATATTCACAATTAGAAAAATTACAACCTTCAGCTTTGTAACTATAAATCTGGGTAGCATTTCCAGCACCTACTGATATTAAGAATTAATGTTATTTCACTACTTTTTATAGCATTCAATTAATGATTTCTTTGATTTTGTTTTTATGAAAATATTACCCTTCATCCTTTTAAAGGTATAATCAATCTCTTTTATTTTTAAAAATTTATAATTAATCTCTAACAATGTTTATATCTCCATACATCTAAGTAGTATCTTCACATTACCCTTAATTTTGGTTTTAATTTTTTTTATTGTAAGACTAATTTTTTAAAAATAAAATTTCATGAGATATTAAGAGTAATATGGTATTACTTAGATGTATGAAGATATAAACATTTATTAGAAATTAATTATAATTTTTTTGAAAAACAAATGTCTTGATTATGTCTCTTGAAAAGAATCATGTTAGAGGTAGAGAAGAATGAGATAGATAAGAGGGAAAGGGAGAAGAGAGAGAGAGAGAGAGGGAAAAGGAAAGTGGAGATGAATGTCATTAAAAATTCTAATTTGCCTTTAATGAATATTTATAAATACTAGTCTAGCCGAAATATTACATATATTGCAAAATATATATATATATATATATATATATATAATATTGAAAATAAATGAATGACAAAAGTAAAACATGAGTAGTTGTGTCTAGTGAAGGAGTGATGTGGGTAGTTACTTAGATAATGGGAACTTAGAAAATGGGATTGATGTGTGGGAAGTTCTGCTAGTAGGTCCACTAAGAGGGGGTGTAAGTAGTTAAATGAATGTAGCTACTCCCTTGATCTTTGGACATTATCTGCTGCCTGGAGTAGGTGAGTAGTGGCAATTTTATAAGATTACTTCTCCCCTAAAAATGCACCTTTAAGGTGAAAGTTAGGGAATTGTTGTTGGAGCAAGTCAATAATAGCTTGCTTATTCTAAAGGTTGGTCTAGCCATTGCACTATAAGTTGTTGTCTAAGTACACCATGAATAGCGATCCAATAATGAGACATAATTTTTAGTTATTTGATAATAAGCTCCCAGTTAGCGTTGATTGGCAACGGGGCTGAAGGATCAACTGACTATTGTTGATGGGTTGGGCGAAGTAGTGAAACATGAAAGATTGAGTAAACCTTAACATTTGTCGATAGCTCCAATTCAAATGTTATGGGTCCTACATTTTTGATGACGTTATAAGGGCTAAAAAATCATGGAGAAAGCTTTTGAAACTTTCGTTATGCCAAAGTCTACTGGCAGTAAGGCTGCAACTTTAAGAAAATTGCATCTCCCACTTTAAAATTTTATTCCTTTTTATTAGAGTTAGCTTAAACCCTCATTTGGTTTTTGGCTATGATAAGGTTATCCTTTAGTAACTTAAGTATAGCATCTCGGTGTTGTAATTGCTCTTCCAATTCCTACAAGCGATTTTCTCCTGAAACAAAGGGATGAATAGTTGAAAGATCTTTACCATTGATAACCATAAATGAGGTCGTGTTGGTAGAAGTGTGATAGCCTATATTGAAAGAATATTTAGCCCAAGGAATAAATTGGCTCCAAGACTCAAGTTGCTCATGAGCAAAACAATCCAAATATATCTTCAAATAATGATTAACCACTTCTATTTAGCCATTGGTTTAAGGATGGTAAGTAGTTGTCACACCCGAAATGTGACTGCGAGGTGTGACAAAATAAATAATTGTAATTTTTGCTTAAAAAATGAAAACTAAAATTTATGAGTCGCCACCAAAATTTTTAAAAGATAAATTTTGGAAAACTAATTTATAAGATAAGGTGGTATGGGAACCAAAAATCAAGTTCAGGAGTCGATTGCATGTAGGGAAGGTGTTAGGCACCCCACAACAATCATTCTTAAAAACAATTACCCAAAGTTGATTGAACAAAACACGTATGACCTTAATTTAAATTTTGTTCACTCATATCAATCACATGCCAAGAAGGAAATAATAAGAAAATTTGAGAAACAAAATAAAGAAAGAAAATTAAAATATTTACAAAGGCGTACTTGACCTAAGATCAGAGCCTAGGGCCTACGTACCCTGTGATGGGAATCAAAGTTTACATAGTTTGACATAGGATTATGTGGTAATTATTTGGTGTTTTTATATTTTTATGAAAAGAATATGGGAATCAAAATTAAACAAATTTTCATAAACAAAACAGGATTGAATTTCAGTTAGTGTGTTTTGATTTGTGAAATCAATTTGATTTAACTTCCTTACTCCTTTCATTTATCTCTTTTAAATTTTTTTTAGACTTTTGGATTTTATTTTAATTTTAAAATTGACATTATAGGAAAAAGTATTTTTTTAGGATTTTTAATTACAAATAACAGGTAAAATAAACATTTTTTTAAAACAATTTTGGAATAATTCTGTCTTCATATTTTTTAAAACAAATATAAACTTTCAAGACTTGAGGAAATTAAAGATCTCACACGACCTTGACTGATTAATTCTTAAGTACATGAGGAGATTAATGATCTCACGTGACTATTTCAAAATAAAATTAAAATGAAACAAAATAAAAATATAATTAAACAATATTACATATATAAAAATTTGTGGCCATTGCTTTCTTCATTGGACTCAAAATTGAAATATCATGCTTAATTTTTACCACTATATGATTTTTATTTAACTTAAAACCAAATCCAAGTATTAAGTTAGGCCAATACCTTAACACCAAGAGAAAAAAAATATTTTCTTACTGCTAAATGTTGTAACAAGAACTTGAAACCAAAGAACAATTACCGTTCACTTAGGCAAGATCACTACACATAAAATGTAAAGAAAACATGGCAGCAAATATAACATGCAATATCCTAAACTGTTGTTCTTAAGACAAAATGAAGTGCTCTAACCCCCAATACACACTAAGAAGCGAGTCCAAATTTAAGAACAAAGGATAAAGCTTGTGTAAGAGAATGAGATTTTACCTTGACTCCACATAAACCTACGATGTGAAGAACAATGGACATATGTAGTTCCACTAAGCTTTTCATCAGCTCTTCTTTTCTCTCTTTCTCCTCCTTTTTGCTTGATCTTTAATTGTTCATGCTTCCTTGTTGCCACCTTCTTAATTTTTAGGTGAGAAAGCAAAGAGGTTGAGCCTATTTCGTTTTTTACCCTAAAGCTCTCGGTTTCACTTATTGCTCCTCATGATTCCTTTCTTCTCACGCAAAATCTTTTCATTCTCTTTATTGAGTTTTCCCTTTCTTATTCCTTCTTCTGTTTTCTGGTTTCTTTGTTTTTTCTTGCTTTCACAATCTCTTATCTCTTTTAAGCTTTATGCTACACCAATCCACCATGAGAGAGGAAAAAGTTGTCTTTACGACACAAAAAACTTCCAAGCCTCAAAGCCTTTTCAAATGTTGTCGTTGAGCTCCACAAACATAAATTTCCGTGGAAGATGACCACCTTTGATTTCACCGCTAACAGTGGTGCTAGTAGTTTTGATGGCAGAGAAGGAACTTGATAAAGGATTCATGCTAATGCCAGTTCAGCTTCTAAAGCATCCATTGGCCATCGTCACATTCGTGCCTAAAGATGATACCATGTTGCTCGCCAGAGCCATCACCGGTGCTGTGGCCAAGACTGTCATGACTCCATTGGATCATATCAAGATCCTTACATTGGTGCTATTTCATACTTGCTGCATTGGTTATACTTGGTTATTTTTGTCAACTTTTTGCTTATTCCCTGTTTAAAGAAGTTCAAACAAAGTTGCTTTCTTCTCCATTTTCTTCGCTTTCCAACTCTGATGCTTGCGTACTCTTGATGGTTTTCCATAGGCTTCCTCATTACCTTATGATATTATGTCTCGCCTTCCTCTTTTCAAGCTCAACCTCCTTTGTCACTCTTGACTCACTAATTTTCTCTTCTTCCTCCTTCACTCTTAGCTCTCTTCCTTCTCGTCTCTCCCTTCAACTCTCATTCTTTCTCTTTTCTCCACCCTTCTCTCTTTTGGTGTTAGCCTTTCTATTCGCCTTCTTTCACACCTTCTCTCGGTGTGCTTGATGTCTGTGCTTCGTGTTTGAAAAATAGGATTCACTCGAGCTCATTTTCTTCCTTCTAAACTCACTCCCTCACATGCCTTCTTGCTTTGCCTTGTTCCCCCAACATGCATGCACGAGATCACCACAACTTTTCATTTTTGGGGAGGGGGGGTATGTGTCTTGCAAATTTTTTATGATTTTTGACTTTCTTTTAATTTTATTTTATTTTATCCCTTTTTTTTTTATTTTAGATTTTTATTTTTTTTTCATATTTTTGATTTTGTATTTTGTTTTTCAATTTTACTATATTGTATTTTGTTTTTTCAATTTTTTTATTTTTGATTTTTTTAATATTTGGCTTTTATTTTTTTTCAAATTTAATATTTTTTTTGTTTTTCCTATTTTTTATATTTTTATTTTTCATATTTTGATTTTTATGTTATTTTTCATATTTTTTGATATTTTTTATTTTTATTTATATATTTGCTTAATTAATGAATTAATTAATTTTTATTCTTGATTTATTTTAGGATAGGGTGTTCATAGCAGTGCTCATCCCTAACCGTGTCTTGCTTAATTGAAATAGATCATGCCATAATGCACTAAAAAACACTACATCTCATTTATATACAATAGACTTAGGAAAGCCATGTAAACATACTACTTCCTTCCAAAAAATAACAATAACAAATTTAGTAGTAAATGGATGTGTAAGGACAAAAAAGTGAGCATATTTACTCAAGCGGTCCACCACTACTAGGATAGTATCAAACCTAATGATTTGGGTAGTCCTCTAATAAAGTCAAGGGAGATATCTTCCCATATTTGATTTAGGATAGGAAAAGTTTGTATAAGACCTGTTGGGGATAAAGCTTAGTATTTGCTTTGTTGACATATGAGCTTTTTTAACTTGCTTTTGTGACTAAAAGTTAAAGTGTCATAGGCCTCAGATTATAGCTTTAAATAGAGGTTTGGGTTGTTGGGAATGACTAACTGCCCTTTAAAGAATAACTAGAATAGCTTATGGTCTGTTACTTGGAATTTTGGATAGTTTTATGGCTCTTCCTGCACTTTGTTCATTATGTCTTACGTGTATAGGTCCTTCATGAGATCTTTTTGTAAGTCCTAGAAATCCATAGTAATCGGGATGGAAAAGGCTAGGAAATTAGCATGTTGAGGCCTCTTAGATAGTGCATCTACTCCCTTATTCTCATAGCTAGACCTGTAAATAATGGAAAAACCAAATGCAAGCAATTTCATTAGCAATCTTGGTTATTCAGTAGTTGAAACCCGCTGGTCCAAAAGGAATTTTAGGCTGTGGTAGTTTGTTTTAACAAAGAAATACCTTCTTAATAAATAATAATTCCATTTTTTGAGGGCCAAAACTAGAGCCCAAAGTTCTCTATCATAAGCAAACTTCAATAAGTTATAAAAAGTGAATATTTTAATGAAATAGGCCACTGGGTGTTCAGCTTGGAAAAGGATATCTCCTATTCCTTTCGAAGAAGCATCCTATTCAACCATAAAGGATAAGAAAAATCTAGTAGATAGAGCATTAATAAAAAAATAAGGGTTTTGTTTAAGAGTTATAAATGCCTTCTTAGCACCATCATTATAGTGAAAGGCATTATTCTTAGTTAAATCAGTCAAGGGTTTAGTTATGATTCCATAATTTTTGACAAATCGCGAGTAATAGCTCGATAACCCTAAAATGCCTTTTAACTCCTTTACATTCATAGGAATTGGCTACTCTTATGCTGCTTGAATTTTATCTTGGTCCATCTATACTCCTTTTGCCAATACTACATGACCAAGAAATTTATGAGTGGTTGGCCGAACACACACTTAGAGGCCTTGGCAAAATAATGACTACTTTTCAACAATTGTAGGGCTATTGTAAGTGTTGTAAGTAAAGCTCCACAGTGGGGCTGTAAATGAGGATGTCATTTAAGAATACCAAGATAAATTTACATAAATAAGGTTTAAATTGATCATTCACAGCTTGAAAACTGGAGGAGCATTTGTCATGTCAAATGACATTATGATGAATTCATAATGTCTTGAATGAGTTCTAAAGGCAGTTTTAGTGATGTCATTTGTGTGAACTCTAATTTGATGATAAGTAGAGTGCAAGTCAATTTTAGAGAAGATAGATGCCCTATCTAATTCATCAAGTAACTCATCAATATTTGGTATTAGGTACTTGTCAGGTATGGTTATTTGGTTAAGAGCACGTTGATCAATGCTTATTCTCTAAGTCTTATCTTTCTTTTGCATTAATAAGACGAGGCTTGCAAAAAAGCTTGAACAATGGAATGAGTATGGTTTGGAAATAAGGGTAATTAGGATGGCTCCTTGAAAATGTCCTTAAATTGATGAAGTAAGAACTAAATTTCAGGGTTAGAATGAGTTACCTCAAGTGTTGGTTCTTCCTTAGATCGATATTGTATGCTTGCTTCTGTAGGTGGTTTTTGGGGAACCCCTTGAAGCTTGTACTGTTTACTATTCAAATTCAAAATGAGGAACATTTCATTTCAGTTAGCTTGAATAGTGTTCAAAGAGCCCAACCACTTTATTCTAAGGACCACCTCGACTCCACCAATAACAAAGGGATAGTAATCTTGGACAATTATCAATGTAGGTAGTATAATGGTAATTTTTTTGCAAACTTTGTTGCATTTGAAAATATCACCATTTCTAATCTGCACACCAAAAGAAGAAATACATTGGACAGATAATTTTAAATCTTCCACTATACATGAACAAAATTATGAGTTGAACTACTACCAGTCAAAATTAATAATTCCCTTTCCTTTAGGGTACCCAGTATTTTCATAATAGTCCCATGATGACATTGAAGGAGATCTCAGCCAATTCAACAACATTCATCTCTCCTTCAACTTGATTTTCATATTGCGCCTCCTCTACACCTTCCTCCTTAATGAGTTCTATAAGTGAAAAATTAATGGTCTTACACTTATGGCCAATGGTGAATCTTTCATTACATTTAAATCATAAACCTTCAGAAAATTCTATTTTGTTTCTCTGTATCCTAATCTCGGGTAATGGTAGTGGTGGTTAAGGGTGTTTGGTTGGGATGGGCAGTTTCTTGGTTTGGTTTGGGGGTGAAGGGCTTAGTTGTGGTGGTTTGGATAAAAAGAAGGGTTCTTTATTGTGTGTCCAATTGGTTTAATGGTGGTTCAAGTAAGTTTGGACTCAAATTCAAGTGTTACACTCATAGCTTGGTAAACACTTCTATGTTTATGAATCCTTATATCAGCTTTCAACTCTTCTTTTAGTCCATTTAATAACATTCTCAATAGGCAATGCTTAGGCCAATTGCTCACCCTTGTTGTCCTCTTAGCAAACTCTTTATGGTATTTTATGACAATACCTGTTTGCTTGATACTGTATAAATACTCATCGAGGTTTTGGAATTTAGTAGGGCCAAAATGCTCTTGTAAGGTTCTCACCAGTTCCTCCTAATCCACCAATGGGTTTTTTGCATTAATCCATGAGAAGAGGTCTAAAACATTCCCTTCTAAATACATAAAACCATATCTATAAGTCTTCAAGTGTTTGATAATACCTGAAATATTTCTCGATCTTGACTATCCATCCTCTTAAATCCTCTTTTCATAATGAGGAAACTCTATCTTAGTGCATGATGATAGGCTAGATTTCTCCTCTAATATGACATGTCCATGTCCTCTTCTTCAACGTCAGACCAATGGGCACATCTATTTCCCATTAAGGCTGAAGGCATGCTTTTAGCTTTCTCTCGGGTATTAGATCCAGGGGTTGAGTCCATGGTTTGGGGCTTTAAGGGTTGTGCCTTCAGCAGCCAAATTTTCCAATGCTTCCAAATTAGACACAAGGGAGGCTAGTTGTTAAACTATAAGGTCTGGGTCCAAGGTAGGGGTAGAAGAATGTGTTAAAGGGTTGCCAAGATTAGAGGGTAGGTTGGATGGGCAAGTGGTTATCATTGTTGGATCGAACTATCTTTGATTCCAAAAATGTTAGAGGCAGAGAAGAGGTAAAGAAGAACAAATTCAAAACAGGGTAGATGTGAGGTGAGGGAGAGTGAGAGAAAAGGAAAGAGGAGATGAATATCATTAAAAAGTATAATCTACCTTTGACAATGTTGCAAAAATATTACATATGTTGCAAAAAAATGTATAAAACAAATCGACAATTAATAGAATGTACTCTTCTTGTTCCTTGAGTAGTTTTTGCGACATAGGATAGTTGAGCTTGCAACCTAGGGTAGGTGAGCAACACACAGTTAAAAGATAATATTGTCATAAAACAAATCCAAATAAATCATTGATCACATGCAATGAAAAATAATAAAAAAAACATTAATTATTACTATTAATGTATGTAATAAATATTTTTTAATCATTTAGATACTGGTGAGCAAAATCGAATCCAAATTTGCAACTAGATCCAAAGGAACTACTTGTAGAGTTCTTTATATTTAAATCATTCAATAAAAAATTAAAAATAAAAAAATAAATCTTAAACTGGAGATAATCACCAAAATTAATCTAAATCTTTAAATCATGCATTTTTTTTATTTTTAATAGATGGATCTATGTATTTTTCTCTTAATAAAATAAATCCAAATTAGAGCAAAACCCTGTAAATTTGTATATTTGGCCGAAGATTTTCGTTATTGAGCGAGATCTATATCAATATATCATCTTGGGGTCCACGACGTCACTTCTTTGGATTGTTCTTAATAAAAGTGGGAGAGTCGAAGATTGAATCTGACCTCAATAGCGTCCAAATTTAGAAGGGCCTTTGTAGCCAGAGAATAAAAATCCAGTGACCGTCCCAGTGACCAATCAAAATACGAAAAAGTATTGCGTAGCGTCGCAGCAAATGCAGATCATGGTATTTGTTCATACCAGTTCCGTAAATCCGTGTCATTCTCGCCATTCTCTCATCTTTTTGATTCTTAGTTTTAATCTTTGACCAAAAATACTATTTTAAATCACTTTTACTCTGGTCAGTTGTAATATTTTCGCATGAAGAAAACTGCCCTCAATAAAAGTTGCGTAGATGATTTTTAATAGAATGAAATTTAGGAAAAGTGTGAAATATACTGAATTTTTTCTGTGAAAATTAGGTACCTTAATTCGGGTAAAGCTTCTCCTTTTTCTTGTAAATGACGTCAGACAGAAGACCTTTTGACGAGGTCCACGAATAACTGTATCTCCGAGATTCTTTTGCTTCTTCTTCGCCAGGGAACGAGGGGGATTGAGTAGAGGGAGAAATGGCTTCTTGGAATTCAGTTCCACTCGAAGTCACATATGAAGTATTGGGGTGGTTCGCTTTTATTTGCTGGTCTATCAGTTTCTACCCACAAGTCATCTTGAATTTTCGCAGGAAAAGGTACCCAGAACAAGTTCTCATCTTCTTCATCCTTGTACTTTCTCCGGGATATGGTTTCACGTTCGCTTCTTTTCTCACTAGGCAATAGCCTTCCTTAATTTTTCCTCCTTTCTGGTTTGGTTTTTGATTTTAGTGTTGTAGGGCTCAACTTTGACTTCGTGGTGCTCAATCTGACGAAGCACACTTCGTATCTGATTTACAACGCGTGTATGTACTTCAGTTCCGCTGTTCAGAAGCAATATTTCGAGGAATACGGTTATGGAGAGGTCTGTTCTGTACTCTCATCGAAGTACTTGAATAGAGTATCCTTGATGCGTAATATTAGTAATACTATCACTATGTCATGAAGGTAATAACGGAAATCCCAATTTTGACTATACATGATAGAATAAAACCAGCACTGCTTCCCAGGAATTCTTGTGCTTAGTTATTCGTAATCTTCTAACGAAACAGTTATAAGTCTCCTCTTTTTCATTTTTCTCTTCCCTTTGTGAGCAAATTCTAATGAAGTTATAAATGGAATTTCTTTTAGTATTATTTTGATGGAATTTTTAAGTGTAAGTAATTTTTTTTTCGTATTTATATAATTCAAACATGGTTACTTAGGCTTGTTTCTGGGACAATGATCCAAGGAGCATGCCAATTTAGGAATACCTTAGATTTTGAGTCGCTCGTCCATATTTTGAAGCTGGTATTACTTTAGTTTTCTGTTTGTCGTAGGAAAGCTAGGCATCAAGTTGATGAAACCTTTTATGCAGAGGGTTTAATTAATAATGATATCTTTAGTTAATTTTTCTTTATTTTAGATGATACCTGTGGCAGCAAATGATGTTGCTTTCTCAGCCCATGCTGTTCTACTGACAGCAATTACCTTGTTTCAAATTGTAATCTATGAAGTAAGTACTATATTTATTATTGTTCTTTTGTTTCATTGGTTTAATTCCCGATTACCCTGAATGTAGTAATTTCTCCATGTAGCGTGGAAGTCAGAAAGTCTCCAAAGTTGCTCTAGGCATTGTCTCTTTAGCGTGGCTTACTGCTGCAGTTTGTTTCTTCATAGCTTTACCTAATCACTCCTGGCTTTGGCTTATCTCCATCTTCAAGTATGTTGATTCTGCTTTATGCTTAATTGCATCTGTTCCCAGAATTTTGACCTGTCAACTTCTTATATTACGTCAATGGATGTGCTTTTACTTCTATATGGGAAGATTACACTTCATATTACGTTTTTGAAGATTCTTAAATGTTTCTCACCAATTAACATGGGACCTAACTATGTTTTGAATCCTTTAATTGTGCTCATGGAAACTGCATATAGATAGAACTCCCTTATGGTACTTTTCTTATTCCATTCTTACTGGCATGTTATTTGCACATAAAGTAGAAGTTTCTTTTTTCTCCCTTTCCCTTGTTGGTGTTTAATTACCTGCTGCAGATTAGATTTTTTCTAACAAGTTTGCTGATGTTATGCTCCTTTCTGGTAAATTACTCCTGTTTTGCTGTTTATATAACCAAAGATCAGGTTCATTCTATGGTAAACTACAATTATGACCATGGAGCTATAAGAGCCTTGCCCTGCTCTTTTCATGATTTATATTTCTCTTTGCCTTTTGTTTTGGCATTCATATATGTTAATAAGGTGCTTTTGTGAAAGCATGAGATTGCATGTTCCTCGAAAGATGATTATATTAAAAGGATTAATAGCATGTTTGGAACACATTCAGTAGGCCGGGGCATGGCTGAAACGATTACTTTCTAATTTTCCTGTCTCTGGAAGTATCTCTTTCTCCATTCTTCACTGACTCATTATTAGGCTTTCACTGTGCCATGCCCATCTTGCACAGATGTGAATTAGTTCCCTTCTAACCTTCTACTGAAATGGATCATGTTGCAGCTCAATCCAAGTATGCATGACGGTTATAAAATATATTCCTCAGGTTAGAATATACTTCAAGTTTTGTTTTTTCTTTTTCCGTCTCAAAAGAAATTATCTTGATTTGCACTTCTTTCTATATTTATCAATACCTGTTGAAAACCATCATCTTTTCATACCCATTAACAAAAATGTTGGCATGAGCTAATGTACTTGCTACTCTCATAACTATAGTTGAAGTAATTTCCTTGTTTGTTGTAAAGTCCATGTAGTCATTACCACCAACATGATCTCTTTATTCCTGTGAGATATACAAATTGAAAATCCTATGTCATGAGATATACAAAAGGAGAAATGGTTTGTGTCTTGCTGCTTATGGCATCCTCTATTTGTTTAAAGTATTCTTAGGGTAGAGTATCCTTGGTTGAAGAACCATTTTTTTTATCCTTGTGATTGTGTTATAAAATATGATTATGAGGTGTAGATTTCATGTCAATAAAGAAAGTGGTTTTGGAAAGTGGATAATAGATTGTCTTACTTCATTAGTGAGGCTGTAGCTGATAAAAGTAAAAGGTGTGAGAAGCAATCGTTAAAACTCATGCAGATTGTAATAATTATTACGGAATGAAAATGTATAATCTAAATTAGAATATTTGCTGATATGGCCTTGATGTGTTCAAAGGTTCTTTGTTCTTTTTGTTTAGTTGTTGAGTTGTAAAGGATAAAATGTCTGTTGTTGTTATCTCCTGAGTTTATTTCGAGAAAAAAAATTAAAGATAGCTGCAAATCACCATGTCTGATAAATCAAAGGACCGAAATATTAATTAACAAGTATTATCCATCCATCTCCTGTTAATAAATTGTGTTATGAATGCAGGCAATCATGAACTTCATGAGAAAAAGTACTGACGGCTTCAGCATTGGTAATATTCTACTTGATTTTTCTGGAGGGATAACAAACTACGGACAGATGGTTGTGCAATCAGTAGATCAAGGTTTGTCATCTCATCTGATGATAGATAGTGCCATCTGAGTTTAAAATTTTAACGTTAAATATTTTAAATGTTGTATTTGCAGGTTCTTGGGTCAACTTCTATGGGAATGTAGGAAAAGTGTTGCTATCTCTGGTATGGAAACTTCTCTTACTTTATATAATTAACTAATTTGCTTTTGCTTCTTACTTTATTGAAGCTTTTTGTTCTTCTTCCTCTCCCTTCCTTTATATTTATGTGCAGTTAAGTTGTGATGTTATTTAAATACTCGATCTTGGTTTTTAAATCATATTTGAGCCAATAATTAGAATATTCTATAATTGAGGAAACTGGCTGCATGGATTGAGAATGAAATTTTGTTTAGAAGTAAGTAGGATGAATTTGAAGTTCGGTTTTTCCTGGTAGAGAATTGCTACTTACTAGATAAATAGCTCGGTTTTGCTCATCTTTATGCTTATATAACATTGTTTTTAATGGAATTCACCATTGCAGATATCCGTATTGTTTGACATCCTTTTCATTTGTCAACATTATATTTTATATCCTGCAAAAAATACATATAAATCGGAGACCTCAGCTGAGCCTGACGACGAAAGCAGAGAGCATCTTGTCAGTTCTTCCAATCAAGCACCACCACCAGAGAATGTGTAATAAATGGTTTGGTTCATAATGACTGTATATTAAGCCTTCTACAGATTGAGATTAGTTTAAAAATCAGGATGCTTTTCTTATCCCATACACCAGGACAACCATCTAGTTTGGATCTCCTACAATGAAATTCTGTATAATTTTAACGAATGATCGCTGCACATTCTTTATAGTGGTTTATATCATAAATTGTCATCTCTGATCATGTGGATAACATTTTTGTGATCTTCCTGCTGATTTTTTTTACTCACAAAGATCAAATTAGGGACTCTGACATGCACCTACGCTTTGAGCTACATGACCATCTTGTCTCACTGGCATAGTCCTCTGCTGCTAGCGCAGCACGAAGCAAAAACTGCACTGATTGTGGGGAAGAACCAACACTTGAATCGCACTCTATGTGGGGCTAGTCGGATTTGGATTCTCTATATTTGAGATTTAAACCACTAAATTTTTATCTAATAATTCAGATTTTAACAAATATTAAATAGTGTTTACTAATTTTTTAAAATTTGAATTATTAAATTTTTATTTAATGATTTAGATTTTATTAACTTTACTTACATTTAATATTTTCAAATGTAGGAAATCCATTTCCGGGATTGGTCATATAGTAATAGTTACTTTGTTACTTTGAGACAATTTGTAGCTGCATAAGAATGAAATGAGGGGGAAAAAGGGGCAAAAGTTCTCAGTTTGCATCAGCTGAGAATCATATGATTTTACTGCGCCACAATGGACATTAGATTGGTCTGAATAGGTTATTGTCACTTGTGATCACTGCATGCTAGAAGTGTTCAATAATAGCTAATTAAGTACAATGTGTCCGGTAGACCAAAGAAATGAGAAATACATATTTGGCAGATCAGTTGCTAGTTACTACTCATAATTATCTTGAATCTCGGTAGGTAAATATAGCTGTAAGTTTAATTGCCACCTGTCACCCATGGGGTAGAGCCTTCTTTTGAAGATAATTTCTTGTTATTGTTTGATCACCGAATATATGTTGCGTGTTGAGCGATATATGCATTCCAATTTATCTGTTTTTGATAACAGATATTGTTAGCATATTAAACTAAAGTATTACATATTAAGAATGTAAAGCACGCAAAGAAACTAGGGGCGAATTCTGGTAAGCATATTAAGTCAGTAAACCCTATAAAATGAAATTACTCATGGGACTTTCTCGTCTTCTTATACTGACCAAACATAGGAAAAAGGAGAAAGAACTCGTTATTGGAGGAAGCTTTATTGTACGAAGCTTTTCAGAGTGTCGGCAAGAAACCTCTTCCCCTTAAGAAATGAAAGAGTAAAATAAATAAATTACTCTATTTTTTTTTTCTAAAGATATGCCGGTTTTTCCTTTTATTTTAAAATTTTATATTTTTTAAATTAAAAGATGTGTCTCTTATACTGACTAAAACATTAATATTTATAATTTTGATACAAATAAATAATACCGAAATTAAAATTAAAATATCTATTAATACAATATTATAATAAAGTAATATATTAATTTGGAAAGGATTTTAATCATATTCAAATTTTATAGATATTTTTATATATGTTTATAACATAAAGAATGACTGTATAATTTAATCTGAGGAAAGTAACTAATTTGTTCACTATGAAATACTATCAATAGACAGCGTTTGGATCCACTCTTCCTGTTATAAAATAATATAAAATAATAATATTTTATTAATATTAAATTAATAAAAAAATATTATTATATTTCTTTTTGTTATCGAAAAACAGGAAAAAATCTTAGTCTAATCTTAAACCCTAAACTCAATAAATATGATGGATTGAATTTCATGTTCCTACTAAACGAGAGAAATCATTGTCATTGCTCATTTCTAACTTAACGGAGAGGTAACACAGTGTACTTTTTTTCGTCTATATCATAAAAAAAAAAAAATCTAGAATTCCTGTTAATTAACCAGAATGAATTGAAGTGTTGGCTGAAAAATTGGGACAATTTCTTTAGTTCATATAAATTTGATCATTGTCGCCTTTTATTTTTTATTTTTCCTTTTTCTACTTCTTTCTCAAATTCTTATGACTCCTAATTAAATAAAAAGGCTTAACGACTCTACTATTGATCAATTATTATAGCATTAAAGTTCCTGAGCTTGGAATAACAAGGATTTGACAATGCCAATTTAATACAATTCTTTATTCATAATTAATTATTATAAAATGAGCTGTGGAATCATTTTGTTATTTTTTCTTATACTTGGTCTCCACGTACTGACATCCAATATTCCAATTAATCAAGCGCCTTGCTTCCCAAGCTTCCATCCCTCAAAGCAAATCTCTATATAAATAAGCCCACCGTCCATTCTTTCCCCGTCACTTCTCTTTCATTTTAGCCCTCAACGGCATCCACACCACCATGAAGAGGGAGGGTCGCCAGCACGGCATGGTACGGTCTTATCGTATACTACCATCCCCTCTCAACCCGAGACCCAATACCCGACCGGTCAACAGGTTCGATTCCCCTCCCACCGCCGGTCTCTTCAACAAGGTCTCTTCCAAACCCACCAACCACTCCAAGTTCAGCGGCAAGTGCTCCACCCCTCGCTGCACCGCCTGCCACGTCCTTCCCGCGCGCAAGTCCAGGGACAAGACCAAAGGCACCCACAAGCTCCGATCCTGCGACGTCGTCTCCAACGCCCGCCTTGCCTCTTGGCGGGTCGTCGACGCCCGACCCGGGTTCACTCTTTCCGGGCTCTGCGCGGCCCGGATGTTGGATCATGTGTCTGATTACTACGTGGAGGACGAAGGTGATGAAGATGAGGAGGAGGGTGATGATTGTCCTGTGAGTGTGAATGATTCGTACTCTTTTGCTGACCTGTTTCGCGATGGCGATGATCGCGAGAATGGCCGTGATGATGACGAAAATGGCTTTTGCGAGGGTGATTGGGTGTGTAATGAATATGATGAGGATTTCATTTCTGAAATGGGTTTGCAGATGGAGCATTACCAGGTTGAAGAAGATGGAGATTGGTATTTCGTGGAGTCATGCTCATGATTGATGATTAAGCGTTAATTAGATAAATGATTCTTCGGTGTGATTATGATATGGAAAGTGGGGTAAGTAAGTTTGGACTTGAAGTGTTCAAATCTAGTGAATAATAAATGAGAGATCCAAATGTTGTGTTGTTGACGTGTCATTTTGTGTTTATCCACTTAGCATTTTCTCTTGGTGGATAAGATTTGTACAAGCTGCAATGAAGATGAGAATGTTTTACAAGTTTTCTTGTTACCTAGGTTAAATGATTACCCAACGTAATCACCTTGTTATTAGACTCATGCAAAATCTATATTATAACATATTTCATATATAGGTTTATTAAATTATCGATGACTTTAACTAATACAACATTATCTTATCGCTTCACTTTTTCCCACTCATGATTCATGCATTATTACAAAGAGTGGCCCAAGAATTTATAAAATTAAAATGTAAGAGAAAAAAAGAAAGAGCGAAAATAGTGAGCATCGAAAAAAATAATAATAAAGGCAATGTTCAAATTACAATGATCATACTTACGATAATTCGGGCCTAATTGATATAGTGGAATACACCAAATGAAAAGATCGACCATTTCACGAAGCTCAATTTACAAAGTTTTTACACTGATCTTCCAGCCTGCTGCTCTGCTCTCTCTGCAAAATCACTTCCCAACATCTGTCATTTTGGTTCCCATGCTGAATATTTTGCGATGTATTCTCATGTTCATCATGGAGTTTGAAGCAAGTGGATGAGTCGGGGTTCGACCACTGACGCCATTGTTTTTCACGGAAGCTCTCAAAGGAGGTAAAGGGGTTTTGCTTTCAGCCACACAGTGAATGGCTTTTCTTCCCTGTTCGGGTGATTCAGCATGCGTCAGCGTGCCCTGTAGGAAGAAAACAGCAATGTTAGGTAGGACTTAGCTCTCGACCATGGCTTCCAAGTTCCAATGGATCTTCATCAAGCAAAAGGAGCACATCATTATAATAGTTAACGGTAGCTAGAGGTACCAGCTTTGTTTCTTCCTTTGATTCTTTTCTTGCCTTATAAAATTCCGGCAGAGGCCTCGCTTTGAAGCAAAAGCTTTCACGTAGTTTTCTAATCTCTGTCTCTGCTTTCTCCTGCATCAAGGATTGAACGTTACAGTGACATTATCACACCTAGTTCTAGTTTACCATGTCAACTCACCTTGAGCTTTGTATGAAGCTGCACTTTTTGTGCCTCATTGGCGTTAAATTTTTCTTCCAGTTTCTGAAATTAATAAAGTTCCATGTACAAAGAAACAAAAGTACATTAGCAACTACACAATATGTACTACGCAGAGCTCATGAAATTTGAGGCAGCTAATTTAGAAAAAGGAAATTAAAAACTGGGATATTGCCTTCTTTCTTCTTGCAGCCCTTTCTTCCGTCGTCAAGCTGAATGGAGAGGATATTACAGGGGATCTCATTTTTTTCCTGCACGCAATTTGAAGTATAGGAATAAGAATATAAAACCAGAAAGAAAGGTAGCCCCTTCATCGGAGAATTGAATTTAACTTACTCCGCAGAGAGCAGGTGCCATTTAGTGCCAGATGTTTTGCTACCTGAAGCTGATAGATCAATAGGTGTTTTGATTCTATGAATTTTCAAAAATTTTAACGCGTTACTTCAGTACATGATCACCTTAGCTAAAAACTGGATAAAAAAAAAAAAAAAAAGAAGCAAACAGTTTCATCATATGACTGACAACTTTAGAAATGGTACCTTTTCTTCTCTGTTAATGGGGTCATCGAGGAATTCTTTTGACCGTCGTTCTTAGAAACCTGAAATTGGCCAAAGAGTAACCTTAGCATCCTCGACAGAAATTGCAACTTAAAAAGTCGTTGTAAAAAAAGGAGTTGATGGGATTTAGAAGAGGATATGTGATAACAGGGACATTGCAAGGAAGCGAAAATACCATAGTTGGGGTTCTTAAGGGAGTCGAGCTGCTATCCTTTGAAGCCTTGGAAGAAGCAGCACCAACTCTTGCACTTTCAAATTTCTTCATGACTGATAAAGTCAACCTATTGAGCTCTCTAATGGGTGTGAAGTTTGACATGTTAAGCGACTTAGGAGGTGATCTTTTCTTCTCAGCGGAGCTTAATGCAGGCTTCTTGCTAGTTAGGGTGGCAAAATTGTCCTTCTTGGAAGAAACAGAAACTGCAGATTTGACAGGTGAGGAGGTGAGCTTGGAAGTTTCAGTGGCCTTCAGCAACTTGAAGGAAGAAACCGGTGGTTTCTTCTTGCTCAGCGATGCCAAGTTTTCCTTATCAGAATTGGAACTCTGTTGCAGTAACTTCCATTAAGTCAAAATTCACCACCACAAAGAATTAAACAAGATAATAGTTCATGCCAATGGATAAACACCAACTTACCTTCAATATCGGTGTGTGTACTGGAGGAGTTCCACTAGCCTTTTCACTTGCTTCTACATGGGTATCAACATTTTTCAGGTGGCTTCGCAATTCAACTCTCACCGACTTACCTACAAAAGGTTGTTTTTCCGTTTCCTTCATACTTGGGCCTGTATTTGAACTTGAATGATACCCATTGGAATTGAGTGTGTCTGACCGTGAGTTTAGAACCTTGAAATCTGGTTTTTCATTGACGACATGCTTAACGATTGGACTTGTCGTCTGGGATTTGTGGTTGTCATCACCTACTGCCTCATGTTCTTGCTGTGTGACATTGTTTGAGGCAGCATTATTTGCTTGTTCAAGCAAAGCAGCCGCCCTTTGAGCAGCAAGTTTCTTGTAATGAGCTTCGAAGAAGGCTTTCTTCTGTGCAACTGATCCAGGTCGTGAATACCTCTCTGCCTCTTCAACGTAGCGGTTGTGAGAGAAAGAAGACCATTTCTCCCATGCCAGTGACTCTGACATGAACCTCCCGAACGAGATTGACTGCCCAAGTGCATGAACTGGGTTGCTCTGCAACGCACAAGTCTCATGGGGTTTTCAAAGTGAACCTTCACACAAGATACAAAGTCTAACTTTGATAGACTGCACCAACTAAAGACAAAGAAGCTCAATTCATCCAAGCCCATCAAGAAGTAGTCAAATTTTTAACTACCTACATGCTAAAAATTACAGACAATTCAACTGATCAAGGCATAAACAGAGCACTAGTTTGAATATTTATTGTAAGGAACTGAAGAATTTGGTGTATTTAAGAATTCCATGATACAAGTTCTGGGAGACAGGATGAATGCAGAGAATCATGGTGTGGCTTGATGAACTGAACTGACCTGGTTGGCTTCATTGGAAATGCCGGCAGCATAGCAGAATGGCTGCATGAGACAAGCTGTGTCTCCCATGTTTCCACGACGTCGAGAACCCCAAAAGATCCAAAACTTACTGTTGCGGTCGTTAGTATTAGTTCATTGTGGCCGTTCTTCCCATTTGTGACCGATTCAAATTTGAAATTCAAATCAGAAGGCACAGTCGGTGGGCTTGATGTGGAAAAGCACGCAGCTCACTGTTGAAAAAGAGCATTACAGAGCAATCCTCTTTTATTCCCAAAGTGGGGTCCATCATCCATGTTTGGAGGAGCCTCAATCTTTTTCTTCTTTGTTTTGGCCCCACGCTTTGAGAATACCAACCGAATCTCCAACGTCCATTGTTGGTTAGTTTCAATTCAAATTATGCTCAACCTAGAAAGAGATTTCCTTGTTGTGCATGTTTAAAGTAGAAGATAATATCATAATGGAAGCAATAATGAGGTATATGTTGTGAGAGAGACATTTATTGCGCTCAGGAAGCTCCAAGAGAAAGTGGATGGTTGTTGTTGAAGACTTTGAAGTCGTAGAAGGTGAAGATGTAACAGGCTGAACAACTAGTAGTTGCAGCATCACCAAGGCAAAATTACTAGGATGTTTGGTAATTTGAAAGTGATATATATATATATATATATATATATATACTGTCATTCCTAAGGAAAAAGGAAAGAGGAAAGAAAATAAAGTGAATCAACCAACAAGATAAAAATATTAAATTCATATCTTATTTTTATATTTTGTGATAATTTAATTTTTTTATAAATTAATTATGATAAATTAAATTTTTAAAAATCTTATTTTATATAAAATTAATCTCTCATTTATTTAAATGAAAGGACTAATTTAATATAAATTTAAATTTGTGAAGAATTAGTTTGTACAATTTGTATTTGTGAGGATTAATTTTATACAAATTTAAATTTGCAAATGACTGATTTATTACAATTAATTTATGAGAGACTAAATTATTATAAAATACAAAATATAAGGGCTCAATTTTGTTTTTTTTTTTTAAAAAGAAAGAAATAAGGAGGTTGAAACATTTAGAATTGCAAGAAAATTTTCATCTAAAGAAAAATTATGTGAAACTTTTTTTTTATAGAAAAAATATCATTTCATTATTTAATATGCTTATTTTAAATTGTTAGAGTTCTTCAATTACAAGAATGTATATAAACTTACAAGAAAATTATAAAATGTTACATACTTAGATTGCATAATGTATGCTCACATATTTAAAAGAAAAAGAAACTTTATTTAGATGTTAGTATATTTATTTATAATTGACTGATTAGGCATTGGTATAGGTCTAGGGTGTGTCTTCCAATTATGCCCTATCTATCTATACTTGGCTCTCTTGGTTCCTCCAATCTATTTCATTTTATACTTAATAGTACTTTGCATATATATTTGAACTATTTAATTCTGTAGTGGGCTCTCTGGGTTCTCTTTGTATAATATTTATCAATTTCAGTAGTGAAGTTGCTTAATTATTTATTATACTAATATTAAGAAAAAACTTACTGTCTTATTTAAAAACTTAACATTAAATTACGAGCCTTTACGGTCATAATAAATATAAGATCACATTCTTACATGACACAAAAAATTAATATAAAATTAATTAAACGAAAGGTATTTAAAAGATATATACAGAAGTCACGAAAACCCAATCATATTTTTTTTTTAAAAAAGGATATAGTAAATTTAATTTAATCAAATCTAAAAAAAATACATTTAAAGATACCCATTCAGTTATAATTAAGATGTAAATATTGAGCTGTGATGTTGATATACATTTATTTTCACATTAGAATCTTATATAATTTTTTAATTTTAATTTTTTTAATTAGCTTGCAATGTGGTTAAAAATTTTATTAAAGTCCTAATTTGATCTTCTACATATGATATATTCTTTAATTTAGTCCTTCGTATATATATATATATATATATATATATATGCACACATATAATATTTTTAATTTAATTCTTTACAAATAAAATTGATATATATATATATATATTAATAATATTTCTTAAAAACATTATTAAAAACTATTTTATTTGAGAGAATAAATTATTAAATACTTATATTTAAAGAATAAAATTTAAAAATAATTTTATGAGAGAAAAAATTTAAAATTATATTACTTATATAAAAATTAATTTAAAAATAATTCTGTGAATCATCAAATTAAAAGCTATTGTATCTAAGGACCAAAATTTGACTCAAACATATTATGCCGTCAATTCTGTCTCTTCACCTCAATTAGTTTGGGAGTAATTATCAGTGTGATGATGGTATTGGCTGCAACCCAAGGTATCGTATGTTTGCAACCTTAATAGGTGGGGTAGCATTGTAACGTACAGTATAACCCATTTGTCTTTTGTATATACAATAATTAAAATCAAAATTAGATATATAGGTAAAATTTTTGTTACAGTATACTCAAAAAATGATACATTAATTATATATATATATATATATATCCTCAATCCTTTACACTAAGGATGGATCAAAGGGAGAATATGATAGTAGCTTCTTTTATACTTTTAAAATATTAATTTTTATATATAATTTTATGTTATATTATTAATTTAGTCTTTTAATTGATAAGAATTTATCCTTTGAATACTAAAAATATATTTTTTAATTTAAATATTTAATTCAAAAATTTTTGTTTACCTTAAAATTAAGTTTGGCTTACGCAAGCTGTGAATCTAAAAAAGGCTAAGCTTGACGATCTCATTAAATTACGGGCTTTAGGATGTGTGTTGAACAAGCATAGAGGACAGTCTTTATTCAATAATAAGTAAATTAATTAAATAATAAATTATTTAATTTAAAAAATATTACTATTTAATAGAGTTGTCAAAATGATTCAATTAAAACCCATGTCTTATTTAATCAATCAATTTTTATATTAATATAAATAAACAAAAAAATAATTAAATAAAAAGTAAATTTCAATGGATTAAAAAAAATAGAGTAATCCAATAATTTAATAATTTATTAATAATAAGAATATGATTATAAGTAGAATATTCAAATTTAAAAAATTACAAAATAATAGAGATAACACAACACATATATTAGGGTTAAATTTTTTAAATAGAAAAATACAATGAGCTAAGACATTGGATTGAATGAGTGAAATTTTTTTTTTTTTAAAACGGGTAACCCGTTTTATTCGCGAGCTAGCTCTTTTTACTTACAGGTTAAATGGGTCGAATTGATAAAAGTATATTAAACGGGTTTTCAAAAAAATCTCTCAACCCAGGTGGGTTGCACAGACTCAACCCAATGGGTTGAACCCATTTTTACTCATCTATTCTTTTATTAGTTTAGTCCATAAAAAGTAGAAATTTTAAATTTATTTTTGTTTTGAAAAGCTTGTCATAATCCATGCTAATTTTTAGTAAACAAAATCGCAAACAATTACCTTAAATAGGGTCTATATGATAGTTAACTTATATAATTGTCCGAGTGTCATTTTAGTGTCGTTTTCGGAAAGTTCATAAAGTTTACCCAATTCAATATTGAAATATTGAAATGACGTCCTCCTCTCATTTCATCCTAGAGTAAATGACGTCGTTTAAAAATTGAGAAAATGACGTTGTTTGGTTGAATTTTTGTCTTGTTTTTCTTCAATTAAATTATAAGAAATATATGATTAATTAATAATAATGTATACTTTAATTTAAAAATAATATAATTATACACATGATATAATTAAAATATTATACACTTATCATATTTTGGTTAAAAACAATATAATAAAATATAAAAATACTATTTTTCGTCGATACAAATGGCATCCTCACAATGTTAACAAATAGATTCAATGTTTGTGATTTTGTTTAACAGAAAAAACATTTTAATTAAAATTTAAAAAAATAAAATTGAAGATTTATCTTTAAAAGATTAAATTAATATGAAGTAATATTTTACCAATTAAATAATTAATTTATTTATGAAAAACACGCTATTTTGGTCAACTAAAATATTTTAAAAAATAAAAATTAACTGCACTTTTCACCAAAGAGTCCAAGAGCAAAAAAAAAGCAATAATAAACAAAAACAACTGAAAAATGAAGCATAATAATAAAACGAGCGACGAAGATTATGACTACAACTATGGAGTATAGAGGACCACAAATAAATAAAAAAGTTTAGACCCTTGGCATTGCAACGGTCTTAAACCACTTAGTTCAAGTGCATGACACTAAATGCAAACATTACAGTCATATAATTTTTCAATTATATTTTATGTGTATGATAATTATAAAATATTTTTATTATTTATATTATATTATTATTAATTAATCATACACTTATCATATTTTAAATAAAAAATAACATAATAAAAAAAATTTAAAACTATGTACAAGTTTAACCTATTATAAAGTACCATGCATGGATTGTATGCATTAACTTGTGATGCTTGTATTGTAGTCTTATATTCTGACCTCCGCTGTATATGGTGTTTTTCTTTATTTAGTTCTTAGATTTTTTGTATTCCTAATATACTAACTCAGATCTTCTATTATACAATATATCGGTTGTACAACAGAGATCGTTAAATTAAGTGAGACCCACGATAGGTCTCACTTAATCTAACAATTAGTGTTACATAACTAAAAAAACTGTAAAGCAAAGGATTTCAAATCCTAATATACATCATTAAAATTACGAGCAACAAGAAACTTAAACTAGAAAATAGATTTAAATCTCGCTTAATTTAACAGTCATTACTATACAACTAAAATAATTGTAGAACAAAGGATTTCAATTCCTAATATACACCATTAAAACATCGAGCAGCGAGAAACCCAAACCAGAAAATGTCTATCACCACTCCACTGGAACAACGTACTAGTCTCTGAGCATCCCATACTGCCAATTCCTCCCAATATGATTGCTCTTTGACACAAAATGTCCTTCACCTACCCCACCTTTCTTCCTTTCTTGTGCACTGAATTCTGATTCCTCATTTCATTTCATGCACTCCGTAGTGACCCCAATCGTCCACCACTTTCATGAGTAGTGCCACTAATTTGAATCTTCTCCAATTTCTTTTTCATTACTTTTCTGTCGACTTCAAAAAAAGATAAACCTAGTAGGTTGAGTCCATATGTTAATTTGCGAAACCTACACGTCATTTTCTGTTCGGTTTTTTAATCCCTTGACTTCATGAATCACAATGCTAATTTCAAGCATCTCATCCTACGTGGATGCCACCATTTTCCTTGTTTTCTTTCACTAGGTCTACGTTAATTGCCCAGAGATTCATGCAATCTAAAGCGCATTGATGAGGTTGTCGAAATATCTAAAACTTTCTTTACTCACAAAATTACACTTTAATCTCATTTTATGGTTAATAATGAGATTTTCAAGCGTTTATGTAATAATTGAGTAGTCTCTAAATTTTCTTTTCAATTAACACGTTCCTATTGTCCTATCTAATATTTTATAATATATGATGTAAAGGAACCAAGGAAAGGAACACCATTGATCATGACCGACAGCAAAAAACGACCAAGCGAGGAAACCTTAGACGCTTCATGATGATGTATGTGACCACCTTAACACCTAAACGCACAGTTGCAGACTGGAGATAAGATTGAGTGACGATCTCATCAGTTATATAACTCTGGCTAGTACTCTACGGTCTTAACTTAAGCCCCACATGTGGAGTTTGAGGTTGAGAAGTTCAAATTAAGCCAAAGGGTGAGGACTAATTGCAAAAACCCTATTCGTATTTATACGAAACCATCATCAACTAGAAGATTTAATCACTAATTCAGCGAAATAGCAAGAAAATGCAGGGATGAGAGTGACTGACTATCTGCTTTGGACCTTTATGTAGCAAAGGATCACAGGTTCCGCTGCTGCAATCAAAGGACGCATTGGACAAAATAAACAAAGATGGTTAGGCCAAAACGAGGCAAAGTCAAGGATTTTGGGGAGTATATACTGTCCATCATCATTGCTTGCTAGATTCTTGTCATCACATCAGGTATGAGCGTAGAAAATATTTTCAGGAACAAATAACCCAATTCACCTGCTCTCGGAATTTTGATCAAAGTATATTTGATATGAATACTTTCTTATCCATAAACAATTATGACTTGCTAGTGTAATATGCTCTTTTTGATTGCCCATTTTCTTATGTGGGGTTACATATATTTGATGTAAAGGAACCAAGGAAAGAAGAACAAAAGTTATTGCTCATAATAGACCAAAGAAAAAAACGACTAAACGAGGACGCCTTGGACCCTTTGGACTCTTCATCATGATGCATGTGACCGCTGTAGTACAACCAACAGTCACAGAGGAGACAAGATAATGTGATATTTTGTCAACTTTAGTACTTTACTGTCTTAAGCCCCACATGTGGGAGTTTGGAGATGTGGAGAACTCAATTCAAGCGATAGAGAGCCAAAAATTACAAAAGTTCCACTTTTAATGTAGAACCATCGCTACATAACAGAGTTAATCATTATTTCAGCGAAAAACAAGAAAATGCACGGATGAAAGTCACTATCTTATTAGTGCCTTCTACAAAATTTTATTTGTATAGCGAACGTAAAAGTCGGGCCAGTTTTGACGTACAGATTATTTTCATATTCGAAGAAAAGATGTTGCACAAGAGGATTGAAGCCATCCGTTTACGGAATGGGATTCATACTATCAACCCATAGCTGTAAGGTGTTATCCTCAACGTAAGAAGATTCACCTATAGAAATGTGGCTAGAATCATCCAGAGAAAGAGAACTGTGGAAACTAGTACCGAAGTTGATTCCTTGACTGATCCATGATTTCAACTCCAAGTGCCAGCATATCATTTCATAGTAGTTTAGAAGATCAGTGTCGGTATAATCATCCCAGGGCACCTTGTCTTCTCTTTTCTTCCCTTCTGCTTTCGGCATTTCTTCCATGGCAAATTCAGGGGGGATATCATCATTCAGAGCCACCTTTTCTTCTTCTCTGTTCCCTTCTATTTTCGACATTACTTCCATGGCATGACTATCCAAGGACATGATCTCCACATTTTCTTTTCTCTTGGGCCTCTTTGAAGAACTTGGTCTGAGGTTTGTCTTATTTTTATCATCAGCGTGTTCCTTTTGGTCAATTTTCTGGTGGGTCACTGGTTCCAGACCAAGGAGCATCATCTTTTTCTTAATTCTTGTGTTCCAATGGTTCTTGATTTCATTGTCTGTCCTCCCAGGAAAATGTGCAGCAATCTTGGACCACCTGACCATGTGATTTTCATTAGGTCCTATGACATTGGTTTAGAACTACACCAAGGATGCATTAAATAAACCTTCACAACACACGCACACACATGCATTCTGTCCAGAAATCAAACCATTTAAGCATCTACAATATGGAAAGGCATAGTGTACCTGTTGCCAAGACGGGAATGTAGCTTTATAATTTGATTATCTTCCATTTCTGTAAAGCCACCTCTTTTGAGGTCTGGTCTTAGATAGTTAACCCATCTCAATCGGCAGCTCTTTCCACATCTTAGCAAACCTTTATCAGTATACAATTTATTTATCTTTGGCTTCTTTCAAGGTAAACATAAAAACATGTGAAGAAGATTATCCAAAAAAGGAAAAACAGAAAACAAACCTGCAAGCTTGGGAACCAATGGCCAGCTGTGGAGGCCATTGTTGATGATAAAGTTCACCAGCTTATGATCTTCATCAATTGTCCATGGACCTTTGTTCAAACCAACCTTCTCACAACATGGCTTTCTGCCCATTTCAGAAACTTTACCTCGCAAATCCAAGATAAATGATATCCCTTGAGAACAAGTGTTATACTAGGGCGATTGCTTATAAAGAGCCTAAAATCCAAACAAAGATGCAGCCAGTTCATTTCAGAAAAAATTTTCCCTCAAAAAAATGTAGGATGTCCTTTGATGGGGGAGATAAATGATTGAAGGGAAAGAACTCTGGGTTGAAAGCTTAAAAAGACATGGAGGGTTGTCACTACAAAATGTTCACCACCAACCCTTGCTAATAAAAATAGGATGAGTACTGTTCAACGAGATGATTCTACAGGAAAGGAGAAGCAAATGTGGGTGTCCTCGTTGACAGAGTTTACATGATTTGGTGCCAGAAACTTCTCTTGTTGGTCCCATTCATTGCAAGCCTAAAAAATAATAAAGTTTAATAGGATTCCTTGGTCCTTAAGAAGGCTGGCCAACTTTATCTGCAATGACAACCTTTCGTTGAGTGGAGAGATGCCTTCTTTATTATATCCGAGAGTCCTAAAATTCCACCCATGGATTTAAATGGAACCTTAATGAGTCACGAAAGAAATAATCAATACGATAGAGATAAACCATACTTAACTTGCTTGATAATCAAATTAGATATTTTAGTTGGAAATGGACACGAGCATGAAAAGGGGAAATCTAGTTCATGTGGAGATAGATGCTGATCAAATCATTCTAAAATGGAACTGGGTCTTAATCACCTACCTATGGTGTCCAAATAAGTAAAACATGTGAACAGAAATGTTGTAATACTCGATAATTCATTACTGAGTAGAGGTGTAAAATATATAAACAATTATGTTATAGAAACATCCAGTGAGGCATTGACAGCTGGAGGTTTATATAACAGGTAAAACAAAATATTTTTATGGAAGCTACACATGACTAATTGAATATATAAACCATATGCTAGAAAGTCATGACATATACTTCTGAATTATACTTTAACATCCCCCTTCAAACGAGAGGGTGGAATGATCACATCGAGTTTGTCCTTGAGAACTTCAAAGCGTGTGGAAGCCAAGGGTTTGGTTAGTGAGTCTGCGAGCTCCTTAAATGAAGGAATATATCTCACGGATAGTTGATTTGTCAACACTTTATCTCAAATAAAATGCATGTCTAGCTCAATGTGTTTGGTCCGACCATGATACACCAGATTAGAAGCAAGAGCATTAGCACTCATATTATCACTCCATGCTAAAGGAATATCATCTGCAGTAATTCCCAACTCTAATAAAAGTGACTGAACCCAAGTAATTTCAACTGCAAGGTTAGCAAGAGCTCAATACTCGAACTCAGTATTTGAACATGAGACAACTCCCTATTTCTTAGATGACCACAAGACTAACGAGTCTCCTAAAAAGACGCACATCCCTGTTATAGAATGATGATCATCAGGGCAGATAGCCCAGTCAGTATTGAATAACCAACAACCTGTAGGCTGAAAGATGGTTTGATGTGAATGCCCAAATGTACAGTTCCTTTGATGTAGCGCAACAACCTTTTTATAACTTGCTAGTGCACCATAGTTAGAGAGCTCAAGTATTGACTGGGCTTGTTTACTATAAAACAAACATCGAGACGTATGTTGGTGAGATATTAGAGGCCTCTAATGGCTTGTCGATAAAGTGTAGGATTATCCATGAGTTGCCTTGCAATGGTAGCCTTTGTGAAAGGTGTTATATCCCATAGAGACACATCTCACAGTGTGAAATTACATTTTATGTCAATTGTATGGTTTGAGGCATGGATATCATGCACAACCGAATGTTTTTAGAAACTTGTAATTTGAAACTTTACCATAAACCAAAAAATGAGGACTATGATCATTTAACACAGGAGTAGGTAGTTTGTTGATTAAATGAACTGAAGTTTGAAATGCCTCCCACCAATAATGAAAAGCATTTTAGCTTAAGCCAATAATGTCAACCTCATTTTAACAATATGCCTGTGCTTTCTCTCAGCCCTTTTGTTTTGAGCTTATGTATAAGGGCAGGGATGACGAAATTCAATTCCAAATTATTGGGTAACTTCTATAAATTTTCAAAACTCTCCACCCCAATCAATTTGTAATACCATTATTTTTCTTTCAAACTTATTTTCAACTATGGTTTTAAATAACATAAGTGCTTTAAGTGCTTCTCTTTTAGTTCTTAATGGATAAATCCAAGTATATATGCTGAAATCATCAATGAAGTGGACATAATATCTAAAACCAGTAGTAGATAACACTAGTGAAGGGCCTCACACATCAGTATAAACTAAGTCTAAGGGTTGAGCAGCTCTTGATGTAGATAATTCAAATGTAAGTTTGTGGGATTTCCTAAATTGACAAGCTTTGCAAAAATTAAACATATCATTCGGTTTGAACTTCAAATTATAGTGATATAAAATTTTTGTTAAGACACATTAAGATGGATGGCCCAATCTCTTGTGCCAGTTATCTATTTCATAAATGAAACAATAAGTATTATTCTCCTGTGGCTGTATTCCTTCTGATGCAAAATTCGTGATAAGGTATAAACCGTCCTTAAGCATTTCTTGCAACAACACTTTCCTCGTCCCCTTTTTTTTAACAAAGCAAACATGTGAGTGAAATTCTACAAATATATTGTTATTAGTAGTGAGTTGAGAGACACTTAATAAGTTCATGGTGATAAATGGAACATATAACACATTATGTAGGTTAAGATGATCTTGAGAGGAACATGATAATTGACTTGAACCAATTTTATGAATAGGAAGGTGAGCTCTATTACCAACTATAAAAGTTGTCTTACCATTGTTATCCACTGAATGTTGCAACACATTATGGTCACTGGTAATGTGATTACTGGCTCCACTGTCTACAAACCAATGTGGGTTAGTAACTATAGGTGCAGAAGCAATAAGAGCAGAAGGATTGGAACTAATAGAGGCAGATAGAGAGCCTATGTAACTTCAATCATAACGATAAAACACATAGTGGCAGTGTGACCCGTTCATAATCTTTCTATCAGTAAAATGAGCAAATGGCTAACTGAGGCTTAAGTTTTGAAGATTGTTTAGCTGCTCCAAATGACTTTCAAAAGTTAGAAGCATAACTTGTAATTCCATCCATGAAAAACTGTCATTAGTAGATAATTGGACCACAATTAGGTTATAATCTGCATCTAAGCCAATGAGAGTTTGACTGATAAGATCGTCAAGAGAAACAGGGCTACTAGCAAGGGTGAGGTTGTCAGCAATGGACTTCATTTTAACTAAGTACTCCTCCATCTTGAGAGGGCCTTTTTTAGTCTGTTGAAACTCATGCTTATACATCATGATACGAGATCGAGAGTGTGCTCTAGACAGCTCTTTGACTACACACTAGAGCTCCTTTGACATGGTGTAGTGAAGAGTCTGTGAAGCAATCTCAACAGTCATTGAATTATAGAGCCACCCCATCAACAGTTGATCAATGACAATCGAATCCTCATAGTCAGGATTAATCTTTTGATCTGCACCTTCAAAAAGGAATTGGTGGGGACAAGTTTTTGTACCGAGGATAAACCCGTTAAGTTTGTGGCCTTTGATAATAGGCATCACAACAGAATGCCAAAGAAGAAAGTTACTCCAATCCAGCTTGACGGAGCAAATTTGATTAAGAGAATTAAAGAGATATGGAATTTACTTGGGCACAGTAGCAGAGGATGAAAGAAGAGGCGAAACAAGAACAAGAGTGGAAGGAACAAAAAATGTCATGGCATGAGCCAGAGAGGGCTCGGATACCAAGATAAGTAAAACACGTGAACAAAAAGAATAAAATAATATTGTAATACTCGATAATTCATTACTGTGTAGAGGTATACAATATATAAATAATTCAGTTATAAAATCATCTAGTAAGACTTTGACAGCTGAAGGATTATACAACAAGTAAAGCAAAAAATTTCTATTAACAAATACTAGAAAGTCACGTTATATACTTCTAAATTATACTCTTACATGTCCTTATTGTTGTATGCTTCACTTATAATCGTTCTTCCTACAATGGTTGAAGAACCAGAATTAGATCATGGATGGTAAGAGAAAACGTGCTGTACCAATTAGTAAAATGACCAACTAGCAAATCATGAAAGCCACAAGTTAATTTTTTCAAATAGTTATTGTGCATAACTCCAAGGTTACGAAGAAAACCATGAACTCTTTCACTTCACCGTTTATACGAAGGGACCAAAACTTGAGCAGAAAATAACTGCACAAGAAAAATAAATTCTGGAAATTTCCTTGGTCAAGTACGGACTCAACAGATCATCCTTACACGCATTGAATCAATGAATATCCACCCATTAAAGTAACTTTACAACGCATGAGCCCATCTTTCTTGCCGGATTATCAAGTTCCTCTTGCTAAATAATCACACTTTGATGGGGTAGAAAATAAGACTCTGAGAAGTGGTGACTAAAATTATTTTGATTTGTGGTTTTGTATTTAGCCAAAAATATCTCGGAGGTTTAAAGTCGCAGGATTTGAAAAGTTATAGCACATTTCGATAGCCGCCGGGAGAAAAAAAAATTATATAAGAATATTTAGATGGTAATTAATTTAATATATTAATTTTAATAAAATTATTTAAAAATTTTCAAAATTATTAAAAATATAATATTATTAAGAATAACACACTATTAAAATCAACCAATATCTTTTCGCCGCACGGTGGCAGCACACTGTCGCACTCACACTCACTTGCTTAGTTGCGTGTGCACTTTTTGAAAAGTCGCAAATTCAATCATTCTACACTTGGTCCGTGGATATGGCAGCTTGAGTTTTTATTTTTATTTTTTTATTTTATGTAAAATGATTTTCTACTATCACATTTTAAACAAACAAAAAAAATCTATTTTTTAATTTTAAAAATACGCAATTTAGTTTCTAAAAGATATATGTCCTAATTATTTGAGCCTTAAAATTTTAAGTACATGATTTAAATTTTAAAAAATCTATTTAATGTTCATAGTATAAATTGAATTGTGAACTAGTGAATAGTTTATCAAAACTTTTAAAAATCCAAGGATTAGTTTTCAAGATTCAATGCCTATGTAATTAAAACATATATTTTTTTATAAAATGAATTACATATTTTTGAAATTCAATAATTAAATAATTAGAATATATACATTGACCAAAAATTTCATTTCATCTTTAATGTTTCTTTTCCCAACAAATGTTTGGTTTGAAAACTATTTAATGAAAAGACTATTCTTCAAAGTGCCTGCTGAGTGTACATTGAAGAAAAATAGTTATCTGTAACACAATGTATCATTAATAGAGAAATTAGAGAAATTCAATTATCTCTCTTTTCTTTTTACAAATTTTGTTTTTGGTAGAAAATTTGAATTCTCTCAATTTTCCTTAAATTTGACCAAAGAAAGAAAGAAGGAAAATAAAACCCGCTGATGTAACCTTTTTCGCACTCTTTTTTCTTCTTTAAATTTGACGAAATATTAAAAGAGCAAAACAAAAATGTGAAACAACTAAATTGCAAATTACAAAAGAAAAATGGGGGGAGGGGGTGTCTTGAATTTTTAAAAAGTGGGATGATGAATATGGAAAATCACATACATTTATCAAATGCTAAGAGTCCAGGAGAAGGGATTTTTTTGGGCCCAAATCTGAATTGGAGAAATAATTTAAAAAGTCTTTGCCATTTGATGTATCCAACGACTTAAATTTATAAATAATAATTTTAAAATATAATCATATTCAATTATTGTTAAAAAATTTGGATAAATTTTCATTCAATAATTCAAATATTACATTGAAGTTCCAAATGTAGAAGTTAGGAGCAAAAGGAGCTAATTCATGACATTGGGATATTCTTGTAGTCTTAAGGATGAATGATAATAAGTTTTTTTTGTATTGGAATATTTTCTGTAGTCTCATATTAAAAGATATTTATTTTTTAATAAAATAATATTCTATATAATAAAGAATCTAAAATATCAATTTTATCTCTATTACTATAATATTTAAAAAATTTAATAGTATTAAAATTTAATAAAAAAAAAAAAAAACGCAGTGCAGTTGCGTCTTCAATGATGAAAGTCTGGATCCGTGCTGCTTCATATATGTTGTCAATTACACCTACCAACAACACATTAGACAATAGATAAGAAGACAACTAAGGATGGAGTGTCTTTTTTTTTTTTTCTGGTTATATAAACTACACATATTCTTTTATCAATATGATGAAACTCTTCAGAACCTTTATATATGTATGGAAAATGTCTACCAAGGAGGTAGAACAATGGGTTACAGATGAGCAGAAAACCAAAAAACCAGCAAGAGCAAATTAGAAAAAAAGAAAAGTGTCCTCCTCAAGGTGAGGGACTCTCCACAAAATTTCCATAAACTTTTATTTAGCCTCTTCTCATCAGCCTTCCACTATTTTAGTGCACCTTACATGTACCAAGGACCATATGAGTGCGCCTGCCCCTTTCCATTAGGATACCCACCTACCTCATCATTAGTTCTGATCTCCTTATTCCCTTTTTGCCTCTTCTTTTTACTATAAGCTTGTTGCCTGGGACGGGCCTCTTTAGGCTCAGGCTCAACATTACCCTCCCCAACATGAATCACCTTTTCTTCAAGGTGAAATTTTGGAAATTGGACCTTGATCACATCATAATATTCTTAAGTATTTTTATAGTAAGGCAGCTTCTGCCATTTAACAAAGGCTTCCACCCTTCAATCCATCAATTTCTTTGCTTCCTTCATTATTTTTGGCGCCACTTGAAGCTCCATTTCCTCATATAAAAATGGAGGAATCAGTTGGGAGGAGGTGTGCTCATGTAAGGATCATTTCAGTTGAGATACGTGAAACACCAAGTGAATTCTAGCCTCAAGCGGCAGCTATAATTTGCATGCTACAACCCCATATTTCTCCATCACCTTGGAAGGACTATAAAAATTGGGGCTCAACTTCTCATTGGCTTTTCTTGCTAATGATTTCAGCTTGCAGGGGCGAACCTGAACCAAATCGCCTATTTCAAATCTCTCATTCCTTCTCCTTTTATCTGCATATTGCTTCATGTACTGTTGGGCCTTATCCAATTGTCCCTTCAGTTATGTTAGAATCTGGTTGTGCTGAAATATAGTGTCATTCTCCTCATGCACATGTGAGGATACATCTTCCAACATAAGAAGTGTCAGAGGATCACACCCATATAGTGCCTTGAAAGGTGTCATGTAACATCCCAAAATAACCTTAGTTATAGGTCTAATCCAAGTAAGGTAAAATGTAAATATTAAAAAATGGGTCATTGGTATAGAAAAATTTTTCTAATTAAATCAAAGGATAAATTTATGAAGTAGATAGTGACTTTAGTAGAATAGAAGAAGACTAGGGATAGATATTTTTATGTTTCAAGTGAAAAGTTTAACAATTATTAGAGGGAGTGAAATAAAAGAATAAATTTTTCTAGGATAGGAATTATAATATTTTATTTTTAGAAGCTTGCCCGAGTCATTTTAGCAATCATACACTTTTTGAAATTTTAAGAGAAACCATGCATAATTGTATAGCATAGTATGAGAAAAGATGAAGAAAAAGACAAAATGAGATATCATCTCATGCTTTTTTCTTTTTTTTCCCTATACATGCCACCTTCGACAATTATAATGGGAAATAATTTGTAAGTTACTTGTAGTCTCATGGAAGCAAGTCACATGTAAAAATAAGAAAAGTCAATAGAAAAGTTTAAGTGGGGTTTATATATGAAAGAGAGATGCCTAATAGAAAGAGACAAAGTATGACGTAATGACCTCTCTATCTCATTAAAGCATGTACCAACTCTTAATATTAGGCACACTCATCTATTTTCCCTTACTTTGGTTGAAACTAAGAGAAATGTGGAAAAAAGAAGAAGTCCAAGATAGGTCCATATACAAGAAAAAGAGAGTGAAAACATGTAGGATAAAATAAAGTAAGACATTTTAATAGTTGAAAGTCTTCAATTGATTAATGGATGAAACTGTTTGATAGTTAGAGGTCTTTAACCAATTAATGAATGAAACAATTTGATAGTTGGAGGCCTTCGACCAATTAATGAGATAAAACATTTTGATAATTGGAAATCCTTTACTAATTAATGGTTTGGTCATCTTCATTTTAAGAAGTCATTCATTTCATTTCTTACTCATTTTAGTTGAAACCAAGAAAGAGAAAGGAGAGAGAAAGAAAAACTCTAGCTTTTAGCTATGGAGGATAAAGCACAAGGTTGAAGAAGGAGTTTTTAACTCTTGCATAAGGTATCACCTCTCATCTTTTGCCTTAGGTGTAAGAGAGAAAAATGTTTAGAATCATGTGAGCTTTCTAGTGATGTAATTTATTTCACCACCAGTTAAGTTTGAGTTTTCTTTTAGTAGTCACTTTGAAGAGCTAAGAGCTAAGTGATCATGTTTTCTTGATCTAATTTTCTTAAGCAATATTTTTTAGGCTTTTGACCAAAATAAAGTAAGATAAAATGTGTGTCTTGTTACTGGATTTAAAAAGGGATAATGTCTTTTTTGGAAATAGAAATTAAGGCCAAAAAATGTTTATTTTAATGGTAGTAGATATCACTTTAAATAAGGACATTAAAACTGTTTAGTTTATCTAGATAAAAGTTTTAGACTCTTCATTTTTGGAACCATATTATTGATGTAAAAATTTGGTGTAATGTAATGACAATGAGTTGTAGTTTAATTAGACATTTATTTTGATCCTAAATTTTAGAAATTAGTGATGATGCCGATATATTAATTTTGGTCAAAATTAGGCTTTTTAGGGGGTTCTAATGTTTTTTAGCCAAAATCAGATAATGAAAATTTATAAGGGTTTAACTAAGAATATCAATGGGAAATTTTAGAACCTTATGACAAATTAAAATAATTTAATTTAGAACTCTCTTAGTGAAATAATTAATAGCTCAAAATATAAATAAAAGGGAATAGAAGTTAAGAGAAACCTTGTGCACAATTAGTAAATATTCAAGTGTAGATTAACATGTATGCCATTTTTTATATGTCTAGATTGGATTACATTATAAATCTTTCACTCAAAGACTAAAATACTTTTTCAAGAAGGGAAAATGAGCTTGAAGGCAAGGTAGCTAGGCTTATCCTTTAAACTTGCATTTTCTATAATACTAACTTGTGTTATCCATTGATGCATTGATTGTGATTTACATATACTACATAAATTTAAAAGAATGTGTTTATTCATTGTTGGAAAGGATGAATGAATAAAGGTCTTATTTTCTTTTTCCTTAATGTGATGAGCATCCATTTGTAAATGCAAGAGATTACCCCACCTAGAAGTGGAAAGAAATAAACATTCATCACTAGAAGTAGGAAAAAATAAAGTATTCCCCATTTAAAAGTGAGAAGACATATAACATTTCTTACTTTGAAGTGAGAAGAGATGTAGCATTCCCCACTGAGAAGTGGAAAGAAATTGAGAGTCTACCTCACCAAGAAGTGAGTAAGATGTGGTATGCGTAGCATTATATGCATACAATGAATGACATATTTGTTTATAGCAATGGATTGAATTGTATAAAATGTTTTAAGGTTAGGATTAATGTTTTTGAAATGCAGCTAGCTATTGAGATTTATATTTCATCCCTTTTTGTTACTAAGTCCAACAAAATTAGAAATCCCTATGAGAATATGTTTTCGGATTTGTTATGTTTGGGAATGTAACTAAGTGCAGATTAATATTCTAAGACTTAATTATGTTGAGCATCTTTTGTAACTATGAGGTTATGTGTCGTTAGAGTATGTTGGATGTAAACTTATATGTTCGAACTTGCCATTGAAGAATGTAACTATGCAATCTGACCTATTTATGAGTATTAATAAGAAATCCAATGAAATGACTTTAGAATAATATGAAATTTTCTATGGTGTTTCATGACATGTTAAATCTCTATTTTGGAAATTTAAATAGCCATTGAAATTGTGCAAGTTGTGTTAATAAACCCAAATTGTTCGGATTATGGTCATAAAAACAAAACTGGATATATTTTCTAATTTCTAGAATTGAAAAGGCAAACAAATGGTTTTTAACATGAAATCTTCATGATGTGTCCAGTACATAATCTCATAAAATTCTGGGCCACTTTTCCATATATTCAAGGCCGAAAAGATCAGTCCCAGATTCAAGGGACCAAACTGAGTAGTTTTAGAAATTACTTTGGTTTAGGTGGAATTTGAAAGCATTTTGATCCTAGATTTTTATGAAAGAAATTATACACAAACAAGTTTATTTTGAAAAGTTTTAGAATTTTTGAAGCATGGACACTATATTTTTGAAATCTCTTAAAATAAGACTAATTTTGTAAAGAAAAGGAAAACCATGACCAAGAAATGAAATTAAGGAAAAACTAGAGGCGATCTATGTGTGAATTTGCTAGGTAGAAATGACAATAAAATAATAATAATAAATTTTAATTAGTTGCAAGAGTTTGAATGAGATAATGATGTAATAGAATTCATGTTTTAACTAAAATTAAGTTAAGGAATCATCTTGTGCTTAGAGTTAGGTGTTACATGTCATGCCCCATTGACCTTTTATAGATTATGTTAAACCAATAATTAGATTAAGGAAGCCTTCTCAGCCACTAGTTTGGCTTGTCTATGGTAAAGCACCTTTGATAAGTCTCCAGACTCTAATTGTCAACTTCAATCTGACCATTGGTCTCTGGATGATATTCAAAGTTATATTTCAAGATTGTCCCAACCATTCTAAATATTTCCTTTTGAAAATAACTGATGAATACTCTATCCTTATTCAATACACTAGATATTAGGAACCCATGTAACTTGATTATCTTTTGAACAAATAATTCAACTGCTGATTTCATAAAGAAATGATGCGCCATGGATATAAAATGTCCATACTTAGTAAGTCTGTCCACTACAACCAAGATCGCACACTTGAGTTGGAATGGGTAAGGTTGAAGTAAGTCAGCTAGGTGCATAGCTTGGTATTTGTTCTATTAGCAAGTCATGCACTTGGTTACACAGTTTTGTATACCCTTCTTTATGTCTGCCCAATACACCACCTTTCCAATTCTCTTAGACATTTGAAGGTAAACTAAATGCCCACCCATCGGAAAGTCATGAAACTCTTTAATCAGCCATGAAACAGAATTTTTTGGAATCTTAAGTCCCCCATTAGATGACAAACAACCCTTGTTCATAGTATAACCCTTATGTTCCTTTTTTCCAACTAGAATATTCTGCACAATACCATTTAAGCCTTCTCTTTCTTAACCTTTGCCTCCAAATCTTCCATTTGTTCAAATTGCCATAACAAAAAAGCTTGCAATTGCATTTCTTCACCTCTTCAAGACAAAGCATCAGCTACTTCATTTTCGTTACCAGATTTATACATAATTTTAAACTTATATCCCATTAATTTAGATAGCCATTTTTGCTAATCCAAGTCCATTACTCTTTATTCCAGTAAGTATTTAATGGCTTTCTAATTAGTTTTAATCATAAATTGGTGCCTTATCAGATAATGATTCCATTTCTTGATAGCATATGCTATTGCCTGCAATTCTCTTTCTTACACAAACTTAACATAGGCTCTACTATACAAAACATAGCTATAATAAGCAATGGGTTTGCATTTGCATAAAAATAACTCCTAAACCTCCCTTTAAAACATCAATTTCTAGCTTGAATGCCAAGGAAAAATCTAGCATGGCTAACATTGGAACTATAGTCATTGCCTCCTTAAGAGAATTAAATGCCTTTTTTTACTTCCTCGCTCTATTTAAAAGCATTCTTCTTAAGGAGTACAATAACTAAGGCTATTAACTTCCCATAATTCCTTACAAACCTTTGGTAATATCTAGTCAAACTAAGGAATCCTCGAAATTCCTTGAGATCCCTTAGTACTGGCCACTTAACTATGACTTCAATCTTAGAACCATCTACTTACACCCTTTCTATTGAAATCACATGTCCCAAGCACTCTAACTTGGTTCAGGCAAAAACACACCTTTTCTTATTTATCACCAATTGGTGAGCCTTCAATAACTCAAACACTTTCCTCAAATGATCCATATATGTGGCAAAATTAGTGTTGTAAATTAAAATATCATTGAAAAACATTAGCACAAACTGCTTCAAGTATTGCTTGAACATATCATTCATTAAAAAATTAAAAAGTTGAAAGTGCCTTGGTAAGTCTAAAAGGCATTTCCATGAATTCTTAGTGCTCCTAATTTGCTCTAAACGTTATCGTTTCCTCATCTCCCAGCTTTATGAGAATTTGGTAGTACCCTAACTTAAGATCCAACTTCAAAAAGATGTCAGCACCTTCCAACTCATCAAAAAGCTTGCCCATGGCTAGTATAGGGAACTTATCGGTACTTTCAATTTGTTAAGTGCCCTGTAGTCCACATAAAATCACTAACTCCTATCTTTCTTTTTTACCAACAAAACTAGACTGATGTAAGGGTTGCAACTTAGACGAATAATTCCAACAACCAATATTTCACTAACAAACCTTTTTATTTCTGCCTTCTAAGAATGGGCATAATGATAGGGTCTAATGTTTGGTAGTTGTTCCCTGAGCTTGAGTACTATAGCATGATCCCTTGATCTATGGGGAGGCAACCTACTTCAGGTCTCCCAAACTTCCTTGAATTCTTTTAACAATTTTTTAATTTCTTTATGAGTTTCTACAGAAACTTCTTGCATGCATATTTCTCCAAATTCAACAAAGTACCATTACCCTCCTTTCTTGATGGAATTAAGTGTGTCATTCAAAAGACACCAATGTTTTCACCAACTTTGGATCCCCTTTAAGTCACCTCTATTCTCCATTAATTAAAAATTTCATTGTCAATCTCTTCCAATCCACCCTAGCTTTATCTAATGATTGCAATTAAGTATTTCACAGCATTATATCAACCTCATATAAATCATAAGGGTAAAAATCTTACTGCACCTTGACCCATTATACCTTTAACTCAAGCCCCTTACAAACTTCATTATTCTTTCTTTACTATGATAATGTAATTAGAGGTGGTATGTGGCTGTACGGCAAGTTGTTCCACCAACTTGGAGCTTACAAAGTTGTGGGTGGCTCCATTATTAATTAGGATTAATACATTTTCACCTTAGTTTCCCCATTAACTTCATGGTTCAGTCTAACCACTCCCATAATAGAGTTTATTGATAACTCTATCAAGTCTTCCTTCTTCTCTTCCCTTTCGTCCCTGGTTTCATTTTCATTTTTCTCTAGCTTTTCTTCTTTACCCATTACTAAAATTTGCAAGGACTTATTATTGCATCTGTAAGTAAGATTGTACTTTTCTTAACACTTGAAACACAGTCCTTACTCTTTTTGCTAGGCAATCTTTGCATCTAAAAGCCTCTTAGACTTCCCTTCACTTTTGGTGTTACTAGTAATGCTTTATTTACTGTCATTTTTTGTTTTTCTCTAGTAGTCTACTCTTCTCATTTGTTGTCAGTGTTTTTAGTAGTATTCTGCTAATTATTCTTCACTATCTCCATGGGATTAAAACTTGTATTGGTGTTGGAATGAAACCTATTCCATTTCCCATCAATCACATGCGTCACTCCTTGTTCTATCTTTTTTCTTTGACATTTTCTAGTGTCAAGTTTCATTCATCCATCTAAATAGCCATGTCCATCACTTGCTTCAGGGAAGTATGTCCCATTATTCTCACATCTTCTTTTACTTCCTTTTTTAATCCAATCATAAACACCATCATTAGCAACTTGTTGAAGGCTTTCTTCATGGGTGCAATTACGAGTACGAACTGTTCCTAATATTCTACCATAGTCACATCTTGTTTTAACATTATTAATATCTTATACAGGTCTCTTAACTATCTATTGTGAAACCAACTTAATAACTTTGTTTGAACACCTTTTAAGAGCTTATAAGTTCTTTAGCCTCTAATCATTAAAACCAAATCAGAGCTTTCCCTTCCAAGCAAATAATAATAGCTTTTAACTTTTCTTCCTCCATTACATTATTAAATAAAAAGTAACGTTCTACTTTAAAAATCCACTTTATTGGGTCATCTCCAAAACACAAAAAAACTTCAAGCTTCCTAAACTTCGACATGTCTACCCCTTTGTTTATTGGGCTAACATTAGTTGTATCTTAAGCACGAAAGGATGCCTCCACCACCTGTTCTACTCCATTAGTTCCCTCTTTATCTCACCCACTTTCTCTCAAAGGTCTATCAACAGTTCCATGACTATCAACAATTATATTTGTATCTCTCATATCATTTTTTGTAATGTATCTACTCGTTGTTCCATTTTTATACCCATTATTACCCCATGGACCAATACTCTGATACTAGTCTGATGAAACTCTCTTATGACCTTTGTATATATATATATATATATGGAAAATTTCTAACAAGGAGTTAGAGCAATAGGTTACAAATGAGTAGAAAACCTGAAAACTAGCCAACAAAAGAAAATAATAGAAAAAGAAAAGTGTTCCCCTGACTTTTAAGAGTTCATGGACTATCCACAAAATTCCTGAAAAAACTTTCTTTAGATTCTTCTTATTAGCTTCCACTATTTTAGTGCTCTTTACATGTGCCAAGGACCATCTGAGTGCGCCAACTCCTTTCCATTAGGATACATACTTATCTTATCATTAATTCTGATCACTTTATTTTGAACACTAAAGTCACCTCCAGAGGTGTTTATTGAAGATTCTCCAATACTGATTGTAGACTGTTAGATGAAAATCTAATAGCTCATATTTAAAGATAAAAAAGTAATCCAAGACTGCGTGTGGTCATTAATTATTGCACACGGTCATTGATTAAAAACTTGGATAATTAGATTTCTATCTAATGGTCTCCATTTTACTGAATATTCTTTTAATAGCATATGCTACTGGAAGAGATCTAAATTCCTTATTTTGTCCCTTCTTTCTACTATAAACTTGCTACTTGGGTTGGGCTTCTTTAAGCTCAGGCCCAATACAATACAAATTAACTCAAAATAATCTAACTTGTTTGCGCCTATAAGAATATTGTTAACTAGCTTCATATTCATTGGCACTAACTATACGATCATTATGAAAATTATAAAATAATGGAGTTGTTGATAGACCAAAACACATTAACTATGGAATTGAAGCATACATACATTATCATGAAAAAAAAACTATATAAGGAACATAAATTCAAGATGATACAAAAAATTGGATCCTATCATTATTACTTACACATGTTTGATGGATTAATGTATAATTTATAATATCTTGTCCAATATATGTGTCAAGATAACTATTATTCTAAAACATGGATACATCAAAATGGGGACAAGATGAAGGATTCAATAGCTAAAGAGAGATGGGCATGTTGCTTTGGCTCTTTAGGGGAATCTAGGAACAACTAATGTAGAAGACACTTGTGTCCCATTTAATTTGCTTCTTATATCTCCATAAAAGTATCTTTTTTATGAGATAATTATTTGGAATGCACAGAAATTTTGATGCATTGAATCATTTGATTTAAGGAATATGGTATAGTTATCCAGCAAAATTATAACTAAACGAAATTGTTTTGTTGGTGATTTAATGATATCCAATCCTAAAGAAAGAAAAAATAAAGTTTGCCATCCATTTCATAAAAGATCCCCTATCCAAGTTTATTATTTTTTATTTTATTTCTCTTCTTAAATTTCCAAGGTCTAAGATTAAAACCCTATATGAGAATGAAGGAATGTTACAACTTCAAATGGATGAATTTTGATGAGAAATTGACATGTTGTTGCAATGAAAGTATTTAATATCTTGAATCATGTGTCACTAATGATATTGGTTTCATATAATGTATCATATTATTTGTTTTATTAATAAATGTCACAAGAAGTGTTTCTATGCGACACTTGAATTTTTTTCCTATAAAAATAGACATTTATGCATTGGACCTTAAATACATTTGGAATTGAGATTGTCTACTGTCAGTGACAAACTGTAAAAGGTGCAGTCATGCTAAAAGGAGACATACTTTATTGAAAGCATGGCTTGTTGAAAATTTTTATTTATTGTATTTGTTATTTACCAAGTCAAATCTAGTAGTTATCACATATTTGAATTTGTTTTTAAATTGATTTAGTTATAATATTTTAGGGATGTGGTTTGTTAGTAATAGGTCTTTCAAGTCTTGGTGGATTCTTGTACGTTAGTCTTTATAAGGCTTATATAAGGCTATTTCTCACTGAAATACAATTAAGAAAGTATTCTTCATCTAATTATTCTTTAGAATATCCTCTCCTTATTTATTTGTTGATAGTGATATCAGAGCCTCGAAAAAAAAAGAAAAGAGTGAAAGAGGCTATGACTTCAAAAGCTTTTGTTCAGCTTGTTATCCCACGTTTTGATGGTCATTATAACGATTGGAGCATGTTTATGGAAAATTTACTGGTCCAAGGATTATTGGCAAGTTGTCAATGGTGGCATAGAAGAACCTGTAGCTCGTATAAAGCTATCAGATGCAAGAAAGGCAGAAATAGAAATATTAAAGTTAAAGGATTTGAAGGCAAAAATTATTTGTTCCAAGCAATTGACAAGTCTATCTTAGAAACAATTCTTTGCAAAGAAACTTTCCAAGACATATAAGACTCAATGAAAAGAAAATTTCAAGGCTCAATAAGAGCCAGTAAGCAATAACTTCAAGAACTTCATTTGGAGTTTGAAACACTCCAAATGACGTCAGACAAGTCAGTCACTGGTTACTTTTCAAGAAAAATGTCAATTACTAAAAAGATGCATGCTCTTAGAGAGAAGATGAGGGATATAAAGGTGGTTAAGAAGATCCTCCAGTTAGTGACATTAAAGTTCAATTATCTGGTATGTACAATTGAAGAATCCAACAAGGATAATTTTGATAATATGTCAATTGATGAATTACAAGGCTCTATATTAGTTCATGGTCATAAAATAATGCATCAAGATAAGAAAGAGCAAGCTCTAAAAGCTTTCACCTCTATTCATTCCTCAAATACTAAAGGGAGGGGTAGAGGAAGAGGAAGAGGAAAAGGAAGCGGAGATTGTGGCAATAGTGATGGTAGTAGACATTTAAAAAAATGATTATCATAGGTAGAATATGAGATCAACATCACAGTGGTAGAAGACAAGATTACCATTTTGGTAAGTCTAAAGTTAAGTGCTTTAGATGTCATAAATTTGTACATTTTCATTCCAAATGTCGTACAAGGTTGCCTAATGATAAAGAGAAGAGAAATAAGTTAAATCTCGTTGAAAATAGTGAACCTAAAACTCTACTAATGATTATTCAAGCAAATGAAAAGCTTAAGTCATATATTTGGCATGGGGATACGAGTTGCAACAACCACATTTATAGAAGTAAGTCTTCTTTTTATTATTTAGATGAAGATTTTTACTCTATTGTAAGTTTTGGTAATTCTTCTGCTGTGAATGTGATGTGGAAAGGCGACATTAAGATCAAAACCAAGAATGGTTTTACAGAAATAATCTGTAATGTTCTTTATGTTCTTAATTTGAAAAGCAATTTATTAAGTGTGGGATAATTGTAAGAAAAGGGTTATGTAATCATTCTAAGAAAATGGTGCTTGTGAGATATATGACTCCATTAAAGGTGCTATTGCTATAGTTCTGATGAACTTAAACAGGTTGTTCCCCTAGAAGATTAAAAGCATTCAATCTTGCTTAATGGGTAAAGTGAAAAACCCTTAATGGCTATGGCATTTTCACTATGGTCACTTAAGTTTTGGCAGACTAAAGACCCTCTAATGAAAAAATATGGTGATTGGGCTTCCTCTAATTATTGCTCCTTCTAAAGTCTATAAGGAATGTGTTGTTGAAAACATCATTCTTAAGTCCCTCAAGAAAGATCATGGAGAGTAAAGAATGTCATGGAGCTTATTCATTTTGACATTTATGGACTAATAAAACCATCTTCTAATGGAGGTACTAGATCTTTAATTACTTTTATTGATGATTTTAGTCGGAAAACATGGGTTTGTTTTTACAAGAAAAATCAAAAGGTTTTACTACATTTAAAAGTTTCAAGGCATATGTTGAAAATGAAGTAGGAAACACAATTTAAACTCTTTTCACTAATCGTGGTGGAGAATACTGCTTAAAAGAATGAAGTTTTTTATAAAGCTCATGGCATTTGAAAATATGATGACAAAAGATGCTTAGAGTGGACGGAAAGCAACGGTAAACCACTTTAGAATTTTCAATTACATATTCCAAATGAGAAAAGGAAAATAAAACTTGATGATAAAAGTGAAAAATGTGTGTTTCTTAGTGTGAGTGAAACATCTAAAGCATATAGGTTATTTAATCCATTGACAAAGAAGATTGTGACTAGTAAATATGTTGTTTTTAATGAAGAAAACAACACTTGGGATTGGGATGGGCAGCAACCTTCCCCAATTATTATGGTTAGTGAAGTTGAAGATAAGATGTAGCAAACTAAAAGTTTATCGGATGCTTCTCCAACAGTTGTCGAACCACTTATAGCTCCTGAAACTTTACTAACAATAACAAATGCAGAATTAAATCAGCTCAATCTCCTCGTCGTTCTCGAAAATGACTATCTTGGATGAAAGATTATGAGGCGATTAGTTTAAAATTTCATGAAGATTTAGTTAGTTACTTTACTTTATTTGCATATTGTGACCTTACAACCTTTGAAAATGCTATCAAAGAATCAAAGTGGAGAAAGGCGATGAATGAAGAAATTGAAGGTATTGAAAAAAAAAATGATACTTGGGAGCTAAGTAATCTTCCAAAAGGGCACAAAACCATTTGTGTGAAGTGGGTTTTCAAGACAAAATTTTAAAAAAATGGTGAAGTTGACAAATAAATGGCATGTTTGGTGGCCAAAGGTTACAAACAAGAGTTTAGTGTTGATTATAAAGAAGTTTTTGCTCCAATTGCAAGGATGGATACAATCATGTTAATGATTGCTTTGGTAGCTCAAAAACTCATGGCCTATCTTCTAGTTGGATGTAAAATCAACATTTTTGTATGGCTACCTTAAAGAGCAAGTATTTGCTGATCAACCTCCTATTTTTGTGAAAATAGGAAATAAGCATTAAGTGTATAAATTAAAAAATGCCTTGTATGGACTAAACCAAGCTCCTTAGGCTTATTATAGTCAAATTGAGTCTTGTTTTTTAAAGGAAGGTTTTAGAAAATGTCCATATAAACATACATTTTTCATTAGGATAGAAGATGGATGAAGAATGCTCATTATGTGTCTTTATGTTGATGATCTCATTTACATTAGAAATGATAACGTCATGTTAAAGAAGTTTAAGAAGTCAATGATGAAGGAATTTGACATATTTGATTTGAGAAAAATGCATTATTTTCTTGGAATTGAGGTGATTAAATCTAGTGCTGGAATTTTTATTTGTCAAAAGAAATATCTTGAAGAAATTTTAGATAGGTTTAGAACAAAGAGTTGCAACTTTATGAATACATTAATTGAGTTTAGGTTGAAATTGACTAACAATCCTAAAGGAAAGAAAGTAGACAACACATTTTACAAACAAATTGCTGGTAGCTTAATGTATTTAACTACTAGAAGACCTGATGTTATACATGCTATGAGTATCATTAGCAAGTATATGGAAAACCCAAATGAAATACATCTTCTTGCTGCCAAAAGGATTTTTAAGTACTTGAAAGGAACTATAGAATTTGGGTTGTTCTGCAAAATGGGAGAAAAAGCTGATTTGATTGGATTTATAAATAGGATTATGTAAGAGATCAAGATGATAGAAGAAACACTTCAAGTTTTGTTTTTATGTTGGGTTAAGGGGCTTTCATGGTCATTTAAGAAACAACCTATTGTTACTTTGTCCTACATAGAAGCTGAAATTGTTGCAACAACTTCATGTGCTTGTCAAGCCATATGGTTAAAGAGAATTCTTGAAGAGCTACATTTCAAGAAAAATGAACCTGTTGCAATTTTTTGTGATAATAGGTCTAACAATCAAACTTTCCAAGAATGCTATACTACATGTGAAGAGCAAACATAGATGTGAAATATCATTTTTTGAGAGATCTCACAAGAAATGAAGAAATTGAACTTATCGAGTGAAAATCAACTTGTTGACCTTTTCACAAAGCCCCTCAAAGCTCCGATATTCACGAAGTTAAGGAAACCACTTGGTCTTTGGAGCATAGAAAATGAAGTGTAAGTTAGATAAATTGATTGTTTGTAGCCTCAAGGACAGTTAGAAAATTTTTATTTATTGTATTTGTTATTTACTAAGTCAAATCTAGCAGTTATCGAATTTGTTTTTAAATTGATCTAGTTCCAATATTTTAGGGATGTTTGTTAGTAATAGGTCTTTCAAGTCTCCGTGAATTCTTGTATGTTGGTTTTTGTAAGGCCCATATAAGACTTTCTCATTTGAATAAAATTGAGAAAGTATTCCCCACTGACTATTCTTCAAAAAAGTCTCATCTTATTTATTTGTTGACATGGCTGAAGACCAAAAGAAGTCTGATAGTGTAAAAAATATGGACGAACCTCCGGTCTGTCACCAACTAAAAATTGTGCATTCATACATTTGGAAGGTTAAAAGGGAGAGAGGTGGAGGAGGGGGGACGCGGATCGTCCGACTCAGATTATTTTTTTATTTTAAATTAAAAAATATAAAACTGGATCTGTTTTTCTGATTCATATTCAGGCAAAATTGCAAAACATAGTGTCACTGAATATCCCAACACAATGATAACTAAAAAAAAGCCCTTGCAACAATAATATCGGGCTTAGCCTAAGCTTCTAAATACTACAACGTTTCAGTGGAATAATGGAATTACATATTTCGCCCGCGAACAAAACTCGTGTGACACAACATATCTAACAGCAACAACCCAGGTGGTGCAATCTCCGTGGCACTTTTCACTCACCGGGCTACACATGATTACAGCTCACGAGTGGCCTCCTGTGATCGTGTGATTATATCAAAACAGGTTTGTGAAGGAGATTTTTCAGTGCCTATGCGAATGCTTCCTTATGGCAGCATTTTTCTTCTCTCTGTTACTTCTTTGCAACATTTGTAAAGCAAAGGAAATGCCTCCCACAGCCGCCATAGCATAAATCGCGCGGTAAGGAGCCAAAGCCAGACCAGAAAAATAGGACCAGTATCCAGCTATGAGATAGATAAAATATAGTCTTACTTTGTGGATGGGAACACCGGTTAAGGACAAGAAGGAGGAATTGAACTCGGGCTTTGAGTTGTATACGCCATGAAGTATGACGCCAATGCAAAGAACGGAATCCAAAAGCCAAGGGAAGCTCTCACCCATTCCTAGCCTCTGCGACAAAATAGAATGCACCGGATGAAGGCTAGGCAACCCCAGTTGTTTAAAATACAGCTTCCATTTTTCCATTCATCTTAAATTCAAAATCAACAGCACTGGTTTTGAAATTCCATTTTCATAAACCACGTAAAGAAACTGAATCATGAATGAGATTCTGGTACACATTTTATTGGCTTCTTAATATTGATATAAATTATTTAAGAACTAACTATGTTGTAATTGTATATTTTCTTGATGGTCAATCATACTGATTTATTGACAACCGCAATGCCTTTATTGCAGACAAGAAAAGATATTTGGTAGTATAGACAAGGAAATGTATATAAAATGTGTACCTGCAACCAAGCTGCAAGAGATGGGGCAAACATTGCTGCTGCAATTAGATGCAATATCAACAAGCCATGGCGATGATGGAATAAATCTAATTGTGTGTCCCCAAAACTTTTTGATGAGTCTGGACTATAAGAGCAATTATCTTCTGACAGGAATGTCCGGTTAAAACTACCATCAAATTTGAACTTGAGTTGCTCGGGCCTATTGTAGCCTTCACTTTTACAATCAGAATTCTCCTCTAGTGCATGGCTGCGACATGAGGCTGTCAGGAAACTGTTTAAAAAAGACAGTAAATTCAAGGGTCGCATAGTTATATAGAACATTTTTACATTTGTTCGTAACATACAATGAACGACCTGGTCTCCACTCAAAATCTAGTACATTGATTAGGAATAATCTCTATGCCAAATAAAGTACACTCAGATTTAACAGGAAAACATGGCATTTTGACTTTATACCACTTTAAATTCCTAAACAACTTAGGCAGACTAAATTCAACACAAGAGTACTGAGTATAGCTTGAAAGATCATAACTATAAAACTTCAAAAGAAACCCTTTACTTTCAATTAATTCTGAGATACCTGCATAGTGCATTGTGACAGCAGAAAGCATGAGATAACAGAAGTATAATTAGACCAAAGGCTGGATGAACCAAGCATGCCAACAAAATTGCAGCAAGTGTCGTAACAAACACTGGATTTGCTCTCAGAACCCTAACCACCTGTTCAATGTAGGCATCAGATCAAGGTTCCGTGGTCTCAATAAAACAAAGGGTGGGACAGTAAGTATGTCATAAAAATTATGAACAGCATTAGCACCTAGCCTCTTCTCCTTTCATACTTCTCCACTCTACTATCCATTTGCCCGAAAAGATAAACACAAACCAAAATGACATCCATAATTTACCTACTCTTATGCTGACAAAAAATCCAACCTCATATGGGACACATTTCAGCTACCAATCACATACATCATACTTTACCTTAAGAGAAAAGATGACAGAGGAAAGGTTAATAAACCAATGAAGAAATATAAAGAAGGCACTTTGTTCCCACATTTGCCACCTGCAAAATATTTACATGTCATTTATCATCTAAAGTGAAGCAAAATGATTAACAACATTATGATTGAGTAGTCTGTATTTCTGAAGATACAACAAGAATACGTCTAGATATTCACACCAAAAATATTTCTTTAAGCCAGATATCCACTAATATAAGGACACTATGATATTAAAAGAAACAAAATTACTATGTAAAATATGTAGAGTAAAAGTACATGCATGAATTGTTTTTCTTAAACCAGAGAGCAACCGCCTTTTCAGTACCCAAATGTGTAACATGTTACACAAGTAAATCAAGCAATATACACAACTACAAATCTCTATACATCCAAACAATACATTTAATTTCCTATGCAAGGGGCAGAAGACACTAAATAGATAGGGCCCTGCACCAGATTATGCAATTCGCATTCTACTTTTAGTTCTGATGTAGTACACAAGGAATTTCATAAGTTAAATGTGAAAAATGCATCTATAAAATTTAAATAACTGCTAAGTCTTTACTTTCATTAGGGTTATGAAACCTATTCTTGGAAGCTGAAGTATATTAGTTGTAACAGTTGAGTGATTCTTTCCTATGGTATTATAGCTTTCATTGAACACTGATATAGAATCTACCTCTACCATTTTTCTAAGGCAGAAATACTCAAAAACCCATGATCATTATCCATACAGATTTCAAATTCTAATAATCTAATTTGTCTGCTGTGACATTTTTACTCTTCTGATAGTTACAAATTTTTGCATAAATATTTCAGTACATTGCTGTCCATGATATTTAATGTGGATAATACTATAGGATAAGAAATGAAGATACTCAATAATAAAGAATAAAAGAAACTACTTCGTTGAGAAAAACGGAGTCTGAGTGGTATACATAATACTGACTCCTAGACCCATATTAATACTCGTATAATGACAACATAATAACCTATATACCACTGTTGGTTAACTACAGGTAAGTACTTTCCTAATTCCTATAGCACTGTCTTAATTACTTGACTGTCCTGGATTGCTATACTAGCTTCAATGAAAGTGAACACAAGGGCACATGACCTTGAGATGGTTTGGACATGTTGAATAAGGAGACGCAAATACTCGGGTGCATAACTGTGAAAGTTTAAGTAATAAAATTTCAAAGCATTTAACTTGGCAGGTCTACCCTAAAATTTACAATTCCAAGATGCTTGTTGAACATCATGATTAGGAATAGAAACAGATGCCATGTTCTTATTCAAAACAAATACAAAAAGCATCAACAATATTCACATCATCACATAAATCAGAAGCCCACTTAAGGGTGGTAACAATCAGCACACTGACCTTGTCTTGATGAAAATGTGTAAAATGGCAGCCACAAAGAATAGCAAGTGAGATATCAAAATGAGAATAGCTATGAGCCCGTTTGCAAAAATATAACAAAGCAGAGAGATGCCAACGAAGCTAGCAAATGGAGGAATTGGCTGAGACATCACTAAGGAAAGGAACAAGGAAAGAAAAATAGGTAGAATGGCTAGGGGGAATAAATGTGATAGCATTGTCAAATTGGATTCCACAGCTGTCAGCATTGAGGGTATCCGCAGATCAAGATCCCATGCATATGCTTGCCGCATTAGAGCAAAGAAAATAACGGCAATGGAGAAACCAACTACCTGCACAAATATCATTCCATAAGCAAGATTATTTATACTTCTATAAAAAAAACTTATTATTAATTAGCATCAGAATATGCAAAGGAAGAGAGATATTATAAGTGAATAAAACAAGCATATATCAATTATCAAGTATGCTGGCAGTGGCACATCATGCATGAAAAAGCAATATACCATTATCAATATTCAAAAATGAAAAATCATTTAATTTGAGATAGATCCACAAACAATAATTGAATTGCTAATAGAAATAAAAGTAAACTTGTTTGGAGAAGCATCAGTGTTGGAAGTCTAAATTGAATATAATATAAATCTCAGGCAAGCATAAGTCATCACCTTTGGATTATACAACAGTATAAACCTGCTAGCAGCAGCACTGACAGAAACGACAATGCTACTTTTATAAGAACAATGTGGATCAACCTGCAGAACAGTGGAGAAAAAACATAAGAAATGATTTATCATAATCAACTGGCATAGTAGTAATCATAAAAATTTGGTAGTTTGTTGTCCCTTCACAAATTGTAATAAATGACAAGTAACTTTTTGCCTTTTCCTTTACCATTAATAATTGAAAGGAAAAAAATGTTCTATCACTATTTATTTTAGGGAATTTTTACCAGCAAAAGAACAATGGTTTTCTCAGAGCGCTGATTTGAACTCCAATGTGCTGGTGAGGAATCAACCAGAATTGTCTCACTGTCCAAATTTGGATATATATGAAGACCAGATGTATCATCATAGGCGAGTGCAACAGGGGGAAAACAGCGCAGTTTGCAGAGCCCTGAAACATCCAGCAAGAGTTATCTCAGCTGACAGTAAAACAATAACACTGCAGCAAAACCCACACAACAGCGACAATCAATCACAACAGGATTGACTAAGAATGAAATAATCAAAAAACCCACTTCTCAATGTCAAAGACGGACTATATCTTTTGGTAACAATTTGTGACCCAAGGAGATGTCATTAAAGGGAGATTAAGATCATGTAAATAAAAGCCCTAGTCAAATTTCTCATTTCTCCTACTCCTTCTGTTCTCAGTTTCTCGCCACTTTCACAGTATGTAGGCTGCGCACGACACTATAGTGGAAAGGGCTTGGAGCATTATATATTATTCAAAACCTGTCTCAATAAGTGAAAATAAAATAAGGTGTGATAAAAACTTTAGATTTAAAGATCAAGTACAAAGCTACAAGGTTTTACTTTCGAGCCCTGGTATCAAATATATCTTGAATTACTTCAGTAGTTCAATTGCTGAAAGAAAACAAATACAGAAGAGACAGCATGCCAGAGACATGTCATAGCAATGTCAAGAGTGAATGTATCAATGATTATGTAACATACTTCATAACAGCAAGCAGACCAAAATGGAAAACAAAACAATTAACAAATGGGCCAGCTGGTTGGGTGGATTAGATTCCTTACTACTGCTTTCAAGGTCTCCAGCTTCCTCTTCTGGCAGTCCAGAGTTTTTAATTCCACAGCTGGCAGTTTTCAAAGACAGAGTAACAGGAAGAAGACCCAAGCTCATGGAAAATGATAATTGGACAGCAAGCGGACGAGCTTCCTCCAACATCATCTCCTGCATAACATGTGCACAACCTAAGCTCTAAAGCTATGGAAATAATAATTGTTGGGTTCATTTGCAATCGCTTAAGATTAAGTTTACAAACGAAGTTCAACATGGTAACAGAGCAAAATGATTATCAATAAGTTTCTAGTTAAAATATTCAGCCTTATTGGTTTACTTTTGGTTGAATACCTTTGTAGAATGTTTATGAGCCCTCAGTGAAACTATGACTATTTCCTGAGCTATGCTGCATGTGACAAAGAAGTAGAGGCCTAATCTAGATTCTAGACTACTCAGTTGAGTTAATATCCCTCCAACTTGACTATTGCAACAATTTTTTATGTAAACTGAGCTTTGCAATTATAAAAAATCAGAGAAATAAAATTATAGAAGTAAATAAACTTGATTAAAGTCTAGAAGTCAGTCAATACTCCATGAAATAGCAACCTTTTGAGAATACATAGATTGAAGCATCAACCACGGAGATATTTCTAGCTTTCCTTCCTCTGGATTAAAGAACTGACCAACTGCCATGGATGCTGCAGGTGGTGGTCTTCCTGAAATGGTCTGAGCTCACATTGTCACCACACATGCACAAATATGGAACCCACATTCTACTATACAGAACATACACGAAATCATTCAATTTTGCAAATGTAAGAATACCGGACGAGGTGCAACTGATATTGTAAGGAATCTAAAGCCATGCATATCTTCAGGTCCCAACCAAAATATAGCAGATGGTGGAGGTTGCTCAGTCTGACTGCCAGGTTCCATCTGTAACAATATGGTAAATTCAAAATTATGAGTAACTATATTAATAAATTAAATTTCTACTTCAGACTGTCTCTGAGCAAGGCATTAAACTATCAGATTGTTAAGTGCCATACAGTTTATCCAAAATAAGAAGGAAGATATTCCCATTTGGGAAAAACCACAACACACCTGTCGTGGTGCTGGACCTGAGGGAATGTGCATCATCTTTGTTGTTACTTCAACAACCCTTCCACTGAGAGGCAAATTCGAAGAAGATTTATCCTTTTCTGGCCATAAATGAAGTCTAATTCCAGAACAAGGCTCAAGGTTGGTCACAAACACAAAATGGCTTCTTCCACTTGACCCCTACAGTCCAAATAAAATAGTTGAGCAAATGCATTACAGCATGATTATATCTAAGATATATATATATATATATGTATAACTAGCAACTTTAGGATTGAACAAGGAAATTTTATAACATAAATAGCATTCCAGGAGTCATGTTGATTTTAACTAAATTTTATACCTTCCATGTGCAAAATTCAGCAGATCATCTCTAACTCAGATTTATAAAAGTTAAAGTGGCCACACAAACATCTTGAAATTTAGAAGTTTCATTAGAGCAACTAACTAAAAGATAATTATATGTGATCAGAAAGTTGAGGGGCTGAACAGCTGTTGTTTTGCTAATCAATTTCATAGAACAGTTAGAGATTTACAAAAAGAAACTTCTTTCACTAGGTTTATTTTGCTTCAGAATTATCACAAAGACTCAAAGTGCCCAAAATTGTAACAAAAAAGCAAAAAGAACAGGAAAAAGAAATTTGATGACATGATACTTTCTGCTTTCGCACATACGATTTCTGTATGATATCAAGCAAAACATAATGTTCTGTAAAATTTTAGATATTAGAAAAATAATAATGTTAAAGATACCAATTTTTGTATGTCCAACCACCGCCTTCGACCATCCATTGCTAAGACAGTCACCACATTTGCCTGAATGTATAGGTCTCTCTCAAGGCTATCATCAGTCCAACGAATATTGGGAGGACATGTAGCTGAACCATGCACTTGAGATCCTGCAACAATGACACACCTAGAACATAAAATTTTATACAAAGGTAGTAGCTTACAATTCATATGAAAGAGCTATGTCAAAGAATGAGATTGATAAAATTTAAAGAAACATGAAACAGAAATCAACCATCCAGTGAGAATACAAAAGACTTCAGACCGAATCTAATATTACACATCACATCATTAAATAAAAAAGAAAATTAATATGACAAACATTTATGAGAATTATATCAATTTAGACCAAGCTACATTGTTATAGCTGAAAAGGTATGGAAGTAACCTAAAGCTAACTTCTTCACTGGTACAGCAGTGGTTAGGATATTGCAGAAAGCTCATGGATCAGCTACTCAACTAAGATAGCTATTACAATCCAAAAAGGAAAAGTAAAAAGATAAAGATTGCAGATTTTTAAGTTACATGATAGTTAAAATGGAAACAGCAGGATACAATACCAGTGGTATCTTCTGTATCGTGGACAGGTCTGCTTATTGAATGTTTAGAAGGCAATTGCATCATCCAGTTGAAATTATGTGATATTCCACTACGCAGCATTCTTGAGAAAACTGCAAGTCTTTTTTGTGTATCTGGAAAAGGATGGCCTGTTCTGGAGTCTATCAAACTAAGAAGAGTATGTGACACCTAGATAAACATGAAGTTGATAAGGACCAGCTCTAAGAGAATTTGAATCTCTACTTTTGCAAAAGAGTAACTTGCTTACTTGGATAACCAATTGATTACACCATAAAATGGCCTGATGTTCCATTGATAGCCACACATTTCTCATAGATGTACTACTGACCATGAATCCATGAGTTGGGGGCACAATATCATCAAGTGATGCTAATTTTGACCGCACCTGTAGAGAGAGAGAATTAAAAATACACCACTAAGTCAACAATACATTTATATATAGCAGTAACATAAACATTGAAAATATAACCAATATAATGGTACTCAAACAAATAACATGGAAGTACAATTCAACTCTGTCTCCTGAGGACTGTACAATCTGAAGTCTGAACTTCCTTAGTGTGATGTCAATAGAACAATTTCCATGACAAAACCAAGCTATGGTAAAGGCAGTATACATCTACTCACTTGAAGCACAATTTCAAGTTACCTCTATAAATTATTCGAGATCCCATTTTCAGAAGTCATAAGTCTTGCATTAACTCAAGAAAACACCAGATAAGAATCCTCCTCAACAGAGTCCACAAAAGGACTATTTATGCAAAATCATGGTAACTCACAAGTTGAAATAGCGTAAAATGAAAGGCATGACTGTCTGGTGAAATGCAGACAAATAAGGCATCCTCCTTTCTAAAACATCATTGTGAATATCGTATTATGGGGAAGAAATATACTCTGTACCTGGTAATCATTATATGCACCAGAGATAGATACAACAACAACATGAGAGAGTACAGGATCAGACACATAACGCCCTGTGTTAGTAGTCTGAATCTTATATCCCTCCCTCCATTCCCAGTTTACATGTTGAAAGTAATGACCCAAGGAAGGCTGCAATGCTAAAGGAGGTGATCTGAATAAAATATAAGTATCCCATCAAATATTTAAGCAGTGCATACAATAAGAGTAACTAAAATCACAATAGTGATTAAAACTTACTGATGTGGGGTTGAGAGGGTAAGAACAGTTTCAACTGCTGATTTCCTAAGACGTGGATGAACAACAGCAGCTCTAGCGACAAAACCTCCCATAGAGTGACCAACTAATATCACACTTTTAGGTAAACTCCCTGAAACTGCAGCACCTCTTGCTCGAGCATCATAAGACACTTTATATTGGTCCAATATCTGCAAGCAAGTCCACAAGACACGTATTGCATTGATGGAACAACAACAAAAATACCAACTCAAGAATGGTAAAGTCAGATAGCCACACAAGTCCAGAGGTAGCACTAACTAAGCAAAGACATGACAGTAAAGCACAAGCCTACAAGGACTAATCTGATCATCTTGGAAACAGAAGAATGTTGTTCAAAGGATCAATACAGCCTGGGGGGATATTCCTTAACAGACAACTGGCCTGAAATTATATGAGTAAATTAAGCTTATTAGCACTGAGACAGAGAGACCATATGGAACTATTGTATAAACCAGGATTAAACTACACTCTGAAAAGGAACATACTTCTTTTAATTTCACAAAAATCATCATTCAATTATAAGTAGCACAATCTTAGATCTTGGAGGGGGGTTTTATGTCACTAGCCTCAATGGTCTGATTGAATGAAAAAGAAAACAAGCCCAATAGGAAAAGGAAGGAAGAAAAAAAAAAAAAACAAAACCAGCCATCAACAAACTGCAAATCAAATAATCTACAAGTAATCGTGGGGATTGTTTATGCTACTAGCCTAACAAGCTATTTGGATGATAATGAAAACAAGCTCAAATATAAATAAACAAATAAATAAATTGCCCATTTACAAACTGCAAATCAAAACATTTACAGCCTCACCATATTTATCCAATATTTATTTGCTTCCCTTAGGATGTAATATAAAACATGACAAAAGTGATACCTTGTGAATGGCATATACAACATATTCAGCATGTTCTTCAAGAATCCCACCATCCATTGCAGAATGTTCACCTTCAAGATCCACAGCAAACCAGTCTAGCTTACTAGTATACTGGTTGGGCAAGCGAAATTCAGATAAGTTCAAATGTGCTCCTCCTTCTTCAGAACTTAGGGAAGCTTCTTGGTAAAATGAACGCTCAAGGGGCCCACTCTGATATGCCCTATCAGATTCTGCTGCCAAAGACCGTACCTGTTATGCAGAGAAAAGCAGAAGAAAATGTTGATGAGGAAATTTGGATAATAATAATAACAACAATAGTAATACCTAGAGTATTAATGGAAAAAGAAAATTTTTACATAGATAAGAACGGCAATAGAAACAACTGAATCAGAAATAAATATTATAATTAAGGTTAAAGAACCCTCTTTCCCTTGTTCGCAGATATTTCATATATTCTCAATACACGAGTCTTTAAGAATGAATTAAGTATCAACTAACTTAAAACAATGACCTTAGTGAAGCAACTTTCTGGTTTGAACTGTTAGCTAGTTGCACAGATTTTGTTCTACGATTTATCATACTATCACAAAATCAGTTGAGGTAATAAAACTTCTATACTCAAATTTCTAAACGTCTTTAGATCACTAAATCTAAGCAAACTGACCAATAATTTCTCGGTTTTCAACTAGTATTAGTGCATTACAACTATGAACACCAAGTATTGCTATATTTGATTGACATGCATGAATAGTTTCACCAACAACTAAATAAATAACAATTAAACGAAGTTCAACTACTCTCAAACAAGAAGAAAGAGGACCTTGCCTGTTTGTAGCTACCACCATTGCCTGGGATGAAAAGTACCGGTACACCATTAAGCTTCTTACGATGCTCCTTAAAATCTATCTTTTTCCAACCCTCATGATATAAGTACAGTCCATACTTCACAGGTGCAATGCTTTCAGATGAGGAGATAGGAATGTATGTCGGATACATGTACGTCATGATACATCCATTGGAAATAGGTTTTAAGATGCCATACAAAGCCGCAAGACAAATCCCTATGACTATGATAATAAGAATTGCAACTCTAATTTTTGCTTTGAAACCGGGCATTGTCGAATGATGCTTCTACTCCACAGACTTCAACTCACAATCCCACATCTTAGTTTGCTCTTGAGTCCGCGTATACCAAGACTTTCACCATTTCGGAAACCATTCTTAGCAACACTATTTTAAGTTCAACTACAGCAAGCTCTGAAAGAGACAACACATGACAAAAAAAAACACCGACTTACCATAAGATTAAAGCCAAATCTAAAAGCAGTAAGCAGGTGAGCAATCACAGGTGCTGGTCAAAACAGACCCGCAGGTTCGCCGAACGTAAAAGGAAAGTTATTAAATAAAGACAAACGAAAATGGAAACTTCTATTCCTAAAACTATAACAACACTTTAGAATTCAACTTAACTCCTAAGATTCAAATCTCACACTAATACTTGACCGATCGCACCAGTCACGATATCAGATCACATAACCTCCCCTCAGCTAACACGGAGATTCACTGCAAACCAAATATTATTGAAAGAGAAAGCAAAACCATAAACACTGAACTGAAAGCAAATAATTCAGCGCACGGATCTGGAACACATCGCCAGTCTCAACTCAGGCCCGGCGCCACCGCAGACAGACGAGAAGCAGAATAGAGAGAGAGAGAGAGAGAGAGAGAGAGAGAGAGAAGTAGAATACAAGGGCTTACCAAATAGGGAAAGCGGCGGGAGAAGAGAGACTGAAGCGTAGAAGAGAAGGGAAGATGCTTGAAATAGGGAGAGAGAAGTGGAGGAAGCTAAATTTTTTGGTGCTTTAACACTTCCTCGGTGGTGGAAGTTGGAAGCTGAAAGGACCATACCATGCCTCATCATATGACAGAATAACGGAACGGAGGTAAAACTTTTATTAACAGTCCGTCGAAGTGAATTCCTTCCAAAATCGGCTTATATATGATTTGCGATTATTAATTACAAGATCTAACACACTAAAGGACAAGGTAAGGGCAATTAAAATTTCCTCCTCAAAAATCAGCATATATAGATTTTCGGATTATTAAATGCAGGATCTAACAGACTAATGCCTCATCATGTGACAGAGTAACGGAAGTAGGAGCTTACATCCAAACTCCATTGTTTTAACTTTTAGTGAATTACCTCCTAAATCAGCACACATTGATTTGGGATTATTAATTACAGGATCTAAAAGACTAAACACCAAATACGTATATATCTCTCCCATATTTTTGGGCATTTATATTTAGGGAAATAACTTATTTATTTCTTTTCCGTTAGTGCCATTCATTCTACAACTCTCAAACGTGATACGTGGCTGTCTCCTCCTGCTCTCGCCCTTGGCTGTATATTAGGCCCTCCCACGCGCGGGATCTACAAATTTGAGTTGCTTTTATTGCTTCTTTTATAAATTTAAAACCTATTTTTCTAAAACTTAAGATAAATAATATTATTTAAGATGTTTATGTGACTTTTTTATTTTAAAAATCTATATTTTGATATATTTAAATAAAAATTCGTTACATTTATTTTTAGATCCAACTACGTCAAAATTCACTTTATCGCAACATAAAACAGTAATGCACGAATAACATTATGAATAATCTCAATCAATGTATCTATATAAATGAGTTAAATCATTTGATGAGAAAATATAGTATTATTTAGTGATATGAGTTTTTTTTTTCCCTTTTAAAGGGTACTTTGATATTTCAATTTCAAATGCATCAAATTGATATAAAAAAATATTTTGTAACTTTTATGAATTATTTATGCAAAATTTTAATGAGATTTATTAAGTTATACATATTCACAATATACACGTATCTTTTATGAAACCAAAAAAAAAATTGTATTATACTTTAATCTGATATTAATTTTTTACCAAAATATCATTCACTACTTTAAATACTTTTTTCAATAAATGAACACAAACTACTTGTTTTATTTTTTATTTGTATATATCCAGATATAATTCGACTAAGAATACTAATCACAATGAGGGCCTTTAAGGTACTAAAAAGAATGTCTCCCATCTCTTGTGAGAAAAAAAATATATGTGTATTTGAATTAATGGAGGATATTTTGATTTTAAAAAAAACTTAAATTAAAGTGTATATTGTGATGATAAAAAAAATATCTGTATAAGCTCAGCAAAAATTATAAAGGATATGTATAATTTATGCAAATTCTATAAAAACAAATAAATTACATATAAAATGTTAACAGAAAAGATTACATAAAAAATGACATAACTTAAAGAAGTAGAAGCCAAGTAAGGCAATTTACATGCCAAGTTCCTTCTAAACTAAGGATGGTAATTTTGTAGGACAAGGGCAGGGAGTATTTTTCTACACTCTACACTCAATCCCTACCATTATTATGTCCTTCATCCTCATCTTTACTCCTTAATATAGGAGAAACTTTCTCATCATCCCTTTTTAATCATGGGGATATGTATCCCTATGAATTCTTAAGGAGACTTTAAATTTTTTAAAAAATTATCAAAAAATTAAAAATGTTAATAAATATAAAAAGGAACATATTAAAAAAAATTTTAAGTTCAAAATCTTTGTTTATGTTATACAATAAAGTCTAATCAAATTTAAGAAAAAACTAAAAAGAATTCAAATGACAAGTTAAGTCGTAAAATTTCCAAAAACTTAAACAAATTAGAAACATTAAATTCAAGTTGTATTGACATCAAAATATTTTTTTTCATCATGCGTGAAGTCATCATTATTGTTTCTTCTTTATGTGCAAATTAAATATTTCAATCTATTTTGTTTTTACCATCTTAATATGTCAAAAATTTATGCATGTAAAACATTAATCAAGACATGCTAATTTAAGTAGTAGTTTAACTCAAATTTGATATTACTAGTTAAAACCGTTTCTTTTACATACTAAAAATAGTTGCACTTCCTATTTTTTATTTTTGCAAGAGAATTCACATTTATCAAACTTGAAGATATAGTAAAATTACTACTTATATATATATATATATATATATATATGTATGTATGTATGTATGTATGTATAGGTCAAATTATCTGGATAAGGACCCCACAAGCAAGGAGCATAATCTCTGTCCCCATTGCCAAACTACCTTTGGGGGGATTTTTCCCTTTATCCCCATTACATGAGTAAAAAAAATCCCTAAATGCAAGTCCCCAAATAGGGCAGTCCCCACGGGAATCTCCAAATATGGGGACCTTTTGTCATCCTTATCCCAAACTCGAGAGTTGACTTGGTAATATGACCAAGTTTATTTTTTAGACATTTGTTTTAGCCTAGACTTGCAAGACCTGGTAAATCATCACACATACTAGGGCAAGTTCAAGCAGTTGAGCAATAACAAAAGGGTAGACTTTAGAGCAAGAGAGCGAGAATTGGCATTCAAAAGTGAAATCAAAGTTGTTCCCAGCGAACGAAAGTGAGAGAGTGTTAGTGTATGAATGGTGCCAAATGATTTAGTGCATATATGACCTTTTTCTGAGAAACCGATGCTTTGATTTGCTTTGTCTTTTCAATCTTTAATTTTTTTAGAACCCTGAACACTAAACACTGTGCAACAAGGTAAAACAACGGCAAAGTGAAACGAGAGTGAGTGTTAAAGAGATCAATGGATGGAGCTGAGATCATGAGAGATATGAGGAGTATGATAGATCTAGATCCCATTCCCAATAATATAAGGGAGCGAGAGAGGTAGAAAATCATGAAGACATGAAGTTATACTACCTATGAACCTTCGACCTTGAAATTATGTTATTTTAGAAGTTAAGAAAGAAATATTTGATCTAGATCTATCCTAGTTGACCATAGGCAAGGTTTCCCTATCTTTTCTTTTGTATTATTGATAATGCTAGCTGTTTTGAGAGCAGAGCTTTCCAATTTAGATTGTTTTTAAACTAACAGGTGTTTTCTACAAAGCCTAAGTGTTGAATTACTAACTAAGGAATGATAATAACTCTGCATGCAGTTCTTGAATGTTTTAAATTCATAGGTGAATGTTAAATTATTGTTTTAGTTATTGGGGTGTGACAGAAATTGACGAACATAATAGATCTAAAATTCTAGAACCCAAGAGTAGCAAAGGGAAAGGACAAAGGAGAGTAAAATTATGAGAGAAAAAGAATGCTTATGCTTCCAAACATTTTTTGTAAAATAAAATAAAATATATTATATATGATGTATTAATATATCCAGGGCTAGGTTGAGTAGCATGTAATTTCAAACCTTGACCTAGCATAGAACCTAGTAATCATAGAAAAAACACAGCTCATTTTCTTTCAACTTAACCCAAAACATGCATAGGTTGGCCCAAGTTTCCTTAGTCTTCAGGTTAGGTTAACACCCTTATGCCTATGTTTAAACAATCTTTCTTGCAACTTACCAAGCCATATGCACTTCAACAAAGAAAACAAAAGGCAATTTACATTGTAAACCAAGCCAATGAATAATAAAACCTTTAACCTTGGATATCAATTAGTGTTAAATTGCTAGTGAGTCAAGCTTAACGGTCAACAAATTACAAGGGAATGCAATTTTTACAAATAATGAATGCAATGATCAATTTTCATCTTTATGAACCAATATAAGCAATATTTTTTTTTGGAAGAAAATGTTAACTATAGTTTTTGTATATTTTAAAATATATTTAGAGCTCTAAAGTTAATAATACTAATTAAATAAAACAGTTATGTATATTTGTTAGAAATATACCTTGTTAAGAGTTATTTAATATATCTACAAAAATAGTTCTTATTTGCTTAATTTATTTATCTATATAATTTAAGTATTACATATGAATGGTTGCATGCCCTTTGATTTGTAAAAGAAAAAAAAGTTATTTTAGTCACTCACTTATTAACTCAATTTCATTTTTGGTCCCTCACTCATTTAAAATTTTAAAATGGTCCTCCACCAATAAAAAGCTTATCTAAATTAATCCCGTCATCATGAGCTAATTTGGACTTCTTTTTGCTTACCTGGATCATAATTTGTTAGCGTGGCCTACCATCAACACTCCCTCCCCTACACATAAGCTAAAACGCAGCTTTTGGATTGGAATAAGATTAAGAAATTCCATCTTTGTAGTAACATCAAAGGTTGAAGAAATTTGTTCGATGCTGCAGAAAACAAAGGAAGGAACACAGGGGTTTTCATTCGTCTTAACACAGGCTACATTGTTACCATTCTCTAGTAAGAAATTACATAAGCTATTACTACTCCACCTAACGATGTCAGTTCAAATCTATGATACACCTCACGTACCGGCAATTGCTGGTTCCTCCAATTGCCTTCACTTCCATCCCACATTGTAACTATCCACCAAGCTAGCATCGTAGAAATCCTTGTTGTTGTTGGAGTTTCCAATGGTGCACACCACCAATGTCACTAGGGTAGCACCTCTGCAACTGCATTTCAGTCCATCGCAGTCTCTGGTGACATATTTTCATTGACTACCATTATCAAAGTTTGTAGCTAGTTTGGGCCTAGAAGTACCTGAACCATCCTGATGGAATGGTGACTAGAATGAAGGATTCATGTTCCAAGGAAAATCCCTTCTCACTAAGAATTGATGCATTATAGCCCGAAAGAGTTCTGGGCCACAATGTGTAGCTAGAACGGTTTCAAGGGTGAAGACAATGGTGGAAACTATATTACCTGCAACTTTAATACCATTTTTCTTACTGTAATTATGAAATTATTCATGTATTGATTCCACCTGTGGATCAAGAAATGTGCTAAACTTATATTTATGGATACATGTACAAGTTTGCTTCAAGATTATATGATATTTTGATTTCACTTGAAATAGGATGGATTATCAAGGTTATAGCTAGAATTTATCTATATGATGGTTGTTAGTAGTGGAGCTCAAATGCCTTATACCGTATCAGTAAATTGTGAATATTAATGGTTGGAAATGATGTTTGAAAAACTAAGTTATATATATGTTGAATTAAATAAATCTAATATCTGAAATTAATTTTATAGTATGTTTGAAAATTTAAATATTAAAATATATGACTTTTTACATAAATACAACTCTTCAAACATGCTTTAAAGAAGGGAATGAAATTGTGTAAATTAAATACAATAAAATGGCATCGAAAGTAATTACAAGTATTTTACCATATAACAAGTTATAGGAATTAAGGTCAAAGAATTCATTCTGCGGTTGGATTTGATTGAAAATTTGGTAACAATTTTTAGTTCCTAAACTTGCATGCATAAATGTTGAACAATAGATTTATGCATATTCAAAATGGTAATAGGAATGAAATGATCAAAAATACTTTGTTTCTACTCAATTTTGGAAATAACCATCAGACTTCATATTGTTGATAGTTCTTGAAACATATGGTTTGCCTTGATTAATCTTGTCTATAATTTTTGTTGAAATATGCTTATACACAAATAATTATAATTATGTTGTGAGGATTTCAAGTCAATAAAGGATTATTTTGAGGAAACATTATTTATGTCAAAAATAATTTAGAAGAAAATTTTGAAAAAGTCTTGAAAAATATGAAGTGAGACAATCTATTGTCAATAGGGTTTTATATACGGATACATATTCTATTTCTTTATCTATCAATACTGTATTTGTTTATTTGAGTGTCATTTTATTTGATTTTGTTATGTAAAATTATATAAGTTTTATATAATGATATATATATATATATATGTGTGTGTGTGTGTGGGGGGGGGGGTTTATTATAATGAAGATTATTATGTGAAATTTTAACATTAATTAGAATAATTGATAATTATCTTGAAAAATTCTAATTAATTAAAATGTATGATATTCGTATTGTGAAATGTTAATTTTAATTAACATTATTATTAGTAAATTGACAAGTGTTGGGATTATATGCTTATGATTTTATTTAAGCATGTTTGTGAATTTTATAAATTGTAAACTTATTATCAAAATGATCATATCCAGTGGCGAATCATTTTAAAATAGTACATTAAGATGAAATTATTTCTTGTCAATATTGTCTCATGGTTAAGCATAAGGAATGATGTTAGATAATGTGTAAATTAATTACAAATTTCTATGCTTAGATATCATGAATAACTATTTTAGAGTAATGAATTTTTGTGAATAAAGGAAGAAGTATTTATAAGTTCAAATAATATTTAAATATTAAATATTATCTTGAATTCAAAATATAAGACACAATGTGCATTATCCATGAAATTGTTAAAAAGGTTATCAAATAACAACATGGTTTTAAGAGATATAAAGCATTTACGGTATTCCACACAAATAAATCAATCTATAGGTGGTCAACTTTTTGATTCGTTTTATTTATTTATTGGATTATTGTAGTGTGTACAATTTAAATTATACTGAAAATGAATATGCCCCATATATAATTTATAAACTACAAGACTAAAAGTTGATATCCAAGTACTAGTTATTAAGAGTTAAATATTGTTCTAAGATATATTGAAATAAATATGAATCTTGGACTAAATTTTAAAAACTCTCATATATTTGGTTGGATATAATTTTAACTAGTTGGACTATTAATGTAGATAAAAGATGTAGTCTACATCTTATTTTGTATTTATCTATGTTTAAAGGATAATTTTTACTCCTAAATAAGAAGAACTGTGTAACTCATTTTATCTCATGAACTATGAGTTAGTGATATATAAAACAATTGACAAAAAGGAAAATGATTGATGAATAAGAATAAAGTTGTGGTTAGAACCAAAGCTAATCATTTCTTTGCACTGTGTTTACGAAGCAGTATATACCTAATGTATAGTGGATTTTAATAAACATTGAGACATAGTAGTTTGAAATATATATTTGTGTGTGATAATGTAATCGAAATTCAACATCTCAAACCAAGGAAAAAAATTGATAAATGTAATATCAAAAGCAGTCACAAAAGAAATTGTAAGGGATTTGATGGAATGGGATTGAAACCCCTCACACAAAGTCACCAATAATAAGAACTCAACCTTTAACTAAACCAACTCTAGTTTTAAGGTTCAATGGGTAAAAACAAGTTACTAATAAGTGACTGGATGCACTAGAATATATTTAGTCATTCCAAGTCGAGTATATCATGAGAACTTAAGTGTTCAGGGTGAGTTAAACTCTTAATGAATTTAGTAAAGCCTAAAATGATTAAGGTTTAAAGAAATCCACCTATGTGAACATATAAGGAGTGGTATAGTTCTTTGCAAGAATTTGGGGGTAATTTTTGGAAATGTTTATAAAAAGCCTAGGGTGAAGCACATGGCCATATAAGTGTTAAAAATTTTTGTGAACTTCTTTGAAATTATAGATAAAACTATGTGTGTGGTATTTTTAGTTTTAATATAAGAATTGTGGTTCCATGTTTTGATGCAACCATCATTTTATTAAAACTTTGAAGTACTTACACTATTGGTAGGTTCAAGTTCAAAGATACCTACCTATCTTTATGCATAGCCTTATGAATTAGAGAAGAGACCTAATTTTCCAAACTAAGTGGGGGATTGTTAAAAATAACTAGTTTGAAAAACTAAATTTTATATGTGTTAAATTAAATAAATCCAATGTCTCAAATTAATTTTCTAGTATGTTTAAAAATTTAAATATGAAAATATATGATTTTTCATACAAATATAACTTTTAAGAAAATATAACTTTTTAAGAAAGAGTTGTGTCTATTTAAAAATTAAATTTAAAAAGATATGACTTTATATACTAACATAGCTTTTTTTAAAAGGTATAATTTTTCAAAAAATGATTATGTCTGTACAAAGTATTATTATAAATAGGATTTGATTATAAACTATAATTAGATTATTATTATTGAGATGAGAGACTGAAATCTTTCTTTTTTTTTTGAAACTTCTTAAAAAAAATTTTATGAGAGATTTCCAAAAGTTGCTATTTATAAATCTTTAAAAACTTGAGATAACTCCCAAGAGTGACTTGTCATTAGCCTTGCAACAAACATAGTAGGACAAATGTCACTTTGTAGTAAATACATATTTTTGGACACAATTGTTATCATCTTTATTTTCCACAAATATTTTATCTAACGTGAATTTCAATTTCAATATAATATTGTGAAGCTTGAGGTGTGCCGTCCTTAGTACTCTTGTGAGATTTATTTATTTTTTTTTGTAGGGATGAATAATAAGATGTGAAAGTTACTAAAGTTTCATTTTGAGATCTTGTAAGTAAACAATAAAATAGACCTTTTTTATTTTTTTAACTAAATGCATTAACTTCCGCAAATGTACCTAGATACATTGCAAGAAAATATGGCAACTATTAATTATAGAAAATGACCTTTAGCTATTAATTAAAGGAGACCCAGAGACACAGATCAATGAAGAAAAAGAAAGAGAGACAAGGGGGTCACTAGGTATGCCTGCACCAAACTTCTCAAATCCAAGAGCTTGCAATGGCTTTCCTTTTGTTTCATTTGCTCATATATTATTTAATTTAAGTTCATCGAAAACCCCTGTGTTCCTTTATTTTTTGCAGCATTGAATTTCTGTGACAATTCCTCAACGTGGCCGGAAAGAAGTTGGAATTTAAACACTGCGTTCTAGCTTATGTGTAGGGCAGGGAGGTGATGGTTGGCCACGTCAGCAAATTATGATCCAAATCAGCCAAAAAAAAAAACTATCCAAATTAGCTATTCACTAACGGCACATGGATAGAGGGACCAATTTGGAGCAATTTTCTATTAACGAAAAGGAAAATAAAAAACATTTCCCACTTCAAACTTGTCACTTCCCTTCTTATAGGAATTTGCTATGTTTTAATGGAAAATGTGTAACAGTTGGAAATTGGAATCAGTTTAATCAATTATCCGTATTAATTAATACATATTTATATTTGATCTTAGTCGAGTCATAATCAGTTGGCGTGTCTTGTGTTCAAACCTTAAGCAAGCAACTCCGAAACCATTTTCTGTCTTTTTCTGTTTACCAGCAAAATTACGCTTTTGCCTTTATCTGTTGTAGTCTGAGCCCGTCCCCCCCTTTTGTATGTTACGACATTTTTACCTGCTATAGTCTCAGGGATTGGTCCTTCTTTCACCACTCCCTTTAATCCCTCTGAACCCCGTTTTCCTGTTAGCTTATTCAGCATCTAAGAGGGAGATCTGAATACTCTTTCTAGTCCCAAACCAAAGGCAGCCTCTCTCCATCGTTTTCCCTTCTCCCAGTTAGTACGAACCTCCATTCTCCCTCCTTCAGATTTGACTTAGTATTGTCGCTAGAAGGAGCCTCGCCTAACCTCTGGTGTTGGCGGGGGTATAGGGATGTATTTCCCTTTTTCTTTTTTAAAGAATAAAATTTCATATTATAGCATAAGATAGATCAAATAAATCAATAATAATAAAATTTTATTAACCTGATGAAGTATTTACTATACTTATAATTATATAAGTAGAGTGAGCAACTTATTTGAAGAATATTTTTAATCAACTAAGAAAAATAAGTTATTCTAATGAGTCATTAGAATGTGTGAAATTCATTTTATGTTCAGATACTTATATGTATTTAATAAATAAAATATTCAAATTATTTAAAAGAAAATGGTAACTTTTCACTTCTTTTTAGCTATCTAGATTATATGATTATAGAATATTTCTTTTATTTTCTCAATTAGTAATATGATAAGATAATTACTAATAATACTTAGGTTACAGGTTAGGTCCTCTACCCAATGAGCTTGTGAATAATTTAACATATCACTAATTATTCACAAATAGTTCAGACCTAATCTATTCATGGTTTTTATATCAAAATATAACTACTTAATTAATTGATTAACCTAAATAATTGACATAATAATAAATTAATAACAATCCACATAATTTTAATATATTTCAAAAAATTAATTTAACAATCTCTCACTTGGATGGTATTAATTGATTATTAGATAATTAATTAAACAAATATCAATAAAAAATAAGCAATTAATATATATATATATATATATATATATAAACATACATAGTTTAAAAATAAAACATTAAAATATTTTTGAATCCAATAGAAAAACAAATTATATTAATATGATCATACACATAATTTCAAAATCTGAACAAAATGAACGTTTAAGATGTCAAATTATATCACAAAAGTGCCTTAAAGACTCAACTCATATTCCTATTTGACTAAGGCAACATCAAGTATTCAACCAAACCCATATGAGCTCTTATGGGTGACATTTAGTCAACTAACTCGCAAACAAATGTTTATCAAGGATGTGAACCATATGAGTTTGATATAAAGAGAAAATTTAGAAATGAAACAATGAATCAAGAATATTGAATTTGATAGGGAAAACAATGCTATAAATGCCAGTAAAGTTTCAATTCTGAATTATATATGAAATTTTGGCACAATTAAGAACATTGAATCTGATAGAAAAACAAATGTTATAGATGTCAAAATATATCAAAGTGTCCCTCAATAATAAAATTCATATTTCCATTAAACCAAGACATCAAAATTAAAAAAAAAAAAAACCCAAGAGTAATAAGTTTTCAAAATTCTAATAGGTAAGTTTTTAGTAAACAGATCACCTAAATGTTTAATATGAGTATGAGATTCACTAATATTCTCTCTTCAACAAACATGAACTAAGAATCAAAATGTTTAATGCAATAAAATTATTGTAATTTTAAGAGAAGCCCATAGCAGAGTCACAGTCACAATAAAAGTGGTTAAAGCTCAAAATATATGCACAACAAAAGTTCATTCAGTTAACCATATTTCCTGATAAATGGCCATCACAAAACAAACAATACGCTTTTCACTCATATATATGAGGTTGCCGTAAGAGTCCAATTGACACTTCTTAAACAACTCCTCCAAATATCATAAAGATGCATGCAAAGATTAAGGTAGCCATAAGTGTTTACATGACACTCTCAAACGAAACATCTCCTCCAAAACATCATGTAGATGTATACTCAAGTTAAAACAATTACAAGTGTCTACTTGAGCATACACTAAGTTGCCAACTGAGGAAGCAAATGAAAATATCTTTCCATCTTAGTCATTTCTTTGTTACATTAAGAATTCAAGAGGTTTAAATAACCTTTATGTCACCTATTTGAATAGGTGCACCACAAAAGGAATAAGAATGCATTCTGAATTCTATGAGCACTCAATCAACATAAATTCCTTGAGATAACTGTAAGATAAGAGACTTATCATAATAGAATTGAATTCCAAGAACATAGAGATTTTACTTAGATTTATCATGTTGGGTTAACGCTAAGAGGTTAACATCACAAAGATGTTGATGCCACTTCAAACTAATAGTATGTCATTTAACATACATTATAAAAACAAAACTGTGACTACATATAACCATGTCAAACGTGAGATAATATTTCCAAAAGTTGTTTTAACCCAAGATTGATCATTCAATTTACATATCAAGTGTGCAATCCATGATAAAACCATCCGCTGAGCTTTGTTGATTTCTCATCAAAATCCAATTAACTTCATAATCATTCTAAGAGTGTCCTTTAATGAACACTAGCGAAAGGTTTAGGAACAATCAATTCCTTTTACCTTATTACAATCACTATGATCATATTGGGCTTAAAACCTCATTTATGTGTTCTTTAAACTCCAAACACTCCTTTAAATCGAATGTTATCAAATTGGGAGAGGTCATGACCCTTCTTTAGCCTTAAAAAGTTGTCTAAATTGTCTTCAGAGTGGCCCTCATATATTCCACTATTGTTCCTATTAATGCCTTCTCACACTCTTATACACACATTCAAATTTAGTGGTGTCACAACTTTAGAAAGGCTCTTTAAGACAATGAAATTGTTGTTAACTGTAATAGGTGTATCCACCCCAGGGCCAAGGCCATCAGTGTAGCTATTAAAACAAATTTTAGGGAATTTCTCAAATTATTATAGTTTGTCCCACTAAGAGTTTTTACTACTGATAGTTACTGCTAGCAAGAACTGAAGTAACAAAACTAGGAAACATGTATTATATGTTTACACATAATTATAAAACAAAGTTTCCTCTAAAAAACTCAGCTTCTTCAACTATATTAATAAGATTGTTTATTATAATTTTGCCTAAGGGTTCCGAATTATAATAAACCAAGAAAAACTCATTATTCATAAGAAAAAAAAGACCTATACAACCCAATGTCTCTAACATCTCTATATCGATAGGTATAAGAAATATTAAGACATTGATTCAACTGAACCTCAATAATATCAAATTTGTCAGTGTTACACCGATAGTGTATATCCACTGCCAATGCAATTTTCCAAGCAATAATTATACAATATTAATTTGATATGGATACCTCAATTAAGTTAACCAACAAACACCAGTACAATTGGTCCCACGATAAGTGAGCTCACAATTGCAAGGTGCTAATTGTCCAAGTAATATTCCCAGTAAGAAAAAATAACTTAATCCTACCTAAGAGAAAGGAAAAGCCAACACTTTGAATTTTATGTTGTTTCAAATAATGTATGATTGATTGCTAAGAATCTAAAAGTAGTCATGTTTTTTATCTCTAATTTTGTTTAAATTGGAAAACATCCAAACAAACAATATTTGACTTTGTATAGTTACCACTCTTAAAGCTAATATTGACTTCAAACAATCATCATTAATCTTTTATATGAAGCCCAAAACAAGCTTCTTAAAGTTCAAAGTCTTAAAGTCAATTAAAACAATAAAATTTCGGCTTGAAAATGGATTGAATGACCTTCAACAATTTACTTAGGCATTGAGTTTTGAATGAACCTTTCACAATGATATTATAAGCCCAAAAGATTTTATTTGTGCTAAAAGTTATGCGTATTTTAAGTCAAGTTGCTCGTTTAGACATACATTTAGGCTTCTGATAATCAATTTTGCTAAATTGTTCAACTACAATAATTCATGTCACTTATGATAAATAAGTATGTTGCCTAAAAGGTTTTGGGATATGCCAAAAAATTTTGAACTCAAAATTCAAAGAGCTTGAAATAATGCGTGGAATAAAGTTGGGAAAATTACAAATTAAAGCAAAAGAGAATATTACATGAAAGTGACCCTTTTTTATTTTTTTTTAATGATTCGGCCAAATCCTGGTTCGGAAAAGGATAAGGACCTGTGAAGGTTGTAAACAGACTATTGCTTATGCACGCAAGAGAAGCAATATAATATAGGGACGATTATAGTAGCCGTTGGTTTGTGTGACTGGGGCTTATCTCCTTAAATGCCCTAAAACCTCACCCATCATTTAATTGAGTTAAAATTTTAAGACATAAATTATCAAACTTTAACGAGCCTTATGATTCATCATAATGTGATAGATGGACTTATTGTCCACTTGAGGCGATCATCTACATTTAGTATGTCATATTGTTACTTTAGCACTCATGTATAGCTAAGCTAATAGCTTGCTCCTATACTCTAGATGGATTACTCCATACCAACACAATTGAATGTGTCCACTTGAGGCCTTTTTATCTTTTCTCTCTTGAATAATTAGCTCCATGTCAGTACATGTCCTTGTCGTTAACCAACCTCACTTCACTGCATACTGCATAACTCCGAAAGAAGAAGAAAAACTAAATGGAATTCCCAAAAAAAAAAAAAGAGGGTAATGTCTTAAATTTATTTACTGACTACCACTTCAAATGTAATGATCCACAGGTCGCGTACAACTTTTTGACTTTGCCATGTGAAGTTTCCTGTGACCATGACAACCCTTTATTGCCAGAAACTCAACAATTTGGAATTGCTAAATTCCCAGAAGAAGGACAATGGAACAGTCTCTTCTTTTTTGTGAGTGAAAGACTCGATAATTTTTCATTGGTCAAGAATGACTCATCAGTGTAGAAAGATAAAGAGAAGCCAAGGCTGAAAAATGTTGGCCTTTAATTGGGGATGATCTTTCTTGAGGCCCGGGAACTGAACTGATATTTGATGATCAAAACTTGGGGATAAATAGAACACCTATTATCTTTCACCATTTTTGTTTTGAAGTTTTAAGCCTAACAACAACAACAAAAAATGAAGGCAGCAAGCCGAAAAAGGAGCCAAACATGGAAGACTAACATTACTTCAAATAGAATGACCTAATAATTATGTAAACAGCTTTACTCGTTTTGAAAAATGAGTAAAGACAGGGATAAGCCATCTTGAAAGCTCTCCACGTTGTAATACTATATTTCATCCATATGACAACAGAACCATCATAATCAAATAACAATTAAAGGGAAGTTTAAATGGCAAATATCTAAACGGCCACTGCAAAATTGAAGCATGGTACTCATACTAAATAATAAAAAATTGTATGGTGTCCCTGACATTATTTGCATGTGAAAAAAAAAAATCTCTCTTACTCTGTTACTAATTGAAGAAATAATATTCTAGATCATAGTGGTAGATAGATGAATAAATTAACAATAATAAAAATTTATTTACTTGATGAAGTATCCAGTACAACCATAATTCTATAATTAGAGTGAATAAATTGCTTTGCTTAAACATTTTGTACATAAAAAGTGAGAGTAACCAGTGAGAGAAATATTTTTAATAAGCCAAGAAAAATAAGTTGTTCTAATAAGTCATCCGAATGTGAGAAGTTCTCTTTACATTTAGAATATTTGTCTATATTTAATAAATAAAATATTTAAACTATTTAAAAAGAAATTGTAACTTCCATTTATTCTTAATTGCTTAGATTTTATGTTTATAAAATGTTTTCTTATTTTCTTAGTTAGTAATACAATAAAATAATTACTGATAAAATTTAGGTTGTAAGTTAAAAATTATATCCAATAAACTTGTGAGTAATCTAATTTATCATTGATTATTTACTCGGATCCAATCAATTTTTAATTTGATATCAAAATATAATTAATTAATTAATTAATTAACCTAAATAATTGACCTAATAATAAATTAATATCAATCCACATAATTTTAATATATTTCCAAAAATTAATTCAACACTTTCTACCAAGCTCACGTGCCGAACCTAATTAACGTGCCCTGTTTTTGGAGCTAAAAGACACAGCACGTTCTTCATCTTGTGGTCGCGTTTCAGCAGTTAAGAGAGTGCGTTGAAGTATTGTCTTCTCTCTTCCTTGTTTCCCTTTTGCTGCCATGGCTTGATCTTCATTGTTTGACAGCCAATCAACTTCCTTATACCAACTTGTGAAGGAGGTCGTAGATTGTTCTTCCTCCTCAGCGCAGATCAAGGGCGTAGGTGTGAAGAAAGGGGGTGATGCAAGCTTTTCTTATTGATGTGAGAGAGAGGTGAGTCTTCATGGCCTGAGCTTCTTTTTCCCTTATGAGACTGATTTTTATATGCATGCAAGGGTAAGGACCTGAAGCTATTATCTTGGAGTGGACATTTAAAACAAATTATAAACTCAAATGGACATCTATATATATATATGCCTATGATGTTGTTGCTATCAGTTTTTTTATTTTGTTTTTTGGGCTTATGAGTTAGATTTCTTATAGCCACATACTTTAAAGAAATGCATTGTTTTAAAGAAAATAATTTCTTATAACTTGTGTGAAAGAATTTAATTTTCTTTTCTCTAAGACTTATTCTTTTGTATACATGTGTGGAAGGGTGAAAATGCCTTACTAGGTATTTGTCTATATTTATGGGTTAAAATTGGGTTAGAATGGATAACTAATGAATGTGTGAGCATAAATATATTAATTTACTTGAGATTATCATCAAATATAGGAGTTTTACGTATGGTGTTTTATTATAATATTCACTTTTCATTTTTCAAGTACTTGACTTTTGGTGAGTCATACACAAATCAATTTTTTTGACTCAACAGAAGATACAATGGATCACAATATTATGACTAAATTTAAAAATATTTGAGGATCCATATTTATTTATCTTCATAATGTAATATTATATTATATATTAAAATTAATATATTGTGAGCGATCAATGCTAATCTGGCTATCCAAAAAAAAAAAATTCTTGTTTAATGAGAAGAAAATTGATGCAGAAAAATTCTATGCTCTTTACAAAGATGTGAAGAATATGTAGTTGACTTTCAAATTTAATATTATTGAAGCTATAAGAATCTTTACAACTGCTACTTTAATTAATATCAACACTGAAACAAAAAATTTATTGCTCTCTCAAATAGTGTTTTTTGGAGTCAATTAAATTATTGAGAACTTTTGTTAAGTGTTATTATTATTAAATTTTTCAGTAAAGTTTTCAATTTCAAGTACAGAATTGGCCATAAAATGTCTTTATGTTTGGCGATCTTATACTTAATAGTATCTCTCTAAGATAAACTATTTGCATGTTTGGTATATTTATAAGAACATTCAACAATTGTCCAAATGGGAAAAGGTATCGAATAAGTATCTGGAATTTCAAATATTTTGCTGCATATTATAGTTACAAAGTCAAATTTTATATTTCGTAATTGAGTTATGATATTATTATTTAAATACTACATGAATGTATCTATTCTTTAATTAATTAAAAGTATTATGTAGTTTCTAAACAATAAAAATAAATGGTGCATAACACGGTTGCCATGCGGTATATTATATAAATTAATGCAATCATGACTTGCGAGTAATCTTACATGATGCAAGGTATTTGTGAGACTATGATTTGTCATATATATATATATATATATATTTATGGAACATGGATCATATGTAATATGGTTACCTACTACAGATTCTGCAGTAAAATAATAGTCATTGGATCAAGATCCAATGATTTATATTTTACTATTTTTTTTAAATTATCTATTTAAAATGTGAGTCGTTGGATCAAGATCTAATGGCTCACAATCTACTGCAACTTCTGCTACTACTACTACATATGATATGCAGTCATATTTGTGACTCACCCACTGATTCTCGATGAAATTACATATAGACCGCATGGCATTGAGTTTTCTACTCATTATAATTTTCTTTATTGTATGATACACTCTAAGATGAAGCCTAGACTTCAATTAAAAGTTCATTTTGGTCTTTAAAATATTAACTTAGTCTTAATTTATGGTCCGTTTGAATCGTGGAATTCTCAGGTGTCCCATTGCAATGTTTGGTGAAGCTTTCATTTAAGGGAATGGCAATCCCAAGGCAGACCTCATTCCCTCATATGCGGTAATGTTGATTCCCTCTGACCCTAATGTAATGGATGTATACTCCTGGGAATGAACTTTTGGCTAACAATTTTACCCTTTTTTTATTAACTTAAGTCACGTTCTGGCCCTGAGCAGATGTAAGTGGTAGAGGCAAATAGCATAGGTCTCTACAGCGTTGTTGGTATTGGCCATCAGAACCAACAGAGTGATCAATAATCTGCCAACAAGCGTCACCGGAGTGTCAGTGCATTGGGGTTGCTGTTAAAGGAAGAAAGAATCAAATCAGTTAGTTGGGTTGATATTGAAAATGCTGCACAGTTATCATTTTTCCTCTGATCTATTGATAATCAAACTTGTATTGGTTATTAATGTTGTTTTGTTTGTTGGTGATGTGGACCTGTGGTTGTTCTCATCTATTGTTGCAAATGAATCGCCAACATTAGGTTATAAAGGGGAAATGTTTTACGAAGGCTGCCTAGGCTTTTCTCTTATTCGTTAATCTAGTTGTTGAACCATTTTGCAGATCTAGTGTTGGTGATTTGATCTTGGTCTTTTCCTGTTTGTTTTGAATATTGTGGGAGGGATACAGAAGGTGAAAATCATATCCCTGACCATGTTTTCAATACATATGACAGAGGAAACTATGTAATTAATATGTAAGCATAAAGTATTAGACAATATTGTACTTAAAAGGAAAAAAGAAAACAAACAAAAAGTACAAAGGAACAAAAAACTCTTTACACATTATATTTCTAAACGAAAGCATACAACAATAGTATCAAAGGAGATGAACATTAGTGATGCTGGATCTCTCAATCTAATATGACTGTGGTAAATTTTTTATCAGCTAATCTAACTATGGTGCAAAATTTTTATTAGTAGACCAAGTGATTACTTATAGCCACCTCATTTATAGAATATTTCCCTTTCGTACTTAAAGAAGTTCATAACATAATAGAGAGGACTAATGTTTTTATTTTTTTTTATATATATAATTGAGTATATTTATATGTAGCATGGAAGCTTTCTTGATTGACTTCACTAACATTCTCCTCAACTGAATAGGTTCCTTTTAAACAATTGATGCACACAATTAGACAATTGCAATGTTTATTATGGATTTCGTTGCAATGTTTACAAATGTTGCCCAGGTTTTTTTTTTTTTTTTTTATGTTTGGTGGTTTATACAGACAAGAGAAGTTTGTATTTTAATTTTTATTAAAGGCATATAGACTATGTGTTAAATTCTTATATTGTTTTGATGTTAGAGTTTGGCATACTTTCAAACATGATGTTAGTGAACAAACTAGAAAAAAAAAAGGACGATTTTTTGATTAAGTTAGTAAGTGTTCATTCTATTCCACCAAAATGTGATGATCTTTGGATTAGGTAAAATAGTGCGCATTGTTTTCCATCGAAATCCTATTATTGTAAGCCATGGTTGTAAATTTATGAATGGTTTCTTGTGCTATAGTTTTATAGAAAACTACTATAACAATACATGTATATGTTGGACAATGTTGTTTATGTTATTGGTCGTTGGATTTTAGATTGGATAAATGTTCAGGTTATAGGAAACAACTCTAACAATAGATGAAGTTATGTCGTTTTCATTCAGGGTAGTTGCAATGTTGATATGTTTTATCTTAATGGACAGTTGCAATGTCAGAGTTAACATTTGTTTCATGAATTTATAATACATAAGAAGATTATTCCTTAGTTGAATCATCCTTGGTAATATATCACAAATAGCCACAACAACTAGAAGTTATTTATTGTGACTTATTTGTGTATTATATCTCAACATAAATAGCTGGCCTTTTTCTATATCGCACACTTGATCATATGTAAATGGGCTTTTTTTTTTTTTTTTTCCAGTTATGGATGCAACAAGAAGGGAAATGGTTATCAATATTGTGGTGTGGTGCATGAGTATTGTGTTGTCACTATATAAATGTATTTTGGGCAAGGTGTCTAACATGTCTCTACGGTGAAAGCGTCTTCTTAATATTCCATACAACTTAAACTTCCATGTCAAGAGAGCCAATCTTAGGAACTTAATTTATAGTAACAACACCACTTGCTACAACCAAATTCCATACAATTTCAACCGTTTATGTGCCATGCTTGACATTATAAGAGGATTGAAACCAACCAAGCACATGTTATTTGATGAGTAAATGACAATGTTTTTGCACTTACTTGGTCATCACATTAAGAATAGAGTTATTCTATTTGAATTTAGTAAATCTGGAGAAACCATTAGTAAGTACTTCAACATGGTGTTGAAGGCAACATTGTACTTGGAAGGGGAACTTTTTAATAAGCCTAAGCCTATTCCCCAAGAATTTATTGATGAGAGATGGAAATGGCTTAAGGTAAGAAAATTGCCATGGTTACACTGTATTGGCTACTTTAACTTATGTGTTACATATAGTGTCACATTGGGTTTCCCTAGTTTAGAACTGTCTTGGTGCATTGGATAAAACACACATAAAGATAAAGGTATCAATCCATGACAAACCAAGGTTTCAAAATCATAAAAGGGATGTGAACATTAACGTGTTAGGAGATTGCTTCCAAGATGCATAATTTATCTATGTATTATCAGGATGGGAAGGTTCTGTCACTGACGAAAGGGTACTATAGGATGCAATAACAAGAAGGCATAGGTTGAAAGTGCCTCTAAGTGAAAAACATGACATCTTGTTAGCGTGCAACCACTTGTACATGTGTTCAAACATTTTGTCCAGTAAGATATAGTTGTATATGGTCTAACAGTCTATGGTTAAAGGTTCAGGGAAGTACAATTTGGTAGACGCTGGATATAACAATGGCGAAAGTTTTCGTGCTCTGTACAGGGGTCAATGGTACCATTTACATGAATGGAAAGAGGGTTAGCAACTAAAGACTCCCTAAGAGTGTTTCAATATGTGTAACTTAACTGCCCGAAATGTAATCGAGTGGTTTGGAATGTTAAAACATGAATGGGCTATATTGACAAGCCCTTCCTAGTACCATATGAGGACACATAATAAGATTGTAATTGCCTGTTGCTTGCTCCACAACCTCATATTGTGGTAAAATGACAATGACCTTATTAAATTATAACTTGATAATGTTGAGATAGAAGGTACGGATATGGAGGACAATCTGATAAGCACACTGGAAACGTTTGATGCATGGAGTAATTGGAGGGATTCCTTGGCTCACTAAATGTTCACTGAACTTAGGCGGAACAGATGATTTATGTGAATGTGGCTGGTTTAATGTAACATTGTAGTTTTCCACGTATTGTATGACTATGTTATGTTTTTATGCACCCATTTATGTGATGGTTAATTGTGTGTTTGTACTTTTGAGAACAATAGCATGTTATGTTTTTATATTCCCAGTTATGTGATGGTTAATTGTGTGTTTGCACTTTTGAGAGCAATGACATGTTATGTTTTTATATACCTAATTGTATGACATTTAAATGTCTAGTTTAACGTTGGTGCCATAAATATAATACATGAATGTCATTGTGTTTGTAACGAATGTTTCAGAATGGCATCTCAAAGAGCACGTGCACAGTCACAATGTAGCACTCAAGGTAATAACGCTAGAAACAAACATGTAGACCTAAGAGGAGGACAAAGAGCTTATGCAATACTTGATGGAGATTAGAGTTGCATAAGAAAATATGCAAGGATACAAGTTGAGAATGGGTATTTGATGACCATTGAGACTATGTTGCATCAAAGGATCCCAGGATACAAACTGAAAAGGGGTTTTATACATACAATCATGTATTAAGACTCTAAAAATTACATGGGCAATTGTGCATGACATGGTGTATGGGCTAAATACGAGTGGCTTTGGGTGGGATGATGAAAGGAAAAGTGTGATTGCAGATAAGGTGGTCTGGGATGATTATATAAAGGTAATAAGGCATTACACAACTTAATTGCATATATATGCCTTATGTCTGCTTATTAATCTAAATGTGTGTCTGATCTTGTGCTGTCACACCCAAAGGCAACCTTATTTAGAAATAAACCCTTGTTGCCCTTGCTTAAGTTAACTTATGTTTGGGGGAAAGATAGGGTGAATGAGAAGGATGCTCAATCAGCGTGTGATATAAATAATGAGAAGCACATAAAGGAGGTTCAACTAATGTTGAATGGCGGAGAAGACACTGTAGAGGAGCCTAATATGGATCTCGAACTTGCATATACAAAACAACCTGTGCCTAACGTGAATGAAGTAAATTCATCATCCCAAAAGCCAAAAAATGCAATAGTGATGATGACTTTGTGGTGGCTTTTTCTGACATTGGTAGTCGCTTGGAAGCAAGAATTAATAAATTATGTAGCCGAATGGACAAGATGGCCCATGAAGCTAACATGAATGCAAAGAGGGAGGAGTTGTTTGTAGCATTAGGTTTGGTCGAAGGTTGAGCACTAAAGAATTCATCCACGCTCACCTTAAGCTCTCTATAAATAATAACTTACTAGTTTTATTCTTTACTCTCGCATACCATATGAAAGCCTAATGGTCGCGGCATATCATCTGGTAGATAGACCTATAACATTAAACTTTTTGCATTTTGAAATCGGCTACCGTGATTCATTGACTTCACTTTTTGGACATGTTACACAAATAGCTGCAGCCACCACTACATGCACAGATTGCAAAATTTGTACCAATGAATACATTGCCAAGTATGTTATCACCACTTTCTTTTTTAATAAGTCGTATATTGTTGCTATAAATTAATGTCAGCAATTTGCATATGTAACATCTCAAGAATGCATAGTAATCAATGAAACGGAAGTTATGTCATGCTATCTTATGTCACCTTAGATAAGAAGGTATATTTATGAGCCTCATGGGATCTGTTAAATATGTTCAAAGGTTGTTAATGACATGTTATGTTGTTACATGCTATGCAGATGGTGAGAAATTCGCATCCAGAGGGGCTAGATAGGTACTGCAATCATTGACAGATTACAAGATTATAGTTTGGTGTTAGTTAACACCATAGTTATCACTTTGTTGTCTCTGTACCCTTGTAGTTATCACTGATATGGTTGTACATGTAACTATGCAATAAATTGTTTGACATTGGAAACTTATTATGTATTGGATGTTTAACCATAACACTACTGTAAATTGTGGGTCTAAAAATGTTATTATGCTTTACCAATGTATTATGATGGGCTTGTCTCTATACTTGGTTTCTGTGCTCTTAGAATTAATTTCTAAATTATATGGATAGACTAGTTAGAGATGTTAGCATCATATGCCCCATGTAATCAAAGCTTTATTCACTTTTTTGTATTTTTCACTCTTATGTAGTACATCTATTCTTGTTCCCTTTGGCACCTTCTTTTGATACCTATTAGAGTGTGTTTTGTGCTTCACTGAATGCTGGTTTCATTCCTAATGAAATCGTTGATAGATTAATGCAAGGTTCATAAACATGCTTTTTAAATTTAAAAATTTAAATGTATTAGTTAAAACTATTAATAACTTGAACAAAATGTGATAATTTAAATGCTAATTTTGTACCTTGATTTATTGCGTTATTATTACTTGTAGTCTAAATTTAATGTAGTTAATTATGGTTGTTCCTTTTCTTCTTATTTTTACCAGTTAAGTAGTTGTATCATGATATCTAAATCAAAATCACATATGTCAGAAGGCAAGAGTGTTTCCTATAATTTCTCTTTCTTCTTTGTATTTAATATGGTTAAGTGGTATTGGATACTTGTGAATCTTTATAATTGCATGTGCTAAATTTAGAAAAAAATTTCAAAAAGAAAAAAGAATTTCAAAAAATATGCTTGTTATGTAGTTCACCACAATGAACTTCTCATTTTTAAAAAAGAAATCTCACTTTCTGTGTAGTTTGCCATAACGAAAACCATTTTTCGCTGCGGCAAAATACTCCTTACTCCATACTCGTTTTTTGTATTGTTCGTTGTGGTGAACACACAAGTTCGTCACGACAAACACTCATTTTCAAAAAAAATTTTAAATTACATTGGTTGATTGCCTGGTTGTCTGATAGCTTTGCCTGTTACCATTGTTATCAATGTTTATGATACAATAAATGCATCTACAGCCATTACAACTTAAAAACTAGCAGAATTGCAAATCTCCTAACCATTGTGAGGGAAAACTTTTAATATCAAGTACAAAGAAATGCAAATCGTCATAGCCAGTATCTTTATCAATTGGGAAATGAATTACAAAGAATATATATCAATACATACACAAAAAATGAAGTACATTTCATTGATTCAATAGTTGACGTACACAAAAAGGGTACAATGTATATAAGTAATGTCTATAATTACCGTTGTCTGTTGTGACAGAAAGGCTGTTCTTCATCATCATAATTAAACCAAAGAACATTATAATATGATTCCTCACATCAACTTTAGCCCACCCACCAGCCCTTCAAACTTGGCAAGTTTCATTGTCAATTCTTCATTTACTTTGCACAAGTTACATAAGTTTTCACCAAACTAGGCTACTTTGTGCACCATTCCACTTAAAAATCCTTTTTAGGTTGGCTACCTTGCTTTTTAGCTCCTCAATTTCAACATTTGTTTTATTTTGGTGCTCACCTAGTATGAGTCCTTTGTGCTTAATTCCAACCTCCTGCTTCTCTAACATTAGGGGGTTAGCCATTTGAAGTATGTGTATTTGTTATCCCCACATCTTGGGAATAGTCTGTTTGGGTTCTTATCTGACTGAGATTTTCAAGTAGGCTTGTCTACTACAATAATAGTTACGATTCTGAATCCCATGTTCAAAGCTACTTTTGCTTTCACCCACGCTTGAAGACGCCATCCAGAAGGTGCCAACCTTGAGAATATAGTAACATATCATGAATGCAATAGACAAAGGTTAAACATCATGTTATCAGCATACAACATAATCATAAATGCAATGGCTAAAGGTTAATTGCAAGTGGGATACATATCCCAACCTACAAAAGCGTCATTGTTGTATAGTTAGAATGGCTAGATGATTATAAATGGACAGAAATTTCTGCTTCATTCTTCACTACTTTCATTTGATAGGGTTTAGGTGTAACTACAAAACTGAAAATGTCAATATACCAATTTCCACAATCAATCATGAAAATAAAGAAGGAATGAGAGAATTACCAACAAATGGTTGAGGGTCACATTATAATTTCCCAAAATTGATAGACAATTTGAAGCCAAAACACAAAAAACCTACCAATAAAGAAGAAGGAGACAAAAGATAACCAAGTACTTTGTCTTTCTCTGGAGCCAGAACCTCATTGATGCCATCAATGGAGCTCTAGTATCGATGATGAAGACCATCGTCCTCTCCTTTGTGTGACTGTCGAAACAATTTGGTAGCACAGAGCACACAATGTTGGGAGTTAAAAAATGGCTTAGTTATTTTTAAGGGTATATTAATCATTTTAACTCTTATTCCCTTCTATTCTATTGTTAATTTATTCTAACCAAATTTTGTAATTCATACTTTTTTCATTTTATTCCTTATCATGCTAGATATAATAATATGTATTTTTATTTCTTTCCACTTCTATTCTGATTTTCATTTCCATTGCTTTAAAAAAATTCCACAATCCAAATGTACTGTACCTTTTAGAATTCCGTAGTTTCAAAATGGTCCCTCATAGAAGAATCTTTTCTCAAATGGTCCTTCCATCAATATTCTCTTATTATAATCTGACATGGCCGGTTAAGTTATGAGTTGGCAAAAATTAAGCATTGAGGTGGCAAAGAATAATGCTGAGATGGCAAAATTAGATCTGGCACCTCAAACAGCAAGGAGTCGGACACTTTCTTCCAATTAGTTGAACCGCTTCCTCTTCCGAAACACCCATCTCTCTGTTCGGCGGCCGACGTTCTGTGAATCTCTGAACGCCCGACACTCTACTTGGCCGCCGGCATTTGGTGAATCTCCGAAAACCCAATGCTCTGCTTGGCGGCCGGCGTTCAGTATTTCAGCAAGAAGTTGCCACTCGTTCAGGTAGCCAGCGTTTTGAATTGAAGTATTTGAATCGAAAATTTCATATGCACCTACTGATATCCAACTTAAACACTTACTGATGTGCTTATCTGATATTTTGTATTTGTGTTTTATCAATTATTGGTTGCTGACGAATCTTATTGGTTGCATTCTGATATCAGACTTGAGCACTTGCTGAATTAACTGAATAACCCGTGTAAAGAAAACAATGATCGAATTGGGTCGATGATAGTGAAATTATAAATTTAGAGATAATATGACATTAACTTACTTTATATAACATAAAAAGGTTGGAGATTTCATTTGAATTTGAGAACTGAAGGGGATATGCTGAGGGAATGCAAGTAACAATGCATCTAAGCATAATAAAGTATACTGGAAATGTTGGCAGAAGAATCAATCTTTATATTGATGGGGTAAGGATGCTTTAAAGTTTACACAATCACACAATTTAGCATCAATTAATTAGAATATGCCGAAATCTTACAGGAATATGAAGTACTTTGAATTTCCAACTTGGTTCCTTAATTGGTTTAGTTGGCAAGGTAGCAAATAGTTTTTTATCATCTCTCTTGAAAAAGAATAAGCTATCACACAGTATTAAGTTTGTAATTTCTTCCCAACAGGTCATATAATTGTCTATTATATAATTCTTCCATTTTCCTTCTTGTATTGATTTTTAGCTAGTTCTCTCATCCTCTTTTCTTCTCAGTTTACTAACTAGAAAGGCAATTTGTAACATTTGATTCAAAAAACAGAATTTTGAAGACAAACAGATGTTTTCAGAAGAAGCAACACACATGCAGGGAAGCCTCTATGTACAACTGTCTTCTCCATCCTCGGTGCGTCTGTGTTATTCCAACTTGAGACTGGAAGATTATGCCTATATTTAATACAGGCCTCATATTGTCTGCAACTGCATTTATAATTTATCGTTGGCTAACAATTAAATGTTCATGTATGATATTATAGAATGGGTGTAGGTGAATGCTCATCAAACAACCAACCTCAAGAGCCCGAGAGACTGTGTGCGTCTGGACTAGGGGCTGTGATCCGAGTCTCAAGGATGAAGAATAGCCCAAGGCAAGAGCTCAAAGTGAAGATGGCTGTTGATTGTGACTATAGTGGGGATTACTCAATTTGTAATAGGATTTTGGGAATACCTGTAAAGTGTAATAGAAAATTTCCTTGTGTAATTAAGTGTAGAAGCTTGAAATGTATGGGGCAATTTTTGTGGGATGTATTGTTTTCTTTTCAAGTGTAATCAAGCCTCGAAACTTGACATATAGGAATTTCTATCTTGTTTTTGGTGCTTATGCTTTTCATGTGTAATGGATAATTTTAACATATAATTTATTGGCGTATTTCAGATATTGATGTCTCTCTTTGTTGCTATCATGACATGTAACTATGCAAATAATGCCAACTATAAAAAATAATTTCTCCCGTCAATTAACATCAATCTTAGTACATCAACCAATGTTTCTTTATTAAACAAGATCGAAAATCTGCCAGTAACATGATCTTGATATTTCTAGCTCTTCTTTTGTTGTCAAGTGATTGATATAACAGTATATTGATATAACAGTATATTTCAACCTTTTTTTTTGTTGTGATGGGATGTAACAAGTTTATTGCATATTCCCAAATCTCTTTTTGGCTGTAGGAATTTCTCTAGACATTCAACATCAGAACATTGTACTGGTTGTTATAGTAAGTAACACTCTCTGAAAGTTGAAAATATTTCATTATAAAAGTGCACAAATTTCCGAACAATTAGCTATTAAAATTAAGTAGTATTCATTCAAAAGTAGAAAAGGGTGCCAAAAGTTTGGTGTTCATGTATGATAATAGCCAAAAAGTGCAAAAGTATTAAGTAACACTCTCTCAAATGGCAATATAAACTCAGTTTGATATATACTAACTGAAGTATATTACAATGAGCAAGAGTCATCAGACTAGTATCCATTACAAGTTCACTACATAAACAAGAAAACTATACAATGTTTCCCACTCAAGCTACATATTTCTTCCCAACCATGTTACAAATAGAGTTACTCCCATGCATATTCTAGTGAAACCTTCACTTTTATCTTCTCACGTTCACAGTTCGGGCATGGGGGATCTTCAATCCAATCAAAAAAGTTGCATGCTTCAACGATCTTGTACAAGGAGCAGCCAACAAACCTCCTACTCGGATTGTAGTTGAAACTCGAATTGCAGCTCTCAAACCACATAAACACAATCTCTCCCCCTACTGTGCAATGCCACTGGAGCATTCTCCACCACTAGTTGCAGTATGACAGTAAAGAGAAAGAATGAGTTTGAATGAGTGACCTCCCTCTATTACTATGCCACATATATTCTAGAAACTACACATATCAAGCACGGGGCATAATATAGGATCAGCTAATTTATTTCATTAATTCTATAATGCTATTTATATCCTAAAAACCTTACACATTCAGACATGTAAAGGATGCAAGCACTAAAGCATTCGGGCATGTAAACTCAATGTTTGCAATTCACCACTTATCAGTATTGACCAACATCACAATATGGTAAATTATTATCCCAAATAACACGTCCGCTTAAGCACCGACTGCAACGCCTGAAAAAATAAATATATAAATATTACTTTTCCGCAATTAAAACATTATGTATGTCTAATCTTTTTTAAAATAATAATAATTATAATATTCTTAATAGTTAAGAATCCTTTTTATGTTTTTAAAATTTGTTGAGTATTTAGTTCCACTTTTCTAAGTTTAGATTGATGCAGGAACTTTTAGCATGGTTTATATTCTAAAATGTTCTTAGTAGGAAAAACATTCCCTTGTAACCTAAGATTTGAGAATTTTAATCTTAGGCTGAAGTACAAAGAAATGTAGTAATTTCACTTTCCAATAATTATTTAGGTTGTATAATCATGTTATAGATATCAAGAGTTATAGGATGAATTGTTTTGCCAAAAAACTCATGGGATCTATATTAGTTATTTAAGTAGCATAGTATGTTATAATCTTACATATACAAAATTCATAAGACTCCATAAGAATATTATTTAATTTCATTTTAGTATCTTATAATACTTATTCTATTAAATGGGATTCCACCACCATTATATGCATAATATGTAAAAGTTTGTTATGTAAAATAGTTCAATACTCTTAAAAGACTAGTTCCCAAAAAAAATATAGAACACATATCAAAATAAAACCATTAGATATTTTATCGGAATCAAAATGTATATTAAAAATATTTACAGAGAACATACTAAACAATTTGTATGAAAATATATTTATAAATACAAATAGATTCATAATAGTCAAATAATACAAATATATTATAAACATCATTCTTATTAAAAAAAAAAAACAAATAACAATTGACATATTAGTTCTATAACCTATTACATGGTTTGTTTTCCTTTATTTTCATAGGAATGCTCATATGAAAGATATTAATCAATTTGGGCAAGATTATAAATTTCAGTAGTCGTGTATCTTATTTAAAATATACATGCATCATTATCATTTATATGATAAAAATTAGAAGTATTAATCTGAGCTGTATAACTCAATGCATGTTTGGTTTTTCTTGTAACTACAATCTCATATATGTAGCTACCTCATCATATCATTATCATATTCATTATCATGTCATAATATTGGTTAATTCATCATTATAATAAATTTTAAAAACTCAAGAGTTCAATCTATTTATAAAAATTACCCGATAGCAATTTTTTTCTTGGGGCCCAAGTAGCATCATACTTGAGAGTTGTTAAGAGCTAACAATGCCCTTTTTCACATTCAAGATGAATGAGACAATTATTATATATAATTTTACGTAAAATTAAAAATCAAATTTTTTATTTAATGACTTATTTTGACAGCCATATATGTCATTGACAGCATCATTAGAAGATTCATATAATGGTGAGATGTGAAAATACAAAAGTTATATACTAGTCTAGTCATTATTGTGAAAGAACTAGATAGTAAAAATATAAAAAATTGTACTTAATTTTTTTATTTTTTGCCCTTTATCCATCCTAAATTTAATATCAAGTTTGATAATCTACTAAGTAAGACATCAATTTAAAGTGTAAATTAACAATGTTAGATAAATAAAAAAAAAAATTAAATTTTACGTTAAATTTTGAATGAATAATATAACAAATAAATTACTTTTAAAACAATATTAGCATTATTTATCTTTGAATGGATGATTTGATAGAAAAAAATTTTAACAAGTTAGACGTATAAAAATATATTTTAACAGAAATTTTTTTATATAAATAACAAACACATCACGGCACACTCTCACCCCATACACCCTTACCTTCCTTGGAAGGTGCTTTTAGGAGCCATAATGCATCGCCCTCTTCCTACCAAGTCAAAACCCCTTAAAATTGTGTCAAACAAACCTATTTTGATTGTTAAGTAGTGACGCGACTATCAAGGTGATGTTTTAAGATTTTTTATAGTACAGTATAATTTCTATTAATTTTAGTATTTTAAAATAATTAAAATAATCATATAGAATCTTTTTAATCCCTAGAGTTTTGTTGAATTATCGAAAATAAGCAGGCATAAAACGCATGATTTCATTGAGAAAATCGGAAAAAAAAAATCTCGGAAGGATCAATCACTCAAATTTTATTGTAATCTACACTTCAAAAACATAGATGAAATAAGTATAGCATTATAATCTCCCCCGTTTACCTAAAAACATTTATAATAAATATTTTTTTTCTTAAATTTAAACTCATTTACTCAGAATCTATTTGCATAAAATCACAACAAAAAATAAAATACCCCAAACAACTATATATATATATATATATATATATATATATATATATTATATTATATGCACACATATATACTACAGGTTAGGAGTAAAGTAAGTATTATGTTAAGCTCTAAACTCAACCTATAAAAATTTTCATATTCAGGCCAATACATACGAATTTTCCCATAAAGTGCAAGTATTTTATTCGTCCTTATTCGAAGATTATGAATCACTGAATTTAAATAACATTTATGATAAGGTTTTGGTCAAACGTTTTCAGTCACTCCTCAATTCCTTGGGAATTCAGAGGCAGATTATGGCCACCAAAACCGCATCAACCACTCGTATGTGACGAGGAAGCATGACTCGGAAGCTCCTCGAGCTTATTGTGCATAAGTAGTTCAAAAGCTTCAGACAGGGTAAATAAACAATTTAGCAACCTATAAGGAAGGAGGGATCCATATATAACCCTGTGTTCCAACATAGCCAGCTTTTTTTAGCAACTCATCTGCCTCAGTAGGACCTCTGCTTCCTGGCTTGTAAGGAATTGGCTTCAACTTCTCCTCATCAATTCTATGCAAAAGCGGGTTGAAGATCTCCCAAGAAGCCTGATAAGACACAAAATACAACCCTTAAAGATGGTAATTCAGACCCTCTTACAGTAGTCTCTCAAGCATGTAATAATCTCACCTTCAACTCATCTCTGCGAACAAAATGTTGCTGATCACCTCTGATTCTGCAGACAAATATTCCAATCCCCATTATTGTTCAACCCATATCTACATCTTGGAAACAACTTACTGCTAACTATTGCATGCAATCCTAACTTTTCTCTACCCCTAGAAACAATTGAGAAGCCATTGACATGAGCAAAAGAAAGGATCATACGTGTCGAGAATTAGACGCTCATAAGCACCTGGGATGGTTAGCCCTTGATAGCGTTGCCTATATGACAAGTCTAGTTCACTTTGCTCCGTTGACATCTCCAGTCCAGGTTTCTTAACCTTCATGATACATTGAACTAGTAAGTCCATTTGTACCAATTTCACGGAATTTATTTCAGCATTTTATGACCGGAACTTAATTATTAAACTCCACATCGGCCTAGTTCCATCACAATGCCAATCTGCGCAGATATTTTACAGAAACAAGTCTGACGTAGAAGTGCCATCAAAATAATTTCAAAACCATATATAAGAAAGAGAAATTAAAATGCATGCAGAGGAGTAGCAAGTCATTGAGTAAAATACGTTTTTCATCCCTTATCACAAATGTGTTATTTTGATCTTTTACTTATTATAATGTCCAAAATGATAATGTCACACTTGATCCCTTATTTAAAAAAAAAACTAAATTTAGTCATTGCATTACATATTTAGGTTTAGGTAAAAGATTAAATTTAATAATTTTTTTAAGTGAAAGATCAAATGTAACCTTTTTTAATTAGTAAAATATCATTTTGAATATTACAATAAGTGAAGAACTAAAATAGTAATTTTACAATAAATGACGGACCAGAAATATACTTTTCTCTATTTAACTTCCAAGTGATTTTTTATTATTTTTAAAATATAAAAAATTACTAATATCTAGTAAATATTATATTCAAAAAATAATTTTAAAAAATTGGCATGCACTAGTCTGGTTTGTGATTGCTTCGAAACTATTAAGACAGACAACAGACACTACAATAAATAAATAAATATATATATATATATATATATATATATATATAATATCTCCACTACTTGATCATGATCAAATATTCCAATTATATATTGATAAAAAAATTACTGACGAGGTGGGGGGAACTTCTTCAGTAATTTTGGGATAAAGATTTACTTAATTTATCAAAAGATAACAGTTATGAAACAACTAAAATATATTTGCATATGTATACTCGCGAAGTTGCCTCCTATTTTCAAGAAAAATGACTCCAGTGTCCTGGGAAATAAATAATTATTCGTATTTTCCAATATGTGAATAAACAGCACACGTCCTACACAGAAAAACAATTTCCTCACTGTAACTTAAGATTCTTAATAAACCCATACGTCATACTAGTAGTTCGACGACATGCACTAAAATGCATATCAATTTCTCTCTAAAGTATTATTAAATATATTTGTTGAATAAGAACCAACTTGCTATCAATTTTTTATATTTTAAAAGTAATAAAATGTTGTAGTGCGAAGTTAACTAACTTCCCACTCACCCACATCCCTTCAACTTCTCAGCCTCCTACATCACAATCAATATTTATTTTTTTGAAAAAAATATTTATTTTATTTAATAGCTGTGAGACACACTGAAGAGCCCCAAAGGCAAAGAATAAGAGGTAACCAGGTCAAAACAGTCTATCAGAATGACTCACATACCGTAAGCTTCATGTAAATAGCTTCAGAAGGTTGCAGTCGTATAACCAACTCATTTCTCCCCTGTGTTTGACCTATGCAAGAGTAAGTTTGTAATAAGGTTATTGTATATATAGCCACAAGAAGACATTTGTCACCAAGAGGTGAAAGACATAGAATAGCTCAAATTTATGTTATTTTTTGAGGTATTCATGTTGTGCCCATAAAAATAGGGCTCTGCTTGTCACCTTTATGATTATGGATTACAGAGATGACCCACCTCTTAAAACCACTTCCACTATGGTCATGTAATTTTATGTTCAGAAATGCTAGTTTGTGGTGAATCTTGCAACGCTAATTGACAGTGGAAATTTCTATTAATGCCTTGCATAGAGGAACAAGAAATAATTAATGCAAGGATGACAACAGACACAAAAAAACATTCTCTCAAATTTTTTGTCATATCACAAAAATGCCGTAGCTTCAAAGTGACTACTTGTATACTCTATATAATTCTACCTTCATGCTCAGGATTGATGTAGAGTAGACGACAAAAGCATGTATTGAAGAGAATTTATATCTAAAGACATAGTTCCGTACACTGGAAAATATCACCAGGAACATCCTTGAACTGAACTCTAATGTCTGCCTTTCTCGAATTTAGGGCCTTCCCTGCTTTTATTATAAAGGGAACACCTGAGCAGAAAAAGACATACGGTGGGATAATGTATCAGTTGTGCTTTAGTCAATCAAATACACCAGAATACGTATAGAATAGAAAATAAATTACAGAATAAATGTGAATTATAATAATATTACTACAGATCATCAGCATAAAGTAATTACAGAGAGGTTCAGAAATTATACATACAATTCAAACTAGCTTTTCAGGGAAAACACACTGGAATTTTTCTCATACCTTCCCATCTTTCACTGTGTATTCGCAGAATAACAGTTGCAAAGGTTGGAGTGTTTGAATGGTCAGGTACAGTTGGATCATCCCTATAGCCTTCGTATTGTCCGAGAACAACTTCATCATCTCTAATAGGAAGTACCGATTGAAGAACCTTCATTTTTACATCACAACCAGAAAAGGGTATAAAGCACACTGGCGCTCAAATTAAATCTTGCTAAGCATAAAAATACAGCAAAGAAATTACATGTTGGCAGTTATAAATAACCTAGAAGAGAGAAATTAGTAATTGTGCATTTGCAGAGTATCCCTTTTGCTGCAATTGCAAGTGTGCATAATCAAAAACAAAAGCAGAACAAGAGGTTGGTATTGACGTTGATTGCTTCATAAGTAAAGATGTCAGTATAAAAAAACTGCAAACAGAAAAATCTTCCATGTAAGTTGAATGAAAAGAGACACACCTTCACTTTCTCATCCCGAATGTGCTCAGGCTTGAGAGAAATAGGTTTCTCCATAGCAACCAAGCAAAAAACCTGAGTTGGTAGAAAAATAATATACTAGGTTGACAAATGTCAGACATGAAACTACAAAGTTACTATACGGTTATTAGGTCGACAAATGCCTGATGCAACAAGGTTGAGAAAAATTGCGACTACTACAAAGTGTATTAAAGAATAAAGTCCATCAAGAAAGTATTGCCTTTTTCTAGTCAAAACTTACAGGCAGATCAAAGATCACTTGTATCCATACGAAGATTACTTCTTTAAAGGAGTTAATAACCAAATCAACCCAAAAACTAAAGTTGTTATGCAGAGGTACAAGAAATTTTTGTAATCACCAACATGACCCCGTAGATGAAAGCTTTTTAGGCTTGAAGGATGGTCAAACAAAAACGGACAGAATTATATAAGAGGAGGTGATGAGGAACAAACTCCAGATGACTTAGTGAAAGAGGCATGACACCAAGCCAGGAGCCAAATCAATCCAAAAGCTTAAGCTATTATGTGGAGACCCAAGAACAAATTTCATCGCTAACCAGAGAGGAGTGAATCCAAGAAATTCTACTGTTTAATGAACAGATGTATCTACTGGAAAATGCAATGCGTTGATTATATTGTCACAAAATGGAAATATATTTTATTTTAAATGAAGGCTCACCTGTAACAGATGGTTTTGAATAATATCTCGAATAATTCTGCGAAATAGAAGTTGTAAATTAATGAAATATGGTTTCCTAATCAGAATAGGAAATAATTATAACAAGTTAAGCCAATAACAGAAGAAAACACACATTTAAGAATACAAAATGTAAGTTTTTCTCACAAGGAACAAAAGTAAAACTGGAAAACGCTAAATTTTTCAATGCACTTCATTATAATGCCAGCTATTGGCATGACTTGTCATTTGACAACTTGTTAAGAAAACTACGTAAAAACAATTTAACCACACATACCCATACTGGTCGAAATAACCACCACGACCTTCAGTTCCAAAGTTCTCTCTGAAAACTATCTGCCACAAAACCAAAAGCCAGATATTTAAGTTTAAGATGGTGACATATTAATGCTTGATGATGGAGTAGTCGAATTAGGCAACAATCTATGAAGCATAGGTATGACAAAACCCAAGGCATATTTGCACTAGATACAAATTGGGAGTAGGTATAGCAGAATAGGCACAGGTCACGTATCATTTTTAATTTTTCAATTTTCATCCTCAATACGTTTCAATACATCTTGAATAAACATGAATACAATCCCATACAGCAGTGGCACTGTATAAACTGCAAAATTTTCTCTCCGCCTCTGCATTTGAAATATGTGCCCTTTCACTATTGAATCTGTCAACTGGGATTTGGATCCTCTCAATTTCTCTCAATAAATTTGGAGAAAGATGAACACAGATTGGGTGGAACCCACAGTTAAAATAGGTCTCATCTAAGTAGACCCTACTCACTTTGTGCCTATCTCTCCCCAAATTGACAGGAAAATTGATGGGAAAAAATGGAGAAGATCCAAATTCCTGCCAACTGTATTCCATTGATTGACATCCCAGCTGTTCATTCCTCTGGTATGCCACTTCATCCTTCTATGAACTTCCTTGACAAGGTTTTCTCCCATTTTTTCTCGCCCACCAAAACCCCGTAAATCTCTCAGGCTCTGGAATCCTACCAAGTATATTTATTGTAGTGGCCATTAAAGCTACTCCCCAGCTATCCTAGCTGCTAACAACTATTTCAGTTCCCATTACCATCATCTGAAGTATGAAATTACAATACCCCACCCTGTTATAAACTCCTAGTGAGTATGGGATTCTGATGCCATTATTGTAGATGATGGCTCCACCTTCTAGTTTTGCTAGTTTTTCTGACACTATAACAAGTGTTTGAGAAACCTATCTAAGTGGAACTCTTAAAGGATTAGAAGTTAATGTAAATCTAGAGTCCAAATATATCATTATTTAAAGTCTAGCATTATCTTTAGAAGTTTATCCTGTAGTTAATCTCTGTCATCAAATTATTACAAAATCAAAGAGAACAGGGACTGCCACAATGTAAGTGAGAGCTTTGCATGTGAGCAAGCCTCCTTATTCAACATTTTAATATTCCTATTCTGAATTTTACAAAAGGAAAATATGCTGCTGAGCTGTCTGTAGATGGTTATCCTTTTTGAGTTTATGAATTTATTTTATAGAATTTTTATTATTGATATGGTATATCATGCCATACCCAAAATATATATTTTAAAAAAATAGTTGTATCTCGTATCCATACCAGTTTTGTAGAATAGGCAACAACAGAGTTAAGGTAACATTTGACAAGGTCATAAAAAATTCACAGATATGATGGGACATCCTTTTAATTGTTAACCCAATTAATCTTGCCTACCTTATTTTCTATAATATTACTGACATGTAACCATTAATAGTGTTGTAACTTTAACAAGACATGGATTCTCACCTGTACATTGTCAATGTTGTCACGGTTCCAAAGAGGCAAGAAAAAGCGATTTGCAAAACGAAGTACTAACTGCTAATATAAGTCAAATGAGGAGAGTGTAGGCAGAGTTCATGAAACAAACAAGTATGCCAATATAGAATTATTTATTACCATATTCTGCACTAGTTCCTTTCCCAAGTAGTGATCAATACGGTAAATCTGGGGTTCATCAAACAACTCTCCAATCTGGGCACTGAGTTGCTCTGCAGATTCTAGATCCTTACCAAAAGGCTTCTCAACAACAACACGTGTCCACCCTCCAAGACCAGCTGAGAAAAGGAAGCAGATACAGCCAACAATAAGAACAATGTTGGATGCTCTGGCTTATAACCAGAATGCTAAAAAATTAGGAAAGCTGACATGTTCATGTCAGAAAAATTTATGTGATGCTTGAAGGGCAGAGACTCTAGAAAAATGCAGTGAAGCCAAAACCTAAGTAACATATTTCAAGTTTTCAACAACTAGAAGAAGCTATATGGTACGTGGGAGTAACTTCATTTTAGGTTGTGTTATTATATAAAAATCTGTAGATAACAGACAAGTAATCAATCTGCATTTTAATTAAAAAGTACCAAGGAGATCCGAAATGCAGCCTAGACAGTTGTCTGACTAACATTTCTCCCAAAGTTAAGCCAGGGCTGACAAAGTTTCCTTTATGTCACCAGCTAGTGATCCTTTCAAAAACATTTGCAAATAGATGTAAAAATTACATATAAGAACCTTAGATGGTAAATTCTCACGTCTGTTTATGCAACAAGTCTTGATCATCTTGCAAACAGATGGATATACTAAAGGGGGAAGTGCAAGATAGAAAAGCCTCCGAGATGAATCCTCTGCACTATTTTTCAAAGATTCATTCTTTGAAATCTCTCTGTCTAACAAGCAGAAATCATCCTCAGAGTCATAAGAGCCACTTACGTATTTGATCTAAAAGGAAGAAAGAGGGAGAAAAATTAATGAACAGTTGAACAATCAGAAGAGAATCTTCAGTTAGAGATTTACATAAAATCTATAAAATGATGCAAGAAAGACAGCTCTAACCTGATGCAAAAACTTTGATAAATCATCCATCTGCTGAGGAGAAGCATTTTTGTCATGAACAAGGTAGCTGCATACCAAATCACAACTTTTTCCTATCATCTGTTTTCTTGAAAATAGTTCAAAGATTGGCGGTAAAGTATGTGAACACTAGTAAAATAGCATGAACCATATTGTAAAGAAACTTTGTCAGAGAGGCAGCAAGCAAATTCTTGACAAAAAAATTCATAGAACAAACTTCACACAGTAAATATTAAGTTATTTGCAGCTAATACAGAGATAATGGTATGGGAAATACGCTTTTATAGCTAATTACATAAATCAATTTCAAAGGACAAGGTTCATATTGTAAATAATCTCTGTTTACAAATAATTAACATCAACAATTTTCAATCACGTGAAAGTAATCAATTTCAATAGAAAATATTTTTACTCATTATGGAAATCCAGGGGAAAAGAACATAGATATTAAAATAGATATCTCACCCACGCAAGCGATTTCTCAATTCATCATCAGATATGTTTGTCCTTGCATAACCATAAATATGAACTTCATCTAATGGTAAGAATCCCTGCAAATAAATCCAACAAAATTCGGAAAGTTAAAACTGGTTTGTTGAAGAGAAACAGAAGGCTTTTTGAAAATTATTGGTAATCCTCCATGAAAAAGAATTTAGGAGTAGATATACTATTTTTACTTTTAATAGAAAGAGTTTGGAGTAAAAACTTAATGTTAGACAATAAGCAAGTAGACAATATGAATAGTCATAAAGGTTTCAACTAGGGCCGGATCAGAATCACAAAACCTTGAGATACTTTCCATTACAGCTTTTCCTTTAGTCCATCAATAGCATGATCATCTATATTACATCCTTCTTTTGTTGTTTGCCACAGTTCTATATCACAACTAATCAGAATGGTTCAGAAAATTTTTTTCTCATCTTACATAAATTGAAGGGCATCAAACCTGCCGATATAGGTGAAAAAGTGCTGGAAAAGTCTTCTTCTTAGCTAGATCACCAGAAGCACCAAGCACAATAATGGAGAGAGATCCAGTTTCAGGCACATCTTCTATCTCCCCTGATAGAGAATCTCTTTCAAGGCTAGATCTTTTTTCACAGTACCATTTACTTGATCCCATGTTATACCAGAATTCAAAGGCTAGAATTGCTTTCCAATATATTGGTATGATCTACAGTAGCTTTTATCTGTAGCAAAGCATGTTAGAAGTAAGCATCTATCCTCCACAAATTTTGATGACAGAATGGATCATGATGACTGATGAGTGCCCAACAACAGGAGGGATGGCATTAGATCCTCATAGCAGATAATCAGCATTATTCACCAATGGCCAAAACATAAGTTACTACGGTAATACGTCAAACTCTCCAATTCCATATATTGTACCTTCTGGTATGAGTTAAAGATAAACTGTTGTAATTCTCAATTTAAAACAACAGAAAAAGAAGATAGCCCATCATCATGATGTAAAATCAACCCAAAAAAGTGTTTTCACTTATTTTCATAGAAGAATAAACTGCTAGTTGGCAGCTGACTAAGAAAAGTTCTTCGCAAGTCTGCAACAGGACGGTTCAAGAAAAAAGAAAAAGGTACCCTCCTGTATATGTAGACACCTAAACATCCTGCAAAGAGACCAACCTAGGCCAGGAACTGAATTTTCAGGCGTACAAATAGAAGAGACTGTGCTTGCAAGGGTACATTTTTAGCTACAAGACATAGTACGTAAAAATAAATCGAACGACACAATTGGAGGCAAAGCAAAAGACGCTAAAAGATAAGGTCACTCAGGAAACGAGAATCACTAAATCTAACATCGCGAAATTAAAACAGTAATCCTCATAAGCATTACGAACACAGAGAAGAAACTGAAGAAAGAAGAGATTAAAAGGAAGCAGAAGCAACCAAATGATGCAAAGTCAGAATTAATAGTATTTGCTTGGTTCAAAAGGAGAAGTGGAACACGAGGATAGGTTGAATATGCCTTTCAATATGGAACATGGTTGCCTCGTTCACTAGCTTTATCCGTAGCCATTGGTTGTGAGAGGTCCGAACCCGTTGTGGACACAGTAAGTGAATGAATGCTGATGCTATTTCGCTTTCCCCTGTTTTGCATTCTTTTCATGCCCCAACACAAATTCTTCGTGGTTCATTTCTCCAGCTGTGGACGGATAATCATCTGTGTAGGAATAGGATGTCCCCACATCGTCCCGGATTAATTATTATGGTTAAACACACTAAGAACTCTGACTCAATTTCCTTAGTTTTTTCTAATGAATTTGGATAGTTACATTGGTCTTTGGTCGATACCAATTCTAAAGTTACGTTCATATATCGGATATATATGCTTACATATATGAAATGGCTGCTACAATCAGGCAACAACTTCACAGAGTAGATCAATCAAACTCTGGATTGTTTCTGATGGGTGAAGGGAATCCTTCGGAATCTGATCCTTTCTTCCGCGGAAGGGGGTCTCCCGTTTAACATGCAGACGTTTTGCCTTTTTTGTTTTTTTAAAAATGTATAACTTTATTTAAGATTTTACTTTTGTTTCTTCATTTTATTTAATTTTAATTTGATAATTTAAATTTAATTTGATTCTAATTTAATATTTTAATTTTATTTTAAATTTCACTTTTATTATTTAATTTCATTTTATTTTACTTTGGCCTTAATTTCTAAAACTATTCAAATATTATTTTTCACCTTTCATTTTTTATATTTTTATTTATCTAAGAAAGCTCCATAAATTATAATAATTATTATTTTGAGTTTCAATTCTTGTTTTATTCAACAATAATCTAAACTGATTCATATTTAGTAACCAAATTTATTTTCTTCATTTTTTTAATTTTTTACTCAATTTATTTTCTTGTGGTCATACTCTTAATGCATACAAAACCTAAATGTTTAAAACATTTTAATTTGATGTTTTTATGTAGAAAAAAAAAACATTTGAGCATATTTTAAAAATGAAGTTTTAGAGTAAAACCAAAGGTAAAATTAAGGGACTAAATTGGAACTAAATAAATTTAAGAGAAGAAAATGAAACATAAAGTAAAATTAAAAGACCAAATTAGAATTAAATAAATTTAAATGACAAAAGTAAGACTTAAAAGTAAAATTAAAGACCAAAACTAAAACTAAATAAAATTAAAAGATGAACATGAAACTCCAAATAAAATTAAGAGGCCAAAAGTATATTTTTGACTTCTTTTAAATTTAACAAATATTAAATTATTTTTTAAAAAGTATAATAATTGGCAAAATGAAAACTAATATTTTGGATTATTTCCTCTATATAACATAAAAAAAATATTATCTATAATTGAATAGCTTCTAACTTAACCACCACATCGTACCATATATTAAACCACATCGTACCATATATTATTTTTATTAAGATGATATCATGTTCACTAACTGTAGATTTTATATTAAAATGATAACAGCTTATGTTTAAAAATTTAAGATGTTAACATTAAAAAATATTAGTTTTCTGTTTGTGTGTTATGATAATTGTAAAAAAAAAAAAAACAACTAGCTTTTAACATTGTACCGCACCAAATTATATAGTAAATTAATAAATTCGATTGCCAAAATATAAGATATTAATAGTTTTAAAAGTTAGTATTATTTTTCTGTTAGTATATTACAATATTTTTTAAAAATTATTATTTAACGAGTGAAAAAAAGGCAAAACGCAGAAAAATGATCACATTTTACCAAATTGAACCTATTTATGCCGGTGAAACAGGAGAGGATTTAGGACTTATGATTTATGGTTGAAGGATTAACGTTAAAATTTTATATGTATGATTTAATTAAGATGTTATATTTAGTATAAAGTATACTCAATTATAATATAAAAATATAATTATAATATTATTTTTTTTAAGTTAATATAATTATAATTATACTTTTATATTACAACTAAATACATTCATACACTCAAAATTATGTGTACATCAAAAATTTTATTAACAAAGTTTCGTTAACACATTTGAAATAGTTGAATTGGACTTAGATACGTCTATGAAAATAATTTCATTTTATCATATCTAGCCCTTCTCTTTATTTTGCCTGAATCTATGACCTTTTAACTAGACTATTGATTGCATCTTCTCTCAACCTGTCTTAAAACCAAAAAACAAAAACAAAAAGATCTTCTGTTGCTTATTTCATCGGTAAGACCCGCTAGTGGAAGGACCCAAAAGGATTTGGTTTGAATGGCAGAAAAGCACTACATTAAAGCAACTCACTGACATTTGGTTTTGGCTAAAACAATGCCGTGAACTATTTTACTGCGAACAACTTCTGCACCAACTAATAATTATGGCAAATGTGACTCGCAATGTAATTAGATCAAAAAGGCAACTGATTCAAATACAACTATTACTATGGATGAATATTGGTATTCCGACGTTCCGAATTTTCTGAATTGCCTATATTGGTCAAACTCATGGGAAATCCAGCCCCAGCCTCACCAGTTGTTAGGTTACTTTCCCCTCAATTCTTGACTATCTTGACAACCCCATGTGGCTTTGTAAAGAAAAATCAGACGCAGCCCTTAAATATCGAGATATTTAAGGAAGTATCTAAGAATTTAGAGTTTTGGGAGGGATGTCATCATTTTGATGTTTTAACTCAAGAGGATCCTAGTAAAGCATAACAGAAATCATATACAAGGGAATGGAAACACTCGGCTGGAGATGAAACCAACTTCCCGTATAATCCAAAATCAAGCGCACATATAGCTATGCTTTAAATACAACATAAGCCAATCAGAGCGACATCCTGCAGCGTGAACAATTTCTCCATTATGTCTACAAGCAACAGTCTAAAAGCCGGGTGTCTCATCAACATATACAGGCTTGAGTTTCAAGTCCTCTTGATCTTTGAAAATGTTCCTGTTTCAGAAAAGTAGGTGCTTTGAGTTCCGCTACCAAGTTGGTGAGCATGAGCCTGCGGATTTGTCAGCTCAATCCCCTGCACAACCAAGAAAGCTCATCAGACCATCCATGGGTCACGTGTATACTTGGAATTTGCAGCATATCAACAGTAATAATCTTACTGAACATATTACTGTCTACATGAAAGACTCTTGAAAGTAGCTTTCAATATCCAAGGGGACTTTTTTATCGAAAAATTCTCTCTATTGAAATAGTGGGTGAGAAAATGGAAAAAGACTTGCAAGAGTACTCCATGACGTCCAAAGTCCGAACTCTTCTGCCCTGAAGAGTTCAATATTCACTTCCTGGTTCATAATATAGGCACTGGAGGCCAACAATACCAGATCTACCAAATTTAGATTTCCCGAAACTAACCTAGCCCACTAAATAAGATCCTCCCTTCCGACAACACAAACAGAAAGAAGGGAGTTATTTCATCCCCCATCCACTTAAAAGGACAGCAGTCCACCCCATCTAAGTTAATGGGGATGATCTCCCATATAAAAGAAGTTATCCAGCTTGAAATATACTTTAACAAAAAGTGAGTAGAAAAATTAATATTAGAACACACACATGCACATGCCAAGGGCAGGAATACAAGGAAGGACAAGGATTGGAATTCATAATCATTTTTATAGTTTACAAGTGATGTTAAAAAAAATTAAGAAAAATTATAAAACCATATGCAAGGCAGATCAAAATTACATCAATCCTTTCCCCTCCTAACTTCTGCAATAGTCAAGGATCAATATTGACTTCCATCTTATGATGAGCCAATATCCAGTAGCAAAAGGGAAGTAACTCACTGATATCTATCAGCTTCCATGCTTGAAAATTCTCATTAAAACTTAGCAATAATCTTCTACACTAGATTGGAGCTGAAGAGCACAAGAAATTCTACAAAACAGCAAAAAGCAATACTAACCTGCACTGGAGTGAATGCAAGACTTGAGGTCAAACCAGATGTGGCACCACTGCTACCATAACTCTTTTCCTTGAATCTGACAAATTGTAATAATTCATCAGTGTTGTCATTGTTGTCAGACAGAAAAATAGTGTAACTGAGACAGGAACAATGGTCCAACTCTTGCAACAATTCAAATTGGCCAAAAAAAAAATCTTGCTACAATTGCAACACAATGAAATTACTAGCACATAATAAGATAAGCAAAACTGAAAGCTTCAACAAGGTCTTACTTCTTAGCTACTTTTGCTGCAAGTTTGCTTTGACCGACTGAAACACGAAGCTTGCCACTACCAGCCTGACCAAGCATTCCATAACCTTCGCCGAGACCATCCCCTGTAATGCAATAGCATATAAAAATAAGGAAAGAAGGCTATACAAACTCAGAGTGGCATTTTCACATAAGAGAAAAGGTTAAAAATAATAACAAATTTTTCAGGAAAAAAAAATACTATGTTCTTAACATCATTGTCGGTTTAAATCAGATCAAGATAACTGAATTCTGGTAAAATTACCTAAAGAGCTCTCTTCAGGGACACCAAACAGCATCCTATTGGCTAACTTCCTCATGTCTGTCACTGCATACCTGACAAAAGAATTACCAGGTCAACCATAGAAACAAATAGGGAAAAAAATAAAAATAAAAATCCTCAAGCCCCATCAACCCAATAGCTAACCACCCCTCCCACCCACCTCCCCACAGAATAAAAAAAAAAGTATCAGCAAATAAAATTTAAAGTGTGCCAACCTTTCCTTCATCTTCCGCAGCCGACGACCACCTCTCTTCTTTTTAGGCTCTGAATCAGGCACTGGAAGTGGCTTAGGTTGCTTCGCAGGTGGGGGCTCCTGCCACTTCTCAATTTTTTTAAGAATCTCTTCCTTGAAAGCCCTCCCAGTGTTCCCAGATGGATCCCCCCGTGTCGAATCTACACGTGCTGCAAGTGTAGACTTTGCAGCTAGTAGACGGCAAGCACGCATTCTCAGGGGAGGAGGGGTAGTTTGAAATATTTCTGTTTGCTCAATGTAACCTACACGAAATTGAGATGTTGCAGTGGAGAACCCAGCAAGATTCTTTTTCTTGGCACCAAGAAGCTGGACATTACAAGCAGGCATCTTTGCCAAAGCTACCAGACCACCTGCTGTTCCCATGAGTTTAGCTGCAACAGCACTTCCAACAATAGCGGAAAGATTAGGTGCAATGTACCCCATTCTACTCTCAACAAAATCAAGAACTTTTTTCTTTGCTGCATCAAGGGCAAGAGCTCGATCACAGGCATCAACTGTCTTATTAAGGACTTCTTCTGGAAGTGGCTTGCCACTTGTAGTTGATGCTGTAACTGAGACAACCATGATAATAGCTGAGGGTAAAAGGCCTTCCAGATCAACAAGAGTCAGATCTGTTTCATTTCCAATCTTCTTAACAACACGTGCATAATCAATCGGGTGATGCACAAGTGATTCAAGCTCAGGAAATTTCAAGCGATACTTGTCACGGATAAAATTGTGAATAATAACAATTTCATTCTCAATATCAACTGACAATGAATTGCATTCCACAATTAATTGGTATTCAGGATCATCTTCTAAGTCTACTCCATGACTTGAGATATCTGAACCCTTTTGAAGTGCTTCTTCCACTTTCTGCCATTAAAATATATATATATATATATATATATATATATATAAAATCCTTTTAGCCCCATGAGAGTAAAGATTAATTTTCTTCTAATAAAAAAAGAAAAACAGGCTCCTTATATTGCATTTGGATATAACAACAACCATGAGCAGTCAGGAAAACACACAGTATAATATTGCAGCAGCAAAAGCATGCAAAGCTAAAGCTTCAATTGCAACTAAGACGGAGATTGAAATAATTCTGCAATAATAACAAGGCGATAAGCAACCCATGACTGACTAACCTGCATAATATCAATGTATCTCTGGGTTTTCTGCAGTTTTGAAACACTGTCCAAGTCATCATAGTTAAGGTTCTCAATGTCAGCCATATCTCCATCAATATCTTCCTCCATATCCGCGGTATCAACATCGTTATCCTCCTGACAGAAGGCCCAACAACAGTTACCGCTAGCCTAAATCTTCAATTTTGATCTAAGAATAAATAAAAAAACCATACTCACAGGAATTTCAGCCTCATTATCAGATAGTTCATCAAGATCCGCAAGGAAAGAATCAGCAAGCGTTGCCTGAAATCAATCAAACACACCAAAGGAAAAAAAAATTAAAATCCCAATTTAAAAATATCATATACAACTGGAAAATAAAAAAATTATACCAGACAGGGATCCAACAGAATTTATTTCGATGAAAACAACACCTCCCTGCAACAACAAAAGAAAACTTACCATTTATAAGATGCAAGGCAGCGCGCAGATAGCAATAACGATAATACGGAGGTTGGAGCCTTGAGAGCCTAGGGTTAGTATATTCGAAGCAGACTACGGACTAGAAATTTCGATGGAGATGGTGACGAAGGGCTCAATAAGCTCCAGTTCTAGTTCCAGTCATTTAGCACTCTACCTTTTCCCTTTTTTCCCAGTCGGTTTGTCGTTTGTTTTTTGGCTCGCCTAATGAGTGAATGGGTGTTTTCTGCACGGGGGCTATAGAGGGCTACCCAACCCATTCTAATTAAAAAGAGCCGCCCAACAGTTACGGCCCAACCCAAAAAGGAATTTGACCATGCTGAGGACAAAGAAAATCCTAATTAGATCTAATTATCAAATCAAACTTTTAAAAGTTAGGTTAAAAAAATCGAAGCCTGTATTTTAATTGGACTATTTTATTTAAATTTTTATTTATATTTTTCATGTTGAACCTATCGAATCAATCAAATTTTTTTAAAAATAATCAAATCAATTTGTTACTTAAGACTTAAGATAAATAATATAAATAATTATTATTATTACATGTAAGATTATATATAGAGAAATTATATATATAAATAAATTGTTGTATTGACATAAATATTTTAAATAATAATTTTTATTTATTAAAAATTCATTTATTTTAGCTTTTTAAACTTGGGCTAGACTTTAAAAAAAATCCAAGCTCGACCCATTTCAAAAGTTGGACTTAATATTTTTAGGCCTGGCGGATTTTGTAAGTTATATTCAACTAAGAATAACCATGGGTAAAAGCATAAAATTATAACGAAATAATGAAATATTAGTGTATTTGCCCGCAATAAATGGATTTTAGAAAAAAATTAGTTTATTTTATTATATGTCAATATATTTTAAATCAATGATATTTATAAGTATTAGTAAAAATTTAAATTTAGCAATATATTATGATACAAAAAATATAATAAATTAGAGAAAATCCATAAAATGGTTAGGTGAGATTAATAAAAGAAAAGTGATAGCACTATACTCATTGAAAGAATACCATTATAAACTATTTAACTATATATTATTTTCTCTTGTTTTAATTTTAGACTATATCAAGTTTTATTTATAATATTGTATTAAAAAATTTAAGAGACAATTAATTAATTAATTCATTTTTTGTTGACTTAAAATAATGTACAAACTTCCAAGAATTTTTTATTCAAAAGATAGTTAATTAATTCATTAATTATTTCATTCAATCTAAAAAAATTTGTATTTTGAAAAATTACCTATTTAAGAAACAATTACTTAATTTATTAACTAATATTTCATTATTTTTTTTCATTGAATATGAAAAATTTATTCAAATTAATAATTCTATTATTTTTCTCATTAACTAAAAAAAATTCATGTTTTCAAAGAATTATTGATACATATATGAGAAAAGTGAAAAGTTATCGTATAAGGAGCTGATGGGTTACTCAATAAAGCATTCTTATTAGCCAACAGAGTTCTCACATTAAATGAAATAATGAAAGATAATTTGTTTCTAAACATCTAAATATAATAAATTTTAGAACAGAGAAAATATATATTCACAGTTGACATGATATCTCTTATTGTTTATTGAGTAAATCTAGTTCCTCTAAAATTATTCTTTTCTTAAAATTAGTTTTTCAAAGTTAAGAATTTTTAATTTGATTCATAAAAATTATTCTTCTTTCAATTGATTATTTTAAAGATAAAATTTCCCATATTTATTTTAAAAATATAATTTAATTAAAATTATTATTTTTATAAACAAAAAGGAAATCCTACACAGTTAGACTTGATTTAACCGAGCTTGTCTTGTGCTACCCCAAATAGATTAGTCATATATTTTGTTGTGGGTATATTAGGTCAATATGGTGTAGCTTGGACTGACTTTGAATCTATCTGCAAAAAGAGACACAACTCGCAAGTTGTAGTAATTTTAATAACACTAATATGTCGGATTGTTTTATTAATGTCTAAAGTAAAATTCTCTAATTATATTGCGATCACAAGTTGTATAACTACCCTTTTCCCTTCTCTGTACTAAGTATTTCTTTTCAGTCACTATTTTTGTGCAAGTTAATTATGAAATTTAGAGATCAGATAGATCATGCAAGAGGGTGGTAGCCTTCTATTCAGGTTTGACTATGGCATGGGCTTCTGTTGACTAAGATCGAGTCTCAAGAGGCTGCAATGCGCTTGGTCTCTCCCGATGTGAAGACTTCTGGACAGAGATAGTTCAAAAAAGAGAGGACTCAAGTTTGGATTGGTTTTGGACAACATTTGAGACCTATTTTGAATAAAAATTGAACCAAAAAAAATTGTATCAGGACCTGGACCACACTAGGTATAATCGAACTGGATTAGGTTCATTCCAAATTTTTTATTTACTTTAAATTAATAAAAATAGTTTTTAAAAATAAAAAATAAAAAAAATAAGATTCGAGGGTGAAAAAATATAATAATAAAAAAAGTAAGGTTTGGAATAAAATATAATTAAGATTTGAAAAAATTAATATATTAAAATTTTATTATAAATAAAAAATAAGTTACATTTAATTATAAAAATAAGATTTTAAAAATAAAAATATAATTAGATCGAGTCAGGTTGGGTTGAGTAGTGAATGAATTTAAGGCCCTGCCCCAGCCAATTATGAGATCTGATCTGACCCAATAAATTTGTAAATTACTTTTTTAAAATACTTGGCCCAACCTGATCTGATTTAGTCAGACCACTGGGTTATGTACTCACCCGTAGGGTGGAAGGGAATGATCATCACTTTGAATTTTAAAAATTTCAATATTTATATGTAATTTTATTCATATTCTTAATTTAGTTTTTTAATTTATAAGATCTTATCTCATTTAATTTTTAAGAATTTGCCTATCTTAATTTAAATACTTGATCTGATGAATTTTGCCCCTTGAAATCAAATCTTAGATTCCTCTATACTTTTTTGTTTTCAATTTTATATGGCACTCATTCATTCTATTCAAGCTTTGTAATTTTTGGCGTGAAAGCAATAGTGTTGTAAATACTTGACCAATGAGTAAAATACTTTCCTTATCATTCACTCTTTACAAAATTATTATTTTGGTCCCTCATCTCATAATTGACCTTTCGGCATAAATACTAAAAAAGAGATAGGAGAATTGATTCCCAAAATGAATCTTAAAAATCAATTTATTAGAGTCGCCATAAAAATTTTTAATAGAAAATTTTGGAAAATCAATTTAACAAAAAAAAAAAAGACAAAGTAGTTTGTGAAACCATAGATGAGTTCAGGAGTCTATTTGAATATGGGGAAAGTATTAGGCACCCCACAATACCCATCCATGAGGACAGTTACATTAAACTAGTCAAATGAAATAGAATATGATCTTAAATTTATCTCAATTATCCTTTTATTGACATGCATGCTCGTTGAACATAGAAGACAAAAATAACAATAATGAAAGCAAACAAATAGATATTTACAAAGGGTGGACTCGACCTAGGATGAAAGCCTAGGGCCTATGTACCCTGTAATAGAGATCAAAGTCCATGTAATTCATCTAGAAAGACATGTCTGTTGGTTGGTGATTTTTAATTTTTGTGATGAGAACAGGAGAGTTCAAATTAAACAAATTTTCGAAAATAAAACGGGATTGAAATTTGATTTGTGTGTTTTAATTTACAAAAATCTGATTGATCTAGCTCTTTTGCTCTTTTCATTTGTCCTTCTTTTAATTTTTTTTTGTTTATTTTTAGAATTTTAACCTTTATTTTGAAATTTAAATGAAATGATAATGGGAAAATTTTTTTAGGATATTTGGAGTTTATATTTTTTGGATTTTTTATTTTGTTATAATTTTAAAAGTATGATTATAATTAAAAGGATTTTTCAGGATTTTCAAATTTATGCTTTTTAGACTTCTTATGAAATTAGAATTTATTTCGAAGTTGAAACGAAGTTATAATGAAATTAAAATATTTTTTTGGACTGTTTCATTTTTGTATTTTTTGCATACAGATATTAGGTTTTAAGGCCTAAGAAAACTAAAATTTCACGTGGCCTTTACTAGTTAATTCTCAAGTGCTTGAGGATATTAATGTTCTCACGCGGCAATCTGAATTACAAAAGAAATAATTTGTATTTTTTCTTTTGGATTAGAATTTTATTTCGAAATTGAAGTGAAATCATAGGGGCAAATTTTAGGATTTTTGAATTTATGTTTTCTTGGATTTTTGGGTTTAGAATTTTATTTTGAATTTGAAATGAAATTGTAAAAATATCTTTTGAATCTTTTGAATTATTTTTTTATTTTTTGAAATTAGAATTTATTGTTGAAATCAAAATGAATTTTAATGGAGAACTATTTTTCAGGATTTGTGAATTCATGTTTTTTGGATTTTTGTTTTAATTTTGAAAATGAGATTATAATGAAGAAAGCAGTTTTTAGGATTCTTTAATTATGAATAACAAGTAAAATAAAATCCTTTTTATTTTTGGAACTTATTTTATTTTTTCATATTTTTAAAAACAAATATTAACTTTCACAACCTTAGTAGACTACAAGTCTCAGCGGACATTGTTAGTTTATTCTTCAATACCTGAAGAAATTAACGATCCCACTCGACTTATACTAATTAACTAACAAAAGCTTGGGAAGACTGACGATCTCCCACGATGACTTTTAAATAAGAGACTCCTTGGCAAATCATGTAGTGATTATTTTATTTTGGCATTACAAGGAGTCATATATTAGTTTTCAAAGTTTAAAGTGATTAAGATCTCTCATGGTTTTAAAAACAAAACATCAATAAAGGAAGGAAACAATTTTCTAAATTAAAACTATTTTATTTGTATTTTTTTAAAAAAAATAAGGAAAATACATTAACCACGTTGCTTGTGATACACTAGGGCAGTTAAAAAAATCATAACAATCAAAGAGTTAACAACGCAGTTGACATGTTAGATCACAAAAGAACGAAACAAAAACAAAATAACAAGATAAAATAAATAAAAAAAAGAACAAAAAATGCAACTTGAAAGCAAAACAAGAAGAGGAACAAAAGAACCTGAACCTAGTGCACATTTAAAATGCTTTTACAAAGCACATCCTATCATGAAAGTGTACCCAACATATAATCGTGTACAGACATTTTATCCATGACAAGTAGCTAAGAATAATAAACACTCCCGTAGGATAAATATAATATGAAGCCATTGAAGCATGCCAACCACTGCCATATATGAGTCAAAGAAGAAACAAAGTTTGAAGGAAACCAATAACCATCGGAGCAACATGTGAATGATTACCCGAGGTGAAACATCCAACCATTTACAAACAGTGTTTAAATTATAGAGGGGGCAACCTAACAAGGAAAGATATGACCAAAGCCCATTATTTGTGAAGCAAGAGAGAAGAAAATCAAAACAAATTAACCTTAGGATTCTTTAGATTTTTGGGTTCACCCTTTCTTCCTCCTTCTTCTGTTTCACTCTTCTTTTCAGTACGCTAGTTTGTCCTTCTCGGGTCACTTCCTTTTAAGCTTACTCATTCAGTTTTGTTATTCATTTTTCCTTCTCTCTGGTTCCTATTTGTTTCTCGAACTCTCTCTATCTCTCGCCTTTTTCCTTAACCCGTGTAGCACCTTTTCTCTTCCTTATTAGAACAGGATTGGTTCTTGTCTTTGTCCTTTATCTCCTCCTGCACTCTTTTCAATTTCTTTTCTTTAAACCACTGCAGCGAGATCCCTAGGAAGAACTTTTCCTTTTTTCTCTAGCTTTCTTTCTATATCACGTTGTAGCGCCCCCTCTCAATGTCTCTTAGCTCTCATTTATCTCTTCTTTTTCCTCCTCTCCTCCTCAACCTCTCTCCGCTCTCCCCTTTGTATCTCAGCTGCTCATCCTAAAACCTAAGCTTCCATGTAACCGAGAAAATGAGGTTTTGAGGGCAAAGTCTAAAATCCAACTCCTTCTCCTTTTCCTCTTCAATGACAATGAGTTGAATAATAGCCTAGGAGCCATATGCACCTCTCCATTTCTGTTTTTCTCTTTCAGCTCAAATCCCTTTCTCTTCTTTCTCTTACTCGCTGCTTGAGCTCTTCCTCACCTTTACGTTCAGTCTCCCTTATTCATGGAATAGTAGTAAGCTTCGTATGGTTTAGAGTGTAAAGATGAGTTTGTCTTCTTCGATCTTGACCATATTAAGTCTCTTTCAATCTCTTTCTCGAGTTTTCTCATTAGAAAATATGCTTAAGGAATCAACGTCCCAATCTGTCAGGAATTTCCTTTCTTCTGCTTTGCGTTTTGGCTGAGGAACCACTTTGGTCACAAGCTCAACATGGATACTCTTTTCTAAGTGTGTACCCTAGAGACTAGAGGGTATTTGATGCAGATCCTAGTTTGGGACTATTATATTTGTGTTTTTGTTTTGTTTTGTTATTTTCTTTTATTTAAAAATTTTTAATCTTGTTTTTCGAATTTCATTTTATCTTTCTGTATTTTTTTATTTTTTATTTTTTTAGAATTTTTGTTTAAAATAGGGTGTTCACACCTCATTTATTGAAATACCGAAAATAGTCTTCCACTTATTAAAAAATGACACACTTGGTCTCTCACTTTTCTAGAAATATACCAAATTTGGTCCTTTAAATTTAGAGTTTAAGGTTTGATTAAAGGAAAAAATTTGATCATTTTCTTAAAAGTAAGGACCAAGTGTGAGATTTTTCAATAAGTGAATAACTATCTTGGGCATTTCAATTAATGAGGGACCAAAATAATAATTTTGTGATAAGTTATGGACTAAAAGTGTATTTTATTTATTTATTTATTTATATCTTATCACGTGAAAGAGAGGGCAAAACTAGCATTTTTTTTATCTAGTAAATTACATTAATTTTTTTCATAATTTGGTTAAATTATATATGATATTTTTTATGTTTTGAAATTTATATTATGTTTTTTAATATTTTGATATAGATTAAATTTTTCATTTTAAGTTTGTTTTCTGGCCAAACAAATAACATTTTGCACAGCATGTGATTATAATTTTGTTCTTAATGTCCTAAAAGAAAAGATTATAAGTTTGTTTTTAATTTAACAGTAAATGTAGTTAAGTTAAGATTAAACTCTAACATAATATGGTAATTTTATTAAGCTGATAATAAAGACCGTTAACTTGTTAAATACTTTTATTTATAAAATAAATATATATTATGTAAAAAAAATTATATTAGCCAAAAACAAATTGAAAAAGAGCCCTTTTTAAAAATTTTTTTTTTTTAAAAAAAAACAGATAACGAGCATAATTTAGCCAATCTTTTCCAAGATCAACATAATTTTCTCTCTCTCTTTCTCTCCTATGTTGAAAAAGACTATACAGAGAAAAGGAACTAGGGGATTTGAATCCTTAACACTATCGAGTACAATGAATAATTACAAAAAAGAAGAAAAAAAAAACCTGTTTCTCCTTAACTTTAATACTGAATGCACTCTGCATTCTGCAATCGATGATTTCAAATGTAAAAGGGCACAGCAATAAAAAAAAATAAAAATTGATCCCTTACCTTTGGTCATTAAATTAATTTGAACCTTAAAAGATGAAAAGTATTAAATTAGTACCTCAAATATTGTATTGTGATCACATTTAGTCCTTCAATCATTAGACTATTAAAATTAACTGAGTTGGACCATTTTTACTGATGTAACACGTTATCTATTAAGATAGATTAGTAGTTTATCCCATCATTAAATAATTAGATCATTTGTCTTACACTACTAGATCAATTTAGTCTCTTGTAATTTACAAATAAATTAATTTGGTCCCTCAATCTTTAACATAAAATGAATTTAACTCTTCATCTTTTAACATTAGATCCATTTGGTTTTTCACCAATCAACACTAGATCAATTTGATTCCTCAAAGATTTCGTCATGATTAAAGTTGGTCCTTAATGATAATAAAAAAATAATTATGATGCCACTTTCAAAAGATTTTATAATTGGCTAAAACAAAATAAGAATATAAATAGGATTTAGAGCAACGCATAATAAATTATCTATTACATTAACACAAATATATACATAGATATAACATTTAACTTATACTTGTTCTAGAACCACAAAACACACATATCTCATTGGTACCCAAATTTATAATTTATTTATTAGTGTTTTTTTTCCTTAACCAACACAATATAATTATTTTCAATTATTTATTAATATTTTACTTCTTTAATTAAATTTTATAAAATATAGTTCCTTTTAATTATCATATATATATATATATATATATATATAATATTTTCAATAATATTTCTTAATTTCTTTTTTCATTATCTTCTTTATTATATAATATTAAAAAATTTATATATGCATCAATTTTTCAAAAACTAATATAATTTCCTTCTACTTATATGATTTACATAATTATTATTCAGATCTCTTTTATATCTTTTATATACTTTGAAGCATAATATAATTTCTTTTCAAATTAACAATAATCTTTTTTTAATTTTTAAACATAAACTACAATATTCTCATTTGATCTTTGATCTTTATATTATATATATTCATACAATATATTCTATCAAATACATAGCTTATGTAATATAAAGTTTATATCTTAAATTGTAAAGATATATTTATGTTAATTAGCATATTTTTATATCTTTATTCTATTCATAGCTTATGTTATCTATCAAATGAGTATATAAGACTTGAGAGAGATCAACAAAGAGCAAGGAAGAGGAAAAGAAAAAGAGAACAAGAGACCACAGAACAGAGGAACCTCGTGATTGGACTTCCTGTAACTATCAATTACTTGATGCCTACTTTGTGTTGCTTCGTTCAGAGGTTTCTATATATCTTCCAAGCTTGTGCATTTTGCATCATTTATCATTCAAATTAATTTGTTTTTTATATGCGAGAATCTAAATTTGTACACCAATAATTATGATTAATCCACCATTGAATTCCTGCATCTTATATGGTATAATTTGTTTTATTTACTTTTTTATTAAGTTATGATGTTATAATATGGATCATTATGTCATTATCAAAATATATTGTGAAACTTTTATGATAAATATAGATATATAAATGATTGAAAAGGAAAATCATTATGACAATAAACAAGAAATGAACCGAACAAAGTGAAATCACACATAGTTCATAAGGAAAGAAAGAAATTAAAGAACAAAATGAGATGAGAACGATGTTAATTGTAATTGCTTTTTGTTAAAGTGATAATCTTATATTTGCAAGACATGTTTGGTAGTTATGGCGTAAGTAATTATTATATATTGAATAATATGCTATTAAATAATTACTTAAAATACTGACCTATTTAATGTTTATATAATTAGAAAGTATACTAATAAATCTATTAAAATAAGTGAAACATTATTTTATACTTTATAATATATTAATAATTATTATATCATAACTTAAAAACATAATATTTCACAAATCAAAATAGCATTCATCACTTTGTAAATCAAAATATGTTAGAAATTAGACATTGATCCTATATAATAGGGGTCTCCTGCAAAGGGGTAGGGATCCTTTACGATTATAATCTATAACAGTAGAGGACATTACAAACAAAGCACATTTTCAAAATTATTTTTGTTTATTTTATTATTTTCTTTTAGTGGAAATACTCTTCATCTTCCTCACAAATGCTTTGTACAGTCATATTTATGATTATAGAGAATCTCATCCCCTTGCAAAGTGACTTGCATAATAGGGTCTTGGATCATCGAATAAAAATATAATGGTCCAAAATGTATTATGTGACATTGTTACTTAATTTTACCAAATATTAAATTTTGGAAAAATTAATCATGATAAATAAAGACATTATTTTAAATCTTTTTTTTTTAAAATACAAGATGGTATTCTGTTTAAAAGGTAAAATAAATTTTAAGTCATGAAAAATAGACTGAAAATTCTTAAAAGCAATTGAATTTTTTTAACAAGATATCATTCAATATTAAAAAAATCTTAAAAAAAAACCTAAATATGTTTGTTTAGCATATGCTTGAATATACCTAAATATGTTTAAACTTTTTTCTAAAAAGAAAAACAAATTTGATTCTCTAATTCAATGACGTCAAACTAATGAAATTAAGGTCCGCATGGTTTGTGTCCTGCATGACACTTGCTTGTGTTTGTTGAGATCAAGGTTTTACAATGCAATTACCTGATTTCATTCCGAAGATAATAACAGGAAAATGAATGGCCAACAAAGAAAGAAAAACAATTTGATATGGCCAAACATCTGTTTGGCGACATGATTTAAGATCATGGTGCTTTATAAACCAGAAATGCAACGTTATATTCCATGCCAGCCACAAGATATGTGCATGCTTCATAATCTAAAGGATAGCACATGAGCATGAATTCATCTTTTGCATGCCCTCCTTATTCTTATCTGGTAAGGTAACCTAATGGACAAGCAAATATGATTAATAAGGAGTGCATTTAAACAAACATTCAAACATATCTCAGTTAGATTATTAACTCAGTGAAATATTAGATTCACAAAATTTAGCTTGCTTTATTAATAGCGAAGGAGAAAAAGAATGAACCTGTCTTCGTAGCTGCAGGAGGATGCACTACAACATGCATAGTAATAACTCCCACAGGAACGTCATCGAAAGTTATTCTGGAATCAGCTAGAGTTTTGCTAATTTCCATAATTTTACCAGCATGCATAAGTTTTACGTCACCAGCTGACTTTGGTGAAATAGTTTTCCCTGTAAATGCCAAGACTCCATTAGAAGGTGGGAAAACATACAGGATCCATGGAGATTTCTAAAATTTTACAAGGTTACTATACTGTCGAGTATATCTAATCCATATATATATAAATATTTATCCTAAAAAAATGATAAGCTTGTAGAACTGCAAGCAAGATATCAATTGAGTGCCAATTATGCGCACATATATAGACTTCATTTAATCAATGCAGAAGGCTCATCCTACATGAAGGTATCAACTTATGCCTATTTATTTGGAGAAATGATATGGAGAGCTCAAGCTCTCCTAACATTAAATGTGTCTTAAAATCTGTATATGATATTAAGAATATTACTAATCATTGATATTGAGACTATCCCAACAACCGAGAACTCAATTCTACTTACCTGAACATTTTTATTTACTAGCACAGAGCTCAATATATCAGATGAAATTAATGAGTCATATAGTGCCTTAGTTGGCATATAGATCTTCAAAAGGTTCTTTAAACTATCATAAGTATTGATGCGGTAAGAAAAGGACCAACTTTTAGCTCAGGTGATTTGGCCCCCGTGAAATCTATATTCATCGCTTTTGTATTTGGCAAACACGAAATCAATCCAAGATAAAATTTATTATTATTAAATAGTATATTTTATTATGACTTCCATTTTCTTCAATCATTAGAGGACTACTCTGCTTAGCTCTATATGAATGCCACAACTTATCCTTAATAGAGTAATATGCAAAAAACAGGCGTAAATAAATGTAAGATAAGAATACCAGACTGATACATTAGAAACCAAGTGTCATGTTCAATTTGTACAAGCATGCAAGTGTCAGACGTTTCTAATCTTTCGTACCATTTTGTAACATCTGTTAGCTATATTTCCTTATTATCAAGGTATCTATTCAACACAAATGCAACTTTTATCTAAGGGGCTTGGACTATAGACATTTGTCACCCATGCAGAGGTAGCATAGTTGGATACTTATCATAGTCAATCTCCAAAGGGTATGGCCATTATAGATTAGTTCTTCATAGAACACGAAGTGCGAACAGATTATTGAACATCAATAACTTCAATTAAAATACTTAACTATTTTAGCGGTAATATATTATTATACTCAACAAAAAATCCTATAAACACACCATAAGATGGCTAACCTGGAGTGTACTTAGCGACCAATTGTTGTCAATGATGAATAAGTACCGTGGGCTATATCTATTCTATCAAATATGCAGAATTTAAGTTCGATACGCTCCTCAGCTAGAACCATGATAGACTTGTGTGTACAATTTTGCCAAGCTTATGTAACTGCAAAATGTACAAGTTTTACAAGTGAAAAATCTTAAAGGCTAAATTGAATATTACTAATATTCAAAACCAAATAATTAAGGCATATATCTTTATTGAACATAACATACATTTCTTTCTATAAAAATTAGTAGTCAAATAAAAATGGAATGACAGAGTTGAAACCTTTCAATTCTTGGAAAAATTTTAGGGGGATTATATAGTGCATATCAAGAAATTGAGTGATGCAATGAGTAACAACATTTGTATCATGCTAATCACTGCTCTTTAAATGTTTTGGTAATATTTAATTAATATGCTCGTAACTAGCAATTCATAATGATAATATATAATTACCGATATCTTAAGAGTATAATCAATAACAATAGACATTACTGGCACAATTGAAAAATGGTTACAGACATAAAGAAGGCTATTACCAAGGCAGCTTATCAACGGATACTATTTAAATACACAAAACATTACACAATCAATATATTCTAATCCAAATATTTCCACTGTTCAAATTGGCCAATTCTACTGAATTTTAATATTACAACTGAATTTATATCGATCATGTTCTAAGTGATAGCACTAATGTTATTAGACAATCTGCATAGCCTTTCTCCGAGCTTCAGCTTTTTCTATTTCTTCCTCCTTTGCCTTTATAGCTACCTCCCTCTCCATCCTTTCGCTCTCTTTCTCTTCATGCTTCTTCTTATACAATTCCTCCAAATTAAGGGCACCATCCTTTTTTGTCCTCTTCTTGCTCATGTCCCAGCTTTCTTCAATTTCGTTCTCACTCTGCAACAGCCAACAGAAAATATAAATATGGAGAAACTTTGAACTATACTTGAAAATACATATTCAAGAGTCCTTTAACAGTATAAATTCTCAAAATCCAGCATGTTCTAGTTAATAGCCTCGTACAAATGCCTAAAGAGCAACAAATGAAGCTACGGATGAGCTCAACCTTTAAAACCACAAACAATAATATTTCAATCAAGAAATACTAGAACAACTAACTATTTCCCGAAGGACACACTAGAAGGTTCAAGAAATCTACAAGAGGTGGCACAGTGGTTATGTGAGAATCATGCTTGGCTTAATAAATAGGTCTTAAACTATATTTAGACAAAAATTATCACTGCTAACGATTACTTAAAAAGGGAAATAAACTAGTCTGATACCAAACCTTAATCAATCCCTGGGTTGAGGAGAGGTCATTCAGCTAACTTTGTTGTTTTAACAACTTCTTAAACTATTTCAAAGGAAACAAAGATGAATTTCATAACTACACTAAGATTCTTAGATTCGTCAAATGCATGAAATTTCTAGGCTACTTGAGTGAGTCCTTAATATAGACTATAGACACGTAAATCATACCTAATGATCTAAAATATTAGGTTGATTCCATGGATATCTATTAGCAAACTCAGTTATTTTAACACCTCTATTTTCACTTTAACTATTTGTCTAAATTGATCCTTTTGTGTTGTATTCTCTTCCCTAAATCTTCCTATTTCTTTCCTCAACATCATTGCTTCATCACTTATGACTTCGTTCTTCTTGAGTTGACCTTCTGTGCCCTATTCTCTTCTCTATGTCTTTCTATCTGTTTCCTTAAAATTATTACTTCATTGTTCATGGCATCTTTCAACTTGATTTAATCCTTATAAGCTCTAATATCATCTACAAGTGTCTTAGTTTCTTCACCCAAACTCTTCACTTCATTCACTATTACATAAGCTACTTCCTCCTCTTTTAAACAGTTGTCAGATTCAGTTTCCTCTTCTATCTCAAGATCATCAACTTCAAACTTTGTAGTTTCCACCACATCACAACTCTTAGAAAAGCCATCATAACAACAATCATTGAAAATGATAAACTTCTCTTATTGATACTTGGTTGAAGCAAAAGGAGAACCTCCTAAAGTCTGGAGGTGAATTCTATATGCAGGTTTAACTTGACATAACACTAAGCTAATGAGTGGTGAGTCTAATAGAAATCTTCAACCATGCTGATAAGTTCTACTTGCTTTTTGTAAAACATCTTTGCACGTTATGCAAAGGAATATGCATCTTGTTCAACATGGCCTTTGTCTTTTCATTTAGCTCAGCCACCAACATACAAAAGAGAGACGCAAGCGCATTTCAACATATTTTTCTAATTACCTTTTAATCACATTAACTAATTTATTATTAACATCATTACCTATAGTAATACTCCAGTATATCTCCACAAATAGGTGCATATATAAATCAGTAAAGATTAAATAAAAAGAAAAAGGTTACTCCAACGATCAAAATCCAAAGGCAAAAAGTAGTAAAAGCAAAGAACTTCAAAAATAAGATGCAGCACAATTTAGGGCTGACCCATGACCTTTTTACAAGCACTTGTCTTTCTGTTTTTCTTCTAGGAATGGTGGTTTGAACTATCAAAGTACTTCAGGCAAAAAAAAAAAAAAATATATATATATATATAGATATATATATATAGATATATATCAAAGTACTTATATTCATGTATTATATGTTATTGCTATAAGAAAAGTCATTAACATTCAACAAGAAACCCATATATATATATATATATGTAACTAACTATATGTTCATACTGATGAGTGATGCCTCTTGTTCATACAGTTTACAAATATTTTAATTTAGTCCCCATAGTTAAAATTACGTAAGTATATTAATGAATTTTATTGATATGATTAATTATATAATGTCTTAATACTCTAAATATTTTGAATACGTATGACTTATATTAGCAATAGAAATAAAAATAGATAATAATGAAACAAAATTTACTCACATATATAGCAAAATATTGGAAAAAGTATGGTTATAAGGACTAAATTGTAAATCATTTAAAACATAAGGACCTAATTATAAATTTTTAAAATAAGAGGACTAAATTAAGAATTGAGTGAAACTATAGGGACCAAAAACATAATTTTTGCATTTTTTTGAATTTGCAAAATAAAATTCAAAATAAGTTATTCTAACACTAGTTGGAAGTAGGGACTTTTTAGTCACATATTCTTATCTCATGATATATGACAAGGTATTTGATACTCTTGTAAGAAAGGTCAATATATGAGCTAAACCTATCAAAGGGATGCAAAAGCCCACACTAATGGAATAAAGCATTATTTTGTTTTGACTTACAAAATGACAATAATTAAGAATAGATTATTCCAATATTATTAATTAAAGCACTAGCTAATTAAGTGGCATACATGAGAAATATAATCATTCCTCACATTCATATTAATTTCTTTGACAATATTAATATATGACACTTGATTTGATGTAGAAATCAACAGACTATGTCAAGTTGACATTGGTCCACCACACCCCTACCCCACCTTTGGATTTTCTCATTTCAGCCATTAAATTTTTAAAAATGAGACTATCAAAGGTAGAAAAAGAAAGAGATAGTAAACTTTACATACTTTTTTTTTTTTTGGAGCCATGGGGATGAGTTGTGATCATCAAGCCATCACCAGTGTGACGATTGAGTCATCCTCATTTGTGCCATTTCCTATGTCGTTCTTCTTTAGGTGTCACCAAAATCTTAAGTGTGAGAACCCAAATAACAAAACAATAAAAAAGAACCTTGAATTTAGTAGACAAAAAAATAAATATGTACTCCCTCTAAATTTTTGAATAACCATACAACTTCCATCTAATTAGCATTGACAAAATTATTACCTGTTATTTTTTTTTAAAGAGTAGACCAATATAATAAATAGGATGATGAATTTATACCTTTGTAAGATATTCACTTATGCTTTTCTCTCAACCACAGAAAATGATATAACTAAATAATGGAAGCAAAAGTAGAAGCTTCAAGATGAACTAAGACACTTAAAAAGATAGTATCATGGTCATTTTTTATTCTTGTTCTGAAGTCACGTAATATTCACCATAATACATGAATACAGAATTGGGAGATATTACGATACAAAGATCTGACCTAATGCTGAAGATGACATAGTGCAATATTGCAGAATGATGTCAACCCACAATACTCAAGAAAGAGTTCTCAAAGTAGGCAACCACTAGAGAGAAAGTTATCGTCGCAATTGAAATTAGGCTTCCGTTAAAATAACTAATACGGTTTATTTTATTTTAATAATAATAATAATAATAATTAAGTATCATATTAAAATAAAATAACCCTCAGATATATATACATATATACATATTTAAAATAATTTATCTATTATTATTTAAAGAAAAGAATCTTATTGACTCACTTTTTGTAATTAACTCTTAATTAGCAATCTAATGGGATAATTGTTAATACTCTTGGGTTGTAAGTTGGGGTCTCTACCTGGTGGACTTGTGGATAATCCAACTCATCGCTGATTACCCACAATGAATGTGAATTCAATCTATTCTTAGTTTATAATTATAATATTAATTGCCTAATTAGTCATCATAATAAATTAATCTAATAACATAATTAATGCTAATCCATAAAATATTAAAACATTCTAACAATCTCCCACTTGGATAGCATTAATCAAAAAATACAGAATTAAGCAATTAACATTCACATAAACACATGGATATATATATATATATATATATATTTATAAACTATATAAAATTCAGAAATAAAACCACACACAAAGATCACTGAAATCGATAGGGAAATAAGTGATATTAACATTGTTATAAATTAGTTTCAATATCTGAATAGAATGGAATACAAAATGACATTTAAACTGTCATATTACAATCCAAAAGTCCTTTAAGAACTTAACTCAGATTTCCACTAAACCAAGGCTACATTAAAAGCTAACAGCAGACGAACTATCACAGTATATGGTTAGAGGTCGTGATATAGAATCAACCAAATGCATACCAGATATCAATTTCCTCAACCATATGGCTTGGCGAGTAGCCTTATAACAAGTGATATACTCTGCCGCCATAGTTAAGGTAGCTATTACTGATTGCTTATAACTTTTCCATGAGACAACTCCTCTAGACATTATAAAGATATATCCAGAAGTGGATTTATGATCATCCACACAAGATGCATAGTCAAAATCTGTATAACCCACTATTTCAAGTGGCTCAAATTGCCTAAAAGAAAGTATATGATGTTTTGTACCTTAAAGGTACCTTATAACTTTCTTTGCAGCCCTTTAATGACTAGGACCAGGATTACTCAAGTATCTACTAAGCACATTGACTGCAAAAGTAATATCAGGTCGTGTGCATACCTAAGCATACATAAGGCTGCCAACAATAAATGCATATGGAATTTTATCCATTGCAATCTTTGAATCATCATCTTTGGGACAAGATGATATAGACAACATATTACCCTTCTGTACAGGTGCAACACAAGAAGCACAATAATGCATGTTAAATTTCTTCAACACTTGATCTAAATAGGCTGCCTGAGATAAACCAAGAATGTCATGAGATTTATCATGGTGAATCTTAATTCCCAAGACAAAAGAGGTTTCACCAAGATCTTTCTTACCAAAGTGGAATTACAAAACATGTTTGATCTCATTCAACATAATCATTAAGTTACTAGGTAACAGCATGTTAACAATGTACAGCACAAGTATCATAAAATTGTCTCTGTCAAATTTTTTATAAATACACTAATCAACAATATTCTCTGTGAAACCAAATAAGGTGATTATCTGATCAAACTTCAAATACCATTGTCTTGAGGCTTGTTTAAGCCCATAAATGGATCTATTCAATTTGCATACTAAGTGCTCTTTTCCTACTTCAATAAATCCATCAAGCTATGTCATGTAAACATCCTCAAATAAATCACCATTTAAAAATGTTGTTTTAACACCTATATGATGAAATTCAAGATCCAAATGTGAAACAAGAGCCATTATAATTCTGAAAGCATCTGTAGTAGACACTAGTGAGAAAGTTTCTGTATAATCGATATTTTCCTTCTAATTATAGCCTTTAGCTACAAGTCTGGCTTTGTATCTTTCAACTTCACCATTGGGCCCTCTCTTGGTCTTAAAGACCCATTTACAACTAACAGGTTTACAACCATCTGGTGACTCAGTCAATTTTTATACATGATTATGATACATGGAGGTCATCTCATCATTCATAGCCTCCAACCACTCAGATAAATGAGAACTTAACATTGCCTTATGATAAGAAATTGGATATGTGCCATCAACAATGTCTGACTCAAATTCCTGCAAGTACACTAATGTAATCATATGAAATTGTAGGTCTATAAATCCTTTGTGATTGTCTCAAATTAACAACTAGTTCTCTCGTATCAACTGTAGAAGCTTCCATAATAAGATCAATTGGATTCTCAACAAGAGTGTCATCTCTAATAGCATGATTCACAAGTAGAGATGACAAAGATGGGATAGGTAATATGGCATCCTCACAATGCAGATTGATTACTTTAGGAACATCACTCTCACTATCTAAGTCATCCTCAAAATAGAATGCTCTATAAGATTCAATAACCCTGGTAGTATGATTAGGACAATAAAATCTGCATCCTTTGGATCCTGAACAATACCCAATGAAGAATCGGCTGACAATCCTGGGATCAAGTTTCTTGAGCTGAGGATTATAAGGTCTCACCTCTGCTCTACAACCCCATATGCAAAAGTACCTTAGACTAGGCTTCTTATCAGTGAAAAATTCATATGGGGTCTATCCAACTGACTTACTTGGAACTTGATTTAGGATGTAAGCTGTTGTCTTAAGGGCATCACCCCAGAGAAACTCTGGTAAGGAATAATGACTGATCATGCTTTTGACCATGTCCATCAAAGTGCGATTATGCTTATCTGCAACTCCATTTTGTTGTAGAATGTTATGCATAGTATACTGAGTTTCAATTCCTTACTCCTATAAGAATAGAGCAAAAAGTCTAGGGTTTCTACCTGTTTCAGTATATCTCCCATAATATTCACCACCTCTATCTGATCTTACACTTTTAGTTGCCTTTGTAGACTTCAACTTAACAATAGCCTTAAATGCCTTAAAGGCATCCAATGAGTCAAATGTATCACACAACAAATCAATCCATCCAAATCTTGAGAAGTCATCTATAAAGGTTATAAAGTATCTGTAGTTACCTATAATAGTAGGAGTAATTGGTCCACTAATATCTGTGTAGATTAATTTTAAAATATTTAGATCTATTTGTCTCTTTCCTTTTAGCCCTAGCGAAAAGTTTTCCCTTAATGCAATCAACGCATGATTCAAAATAAGAAAGATTTAAGTCATGTAATATTTCATGTCTGTCTATTCTTTCCAATCTCTCTTTGGAGATATAACCTAAACGCCGATGCCATAACATAGAAGAATTCTCATCAATTCTTCGGCGTTTGTGTCCAATAACAGCACTAATAGATGCCAGAGGTAGAATCAGAAATAACATGTGCATTCAAGCAATATAGACTACTCATTAACCTAGCAGTTCCAATAATGACTAAATTAAAGAAAATATTAATTCTACCATTTCCTTGTCAAAGGGAATATCCATATTTGTCTAATACAGAACTAGAGACCAAATTTCTCTTTGAAAAAGGTACATAGACAACATCATATAAAGTTAAACTGTGTCCAGAATACAAGTTCAAAACTACAGTTCCTATGCAATCCACTGCAGTTGAACTTCCTTCCACTCCCAGAATGGTCCTTTCCCTCTCACTTAGGCTCCTCTTGTCTCTGAGCCCTTGTAAGAAATTGATTACATGAACAATTGCTCTAGAATCCAACCATTAAGTATCCATAGAGGTTTCAAAACTATTGGATTCAAAACACACCAAAGCCAAAAAGGCAATTTCAAAAGAAATACCTTCTTTCTCACGCTTGTTCTTCAACTTGAGACAATATGAAATCTTATGGCCAGACTTCTTACAATAATAACATTCACCCTTAAATGTCTTCTTCTTCTTACTTTTATTCTTTTTATTGTTCTTCTTAGGTTCAAAGAACTTCTTACCATTAGCCTTGCCCTCATACTTCTTTCCCTTCTGTTTCTCATTTCCAACCCTGTTGGATGAACCTTAAGAGATGTAATTCACTTAATGAACACGTGAACTTGTTTCCTTTAATGACTCCTCCTTCTGAGTCACAATGGACATCATCTAATCAACTGTCTATTCAACTTTTTGAGAGTTGTAGGTGGTTCTGAGCACCCCATATTCAGCTAAAAGAAACTGTAGAACTCTATAAATGAAATAACTTTCACCCAATTCCACATTTAAAGACTTCAGTTTGTTGAAGTAATTTACCAATTTCATCATATGTTCACGTACCCCAAACACTCCATTATAATGAGTGCTATCCAGTAAAGAATGATAGTAAGCCTTCTATATCTTATCAAACTTCTTAAACTTCTCACTTATAGCCTTGAGGTATTCAACAGTAGTGTCCTTTTCAAGAATACTTTGTCTGATGGTCTTCTCAATGGTGTATTTCATAACTGTCAGACAGATTCTGTTTGGACTCATGCCATTGCTTGTGATAAGCTTTATCAACAACACTAGACTCAGCAGTAAGATCTGTCGACTTTGGTTATCTCATGGCCAAATCCTCTTTAGAGATAATTAGGTACATATCAAGGGACTCATGCCAGCCACCAAAGTTAGTCTCATTTAGAGTTTTCACCACAGAAAATTACTAGAACAAAGTAGCTGATGCAACAAAATTAAGAAACATTAATTTCTCGAAAATATAATTATAAAACAAGGTTTCCTTCTCAAAATTTAGCTTATGCAACTGTATAGCAAGATATTCATTATAGTCCCACCTAAAGGTTTTGGACTACTATAAATCAAGAGAGGAAAACTCATGCGTACCACATATTTGACCACAAAGATAAATAACACTAAAATGCATCCACGATTTTCATATCGATAGGATATAAACAACTATGAAAGGATTAGTTAAAAGAATGCTACTAACCAATCATAAATATACCTAATTCACAAAAAATTATATTAACAATGTCACATTGATAGGGCATGTCCGTTGCCAACATAACATATACACACTTTCTCCAGTTGATTTCTCATAATATTCAAACTCATCCTTAATACTGGAAATTGTCTTTAAATGTAAGGAATAGAATAACAAACACAGTATATGTTGTTCATAAAAGAAACACCATCATGATTGGACCCACGATAGGCAAGCACACAATCAATAGGTGTATGTGACCCAAAAGTCACAGCAGATTCCATACGTAACTTATTCTTTAAGATACATGCCTAAATTAAGAATAAAATCTAACAAATAATACGAAGAAATTAATTTTAATTCAACATAATCAGAGAGAATAAACTGAATATATTGTTCCTCATTATGTCTAATCTGTACCAAAATTTTCTCAGGTCAAAACATCTAAGTTACATACTATTTTAAAGTCATAAATCTTCAAGAAATTTTAAAACTCCTATTTTCAGGGCTTAAAAAATTCTAAAAAAATCACTATAATTTAAAACAGGGCGAATGGAGCAAAACTATGGAGGTTTGGAGCTCGAATAACTGACACATGAGGCTTATATGCATCATCTTCAACCTCTGGCAAGTCGAATCAACCCGCTAGATGACCTGACAAAACCTGAAATTCAACTCGAAAAGTTACAGTGTTTTAAGCATCAAAATAAGCGTTAAAATGATCGTTAATTCACGATCTACGAATCCCCTATGGTGATTTTGGCTAATAACCTTCCATTAAAGAGAAATTTCATTAAAAAAAAAAAAGAGCGTTTCGATTACCACCGTTCAAAAAATGGAGGAGTTTCCGGCTGTGGGTGTTGGCGATATAGGTCATCAACAACTTACAATTGACGAAGCACCACTAGCAACGGTGGTCATCGATGGCAGTGATAGAAAAAGGAAAAAGAAACATAAAAAAAAAACGTGATATACTGATACTGTTCAGTAGACGGGAAATTGCAAAAAATTAAAAAAAAATTCCATAACCTTAACTTAGGCTTTGATACTAGTTGAAGTCATGTAATATTCACCATAATACATGAACACAGAATTGTGAGATATTAAGATATAAAGATCTAACTTGATGCTGAAGATGACATAGTACAGTCTTGCAGAGAGATGTTAACCTACAATTTCCAAGAGAGAGCTATCAAAGTAGGCAACCACCAGAGATAGAGTTATCGTCACAATTGAAATTAGGGCTTCCGTTAAATCAACTAATAAGGTTTTATTATATTTTAATAATAATAATTAATTATTATATTAAAATAAAATAACTCTTAGATATATATACATATATACATATTTAAAATAGTTTATCTTTTATTATTTAAAGAAAAGAAGTCAATTGACTCTCTTTCAATAATTAACTCTTAATTAGCAATCTAATGGAATAATTGATAACATTCTTAGATTGTAGTTTAGGGTCTCTGCCCAGACAACTTGTGGATAATACAACTCATTGCTGATTACCCACAATGAATGTGAACTCAATTCATTCTTAGTTTATAATTGTAATATTAATTACCTAATTAGTCATCACAAGAAATTAATTTAATAATATAATTAATGCTAATCCATAAAATATTTAAATATTCTAACATATTCATGTTTTGAGAAATTGATATAACACAAAAGCAGAAGTTTTAAAGTAAGCTGAGACACTTGAAAAGTTGATATGCCTATATTAAATTGAAAACACAAATTTTAAGTCATAATTTTGTTTTTAACTATGAAACCATAGATAGAGATAGCCACGGAATGACAAATTTGTAATAATTTTTCTAGATTTCACAAATGAAAAGGATAAGTTACAAAAAAAAAATGCCTTTGAGAATTATTTGAAAACAAAAATATAGACGCCTATGGCATTGGATGCTCGTGTAAAAAGTAGGTTTCAATGCTAAAAAGTTCTTCATGTGCTTTACGATCAAATTTTGTAATTTTTTTGGACAAGAAAGTAGAATAATTATTGCATCAAGGGACAAGCAAGTGCTTGTGATTAATGATATTTTAGTAATGATATATTCTTTTAAATTAATATCTTGCGACTTTTAAGTTTTGGTCCTGGAAAAGAAAGACCCATGTGATCAAGTCAACATTCAAACATCAACAATTTACTCACACACCAATAATTATGCAAAAATGAAATTTATATATGCTAGTACAAGATTTATTATTTCTTCTGTTTTACGAAAAAGAATCTTAGATCGTATAATGAACCCAAAATAAAACATTCATCAAGAATGAGAGAGAGAGAGAGAGATATATATATATATATATATATATATAAAAGACAAGATGTAGTTTTCATAAAATTTCTTTTTAATAAAAATGTTGATCAAATTTATTTTTGATATGTTAAGTCCATGTAAAATTTTCAGTAGAAGTTCAATTTTTTTAATCAAACTTGAAGACACATATACGCTCAAGGGATCCTTAATTCGAACATTTACAAAAATCAAGGGTTTGATCTATCACTATATATCTATAACCAAAAAGAAATCTATCAATATATATCATTCATCAATCTTAGCGTTGTTCTTCTCTGGGTTTTACCACAATTTTAAGTTTGGGAATCCAAATAACAAAACAATAAAAAAACCTTAAATTTTTCAAACAGCAAAATAAATTTTGTCTTATAATCAAATAACTTCAAGAACGAATTGAAAAGCACAGAATATATCGTATTTCGACGAAGAGACAATCAAATGCACAGACCATGAGATTAATACTGCCTCATCGTTATTAACGAGGCAACAGAAGCATAGTAAAAGCCATACGGCAGCATTCGCGTCATTTTAAAATAGCTACCCAGGTATTGATATTGGTATATTTAGATAGTAGTTAATGTGGTGTATTAATTTTTAATAATAATATTTTTTAATAGTCATTATTTTTTTATTTAAATGATTTTATTAAAATTGGCATACTAAATCAACTATCATTTAAATATATTAGAATTAACTAATATTTTTTTGCAACTTATAAACATAACTAATGGTTGAAGATGTTTTACATTTTGAGCTGAAACTGGACAGTTTGATTTCCGTTTTATTTTCTTTAATAACAATAGATGAATTATTTTCACTAGAGATACATATAGCAAATAACTGATGGTGGATTCTAATTCCTTTGTTTGGCAATCACGCCGATTCATTCATAAATTTCAAATAGCATCAAAGCAACAAACTTTTTTTTAAAAGAAATCATACATAAAAACCTAACAGTGTATAGGGCTTATTTGATTCTGTTTTCTACTTTTGTGTTCTCAAAATAGTTCTACCAAATTATTTTATAGAACAAGTTTTAAAAATAAAAAATAAAATTTTTTTTTGAATAATTTGTTTTGAAAACACATATAAAAACCAAACAAAAAATTCATTTGAAAATTTTGATTTGGAATCGAGATTTAAAAACATTAAAACAAAAAATTGTTTGATTCATTTATTTTCTGTAATTAACATTGACATTATTTTTTATAATAAATTAACATTGTTTTAAAATAACATAAAACAAATATAGATACTTAGAATGTGATTTGACATTGTTTTAAAATGAGTCTTAAAAATGGTATATTCTTTTTTTAATAATAAATACTAGTTTATGTAAATATTTTTTATTTATTACTTTTAACAGAACAAATAGTATAAAAGAGAAGAAAAAACACGAAGAGAACTAAACTATAAAACTGCACTAAATTTTGATACTACATTGCGATGTGATCAGAAAATAATTTATAACAGTTAAAAGAAGTTGCCTTCTTGCTCTGTGTTCATCTTTTGTGGATGAGGCTGAGAGTGATGAGAGTATGGTCATCAAAGATTATAAAATGAACTTGATTAAATTTACAAAAGTGCCATTAAAGAAAACACTATGTCCTCCTCCCTTCCTAGTTGTCTTTGTGAACAAGAGATACAAAACATCTATAAGGTGTTCTGTATTTTTTGTATTGAAAATACCTATTTTGTTTTTTTGCTTTCAAAACTAATTATACAAAACAATGTTATCAAACAAATTTTTTTAATTGTTTTGTTCTTAAGAAAAAAGAACTATTATGGAAATAGGAAAGTATTCGCCTGCAATTCAAGGGCAACCCTCGGAAGAACCAATATTAGCAACAAGTCGCACGAAATATTGCAATAAAATACTGATATTAATAGAGACGCAAAAGAAAGGGAAGAGAAAGATAAATAGAACCTGATTCAACCGAAAAGAGTGAGTTGTTTAACTCACAATATGCTCTTCACTTTTCAGTCTTGTAAAAGTACAAGTATTAGTAAGGGAAGAGATGAACATAAATACCGTTGTTATGAGATAAAGGCCCAAGACATTTACCCAATTGCCTCTAGCTTTTATTTTTATTATTAGCAGCTACTACTAAATAGCCAAGTGATGACTGACTTTCAGGACATATGACACATTTCATAGTTCCTAAGTGAACGAGGTTTTTGGCGCTAGATTTTTTCACAAATTAATCCATCTATAATAGGTAAATAAATATTTAAGGGAAAACCAAAAATTAAAGAAGCATACATTAAGTACACTATTAATCCATCTAATTATGAACCACCATGCTTAGTTATGCGTCTACAACTCCTGTTGTAATTCTCAGATGCATTTGATAAATTAGGATTTTTGTCAGCTTTAGTGGTTATTTGAACCTTGAATTGTCTCCAAAAGATGCTCGATTCTGTACTTCATAACAGGCTGCCCTTTTCGTGTTTTCTTAAGCATTTTCTCTCGCGTAGCCTTTCTCCGAGCTTGAGCTTTTTCTATTTCTTCCTTTTTTGCCTTCATAGCTGCCTCCCTCTCCATCCTTTCTCTCTCTTTCTCTTCATGCTTCTTCTTATACAATTTTTCCAAACTAAGAGCACCATCCTTTTTTGCCCTCTTCTTGCTCATGTCCCAGCTTTCTTCAGTTCCGTTCTCACTCTGCAACAGCCAACAGAAAATATAAATATGGAGAAACTTTGAACTATACTTGAAAATACACATTCAAGAGTCCTTTAACAGTATACATTCTTAAAATCCTGCATGTTCCTGTTATTAGCATGGTACAAATCCCTAAAGAGCAACAAATGAAACTAAGGATGAGCACAAACAATAAAATTTCTATAAAGAAATGCTGGAACAACTAACTGTTTCCAGAAGGACATACAGGAAGGTTCAAGAAATCTAAAAGAGGTGGCACGGTGGTTATGTGAGAATCATATCTGGCTTAATAGCTAGGTCTTGAACTATATTTAGAAAAAATTGTCACTGCGAATGGCTAATCAAAAAGGGAAATAAAACAGTCTGATATCAAACCTCAATCAATCTCTGGGTTGAGGAGAGGTCATTCTGCTGATTTTGGTGCTTCAACAACTTCTTAAACTTCTTCACATTCTTAGCATTCCTATAGAATTCCCTTTGCTTCTCTGATTGAAAAAGAAAAACCATGTCCATCGGGAAGGTGTACTATATGACAATGAAACTAAGCTAAATATGACATTGGCCACATCCATATTCACATCTATTTTGTAGGACAAGTGATAAGCAGAGCCTAACAGAATTAAAAGCAGGGTTCAGATCATTAATTATAACCCTTGTCAAAACTAAAACACGGTGGCTGAAGAGCACATACAATGGGAAATTGTAGTACCCAAATAAGTCACTTTCAAATATTGCAACTCTGTCGGAGCCTCAGTTAATGAAATTTTTTCACCAATGGTCCCAAACATTGAATAACAAGAAAACATGTATTATCTCGAAGATATGCAAGGAAAAGTGTCAAGCATGATTACAAAGGTTTCTTAGGCTGTTAGCAGGGATTGCACCGAAAAGACAAACGATAACCTTACTATAAATCGGTGGCTATCCTGAGAAACCTAGATCAGAATCCAACTTGCATCCCAGAATATGGCCTGGCCAACATATGTAGACCACATCACAGGCACCAAATTAGTTCAAGCAAGTGAGCCTTGATATTTAGGAGTTCATTCCTTAGCTCCCAAGCTTCAGCAGCAGAAATCACAACCGAATGGTGAACCAATAATACTATACAACTGAACATACACTGAATGATTCTATTGAATCCAGAAGCATATTCCAAGAATTTTCCCCAAAAAAACTCTTTTATTTATCCTATCCCGTGTATCAGTCTCCGGATAAAAATAATTCATTTACTAAAATAAAATCGTCTTCAAGAGTTCAGATAGATCGTGTGAGACACGAAGGACCCAGGAACATATGGCACAACTAATAGAATTAAACGGGTTGAAAGTATCGTAAGGATGATGAATGAGCAAAAGAGAGAAGATGCATACTTATGAGAGCTGGGTTATAGTGATTGTCCCTGGATTTCGCATTAGCGAAGGCCTCGAGTGAAAGGCCACCCCCGCCCAGCCTTGTCAGGTTCTTCTTCTTCATCATCTTTTTCTTCGTCTTATTGATTGATGCAGATTTATTGAAAACCTCGGTGCTTCCCTCATTCTTCCCACCCCGATTCTTCATTCCTCTGCCGGTAATTTTGTTTAAGCAACGGTGGACAATTCCCAATCGGGTTCAAATCGAAGAGGGAGCGATTTTCCTTTTTCTTTTTCCAGGAAAAATTGCTAGCCCTAATTCGGATGTTCTGGGTGAAGTCGGTAATCTCTTAGGCCCAACACAATAGGCATTTGGCGCTACTTGGTTGGATTGGACTAAAGAAAACAAATTTCAGTACACTTCGGACTTGGTAAACAAAAACATTTGTTTAATATTTGACTTAATGAAATAATTTATCAATTCATTTAAATGTAAAGTCACTTTAAAAATTTGAAAATTTAATATTTGTTACAATTTATTAAAAAAATAATGATCATACTCCTTTAAAATATATTTTTTTTAATTTGATCATTGTAATATGTAAAAATATAATTATAATATTATTATTTTTTAAATTAATATTATTATAATTATGTCTCTATATTATAAATTAATGTACTAATGTATTTAAAATTGTAAATATACTAAATATGAAATATATATATATATATATATAATTTAATATTAATGAATTTCAATTCAATAATATTAGAGTTATATTGAGTATTAAAATTTGAGTTTAAATTTTAATAATAAAAAAAATTATGAAAAGCTTAATTTTTTGGGAAGTTTTTTTCTCTAAATAATTTTTTTTCAGAGAAGTTTAGTTTTCTATAATTAGATAATATTAATAAAATTTGCGTTATATTAATATCAAATAGTTTTGACAGACGCAAGAGAGCTGGATTTCATATTATTATCCAAGAAGTATTAATGAAAACAATAATTTATGTAATAGAGAAATAACATTGCTATGTAGTTTTGGCCTACTGATATATTTGTGAAGCAATATTATTCGGTATAAGAAAAATGAGTTAATAATTTGTAGGAATCGTGCAGGATGGTTGGCTAGCTGGAATATTTCCGACATTCTCATTTTTTCCATCACCATATTGACAAATATATAAAGGATAACATTTGCATTGTTTGGATCGTTCCAAATTTCTGGCTTTGAAAGTACATAAATGTAATATATATTGTAATTGTCCGCTTCAAAATAATTTAGCAAATAAACAACATACAATTAACACTAAGGCATTCATACCTTTCACTTCATCTCACGTTTCTCTTACATCTCATTTCGTTGGCGTAATCTTAGCAAGGCAATGGGAGAAGTAATACCTCTCCCTCAGAAGTACTTAAGATAAAACCTATGACTGATTTGTTATATACTATGTAACAACATAATGAAAACAAGTATTACCTTAAAAAGAATATATGGTTAACATATGTTTCTGCACAAAATTTTTTTACATATAAATTTTTTTTAACTTGGGGAAGCCCTTGGTATTGATCCAAAGGTAATCAAAGCCACAAATATATATATATATATATATATATATATATATGTACACACACTTCGTTCTTCCTTTTCTATTTTTTTGTTGTGCAAAAAGAGTGTGTGAATATTAACTATTTTATGGATAAATTGTATAAGACTCCTCTGAACTTTAGATGATGTGCAAATAATCCCCTGAGCTTCAAAGTTTGATCATGAAATCCATTAAACTTTCAAATATATGTTGATAGTCCCATCATTATTAAATGGACCTGTTGAAGTTTAACATTTTATGCAAATAACTCCCTATAAATTTGGTTTAAGCGAAAATTACTTCCTTAAACTTTTTGATCATATTCAAAGAATCTTCTCTATTTATCATATTTTGACTAATAAAATAATTAAATAATTAACATCAGGTATTATACACACGTAATTTCAAGTTTAAGGGGTTCATTATCAAGTTTTGAAGCACAATAAAATTATTTGCATATGACCTAAAGTTAATGGAGTCTTGTGCAATTTAACCTTATTTTATTGGCCTACACAATGTTAATATTGCATGGACTGGGCAAGTCGCGTCTAAAGATCTAAAATTGATTTAATTAACTTTGGAATTCTATGAAATCTGACTTCTTTGACAAAAATAAACCAATTCATGGCTTGGGCTAAACCAAAAAAAGTGTCAGCGAATATATATATATTATTACAGTCATATAAGAGTTTAATAAATGGGTTATGACGATATATATTGGATTTGGAGGCTTAAGGGCTTTTTCTTATTTAAATTTATTAATCTTCAAGTGATATCTTGTGTTGTCATATTTTAATAATCACTATGAGTTATTACTATTTAAAATCACATATAAAAATAATATGCTTATAAAATTTTAAAGTAATTCAGTCACTTAATCATATTTTATATATATATATATATATATATTATATTTTATAACCATAATGTATATTAGTCTTATAAAATACTGGTAAATTAATTTACTTTTTAAATTGTCAAGGATTTGGTCATTTGTATTGGTTGAAATATTGTAATCTAAGAGTTACAACTTAAATTACTTGGTATTGAAGTTAGGGTTCGCTCATCTTGAATGAACTAGGATATCTTTTACATGTCAATCTTATAATTGCTATGGTCATAGAAATATATTCATTCATTCACCATTAATACATTATCACAATTATTATTGAGATTCTATTATTTTGCATCCAATTCGAACTCCTAATCTAAAAATTAATATTCTTATAAATGGTTTTTAAATAATTCAATCATTTTTGCTGTAATCAAATCATGAAAATTTAAGAATTATGACTTCACTTAGAATTGAAGTCGGGGTTTGCTCATCTTAAACAAATTAGGATATCTCAATTTGGCATTAACTCAAGTTAATAATTATCACATAGATTATTTTATTATGCCTCCAATTCGTATGTGCTCCCCAATTCAAAGACATTAGCTGGAGGAGCATTGATTCTCTACTATAGAGTTATTTTGGTTGTGCAGTAGGGATCGTTAGATCGGGTTGGATCCCACAAAATATTATGGTTCTCATTTCATCAAACGGTCCATGCTGCACAGCCCAGCAGGGGATTTGAATTATAGCGAGAAACCACTTCTTCTTCACAATACCAAAGGAATCATTTGCTTCATGAGAACAAACACCAACACACCAGTGATCAAGTCTTTATGGTCAATTTATGAATCTATAAATATAATTGTGGTTTGGTTTGTACTTGAAGTGTTATACAGCCCACCATCACATATTTGCATTATTAATATTGTACCTCACGTGTTTAGGATTATCAATATTTAGCTAAACATGAGACAGGTTGAAAAGATTGAGAGAGATCAACAACCAAAAGGGAAGAAGAAAAGAAGAAGAGAACAAAAGACCACAGACCAGAGGACCCTTGTGCTTGAACTTCCTAAAACTGTTAATTACTCGAAGCCCACTTTATGTTGCTTCGTTGAATGGTTTCTATTTTTCTTCCAAGCTTGTGCATAGTCAAAACCATGAAAAAGGTATATGTGAATATCCAATAACACAGGAGTTCTTAATACTATTGCCATTTTGTAGGCCAATAATAATGTGCAGACCATGACATAAAGAAATGGAAAGAAAGTGAGCAAAGAACAGAGACTTTGAAGCAGACTCACTCTGTAGGAATCGATGGTTCCCAGGAATCTCAAGATTGTGATGTCAATGACAACGATGACAACATGTGTTGAACTCTGTTATTTACGGACCAGGTAAAGAAGTTTAATGAGTAAGACTTGCTTTAAAGGCAAGATGAAGAAGAAGAAGAAGAAGACATTCCTATGCTTCCCAATACTTTCTTCAAGGACTTACTGGAATTTTGACCCTACATTAATTGCATACTGATTCCATCCTATGAGCAAACAACATGATGCTCAAGAAATATAGGCTTGTACATTTTGCACCATTTATCATTCAAATATATTTGTTTTTCACATGGAGAATCTAAATTCATACACTAATAACTATGATTAATCCACCATTGAATTCCTGCATCTTATACAGTATAATTTGTTTGATTTACTTTTTTTTCTAAATTTCGAATGTTATAATATCGATCATTCCGTCCTTAGCAAAATACATATCTTTTAATTTGTTTAATTTCTTCAATAAACATGGGGCTGCCAAACGACATGAATTTCGTTAATGAGGAATATTATACGTCTTCACCTATTATTCGTCATTGCCACCTCTATCTAACTCTTCACTAATTATGAACAGGTAATAACGTTTCCATATACTTACTTCTTTGTTTGGCCGAAACATACACTTACAATTGGTTTGTTGATTGTTTAATACCCAAGGAAAAAGAATATAAAAATAACTTTACATATAAAATTTATGAAAATGTCAAGAAGAAAGTGGATTTTTAAATTAATATTGTATAAAAGTCAATCAACTACTTTAATAAATAAATGTGCTCTTTAGTGATATATATTTATATTTCTTTGTTATCTTTTCATTCTATTAAATACTACCTCAATGTCACATACAAAACACAACTTCAATACAAGTTCTGTTCGTTCATTACATGCTTGAATATACCTAAATATGTTTAAACTTCAAAAACGAAAACAAATCTGATTTTCTAATTTAGTGATGTCATACTAACGAAATTAAGGTCTGCATGGTTTGTGCCCTGCAAGTCACTTGTTTGTGTTTGTTAAGATCAGGGTTCTATAATTACCTGGTTTTATGTCGAAGACAATAACAGGAAAATGAATGGCTAACAAAGAACAAAAAATACTTTGATATGTCCAAACATCTGTTTGGCAATGCCATTTAAGAGCACGATGCTTTATAAACCAGATTATCCTTATTATTCTTGAAGACTATCATTAGTGCTATCACATAGAACATGATTGATATAAGTTCAGTTGTAATATTAGAATTTAATAGAATTGTCCAATTTGAACAGTGGAAAAATTTGGATTAAAATATATTGATTGTGCAGTGTTCTGTGCTATCCATTTCAATTGAAATCGTTGCTAAGCATCCTTGATAATAGCCTTCTTTATGCTGGTAACCATTTTTCAATTGTGCCAGTAACATATATTGTTATTGATTATATCCTTAAGATATTGGTAATTATATATTATTATTATGAATTGCTAGTTACTAGCATATTAATTAAATATTACCAAAACATTTAAAGAGTTGTGATTAGCATGATAAACATGTTACTTATTGCATCACTCAATTTCTTGATATGCACTGTATAATCCTCCTAAAATTTTACCATGAGTTGAAAAGTTTCAACAATGCCATTCCATTTTTGTTTGACTACTAATTTTTATACAAAGGAATGTATGTTATGTTCAATAAAGATAGATGCCTTAATTATTTGGTTTTGAATATTAGTAATATTCAATTTAGCCTTCAAAATTTTTCACTTGTAAAACAAGTACATTTTTCAGTTATATAGGCTTGGTAAAATTGTGCACATAGTCTATCATGGCTGAAACTGAGGAGCATATCGAACTTAATTATGCATATTTGATGGAACATATATAGCCCACGGTACTTATTCATCATCATAATTGGCACCCTTAAGCAAAGGGTAATCGCTGAGTACCCTCCAGGTTAGCCATCTTATGGTGTGTTTAGGAGGATTTTTTGTTGAGTTTAATAACATATTACTGCTAAAATAGTTAAGTATTTTAAATGGAGTTATTGCTGCTCAATAATCTGTTCGCACTCTGTGTTCTATGAGGAAGTAATCTATAATGGCCATACCCTTTGGAGATTGACTATGATAAATATCCAACTTTGCTGCCTCTGCATGGGTGACAGATGTTTATAGTCCAGGCCCCATGGATAAAAGTTGCATCTGTGTTGAATAGATACCTTGATAATAAGGAAATATAGCTAACAGATGTTACAAAATGGTACGAAAGATTAGAAACATCTAACAATTGCATGGTTGTACAAATTGTACATGACACTTGGTTTCTAATGTATCAGTCCGGTATTCTTAAACAGTATACTTTACTATAACTTCCATTTTCTTCAATTAAGGAGGGCAAGAAATATAAATATATATTACTAAAGAGCACATTTATTTATTAAAGTAGTTGGTCAAATTTTATACAATATTAATTTAAAAATTCACTTTCTTCTTGACATTTTCATAAATTTAATATTAAAATTTATTTCTATACTCTTTTTCCTTGGGTATTAAACAGTCATCAAACCAATTGTAAGTGTATGTTTCGGCCAAAAAAAGAAGTAAATGGGAACGTTATTACCCATTCATAATTAGTGAAGAGTTAGTTTGAGGTGGTAACGATGAATAATAGGCAAAGATGTATAATATTTCTCATCAACGAATATCATGTTGTTTGGTAGTCCCATGTCTATTCGAGAATCTAATTATTAATTAAGGAATTGACTGACTAAGGAATTTGGAAGGGGTTATTTTTTTATCCACGTGGATTTAATGACTTTGGTTTTTAACATACAGTGATCTCTTGCTGTGGGCAACTCCTGGATGATATTTTAATTTCTTTTTTTAAAACAATTTACCACAATACTCAAATGTCTGTTTATTTTTTTTTTAATTTTTTAAATATTGGATGATATCTTGTTAAAAAAATTGAATTACTTCTAATAATTTTCAGTCTATTTTTCATGACTTACAATCTTTCTTATCTTTTAAACAGAATACCATCTTGTATCTTTAAAAAAAAGGATTTAAAATAATGTCTTTATTTGTCATGATAAATTTTTCCAAACTTTAGTATTTATTAAAATTAAGTAAAAATGTCACGTAATACATTTTCGACCATTATGTTTTTACTCGATGATCCAAGACCATCTTATGTATGTCACTTTGCATGGGGATGGGAGCGTCTATAATCATAAATATGATTGTAAAAAGCACTTGTGAAGAAGATGAAGAGTATTGCCACTAAAAGAAAATAATAAAATAAACAAAATAATTTTAAAAATGTGTTTTTTTTGTAATGTCCTCTACAATTATAGATTATGAACATGAAGGATCCCTACCCCTTTGCAGGAAACCCTTATTATACCGGATCAGTGTCTGATTTCTAAGATATTTTGATTTACAAATGATGGATGCTATTATGATTTGCGAAGTACTATGTTTTTAAGTTATGATATAATAATTATTAATATATTACAAAGTATAAAATAATGTTTCACTTATTTTAATAGATTTATTAGTATACTTTCTAATTATATAAAAAAAAAATAGGTTAGTATTTTCAGTAATTATTTAATAGCATATTATTCAATATATAATAATTACTTACATCATAATTACCGAACATTTCTTGCAAATATAAGATTATCACTTTAACAAAAAGCAATTACAATTAACATCGTTATCATCTCATTATATTCTTTAATTTCTTTGTTTCCTTATGATCTATGTGTGATTTTACTTTGTTCTATTCATTTCATGCTTATTGTCATTATGCATTTCCCTTCCAACCATTTATATATCTATATTCATCATAAAAGTTTCACAGCATATTTTGATAAGGACGAAATGATCAATTATAACATTGAGAGAAGTATCAAATTAGTCCTCTATTTTTGCACTTTGTAACAATTTGATTTCTCATAAATAATAATGACAAATTAATCCATCAAAAATTCTATTTTATGCAAAATTAGTCCCTTATCAAAACCCTAAACCCTTATGTATAAATTTGAATTTATGAGAGACTAATTTTGTACAAACGTAAATTTGTGAGGGATTAATTTGTTATAATTAATTTGTCAGGGATCAAATTGTCACAAAGTGCAAAAGTAAGGGACTAATTGTATACTTCACTTTTATAGCATTAAAAAAAAAAAGAGTAAATCCAACAAATTATACTATATAAGATGCAGGAATTTAATGGTGGATTAATCATAGTTACTGGTTTATGAATTTAGATTCTCGTATATGAAAAAAAAATGAATTTGAATGATAAATGATGCAAGATGTACAAGCCTATATTTCTTGAGCATCATGCTACTTGCTCATAGATGGAATATCAACTGTTTGAATTAAATCAAATAGCACCTATTAATTAACAAATCAACTATTCATACTATTTGATAGAATATATGCTCAAATGAGAATATTGTATTTAGTTGAATTAAATTATATAAGCTATGTCATTAGGTAAAGTTCATTTAAAGCAAATCAACTGCTCAATTAATGCCATTTGGAATATCAACTTTGATCTTTGCTCCATATTTTGTTCTCATGTTAACCAAAATACTTTTGTACTTTCCTCTATCTTAACAGTGTTACAGGAAGCTGCATCATGTAGAGATAAAGTTATAATCAGACACTTATATATAGAAAGTATTTATCGTACTTATTCGAGATATATAAAGAGATACATCCACTACTTAGATTGTGTGATGGCAGCGTGACAAGAGAAGCCTCAAGTTCTTGCTCGATAATAGGTAGCAAAGGAAATGGAGAATATCTAAGCTCTATTGCATCCCCTATGTGTAGTTCCTATGATAGCAAAGGTGATATCACTTCACCCTGATTGTCACATCTCCCTTGGCACTACCATGTGTGAGGCCTCTTCTGCCTCGTCCTCTTGCCTTACTACGTCCAATTCCTGACATTTTGTACAACAATTGCAAATATGGAATTCAAACATTAAAATGAACATAAGGAGATAATACATATTAAAGAGATAAAAAAATGCAATGACATTACAATAACACATGTTTGATTTCTTACTCATAAATAACCACTAGCTTAACTACTATTGGTCAGCATCAGTATTGTTTGCATCATCGTCATTAAGCAAGTCTTCAACATCTTCTTTGTCAATGGTCACATCCTCATCATTGTCATCAATGAAGTTAGTTGTCATAACCATATTTGGTTGACTTGTCTTATGAACTCCATTTGCATAACTTATTTCCTTTGGTTCAACATTTGTCTTACGTAGGGATACCACAATATCAATTCCTACATTACCAGTAGCCACTACATTTAGTTCAATTTCATTTTGTTGATATGCCTTATCCCTAAGTAGTTTCTCTTCATTACGACCCTAATGATTATCATCCATTATGGGCATATTAATTAGGTCACGAGGATTAGTCTTGACAACTATGAGCCACTCTTGCTCAACAATATCACTTAAGTAGAACACTTGTTCTACTTGAGATACTAAGATAAATGACTCATTCAAGAGCAATGAACAACGAGTGTTCACCATGGTCATTCTATACTTATCAACCTTATATCCTCTTTTTAAATTCCTTACGTCCTACCAATGGCATTTAAAGACATACACTTTCTTATTCCTTACTTATGTCAACTCATATATGTCCTTTTAGATGCCATAATACTTTTTCTTAACATATAAATCATCACCCCTCACAAGAACTCCATTATTTTGTATTCTCCTACCCATTGCATAATTTTTTGTATGGAATCCAAATCCATTCACCATAAAAAGTTGAACAGTAATTAACCAATTTGAACGGGCTAGCACTTAGGCTTATGAGTTCATCACTAACTTCACCATGTGTACATAACTTTAAAACCTACATGTGATATAAGTGTTAGAAGTGAATACATTATAACACGAGGTAAAATTTGATAATTGTCCATTGTTAGTATAAGAACTTTAGAACTTACATATGCACAAAACCATGTAAGGAACTCATTCACTATAGAAGCTTATGTATCCAACTCCTTCTTGTGTTCCCTAAAATTTATTATGTTAACGTAGGCTAAGGAATAAAATTATAATTAGACACATACCCAAGTCTAATGATCTTACTCCATAAATGGCGAAACAATTTCATAATTTTGAAGCACATACATGCAACCTTGATTGAACTCTACATCGAATATAATTCTAGGTTCACAACCTCCCTATACGTTCCCACATTTTTTCAATATCGACATTTCATATTTTGGCATAGGTCCATCATCATTTCTTGGAGGTCTATGGTTCCTTCAAGCTTTGCCTTTCTTGCCAAATAAAGAGGTAAGTGGACCATGACATTAAAGAAAATTAGTGGAAACAGGTTCCAATTTGAATAAAGTGATCATTATTCGAGATTCAAGACTATCCAGATCTTCGATTGTCAAGAATGTAGAATACAAATTCTTAAAAAATTTACCCAACTCAACTATTGGTTCTGACACCTCATTAAGCAACAAACCATGTACAGCAATTGGGAATATGTCTTGCAATAATATATGGTGATTGTGACATTTTAACCTAATGATTTTTGGCTCACGAACATTGATACACCTTGAAATGTTTGAGAAGAAAGCATCAACAACCTTCAAATTAGAAAGAAGTTACAAACTTTCAACTCCTTTTGGAAGGACAATGCATAGTAAGCTACTAGCATAAAAATTTTATTCCTATGTTCTATTGGTAGCAACTATTGTCTGATTCCCCAATCCATTTAGTTATATCGACTCCTCAATGTATCTTTTGTTTTTCCCATATGTGAACACTATAATTTGTCCAAGAAATTTTAAAAAATAGCAATAATCATGTAAAAAAAGGAAAATAAAAAATTCAAGAAATGAAGAAAATAAAAATAATTAAAAAAAAGAGAAAATTTCCAAAATATGAAAAATTTCAATAAATAAAGAAGTGACAATGGAAAGTAATCATATAAAGCTTGAAATAAAAAAATTTTGAAAAATCAAAGAAAAGAAAAAAAAATTGGAATAAGTATATTTTAATAAGTAAGCTAAAAAGGAGAGAAATAAATAAAACAAGATTAACTTGTCTTCAAAGTAAAAGATAAAAAAAATTAAGAGAGAGCATGTGAGTTTAATATACTAGAAGATGATGTGTGGAGGGAATCAATCACTACTCACTTTAACTAAATCAAAAAAGTAATAGAGGGGGACATATGGGAAATTAATAGGCTAGAAAGAGGGAAAATGAAATAATGAAACTGAAAAAAGAAAAGAGATTAAGGGAACATATGGAATAAAACAAGAGGTAAAAGTGGTCAAAATAGGAGATAATGGTAAGTTGGAAAGTGGTTGAAGAGAGTAAAAAGAATAGAAATGGAGCTTGAGTTTCCTTTAAAAAGATAGGAGAGGAAGAGAAAAGGGAAGAAGGAACAAGGCTGGATGGAGAGGTTTAGAGAGGCTAAAAAATATTAAAGTGAAGGAGGTGAGAAAGGAGGAAAGAGGTTAACGGAGGACTCTAGGTAATTCTTCAGGACTCTTCTTCAATTTTGCTCTCTTTGTTTCAAATTCTTCTTTTGATGGCCGAAATTATCATGGGCTAGATGTTAATTAGTCACCATGGAGAAGTTGATGTGGTAGTAGCTTTTGATTTCAAGATGATTGATGAATTGCTTTGTTCACTTTACATATACATTTTTAGGCTTAATGTGGCTCATGTGAACTTTGTGAATTTTTTTGGTATCATATATAATGTCATTTTTCGTTAAAATTTGGTGTCAAAGTTATTTCATATGTTTGAATTCTTGATGAATTTTCTACTGATTTTTTTTCTAGGATGGGTAGTGGATAAGTGGTGAACTTTAGTGCTTGTCCTGAATATATTCTATTTCAACAAATTTTACTATAGGTCAAATTGTTGAATTTTTTTGGGAAGTTTCTATACATCCTTTTGAGTTGAAATTTGGTATACAAGTCATATGGTATGTCATTGTTGTTCTTGATTTTTTATGGAATTTATAGTGATAACTTGGTATACTATTTGTATAACTTTGTGCACATAACTTTGTGACCAGATTATTCAGGTATATACAACTTTGTGGATTTTCTGGTATTGATCTAGAAAATATCTTAAGCTAATTTTTGAGTATATGAACCCTTTATATGTCTAGTTTATAGGATAAATTGGTGTTAAGGTTTTTCTTTTGGGATATAGCACATTGCCACTAATTATCATACATAACTCAACAACTAGAGAAAATAGAGTAATGGAATAAGTGGTGAATTTTAGTGCTTGTCATGAACATATTCTATTTCAGTGAATTTTACCATAGGTCAGTTTGTTAAATTTGGTATACATGTCATCTGGTATGTCATTGTTGTTATTAAAGTTTTCTAAAATTTATAGTGACTAATTGGTATGTTATTTATACAACTTTGTGCATACAACTCTGTGACCAAACAACTTAGGTATAAGTAACTTTGTGGATTTTCTAATTTTGATCTAGAAAGTATCTTGAACTGGTTTTTGAGTATGTGAACCCTCTATATGTCTAGTTTATAGGATAAATTGGTGTTGGGGTTTTTGTTTTGGAATATAGCACTTTGCCACTGATTATCATACATAACTCAGCAACTAGACAAAATAGAGTAGCAAAACTCACTATTGCTTCATTTTGGTATGCAATTTTGAGTTGAATTTCATCTCTCAAAATGATGTATGGCTGTCCATTTTAGCTAAATGATGGTATCACATGGAGTTTACTTTAGTGTTAATCCTTGGGCTTAATTGTGTCTCCTATGGTGTCAATGTTATTATGACATGATTAACCTTTAAGTTGCTTAACATTAGTGATGTTTAATGTGTGATCTATTGACTATCCAAATAATATGAAATTATGGTGAGCCTTAAACTTGAGAATCATAGCTAAGAAGCATTCAAATCAAGGTATAAGGGACATACAAACAAGGATAATAGATTGGAAAACTAGTAAGATCAAGTTATCAAATTTCTTTGAGCGTAATTGTAATTAATGTATTATTAGTCCTTTGTAATCACCATGTAATGAATATGTAATTGGACATTCATACACACAAACACCTATGAATGTTTTACTTAACACCAATACACACCCATACCCATGGATGATTAATTAAACACCCACACATACCAAACACTATTACTTAGTACTTTTAAAAATATGTCATATGAGGTCTAATGCCTCCATAAGTACTGTCTTTTGGTTCCCTTGCCATGTGAGGCCAACGCCTCCATAGGCATATTTTACAAACATTTATGTGCTTTTTAACATTAATGTTGTCGTGTGAGATTAGTGTCTTCATGAGCTTATGATGATTCACTAACGGAGCCATGTGAGATCCAACTACTCCATAGCCTATCCCAAAATTGGTTGCACGTGTTTAAAATAATTTTAGGTTATAATGGACTATCCTTAATCGTTTATGTTTTGAATAAGTTTTGGATTTCAACAGTCCATTACATGGGCCTTTCCAATCATCTAAATTTTAAAATAAAAAATACTTTCCTCTTTTTCAAATAAAGTATCAATAAATCATATTTTATAGACTTCAAAAAATAAATAAAGAGAGCAAAAGAAGTGATATTACACTAATTTTGTAAACTAAAACACATTGACAAAATCTCAAAATGGTTTTATTTGCAAAAATTGGTTCAAGTACAATTATTTGGTCTTTTAACAAAAAATTAAAAAACATTAACCTACTGACACGTATTTATAAATGAATTACATGGGCTTTAATCCTTATTATAAGGTACATAGACCCTAGGCTTTCATCCTATGTCAAGTCCGCCCATTGTAAATATTCATATTTTTTGTTTTATTTTATTTTGTTTTCTCTATTATTCTCATGCGTGTTTAAAATGGGTGATTTCAAACAAAGTTGGGTAGTTTTAAATAAATTTAAAGGACATATCTTTTATTTTGCTTGACGAATTTAGGGTAATCCTCTTCACATATGGTGTTGTAGGGTGCCTAACACCTTTTTCACACTCAAATAGACTCATGAACTCATCTTTGGTTTCGTAGACCACCTTTTTGTTTTATTTGATTTTCCAAAATTTTCCTTTCAAATAATTTTAGTGGTGATTCTAGTGTATTGATTTTTGAAATTTGTTTTAGTAATTTACACCTAGTTTTTACTTTTTCACCATAATGTTAGTTATGACAACACCACACCCATTACTGCTGATATGATGTTATCAGACACGTTTCTTTTTATGTGCATAACGTTAAGGTTATGTCAAAGCATAAAGGTTTTCTAATAGGGCAATTGGAAAAAAAATACTCTTCTTCCTAATTGTAAGCATTATTAGATTGGTTGCGCTTTTGTTTCCAACATTTCCTAAAGGTCACATCATTTAATGCTTGCAATTACCTAAGTGTATCATTGCCTGTCAAAGGAGTAGGTGCCATCACATTTTTAAATTTTTAATTAAATGTTCTCTTATTTTAACGCCATTGATTATTAGTGGGCAGGAAGCAATGATGGTCTTGTAGCCCAACTTGTTTTGTAAGGACATAGAATGTGTGTCTTTGTGGCAATAAAGACATGCAAGCTTCCTTTTAGTTGACCATCCTGAGAGTTTATCATATATAAAAAAGTCATAATTGCCCACAATATAGCTATAGGCATCTTGAAGTTTGACTGTGAATTGGAATTGAATGTCTTTATATCTTCTGTCTATAATTCATGTAGTTTATCAATTGCTGGTTACTAATACATATCTATGTCATCACTTAGACACTTTGGGCTCAAAATTACAAGTGTCAACATAAAGTATGGATAATTCATGCATGCTCATGGTGGCAAATTATACAGAACTAGCATGACTGACTAAATACTATGACTAGCACTCACATTCCCATAAGGTTGGAACCTGTCACTTGCTATACCTAATCGAACATTTATAAGATCTAATAAAAAGTCAGGATGTTATTCATCAAAGGATTTCCAAGTAATGGAGTCAGAGGGATGTCTTAACACATTGTCATCAACATGCCCCTCCTTATGCCACCTCATCTCTTTAGCTGTCTGGCGAACCATACACAACCTTTATAACTTGGGTTTTATTGGAAAATGTCGCAACACTTTACACATTACTTTTTTCCCTCTATGAGTATTCACGTTCCATCTTGAGTTCTTGCATTTGGGACATGACTATGCATTGGCATACTCCCTCTAATATAAGATGCAATCATTTCTGCATGCTTCTATCTTCGTATAATCCAATCCTAGCTCATGAATAACTTTCTTAGCCTCATAGTAAGAGTTATGAATTATGCACCCTCAGGGAGAACTTCTTTGAATAAATTTAGTAATGTATCAGTCAATTTGTTGCTCTAATGATTAAGACACTTCAAGGGAGGTAACTTGACTATGAAGGACAACTTCAAGACTTTGGTACAACCTAGATAGAAGTAAATTTAAGCATCTTCTAGCAACTAAAAGAACTTTTTAGCCTATGGCTTAGACAGTTTGTTATGCTTTGAATCACAATTTGTCCTCTAAATCCACATGTCTGTATGCATCGTGGATCATCTCAATAATGTCATCCACTTTAACAATATCCCTTTCCAAAGTAGCTTTTTCCAATTCATCATTATTGTCATAAATGAGACTTTTAGCATGGGTTCGAACTTCTCCATACGTGTCACACACTTTATAACTCTCATAAAAGCCTTTTTTGAATAGATCTTCACTAACACTACATCTCAACTTGAATGTTATGTTCATGTAACCCTTGCATGGGCATCGAATCATATCGGTCACCCTTGGTTGACTAAATATCCATTATAGAAAACTATCTACTCCTTGTATATATGCATCATCAACTCTATTCCTAATCTTTAGCCAATTGTTATCCATTATTAGTTCCTATATTTAATAATTGATAATTGACAATCACCATAAATAAGATGGCATGAAATTGTAGATTGATTTTTTTTTTATTTTATAAAAAATAGTATGTTTCCCATATGAAAGTATTCATGTTGGAATGGTTCCTTTATACCTACATCATTTTCAATAATTGATGATCAAAAGAAAAGGAAAATAAAATATCTATAACATACTCTAACTCAGCAAGAATGTATTTCAAAAGATAAGCATGTATTAAGGAAAACATTTTGAGTGATATTGATATAAGATAGAAATTATCAATTTAAAATTCTTCCTTTCATTTCTTTTTTGATCCATCACCATAATCAATCCCAAAACATCATCTATGTCTTTAATCTTGTAATAATTAAATAAAGATACTATTTGTAACTAAATTTATATGAGTAAGATAATTCTTATTCCTTAATTTCTTTTGTTGGTCTAGCGCCATATTCAATGCCAAAACACATCTATTTCTTAAATCTTGTAATACTTAAGTAAAGATACTATTTATTAAGAAACTTATTTTCCTATTGGTTAAAGTTATTTGTTTACTTCTAATTACACTTTTGTAAACTACTTTTAAAATAAAAATGTAATATTTTATTTTGCCTTTAAAATAAAAATTTTACAAATTCCAATTTGATCTGTTGAGCTCTCACATCATAGCCACGATATATTGAGTATCTACTTCTGCATAGGAAATATGCATGTTTTGAGCTATTTTCTAAGTAGAATTATGCACATGAATTTCATAACTCAAAGTTGTATTCATTGCACTGAACAGAAGAATATTTCACATGTAGTTTATGATAATTAGAAATAGTTTGTGATCTTCTTCATTTGGCTTGTTTGTTCGTACACCATGCATGTGATCCTCAGACTCATGGACCACTTGTATTTTATATGACAGTACTCTCTTCTGTTATCGAAACATTACAAGTTTAATACTTAAAAACTAATATTTGTTTTGTTTTGTGAGTTTTCTGTTTTACTAAGTTTTATGGCACTGATTACTCTAATTAACTTCCTCACGTTATTATTCTTAAATGGCTTTTTCTTCTTTTTTCACAATATTGTTTAGGGTGTTCTTGAACTTTGTCCAAAATTATGGGTTTAATATTTTTTTGAAAATGATTTTTTATGTACAATAACAGAAGAAAAAAAAAAGGTACAGTGATTGATTGATAGTTTTATTTTCATCCATAATTCTAAACACCACAAAGAAAGAACTGAAAATAAAGAAAATCTTTTTTATATTTTCATGTCTTATCTTTCAAAATCAAAAGAAAACAAGCAAACCATTTGAAGAGAACAATTTTTATTGACGTTAATATTGTAATTTTAATGAAAATCAAAATATGAAGGACCAAACTGATCTAATGTTAAAAATTAAGGAACTAAATTAATTTATTTGTGAAAAATAAAGGACTAAGTTAATCTAGTGGCACAATATCAAGGACCAAACTATTTAATGATGAGTAAACTACTAATCTACTTTAGTAGATAACATCTTACATCAGCAAAAAATGATCCAACTTAAATTAATTTTAATGGTTTCATGATAGAAGAAATAAATGTGATCATAGTGCAATATTTGAGGGACCAATTTAAGTTTTTCCATCTTTATGAGACCGAATTAATTTAATAATAAAATGTGATGAATCAAAAATGTATTTTTTTCTAATGATCTATATTCCACTAGTATATGATATCCAACTGAAAAAATTAGCATGTGTGTGAAAACAAAAGAATTACATCTGAATATTTTAAATAAGAGTAAAATATAATTTTAGTCCCTCACTTATCATAAAATTATTATTTTAGTTATTCACTCATTGAATTATCCAAAATTGTTATTCATTCATTGAAAAATGTTACATTTAGTTCCTAACTTTTTTTTTAAAATATAAGATTTAGTTAATTAGATTTAGGGTTTGGTAAATGGATTAAATTTGATAATTTTTTGAAAAGTAGAGGACCAAGTGTGAAATTTTCTAATGAGTGAATGACTATTTTAAGCATTTCGATAAATGAGAGACCAAAATGACAATTTTGTGATAAGTGAGGGATCAAAAATGTATTTTTTTCTTTTAAATTATATTAATAGTTATATAAGATTTTTATTTTTAATCGTACTCTTATAAAAATAGGTTTATAAATGTTTAAAAAATAAATAAATTTAGAGTTGTGGATTTAAGGATTTAATAAAAATAAAAATTTAATTTGCTTACTATATGTTAAAAAATAATAGGTTAAAATGCACGTAATTCTTAAAAAATTTGAATCATGTGTAAAAATTATATTATAACTTTCAAATTTTGATGATGAACTTTTAAACTGTTGTTATGAAATCAATTAATTTTCTAATGAAAAGGTAACAAATTAAATTAAATTATAAATTTTTACCTTTTTGGGTATATAACTTTTTAAAAGTATTAGTAATTGACACATAATCTCTTTAAACTTTGGGTCATATGTTGGTAATCAAACCAAATATTATAGGAGTGCTATCAAATTTTAAATAACTAAAATATTATTTTAAACTTTTATATGGGTTTATTTCCAACCTAACCTCTCACCAATTACAAAGAGTTACAAATAGGTCCGTGGATTCTCCAATCATTGTTGGTTCCAGAATCATTAAGCATATGTTACAAGCAATGATACTTAGACTTACTATTGAAAAAATATATAGAAGATCATTAGCCTATGCTTCTCAAATTGGTCTATAATTTTAATTTGATTCATTATTAATTTCAATTTGTAATTTAGTTAATTTTTTATTGATATATTTTTAATTTTTTTCACTAATTAAAATGTTAAAAGATTTAGTTCAATTAATTAAAGAATTAAATGTGTTAATTTTTAAATTAAGGTAGGACTAAATGAAGAAGAAACTTATAAATAAAAGACTAAAATAATTTTTAATCAAATTTTAAAATAATAACTTTTTAAATTCATAATCCAAAATTTAAAAACTTACGAGCATTTTATGCAAAAAGAAGATCCAATCCGAAGTCAACCTCAACGCAATGGAATCCGAGTCCGAGTCCGAGTCCGGCATTCAAAAGTCACGGGTTGGTAAAAAGTGACTCCGGAGTGGGCCCATGTGCCCTGGCCCTATCAACGTCACAAATTACCGTAGAGACGAAAGTTTCCGAAATTAACAAACTGCCTATCCTTTTTTAAATTATGATCCATTTCGTAATATGAAACTAGTACGGGGACCTGCGTCCCTGACGACATTCCATGGTGGAAATTGGAATATACAAAAACTACCAAAAGTGGTAAACCAGAGAAGAAGGAAGAGAGACACACAAGGAAGGAGAGGACGAAGAAGAAGAAGATTCTTGTTACAATCTAATAGAGAGAGAGGAAGGGGTTTGGGGTTTGGCCATGATGATGGACAGAGAGAGAGAGCGAGAGATGGAGCTAGAGAGTGCAATGTACACTAATTGTTTGTTGTTTGGTCTTGACCCGGCAATAATCGGAATTGGATGCTCCAATGGCATCCCTCGAGTCGGACTGTTCCGCCATTCCAACCCTAAATTGGGGGAACAGCTCCTCTACTTCATTCTCTCCTCCCTAAGAGGCCCAATTCAATCCGCCAAAGTAAACCCTCTGTTCTATTATACTTTATAACTCCGCCAATTTCACACTTTTGAAACATTCAATATTTGTATATATTTGTTTGCCCAATTTGACGGGCGAATCCAAATTTTAAGTATGATCTGTTTCTGTTCCTTACTGTAACTCGTTTCTTCTTTCAGGATTTCGATAAGGTTTGGCCAATTTTTGATTCGGCGCAATCACGTGATTTTCGTAAGGTATAGATTAATCAAGCAACATTAGTGCTACTTTATTATTTTCGAATTATGTGTTCTAGGTTTGCGGCGTTCAATTTAGATATACATTTTTATCCTAAAGAAAAAAAAATTGACATTTTAGATGCTTTTAATTAGTGCTGTAATTTTTTTACTAGGTCGTGCAAGGGATTATCAGTGAGCTCGAGTCGCAGGGTGCACTTCCGAGGAGCAATTCAAGGGTTTCTTCACTTGCTACGTGTTGTGGACCTAGGTTAATAGTGGCATTTTTTAACCAAAAATAAATAAATTTATTCATATTTAATTCATTACATTAGGTCCAGCTGATTGCAGCTTTTAGTTCTCATGACTCATGATCCTAATCAATAAATAAATCATGAGATAAATGGCTTACCTGTTTACCTTTCTAATTTATGGTAACAAGAGTTAAAGTGCTTTTATAGTTAATGAAATATAATGTGGTGTGCTAGTTTGAAATAACTTCTGCATTTAGCAAGTAGCAAAAATGGTAAAATTACATGTTTATTAATTATTAGAATGCCATGAGGCAAATGGAATCATTTGGACAATTCGATTTCTAGTAAAATTGGTTTTCAAGTTATTTGATTGTACAATGTGGTGCAGGTTTGTGGAACTTCTCTGGCAACTTTCGTTGCATGCTTTGCAAGAGGTTCATAGAAGAACATTTGCAGCTGATGTTGCTTCCAACCCATTGCCTGCCCCATTGACTGATGTAGCATTTTCACATGCAGCTACACTACTTCCTGTTACTAAGGTATTACTGATAACCCATGAAAAGTTCGCCATTGGATAATTCGATTATGATTATATATATGTTGCATTGTATTTATAGTAGTTTTAGTTTATTTATATTGACTGAATGTTTATGATCTCTCCTTGGAGACAATTCCTTCTTTGATGTAGACGTCTTGAAGTCCTATATCCTTGATAGTGGTACAAAAATATTTATGGAATTCACTTTTACCTTGACAGTCTCATTAGAAGCTATATATTATTGTCATCTTGCCAGAGATTGTGTATGACAATGATTTTTTTTTTTCTCCTATCTCCTCTTTAGCATTTTTATCTTACTTATTTGTTACTTGATTGAGTGCCTTGTCTTAAACAGGCTAGAATAGCCCTTGAAAGAAGAAAGTTTCTTAAAAATGCAGAAATGGCTGTACAACGGCAGGCAATGTGGTCAAATTTGGCTCATGAAATGACTGCTGAATTTCGCGGTTTATGTGCTGAAGAGGTATAGCGATTACAGAAGGCTGTTTGCAGAATTAGGCTTACATATAGCACCCTTGCATCCCTTCTTCCCTTTAGGAGTATGTCCCTATATATTTATCTTTCAAACAATTATAGTGTACAACCTGGGTTTAGGCTTATTTGCAACAAGAGCTGGAGAAACTACATGACTTGAGGAATAAAGTGAAGTTGGAAGGTGAACTCTGGGATGACCTTGTATCCTGCTCAAGTCAAAATTCCCATTTAGTTTCAAAGGCTACTCGTCTATGGGAGTCTTTATTAGCTCGTAAAAGTAAGTACAAAGGTTAATATTACTTTGTTCTTTAGCATTGTACTAAAAGGTCATGTTAGTCTAGTATCCTCATATTTAACCCCACGTTGGAATGAGATATTTCATTACTTTGTGGAATTTGAAATGCAGGGAAAGCATTTCAATTCCCTTGAATTACTTTGTTTAAAAAATGTCTTTTGAATTTCTAAGTTCATTACAAAATTTTACGGAGCATGATCGTCTACACATAATGCAAGATTTTTTGGCCAGGTCCACATATTTTTTTTAACACACAATTATAATTTTTGCATACATTAAAAGAAGCCAAATGATAAATTGGCAGAGAAAATAAACAAGTTGAAGCTCAAACCAATTCAAAAAATTAGATAAGAAAGCTAAAAGGCAGAAATCAGTAAATTCCATACATTAAGTGGACAAATTAGCTGTACCAGTTCTTCTCATTTTCCCCATTGGTAATTCACAAGTACAATATAAAACGAAATGACAATTTTGCAAATTGCAATCAGTAGTAGACCCAATTTATGAAACTAGTGTTTTGATAAAGTGTATCAGTTTAAGAATGATTCTTTACTGTTCCGCCAGGACACAAAAACTCCCCCAAGTCCTGTATAGTGCTACAAAATCAGAAACAAAGCCCCAAAAATCTTCCTTGGCATTTGGTTGCTATAATGATATCTCATATAACATTGCAAGGAGCTATTTTTTTCTTAAGAAATTGAGAAAAAGAGATTAGCTAATAATGATACTGACTTTTAGTTGTATAAATGTATAGATCAACATGAAGTTCTTGCATCTGGCCCTATTGAGGACTTGATTGCTCACCGTGAACATAGGTAATGCAGTAATGTAGCTTGCCTTGCCTTTTAAATATTTGTTTACCTGATTGTACCAACTGACTTTGTGATGCATACGTATCAGGTATCGTATCTCTGGCTCCTCTTTACTTGCAGCAATGGACCAGAGTTCTGAGTCTCCTTGTATGGATGCATTATCTGGTCAGCCTGGGGATTTGCCTACTGAGCATATGGATGACAAAGAGGAGAATGATGGATCACATCTTAGCAATGAGACATTGACAAAAATGACTGACAAAAGTGGTAGAGTCCACCAAGCTGTTGATGTAGCAGAGGTTATACGGCGTTGGACACATGCTTTGCAACGTATTCATAAACAATCACTTCATTTGGTAAACTCCCTTCATGCTGTTATGTAAAGATGGAACAATGTTTTGTTCTTGTTATGGGTGGGTCCTTAGCTTATCTCGTCTCTGTTTTAAAATTTTGGGATGGGTCCAAATGGCTTGAGTTTGGAATGCTCAATGAGATCCAGTCAATTGTAGTAACGTGCATTTCTGTAACTGGGCTGGTAGTTTATTATTGTCCAGCTTATCGTGAGCATATTTTGGCAATTAAGTTAAGAGATTCTGGGTGAAAGAAGGAGCATAAACTTCTTTGGCAGTGTGCTATTTATGCAGGGTTGCAGTGTTATGTGGCTGGAGAGAAATGCTGGAAATTTTTTTTTACAAATTACTTCCTCTGCGTCTTATATCAGACAGACTCGTTTTTTGTCTTTCCTTGGGTTTCTGTACATGTTACTTTTTTAGAAATGTGTCCTTAATAGACATTCAAAGGGATTGGAAAGTTCTTTTGGGTTAAGCCTTTATTTTAGTTTGTGTTTTTGTTTTAGAAGGACTCATCCTCCATAGTTGTATGACTTTTCTTTCTCTAATAAATTATTTCTATTTTGAAAATAAAATTATTTGTTATGACTGATGCATGGGGATTTTTGTGCTTCTTGTTGACGTTGATCTCATTAGCAATTTGAACTTCCTAATTGTGCCTGCAAAATCCACAAAAGAACTCCAGACCTGAAGCTGGAAGAAGATCTCCATCCTGATGAATGTCCATCAATTTTATCTGTCCCATTCAGTCCCTATTAGCATCTGAATTTTATTTTGGGGGTAAATACGAGAAAATAAAATCCAATGAAGTGTTTGAGTTTTTTAATACTGTGATTTTGTTTTTTAGTTCAAGGAAACAGTATTCCTTGTTTGTACAAAAAATATATGGTTGATTCTTATTGTCTATGATCTAAACTTTTAAAGCCAAGACCATCCAACTTGTATTGTGCCAAATACTTGGTGATTTGATTTGCGAATGTAATTCTATCTTATTTTCCAATATTTCTACCATCATGCTTCCTTTTTTTTAATTCATTTTTATCTGATAATTATGATGTTTATGTTTACTCATGTTTTTGAGGAAGTGTTTGGTACATTGTTATCTCACATGCCATGGTATCTTGGATATCATGGTTTATGATACTGAGGTATAAGATATCATGATATTTGAAATTCTCATGTTTGGTATGACAATTGAGAATTGCCATAGAAAAGATACAAGTAGTATTTTATGAAATGTTAACAGAGCTAAAAGGGGTGTGATGTGAGATCCTTATGTTTTTTGAGTAATGTTGTCATCTTATAACACCTTGATATCTTGTATTAGTCATGTTATCTTAGATATCAGTGCACCAAATTGGGTCAAGATATCAGTATACCAAACAACTTCTCAGTAACAAGTCACCAGTGAGCCTTATTTATTACTTATTGAAATTACTAACCTTCCTATGATCTGTAGGCAAAAGCAAATGATGCAGAGGGTCCTGATATATTGCAAATTGCACAAGGTGGTTCAAGTGGCCATGCTGAGTCTTTAGCAGCAACACTTGCAGAGCATCAGCAACACTTGGCTAGCTTTCAGGTATTGCATTCAAACATGTTTGCCAACCCCAAGACATTACCGAGGCTGAAGTTTTTTCATGAGCAATAGAGTCATTTATAAGAGTAGAGGAATTATCTTGCTTCGATATTTTCTTAGAAACTTGTTTGCCGACCCCAAAAAATTACCGAGGCTGAAGTTTTTGCATTAGCAGTGGAGTCACTTATGAGAGTAGGGGAATTTTTTCGCTTTGATATTTTCTTAGAAACTAGACAATGAATTATACTCTTTATTTTTCCTTTTCTTATCATAATCTTGGTGGACTGGATCTTCTTTCAAGAAGTAGACAATTGGACACAATTACTTTGTTCATTCAGAACTTTTTGTCAATTATTGTTCAAGGTTTAGGTTTATGATATACTTGTTTGTATCAGTGTGAGGTCTAATGTAGACAAGTGAAATTGCATGGAGCGTTTGTCTTTTGCTGCTAAGCAAATAGTATTGGAGTGGCAATATATTTTTTTTTGGCCAATTGGACTGGCAATATTGAAAGCAAGATATTTCTTATGTTATGGAGGAGTTGCATGCCCCTCATCAGTTAACTTCTGATTCTACCCTTATATATTGGTATGGCATATTTTGATTCCATATTGCTCCCTCACATTTTTGGGTGGAGGGATTGAAAATCTTGTGCAGTATACTTAAAAGATTCCTCACTATGGGATTTTTATATTCTTGCACTTTTCATGTGCAGGTGCTTATTAATCAACTCAAAGAAGTTGCTCCAGCTATTCAAAATTCTATATCAGAGTGTACAGATAAGGTGAACGACATTGCCGCCAATCTACCTCCAATGAACAGACTTCCTGGCCGATCAACGTCACCTGTTAAAGCACAGAGTATTGGGAGAATGGTAATTGTTCATAATTTACTTTCTTTACTAGAAAGTAATATCCCTTGGATATGGGTGAAGTTATGCAAACCGTTTATTTTTGGCTACTGATCAAAACTCTATAAATGAAAGAGAATAATTACTCTTACAATTGTGATTAAATCTCTGTCCCTTCAGGAACATCCAATAAAACTGGTAATGTGATTGTATCTCTGAAAAATTGTTCGTCATGTAATTCTCTCAAAATGAGAGTGGTCTGTGATATCTTGCCAAGATATAGGGAACTCTGTTGTTTTACTTTTATTTCTGTTTTTGTTTTTTTTTGCCTTCACAATTGGCAGTCTGATTTTTTCTATTTTCCTTTTCAATAACCGTTGACTTATTCAGGATACTGATGATGTTGGTGAGGTGACTTCGAGAATATCCAATGTCCAGCTTGACAAAGTGTCAGTTAGTCCCTCTCTAAAGCTTCCTCAGTTATTTAGCTTGATCCCTTCTTCTGGAAAAGCTGGAAACATGCCAAGGCGGCAGGGTACAGTTATTCAAGCCAGCCAAACTGAGAATCTTCTTGAAAGGAAATCTTTGGATCCTCCTTCAGGTTCTAAAGTAGAGAGTTTACCAGAAGGTTTGCTGTGTCTACTCTGCTGCTTGCCTTACTAGTTTCATGATATTGAAGCCTATGGGGTTTCTGGGGGAATTTATCAATGCATTAGAGCCAAACCAGCTGAAAATGTCTTTAATCTTATTTATGTTTTTGCAGGTAGTGATATGTTCTATGTCCAGAATTTGAGAAGGTCAGTGAGAGAAACGGCACTGTCATTGCGGTCCTGCAATTCAGTATCATCACGAGACAGTCATTCTGATGGAAGTTCTGAGCACTTCTTTGTTCCATTTTCAGAAAGTGGGTTTTCTCACTTAGATGCAGAAAAAAGGGCAGTTTCATCAAGGAGTAAAAGGTCTTTTGTATCTGGAATGGATGATTCTCTGCTTGGGGGTCATGCTTCTGACGGTCATGGGAAGAGCAAGTTGGAAGAATTTCCGGATGTGTTGAACGATTTGGAAAGACTTTCTGATTATGACCATGTAAATGGGTTTCTCTCATATACTGGCTCAAATGCAACTTCTGATGGACAATGGTCAGTTTATGATTTTGAGGATGCTCAGGATCAAGTCTTCTCACCACCTCTGTTAACAGATTCATCACTTCTAGCTGATTCATTTGAGGACTTGCTGGGTAAGTTGAGTTTGCAACACACTATTTTGGTTATAATAAGCTGTCTCAGTACTTTATAATTTCCAAGGAAAATTTTGATATTGATGTTATGTAAAAATTTATGATGAAGGCCTTATCCAACGCTCACTAGATTTGGAGATGCATTTGAAAGTTTTACTTCTATTTCTTTTTTACTCTCTCTTTCTGCTCTGTCTGTAAGAGAAGTGTCTCTCCATATTTTAGATCATCTACGGAACATTGATAATTCAAAATCAGAGTCATATTGTGTCTGATAGTTTGGTACTCATATTAGACGTGACACAATACTATAAATTGCACTTAAGCACTATATTTTGTTGTGTTTTATTGCCCATGTCATTATGAAATACTTCCCCAGACAAGTACTTCTATGTATGCATCACTTCTAGAAACTTGTATGCTTAGCAGCTCTTACCATTTTGCTTCTTCTACTTTGTTGCAGCTCCCCTCTCGGAGACTGAAACAGCCTTGATGGAGCACTGAATCTCTATAACATGGATGATTTCTGAATGTTTGAGGAGATTACATGATTGCTGTGGTAGGTTGCTATTCATGCCTTTGGCGGGATATTCGCCCTCCTCCGTCTTTTATAATAGATGCTTGTACAATCATCTGCTATTCTTGTTTGGTGTAATTCTACCAGTCTATTTGCTCATTTGATGCCCAGCTGCTTAGAGGGAACTGCGAGTCACCTGTTTTAACTTGCTTGAATGATGACTGAATTTATGATGAAGATGCCAAAAAATCACTAGTGCATCCTGGGTTTTGGAGATGAACGCTCCTTCAACGAAATAATAGCTTCATGGACTCGAATCTGCCTTCACATTTTTGCCCCGTTGTGGAGATAACTTACATTCAAGGGCGCTTGTTGAAAAGTATGGTGTATCTGATTATGCAGGTCTTAGCCTCGTGGTTTTTTGTTGTAACTCCTTATCTCTTACTGGCATCCTTTTCATTATTTGTCAGTAATTCTTAGATTGCATTCTTTGTAATTACAGCTGTGTATCATGAGCTAGGTCTCGTATCTTAGCGATCTATTAGGAATGAAAAAATTATGTCTTTTCTAATATAATGCTAATTTTTGTTTCCAGAATATAGCTGTTATAAATTTCAGTGATGATTGAAATTCCGATCCTAGACATTTGACTCATTGTTTTATGTATAAATTACTAGTTAATGGAGATGGTTCTTTGATTTAATTCATCTTAGAACTCCTCCTACGAAGGTTTGTTCAGCATATATGATTTTTATGATAAGTTAGATGACTCCAATAGGTTTTTTCTCCTCGTGATTTGACGCTGGAGTTCTTTCTGGATTTTTTTCCCCACATCTAATGACTCCAATCGGTTTACATGGAGATCCATTTGGTAAAGCTGGCCTTTGCAACTTGATGATCTAAAGATTAGGAATGTTGCTTGAATTTATGGCTTAATTGCTCTATATATTAAGTGACTTTTTACCTAATAATTGAGTGACATCTAAATGTTTTTTGTTAATAAATTAATAATTAAAATAACTAAACTTGTAAAACGTGTTTTTATTATAGTAATATATGTTAATGTTTGCCAGTTTTGACTATTATTGTTAGGGTGTAATGTTTTATTACAGCTTAATTATTGCATTTTTAATCATAATTATCGTGTTAAGAATTTTGGTGATTTAAATAATAAACTTGTAAATACTCAAAATAATCAGTTTTAATAAATTAAAAATACTAACACCACCGTTGAAGCAGTTGAGGGGTAAGTGTAACTGACCACTCAAATTTTAACTCCCACCAGATACAGCAGTATCCAATGCCAACACTGGAAAATCCTACTCTATTTCGACGTGTTTGGAGCAGCAGTGTATAAAAGTCTTTAATTTAATTTAATTTGCATTAAACATAATTTAAAATGTAAAATTTGTTTGCTACAATACAAACTCCAAGACAAAAATAATTTGCAAAAACATGCATGTACAAACCTGCACCTTCTCCTTTTCTTTCAGTACTCACGAGGGACAATCCAACAATCTCAAATTGCAAGGTTCCAGATCATAGCCCCACATGCATATGTAGAAGATTCCCGACATATTACACTCAGAAACCCAGACTAGAAACATAGAAGGAATAAGAAAATAGAAAAAGAAATGGGAACTGCCAAAGATGATAATTCCCAAAATAAATAAGTAAGTAAAAAGACCTATAAAAAAGAAGTAAATATTAACAATAATAATTGAGGAAATGCAAAAATCCAGCTAAAGTTGCATGCATGTCCATCACGCGCCATAGTTCTTTCTGTCTTTGTCTCTCTCGAGTCTTTCACCTTACCACGCCATTGAAGCATCCAATTCAAGCAATTTCGGATTACAAAACCCTAATCTATGTGATTTAATCAATCCTTGTGTTTATTCTCGATCGCAATTTTTAGGTATGAAGTTATTGTAACCTGAATCAACATTTCCCCTTTCTGCGAACATAATTTGTAGAGAGAGAGGGGGGTTTACAGTGGAACGAGTCCTAGAGAGAGGAGGAGAAATGCCAACCGTTGCTGTGAAGCTCTACAGCGTGCTCTTCAAGATCCTCTTGAAGCACCGTTTGCAGAATCGAATTCAAACCCCATTAAAAGAAGCCAATCCATTCGGAGTCACGTCGCGACCGGAGGAATCCGTTGCTGCGTCCAATCCTTCCTTCACCGACGGTGTTGCTACCAAGGACATTCATATTGACCCGCTGACATCTCTTTCAATCAGAATCTTTCTCCCCGAATCTGCACTTACCCCACCCGAGCCCGATTCAAAAAATTCTCTCAAGGTTAAGCCTAGACCAAGGAATAGAAGACTTGATCTCGAATCTGGATATGCGCAAGTGGATATGGCGAATCACAATACAAATAGGTTACCTTCGCGGCGTAACAGTTTTAGTCCTTCTGGAGCGCCAATCAGAGAAGAGCCCAGAAGGAACGGTTTTGGAGGAAGCAGTGACGTGGAGGGGTTAAATTTGATGACAAGCGGTACAGTGTATAGAGGTTACTCGCCGGAGTTAGATAACCGTCGTAAATTGCCGGTGATGTTGCAATTCCATGGAGGTGGTTGGGTTAGTGGGAGCAACGATTCTGTTGCCAACGACTTCTTCTGTCGGCGAATTGCCAAACTTTGCGATGTGATTGTTCTTGCTGTTGGGTACAGGCTCGCGCCTGAAAGTCGATATCCAGCCGCTTTTGAGGATGGATTAAAGGTTCTAAATTGGTTGACAAAACAGGCGAACTTAGCTGAATGTAGTAAGTCATTGGGGATACAAAGAGGAAGTGGGACTGAGTTTAAGAAATCAGATGGTCATAGGCATATTGTTGACTCGTTCGGAGCTTCAGTGGTTGAGCCATGGTTGGCCGCTCATGGTGATCCATCAAGGTTAGACTTCTTTATCCCTTCGTTATTCTATTGAAATCTGCTCCTGCCCTAGTATGCTAGACTAATCTAATTAAGAATTATAGGTTGTAATAATAGTTGTTGCACAATACTGTGTGCTATAATTTTCTATTGTTTTGGGCTCATACACAGTCCCTTTGAAACATAGATTGGGAATGGTGATAAATGGTTCCCTTACCTCGTACTTTTAATGCTTGCGTGGTCAAGGGATCTCAGAGTTGGGAAGGTGACGATTGACGAACTGTGTTGTGAGTTTGCTCTCAAAAGTGGGTGACTTGTGTTGGTAATGAGTTGAATTTAAAGGACAAAGAATTCGAGTGTAGTATCAATTACTAATTTACAACGAATTGACTGGCTTACATGTGTGGTCAAGTAAACATGAGAGTTATCCTTGCTCACTTCTTTTACATAAATGATCCGTTGGATTTTAACAGATTTCTTGATTTGGAGCAAAAGTATGTACCTAGGCTTTAATTATACCATTTGTTTATTTCGTTTTTGTAGATTTTTCTTCAATTCTAACATGCTAAAAGCACATACTGGTACATTTTCCTGTTGCAAACATATAGATCTGGTTCATGTACTTAATTTTGGATTCTCAGTTGTTATAGAGAGAGCATTCTGTTATATAATGTGAAATTTAACATTACTTGTGTTGAAACTAAGGAATCTCAATCAATATGGTTGTCAAATTTCATAGAAGTAAAGCCATCTATTCTCTTGATAAAACTATATGGTCTTTATTGAATTGAACTTCTTACTTGTCTATTGTTGTTCTTGCCCCTGAGCCTCCTTTACTCTTTAGTTGAATAATAATTGCTTTACTATATTTAGGCTTGGAGTTTTTGCTCATCCTTGTTGCTAAACTGAGCATTGATTGCTCTGCTATGGTTTATGTAAGCATCATGTTTCTATTTCCTTACTTCCTGAGGAGATTTTCTTTTCTGATCATTGACTTTTAAATGTGTCTTTGGCCTAGCCCTTATGCCTTTGGCCAACAAAATTGAAACATACTAAAACAACATAAAGATATTGAAAAAAATATGATAAAGTGATAAAAAAATTGCAGTCTATTCTTCCAATGGAGGATAATGACTAACTCAGGTCATTGTCTACTATTAAACGGGCAATTAAAAGTTTTTCAATGATTTAGATAAATACTTGTGCTTTACTACAGTTTGTGCGAACCTTTTTCTCCTGGGATGACTAACATTCTTGTTTTTGGTATGATGGTCATGGTCTCATCATAATTTTTTTGTCGGTAAAAATTTCATAATTTTTTCCCTTTTCATTTCCATCTGTTTATTAACTTTTGTGTTTTTTCCTGTGCATTTTTGGTTACTTTGACTATGTACTTTCAGATTTTGCCTGACAATAATACTTCTCACATGTAAATTACTCTTTATATGAGCACATATTTTGCATTAATATGATTCGAGTGAAGCTAATTGTTTTTGCTTGGTTATAGTATCATATATGATTTGGCAAAGACCTTTTCTGTTCCCTCTTTGAGCCTGGTTGTTTATATAGTGTAATGATATACCTCTGCAGAGGGGCCTTGTTTGAACTTTGAAAAAGTAGAGAAACTATGCTGACAGCTTAGGTTGCAAGGTAACAATTTTGTAGGCAAACTATTGTACACGACCTTAGTTTCTTTGTGTAACTTCCTTTAGCTCCTTTTGTATGCTATTCCTCATGGAGTTATGTATTTGTGCAAGTTCACTGTTTAATCTTCTTATATTTTCCTCTAAATATTGAAACAGGTGTGTTCTTCTTGGTGTGAGTTGTGGTGCAAATATTGCAGACTATGTGGCTCGAAAAGCTGTGGAAGCAGGCAAGCTTATGGACCCTGTCAAGGTGGTGGCACAGGTCTTGATGTATCCCTTCTTTATTGGAAGTGTTCCCACTCACTCCGAAATAAAATTGGCAAACTCTTACTTTTATGATAAGGCTATGTGTATGCTTGCGTGGAAACTTTTTCTACCCGAGGAAGATTTTAACTTGGACCATCCAGCTGCTAATCCCCTAATCCCAGGCCGAGGGCCTCCTTTAAAACAGATGCCACCAACATTGACTGTGGTGGCTGAACTTGATTGGATGAGGGATCGTGCCATTGCTTACTCTGAGGAGCTCCGGAAGGTCAATGTTGATGCTCCTGTTCTTGAGTACAAGGATGCAGTCCATGAATTTGCAACACTTGACATACTTCTTAAAAGCCCTCAGGCCCAGGTCTGTGCTGAGGACATCGCCATTTGGGTCAAGAAATATATTTCACTTCGAGGTCATGAATTCTCATATTGAGGTGGAGAAAACATTTAAAGATGTGGAAAATATTTTGCCTTTGAAATTAGCTTCAGAAAAGGCTTGCAAATACTACAATGATTGGTGCTATATTCCTTGATTTTTTTTTCATGCTTGATAAGGCGTTGGTTGCTGACCAATTCCATGTTTTCTCCACTTGTCAGATCTTTTTGTAAGATATAGAGTTGCCTGAAAGTAGGATTAGTTGAGCCTGAAAAATGCATTCATCTTATGCCCGCCACATTTGGATATTCTTGTAATCTTGAGATCCATTTTTTTTTCCTCTGTATCATGATTTACTCTCTTTGATGAAAAGATATCAACTTAATCGACTACTCTTTATGTGTGCGAGTGAGCGGTTTCAATTCTCCAATCTAATGCCTTGCAGCCTCGGAGTGGTGAGAGTTCACTGCTGTTCAATGGACGACATTGACCCTTGGAAGGTAATGGTTTCTCAAAATTAACTTTTGTTGGAATTTGAAAATTGACTTGATCAAGCTTATTGTTAAAATTTGAGAGAATTTTAATCTTCCATATTTCCCATGAGACAATGATTCCTGGATTATTTTGACTGGAAGGCACTTGTCCACAAGTTACATGTAACAATGCCTAGTGTGTTTTGGTGGGAATAATATTTTTTGCTATCAAAGACAACTGTTGATCCTTTTCTTGTTGCATTTTGGGCGCTGCTTTCCCTCCTCTCCTCTGTCGTCTGAGTGAAGGAAGGTGAATCCAGATGGAAAATCTGTCTCTTGCAAGGGGTAAAAAAAAACTCTTTTTCTTTGTTATATGAATCTTCATTCACCATTGAAGGCCCTTTGAAGTTTGAAGGAATGGGGGAGCCACCATGCGGCATGCTTTGTTGTCAGATCTTCTTGGTTCATGAATGAGAGTTATTCTTCAATAGGTAGAATTTATGACAACATATACGAGTGTGTTTGTTGTATGAGATTCAATAATATTTTATTACACTAAACTTGTATGATTTGTTGTTTATTTTTACTTAATTCCTGAGTATAGTTTATAAATAATATAGAAGACACTGCCTAGTCAATTAAACATCCCATAGCAATAAGTTGGCGTGAGCTCGAACAAATATTTTGATCCTTTGGAAAGTCGCTTTATCACTAACAGGCAATCTTGTGGAACAAAATGATGACGCGACATTTACTGATCTCTCAATGCCATACTCTAGCTTTTTACTCGCTTTGCGCAACGGTGAATACACCAAAAGTATCTTGTCCTTTTTTAGGTCATTTCCTTGCATATTATGAAACTTTTCAAGTTGAAGCATTATGTAATGGGAATCATCAATCCCTATTTCATTATTCTCATCTTCGCAACCACAGGCTGTAGCCAGTACCACAAATAACTTCTTTCAGGGTGGACACGTTACCTTTGAGATTTTTTATTGCCAATAACGTTGATGTGTATTAAAACGGTAGAAGATATATATATATTCATAACGATTTTAGTATCTCAACCAAAAAGAAAAATTAAAAATTAAAAAAAAAATTACGCCTATATTTCACGAGTTCATTATAACAACTTATAAAGCAAAAAAGACGTATTCAATAAACATCAAAACAGTAATTGTACCAATCACCCTAATGAATTAATAATAATATGAAGTGAGAACAAAATCCCATGACATAATATTAGCCAAAATAATCAGGGATGAATAGTTATCAAAACAAGAAGGTGTACTTGTTAAATGTTTCATTGGACAAAACAAGTGTACTTTTGAATATGTTTATCGGGTCAGGATTTTCTCCTACAAGAGAATCTCTTGTAACTAATCCTGACCGTCGGATCCTTTCTACACTCTAGATGGTGCCACGTCGCGTTCCTTTTTTTTTTTTTTTTTCAAACTTCCAGCCTCAAAACGACGTTGTTTCACTTAAGTGAAATGGTGCGTTTTGAGGCCTGAGACTTCCAGCCGTAGGATCATCTCTACAGCTGAGATTTGGCCACGTTTCTTTATTTTTTTTTAATTTTCTAAAACCAAAACGACGTTGTTTCCCTTTGAGATGTTTTTTTTTTTAAAACTTTACAAGTCGTCTTCTTCAGAGGTCTGTGTCGCCGGTGTGAGCTGTTTTGGCGCAAAATAGAGGTAGCAGCAAACCGTTGGTGTTTTCTGCAGGCAAAGGCATCCCAGTCATTGTCGTCATTGCAGAAATTTGTTAAGCCTCCTCATTTTTTCTCCTGTTCGACAGAGGACGCTGGCTAGTTTGTGGAGAGAAAAGCAGCCGAGACCTTTTAAAATGCATATTGAGTAGCTGAGTTTAGACGGCTTACAAAGGCAGAAAGGATCCAACAAGGGCAGTCCATTTTTTAGGGTAATAAAAACACTGGTCGTCGTTCATTTTGTGCAGAGAAGAAGCAACTGAGTTCTAGAGAGAGAAAGTGTGAAGATGAGCCATTAACAGCGGAGCTTCGAAGCACAAGAAAACGTGAACCTACATGCCAGAAAAATACCAAGTCACTTGTGCATTCTTCAGCTGAATAATTTGCAGGTGGTTGTGATAGGTATATGAAGCTTTGTTATATGGTTGTTCACTATTCCATATGAGGCATGGTTACTGTAGCTCTAGCTGGTTGATGCACAGCTAAAGATTAATATTATATTCTCCTCGAACTATAAATTTAATTTGTAGTATTTAATTCTAAAACAAGAAAACAGTGTTTTCCATAGCCATGGATCATGAGGATTTGGGTTCACGCTTACTATATTCAACTATGTCCGATGGTGGAAGGCGGCCAATGTATATGTCATGCATGGTTGAGAAGAGGGGAAACAATTCTAGCCATCCTCGACCTCTATTGCAGTTGAGACGCCCTTAGTGCAAGAAACTTAAATTAGGACACCACCAAAAGTATTTACACAAAGCTATAACTACAATTGATTCTGGTAGTGTTAGATTTAATAATAAGTACTCTGTATGATTAATGGATATAGGTGATACTAATATTTAACAAGTCATTTGAGCTCGGGAGAATTTTCCATTATGAGTTATGTAGGCAATAGAGCTTCAGTCTTTCTTGCTGTTATGTCGAGTAATATCATAAGATGTATGTAAGATGTATAAGATGTATATAGTGTTTTAATTTTGTGAATTCTAGAAAACATTTGTCATATGTAAAGTTTAGTGGAACATTTTTGGTTGCCAAATTTGTGTAATATATTTAACTTGATTTTTTTTACGACTGGTATTTTATTGGAATTTTCATTTTGCGTTGATTAAGTTGACTAACAAGGCTATTACATTTGGTGGATGTGCAGTAAGAAGCTGAATCAAGTGATATTATAATTTTGAGAAGTGATTATGGAATAACCATTATAGGTATTATAATTTTGAATTAAAAAATGGTATTGTAGACATGGTGTTCTAAATTCATTTGTGTTGACAAATTCCAAAGACTTAGGTACCTCAGCTGTTGAAGTAACCAATGATGACAGCATCGAAGTTGAAAGGAAGCCGATTGTTGGTATGGAATTTGATGATGTGGATATTGCTTGGCAGTTTTAGTCCAACTACGAATTGCAGGTTTGATTTGGAGTTAGAAAACAGTATTTGAACAAAAGTAAAAAAAAAAAAAATGGAATTGTGTCTTCGTGTAAATTTGTTTGCTGTAAAGAGGGAGTACGAAAGCAAGACAAAAGATATACGTCAACTACTAATCATCGGTAAGAAACTAGAACAAATTGTTAAATGAGAATGAACCTTGTAACGAAGAAGGGAAAATACGTAATCAATGAGTTTGTAGAGTCCCATAATCACCCCTTTCAGCTTCCAGAGACTACGTATATGTTGGCATCTCATCGTGGTATATAAGAAGTTCAGGCACATGAGCTGGAATTGGCAGAAGACTCAGGATTAAAAAAAAAAGCTGCATTTGAATTGATGAGCACACATGTTGGCGGTAGGACCAATCTTGGTTTTACTCGATTGGATGCAAAAAATTATCTTAGATGCAGACGACAACGTAGTATGGTTTATGGAGAGGTAGGGATGCTATTGCAATATTTTCAAGAACAGTTGGTTGAAAACTCATCATTTTTTCATGCCTATCAAATTGATGCTGAAGAATAGATAACAAATGTATTTTGGGCGAACGCACGTATGATTATTGACTACGGGTATTTTGGTGACGTAATCTCTCTAGACACAACATATTGTACAAATCGTGCACATAGACCACTTGCACTATTCTCAAGATTCAACCATTACAGGCAAGTAATGGTGTTCGGAGCGGCTTTAATGTATGATGAGACTGCTGAGTCATTTAAGTGGTTATTTGAGACATTCTTGTCAGCTCAAGGAAATAAGAAACCGCAAACCATTTTCACTGATCAGGACCAAGCAATGGCAAAAGCTTTAGGTGAGCCTATAATGTTTATAACTTTTATGAACGAAGTATAACAACATCATCTATTAAAAGTTTAACAGTTTTTGTTTGTAACAGGTGAGGTGATGTCTGATCCTCGACATGGCTTGTGCACATGACACTTGATGTAAAATGAAATCAAACACATGGGTAATATGATGAAGGACAGATCTCGATTCATGACTAATTTTAAGAAATGCATGTACTAGTACGATGATGAATCCCAGTTTGAGACAGCCTGGGCAAAGATGCTATCAGACTATGATGTCCAAGAGAATAGTTGGTTGAAGTCCGTATATCCCCTTAAGGCAAAATGGGCTGCATGTCATATGAAACAAGCTTTCGCATTAGGCATAAGAAGCACACAGTTAAGTGAAAGCCTGAACTCTGCCTTTAAAGCTTCCCTGAAACCGGATGTGAATATCACGCAGTTTTTTAAACTGTTCGAATGGGTAGTGGAGGAGAAATGGTACAATGAACTGAAGAGTGAGTACGACGCTCAGCATAAGCTTCCACGGTTGAGTTACCAGCATTCGTCTATTTTAAATTAAGCTGTACGAACATACACACACACGATCTTTAACTTGTTCCAGCAACAGTTCGATTTACTTTTTGCTATCTCAATTCAACATAGGCATGAAAATCCACCTATTTTTGTGTACATTTTATCCATGGCTCACCAGGAAGGTTCATGGCAGGTCCTTTTTTATCCTGTTCAGAAGATTGTCTCTTGCAATTGTAAAAAGTTTGAGACATTTGGAATTTTATGTTGCCATATTTTGAAGGTGTTCGTTCTATTAGAAGTTGAACAAGTGCCTGAACAATATATCCTTAGCCGATGGACAAAGAATGCACGTAATAGTATTGTGCATGATGTCCGAAGGAAGGAAGTTGATGGAAACCCTAAGCTGGCAAGTACACTTTGGTATAGACGATTATGCTCTAAAGTTATTAGACTAGCATCTGAGGTGGCTACATGTGAAGAGTTGCGAGCTCTGGTGGAGAAAGGTTTAGATGACATCTGCAAAAAAGTGATCAACGTTCGTTTAGGGCAATAGAATGTGCACGGTGAAACAACCAAACCCACTGCAATAGACTTTATAGACGTGGACCAAGTAACGCGATTTAAGACAAGAGATGGGTTCAAGTTGCGACGAAGACCGAAAACTTGGGTAGAGCTTCAGGGTCGTAAGAGGAGAAAGGCTTCAAGTACTGCACGTTTACAACGATAACCACAGCCTGTACGTAAACTTAGTGTTTGTTCACTCGTAACTTTGTTGCTTCCATTTAATGTAAGGGTAATAATAATTTCTATTTTTTACAGGATCGGGACTCGTCAGGTTCGTTGTTCTACGAAGTATCGTGTTCAGCACCCCCTGCACCTTGCGAGGATCATCCTGGAAATGAGAACCCATTTACATTTACAAGACTTCTAATGGTAATTTTAATTTCAAACGCGATTGATGTGTATTCATTGTCATAGTTATTAACATGTTATGTTTCTAATGTACAGGAACCACTGGAAGGTCTGATTGAGTCACTGCAAAATCAAGATCTTTAGGCTCACCTATGCAGCAACTAGTTTTTTGATATGCTAAGCACTTATGTTTTTTACTCTCTATAAGTACTCATTTTTTGGGGTTGTGTGTCTTCCTTTTCATTATTAGGATGCTTAGCGCTTTATTTTTTGGTCATGGTAAGCGCTTGTACATAATAGGAGTGCTCAGCATTGGTGTTTTTTGAGATATTGGGCATTTGTAAACATTATGCAGAGAGAACCAAAGAAACAAGTAATGTATTATTTCTAACAGATGAAATACATACACGTTAAAGCAGCAACATAACTGCAGTTCTACATCACTTGACTATACATTCGACATTACATTACAAACACATGACTATACAATACTAAAATCTATTACAATTGAATCAGTCATATCACTTGATCTGCTTTGCTTCACTGGATCTGCATGACAATTCATTTTGTTGTATGGTTTGCACTTTTATTGCCAAAACTGGGCTTTCATGTATTTGGACAAAGGCAGCACTTTGGACTGCCTCATGTTGCACTTCTATTAATGTTGCTCATATTTCTGCAGCTACCAACTGCAAGAAAATCTCTGGCATCTGCAGAAACCGTAACCCGTTACCTTCCACTCATAGTTCATCCAAACCTGAGAAGTTTGATCAGGAGCCAAACTAAAGGTTAACAATCATTCTTCCTCTGCATATGATCATTGGCAAAAATGAATACCAAAAATGAGTTTACAAATTGCACTTCTATTGCCAAAATTTAAATGTTCAAGAGTAGAATCCATTTGGCAATTTTAAGTTCCCTGTTCAAACAAATAGGTCTTCTCATTAAGGATTAGTACATTCATGATTGGAGACCAATATGGCTACATTCACATTAACACATTCCAGAAAACTTACAACAGCAGGTCCAAATATGCTAAATGATACAAAATACTTTTAAAATCATTCCGTAACACCGTTACAAAACTATAACAATATTTAAAATTGAAGAATCATCTTTGATATTTATTGTTTGTCCTTTTGATGGGATGGCCGAAGCGTTTCCATTGTGTTTGGCCTCAACTGCTCTCTTGCTCACTATATGGTATATCCAAGTAAGAACCTCAGTGAATGCATTATCAACATTGGTTGCTTCCAGAGCATAAGTCTCCATGAAGTAAAGTGACTCCTTCTCTGCAAAAGATTTTCCATCTTCTGTTGAGACAGCAACAAGGTGTCGACACCTATTACAAAATCATAGATTTCCAATAAGTAAGTGAGGTGGCTAGCATCAACTCAGATTTCAATATTGTTTCTAAAATAGAATTTAAGGCAAAAAGGAACAAAAGTTAGTGTTAATCTAAAAGTTGTAATTTAAGATACTTCAACTAATGTATAATGTTTATGGAAAACTTTAAGGAGAATGGAAAGTGGTGTAAAAGAGAGAAAGAGAGAGAGGAGATAAACCCCATTTATATAAAAAGAAGAAAAGACACATGTGAGATATTCACCTCATTCAAGCGACCAACATATTTTCCTCCCTATGCAGATAACTAGCCCACAGTTATAGTCATACATGTGTCAAGGACCAGGTATCACACCTATCTCTTTGTAAGATTTCAATCCCAATTCCTTGCTGGGTAGGATTGACATATTCTTCTCTCTAATGGCAGCATTATCTGGCATATCATTCTCACAATAGTCCTTGTGCAAGCAAGACTTATCATGGGTACTGCTGTTTGTATTTTGTAATCAACAATATAACATTCACATCACAATATTAACTGATAATATCATTCATATTTTGGGCTTTTTGCTGGCCTTCATCATGTTTTTTACATGGTAGTTCTTAATCCTTGTTGCTAGAGATGTTCAAAGTACAGGAACATTTCAAACCAGTAATGGACCATGGATTGTAGTTACTATCCTAAATGATAACAAGCAAAACTTGGACATCTTAAATAGCGGTTTTGGTATGGTGGCTTCAACCGCAATGGGCAATGAGATTTTCAAGCAGTCATTCATGCTCTTGAAAGTTGATGAGTTAATTATGGAAGTAATGTCTATGCATAAGAAAGTCAGCATTCAAACCTTATATGATGCAATTCGTGTACTTCTAACCCGTGATGACAATCGAGTTGTAGCTTCTCATGTAAGTTAAGGCTGATTGAAAATGCATATATTCGTATATGTTGCAGAAATGGAAAATAATATACAATCCTAACTTAATGGATAGTGAATGGGATTTTTCTTTAATTCAAGTCATTCACAAGTCACTAACTCATAAGTTTTACAATTTATGTGTAGATTTTGACTTGAAGTATATAAAACATTCAAAATTCAGGTATGTGGTTATGCACGAAAATTTGCCAAGATTGGGATTGCATAAGCCCTTGTGGACTCACTCCATGTAGGACTTACCTCTCCTGGCCTAGTTTCAGCAAGCATCGCTTTAAAAGCTATAGCTGTAAATGTAAGTGAAGTGAAATCCTATCGTACATTGAGTGCAAAATGTTGATTTAATATCAAAATTTTTGCTTTTGTAGAATAATATCGAAGTCCATTCTTTGTTATAATCCATTACTTTTGGTTTAATATTGCTTCTAATGAACGTTTTTAGTTCTGTGTTGCAGGATGAAATATGTAAATCTATTGCTGAAAAAGGAGGTATTGATATAGTACTCAGCTGTATAGATGACAATGGTGAACATGGCAACAAAGGCGTGGCCAGAGTTTGCTACTCATTGCTCTCAAAGGTTTACATCATAAGCTTTTTAGGGTGCTAATTAAAAACAGTAACTAAGAAGAATTTGTTGGTTCCATACTCGAGGCTCCATTCAACAAAATTGTCGCCCTTCTTCGTTGAAAAACCACCCTCTGTCTCCATGTTCACAGTCGGCGACCGCAAAGCCTAACTACAATCCTCACCATCGTCGGTGTCATTGTTGTAGGCACACTTCTTTGATGATTGCAGCTTCAAGCAGTTCCCGTTGTTGGATCTGACACTGCTGCCAGCTGGTTTAGGGAGTGTGCAAAGTTTGCAGAGAGCGAGCGAGAATAAGACACAACGTGAAGAAGGTGGAGCAAGATTTTCTCGAGCCGGGTTTTAGAAAAAGAAAAAAAAGGGAAACGTGGCAAAATCTCAGTTGTAAAGACGATCCTACAACTGGAAGTCTCGGGCCTCAAAACGCACCGTTTCATTTAAGTGAAACAGAATTGTTTTGAGGTCGAAATTTTGAAAAAAACAAGAAACATGGCATGGCAGCATCTGGAGCGTAGAAAGAATCCGACAACCAGAATTAGTTACAAGAGATTCTCCTGTAACTTCATTACAGGAGAAAATCCTGACCCTATGTTTACCTATTCCAGAGAAAGCAAGTGATATCGTAAAGGTTGCTTAATAATGCCAGTCGTTTGAATCTTTCTCACGAAATCAGCGGATGCATGCAGCATACTGTGATCAACCTTGACTATTTCGCAATCTCGAATCCAACTTCTAATATAAGATAGATAGATATATATATATATACACACACACACACACATCGAATCCTTACTCCACTTCTCACATTCACTGCCTGGAATTTCCTTTTTCAGGTTTCTCCAAGAGGATCATGGGTGCGAAGATCAAGATTGGGATCAATGGTATACACATATATGTGCCATGCCATTAATTTCTACTTCTGTTTATTTTAATAAATTAAAATCTGCTTAATTTGTTGATCTTTCGTTTTCTTTTTCTGGTTTTGATATTAACGATGTATTGGGTCTATGTTTTTGTTTAACTCTATGATGGTGAAGGATTTGGAAGGATTGGCCGTCTGGTGGCAAGAGTAGCTTTGCTGAGAGATGATGTTGAGCTCGTTGCTGTTAACGATCCTTTCATCACCACCGATTACATGGTAAGCACAGCAACTTTAGCCTGTGAGGGCTTGGGTACTTAAGCAGATACTATGATCATAAATGTGAGACATTCTGGGTGGATTGTTGTTTCGAATTTTCATCATAATGCTAGCATATTCATTTTCGTTCTTTTACATTACTTTGTTTCAAATGTGCGTGGTGTCACATGTTATTAAGTTTTGCCTATATAATTTCGGTGAGTTTTACCCTGCAGACTTACATGTTCAAATACGATACTGTTCATGGCCAATGGAAGCACCATGACATTAAGGTCAAGGACTCCAAGACCCTCGTCTTCGGTGATAAACCAGTCACTGTTTTTGGTTTAAAGTATGGTTCTCTAACTCTAGACTTGGTAATTGGGTGGGATATGTTCCATACCAAAAACAAAAAAATAGAGACAATTTGCTAGACTTACTGTTTTCGTATTATGTTGATTAGGAACCCAGAGGAGATTCCATGGGGTGAGGCAGGAGCAGATTATGTTGTTGAATCCACTGGAGTTTTCACTGATAAAGACAAGGCAGCTGCTCATTTGAAGGTTTGTCAATATTAAGTGCTCATCTGGTGTGATGAATCAACTATTACAGTGGTTACCGCTACCTTAAACTTTTGTATTTTCCTTTAAATGCTGCTATCAGTTCTGGAAACATATATAATAATTGAATGGAACAAGGACAGAGGCACGCTTGCTCAAAACATGGCTTGCCTTATCTTAGAAGACCGATGGGGATTTGTTTTCATTTTTGTTTTTGATGTCTTGAAACCTTCTCTGGGGTTGAAATAACCCTCTCTCTTATCTTGGCCTTTCTGTTCTCATCTTTGCCCTGTCCTCTTATTTGTTGGTCATATTGTTTGATGTTTAGGGTGGTGCAAAGAAGGTAATTATTTCTGCCCCCAGCAAGGATGCCCCAATGTTTGTTGTTGGTGTCAATGAGAAAGAATACAAGTCAGATCTTAATATTGTCTCCAATGCTAGCTGCACAACCAACTGTCTTGCTCCGCTGGCAAAGGTAGTTTAAGATTTGTGGTTTCTTAAACTGTGAAAGAATGGTTCTTCTAGGGCAGAGAAAAAAAACTTAATAGGCGGTCTTATATCCTTGAAATGTTGTCAGGTTATTCATGACAAATTTGGAATTGTTGAAGGTCTTATGACCACTGTCCACTCTATTACTGGTAAGCATGCAATGTGTTATATATTTCTCTGAAGTTGGGAAGGATTTAATTTTCCAATAACTCATCTTTCTTTGTCTCACAGCCACCCAAAAGACTGTTGATGGACCATCAATGAAGGACTGGAGAGGTGGGAGAGCTGCTTCTTTCAACATCATTCCTAGCAGTACTGGAGCTGCTAAGGTATTTGTCTTGCTTATATGAATTTACATGCATTTCTTTTTCCCTCCCTTTGTTCATGTGAATTTAAGCTCATGTTACCGCTTTCTAGACAGTTGTTCTTGGCTTAGATAGGTAGGTCTAAACAGCAAAATGTGAATGTAAATTTGTCATCCTGATAATCCCATGATACCCTTTCTTTGCCTACCATGCTTAAGAAGCAATAATACTAATGGCATAGAAATTTCTCAAGGTCTGCAACTTTTGTAGAACATGTTACTGCTCATTAAAATATTTCAGTAGCTTTCACATAACCATGATAGCTATTCCTGTAGAAGTGCTGATTTTGATATATGCGAAACTTGATAACAGATGCTTCAATGTTCCAATTTTAATTATCTTAATGTACACATTTTTGGAACCCGCCCCAGTATTTGCTGGTAAATGACTATGTGCCTCTTGCATTCCTTAACCTTTCAGGCTGTGGGTAAGGTGCTGCCATCACTGAATGGAAAGCTGACAGGAATGGCTTTCCGTGTCCCCACTGTTGATGTTTCAGTGGTTGACCTCACTGTTAGAATTGAAAAGGGAGCCAGTTATGATGAGATTAAAGCTGCTATCAAGTACGAATAATTTGAGATAAAGACCTAAAGCGATGCATTTTTATAATTTAGATGAAGTCATATATATTACTATTATGAATGGCTCATCTTCCAGTTTCTATAAATTCTTTACAGGGAGGCATCTGAGGGAAGCTTGAAGGGTATCCTTGGTTACACAGAGGATGATGTAGTGTCCACCGATTTCCTGGGTGACTGCAGGTCAAGCATTTTTGACGCCAAGGCTGGAATTTCTTTGAGTAACAATTTTGTGAAGCTTGTCTCTTGGTATGACAATGAATGGGGTTACAGGTAACTCAGATTCCTATGCTTTTCTTTTTAAAATGATGTTCAGTACACTGTATTCAATTCCCTCATTTCACTTTAAGCGTTGCTTTTGTTTTTGTGGCAGCTCACGTGTGATTGACTTGATTCGACACATTGCCTCTGTTAACTGAAGCTGTATGGAGTTTGACCTATATCTCATCTTTTTGAAGCTTCTCTCTTTTGGATCAGCATTCAGCTCACTGCTGCACCTCCAGCTTCATAAAACTAGTTTTTTTCTTATTTTCTTTTATAATAATATGGCCTTTCTGGATGATGTAGTAGAATACATGGAAATGGTGACCTACCCCTTCCAGGGGTAGCCTCTGCTTCAGTTAGGTTAATTTTTTCTGATTGCCTCTTGTTTAGGATAATTTTTAATGGCCACATCATCGCTTTCTTTATGGGCATCAAACCTTGTAAGAGACAAGCTTTGAGTTATTCTCATTCTTATGGAAAAGTCCTTAAGATCTATTCAATTATCAAAATTAGAGCACGACACATACTGATATTCTTTTTTGTCTCATATGCGGGTAAAATGCATAGTATAAAAAATTTACTTAGAGCATTTTCAGTCTGGCATTTGAGATATCTAAAAGTCAATTTGCATACTTAAACAAAATTTGCCTTATAAATAATATTATTTAGTTTGACATTGAATGTCTATCTTTAAAAATCTCTAATTTTAAATAAGTTAAAAAAATGTACTTCTACATTAGGTAAATTATATTGATCGTAAAATTTGCTTTTCAAATAAATGTGTGTGTGTGTGTGTACATATATATATATATATATATATTTATTTATTTATTACAGTTATGTAAATTAAATTTTGGCTAAAATTAAGTTTACAAAATTACATTGATTGAAAATACTAGTTCGTAGGCATCTCAATTTAAATACATAGTTCCTAGTAATTCTTCGTTTAAAACACACTTCCAACGGATTCACGCTACTTAAAATCATTTAATCAAGTTAAATCATACTCCTTTATCTTAGCCTTTTGAACAGAACACGAAATGCAGCGTATAAAGATCAATATAAAATCATAAGTTCGTTCCCATCCGTGACTAGTTTTGGTAGTATGAGCAGTGCCAAGGAAGATTCAGAGGTAAACCCATTTGATAAAACACCCTATAGCTACACATAAGAGTTACTATCTAACCAGTGAAGAAAAAACTGAGAAATTTGTCACACAAATAAAAATAAATAACTGAGTATGGAGTTGGTTGCTCATATCATGCGATGTCTGTCGTAGTGAAAGAAAATTAATGCATAGAAAAATTTCCGTAGTTCCTTACATTAAAACATAGCAACGATACGATATTGAACTATGAATAATGTGTTGTGTTTCTTTTACTTGACCTTATGGCTTCCTAAATGAATTTCATGACCATCATTTTAAGTAGATGATTATTTATTAGGGCACACATTAATCATGTAACAAACATCACTTAAAGGCTCTTAGCAAAAGAATATGTTTTATGTGAAGTCCTTAAGTATTTATCAGAACGTAATATAAAACAATTCAAAAAAACTAAATTATGTAACACTAAACCATAAAAAAATATGCGTGTTATATTTTTATTGAGCAATCTGATAACAACTAATAACTATACTAAATTTTATCCACAAGAAAAATAAATTTTCATCTAATCTCCCAATTTTGGTCTCATTCTTAAACTACCATCAGTAAAGTGTCCCTTTTTTTTAAAATAACAATAAAAGTTAGTTCTGAAGACGTGTTTCATCGCCCTTCTCAACAAGAAAAGACAAATACAAGCATGCAGAATTTAGAAGTGATCTACGTTGCTATCTTATGTACTAGTTAACCTAAATAATGAAACGCCATATCCAAGACAACCCCAAACTCCACTAATAGTAGTCCTACAGGCTGAACGCTGTCATAAGAAATGGTGCTCCGTCCCCTTCGTGATAAATTTGCTGCATTGTGGGAACTCCAAAAATCAAAGAATTTTCTAGGTATCAATATAATTATTAGTTTGGTACTATGCTCCACAATTCTATCATGATCACAAAACGAGCATAACTCAGTCGATTTCTCCCTCTTCTACATCATCTACGGGATTTGGAGTAGAGGGAGGCATTCCATCCTCCTCCTCATCATCCACTTTCATAAACAATCCTAGTTGTTCCAAGGGATTACTACCCCCAAACTTGAAACTACCCAAGCCATCTTGTGAGTGATCAGGACTCGTCTCATCCACAGAGCTTGGTAGTTGCTCAGCAGGTGCTGCTCTAAGCATTTCCAAGTCTTTAAGAACGCTAGAATTCTCATTGACATCAGCAGACATTTCAACCTGCAAAAGTTCCAGGACAAAATCCAATAAAATCCAGAGGAAAACAGGCCAATGAACAAATTTTGGCAACATACAGTCATATACTCTGCTCATTTACCTGTAGCAATGCTTGACGTGCAGCTGCTCTCTCAAGTTCTCTCTTTCGTCGAGCTTCTGCAGCAGCTTCTGCTTCTGCCCTCTTTCGAGCATCTTCAGCAGCCTTTGCTTCTGCCTGTAACCTTGCTTTTTCTGCTCACAAAGTGAAATATTGAATAGATGGATGTGTTAAATAGGTGATAGTTTGAATAGCCACTATCGACAAAGCACTTCATAAATAGCAAGTAGGATTGACACCAAATCACCTTTCCTTCGCTCCATTTCCAACTTTTCCCTCTCCCGATGCAATTTCTCAGGATCTCCCTTCTGATGACCCTGAGCTCAGCCAAATTAAATTGAGGCAGAACACATACAAATTGAAAGATGAGCAGAAAAATAATTATATGCAGAATACATTCCAGGCTTAAAAGTTTTTTATCAACCTGTGTTAATGTCTTTTCTCGAGCATTCAAGATAGTATCCGCGAACCGGTTCTTCAATACTGCAGCCCTGTATAGCTTTTTGGCATCGGGAGAGAACTGTATCTCAGTTGGAGCACTTCCCTCTATAACAATCAGTTAGTACGTATCCAAATGTTAACAAAGAAGATATATCTTGCATAATTTATACTCTTACCATCTTGACAATGGTCTGAGTCCAATGAATTTGGCTTCTGCTGGGAGTTATCTTCAAGTTGGTCTGACCTATTAAAAGGTTCTGGATGATGTAAAGGTTCAGAGGCCGGGTCACTTATGGCAATAACAAAGAAGTTTAATAGTGCACAATATTGGAAAAACAGCACCAAACAAAAAAAAAAAAGGCATAATTTGCAATAACAAATATGGTGATTTAAGATTAACATCAATGAGGGCCCACAAGACTAACAGTAATAGTAAAGTACATAATTTCTAACTCAAAGCATAGAGATCGCATATTACTTAGTAACAAGAAACGAACAGAAATCACCCTAAATTTTCCCTTTCTACTGAAAGAAAATCCTGCAGAGATCCCATACGGAGAAAGCAAAGCATACCACCACAAGTACACAAACAATGGAAGGGTACCCAAGTTTTATATGTATATAAGCCACACTTTTATATCAAACTGCAAATCATACTTTATCACTGTAAGTAACACAAATATATCAATCATAGAAAGATGACAAATAAGCAGAACAAAGAACCATTACTCACGATTCTTTTCCAGAGTATTAACAACTTTAGTCCTTTTATCCAACTGAGCTCCATAACCCATATTTTCTGCTACCTAAAGAAGAACCAAGATGGATAATCAGAGTACAAGTAGCAAGGAAATATGAGCTGAAGTCCAACAGAAAACAGTATCAGCAATTCAAAGACCATATTCTTCAAATTTAATGACGAGATAACTAAATACAATCTTTCTATTAAGAATCAAACCTATACCTTTGATGCGGTTGCAGGACCTGCTTTAGCATCATCAGATTCAGAATCAGAAGAGCTACTAGAATCTGCATCTACAATGCACGCATTAGATATAGCCATTGGCAACCACACAAAAGCTTAATAATTAAATGTTAAAAATGAAAATTCAGGCAATTCATCAGTCCATACCATAAAGGAGAACAAAAATTATAAGGATAATAATTTAGTAACCCTATCCTTTTAAGACTAACTAATAAGGATACTGCGTAGTATGGGATGTCTAAATCTTATATCAAGTAGTATTAGATGGTTGGGATACTTAGGGGCGTGGTCCTTTCCCCTTGCAGAAGGAAGAACCACACTCCTTTAAGTATCCTACCAAGGATACTATAATACTCGATGTGGGACTCAAGCATCCTAAACTCATGTTGCCTTCATGATATTATCATGTATGATGAATCTCAGCACAAAATTCATTATTTTTCTGAAAATTCAACGTAAAGCAAACAAATACTGATATAAGATTTTTATTATGCGATTAACTTGCCAGTAAACTAAAAACCCCAATTAATTTACAATAAGATCTTTTTCCCACATCAGTTCCCAGATGTATATACTATCATGTTCCTACACCCTAGATAGATCAAAGAAGCATTATGAAGTATCCAAGTGTATTCAAAAGCAACATAGAAGTGTCCAAAACTCACTTACCACCGGAGCTTCCAGGACTTAAACGTTTATTGATTCTGTAAGTTACATCCTTTTCAATCTCTACAGGAGGATAGCTTGTGACAGGGGGCTCATTTCCACCAATGTCCACTTCTTCATCACCAAGGTCATCATCACCTACAAGTGGAACATATTTATGGAAAAAAATTAAATAGAGTATCCACACACCAACCTGCCCAGCCATTCACTGAGTAATGAGTATTACCTTTAAATTGCTGCAATGATGAATTGCTTGGTCCAGAATCATTCAACAACTACAGCAGAGAACATAAATAAACATAAGTCAAAGGGGGAATGAGTTGAATTCAGATGAAACTCATACTGGCTTAATTATGAAAAGGAAGGAAGCAGGAGCTGCAGGACAATACCTCTATTTCACACAGTTCAACTTTTTCATTGCTCTTTTGCTTCTCTTGCAAATAGTCATCCAAAAGATTCCGTAGTTTGAAGAGTGTATCATCACTAAGATCGTCAATGTCAATCTCAATTTCATCCTCCCCACATTCTCTACCATTTGAACTGTGTTCTTTTAAGAAGTCAACAATATGCCCAGGCAACTCTCCCAACAAAGACTCCAATTCTATGCCTAGATTGTGCTTTTCCTTATCTGTCATGACTTGCTTAGCAGGTGGCATAACTTCAGGGCAATCAGGAAATGGGGTGATTTTCCTCTTTTTCGAAGGAGGCATTGGTCTAGCAGGTTCCACATCTTCTCGGGTGCCAGATTTTGCTGGCATTGAAAGAGCATCAGGTTTTGGCAATTTCTTCTCAATTGCTTTCCATCTCACTTCAAAATATTTACTAAGGGTATCAGCCATGACATGGACATCATTACCAGGCGGGTTATAGGTCATTGCATTTGAAAACGTAAGCCTTACATCAACCACAAATTCCAAGGGGCCTGAGTACACTCCAGAAGCTATCTTGCTTTTTATTGTTCCCAAATCCATAGGATTCTTAATTATAGTGAAATAATCTGGAAGATTCAACTTCACCACATCTACAGGAGTGTTGAAAACCCAAGCATATTGGTGGTTCATCAATCGTTTTAAAAGCGTCTCACACTGTTTCATCAACAAGGCATTTGCAGTTCTTGGTGAACAAGTCTGCATCTGTGTTGCAGACTCAAACTTTCCAGACGAGCCCCGATTCCATCCACGAGGTTTCTGACCTGTCGAATTCAATTTCTTCCCTGGCACAGAAATAGGAACTGATGGTTTTCTGGAGTTTTCTATCAGAGGTCTGTTATGTCCATTGCTACAGCTAAGAATATCACTGGAGGATGACAACGTAACACCATTAGTTGTTTGCAATTCAACTTTCTTCTGGAATAGCCGAATCTGTTCAAGTTCTGATCTCAACCTAAGTACCAATTTTTTTCTTTCCAAAGGTGAAAGATGTGATAATGGAAGAACTTGCAAGGGAACGCCAAAATCGTCATTATGACTTGAATTTAAACTAATACATCTCCTCGTTGGGACACTTGAGTCCTCTGAAACAGTTATTTCAGTGTCTAGTCGTCCTGAACTACCAGATCCCTCTGATTCACCAGCTGTCCCTACTGTATTGCCATAATAACCTCCGGCGAACCTATTACTCTTCGCCATCATCATATTCAGAGATCTAACAACTGTAACATGTAATAGAAGCACTTAGCGTTTACATCCAGAACGGATCATGGACGAACAATATCCATCTCTAGTTGTCCAATCCAAACTGATGGCTGGGTGCAGTAATTTATTTGTTTCGAAATGCCCATAAGAAAAGATAAAAAATTTTGTATGATTCTATTTCGTACTTGGGATCCTAATAACAATATAAAGTAAATCCACTTAATTGAGGGGAAAAGAAGATAAGTTACTTTTAAGGATCATTCTGTTCACATTTGAGAGTAACAGAAATTACTAAAGCACAAAGTTGGCAAAATCACAAATATTGGAGGCAAAAATCGTGGAAATTAATGAAACTGAACGACAGTTATGAATACAAAAGATTCAAATAAACACCAAGTCCTTTCCAACGATCCTCTTAATTCCCAAAAACAACTAACACTCAGAGCAAAAGAGAATAATTTCCAACGAGGAAACAAGCCTAAGCCACCCGAAAACCGAAGAAGACCCCAAAAATAAAATTCAGAACGGCCACAGCCGTCGAAGAAAAATTACCAGTCGCGACTTGAAAATTGCACCAGGGTCACCCCAACTGTAATTATAAGCCCCTCTTCGGATCAAACGCCACAATAAAAACTCCTCCCCAGCAAATGAAATTCGGAAATTAAGCAGAGGGAATCCAAAGACGGATACGTAACAACAGAAATCGATAAGATCACGGCACAATTAAAGCCAAGGTAAAATGCAGATTCCAGAAAAAGAGTCAAAGGTGGCAACTGCTCAATGAGACATTGCGCTTCTCCAAAAGCGCAAGCCCAAGTTGCAGTTACTTCGGAGTAAGAAGAGAACGCCGCACTCGCACAGCGAGCTTTTCACTTTTCAGACCTAGACTGGGAAATTCAGAATGGACGGTACAATGAGAAGCCAAAGAACTACTCCTCTACGTAGCGTACCAACGAATTTAAACCGTTGGATATGCTAATTCAACAGATAGAACGAATTCGACGGATGAGATGCTTTAAAGTTTATTCCTTCCTATCCAAGTAATATGGACCGTCGGATCTGACTGGTCTTTTTGACCTTTTTGCGTTTTTAAAATCTGACGTGGCTTTTTATTTATAATTCTGTGATTTGATTAGTGGAATCTAGCTACATCTTGTGGGGGTCACCGTAGTTTGAACTTGTCTCAAGAAGGTTCTTGATGAATGAGAAGCGGCGGAGACTAAGATCAACCATTTTTATTCAATAATCATGAGCCCGATCCATTGAGAATATACAATTCTTTTTTGAAATTTGAATCTAATAATATAAACAAATACAAATATATAAAATACTCCATAATTCCCCTTGAATACCAAATGAAAATTCAAAAATGCATCAGACTACAACTGAAAAACTAAAAATTATATTATCTTAAAGAAATATATTATGTTAATTTTTCATAAAGATCACGTAAAAAATAAAAACAAATTACAGTTAGAAATAAGAATTTTGTGATTTTAAAAGCTGATTCAGTGATTAAAGAAGTGTTATCTTTAATTTAAGTATTTGAGTTTAACCCTCTAAAAAAAATGCTCACCCTACAATAAAAAATTACAATGTAGATATATGTTAGTTTGAGCACTTTTAAATTTTAAACCTTCACAAAAGTTTGAATTAACTACACTTTATGTCTCCAAATCAATTATTAGATTGTGTAGTTTATTTCATGTATATGATTTAAATTAAATTTAAACATCATCTAAAATTGATATTAAAAATTTTGATTGTATAATACTAGTGAATTTAATTTAAACCGTTAAATACCCACAATAATTTTAATAATGACTATTAAATTCATGCATTCTCAAATGCACCAAATACCAAGCCTTTTTACTGCACATTATCACTCTCAGCTAAGTCCTTTTTTTGTCGGTTGATTTATTTTTTGCTTTTATTAATTTTTATTTTTTGTAAGGGTAGTCCAATTATAAAGGGAGTTACAAATTAGGGTATACAAAATTCAACCCACTGGCCGAGCCAGTGCTTTGATTCAACGCGGGTGTAAAATTTTTTTAATTATTTTCTATTTTATTTTTTAAACAATTATATTTTAAAACTATACTTTTTAAATAAAATTATTCCCTTTTAACTTTTAAATTAAACTAAATAAGATTAAATAATTAATAATATATTGATTTCATTTTTCTTAAATTTAAGAAAAAACTTACTTTTGGTTCTTTATTTTTATTTGAAGTTTCACTTTCATGCCTTAATTTTATTTAGTTTTAATTTAGTCCTCTTCATTTTAAGTTTCACTTGTCCCTTTATATGCATTTAGTTCTAGTTTAACCTCTTAATTTTACTTTGATTTCTTAAAGTTATTTGGTTTCAATTTTGAGGTAAATTTAAGGCACTTAAATAGAACCAAATAAATTTAAGTGAAGTTAAAGGATTAAATTAGAACAAAATGAAATGAAGGGACAAAAGGAAAATATAAAATAAAGTTATTGGAATTTAACACAGTTAAGGAATGAAAGAGAAACTTGAGATAAAATTAAGAAACAGCATATTTTTTTTTTCCTAAATTTAAAAATAAGTTTGAATTGAATGAGTATAGTAAAAAGTATTATTTTCTATATTAATATTATTTTCACTATTAAACACTTATAAGAAAATTTTTATCTATTTACTACTCATGTAACGCATAAGAAATATACAATAAAAAATATATTATCATTTAATAACATCATGATAATTTAATAAACAAGTCAAAAGAGCATTTTGTAGGGAAAAAATTTATCATATGAATCATAAAATTTTGTAAGTATCAATTTACAATACATATATATATATATATATATATATATAGCTTTATAAATATTATTTTATCCAACAACATTTAAAATATTTTATACTATTTTAGGAACAAATGTTTAAAGTCTAATTAAAATAATATATTGACATTTGAATTTAATTATGTTATACTCAATTATTATAAAATTATTAGTTACAATAGTATATCAAATATATGTATCAAACATAAAATTATAAGTACAATACGTGTGAATCTAATAGATTTAAATTAAAATATCAAATAATAAAAAATGATCACTCAATCATATAAAACATAATTTTAATGTACTATCTTCTGCCTTTGAGAACGAAACAACTCTTCGGACCCAAAAAAACAAAAAAAGGTAATAATAAAATTTCTCCAAAAGGAAAAGGCATTAAACAAATTGACAAAGTGCAATATCATACTAGCTTTTCTTCATTTGGTAAATAACTCCCACTTATAGCGCTCATTCGATTTTTATAATTTTAATATATATATATATATATATTAATTTAGTTCTTTAAAATAAGAATTTATTTTCTTTGATTTAAATTATTAAATCAAAGATTTTTATTGATCTATGTCAAGCTCATTTTTTTATAAATAATTTTTTTAAGTATTTTAAAAAACTCAAAATTCCCACATTTGGTTGCTTTCATATATTCTTTGATCTGTAGGTTAGATTTAGAAGTTTGAATTCAAGGTCTCAAAATAAGAACACTGAGTACTAGCTTGGCCAAACCTTTGAGTTACTGTTGCTACCCATTGATTCTACAGTATTACAGCCTGTTCTACTGAATTAATGATAGGCTCATGGATTAGACAATAATAATCAGTTTCTTAAGTGCCCAATTCGAGAAGCCCATATTCAGATTCGACTAATGCCACTGTAGGACACCAGTTTTTCAACAACTTATAATAATATTTATGTTAATTTATATTTAAAAAATTAGCATATATGGAAGAAAATAATACTTATATATACATATATATGCTATTTAAACATATATACCATATAAATAACGAATTGTATATATTATGTTTAAATATTTTTATAAATAAGTTTATGAATAGTAAAAGACTTAAGATATTGATTACCTAATATCACTTGAGATATTTTCTCCATCATTCTTTGTATTTAGTTTATTTTTCTTAGTGAAAAAACGAAGGTATGGAAGGCTGTAGTTTGCTGATATTTGTATCTTGTTAATTTGTAATTTATTTAAGCTTTTGTCAGCAGAGTAACATTAATCAATCATTAAGGTCATAAGATATATTGTAGAATACACAACTAAAGTAGATTAAAGAGACCTGCAATTATAAGAATAAGTTTGAATTTAATATAGCATCAAAATCACTATTAATATGAAAAATGAAAACTTCAAAAATTTAGGACACAATTAAGAAAATCAATATTTTTTTTTCCACGAGGAAAATATCCTCCATAAAATGGGACAAGATCCACTCCTGCAGAAGATATTCTACCCCACTTGACACTTTAACTCTTTCTTTGAAAATGGAATTTGCAAATGTTAATTATATTATTTTTAAAGAAGTTATCATACATAAAGGATATATAAACATTTGAGATATTTCTTTATCAGAATATTATCCTATTTAAAAAACTTAACAGTTTATAAGAAGCAATTAAACACACTATACCAGATTATATATTGAAATATAAATAATATATGTTTAAAAATTCAAGATATTATATTTAAAAAATTGTTACACTTCATACCTTATAGTCAATTATATTTTTCTTCATTAGGATGATATCATGTTCATGCACTAATATTGTAGATTATATATTAAAATGATAATAATGTGTAAACAAATATTTTTCCTTCATTCTAGCACAGGAGAGGAGCACATGAGATTGCGTAAGTTTGCTTTATTCGGAATGAAATTCTATATTCAGTCACCCAAAAAAAAAATTTTCAAACCCGTCATGAATTCGTTTGATATGTGATTAGATTAGAACATTGGAAAAAACTTAAACTCAACCTCAAACAAATAATTTCGTAACTTCTTCATTTCGATGCACAGTGTGGAGAAACCATTCTTATGGCAATATGTAAAACTAAAAGCAGTAATAATAACAATGGAAGGTTGGAAAGAAGACAGAAAGTGGGGTGTGCACGGACAGATATGCAGTGACCATAATGTCACATATCTCGAGAATCTGTCAGTAGAAGCAAGAACGAAAGTAATATGATAGAGAAGAAGGAAGGAAGAATCTGGATAAATAGATGACGACTCGCACAATTATTATATTAGAGAAGCATCTAACACAAGAGGATTAAAATATAAACCACTTAGTTTTGGTGTCTATCTTGTACGGAATAATTAAAGACCTCTATTTCACCATTACATTGATAGAAACTGAAACTTATTTACAGATTGTAGTCAACAAACTCACTGGTAAATATCTTAGCCTTGCTTGCGCCTCTAATACTCGCTTTACTTGTCAAAATCTATGGTTCATTTCCTAATATATTGGAGTTCATGACCATAACCACAAACCAAATACGTACCTATAAAACTCAACGTTCTTAACTATTTACACTTCAAAATGTTGCTTTGGTCTCGTCCCTTGCTATCAGAATTGTTGCCGTGAACCAAAGTATTTTTGAAGCTAAAACACAAGTCTAGAAAGAAATGTTGGTCATTCACATAGGATGGAAAAAGAAAAAAGAAGCAATAGGTAAGGACAAGTCATAAAACACTACAAATAATATGCGTGTGACAATTAATTTATTTAAATTACGTTACGGCACTGACAAATGATAGAATGATAAAAAATATATATTGCAATGTAGTTTCATTATGTATGAGTTTTTGATTGGCTAAAAATAAAATGCCGTTTTGATTCTTGTACCACATTATGTTGTCTTATTCTTCTTTGCACTTGGTTCATTTATTAATGTGAACAGGAAAGTTTTCATTAATATTTTATTCAAAGTATTTGCTAGCCAAATCTATATCGTAGCTCACTGATCATTTATTCTCCTTATTGAGAATATATATGTGTATATATATATATATATATATATATATATATGTATGTATATTAGGAAGAATACCCTTCTATTAACTAACTATATATAAATAGTAAGGTGCATCTTATGCTTTTAGATGGATTCTTTTGTTTTTTATGGGTTCTAGTTATCATAATGTTACTAAAATGCTACTATCAAAATGTTACTAAAATGCTAGGCATGTTTAAAATTTGAAGACAGGTATATATAGAAGCACATATTAAGAGACAAACCAAGCCCTCCCTAATTATATATAATAAAGTAGCGAGGACTATTAATGTTGAATACATATTTCACTAAAGTTTATACATAATTCATTTTTATTTTTCACATTTTCAGTATTGAATATATATATTAAGTTTTTGAAAAGCTTTTATTCATTATTCAGTTCTTGTGCTCGTTATATATAAAGTAGCCTTTGATAAGGTAAAACGGAAGTTTTGGTCTTACGTTGTACAGTCATTTCAACTGTGCAATAAAGACCGTTAAATTAAGTGAGTCCCATAATTAATTTGTAGGCCCCACCAAATCTACTGGTTCTTGTTACATAATCGATCTTTACTCGTAAAACGGAGACCACAACAGGGAAAGAGCATCTAACAAAATGTCATGGCTTCATTTATGTAAATTAAGCGTAAAAGAACCTTGCAGGTTAAGCAAAAGCAAGGTGCAAACTTGGTATTATCCTTCATACAATAGTCAATTGGGGTCACCCCAATCCTATCTGCCATGCAGCCATAAAAGAGAATAAATAAATTAGTGTAACAAGAAGTCAGTTATACATGTATATGTTGCTTCATAGGTCATATGGTCTTCCTTGATTATCAAAGACTTCAAATTAAATTGATAAAATAACAGAGTTAATATATTGCTGTCAGGGGACCAAGGCTAATGTCTCAAGATTGTTGTGAATTTAATTTGAAATCCATAACATGGATTCTATCCTCTTATTTCAATTTTCAAGTTTCAAGGATCTCATTTGTAAAATAATATTAATAAAGAAATAAATATTATTATAAAAAAAAAAGTAGACAATTAGTACCTTATTTTTTCACTTTGTGATAATTTAGTTCTTTACAATTTAATCGTGACAAATTAATCATTTATAAATTTAAATTTAAACAAAACTAATCTTTTATAAATTTAAGTTTGTATAAAATTAGTCCCTCCATTTATATTAATGACAGAGTAATTTTGTCTAAAATAAAATTTTTAAAAAATTAATTTATCACAATTATTTATGAATAACTAAATTGTTACAAAATATAAAAATAAAAAATAAATTTAATATTTTTCTCACATAATAAGTCTCAAAGAGTAGGTATATTAGTACCTATATTTTATTCTTGTTCCTTTTGTTTGTCTTATGATCTTTATACATGCCTATATGTAAGTGCAAGTGTCTGTGTCGTAGCCGGGTGAAGGTTTTGCTGTATTTGTGTATATTTATTCATTCACATATAAATAATCCAAGGGTGTACTCCCCGTCTTAAATTAGTTGAGTTCAAAGCTTTAGAGTGAATAGTAAAAAGAATTTTATCCTCGTATAGTCTAGCTCGAAAGTATATTTACTGTATATTTTGGAATAAAAAATAATGCTTTTTGCTGCCAACTAATTTGGCAGAAAGGAAAGGAAGACAATGTCGCAGCAAACTTGGTGGATTTGACACACACCTAATTATAATACGATCTTGATGTACTCTTAGTGACGTTAATTAAGAATAAGGTAGTCCCATCCTTCTCTCTCTAAATAAATATTATATTATTTAGGTCATTAGATACCAACTGTAGTCTTCCATCTCATAAATCTGATCGATCCGCAATTGCGCACTGAATCACTAACTAACCTGAGGGGCATAAATACGTACGTAGTCAAGAGTTTTCACTTTTCAGAGACCCAATCGGAGGGCAGCTTGAACGTCCAGCCTCCATGCAAATCCTCCACCGTTCATTCTCCACGCATCACAAGGCACAATCTCTGGTTTCCTAATCTCCTTTCCCAACCTGTATTGTACCTTCATTTGACACGTGAAGGCCCTGTACGGTATTCTCTCTTGCATCTCCAATCGCACCTCCACTTTCTCTTTCCTTCCTTCCTCTAGCTGCCACTCCATCCGCTTCACCATCTTCCTAAATGCCCCATTCACCCACTGAACTCGGTTCAGAACGTCCGACACGAAACCTGGACACGTGTCCCTCTCCAGATCCTTCATCCTCTCCCAGTTCGTACGTCCTAACCCTTCACCTCCGTTCATGCATGTCTCCCTCACGTACCACACCGTTGCCAACACCTCCACTCTCCCCACATTCCGATTTGTCCCTTGCGATCTACTACCAGTACCACTGGCATCACTCCTCAGCTTCAACCGAATCCTGGGGTGTTTCTGTTCATCTTCATCTTCCTGTTTATTCTTCTCCTTCTCCCTCAACCTTTGATTACACTTACACTGCAAAATTCCACCGTACCATGACGACTGCTCTTGTTCCGTACGGTTTTCCTGTGGCCTCACCCCGAAGCTGTTTCTTCCTACTTCGCCACATGCCACAAAAGTTCTTTCGTTAATGTTCCTCCCAACCCTAGCGAAGCTTCTGTTCGTTCCTTGTTCTGAAACAATAACGGCTCTTTCCTCGTCAATCACCAATCCACCAGAACTACGACCTCCAGACGTGGGTCTGGGCACGATGGGACGGTATCCTAGCATTATTTTATTAAAGGTCGTCATCCTATCCTGCGCACCGCAATCGCATGTTATCGTGGGACTTCCTCCTTCGCCGTCGTTCTTGTCTCTCCGTAGTGCGACCGGGCGCGAGTCCATTACCGCAGCAGCAACACCAGATCCAGGAATTTCTGTGTGTGCTGAAATTACTCTCTTCGTCACGCAAAGACCAGAGGGGCGGTAAAATGCGAGGAAGAGGGTGGAGGAAGCATGGTAAATAGGAGAAGGAGAAAGAGCACGCGTTGAGTGGAGGGTACGAACAGAGATTGCATTGGATTGGTCAGCGTTGAGCAGGGGAAGAGCACTAAAGCAGTGTGGTGTAACGCAGAGCCATTCTTAACGCAGGATTGATCCCACAAAAGGACTAATCACAAACGAGAACCTGTCCTGCACTGCCGAAAGCAATGGTCCACGAGCCCTTTGGGGGAGGTTCGAGAATGTTACACGTGGTTGACATCTATTGGGCGATGAAGGCCAAGGCAAGCATCTTCCGCGCTGGAGACAGCGCGTCTCAACCACGGAATTTACGAAGCTGAGACGCCAATGATGTACGCAAGGGAACTAGCGCGTGGAAGTTTCTAAAGCGAGAGAGATCTCTATAATTATAATCGATGAGTCAATCCCGAATGGGACACGTTGGTAGTTCAAGGATAAGCAGATCTGGGCAAGATTTGTTGTCCTTTGCATCGGACAATAAATGATCTATAATCATATACGTCAAAACTGATGAGTTTATTATTTAAGTTAACGATTTAATTAAACTTAAATTTAATATAAATTTAATTAAATTTGTTAGTTAATTTATTAAATTTATTGAGTTTATAATTTTAATATATCAACTAACTTATAAAATTAATAATATAATAATTTAAATTTAAGATTAAATAAAATATAGATATTTTTTTTATAAAATTTTTATATTTTATTTTATTATAAATTTAAATATGCATAAAAAATAAAAAAATTACATTTAATATGTATTTAGTAAATAAAATAAAATAAATATTATTTAATTAATTATATTGAATAATTATTTATGTACGACTCTCTTAAAATATTCATGTATATAATATTTAAATTATAAAATTACATATTTTAATAACTATTTATTAATCAAGATAAACTCTTATGAGTCTAAGTTACGAATTTACCTCTCTCTTACGAGTTTACTTAAACTCGCGAGTTTAACAACATTGCCCATAACCTATTCGTATTAGCTCTTATTGAAGGTTGTAAAATGTTTGGGTTCTGACAAACTCATAACAGTGAGATAAATTTGTAATGTAGAATCATAACATAAACTCAACAAAATTTATCTCAATTAATAAATAATTATTAAAATATGTAATTTGATAGTTTAAATATTATATATATTAAAATTGTATTTAAATGTAATTCAAATTATACTTAATCAATTAAAAGTTATTCATATTACATAATTAGTAATACTCAACATAAATATTTTAAGATAATCATACATAAATAATTATTCAATATAAATAATTAAATAATTTTTATTTTATTTTTTTGATATGTACATATTAAATGAAATTTTATTATTTTTTATGTATGTTTAAACTTGTGATAAAATAAGTTTTAAAGACTTCATGAAAAAGAAAATTTTCTATATATTATTTAGTCTTAAGTTTAAATTATGTTATTAACTTTACAAGCTAGTTTATACGTTAAAATCATAAAGTCAATAGACTCGATAAGTCAACTCACAAATTTATCTATATTTTATTTAATTTTGACTTTCAATTATTATGTTATTGACTTTACAAGTTAGTTGATATATTAAAGTTATAAAATCAATAGACTTGATTAGTCAACTCGTGAGTTTACTTAAATTTATACTAAATTTGAGTTTATATTGAATTGACTAATTTTTTTTATGTACAATCATAAACTCGTAAACTGTGTTCTCGTTCACGAGAACACAGTTTGAGAAGAATGGCTCCAATATCCTGATATACGTTGTAGTTTTGCTAGTTCTTCAATTTGCTGAACAGTTTTCTAGCTAGTTGTAGTTCCTCTGTCCTTTTCTCCACTATTATTAAATCTTCGTCAAGTAATAATAAGAATTTAAATATTGTTTTCAACAACCCCTGACTAATATATTTATGTAAGATTATCAGACCACTCGGAGTAAATTGTATTAATGACCTGATAATTAATTGACTTAGATGAAATCTTGATACCAAATTAGTCCATCGTAGGTGATGTAATATTTTAACAATTCATATCATACATCAAAAAGAAATTTAATTTCATAATTTGAATTAAAAAAGATATGTTAGACATCAAAAGAAGTTACGAAGTATAACAATATTAGATTCAACCTTAACTATACATGCATATGTAAACAATATAGAGCAAGCAAAATAGATTAATGCCGTTTAAGCTTAATTAGTAGTTGTCAAACAGTAACTATAAATTAACAATAATTATACCAACATGAAAATTAATAGTTTCTTCTGTTGTTTATTTGTTCGTCACTAAAATTATTAGTTTCTTCTTGATAGCTCAAATTATATTTATCTTCCTCTTTTTCCGGGGATATTTACCTAACCCATTATGCCATATGTCCCTTACAATCATTAAAAACTTGGGTACGCTCTATGTAGCTTTGACAGCCATGCCTACTGACTACATACCCCGTTCCTATCTTCACGTAAAAACACAAAAGGAAACAAGTACCACGCAGAGCCCAAAAGTCCAAGCATAACATCTCCACGCTCCACCCCATCCCTTGACTTTCTACTCACAGCCAAAAAAGAAAAAAAGAGATGCTTCAGCCTACACTCCTATCAGGAGTATGCCATTAAAGATAATTAGTTTAGTTATCGTTCCGGAAGTTTAGCTAGCCTCCTGAAGTTTGAGTCACAAACATTTTATTTTCTGGCTTTGCTTCTTTGGTTCGTTAGCTTTTCGCACCTCCCAAGAAAATAACCATCTAATGACCAAGTCTTTAATTTCCCTTTCTTTCTAGCCCTTCCTAGTTATAAAAGCAAGTGCATAGGAATCAACTATTTTCGCTTTCAAGTTGTTCTAATAAAACTCGTTTAGGTGTAATAATACCTGATCTCAATGCTTCTCCTCGCTCTTCAGAACTTGTCTGTCTCTTCTCTGATTTTCAAAGTCCCAAACTCAGCGCAGCCTTGACGTCTAGCCTCCATGCAAACCCGCCCCTATCCATTTTCCAAACATCGCATGGCACCATCTTTGTGCACTTCACATTCTCCTTCATATAGTGAAGTCTCACATTACACGTAAACGCAGGATGAGAGTACACCTCCTTATCCTTGATCTTCAACCACACCATAATATCCGGCGACGGCTCATCCTCCTGCCAGATTACCATCTTCTTGTACGCCTCGTTCACCCATCGCAAGCTGTTCAAACCGTCCGATATGAAAGCTGGACACGCGTCTCTCTCCAGATTCTTCACTTTCTCAGCATCCGTACGCCCTATTCCTCCTGCTTCCACCATGCACGTGTCCGTCACGCTTTCCACTGTCACCCACGAGTCCAGCACTCGCACCGTCCGATTCACCTTCTCACTGGCGTATACTTTCTCTTGATTATCCTGGATCTCGATTTTCTCCTCCGTTGGGCCAAGATCAACACTCTTGCACCCTGAACTTCCAGCCACCACCGATCCTTCTCCCAGTTCAGTATTCTCCGGCACCGATTCTGGAGCCACAACTGCGTTCTCCGTTCTCTCTTGTTTCTCTAATTCCTCGCAAGAGTTTGTAATCTGTCTCCAACGTGTATCGTTCCTCCGAACCCTAACATACTTCCTCTTCGCTCTCTTACCCGCGGGCAGCATCATGCCCTTGTTCTCCGACACCGGGCCGCCGATGACAGGTTTCGGCGCAATCGGACGGAATCTGAGCACCGTTTTGTTATCGAAGATCCTACCAAGTCCGGCACCGCCGCCGCTTGGCGTCACGCGCCTCCCACCTGCACCATCCATCATCGTCCGCGTGTGTTTCTGGCCTGACTTTGCTTTGTTCTGGATCTCTCCGCCTGTGTCGTTTGCTCTCTTTCTCTCTCTCTCGCTCTCTCTCACTCTGAGGGAAGTGAATCGATGATGATAACGGCAGCACGGTGGCTGGGTGATGAGACACCACGTGTCTAGGGCAAGAAGTGAACAGTGAGGGGAGGTGATTGGATTAGAGGGAAGCCCACAGAAAGAGGCGAATCAGATGGCGCGTAGATCGAGGAGCGTTATTGGTCCCATGGCGAACCAGTGATGGAAGGGAGAGTGTCCAGCACTCCTGGAAAGAGGTGTACGTGGCCTCCATGGCAGGGAGCAACATTATATTCTCAGGCTTGAAGTGGGATACAGTTTCCCTGAAGAATTCGAGAACGTGCACACGTGCTTTCGTGTCATTTGACAGCAACCACTCCATGTCTTTATTCCATTACTCTCTCACCCGGCGCGTGTGAGTATTCTCCTCGTGCTTTTGTTTTTTAATCAAAGTACAATAAAGTTAACACCGCCATTGAATGAATTTTGATGACGTTTGGATAGACTTTCCTAGGATCATACCTGTCCCTTTTTTTTTTTTATGCCAATATTTGAACTTTGAACTTTTCTATATTTTATATTTTCAAGTTCTATTTTATTGTCTGAAAAACAAAAATTCATTCTTTCTCATTCGGATTAAGAATGAGAATTTGTTTTTAAATAAATCATAATGTCTTTAGATACATTCGAATTATATGACTCATTTGTTTCTAAAATATATATTTACTGCCTAAAATTAAAATATGATCGATATATCTCATAAACAATATCAGTGCTTAATAAAAAATATATATAACTTACTAAGAAATAAATTTTTAAAATCTTTATTTTGATTATATTTATTTTTTTTAGAGTTATAAATTTAATTTTATTTAATTTTAAAATATTATTAATTTACATATTGTTAAAATGTAAAGAATCTCTCGACTTTAAAAATTTCATATATTTGACATATTTTTAGTTTTGTATAACATATATAATTTTTTGATTTTTTTATGTTTAAAATTCTAATGCTACGTACTCTTTCTTATAGACTAAAAACTTTTAAATCAACAAAAAATATATTTTATTTATTATTGCAAGTGGAAAACAAAAATGGTTTTCTTTTTTAGGTCACATGTCTCCTATATTTTGCGACAAATTTGTCATGAGATGGTAAGTTGAATGCATTTTTTATCATTAACTTCTTTCAACCTATATAAACAAATAATGCAAAAGTGAAAGAATAATATAGAAAGAAATTATATTACAAAAAATCTAAAAATTTAAAATGTTTATGATCAATTTTTAAAATTAAAAAGAGTAAATTTTACAGTCAAAAAATTCTTCACAGGACCATAACTTTTTTCGTTGATGAAAAAATGTACTCACGTTTTGAATTATTCTAAGTAATTTATTTCTGTACTCTTTACGTCAGAAAATATAAAAGATATCTTTATTTATAATTTATTTCCTCAATATTCGAGATGTCTGTGTTTGATCCATCTAGTTATATATAGCATACCATTATTTGCTCGACAGAATGCGAGTATTAGTCTAGTACACCTAGAACTATATTGTCCCATATATCTGCAATTGACAAAAACTGCAAAATTAATGAAGGTGGAAAGTGTTTTATTAAACTAGCACTATTGTTGTTCCAGATAGGTCAAATATGTTTTATAATATTGTACGAGCTTTACGCAACCTTCTCATGCAGGTCATGCTCTCCTAATCTTTGAAAGGTTATTAGTCACATTAATAAACAAAAAACAAAAAAAAGAGAGAAAATATCAACAGTGGTAACTCCATTGTTAAGTGTCTTGTAAGCAACGATCACTTTTTTCTTTGGCCATTCACTTGCTTGTATCATGGGTAAATTACTTCTGTATCTTCGAGTTACAGTATCTTCAAAGATTGAGATGGTCGTATGTTATTTTATTCATTTTCCTAGTAGTTACAAAACGAGGCTTTACTTTAAACTAGATAAAAGAATCCAGTTCAGATTTTCAAAGTTCTTTTTTATTTCCATATAAAGTTAAAAGGAGATTAAAAAATAACCAAAAAATAATTGGAGTGAGGTTATACAGAGTTTCGCTTCTCGTATGTCATTCTCTCACTTAAATTTAGAAAAAATATAAAAAAAATTCAAGGAACTATTCTGCCGTTATTCTTCTTAGACATATAGTTGTGTGTGTGTTATCTTTTAACTGCATCTACTATTGACGTATTTCAGCATATATTTATCGCTGATTTATGTTAATAAAAATCATATATGCAGTGGGATATATTTTTATTATTAAAATAATCAAAATATAATAAATATATTATTTTGGTAAATAAATGTATTGTTATATAATTAAATTTTCACGTTTGTTTTATAAAAAAGTATACCTTTTTTCATAATTTAATCAAAACTTTAATAAATATATTAAAAAAATGTATTTGAATCTAATACTTACGTGATTCATATACCTTTTGTGTTCTCAGCCGTTTAAAATTGGATTCCATGCAATTTTTCTCGAACTAGATAGCTTTAGAATGCAGGCAGTTTTTTGCTTTCAGGCGAATTTATTATGAGTTAAAAATGTAGATATCATAGGATACTATTATATATATATATATTGAACTAAACCAAAAAAAAACATCTTTCCTCTTCTTAAACTGATATTTTAATAAGTAACAGATTCAATTATCATTTTTTTAAATTGAATACTTAAATCTCAAACCCATATTTTAGAATTGGATCATGTTTACATACATAAACACTATGAGCACCTTTTGACACATTGTATAAGGTTGAATTGCATAAATTTATATAATATGATTTACATTTATTACATATTTAAAGCACACATTAGATTGTATATGGTTATACAGTCAACTCATGGTTACCACATTTAATACGGTCAAGCATTGTATTATTAATGCAACCTCTGTTGGTATGATTAAGCCTAATTGTATTATTAAGATATTTTATGTCTTTTTAGTAAAATCTTGTTTTGGTTCGTCACGTATAATAAATTTCTTCATTTACTCTTGTCAAAAAATTATTTCAATTTAGTCCCTTATAGATAAGATATTTTTTAGTTTGATCCCTGTCTATCTTTTTAATTTAGTTTCTCATATAATTATTTTCAATTTAGTCCCTCATAGATATACATTTCTCTATTAGATCTCCCACAAATAAAGTTATTCTCAATAATATCCTAAAAAAAAAAATATGAAATTGTAATTTTTTTTTCAATTTTCTCCCTTGCATATGAGATATTTTCAATATGATCTCTTATAGAATTATCTTCTCAACTTAGTCATTCACATATGAATATTTCTCCATTTGATAAATCACAAATAAAATTGTTATCACTAATATTATTTTAAAAAATTTTAATTTATTAAATACGAACCTATAGAATTTTTTCAAATTGGTATCTTATATATAAAATTTTATTCAATTTGATCCCTTTCATAATTGTCATCTCAATTTAGTCCATTGCACATATATATTTCTTCATTTGATCCATCACAAATAATATTGTTATCAACAATATCCTAAAAACAAGTTGACTTCATAAATACAAACTCATGAAAATTTTTCTAAATTTGGTCCCTAATATATATTATATTTTTCACTTTGATCCCTTATAAAATTGTCTTCTTAATTTAGTTCCTCACATATGTAAATTTTTTCATTTGATCCCTTACAAATCAAATTGTTATAAATAATATCCTCAAAAAATACATTAGTTTAAAATATATGAACTTATAGAATTTTTTTCTAATTCGGTCCCTCGTAGATAAAATATTTTTCAATTTGTTCCCTTATAGAATTATTCTCTTTCTTTAGCCCCTCACATAATTATTTTTTCAATTTAGTCCTTTGCATATGGGCATTTCTCTGTTTAATCCTCAAATAAAATTGTTATTAATAATAATTTCAAAAAATAAGTTAATTTTAAGAATATGAAAGATATTATTGATAATGATTTTATTTATGAGAGACCAAATTGAGAAATATCCATATGTGATAAAAATATTTTTTTTTGTGAAGGTCCAAATTGGAAAAAAAACTATAAAGGGACCAAATTGAGAAATATTCTATATGTAATGGACCAAATAAGGTTTTACTCATTTATTCTTTATTCAAATTTATAGTTTGTCATTAAATATATAATTATATTATTGTATGCAATACAATATCTTACATAATGTCACACCAAACACATATATAGTATTAAATTTCTATCAAATATTATCTTATCTGACTTTATATGATGTGCCAAATGGCCTTATATGAACTTGACAAATAGAACTTGATTAAAAAAAGACTTCCTTTCTTTATTTTTAACAAAAGCCTAACACATTTTTAAGGTAAAAACTTATATCCAATTCTTTATACCTTTACTATGCTATTCACTAATTAAAACATGGCAAATGTTTGGTTCTCCAGTTATATCACATGTGTATGGTTACTTGCTTAACTATATTATTTTTAAATTAAATAATATATTATTATTGATTAACTAAATACTTGTCATATTTTAATTGAAAAATATTATAGCAAAAATATAAAAAAAAATGCATATAAATTTAATCTCATTTTAAAATAAACCTAGCCTATAGAGTAGAAAATAATGAAAAAAAATTATATACAATTTATCATATTTTTGTTAAGCTATTTCCTATTTAAAACATAACAATTATATAATTTTTGTAATAATATCACAACACTTATATAGTTATTACAAATAATCATATAATTTTTAATAAAATCATGTACTTTTTTTTATAGTACTATTAGTTAATCTTATACTTGTTAGGTGTTGATTGAAAAATCTGATAACAAGTATATAAAAAAATGTACCTAAATTTAATTTTTTAAAAAAAAACTTGTCTGGGCAAGGTGGGGTACCGTCCGTTGAATTACCGAAGAAGAAAAGGTAAGCCAATGTAATCATGACATTGTGAGTGCTTCCGCTGTGGAGGCATAGCTAATTGTGTAAGTCCCGATATTTGATCTACTCCTCCAGTCTTTAGGAAGCCAATGCTTGAGCATACTCAGAATACATAGCAAGGCTGGAGCAGGAGACTCGCGTTTTATGGCTGAGTCGTATCTTGCCGGGTGGTAGCGGGACCCAGAGCAAGAAAGGACAGGGGGCAACCATACATGGTACTTCTCCGAGGGACACCTGTACGAGCCACTTATAAATGCTGCCGGGTTGGAGGAGCTAGTCTTTCCTGATAAAAACTATATTGGATTCGAAAATATCAATAACATATCATTCATTAATCATTATGCCAACGTGCTGAAAATCGGGAGTGAATAGAAGAAATTTCTGGGAATTCGGAGAACGAAACAATTCACAGGACCCAGATGAGAAAAATGTGGAGTAACATCACAGATATGGAACAGCTTATTTATTTCTACCGCAAACAAAAATGTAACAACTCTGTTCTAGTTGGCTCCAATATCAACAAACTGTATCAAACATATTTTACATGATGAGAAAACTTAATATTCTGACAATTACTGTCAGAACAGTAAGCCTCCCTGAAGAAGTAATACGGAAACTTTGGGACAGCTAGTTGACAACATCAAGAACCAGCTTGCGAGACTTCAGAACTGACCACCTCAAGCGTCGGAAATATGCAGCCTGAAATAGAGCCAGAGATAGTACGAATATCCATTTAAATCCCATCTGCATATAGCAACACTCTATAAGTTAGAAAATATAACAGCGTTCATTGATATGGTGGGAAAAGGATATGGAAGCCAACAAACCAGTTTTCTCTCTTCCATCTCAGGTTCGGCCGCCCAGGTTAAGAATGTCACAACATCTTTTCCCATCTGCAGATAATCATCGCAGACAAGATTGATTCTTGTATTTCCCGAAAACCATAAATAAGGGATTTGTAAGAAAATTAAGTAAAGCTAGTTTTCAGGAAACTAAAGAAGCACCTGAGATTCTGTAGCAGGAGTACCATCTTCATATTCAACAGCACCATCATTAAGCATCTTAGGCATGGCAATTGCTCCTCCAGGAAAATAAGGATTATAATGCAGCCCCTCTCTAATCTACAAATATTAAATAAAGAGTATAAACAAACGTTGGCATAATATCAGTTCATTGCTATAGGGATTGCAATGTTTAAATTTGAAGAAGCTAGTCACGCTATCTTAATTTTTCTTTTGGGGCAATCTAGTCACTCTGTCCTTAATGACCATGCACAAGTATGACTGATACAGTAGTCACAGAGAAGTGCAATGGAACACAGACCATGAGTACGTCAATGAATATAATCAGACGGATACAATATTCCCCAGAATATAAGGATCAGACTTTATTTATTAACCATAATATGCTTAAGAATCCTGACGCATCTAAAGTAGCGTACATCAAAATATGCAGCAAAATGATATGCAGATTGACATAGCGAATGCTATTAGGCATAACATGAGCTATCCCTTTTAAGTATTGTAAAGAAAAGCAACCTCAAGATGGAGCCAAAGGCTTTTCAACAAGCCCCCACTGCCACATTCAACTAGACACACTCGTTGGTCTGCACCAAAAATGTAAAGGCACAGAGATGCTAAAATGCTAATGCATGTCAGTAGTAAATGTTAGCATTAGCATTATTTATCTAATTTGTACAAGATTACCGCAATAAGTAAACATGAGTTTTGAAAGAGATCATATATAATAACCTACCGAAACACCAGCAGGGGGATCACGATAACCAGTTAAAAGGGAAAATACATAGTTTTGACCATTGTGACGAGCCTGAAAGGACAAATGGCAGCATATATTGAGTATATATACAACAGAAATTCCAAAGGCTCTACCAGCAGAAAATTGGCATTACTTTGGTAATAAGACTTAGATCTGGAGGATACGCTCCTCCATTAGCAAACCTAGCAGCTGCTTCATTTGCATATGGCTGAGGAAAGCGATCACTGAGTTTACCAGGGCGGGTAAACATCTCACCCTCATCATTAGGGCCATCAGCTACTTCAATCTCAGCTGCCATAGCCTTAACCTCTTCTTCTGTATAAGCGACACCAACCAAATCACGGTATGATATCAAGGACATAGAATGACAGGAAGCACAGACTTGTTGATAAACTTGATGACCACGACGAATCCTGCTCATGAAAAATTAATTGAAAGTATAAAGACCAGTAGCCTACAATGGAAAGCTAATTAGTATCAATGTCATTCACATGATATTGGTTTAAAGAATCAAGAACTACAAATTTTTCCCTGAAAATTACTATCCAACAATTAATGCATGATAAGTATTATTAACCATCAAATACAACTGAGAAGATTAAAAGCTTGACAGTGAAAACCATGTTAGATCACATCAAAAGCATAGTAATGACCAAGCAAGAGTAATGTCCATCAAGCTTAGGAAAATGAAAATATTAGGCTACTACTGGTTCAACTTAATACCAACTACCAGTAGAAGACTTGAAATTGCAGCAGGGGATAAATAATCAAAACATGCTCAATTTTTGCCCAAAAATAGGATATATATATATATATATATATATATATAGAACTATTTTGAATGTACATAATTACTAACTTGGCAACTGGTATTGTAGGGCAAATATACATACATACATACATACATACATATATATATATATATAGACACACAGACACATGTGTGTGTATAGAGGATAAATTCAGGTAGAACTCACGAAGCATGATCGTATGAACTGAGGATACCCGCATGAGGCCATGGATAGCTTGGACATTCCAGGCCTTCCTCAGCCTCATCAGCTGATGCAGTTGTTGCAAAACTCAAAAATCCTGAGACACCAGCTCCAATTAATGCAAGTGCTCTTAAGGACCTGCTCCCAGTAGAGCTGGCATCATCTTTCTTTTTGATGATAGATGACATAAAGGATTGGGCCTGCAATAATAATAAAGCAACCATTTCCAAAAGACACAGACACAGTTGACATGCTCGGTGGGAAGTGAATTCTTATAAATCATCAAAACCTTAACAACAGAACAACATATTTCCATTGTGCTTACAAGAGGTTGGGATTGGAGTTTCCTCCTCAATAACTTTTGAACAACACCCCCAGCCATCACAGTCCACACTGTAAATCATTAAAAAAAAAATATAAAATTGATTAATATTAAATATTTAACTCAATTGAAGAGATTTAGTAATATAGATGAGCTTAGGTACTATGATGAATGTAACATATCTGAATGAGTGTGAACTGCAACAAATATGAGTACAAAAGTAAAATTGTTAACAAAACTTGTCTGCAATCAAAAATCATGAAAACTAATCCCTACATGGAGATTGTCACAAGACATGCCAGCGCACTTATAGAAGTTAGATTTTAATGAGATGATCTATTAAGAAAACATGCAATATTAGATTTAAGTGAGATAATGTATAAAGAAAAATTGCTTTAAACATTCAGTAAATAACTAAGCAGCCCAATTCTTGATGTAACACGGTTGACAACAAAAAGGGGGAAGCAGACAAGATAGACAAATGAACGAATATGTGCAGAGACAGTGTAATCTTAAAACATCAAGCATCATTATCAATGAACATATGCAAAGCAAACAAGGAGTACTCAACGCCACAGAGCATGTTCAATAACCAGAGTTATATGTTCTTTCAAAAACACTTTACAACAAATAAAACTTCCAATATCACAACAGATGCCCATAAATGGCAATAACCCTTGGTTTTAGTGGCACGTTATCCTTTACTTAAAAACAATGGTGAAAAGAGTCATGGAACCAAGACATATCAGATTAGCATAAGAATAGTTTTATAAAAATAAGGATGAAATACTTTTGGATATTCACAAGAGTGAATGAAGCAAAGGACAAGAAAGAAAATCAATCAACCAATACATATCAACAGAAGCTTGATAAGGATATTGGTCATGCAACATAAGAGGAATGGTTGTCACTTCTAAAGCACGGAAACTGCAAAGATAATATACTATAGTGAGACATCATTCTGGATAATCTGTACATAATACTATTCAGCCTATTTCCTTGAATCATAAGTCCACAGGCAGCGGGCTATGCTATTGCCTTTAGTAGCTTTCACATTTTTCCTGTAAATCATATTAGTATTCTAACAAGACCTAAATTTTAAAACAGTATATTTAATCAAGTCAACTCTGCAAAATTTGAATAACATTTTATTTTTCCAGAAAGGGAAAAAAAAGAATGACAGGACGAGAGTTGCATTTGTGATTCCCAAACAGCCTTCCAAAAGTACTCTCTCTCCTAATTGTAGTCATCACGTCTTTGTTACACAGCATACAGATGATCAAGTTGCCCATCTGCCTAGACTAGTCAATAAATATGATTATCAATTACTATCAGATTGTATTTTATATACTTTTTACACATACATGGATATGATACATAAAAATCGAGACTTTAGTTCAGTCACAGGCACTAGATGGAGGATTTCAGGCATTTTGGATCTACATATCTTGCTACGCAAACAATGCAAACATATAAGCAAGAGCGGGAAAGAGAGGGAAGGGGCAAAAACATTAAATGCAGCAACCTCAGGTATATACCGAATCTACCGATGTCTTCAACGTAATTCACATGCAATTTCAATCAGTTAGGTAATTCTGACAACAATGAATCAGCACTCAGCAGAAACTTAAGCTTAAGCCAAATGATAAAGCACCAGGCCCCAACAAAGTTTAAACAAAGATGACAATGTGCTACTGGTTCATGGCTCATGGTATTCATCTACAGATAAATTTAAAAATGTGAAAATTAAAAATTCCAGAATTCAAATGTACAGCCATAAAACTGAGGAAGAGTGAGAGCTGAATATTATTACCAAGGAAGTGGAAAATGGAAGAGAAAGGAAAAAAGGAACTCGCAAAATGGAGGCGCGAAGACGAAGCTTGATTGGGCTCTCGAGGTCGGAGAAACTCAAGCAGCTCTGAGATTCAATGAAAGGAAGAAGTATTTGCAGCGAGAAATGATAAGGAAGTTTGAGACACAAATATCTCTGGGCCTTTGGGCTCTGTTAATATGATTGATGTCTCGTTTGGACTTTTGGGCTTTTATAACAAGATAGATGACTCATTCTAACGCTACTCTTCTCAAAGGAAGCCCACCAAGGTGTCCAGCAAGAGCTCAAGTGTTTAGTTATTGAAGAGATGGAATAAAAGTTAAAGACCAAAAACAAATTTATTTAATTTAAATTTTTAAATATTTAAGTGAAATAAAATGAATAAAAAACTTTCATGGTTAAAAATTTTTTCTTTATTCTTTTCTATTTCAAACATGGTGTTGACCCTCAAATCAACTCAACCTTCAATCTACAAGTATATAAATTTATTTTAATTATCATTTTAAGAAAAATTACCGTTGATAATCTAGTTTATTCTCACAAATAAATAATAAAAAAATCCAGATATTTTTCTTTTAAATAACTGAATTACATTTAATATTCTTTTTATTTAAAAAAATTACTTTATCTCTTATATATATATATATATATATATATATGATAAAAAAAATTTTTGTTCCATTTAGTCACTATTAGTCTCATGCTAACAATAAATTTAGAGTTCTTCATGTGCAGATGCTAACTTCATAAATAAAAAATAATAACTTTTTTATGATATATAACAAATTTTATGAAAATTAAATCATATTTTTAAAATAAAAAGAATATTCAATTCAAATTATTAAAATCTCAAGAAAAAAATACCAATGATTTGTGAAAAGTAATTTTTTATATCTATATTATGTTATTTTCTAATTGAAACATAATAAATGTATAATTTTTTAATTATATGACAATTCGTGTATGGTTATTACATATAATTATATTATTTTTAAATTATGTAGTTAATTATACAATTATCGTATTTTAATTAAAGAATATCATAATAACCATACGATGTAGTGTATATAAGTCTAACTGAAATTCTTGATTTTGCCGATTTACAGCGTTCGTATAATAACTAATTGAAAAAAAAAAAAAAAAACATAAACACGGGAAAACCCAAAAAGGAAATTTAAAATAAAACCTGTGAGATGCGTGTGGTATATAGCATTCTGTGGGGTAAGCGGACGCGGAAGAAAGGAAAGTGAAAACCATTGGCGCCCAACTCTTTGCGCCTCAGAACATCTGCCTTTCCATTTTCTTATCCTTCAAGCACCCTTCTTCTCTAATTGTTACTTCTTCTATAAATAAATGGCTTCCCTTTACGGTTTTTTGATTCCGATGAAACGAAATGGCCAGGTTTCAGCTTTTGCACTCCCCTTTATCTGCAACCAGATTTGTCTTCTTGTTATGGTGCGGCGCTATTGTGGGTGCCACTCTCGTTGCAACTCTCTTTTGGGCTTCATTTTCTTCTGTGAATTTCCCAGTTTCATCAAACTGGGTGATCGGGAGCCCTGGGACTATGGTTGTTCCCAATGACACCACTCTTCCACCTCACAAGGTAAGCCACATTGTGATTTTCCTATACCCCCATCATTTTTCAGTATCTTCGTCTGAGTTTCTGTCCTTTGTAAGGTAGTGGATTTCAAACGTTAATTTCTATTTACATAGAGGAGCAAGAAAATGAAAATAATACATAGAGAAACGTCCAGATCTTACTGCATTGTTGTCGTAGTGCCATATCATTGATTGGTTGAAGCTTAAGGCTCAAGAGTTTCGACACATTGGATATTTTTTTAAGGTATAGGCGTTTAGCTACAACACGGGCAATCAATCAATCCGGCAAAACAAGAGGCTCTTAGTTGAGATTTCCATTCCGATTTCTTTCAAATTTTTATGTTCTTATTGCCTCTAAGTTTATATGTCATCGATGTGTAAAGGAAGCCAACTCATGATTCTCACTCCCTCTGAAAAGGTACTTCCATTTAATCCCCTCCCCCAACTACTGGGGCATCTTAACTTGTTGGTTAGTGAAGGGCGATGTTATTGTTTTTATAGGGAGAAGATGCTAACAATGCAAGGAAGCTTGGTGCAGAAAGATTCGTATCAGCAACTTATGCCGATTTGCCCGCACCTGACTTGCTTTGGGAGAAAATGCCATCAGCACCGGTACCTCGGCTGGATGGAGCATCTATACAAATTGAGAATCTCTTTTACGTATTTTCAGGATATGGCAGTCTTGACTATGTGAGTATTTCTTCCATTTCTGAGTTTTTGGTTTGCTTAATACCCAAAGAATATCACCGGCAATTCAGATCCCTTCTATCTATGACTTTGATATCGTATTTTCCTAGTATTTGTTTGTTGTGAGTTTCCATTGCTCCCGTCCCTCAAAATTGGATTCATAAACAATACAATTCTATGAGATGTTAAACCTTCTCATCTTTGATAATTGAGTATTAACTTAGATGATTCAAGTTTAATAATCTTGATGGATCTTCTGGCGCCTATGTTTGTCTTCCAGGTGCACTCTCATGTTGACGTTTACAATTTCACCAGTAACAAATGGGTAGATAGGTTTGATACGCCAAAAGATATGGGTCATTCTCATTTAGGAGTGGCAACTGATGGGAGGTACATATATGTTGTATCTGGACAATATGGTCCCCAATGCAGACCGCCTACTTCTCGTTCATTTGTGTTAGACACTGTAACAAAGAAATGGAAGAGTTTGCCGCCGTTGCCAGCCCCTAGGTTTGTTTTGCTTTCTGATATGCTTGAAATGTGCTGAATATTCAACTGCAGATATGCACTTTGCCCTTGATCAGGGTGAATTGCACGTTAGACTACATATATGTATAGGCGTTGCTATGTTCCAGTAAGTTACTGTTTGTTCCCAAATTATGATTGAAGATAACATGTTGCAAACTCTACATATTGATCCAAGCTAGAAATAGCAGCAGATTAATCTAAAGCTGAAGTTACCAATAGCTGAACTTTACTGAGTAGGACACTTGTACTATTTAGTTGGCGTGTCAAATGAAGAGTTTAACACAGGAATTTTACAGATATTCTCCAGCAACTCAATTATGGAGGGGAAGACTCCATGCCATGGGTGGTGGCAAGGAAAATCGCCATACACCTGCCTTAGAACATTGGAGTCTCGCTGTAAAGGATGGAGAAGCTTTGGAGAACGAATGGAGGAGTGAAATTCCCATTCCACGTGGTGGACCACATAGGTTCGCAGACTGCTTTGGATGATAATTAAACACTTCTATATTCCTGTTCAATATCATAACTTTAAATATTGTTCTCGTCTAAGCTGTGAAAAATTACTTTCATTGAAACGTGGATTTTCTCTAGACTTCCATTTTTTCAGAAAGCCAAAAACTCTGGTCACGATTGACTTTTTGTGCCATATTTGAAGAGTGCTGCCATATACTTTCTGGGCTTCTTCAAGAAGGTTGGTTGGCTGGCTCTTATCTACGTATACCATTTTTCTGGCAGGGCTTGCGTTGTGGTCAAAGATCGACTTTTTGCAATTGGTGGACAAGAGGGTGATTTTATGGCCAAACCCAATTCACCTATATTCAAGTGTTCACGCAGGCACGAGGTATCAACGGCATTTTTGTTGGCCACAAAACAAATTGAATAAATTATGGTTTGCTGTGTCCACCAGTTTTACTTGGATAGCTAAACTAAGTTTGGAGATTTGGCTTGAGAAAGAGAGTTCATAGCATAATGTAAATAATCTCTTACACTAATTCTATTTGCCTAATATATATTCAGGTGGTCTATGCTGATGTTTATATGCTGGATGATGAAATGAAATGGAAAGTTTTACCTCCTATGCCAAAACCAAACTCCCATATAGAATGTGCATGGGTGGTTGTCAACAATTCAATCATAATCACTGGTGGTACAACAGAAAAGCACCCAGTTACAAAAAGGATGATCCTGGTTGGGGAGGTCTTCCGGTTTAACTTAGATTCTATGGTATTCTACTTCTGCTCATAAGAAATAGGGTTGTGCATTTCTCATTACCTGCCTCTCACTATTTGGTTTCATCTAGACTATAGGTTGATAGAGTTTATCAAAGTCATGATTCCTTTGGATCATGGTTTTATTTCTGATGCCTAATTTTTGTCCTTTGTTCCTTTTCTCTTTTTAACATTTGGATATTGTTTCCTTTTTTTACTGATTGTAGACATGGACAGTGATTGGAAAGCTTCCTTACCGTGTGAAAACTACATTAACTGGTTTCTATGATGGATGGCTGTACTTTACATCAGGTCAGCGGGACAGAGGTCCTGATAATCCACAGCCAAGGGAAGTGGTTTCGGATCTTTGGAGAACAAAATTAAGTATTTTGATGTAGTTCGAGATATAAACATGTTGCAACATGTCAAATTTTCCGTTTTGATTCACGTTCGTTGCCTTAGGTCAGTCAAATTGTTTTTCCTTTTTCCTTCTCAATGGCTTCAATACCCTAACTTGGGTAATACTTCCATACTTTTGTTCGTTATAATGTACAGATATTTATGGATAATGAGACTAAAAATCAGATGCATTTTTGCCTAATATATTTGGGATAAAGTTGTAGTTTCACTTCATTTTTACTTTTAATGTATTTCTATGCCAATTTTGTTTCATCTGGAAAAAAATTATTTATATGAATAATATAGACATAAAAAATAAATTGTTTAAAAATCTTTTTCACATATTTATATATTCATTCTTAGTTTATGTACTAATTATATTGACCAATTCTCATTTGTAATTAATTGACTCTCAATAATCATGTCAATGACTCAATGCAAATCGTAAAATTCTAGCCGCAGCATCACCAGATTATTTTTCATTTACTCTAGTGATTGATTTAATAACACCAAATTTAAAACTGAGCAATTTTACTGCAACGGACTTAGCTTCGTAAAATAAGGACCAAAAGGTTAGATAATTCTTTTCTCCCCTTACATGCAAACTGCGCTTTCCTTAAGTATATTTTGATCTGGAAAATGTTTTAAAATAATGATTTAGATAGATCAATATCAAAATTAAACCTAAGCTTTACTTTCTTTTACATCAATCTAGACACTTTTAGATATTATTTGAACTGACGAATTTTAAATTTTATAAATTTGTTAGCAAACTACTTTCATAAAAATTAAAACGCAAGAAATTTAAATAGCTACAACTCAAATCCCTAACATTTTGTTGTTTTACATGAATAACCACACCTTTAGATATTATTTGAATTGCTAAATGTGTGAGTACTCGCCCTCCCAAAAAGACAACAAAAAAATTTAGATTCAGATGTAATTTCAAATTCATCTAACTTCACTTGATTATATGAATTTCGAAAATCTCATCCTTCCCAATCCAGAAAAATATCTCCAAAAATTACTATCCCCCTTTGATCAAACTATTCAAACACGACCATAATTTTGCACGAAAGAGCAATTATTCGCGGGCTGTTCATTACAACCTTCAGGCAACTCCTTGGTGCCCATTGCCCAGGGATTGGGTCAAAAAGATAGTGAGGCTGGATTAGAACCCAGAAATCGTCAGAAAAGATATACACAATTGAATTAAGATTTTTGATCCTGGTTTCCATTTACAAAGTATGATGCTACCATACAAACAGTCAAACTCAGAATTATATGTGCAAACCGTGGATGAAGACTAAAACTAAATCTTTGCTGGAGTGATATGCTTCCTTCCTTGCTAAGAGACTTCGGCAACACCCGTGTGAAGGAAGAGCAAGGTGAAAAACACTCGGATTCAGTGATTTGTACAACAGACACGAGCCACCTAACCAGCCAGCTGAATCTTTGCATCATTATTTCTAGGAACCTACTCAGATATGCCTGAAATGAGATATAATTATATTAAATCCAGCACAAGCCCCACCATCAGAGTAGAGGTCAGCATTTCTTGAGCCATGATTCAAATAAATAACTTGTAAGGTCCTACGCCCTCATCATTGTATTCTCAATCTTTATTTTTTTGCGTAAGCCTTTGAATATTTAACTTCACAGCTTCTGCCAATAATAGAGCCCCAACACACGATGCATAAGTATCTACTCAAGCAGTTAGACAAATCTTAAAACAAAGAACAACACTGACCAGATAATTGCTGATTAATAGAAGACAATAATTTCCACAAACTCTTAGGTACACATAATTGTTGCACCCGTGGGCAACATCTTGCTACCTTTTCTTCCTCTTTTGGTTTCTTTTCCACTGATGCCCTTGGGATGTGTCTCCCTCACATTTCTCTCGAAGTAAATTTAAAGCTTCAAAAAGAAATAAAGCAAATGCTACGTTGGCTGGTGCCAGATGACCAGATAATATAAAAAGGTTGCCTCTTTTCTTTTTAAAGATTACTGCTCGATCTATTGCTTCACTTTGAAATAAGTAGGATAGGATCATGTGGGACAGTTTTAAATTTGCTGTCTCAAATTTTGGAGTCCTCTGATTTAAAATGATGTTTGCAATTTCCAGCACTATCATTAACATTCTATTGGACTGACCTGGTTCATCTAATCCATTTTGTACAGATGTATCCAGTCCATCAATGTAGGTCCAAAACTTACAGAGACAACAAAGGAGACTTGTGGATTTCTGCAGAAAGTTCATGTAAATCAATAAAAATGCAATGGAGATGTTCTGTATGCAGAGAGAGAGAGGTGGACCTTTTAATTCAATAAAGGTGCATAGGGAGCTGGGCATGGAGATATACTATCATCGGGTAGTTGGTTTATCAAATCAACAGTTGCCTCCAAACATGCATGAAGCATTTTCTTTTCCAGCCTAACCAGTTGTGTAGCCACTCGCTTTTTTGGATTCAAATTACCATCTGCCAACTAATGTGATATACAGATTATCAAAGTTGCCCAGCCATATTATGATATACTGAACTTTATATTGATTTCAACAAATTAGTACCAAAGTCTCATCTTCAACCAAGGTAGTAGGGTAGCCAGCCAGCCGAGTTTTGAAATAATCAGCAAGCTGGTCCAGCACAGCCCGTTCCATACAAGGGCTGACCTGTAACATAAAATAGGTATCACTAGATTCACCCTCTGTTTAACTGATCAGAATACATAATAAGAGCAATAAAATCATGAATTAATTGATTGCAGGATTTCATAATCAGAGCATCCAAAAGTCGCATGAAAGTTATGAAATGGGCAAGTGCAAGAAACATCCAAGGTATTTGAGTTTATTTATGTCCAGGACAGATACTGAATTATGACTTTAGCAGTTTCAGAATCTCTTAAAGTTGACAAAACATAGCACAAGATGAGACAAACTTACAGGACAAATTGGACCTTGGGAGGAAATGACAGATTGCATCTCAGAAGGATCCGAAACATAGCCCAAACGCAGATAAGGAAGCATATCTGAGATAGCTTCCCTTTCCTTCCCAACATACACCTGCAGAATGGGTGATCTGTGGAATTAATGAATATAACCAAAGAATAACCTTCAATAACATTAAGAGTTCAGTGATATACATGAAAAACTTGAACTGATAATTTCCCATTTCTTTGAGCAACCATTCTTTTATCTTGATACTGCGGATCTTCAGTATTTAAAGCTGCCTGGGACAGATGTACCAACAAGATTAAATTAGAAACAGTAAAATACCGGATGCAGAAAGGTAAAGTTCCACCCTATACCTTTACCACTAGACGATCATAGGAATTATCTTCATCAACAAAACCGTAGTTTAGAAGTAATTTTGAGTTAGGCTGTGGGCCACACCTGAAAATCATCAATTCTAAATCTTATAAAAGTTACTAATACAGAACCAAAGACAATGCAAATCATTATTTTGCCCAGTTACAAGCTGTAAAGTGAAACATGTACTCTACCAAACAACAATAGGCTCCCCAGCTTTGTATGGGCGATCAACCACTAGCTCAACAGCACCATCACCAGCAGTCAACATTGCCTTGCAGTTACTTCTGTAGGCCAGCAAAGGAGGTCCAAGGGGAACCAGTGCAAATCTTCGAGCTAAACTTACTTTCTGCTTTCAAAACAGACAAAAGTTAGTTTTGCACCATTTATTCAAAGAGAAAGGGGAAAAAACTACAAACAAAGAATACATGGCCCAGATTTGACAACTGTTGTCCAGACAGAAGCACCTGTGGCATAGGCACGGGTGTATATATCAAACCATATATTAGTTTTTTTCATAAGTGTCAATATTATAATATTTATATCAGATCTTTCAGATTAAAAGTTTGTTAGTACCCTACAATTCATTGAATATGTATGGAAAGCAAACCTTTTTTAAATAAAATGTACTATATGATACTTATTTTGGAGTATCCAAGAGTACCCGAGGCACGGATATGGCTTGAATTTAGACATTTGCTTCATAGATGAACACTGAACTCCCGAGAAACTTAACAGATTAAATGCCAGAAACAGAAATTTTCATTTATCAATGATTCTATCATGGAGTCTTAAGCTTCATCTTTGGATGTAGTGGCAACCACTACCTAAACATTGTAGTAAACTCAGTGCAGGTGCATAATGCAAAGTGAAGAAAATAAGAGTGCATATAATATTCATGTGAGTTTAAAGTCATCCACAATCTATAGTCACAATAGTATATTCTCCTATCTAAATTAGCTTATAGCCACTTCATCTTTAATAGAATTGAATTATATTTACAATTTAGGTTCAGTTAAATGTCGTTGTCTAGCTCTCTGATATTCAATTGTATAATGGAGGCATATGGCATTTCAGATAGAGGTATTTTCATGATCAAATGTGACATTCTCATCAAACTGGGAAATATATTGTAAGTAAAGGATAAATCAACCAAACTACGTACTTCAGAATCACCTGTGCATATTTTACTTGGAGAATAGGTATGTAAAAGAGAACAAAGAAATTTACCTGTAAATGCACAACACATGACTGTACCGCAACAAAGGCTTGTTTGAAAATCTCAAATGGAAAAGCCTCAGTAGGGATGTCAAATGGGTATTGCTGCATAATGAAAATAAAGTAAGCCCAAACACAAAAAGTACTTCTGTTGCTAGCACATGTTTAATTACCTGGAACAGAGAACCGGCCATAAACCACACAGTGTCAAGTTCATTATACTCTCTTTTAATTCCTTCAGCCCTTTCAAGAACTTCAGCCTGAAGCATAACCACCAGACTTTAGTCTCAAGACATTTGAAAACAATGAGCATGAGAATGACAAAAAACGTGCTGCTCTTGTGCGGTATTCATCCTCAATACGAAGAGAGAGAATGAGCATAGTCACCTTTGTGGGACTGCCCATAAGGTAAGCAAGCTCAGATTCTGACCATAGAAGGGGTGATTCCACTGCTAGCTGGCCCCTACCTCGCTGACGATCAAGCTCCCGGATATATGGATACCAGAAAGACTTCTTACCTTGTTTTTTCTCATACATCAAATACAATGCCAGGCATGCCAATTCTGACAATTTGTTAGTGGTCAAAAGTTCGGCTGCAAGAATGATAAATTATGTTACACAAATTGAAAATTTTCCTTATGCCTCTGTAATATGTTAATAAGTAGCTTTCCCATAGCCAAATAATAAATATGTCCTATGATAAGAACTTGTTAGTGCATTTATCACTCCAATTAGGAGCATGAAACAACTATGCTCATTCTGAGGGCCCACTTATTTAGCTATCATAATTCATCACAGTCTACTTTAGTTGGGAGATGTCAAAGTACAGTTTATCAAGGTGGTTAAATATCTCTAAGTGGCAGCTGCACAATGGCAATCAGGGAAAAAAAACACCAGCAGCTTCACAACTCACATCCAAGAAAACTAACAAGGAGAGCTCCAAGACTTTCATAAACTGTAAATGGTGTCAGGATGGGGCTTTTTTTTTTTTTTTAATTTATTAAAAGCATGTTTGGTTGCCCCATGGACCTGAACGTCCTTCTATACAACTGCTAATGTATATATGTCATAAAAACATGACTCACCACTAGATGGCAAAAAATCTATCATCTAAGCTAATAATCCATGCTCATGTTCTCTCCTATTCATTTAAGATCTTCTAAATCAATTGGCCACATAAATGGAAAATTTGACACAATCTGGGCCCTTTATAAATGGTTGCAATATGCAATCCATTCTAATTGAAGTTGGAACAAGGCATAAATGGCGAGTTAAAACGATTACCAATAGTCTCGTTTCCCAATACCCTCTCTAGTGTGACAACCAATGAATCTGGAACCGAGAATGCAACATCACCCACCTGCAAGGAAGACAGCCGAAGCATCACGAAACCCACTACAGGAATGAACAAATCAATGAATAAAAACAACAAAAAAGAAAAAGTCGAAAATTTGGTCAATGAACCTGAAGATCTTCACTGGCAGCAACATAATGTATAGGGTTATGGTTGTCGTAGTGGGAAGGCCGTTCCTTCAGAACAACCTTGCAAGGAGGAAGCCCATTCTTGTGCATCCAAGATTTCAAGTGACCAATTTCCTCCTCTTTCTTGCCAGCAACAACCTCGGGGTGATGCTTGCTATCCCCCCTCCGCGCCCCAGCAAGCAAAGTATCAGGGTTGGAGGCGGAACAACAACATGGTCGTCGGAAGGGTCTGACGAAGCTAATACCCTGACCAGGGTTCTTGCAGAAAGACAACGAAAATCTGGAGAAAGCTGGAAGTGGGTAAGCTAAAGAATGACGAATTGGAGGGAAGAAGCATTTGTCTGAAAATGGTGAAACTTCCATGGAATTAGGGTTTTGGCGGGAGAGACAATGTTGAGAGATTCAGTGATGAGTGTAGCGAGAAGAGTGAGACTGAATTTTCAAGTCAGATATTTTGCTTTTGGATTTGTGATTTGGGGCGTATTTAGACTATAGAGTAGTGGAAGATAAGGAACATGAACGAAATACAATAAGCTGATAACGAAAGAATTGGCGTATATGAAAGCGGATTGGAGGAAATGAGAAAGATGGAAACAAATATCATTCGGACCCAGCACCTACTACTACCCCCTAGTTCATGCACCGTCGTGTTTACCCCTCTCTGGCTCTGGTATATTTGGTTAAGACTTCATAAAATTGAGAACAGTAGTTACATTTTTTTTTTTAAAGTTTGTTTAAATTATATTTAATACTTTTTAAAATATATAATTTAATTTATTGACCAAAATATATTTATATAATTTAATTTTTTACATTAAATATATAAATTCCTTTCATTTATTTTTGTCAGTAAAATTAATGTAATTTACTTATAGTTCACACAGTAAGGATTTAAAATCAAAATTAATTGTTAAGCTAGCCATACTCCGAACTATTATTTCATCGCATGGTGGCTTGTTATAATTATAGTTTTTAAATAATTGATAGATACGCAACTTGTTCTTAAAAATAAGAAATTCATTTTTCTATAATCTTTATTTAATACTCTTAACTTACCTTCAAAATTTTTATTTTTAAAAAAATTAAATTATACATTTATAAATTTCTGAAAGATAAAAGGTCAATGCAAGTTCAGTAGTTTTATTGAGTATCTCTGAGGTCATTCACTAAACCGTAGAAGAGCAACACTAATTCTTACTCTAAAACAAATTGTTTTAGTTTTTTTAATGTGATTAGTTAAGTTATAAAGTTTACGTTTAAGAAATAAGGAAATATTTTTCTATCAAGGGAAAAAATCAAAACAAAATATAAATACCTTTGGTTATATCATGCTTTTGGATAAATATTTTTTCAGATAAATTAATTTTTATTTCATTAAATTAAAATTTTATTACAAAACTGATACATAAAAATTTAAATATATAAAATTAAGGTTTCTATTAGTTCAAAAAATTAAGCGGTAAATTCATCTTTTTGTTCAAAGTTTCTGAAATATTTTGTAATTATACGTTAATTCATGAAGTAAAATATAATTATCTTCGCTTTTAATAATTTGAAAATAATTTTTGTTTGCAAAAAAAAAATCTTATTGACAATACGTTAAATCAATTTACCTAATCAGATAATAATTATTTTTTTATTACAGCATCTTCCTAATCTTATATATATATAAAAAACAAATAGCGTGTACAGCTAAGTAGTAAATACGCACTAAAAGACAATGCTGCTGAGTGATTCCTTTTTTTTTTTCTTTATTTCTAAAAAGTAACCCTTGATGATGTCACTAAAACAGCTCATTCAAAGAAAATTTAATTGTTAGTAAGATCAATATTTAATAAAGTAAACCAAAATAATTTAAAACCTTCACGTCATATGGCTACGGATATTTTCAGCAATAACAATTTAGTTTTTGCAAAACACATACTAACGTTGTGTTTATAAAAGAAAAAGAAAACTAGAGCTGACAAAAAAATATTGAAGAGTATATATATATATATAGATGTTTAAGGTTTATTATTTAGATTTTTGAATTGGAATATACAAAGGGCTTATCATAATAGAGTGGGAAGAAATTGATAAATTGAATTCTATATATATTTTCACTCTTTATCTACCTTTCACTTTAAACTTCTTTTATATGCTATAACCTTAAAATATTTAAATTAAATAATTCAGCCATATTTTTAACTTTAAAATGCATATATGCTAGAAAAAGATTTAAAAAAAGAGAGATAAATTTAACAATTATATGCATTCAAATTAATTACATCACTCTCTCTTTAATTTTGAAACTATTTTACATGTACTACACTTTAAAATTCCAAATCAACTGTTTCAACCATGTTTTATCTAAAAGGGTCAAAGTCTTCCCAAACAACTAAACACACATAATATTAACTATTACACATATTCTATTAAGCCAGTGCTAAAGTCAATGCCTTTGCATTCTCTTCACCACTGAATGAACATTCATCTGAATCATCTGAAAGGGAAGGAATATGTGTGCAATGTCTCCTGTTATCTTCTTGCTAGTGCTGCAATTATTAGCAAGTTCAAGCCCAAATGGTTATGCTAGTGCAAATGGAAGAGATGGGAAGTGCTTCGTCATGAGAATAGGTGCAGTGCTTGATCTGAGTTCGCGCATGGGAAAAGAGCAGAAGATAGGTATGGAGATTGCAGAGCAAGTCTTCAATGGCTTGAAATGTTGTAAACTAGATTTATATTTTCATGACTCTGGTTTAGAGTTCGATTCGAGCTATCGCTGTAGGTAAATTTAGAGAGATAATTACTTTTAATGATTATAATTTTAATGTATTTCTTGTGAAGGATTTCAAATTTAAATTTATTCTAAATATTTTGAAATCAAATTTTACTATCTTTGAAAAATATAGGAATTTAGGTTAGAAGAGTCTTCAAAACCTTCTACTATGCCATAAACACTATCTCTTCTAGTAAACTATTTAAGAAGGCATTATTAATGTCAAATTGTTATATATCCTAGTTTAAAAAAATAGCTAGCGAGAGGATTACCTTGATTGTTGCTGTCTTGATAACTGGACTAAAAGTTTTAGTAAAATGTGTTCCAAGATCTTTGTAAGAATTTTTGGCCATCAACCTTGCTTTATGCTTCAAAATGGAACCATTAGGATTATACTTAATTTTAAAAACTCATTTGTCGTCTATAATCTTCTGTTGCTTTTAGTAGGGTACCAAACACCACATTTTGTTCCTTATAATGGCATCAAACTCTTCTGTCACAGCCTTTCTCCACTTTGATGATTGCAATGCCTCTTTAGAACTAGTAGGCTTTCATTCTTCTATCTTAATTACTCCAACGAATTGGTTTGAAGATACCCTTCTTACTTTATGTGATCATATGATGTTGATTATCAGTAGGAACTGTGTTTAATCTAGTAGCTGGACTAATGGCAGAGCGTATTGCTTCAGAGGATGATTTTGGTGGGCTAACTGGAGTTTCAATACTCATATTATGTACTGGTATTGGTGTACTAGTATAAGAATTGTTTGATAAATTTTGTATTTTAGGTAGTAGTGGATTACTCGAAATATTTGGCAATGTATCCTGCTTGACTCTTGAAAACATTAAAGTATCTGTAAGAATGTTTTAATGCAAAGGAAGAAATCACGAAGGAAGAACTTTAGTTTGAACTTCTTGACTACTTCAAGGGATTTTTCACTAAGAATAACAATTTTTACAATTTCACAGAGTTTTCACATGATCATGCTTTAAACACAATGTTTTTAAACTTAACCTTAAACTAACTAGAGTACCTCACTTTAACACACTCATCTTCTCTACTAAGACAGAGGCTCAAAGCTAGTAACTGAATATGAGATTTATGACCCCTTATAAAATAGGTTTTCACTAACAACTCACAAAGTGCTCTGAAAAGCAAATAAATGAAAAACTCAGTTTAAGGAAGAAAACTTTTTGAATGTTACAGATCTATCACTCTCATACCAACAAGAAGGATAACAGATCTATATATATAGTTTTCCAGGAACTAGTTGTTGATGAATAATAAATGCTGCATATCTTCATAATTGATGAGATGATCAGGTTGTTCATTGATTAACCGCCATAAAGTATGAGTTTTAGCTCCAGAAGGCATGGTTTTTTTTGGAAAGTTGAGAACGCTATAAATGGTCGTTCTTGTCAGTAGCTTCAAGAGAGAAAAGATGATGTAGAGTAGATGGATGAGAGGCTGTCAGAATAAAGCTAAAACTTGTCCCTTTTGATAGCCTTCACGTGTTGTATGCTGGAGAGAGAGAGTTATGATCTGTCTTTCACTTGTTTGAAATTTCAAACAAGGAATATAGGCTTTAGATTTAGGCCATAAGATTGTAGGTTAAGAATATGCCTAAACTTGTAATGACCTGCTCATTTTAATGATGTGGGTTAGGCTTTTTATGCATTTGCTTTGTTATAAATCAAATTTAGGTTTGAGCCAATCATTTTTGGGCTAAAAATCTCCTTCTTTTAATGATGACAAAACCAAATGGAGAAACAGCAAAAGCTCCCCCTGAAACTAAGAATTTTCCTATTTTCACATAATAAATATATGCCAGTCATCACATAACAAGATATTCAATATAATTACAATATGGTAACAACCATCAAAGTCAATAATATTAAGTTAAAGTCATATTTGTCAAAAAAATAACACACAGTGCTAGTTCAAAATAGAAAATAGTCAACTAAAAATAGAGAAACAACAAATAAAATTAACTAAACTTCTACCCCTTTTTGTTATCACTCAAAAAGAGGGTGAAACAAAAAAAAAAAGGCCATCATAGGTTAAATGTCAATCTAATAAGAAGTGGGCCAAATCAGCGACACCTTTAGAAAAGTTGTTGAAGACCCAGATAAGATTGAAGAATGATGTTATGAAGTTCCTAAAATTTCTAGTTTAGCTAGACCTCTCTTTGTTGTAAAGCAGGCTTGGCGTCTTATACCTCAGTTTGCCTCTTAATGGAAATATTTAATTGTCCCTTGATTATAGCCAATTCATATTGAATCTCAAGCATTTGTAGATGCATATTTTTTAGTAGAGCAAGCATTTGAGTTTGGTTATTAACCATGGTGGTTAGAATCTGAAAGGGGTTGAGAAGAAAGAACCAATAGTAGAAGATGATGGGCTAGCTGGAATATCAGAAGAGGAAGGAGGGGCTGTGCTTTAGAAGTTATAGGTGCATGCTGTGGTGGAGGTGCCTCAGTATCACTCATCCTTACCTACTATTCTTGCACAAATTTGTACTTCATTAGCTTGAAGGAAGAGGCATCATAAGTTGCTGAAATTTTCTTGCATGGATGATTGTTTAAGTCCACTCCTTGAGCCCTAAAAAGTCTGGTAAGCAGCATACCATAGGGAAGGCTAAATGAAGGTTCCAAATGAGTGTTACTTTTTAACATGTACTGTAGGATCCAACTGTGAAGGTTTAGAGGCTACTGAACATGTAGACAGAAGAGCAAAAGTAATTCCTTTTTATTGAGTACTTCTAAAGATCTGATTCTAGGAAGTACACAGGTGGCAATCATGTGGGCTTGCACTCTTTCTTTTAAGGGAAAGGCTAGGCCGTTTAATTTTGTTCCCTGGAGAAACTCAGGCCTCTTAACTAACTGATTCTTGACTTCCTTAAAGGTAAAATTAAAGTTGTTAAGCCATTTGCTTTTGAAGAAAAACTTGTCTTCAGCTTCAATATGCATGTCAATAATATCAACAATAGTTTTTTCATCCACAATTATACGTACCCCATCAGTTAAGGACTCTATGTGGAACTATAAGCCATAACAGATAAATTTAAATGAAACCTCTTAACCAAGTCCTTATAAACAAGCTCAGATAGAGTGAAAATAGGGGACCATCCTAGGTTTCGAATTTCAGGATATACTGGAATGTGTAAGTTTCCCAGAAGTTTAAAGGACATTGTTATGCTAGATACAATAGGTTTTGAAGAGAAGTACTGCCTATATTTGACTTCATGTTTAGTGGATCGAAAATCACTTAAGACATGAGAGGAAGATGAGATACCTTTTTCTTTGGAGCCTTTTGGCTAAGAAGAAGATATAGGACTTTTGGCTTTTTCTTTGATTGTTGTACTTATGGTAACTTGAGACGGTAGAGGAGGAAAGACATTCATTGGGGTTTCCTTAGCCAAAAAGGTTTCTTCAGTAGCAATAGGGCTTTCCTTTTCTTCGTGTGAGGAAGATGGAAGCAAAAGGTGCCTTTTTCCTTTAGAGAACACCATTTTTGAAACAAAGGAAGGGGCCTGAAGCTCGGGTTCCACCGGTGGAGCGTCTTTTATGACTAGAGGAGGTTGCTCTTCGATGGTGGCCAATGGAGGCTGCTGGGTCACAGCTGAAGTAAGTCATTATGAAGAACAGCGGCAAGAAAAGGTACGTACTGAGTCTATAGATACAGGTGAGTGAGAGTGGATTTGAAACAAAGACTATCGACGAGTAAAGAGAGAGAACTGAAATGGATAGTTTCGCATTCTCCTTAGGGCACGAATATGACGACGAGTGAGAGAAAACTTGCCTTTTGTTTCTCTAACAAATTTGATAGCTGCCCTTTGACTAGTGTGAAATGATGTGTTTGTAGAGAGTGGTTCATAAGAAACGACTGTTAAAGTAACTGTCATAATAATGGAGGGAAAGCTGATGATTTTTGACTTATTTGACTTGTAAGAGTTATGATCATGAAGCACATCGTTTTGGGTCTCCCAATTAGATTGACATTTTAACCTCAGATAAAATTCAGTTAACTCAAAATAATATAGTCAACTAAATTTAAAATAGTTAATTGAAAATTTTACAGTTAACTTTTTATCTAAACTTTAGTTACTTGAAAAATTTATAGTTAACTGTGTTTCTAAATTTAAAATAACTAAAAATTTTCCAATTGACTATTTTATGAAATTTTAGTTAACTAAAGATTTTTAGTGATGGAGAAGACAAAAATATGATTAACTAAAATATTTAAAGTTTACTATATAAGTCCAAAAAAACTTATTTTTCATAAAATGCAGTTATTTCAAGTTCAGAGTAAAGAAATATGAACCTATCTTTATGTAGAGGCTTAGTGAAAATGTCAGCAAGTTGATGTTCAGTTTGAACATATTTACCTCAATGTTTCCTTATTGTATATGATCTCGAATAAAGTGATGACAGACCTCAATGTGTTTTGCTCTTGAGTGATGGACAGGGTTCTTTGTGAGTCATATAGCACTTGTGTTGTCACAGTATATAGGGATTTATGAGAAGGATAGTGCATAATCTTTAAGTTGTTGCTTCATCCACAGGAGTTAAGTGCAGCAACTACCAAGAGTCATATATTCAACTTCAGTGGTGGATAGTGCTACTGAGGTTTGCTTCTTGCTGAACCAAGAGACTAGGGTAAGCATTTGACAAGTTCCGCTAGTGCTCTTTCTGTCTAATTTGTCCCTATAAAATCAGAATCTACATATCCAACTAGTTCAAAGCTATTAGTTATAGGATACCATAAGCTATAATCATGAGTTCCTACTAAATATCTAAATATTCTTTTAATTGCAACAAAGTGTGATTCTTTAGGACTAGTTTAATATCTAGCACATTTGCAGACAGTAATCATTATATCAAGATGACTAGCAGTAAGATAGAGAAGTGAACTAATCATACCTTTATACACTTTTTAGTCAAAGTCCTTACCATTCTCATCCTTGGCCAAGTGGGTTGAACCAATCATGGGAGTTCCCATAGGTTTTGCTTTTTCAAACCCGAATATTTGAAATAAGTCTTTTGTGTACTTTGTTTGACTAATTAAGTTCCCTTTATTGGTTTGCTTTATTTGAAGACCAAGGAAGAAGGTCATTTCACCCATCATACTCATCTCAAATTCACTTTGCATAAGCTTAGAAAATTCCTTGCACAAATCATCATTAGTACTTCCAAAAATAATGTCATCAACATAGACTTGTACAAGTACAGCTTTTTTGTTTGTTTTTTAAATGAACAAAGCGTCAACATTTCCTTTTTTAAAATTATTTTAGATAAGAAAATTGTTTAACCCCTCATATCAAGCTCTAGAAGCTTGCTTTAAGCCATAAAGCGCCTTTGAAACTTTATATACATGGTTAGACAATTTTTCATCTTTAAACTCAGGAGGATGTTTGACATATATTTCTTCATTTATGAAACCATTCAAAAAGGCTGTCTTGACATCCATTTGATATAATTTAAAATTCATATAAGAAGCATAAGCAAACATCATTCTAATGGATTCTTATCTAGCAACAGGAGCAAAAGTTTCATCATAGTCTATACTTTCTTGTTGAGTGTATCCTTGAACTACTAGACAAGCTTTGTTTCTCATCACTTTTCCTTGCTCATCCAACTTATTTCTAAATCTTTATTTAGTTCCAATTATGGAAGCATCTTTTGGTTTTTCAACAAGACTCCATACTTCATTTCATTTAACTGATTAAGCTCTTCTTGCATAGCTATGATCCATCTTTCATCATTTAGTGCCTTATCTACTGTTTTTTACTCTATTTGAGATAAAAGAGCTAAATTGTTATTTTGCTTGAAAGATAATCTGGTCCTCAGTCCTTCTTGTAGATTTCTAAGAATGAACTGCATATGATAGGTGGGTGAATGTTTCCATTCTCTTGGAAGTCTTTGTTCTGTTCTGGATTTTTCCAGTTGATTGCGTTCATTTTCCAGTTGACTGAAGTTTTGATCAGTAGGAATATTATGATTGGAATTCAATTTACTGCGTTCATTTTCCAGTTGACAAAAAATTTAATCAATTGGAGTATTTTGATTTCCTTTTGAATCACACACCTTTTCTTGATTCTCCTGACTTTGGTATGGGAAATAAACTAGAAACTCAGTTTAAGGAAGAAAGCTTTTTAAATGTTACAAATCTATCACTCTCATACCAATAAGAAGGACAACATGTATACATATATATATACATATATATATATATATGTATACATATATATATATGTATACATATATATATATATGTATATATATATATATATAGTTTTTTGGAAACTAGTCATTGGAGAATAATAAATGTTACAGATATTTATGATTGAGGAGATGATCAGGTTGTTCTTTAATTAATCGTTGTGAAGTACGAGTTTTAGCTCCAGGAGACATGGTTTTTCTTGGAAAGTTGAGAACACCATAAATGGTCATTCTTGTCAATAGCTTCAGGAGAGAAAGGATGATGCAAGGTAAATGGATGAGAGGCTGTCAGAATAAAGCTAATACTTGTCTTTTTTTGATAGCCTTCACGTGTTATATGTTGGAGAGAGAGAGTTATGAGCTGTCTTCCACTTGTTTGAAATTTTAGACAAGGAATATGGGCTTTAAATTTGGGCCACAAAATTGTGGGTTAAGAATTTGCCTAGACTTGCAATGACCTACTCATTTTAATGATGTGAGCTAGGCTTTTTCTGCATTTGGTTTGTCATAAATCAAACTTGGGTTTCAGCCAATCATGTTTGGGCCAACATAAACATCATTATCTTTGATGAGTCTATAAACACTGAGAAGTTTCTTAGTAATTTATGGCACAAAAAAGAACATCATTCATATGAATAGAGTATGGAAAAGCAAAATAGTTAATCACAGAATAACCATGTTTTAAGATTGAAACATTTTCACTGTTTCTAAGCATTAAAAATTTCTTACCACTTAAAGTGGATGGATTATCAATCTTGGAAGCTTCATCAATGACATGGTGATTTGCACCATTGTCAACATATTCATGATTGATGATCATAGCTGAAAAGGCAAAATAAGCTCTATAGTTTGGATCAAACTTGTGTAAGTTCTGTCAAACCGATCAAAACAGTAGGCAGCAATATGCCCAACTCGGTTACAGACCTAACATGTTAGTTTATTGCTACTATTATGTCCTTTGCTTGTAAATTTTAGAAGCCAAGATTAGACTACTCTAATTACCACATTTGGAGTTAGAATTAGCAGGTCTATTATTAGTTTTAGAGTAATTGGTAGGAGTAATAATGAGGTTCTACAGAGAGTTTAGTTGTTGAAGCCTGTTTATCATCCTTGTCAGCCAATTGCACAACAATAGGGTTATATGCCAGTCCAATCCTGCAAGGGTCTGAATAATTAAGTCAATGGTGCTTATAGGAGCTCCTATCAATGTCAAATTGTCTGCGAGAGGTTTCATTTTAACAAGATAGTCTTCCATTGTCAAAGCACCTTTACGTATTTGTTGAAATTCACTTTTATAAAGAGTGATATGAAATCTATTTTGAACCCCAAAGAAGTCTTTCACAGTAGTCTAGAGAGTATGAGAAGTAGAACATTCTATTAGTTGAGAGACAGTATCAACTGTCATGGTGTTGAGAAGCTATCCCAAAAGAAGCTGATTTGTAATGATCCAATTTTTATAATCATGATTGGGTTTAAAGCCAGAGTTATCAGTGATTAGAGGTGGTGGACAAACTTTCACACTAGGGATAAAGCCTTCAAGTTTACTGCAAAGGATCAATGGCAATACCATGGACTGCCATTAAACGTAGGTGGTTCTATCTAACTTGACATGACAAATTAAAGGTGTTGAAGTGAGACCAATGTTGGAGAAAAAAGATGAAAAAGGACGAGTTAGAAGTAGGATGACTATGTTAGGGCTTGCAGCAAAGGGAGAAGCCATGGCAATAAGCCTTTACGGCTCTAATATCAAGAAATTTTTTTTATATGATGGAAGAATAAATTGAGTTTTAGTATTTTTATATTAACTATCCGCATTCTTTGTGATTAAACTATAGACTGTGGCATTTTCGAGCAAAAAAAAACTTAAAAATTGTGGCTTTTTAAAACATTAAAAATACTATATCAAACATTTTTTTTATTTCAAATGTAAAAATTATTTCAAAAATACTATTTCAAACATTTTTTTATTTCAAATATATTTTTTTATTTCAAACTTATTTTCTCTTCGTTTTATCATTAGATTGCATGTTTATTGTGTAAAATATTTTTAATATTTTTAATTTTTTAAATGTTCAATTATGAAATATCTGCAAGTAATATAAATATAGAAATTTAAATAATTTCACTAAATATATTTAATAATAAATGAACATCAAATGCTGCATTTTATATATAGCAAAGAGAGAAATGAATCATATTGGTAATCCATTTTTACACTTTGTGACAATTTGGTCCCTCACAAATTAATTGTAATAAATTAGTCCTTTAAAAATTTTATTTTATACAAAATTAGTCTCTCATTACTCTAAATTGAGGGAATAATTTTGTATAAATTTGAATTTGTAAGGGATTGGTTCTATACAATTTGAATTTGTCAAAAATTAATTTGTCATAAATAATTTATAAGATATTAAATTATTACAAAGTATAAAAGTGAGGGACAAATTTTATATTTTTTTGCGTAGTTTAGATAATATAACTTGCCGAAGGGTTTCACTATCAAGTTCAATCCACAAAATAAAATTTTCTATGATTAATGTGAATAAGAAAACTTATACGTAACTATTTATAATTTTGTAATCAAAGTTTTTAATTAAAGAATAATCAATATATAAATTTTCAATTAAAATGTAATTAATATATAAATTTTATAAATATATATAATTACATAATTGATAGATTTTAATTTAAAATATAATAAGTTATGTATTTAACTTTAACCTATATACTATTATTTACATATTTATTATTTCTTTATTATGTTATTATTTAATTATGTTAGATAAATTCTTTGGTATAACTATAAAATTAATTATACTGATACAATTATTACATGACATATTAAAAAAAGGACACCTAACAATAATGTGCTATATTATACTTACTATACAACAACTTAAAATAACTTATTATATTTATATTTTGACACTATTATTTTAATATTTATTTATAATTCCAATAGTTTTTGAAATTTTAAATTTAGTTCCTCTACTTTTTATTTTTTAATAATTTACACAAAAATATTAATTTATAACTTTGTTAATTCAGTTATTTGCTTTCTTTATTTTTTTAATAACTCTACAACTTTATAATTTTATTGTTATTTTTTATTTATAAACTAATGTTTGGTGAGTTTATTAAAAAATAAAAAAATAAGGGTGATAAATTGAAATGTTTTATATAAATTTTGAGTTCATAAATAAAATTTAAAATACTTAATTTAAAAAATACATATAATAAATTATTTTAAATTAAATAAAATTAATATATATTTTGACATAGTATCTCCATTTTATTAATGTACCACAGCATCGATTGTATGGATCAATCAGATTTTATACTTGCAAAATGGCACCTTATATTAATTATATCTTTTATTATACTGCCAATTTCAATTCTGTCACCCTTCACCTTACTTTCTTCCGATTTGTTCTTGTAGCTATGGATCTCGTACACAACAAGCAAGTGCAAGCCATCATAGGAGCGATAAAACACAGCCAAGCAACTTTGGCAATTGAAATGAATGAGACTATGAAGAACCTTCCTATCTTATCTCTGACTTCACTCATTGTGATCGCCGACAGGGATTTATCTTCAATTCGATTGCATACTTCGTTCAAGTGGGCACCCATATTACCATTTACATTTGATGCTTTGCTGCCATTGTTGGGGTATTCAGGTGGCGGAAGGTGACAATAATCTACGAAAACAATAATGGTTTCATATATGTGTTAGAATATTTTTAATATTATATGGATTAGCATTAATTATGCTATTAGATTAATTTCATGTTATAACTAATTATAGCATTCAGTAATCTTTGTGTATAGTTTCACCACTGAATCTTGTATGGTTTATAAATATACACACATCCGTGTGTTTATGAGAACATTATTATACCTGATTAATTATTCGTTTATTGATATAATAATTTAATTAATGCTATCCAAGTGGGAGATTGTTAGAATAATTTTAATATTTTATGGATTAGCATTAACTATTTTATTAGATTAGTACCTTGTTAATTCTAATTAGGCAATTAATATTATAATTTATAAATTGAGAATGGACTGGGTTTTATTTCAATATGTGTGGATAATCAGTGATAGGTTCGATGTTACACCCCAATTCCTGGAGTGTGACCGGCACAGAAAATGAGACTAGCCCGCCTCTGTAAGCCTAACAAGTTGGTTCTTAACTAAATTACAATCATACATAACAACATTCATAACTAAGCAGATTTACATTCCAATGAAATTTGTAGAAATTTCGGCAGAGTCTCCTCTATAACTGAGACTTCCCGAGGTTTCTACAAAAATCTGCCCAAAACAATATTATACATAAAAGAGAGCTCAACTCTCTATTCAGTCAGAGACAACTACAACACAGGGGAATGGGGAATCTACCTGTGGTCATACATAACATTTACATCTATTTACATATATCAATTACAACAAAATCTCAACAAAAATGGAGAAACAAAATGCCAACAGGGCTCGTCTAGCCCTCTTGATCAGCAAACTGCTCAGGATGGCTGCCTGAAATTCATTAAAACATAAACGGGTAGCATTTCCAATAATGAATCAATTTATGATTTAAGCCTTTATAATTTAAACCATAACAAGCAATAATATGTACTTACACTTAATGAACAGTTTAAATGATTTTCACGGTCAAGGATCTACAACCTTCGGAGAATCCTTTTCATCAATTAACCTCAAACTATCAAGGGAACTCAGCCCTTGGATACTTATTAAAGTTAGGTAAAAACCTTTCTGTTTATTTAAAATACCATTGGTTTGGGACCTAGATTCTAGGGAGGAATATCAGACATAAAATATCGGTCATGAACTCGTGGCCCATGCAATTTAATTATCTATCGAGAGCACAAAGCATCTCGGGGTAAATAACCCATACGATCGAGAGCACACAGCATCTCGGGGTAAATAACTCATACGATCGAGAGCACACAGCATCTCGGGGTAAATAACTCATACGATCGAGAGCACACAGCATCTCGGATTATTCATATCGATCGAGAGCACACAGCATCTCGGGGTAAATCACCAACACGGTCGTGAGTCGCAGGCTCACGTTAAAGTCATCTGTCTTATCTTGTCCTCCCTAAATCTAAGGACTTGCCATTTATAAATTTTCCCTTTTTCAATATCAAATCTTTAGTAACACATTCCTTCTTTTGTTCAAACCTCTCTTTTACAAATTTTACATGAACATCACATCACAATCAAATTTTATAGGTCATATGCAAGGCTAACAAGTCTAACAAGTTGCTACCATAATTACAATGGTAATTATAAAGTGGGGAAAGCTACCGCTTACCTGGTGGCTGACAATGCTATTACCACCTTAGCTCGGTCTCTCTTGATTATAAATTCAATTTCACCCACAATCCCTATAACATAAGAATATACTTTTCTCAATTCCCATTACTAAATACATCAACTTAGGTTGATTATAATGCCTTAACAAAGTCATAAAACAACCAAAATCCTATCTCATTACTTTATTACATATTCTCTTTACTTCTTCATATTGCTATTTCCAATTTGATATTCCATTCCATTATCAATACTCAAAACAAGACTTAGACCAAATTCTTAATTTCATCCCCTCACTTTTTCCCAGAGTTTTCGTCAATTTACACTCACTGCCTTAAAAACTTTCTAAAGTTTCACTTTAGTCCCCCATTTCATACTTTTTCCTTCCATCCATGAAGAACACTAAGGTTTCATGACATAAACTGTAAAAGTGTTCTTATAAGACCAATTTAAACCCATTCAACTGCAGAATTTCACCATTTTCTGAAAAACCCAAAAATTCGAAACTTTTCAGTTTAGTCCCTGTCAGAATAACTCAAAAAAACTTAGCTAAAATCATGCTTCCAAAGCTCAAATTCAATGGAAAGGGGCCAAATATGATTCTCCTAGCATCATTCTCATGAAAAAAAACCACTTAAAACTCACCAAAATCAATAAAACGTCGCTGCTCAACGATGCCACAAAACCCACCGGAAAAAGTGGTTGTCGCCGGCCAACGGCAAGCGGTGGCCGCCCAGAAACCTTCGCCGGTGATGGAGGGAGGTGGCCGGAGGTTGAACGTGGCGGTGGACGAAGGAAAAAGTGGAAATCCGAAATGAAGAAGTTGCTGCGTTTTTTCTGCAGATTTTGGAGAAGAAGCATGTAGAAGGAGGTTATAGTGAGGGGTAGAATGGTAATTTCGCTGGGGGAGGTGACACGTGTCGGCACCACAAAAATGCTGAGGGATGAGGGAGCTATAACTCGAACCCACGCCCCTTTGGTTCCGGATAACTTGCCTTACCACTGAGCCAAGGCTCACATCTGATATATAATACACATTACAAATACTTATTCCTCATTCTTGCTAAGTAAAAAAAATTTTGCATGAACTTAGTAAACTTAGCAAGTGTTACATTCGATTATCCACAAACCCATTTGGCAGAAATCCAACCCACAACCCAAGAGTATTAGTAATCATCCCGTCAGATTACTAATATAAGATTGTTATTCAGAGAGAGATTTTATGGGCTTAATTTTGATTGATTAATTAAATTTAAAATTGTTTTAAAGATTCTGGAGGATTTTACTGAATAATATTGATTAATTATATTATTAAATAAAATCCTATAAATAACACATTAAAGCCCTAATTTTCATATACAAAATCTGTCACTCTCTCTCTCTGCCGTCAAAACACTCTGAGAAACACTCTTGGGCATTATGGGTTGAACTTATTAGACTCAACCAATACTCAGATCAATGATATCATCTTCATCAGGTCAGATTGTTGATTTATTTATTCTCCTAATTTGTGATCATGTTCAATTACATGTTCTAATTACACTATCAAATGGTATCAGAGCCACAGTTTAATAGACTATGAAATTTTTTAAATTTCCTTTCTCTAATCTCGTCTTCGTAACATGATTTAGCATATTTTAGTTTCTCTTCTTCCTTTTCCTTTTTCTTCTTTTTGAATGGTCTCCATGGTAATGTAAGGGTAAAAAGGGTGGGCTATGGTGTAAAAATATAATTGAGTTTAGAACACACCATAATATTGTATAACCAATCTCTTTTGGCCTATGGTCATTTATCTTAAAATTTTGTCACCATGACCTTCCATAAGCCCATTTAAGGTCTAAGAATGGTCGAATTAAAGAAGACTGAGGTTAGATAAATATTTTGAAATATCTAGAGAAATATTGTATAAGCCATAACAAGTTTAGGATAAGAATTTTGATGAGGGAATTTTCTTGTACAATATAAAAAAAAAATTTAATCATTTTCTCTGGATCTCGTCTTCATTAGAGTCATTTTAAGGATTATAAAATTTTATTCTTTTTTTGTAATGATCATTGCCTTTCTTGGTCACCATTGCCGGCAAGAAACTCATCTTTCGGCATGAAATTTTCTTTCCCTGTCACCATTTGAAGTAGTTGTGGTTGCCGGTGATTCGAACAGAGATAGTCATGGCTATCAACTTGGGTCATCGATGTGCCCCATCTCGAACCAACGAATCAATTTTGAACTGAAAAGATCAAAACAATCCCAGTTTTGATGTTTGAGGAGCAGAAAACTGGGGGGTCGATTCGACTTGCTAGACGCCCACACGCACCACCGGTGCGTATGGCCACACCGCCGGTCAGATGAACTTGAAAATTTGAAATCAGCTCCACTCACCCTGATCTAAATTATGGTGATTTTTTCAAAATTTTTTGAGCCCTAAAAATAGGAGTTTTTTGAAATTTTTGAAAATTAAGGGCCTTAAAATAATGTGTAGATAAGGTATTTTGACTTGAAAAATTTTATGTAAAGATTAGACATAATATGGAAGAATATGTTCAGTTCACTCTCCCTGATTATGTGTAAATAAATTATAATCAATTTCTTTGCATTAATTATTAGATTTTATTCCTAATTTAAGCACATGTGTTAAAAGGAATAGGTTGTGTGTGGAAATTGTAATGACTTTGGTTCACATACACTTATTGATTGTGTGCTCGCCTATCATGGGCCCAATCATGGTGATATGTCTTTTATAAATTAATTTATACCGTATTTGTCATTTAATTTCCTACATTTTGTTTAAATAATTTAATTATCATTATTAGGGATGAGTCTGAATATTGTGATAAGTCCACTAGAGAGAGTGTATGTAAATATTATGTTAATAATGGACATGCCCTATCGATGTGACATTGTTAATATAATTTTGTGAATAAGGCCTATTTGTGGCTTGTCAGTGGCGATTTGCTGATTGATGTATTCATGGTTTCTTATATCCTATCGATATGGAAATTATGGGTGCATTTTGTGTCGTTTCTCTCGATAATGAGCTTCCCTGGTATGTATGAGTTTTCTTGATTTATCATAGTCTAAGCCCTTAGGCAGGACATGATGAGTATTTTGTTACATAGTTGCTGAAGCTGAGTCTTGTTACAGAAACTTTGTTATATATATAATTATATGTTTAGGACATAATTATATGTTTCCTATTTGTTTTTCCCTCAGCGTCTCTGTTCTTGCAACTATTTATGGTGAAAAACTCTAAACAAAATAGATTACGATAATTGGATTGAATCCTTTGATATGTATCTAGTGATCACCAAGGGAAGTTTAGGTATGAGAGAATCTAAGTAAGTGGATTTCACCGCTGAGTCTAGCGCTGCTGACAAGGCTTACCATAAGCAATGGTATTAGTCTAATAACATTTGTTTGATTGTCATTAAGTATACGATTGAGAAGACTATCAGACAAAGTATTCCTAAGAGGGATACCACAGTTGGGTATCTCAAAGTGGTCAATAAGAAATTCAAAAAGTTTGATAAGACTTAAAAGGCCTATTATCTCTCTTTGCTAAATAACACTCATTATGACGAAATGTCAGGAGTGTGTGAACACATGATGAAGCTTGTTAACTGCTATAACAAGCTAAAATCCTAAATGTAGACTTAGATGAGAGCAACCTAATTTATAGAATTCTCTAATCCCTTTCTGCTGAATATGGGGTCTTGAGAACCACTTATAATTCCTAATTTGTGATCATGTTCAATTACATGTTCTAATTACGCTATTAATATGATCCAAGGATACTGACTTTCCTTTACCATTTGCTTTGTCTTGTTGGTTCTGACATTGTTGACTATTTAGCTTTGCCTTCCTTGTCTTCTCTGTCAAACCCTAAAGTTACTATTGATAAGGAGCTTAGCAAGCTCAAGAGCAATAGTAACAGGGTCTTCTTGATTGTTCAATCTTCCTTAGAGATGGTGAATTTTCTTTTTGAGAGGGCAAAGCAAATGGGTATGAAGGAAGAAGGATCTGTATGGGTTGTATCCGATAAGGTTGCTGGTCTCATTGATTCAGTCAATTCCTTCATCATTGTTAACATGTAAGGTTTGATAGGATTTAAAACCCACTTCAACGAAATGAGCGAGATATTTAGACAATTTAAAGTCAAATTTCAAAAAAAATTTGCGTCAAAGTACCCTGAAGAAAAGAACATTAACCCAAGTATTTTTGCACTTTGATCATTTGATGCAATTTGGGCTATTGCTCAGGCCGCAAAGGACTCACAAGGGAAGTTATCCCGGGAAGAATTTACAGAAAAGATTTTGGCCAGTAATTTTGAAGGACTAAATGGCAAGATTAGTCATAAAAGTGGAGACATATTGCCATCACAAGCCTTGAAAATAATTAATGTGATTGGCAAAAGCTACAGAGATTTGGCATTTTGGTCTCCAGTATTTGGTTTCTCTAAGAACCTTGTGAGACATCAATTGATGGAGATGACCATAAACAATAGTTTTACAAGAGATTTAAGGAAAGCTTATTGGCCAAGAGGCTTACTCCTTGTTTATGGTAATGAGGAGAAAACATTGAAAATAGAGGTGCCTACAAAAGGCGTATTCACCCAATTTGTGAATGTGACTTATGATCACAGCCAGAACGTAACTTTCATCACAGGTTTCTCACTTGATGTCTTCAAAACTGTTGTTAAGTGTCTGCCTTTTCGATTGCAATATGTGCTTGTTCCATTTAATGGCTCTTATGATGAAATGGTTCAGCAAGTCTACAAGCAGGTAAGTTTCCCATAAGTTCTCAATGGGAAATTATTGAAATCTTTAACATACCACTACCTCATTTTTATACGTTAATCCTTCTGAATAATTAATGTACTGATACAGGAACTTGATGCTGCGGTTGGGGATACAGAAATAATGGCATATAGATATCGTTATGTAATATTTTCTTAACCATATGTTGAATCTGGCATTGACATGGTGGTAACTATAAAGCCCAATAAATTGAAAGAAACATAGATGTTTACATATGCCTTTACAAAAGAGGTGTGGCTGATGATGGTAGCAATGCACATTTTCATTGGATTTATCATCTGGCTAATGGAATGACAAGTGAATGAAGAATTGAAGGGGCTAGGGCTATGTTTTGGTTTTTAGTCACTGTTATCTTCTATGCACAAAGTAAATCCTCTAACATGGAGCTTGATACATTCATCGAACCAAGTTTCATAGCGACTAACTCTTAATGCCGATTGAATAGAATCCAATGTTTTAGTTTTAACAAGTTTCTTGGATTTGCTTTCGAAGGGGATAAAAAGTAAATGAACACATTCATAAATTCAGAGTAGGAGACTTACATACTGCTCCTAATTGTGGAAGCTTATCGAACTCTGGCTGGGATCACTGATTGAATGAGATACCTGCAGTGTATTGAGTGTATCTCAAGTTTTCACAGCTTAAATCCCCTCTAAAATACAACTGTAGAATACTCGCAGGTATTACACTCAGAGCATCTTAAATCTCTCTTTTTTAATAAGTTGTCTATCATATAATAGTCTAGCCCTAATTATAAAAGGCTAGCTAAGGTTAGAGTATAGTAGTAATTCTTATAATTACTATTTTATCTTTATTTAATAAGCATCCCTTATTGATGGACTCTGTATAATATCTTAACATATTTAAACCCTAGATATTATACAATATTCTATCATCTTTCACTCACATATAATGGGAGTGTTCATATGCTCTAAACTCAAGAAACATATTCTTGGTAAATCAAGAAAGCACTTTCTCTTTATAATCTGCAGTCGTTCATACAAGAAAAGTAGGCCATGCGACCAACATACTATGAGAGTATTAATGCTATAAATCAGTTACGAATATATAGCCTCTCATAAAAAACGCACATGTATGTAGATCATAAAGTATGCATACACCCTAAATTATAAGAATCAAATTCATCCCAATGATCTCATTTATCATAATATCTTGTATTCACAATCATGACACACAAGTTATAACTGGTATACTGGTGAATACAGAATAATGAGATTCTCTTTATGATCTTCCTATTTGCACAATCCTATTAACATAGACTTAGTTTACTTTTCTAGACATGTCCTGCCAGATTGAATCATTACTCAAAGTTCTTAAGTAACATGCTAAGATAGCAAACACCAAGCTGCAACTTAAGTACCTGATTAGAGTTTAAAGGTACAAATATAGAGCCAGTGTAAAGGCTTAAAGATCTCACACAATCATTAGTTGAGATTGCACTCATGTTAGCCATATGGTTGGCATTTGCACACATGGTATGAAACATGTGTTACAGTATTCCTCCTTCTCCCTTGGAGTATATGTCTATTTCACAAATAATGTTGTACAAATAATATTTTAGACACCATAAGTTTAAAATTGAGTTCGTAGATTTACACAATGTCTTGAACTCACATCTGGCAACTAAGGTAGACTAGAAATGATGAATTTATTTCATTAAATCAATTTTAATGACCCTATATCATCAATCAGGCAACTTAAATGATTTTAAGTATAGTTGCTCTCAAATTATCCTTCTAATAATTTCTCTTAAAATCTTGTCTCATCTCCAATGTCACAAAGACACTGAGGCGGTTACCTGTGTGAGAAGACTAACCCTTTTGTCTACCTAACATACTCAATAATAAATAAGAATGTACATAATATTCAAATAAAGATATGTAAGCATAGGAATCAAACTTTATTGATTATCAAATAACAGTAAAACATCTCTGTTTGTGGACAACGGGAAAAATTAAAAATACTAATGAAGTATGCTAAATTCTACGCAATCCTAAAGACCTAACGTGTCTCACAAACACATCTCTAGAAATAGGCTTGGTCAACGGATTTGCCAGCATGTCATGCATAGATATATACTTTATGTTCACAATCTTGTGTGCAACCATGTCCTTCACATAGTGATACTTGATATCTATGTGTTTGGTTTTGCCATGTTACTTTGGATTCTTGGTGTATGCAATCGCAACCTCACTGTTGCAGTACACTAACACTAGTTCAATGTTTTCAGCTTTGCACAACAATTGATACAAGAACCTCTTCAACCAAACAGCCTCTTATGCTGCTGAAGATAAGGCCATGAACTCTACCACCATCGTGGGCAAGGATATACAGGATTGTTTCTTACTACTCCATAATATGGTGCCATCACTGAGTAAGAAAACGTATCCTGAGGTAGACTTTAGCTCATCTAAGTCCCCTCCATAATCAGCATCAATGTATCCTACCAATCATAGATCTCTGCTACCTTGATAGTATAGCGTATAATCAGTAGTCCCATTCAGAGATCTTAAGATGCTTTTTACAACTTCCCAATGTTTAAGACCTGGGTCGGTTTGATATCTACTCACTAAGCCAACTGCTTGACAGATATAAGGTCTAGTACATATCATAGCGTACATTAGACAACCAATTGCATTCTTGTATGGTGTTCGATTTATACGCTTTCTTTCCATGGTAATCTTAGGACACATTTTAACACTCAAGGTTCGACTTGGGCTAATAGGAGTGTCAGCAGGGTTACAACTTTTCATACTAAAACGTTCTAAAACCTTTTTAATGTAATTCTCTTGCGAGAGATACAAGAGCTTCATAGAACGATTTCTTGAAATCTTAACTCCAAGAATGTATACAACTTTACCTATATCCTTCATCTCAAAACGAGATAATAACCAGGTCTTTACCTTGTTGATCAACTCTATATCATTTCCTATTATGAGTATGTCATCAACATATAATGTCATAATCACATACTTGTCCTTAGATCTTTCAGTATATACATAGTTGTCTTCACTCATCATAGTGAAACCACTAGAGATGACTGCATTGTGAAAACAAATATACTATCGCCTTGAAGATTGTTTAAGGCCATGGATAGACTTCAAAAGTCTACAAACTTTTTCTTCTTAGCCCTCTTTAATGAAACCTTTAGGTTGTTCCATATAAATTTCTTCATGTAATTCTCCATTGAGAAAGACAGTCTTTACATCCATCTAAACTAATTCAAGATCTAAATAAACATTATAGCTAGAAGTAAGCGAAGAGAGGTAAATCATATAGTAGGAGAAAAAGTCTCCTTATAGTCAATTCCTTCATGCTGTGTATACCCCTTTGCTACTAGTCGGGCTTTAAATTTTTTGATTGTGCCATCAACTTTTTTATTGATTTTGAGAACCCACTTGTTCCTATTCCTAATAGCCTTGCATCCCCTTAGAAGATCAATAAGTTTCCAAACATTGTTGAATCTCATAGACTCTATTTCCTCTTCCATAGCTTTAGTCCATTTATCCTTAGAAGGGGATAAGAGAGTTTCTTTCAAATTTTTTGGCTCATCTTCATTTTACAGGAGCATTGTAAAAAGTTCAACACCTTCAATCTTATATCGTCGGCGAGGAGTCTTTTTATGTGAACCACATCTCAATTGTGATTCATTGAATCTTGCTTCATTGTTCCCATTTAGTTCTAGAATGTTGGTCTTACTCCCACTTGGAATGAGATCCATTTGGTCACTCCCACTTGGAGCAACTAGCTCAGAAACACTTTCATTCGCATTAAATGATAAAGAAGGTTGATGATGAGAAACTAATTCATCATCTGCTATAATCCTCCCACTCGAATGAAGTGGTCCTAGTGCATTTAATTCCTCTATTTCAAATAAGGATAGTTCTTGACCTACCTTACTTTTCTTAGGATATTCATTCTCTAAGAATGTGACATCTCTAAATTCGAATTCAGTCATGCTCCCACTGTCTTGTTGACCTATAAACACATAACCTTTTATGGTTTCTGAGTATCTAATAAAGATACTTTTCTTTCCTCTTGGGCCTAATTTGCCATGCTTGTGAGAAGAATCATGTGTATAGGCAGCACATCCCCAAGGTTTCATAACACTTAGGTTAGGCTTTTGCTAAGTCCATAACTCATATGGAGTGGTTGCAATTGATTTCGTAGGCACACAGTTAAGTACGTAGGCTGCAAACATTAATGCATCATCCCAATAAGTGATTGGCAAATTAGCCTATGCCATCATAGACCTAACTATCTCAAGGAGCGTTTTATTCCCTTTTTTCTGTAACACCATTTTGTTGTGGAGTACTTAAAATAGTCAACTGATGAACTATTCCTTTTTCATCACATAATTCATTGAATTGAACTAACAAATATTCTTGGCCTTGATCAGTTCGAAGAGCCTTAATCTTCTTATCTAATTGATTCTTAACTAAATTCATATAGTTTTTGAAGTAACTGAATGCTTCTGACTTATGCGAAATCAAATAGATATAACTGAAACAAGTATAATCATCAATGAATATGATAAAATAATTCACTCTGTGGCAGGCCCTAACATTCATAGGCCTACAAATGTCAAAATGAACTAACTGCAGTGAAAAATCAGCTCTGGTTGCTTTACCAAAGACTTTTCTTGTAGATTTTTCTGCTAGACAAGATTCACAAGTAGACAAATCCACTCGTTCAATATTAATAAGCAAACCTTTTTTTGCTAACCATTGGATTATCTATTGGCCAATATAACTAAGTTTAGCATGTCATTTATTTACATCGTGATCATAATCATGCGTAGAGGCAAATATGAAAAACTTAACATTATTATTAATGTAAGATTCATCATCCAAATTCGTAGAAATAAAACCTCTGGTTACATAACCAAAACCATAAAAAACTGAGCCATTACTCAATTTAACACAATTGTCATAGAAATACAAATCATAGCATAGCCTAAGTAAAACCCAAAACTGAAATAACATTCCAATGAATTTGAGGCGCATAAAGGACATCATATAAGATCAGGTCTCGACCACTACGTAAGACTAACTTGCATGTTCCGATCCCTTTGACAGCAACCTTAGTGTTGTTGCCCACATATATCCAGAATGCTCCATAAGGAACTCGTCAGAAGTCAACAAAGGCTTCACGATGCCTCGCTATGTGGTCCGTGGCTCTTGAGTCTACAATCTACATAAAACAAGATTTAGTAAGCATAATAGAGCTAGAAACACAAAGTTCACTAATATAAGCAGTGTAGGTTACCTTTTTGAAAGGTTCAGGGCAATCACTTGCATAATGTCCTTTCTTTTGACAATTAAAGTACTTAACTTTTGTCGTATTCACCTTTCACTACTTCTTTTTGCCTTGTTGATTAGTCTTTGCCTTTTTCTTAGGTTGATCTGGTTCTTTGTTCTTTCCGCATCTCTTTATTTTTAAACCATGTCTTTCACCTAAAGTTGCCACATGCAACTTAGGTATCGATTTAGCTGATTCAAGCCTTTCTTCCTCGAGTTCGAGGTGTCTCTGGATATCATCCAAAGTCGTGATTCTGTCATTGTGAGTGAAATGCATCTTCATATGCTCCCACGAACTAGGCAAAGAGAGAATGATAGTTTGGATCTGTTGCTCGTTTGTTAAAACATTTCCAACATCTTTTAGCTCAACGATTATATTTGACATTAGCCTTATATGTTTCCTCATTGAATGTTCTGGACATTTCTTATATGAATCAAATTTGATCGTCAAATAACGCAATCTGGATACGGACGTAGTTTTGAACCTCATTCTCAGAGCATTCCAAAGCCCCATAGCGCTTTGGTGGTTCTTGAACTCCCTTAGGATGTCATCATCCATAGTGCTTAGCAACATAATGTGAGCAGTGGAGTTCTTTTTCTTCTAAGTGTCATAAGCTTCACGATCCTGCCTATGCTCTTCCATGACATTATTGAGAGACGCAAAAGCCTCTTGCTCTTTTAGGAAATACTGGACTTTCATACTCAAGATCTCATAATTATCGCCATTTAGCTTCAACCCCTTATTGAGCTCAACAACAATACTTTTGGAAACTATAATCATTCTTTACATAAAAAGAAAGATTGACTTGAATCAGGATTAGATAATTAAAAACATGCAAGATTTAATTTTCACCATGCTTACAAATTATGACACTATATATTGTATAATTAAGCTAATTAACCCATGCATAACTCAAAGTCAAAAGAGCACGAAGTGCTAACCATTGTCCTAAAATTGTATACAAGGTGTAAATCAATAAAATCAAAACATAACTAAGTGTCCTAATCAAGCTACAAACAAATTGTAAATCATGATTTTTCAAATGCTAAATAAATTAACATTTGTTAATTAATGTGTTAAACTAATCAACACATTAATAAATTAATTATGTAATGCTAAATTAATTAACATTCATTAATAAACATGTTAAACTCATTAACATATTTAATTTATTTATTTAATGCTTTAACAAATAGCGGATCCCGTACATGGCATTGTTAGACTAAGAACATAGATCTAAAATATATCTCTTAGGACTAGTAGCCCGCAGTTTGGGTTTCCAACTAACATACGAATCCTAAGTGTAAGGGCTTACACATGTTAAACAAATTAACACAATTAAATGCATAATGTTAAGCTAATTAACATTATATGTCTAAATTTTCTATGGGTAGAAAATTGACAAAACAATTTGATAAAAAACAATGTTAAACTAATTAACATAATGACAAGTAATCACATATTACTTAACTGAAATTTATTGGGATATAAAAAATTAATTTTTCATAAAAAATTAATTGTATTTATTTGAGGCTAAAATATAAATGCACAATTTATATTTTTGAACATATCTAGATGTTCATTAATTAGAGATTTAACAATTATACCTCTAATTATTATTTTTGGATGGGCCACGTGCCCAATTAAAAGAATAAGGCCTAACTCTGAAAGAAAAAATAGCCCATAAAACTCTTTTAAAGGCCTTTTCTTCAAAATAAGCTCAAAAAAAAAATTTAAGGTTTCTGAAATTTTTTTTTCTTAAATTTTCTGAATTTTCGAAATTGTTTTCTTTTTCTAAATTTTCAAAAAAAAAAACCTCCTTCCTCCTTATTCTGAAAACCCGAGATACACCCACAATATATTAGGTGTATCTCGGGTTTTCACAACCTAAATCTTCTCTCGAATGCGACTGCAAAATACCCGCAAGTATTATACTCAAAGAGTCTCAAGTCTCTCTTTTTTAATGAGTTGTCTGTCATATAATAGTCTAACCCTAATTATAAAAGGCTAACTAAGGTTAGAGTTTAATAGTAATTCTTATAATTATTATTTTACCTTTATTTAATGAGCACCCCTTATGGGTGGATTCTGCATAATATCTTAACATATTTAAACCCTAGATATTATACGATATTCTAACATCATTCAAGAGGAGTTCGATAAGCTAACTTGTCCATATCTTTTTCTAAGATATCTCAATATAAGCAATGCCTATATTCGTTATGTAGGTATCGTATTAAGACTGAGAATGTAAGATACATGACTTGGAATAAAAAATCTTCACAATTTTGGGTAACTAATATTCCTACATATTAAAATGATTTTTAATTGTTATACAATACTCAAACAATCTTGGAGTCTTTTTTATCGAAAATGTCAGAGTTTTATATATCAGTGTAAGGCTAATGCCATGGCACACGCCTCTTAAGTTTGCCATACAAGATTTTTCTCAAGCAATGGCTAAGTTGAAAGCCAAAACTTAGGAAGTATATTCCTATATATTAAAATGCATGTCAATTACACTCTTTCTCAATTTAAAAGGTTGTCTTTTGTGTGCCAATAGAAAAACAAATGTCTTCTAATTCTTGGTATATTTCTAATAAGCAGGAGAACCAATAAGACATCCAGTGGCTTGAATTGTGCTGGCTCCATGGTTATTTATAATCCTTATTGTCACAACCAGTTTTACGGCAAGTTTGACATCCATGATGACTATTAGGCAACTTGAACCATCTGTGCTAAATATTGAAACCCTTCAGAGGATAAATGCCCTTGTTGGGTGTAATGGAAATTCATTTCTTGTGAAATATTTGACTGAGGTACTAAAATTCAAGCCTGAGAACATTAAGAGAATTGATTCCATAAGTGATTACCCTAGATCCTTTAAGAGCAGGGACATTGAAGCAGCTTTCTTTGTTGCTCCACATGCTAAAGTCTTCCTTGCAAAGTACTCATGCGCAGGCTACATCAGAGCGGGCAGCATTTTCAAGCTCGGAGGCTTTGACTTTGTGGGTTTCCCTCTTCCTTATCATTTTGATCACTTTAGGATTTGCTTGGTTGAAGTGAATATTGAGACAAATAATCAATATCCTCATACGTTGCTAGCTTTTATCACTATCTTCAATTTTAACTCCTACCAAGCACACCCTTTATTTTATATAAAACTTACATGCACATATATACTCTAACTAGTTCTTGCAATTTGGAGCTTAATACCTCAGGCCTTGCCAAAGGATTCCACTCTGGCTGGTGATATATCAGAGGCAGTGCTCAATGTGATAGAGAGTGGAGAAACACAACAATTAGAAAACGATATGATATCAACTGTCAGTTGCCCTTCTTCAGAAAGCAAGACCCAAGAAGATGGATCATTAGGAGTGCAGCCTTTCCTTGGCTTGTTTTGCATTTCTGCAACTATTGCTGTCCTCGCAGGGTTATATTCCATCAAGGATTTGGTAGTAAGCAAATTGCGGATCTTGATGAACCACGTACAAGAAACATTTTCACAATTCAGGATAATATGGAGATGGACTAAAGCATTGTTGGCTCAGACATATTCACAATGCCAAATCAAGATCTTGAGAAGTACTACTATATCAGTAATAAAGAATCCACAGGAGACAACCTCTGATAATAACGAGCAAAACCCAGTGGGTACTGAACTTGTTCATGTTGTAATGGTTACCCATGCTTCTAATTAAGTTTTTCATCTGGTAGTTTTATGTGTAGTTACTTGACATCTTAAATTTTGTGTTTGTGTATGTTAATCTAATGTACTACAATATTTAGTTGACGATGAAAAATGTATAGGTGGCCTACCTTTAATTATCAAGTACGATAATTCAAAAACATGATTGTGTTTCACTCTTTTGTTTATGCAGAGATATGACTCTGGCAGATCATTTAAGAGTTCGAAATCATAGAAATTACTATCAAATAATAGAAAAACAGTCTATGGCAGCCGCCTATTGGTATATTGTAGAGGACATGCCATGAAAGTCACTGCTACTGAAAGGCTTCGGATGTCAATGGACAGAATATTAGAATAGCAATGTTGAAGGCTGCTCAACCACCACCCAGGACCCCAAAATCTGTGGATGAGGAAGATGTTGAAGATGAGGATAACAGAGGCGAAAATGAAGAAAAGAAGGATAGTGAAGGTGATACAAGGAAGAGACTTTCAACACTGTGAAAATTAACTACGTAGGAGGCTGAGCATCGAGCTCTTCAAGCAGCAGTGCTACAAGAATGGCATACAATCTGTAAGATTAGAAGCAATGAAGTCAACTAACTGTTGCTTCCCCCTTCATGTTTTAGCATAGAAAGGTTTGAGTATATTCTTCCTTTTCTTGCGTTTCTATTTTGGATATACCAGTTTGGGGAAGCCAATATCCGATTGAAGGGTCCTCTCCATTCTAATCCGTCAAGCTTTCTTCCCTTTTCGGCTATCCAATGTCATTATAGCTTAGAAATTTTTAGAAATATCATTCTTTTTTTTTTTTTTGCACATTTTTATTGTTAATACTTTTTTCCAACAACCTCGCAGTGACATTTTTTTGCATGTATGAATGATCTAGCAGACGGGAGAGATGTTCCAATTTATGTTGGGAAGCTAACAGTCGAACGAATATTTTAATATGCAGTCTTAACGCAATTTAAAACAATTGTATTTCTTCACAAATTTGAGCATTTTACTAAATTATGCTTGGCCAATAGAGGATAATTATTTAGTTCTTTTACTCAGCGGGATGCATACTAGGTAAAAGTAGCCAACTGTCCATTAAAGATCACAAGAGGTCACCGACAAATCAAGTACACACACACACACACACATATATATATATATATCACTACGCAGCTCTTTCCTCCTGTTTCTGCTGCTCCATGTGCCTATCATTATAAAACAAACAATTAACATCACAACACTCTTAATATGCAAATTAAAATTAACATTTTAAATGGGTCGAAACTAAACGAAAGAATATAGACCCTCCTCAATGATGGGTAAATGTAAAGTTTGGAATTTTTTCATTTTTTATCCTTGCAACGCACAGACGATTAGGAAAGACGAAAAGGAAGTAAGAACAGTATACCGTTGAGCTCTAAGCCAACGCGAAAGCTGATAGAGTTGGACAACTTCATTCGAAGCATGGACCACAAGAAGATGTGGGTTGCGTGGTCGTACCATCCAAGCAAACCTCATGTACAGTGCAGAATAAACGCACATTGTTGCTGTCATTCTCACAGGCACTGTTTCAGGGGGTTTCTGTGTGTCTATTACTGCCTGTTATAAGCCACTTTAATCATAACGTCATCCACAAAATGAAGCTCTAATTATCAATAAATTTGGACTAACAGTGAAATCATACCGCAATGGGAATGGTCGAGTTAACTGCAGGACCCCAAAAGTGAGCTGTTTTTGGACCAATTGGACTATTCCAGAACGATCGCAACAGTTCCATTTGTTAGCTTCCACCTTCGACCTGCGATAATTTCTTCATCCATTCATGTGTTCTATGATGTAAGCTTGCGTCCGACAGTAATTTCAATGTGACTTCTTTCGTTTTATACTATCCATACTCCAACATATTTGGAAATGAATGTTTCTCAATTCAGTTGAGTCCCCTCCTCTGTGAATGTTTTCATGTTCCAAGAGACTTGCAATTTATCCAACATGTATTGAAATCAAACCTTTTTTTTGTTTTCAAACAAAAAAGTACTATGTAGGACTTATTTGGAGTACTCGTATGCATGGACGAGTGCATATGCACAGTGTAGTGTTGTGTGCGTAGTAATGTGTTTGTGTGTACTAACGCGTATATACATGTCCCATGTCATGTTGTGCATGTGTTCACATGTGTGAATGTAGTTACCATGTCATGTCATAGGTGTACGTATGTACATACATAATTTGTGCATGCAACGTCATGCGGCATGTGCAAGCAGTGTCATGTCTGTTGTGTCCATGTGTGTAATATGGTATAACGTGTGTTTGCATCACATGTGTGTCCATGTTTTTTGAATAAATTAGTTTGTGATTATATTCATGCACATAATATCTTGTGTTTTTGTGTTGTATACTTATATATCAACATATCTTTATGTATGTGTCATGTCGGGCATTTTATTAATAAATCAAACTCCAATTACAAATTATCCATTATGTTATTATAAAAAAAAATTAAAAACATAACGTTATTCAAAATATATTAATATTAAGAAAGAGAATAGGAGCTTAGTACATATCAAAATACCATTGATAAATTTACCTAATCACATATTTGCCTCCTTAAAACTACTGTGTTCAAAACATGTTATAATGTTTTTCAATTCTTTTTATTTTGAAAGACAACAATGTAGAAATTGTTGTTAAAAGATATCATTTTTTTTTTACATCCGTTAAAACTCAATTTCCTTTGTATTTTTTGTATCTTGGTTACGATTGTAATAATAGAAATAATTGTTATTATGCTGCAGGATGTGATCTGAACGATCTGTGATTTAGAAACCAGAATCATAACTTGCTTTTGAATCAGATTCAGAGAGAAGACCAAACCAGGCTCAGAAATAAATCATACACAAACTCTGAAATTGGCGACAATTTTCTTTGCTTTTCCTTTTGATATTTGAATTTTCGACGGGACAAAGAATTATATCTACAGTCGATCCATAATATGATTTAGATTTGTAAGAAGAAGAAGAAGAAGCAGTCCATTCACAAGCAACACCAAATATAAATCCTTTCAGAAAAAAGAAGAAGAAGAAAAAAGCAAAAAGAAGTACCTGCAGGAGACAGTGAGATTATCCTGTGGATTAACAAGGAGGCCAGAAGTGATCGGTTTGAAAGCTCGAAAGAGATTCAACTTTATCTCAAGTCTTCAGGTCAATATTTATCTTTCAGTAAACTATATATGTATCACACCACGAATTTCTTGAAAATTATTTATTAAGTTCTTCTTTCATGTCAACTTGGATTAGAAAATTCATAAATTAATTATTTGTGACTTGATCTAAAAAACAATTAACGAAGGTAAAACCTGAATTCACTATGATATTATTAATTACGTATTCTACTTTATCATTAAATCAACTTCTGATAAAGACTCGCGCAACAGATGTCACCAAGTCATGTCGTGAGCTTGTTTACCTGCTTTATATATATATATATATAGCATTGATATATCGCCTTTGACTTGTCTAGATTAAATTTGGTTAATCGCTTTGTAAATTAACGTTGAGAAAAAGCTAATCTGAACTTCTGATCACGGCAAATAGTGTGATGATGCTCAAATTTTGATAATAGCCTTCTAAACTTGAAATTATATATAAATAACTTTTCGGTTAGCAGTGAATTTGTCTTTACAAAAGATGCTATAATTTTTTAAATTAAAAAAATAACTATGCACAGTCATTTTGGATCATGCATAATTATTTTAAAATTATAAAAAATTACAACATCTTCTACTATATAGTAGGTGATTCAGTTTGTTATTTACATATGATTTAAAGTTTAGAAAATTATTTACTCATAACTTTCAGTTTAAGGGAATTATCTCCCTTTCATTAATGGATAAACAGATTGACTATAACAAGATTATGTAAACAAATTTAATGTTTTGCAAAATTTTATTGTCAAGTCTTAAAATTAGAAATTATTTTTACGTGACCCAAAATTGAATTGAATCATATACATTTCAGCATTAAAATAATATTATTTTAAAACCAGTAATTAATAGGAGCTTATATTTACATAATGAAGTTTAAATTCAAGGAACACTTAAAAATGTGGCAAACCCATTTCAATTACATATCATTTCATTACAAATGAACCATTCTTGTGTCCATTTAATTATAAAATGTGTATTAATGCCAATCAAAGCGCAAATCAAACGGTCTTTTGAAAGGTCACAAATATATAGGACCCATCTTACTTTGACTTATACTGTTTGTTACAATGATTTCATACAGGTTTCACTTTGGATCTGCTTCCTCTTTTTTCTGCTCCTGGTTCCTGTATTAACACAATTTGACAAATAACTCTATTTAACTTTAATAAACTCTTGCTTAAAGATTCCCTTTTGTGGCTCATACGAAATTACATGTATGGAATATAAAAGTTGTGTTAACAGTATTATTCAATTTAAAAAATAAATAAGACTAATATATATATATTAAATTTTTGATCATGTACAAATAATCTTTATACTTCAATAGAATTTCCAAAAATATTGCTATTAAGTAATCTTTCTCACATCAATGAAAATTTGATACATTTAGAGGTCATCAGCAATTTCTAGTCCCTTCATGTTGGGGGCAGAAATATAAGTCATTTTTTATAAAATGAATCATTGAATAAAAGTTCAATAATCTAGATTTATCATTAAAAAATATGATTGCACGTGATAATATTAAATTTATATAAACATGAATTATTAAATATTTATCTAATAGTTCAACAATTATATATAATCTCATATTCTCTTTGGAACATGAGGAGAGGAGATCCCAATGAGGTTACCTAAACATACTTAAAGTTAGACTTCTTTGCACATAAATTGGATATGATAAATTTATCCACACAAAAAATAAATAAAAAATTTAATTTAATCTGACGTGGTATATTTCCATTATGAAAATAGATTTACTAACTGCAAGTATGATATATACAAATTCGAAAGCGAAGGTCATTTTTAGAGGTGGAAAGAATTATTTACGCATCTCAAAATTTATAAAGTGATATTTGTCTGTGTAGATAAATAAAATAGAAGATCTGTGTGTGTGTGTATACCTGCGAGCAGTGAGGCACCTAGAAAGCTGATAGAGTTGGACAGTCTCGTTAGAAACATGGCATACGAGAAGATGGATGTTACGAGGTCGAACCACCCATGCAAACCTCATGAACATAGCCGAATATACGCACATCACTGCAACACAAATAATTTTATTTTTCAAGTATATTGGAAACTTAAGATTATAAGCTAGTAATAATAATAACAATAATAATAATAATAATAATAATAAAAAAAGAAATCAACTTTTTATTCCTCAAAAAAGCACACAAACATTAATCAGAACTTAACCTGCAGTCATGTTGGCTGATATCATTTCTGGGGGTTTCTTTGTGTCCAGTGCTGCCTGTTATAATGCCACCACTTGCACACTCAATTTCTATTTTAATATCTCACCACAAAATTGATGAGGATAATTTCTCTCAATGAAGTATAATACATTGCTACAAATTTGAGTATGGATTGATCCCTCGGCTTTCTGTCAATAGGATTTGCTACTTATTATTTAAATGGGTTTCACTCGTTTTATATTTGTTTTTCTTTGTGTGACAGGATCATAAAAGAGAAAAATAATATAAGGGGATTCAAATCTTACAAAATCAATAATTATGCTTAAACTTAGATTAGGAGAATGTAACATGACAGAAAACTACTTAGTTATGTAAGTTTTGATATGATGTGAAAAACTATTTTTACTCCAAACTTAAGTAATTAAATAAGATTTTATAAATTATAATTTCTTATAGGCATAAAATTTAAGGGTGTTTTTGACACTTGGCATGAAAATATAAAATATAAATACAGTAAAGTAAAAAAACAAAATTAAAGTCAAAGATGCATAATCATGTACCGCTATGGGAAGGCTCCAGTTGAAGGTAGGACCCCAGAAATGTGTGGTTTTTGGACCAATTGGACTGTTCCAAAACGAGCGGAGCATGTCCATTTCTGAGATTCATAGAATTCATTACTTAAAATAAATAAATAAATAAATAAAAGAATATCCAGATAACTTAATTCTTGACTTCTACCTTTAAATTTTTTATTTATATATATATATATACACACACACACACACAAGGGACACGTGACAAATGATAACGCACCTATGCCATTCAACTCTGAATCTTCAATTATAGTTCCTTGACAGTTGACTGTTCTTTCTTTCTGTGCCATTGATAAATTGTTTTTCTGGGTTTGTCTCTCTTCAGGATATACTATGAAGATTCTACAGATACCCTTGAGGAAAATATACTTTTTTTCATTTTGTTTAATTAGACTGGATTACGTAATAAGGGATAATCCAATCTCATCTATAAAATTTAAATCCATTCTCTTATCAAGAACTTGCCACGTGATCCGAAGTTTTATGATTGATCAAAAAAGATTATATCATGAACATGTTTTGAAAATAGACCCACAAAATTGGTACAAAACTATCAATTCCATTTATGTTTTTGGCGATTGATTCTTTTATCATGTAATCATTTATCTTCTGAATTTGAGATTCTGTTGACAGAATAAACCCAAATAAAAAAAAAAATGAATGAATGAAACAGTGAGAAATTTTGTGCCGTTGACATAAATTAAAAACAAAACTACGAATTGTACAGGAAGTACCTGAATTAGAGTTGAGATGAAAGTGCTTTGAATGATTGAAATTAGTAGAATTTCAGACCAAGAGCAACGTCAACGCCTATGTGTCTGGAGAAGCAGAATGGAATAGCAGTAAGAGCAGAAGGAAGAAGCAATGCAGGATACCCAAGGCAGGTCAAAATACAACATCCAATAAGCCAGGAAACTCAGTGCTTGCCTTTCTGTCCAAATTACAAAAGTACCCTTTCCATATTATTACTTTAATTTTTCTTCTTATCCTGGCATCTTTCAAATTCCACTAAGTTTTCCTCTTTGTCTCTCTACTCGCTCTAAGTATATCATAAAGTTATTATTCTATTTTGATAGAAAATGATCAAGAAAATGTTGGTAAAATGTTTTTGTCCTTGCATCATCCAATAAATAAGCTTTCCCTTTGTGATCTTATCCAAGCTTTGAGAGAGTTCTATTTGTGCTTGAACTCCTCTAAGACAAGTTACAAACCAACTTGGAGTGAGAAATTGAATCTTGTATATAATAATTGAAAATTAATAATTATTAAATCAAATTGTTTCATCATCTAAAATATAACTTTTGAGAAAGGACAAAGTGGCCGCCCCTATTCCAACAAACATGGGTCCCTCTCTCTCTCTCTCTCTCTCTCTCTCTCTCTCTCTCTATATATATATATATATGTGTGTGTGTGTGTGTGTGTGTGTTTTTTATCTTTATAGAGGAGAAGCAAATGCTCATTTGAGCTCCTTACTTTATATTTCTAGCTTTTCTTTTCCTATATGGCAAATGAACATTGGGAGACAGAAATATAAGCCAACGTGTTATAACCCTGACGTCCAGTTTCTCTACTGATTATACTCCCAGTAGCCAAACATGATTTATAGAAACCTACTGCGGGCAAGGTACTTCACTTTGGTCTCCCTTACTATATATATATATATATCTATCCTGTTCTTTCTCGTACGAACCAATGAAGCATCATATGACATTCATAAAAATTACTCCTATTCTGAACAGCGAGAACTAAGCTAAATTGATGAAGGATAAGTTTGGAAGAGACCAAATAAATCATACACTTTAAAATTCAGTAGCTTCCAGTATATACTGGAGTTGTTCACTATGCTATCACTATACAAGGAACCTGCAGCTGCTAACTTATAATAGCCACATAATTAGCTAAGAAAATAAAATAACAAATAATGATGCACAGCAAAATCGTACTAAGACACGTCTAATAGAATCATGTACTCTAATTAGCTTCTAACACTTCTCTCGAACACAATTCACCTGCAGATGCAATCCAGTAATGTTGAGTATCAGCAAGGTGTTCAATAAAGACGGAAGATTCTGGTATAATATGCTTCTCCACCTTCTCTCCAAACAATGCGGCGCACAAGTTAACAGTGTTTTCAAGCATGGAAGATTGGACTCGAAGCCCATTAAGGTGACCCTTTTGGTTATCAAATTTGAGGTTAGCCTAAACCAAAAAAGTGTATGAGCTGCTGCATTTCGCATGGTGTGATCTGCTTCCCTGTTTAGCTGTGAACCTGTTCTTTCTTTGCTTTTGAACTGATATACATATTTTAAATTTCTTTTCAGGCAGCCTTTAGATGAAGTTCTCGTGGATCATGCATAAACTGACACACAGACACCAGAAACTTATATCTCAGCCAGAGAAATAGAATATTTAAAAGTACCAACTAGACTTCTGTAAGTTGTCTGGCTATGTGAGAGGAGCACCGGGCACCAACATTTGCTGAAATCTAAGAAATTTATTGATAAAAGGATTCGGGATAAGTTCTGAAGAGACAGAGTGAAATTTAAGAAAATTATCCATTCTAAGTTCCAGAACTTTCCCATATTGGGTTGTTAATCTGCTAGTACTATACAAGGAACCTGAAGCAGAGAATTAATAGCCACACATTTGGCAGAGTACTAAGACATTAAAATAAAAAGAATGCTATACAGTAGAACATCTTTGGATAAACCCCAAAACAATCCTTTTTTTCTTTTGAAAATTATAAAAGATAGGGTCCCATAAACTTGTTATTTCTAACAAATTAACTCTGACATTTATCTGTGATTCTACACGCCATCATCTTCAAAAGATTGATCCAATTTTGGGAGTCTCCAGATGGAAATATCACCATAAGCATTATTTTGCTTTACGTCCAAACAACTTGTAGTTCTCAAAACCTGCAAAATTGTTATATAGAGATCAATGCTACAATCTATTCCTTTCCTCTTCCTCTGGTAAGGGTTTTCATCACAAAACCAGGACTGAGAATCTACTCAAGAACAGTCAATTTTAAGACACAATCACATCATAAACAACTCCGGTCCTACTTTAAACTAAGAATAATCTGATAATTCTCTCAAACTTATTTTCCTCTACAACAGATTCTCCTCCCTTCAAGGGGTCAAAATTTAAAATCATCAACAGATACAATGGTAAAGCCATTAAGACACTAATCCATATTTGTCATTTCTGCACAAGAAATGGAGACAGATGTTTGCCATATGAAAACTCATCAAGACATTGTCATGAGCATAAACATGATTTTATAACGCTAATTGGTCATACCAGTATTTCATAAAATATCCTTGCACATTCTTTCTTGGCTCGTCCTCCCAAAACTTGTGAAAAGTTCACAACTTCCCCCTCTCTTTGTTTCCTTAGATCCAGAAAATGTTTGTGCAAGTACCTGGCGACTTTCCTGTGCAGTTACAGCAGCCAGTCAAAAGACAATATTGCAAACAAACATTGAACTGAAGACAGACATAGAATTATTCCAAGAGTCAACAACCAACTCACGTGGTTCGCCCAGACCATCCACCTATAGTACAGAAAAGAAAAGAAACCATGCCATATTAGACAGGAGCACAGTATTTAACCAATAAAATTTTGCAAGGTAATAATGAGAATTTGCAAGATTTCTTACATGAGTCTGAATTCTGTGTTCCAAGTGAATTTGATTCCTGACAAATACCATACTATGTATAGAGATACATTAATTAGTTCACAGTACACCCAAGGACAAAGTGAAGAATAATCCAACAAACTTAAACATGAACCTCCTAACCCCACAAAATTATAAACTCAGGAGGAAAATTATGTTCTGAAATAAAATTTCAGCTTCACAAGCACACCTACTAAATGCTGGATAGGGACTTTCCTTTTCTGGTAAAAGGATAGGAATTAGATTTGATGCTTCAAATCACCATGTCCAGATATTGGATATTTCTATCACAAAATTTAACTCAGGTAGACTTAATTCAATATAACCTATATAGACAGGATCTCCGTCACTAGAACATATCATCCAAACAATTTTTATTAAAGGCTTAGCCAAATGCATTTTATTCTCGTAAGTGGAGGGTGCAATTTAAGAAGCATTGCCCTAGATGTAGTTAATTTATATTTTCAAAGAAAATCTTTCTAACAAAATCCAACACAAACATTGGATTGCAAGATAATTCATAGGATGAATTGCAGAAACAATTGCAACTCGATTTTAGAGTAATATGGTACATCAGCATAATTTTTTACATTAGCCCATGTCTTTGTTCTATACCTCATTCATCAAATCAAGTTCCTCATCCTTTCTCAAACATTGTTCTTCCCTTGTGCTTGCACATGATCTTGAAGTTCCCACATCACACTGCAAGATCAGTCATAAGGTGAATTGTAACGACAATTATTGATGCATCTAAGACTGTTTATGTTACTGTGAGCACAAAGACAGAATTTTCAAAGTTCTCATGAGAATTATTCTTTACCTCCTTAATCAGAAGTTCTGCATCCTTTTTCATGGATTTCTTTCTCTCTATGCATTCATGTACACTTGAAGGTCTTGTGTTATCAGAGTTTTCAGTATTAGTGCTCTCTTGACACTCCATTAATCTAATTTTTGGGAGCTGAGGAGGGGTTTTTGGAGCAGGTACATTAGGCTCCAGCCTGTCAACATCTTCAGACTCGGATTTATCTAACTTCACCGGAGTCTCCACAATATTGAGGGATTTTGATATCTTGAATTTCTTTTTAGAGAACAAGATTTGGAGCTCTAGTGAGTGGCCTGCAGAAAAACAAGGTTATCAAAGATAGGAGAATTTATAAACAAAAAAACAAGTGATAAATTCAAACTCACAAGGCAGCAAAGATTCATAGAAGCCCTCAGGAAGACTGGAAATACGGGATGCTTTCCAAGCAGCAAGTAGAGGATGAAGAACTTTTCTCCGTTTGGAAATTAAGTCACTTGCGTCATGTATGCTCTGTCTAAGTACCCTAAAATGGATGCATAGATAGAGTTCATTTAGTAACAGTTCAATATGTTGAGGAAATCCTAAGACTTGAAAGTCCCTATCTAAATCTAAATAATTTACTATCGCGAGTTGTGTAGCTGCTATTTCAATTACTGGCAGGTCACATGAACTACAAAGAAAACCAGTGCACATAAAAAGAGGGCAGCTTCAAATAAATGGGTGCAGAGGAAGATACAGAGAGAGGTGGAAAGAAAATTTGCAACTGTTTCAATTCTCTAACAAAGAAAGATCAGAACAGTGTATGGATTATTTTTTCTCTCCTGTCTGTTACTCAAAGTAGAGACTAGTTTGAAGCTTGATGTAGAACAACAGAGAGAAAAGGAGGAAGGTGAGGGAAAAAGGCGAGAAATTGAGAGAGGAAGAGAAAACCTAGGTTAACAAAATATTCAATCAAATAATCTGACTCTTAACATAATACCTAAGACTATTTATAAACAGTTCTGACACAAAATAATGAAACTATGACTATTAAGAGGCCCATTACAAAAGAAATTAAATAACAAAAATAAACATGTAAAATACTTAAACTAAAGCCTAACAAAAAGGATAATGAAAAGCCTAACAAAAATACTTAAATTCAATATAATTCTAATTCCTAGGTTTATCCTAAATATCTAAATTACAAATAATATCTCTAGTTTTATCTCTAATAACTAAATTACACATAAATAATAAAATGTCTCTTGTTCCATTTTGCATTACTTGTAACACACAATATTTTAAGTCCAAAATAAAAGATGCACAACATATTCATTATCATCATATAACATGGCAGCCACAAGATATCCCATTAAAATTCAGAGATTCAAAAGAATATTGACCTCCAGCAATATTATGGGCAAAGCTCAATATGTTCAAATGGTTTAAAATCCAAACATATACCAACTCTAACTTTTGCACAAGTCTTGTGCAAAATGGACATGAAAAATAACTATCACTAGACTTGTATCTCGTACAATGGCATGACAAAAGTAATTCAAACATGAAGTAATAAGAAAACGGTTAAAAGAAGAGTGTTTACAAAGATTATCTAAATTATTTATCACATACTCATTAGGCAAGACCACCAATCCATCAAGAACACATTTTCTTTTCCTTGAAAAGCGAGCACGTTCTCTCACAGATGGTGTAGAAATATGCATAAATTCTGACATAGTAGCACCTGCCACAATAACATCCTCCCCAGAAAAAAAAAAAAAAGTACGTGAATGAACAATAGATAAAAGAAATTATAAAAATATTCAGCATTTGTATATCACTGGGTTCTATAGAAAATTTTCTTAAACACCTTGTTTAGGTTTTGAAACTGAATTGCCTGGAAACTTAGTTTGAGGAGTTATGTCAAGACATTTTGACTCTGATGGAATGACATGAAACTTGTCATCTTCAGCTGAAACTTTTTCTTGCAAATTTAATCTGCCTTTGTTACAATGCTTTTCAACAGAACCTTCAATGAGTTTTTCAATCTTCTCCTGGGCAAAGGAAGATCTACCAGAATCTGTGCATTCATTTTTATTCGATATATCATCTTGAAGCCTTTCCATGCTTACTGGGGAATTCCTTGCCTTGTGAACTTCTTCAATTTCCTGATGCATTTGGCATTCTGTGTCTGCTGTTTCCTGAACCTTAATCTGCTCTTCGCCAAACTCTCCATCTTCGGTTGAATCTGTTTCTTGTAACTTTAATTTGTCTGCATTATGATGCTTTTCAACAGAGCTTTCCATAAGTTTTTCTATCTTCTCCTTGGCAATGGAAGATCTGTCCATCAATTCTTTTTTATTGCATATATCATCTTGAAGCCTTTCCATGCTTGCTAGTGAAATTCTTGCCTCATGAACTTCTCCAATTTCTAGATGCATTTGGCATTCTGTGTCTGATGTTTTCTTAGCACCAATCTGCTCTTCACCAACCTGATGAGATATAGTAATAGAACCCATAGGTTCCTCCCCCTTCCTGGTAAACATTCTGACGTCTACATGTTCCTCTCGAGAGATCTCACACAATATAATATTCTCCAAACAACTATCTTCATATGGTGCAGCTTCCAGAACTGTCTGTTCTTCATTAATTTGTTGATCTTGAATAAACAAATTGATAGGTTCTGTGGGTACTCCTTTAACTCCAAAAATAGTGTCAAAATTCACTGGTTCCTCCTGAGAGAATAATTGGCCTTGAAATTTCTCCTTGCTGGCCTGTAAATTAATTGGATTATTTGGTGGGCTAACCTCATGCTCGTTGTCCATCAGTTGGGATTGTTCAATGCTGCAAGGCATATTGCATAATCAAATTAGTTCATTGGAAAAGATTAAATGCAAAGCTTCAAACAGATAATAATCAGCATGTTGGGATGGAATGGAAATTTATATCCTCCTCAATAAAGTGATTTATGAAATACAGTTCACATACTCTTCCAGCAGAAGGTGATCAGCAGAGCAGGCATATTGACAGAAATCAAACTCACACTGATACTGCATATAAAAAACCAGAAGGTATTGAGCATGGGCAGAATCAAGAAAATAACAATAAAAACTCTATACATAGCATTAACATAACCAAAATTATTCTTATGTAAAGTAAGACAATCAAGAATATGCTAATGTCACCCGTCAAAAAGAATTGCATTATGGTTCATTTGACCAGAGTTTCATCTCTCTTAATGTAGCAAATGATGACAGTACTCAATTTAATTAGGTCATTCACTGATGATTCAGCTTGAGCTACACATGGTTGCATGACATTACAATTTCCAAACTGATATTGCTAAAGTTACAGCACAATTTTATTAAAGTATTACTTTATTAACAAGCATTTTATATGGCTTTTTCACATGAACTCTTTACCTCATATAAACCTTGTTCCAGTTTTAAAAAGATAACTACTGCAAATGGCTCTAGAGCCACTATTGTCAGAATTGAAGATATTCAATTGAATACTCTCAAACTTGGGGATGTCCTTCATATCCATACCTTACCAAACTCATTTCAATTCATAAAATTAATCAAGATTCACATTGTCAAATAACCTCTTTTCCCTCTCATTGTGTTTCAGAAGTAAGAAATGAAGATGATTGGGTATGCTATAGAACAGAGAGGATTATACTACGTAAACAACCAACTTTCACTATCCAGATCCCTCTTCTCTGAGTCAGCCTTGTCTAATCAAGAAAAAGTTTGGTTGTATCATAGGCAATTGGGTCACCCGTCATTTTGTGTTATTAAATTAAATGTTTCCCTTCTTTTTTAAAGATTTAGATTATGATCTTTTCCATTGCAATGATTATGAACTTGCTAAACACCAACGTGTATCTTTTCCAAGTAGTAAAAAAAGAAGTACCCTTCTGTCTACATTGGTCCAAAGTGATATCTGAGGTCCTTCTAATATCCCTAACATTTCTAGTGCAAAGTGCTTTATCTCTTTCATAGATGATTGTACTAGAGTAACATAGGTTTACTTACTCAAACAAAAATCAAATGCATACACCGTTATTCCTCAATTTTTTCAACATGATTCAAACTCAGTTTAACGCCTCAATTAAAAAATTCTAGTCAGATAATGCTAGTAATTACTTTAATCAGAACCTGATGACATTCACTGAAAGATAAGGGATCATTCATGAGTCCTCTTGTGTGTACACACTTTAACAAAACGACATTGTTGGACGACAATTGGGCTTATTGCTAAATATTGTTTGTGCCCTACTCTTTCATAAGATGTGCCTAAAAATTATTGGGGTGAAGCAGTCTTAACAACCACTAACCTTTAGTAACAAGTTTCCCTAAAAAACATTAGACAACAAATCACTTTATGACACACTAAAGGATCATTACCCAGAATTCTATGCATCAGAACACCAACCACCTAAAATTTTTTGTTGTCCAACCTTTGTCCGTGTTCACTCTCACTTAAGGGGAAAGTTAGAACCTAGGGCTATTAGATGCATCTTTATTGGCTATTCATCCACTCAAAAAGGTTACAAATGTTACCATCCACCCACTAGAAAATTTTGTCACAGCTGATGTTATATTTGTTGAGTCTAAGTCATTCTTTGATAACCCTCATCTTCAAGGGGAGTGGTATTATGAAAATAATTCTACATATCAAAATGAGTTTATAAGTAATGACATCTTCTTTAGTAAATCAGAATTAACTCCTATGCTAGTTAAACCAACATTTGAACCCAAATTTGTGATTATACTTGACCCTAAGTCTGTTCCACCTGAACTGAAATATGTGATTATACCTAAACCTGATCCTGTTCCTAACATAACTCTAGATAGTACTCAAAAGTTGCAAGTTCACTCCAAAAGGAAAGAAGACCGTGCTCCTCTTATACAGGCCCAAACATCTTATCATGTTTCTACTCCAACAAAAACATGTCTTGAACCATCTTTAGAAACACAACCTGAGTCACCAGTCACGCTTATCACCATTGAACCTACCAATGACTGGGATCTGCCTATAGCACTTAAAAAAAGTACTAGAACCTGTACTAAGCACCTTATATACTTTTTGTTATCTTACGATAAACTCTCACCAACACATCAAGCCTTAATCAGTAACTTGCATTCAATATCTATTTCGAAGACCTTGTTAGAAGCATTAGCAAATAAAAAGTGGGAGGAGACTATGAGAATAGAGTTGGAGGCCCTTGAAAAGAACGAAATCTGGAAATTGGTGGAAGCACCAAAGAATATGAAATTGGTGGGAAGTAGATGGGTATTCATAATGAAATATAACTCAGACGAGACGGTGGAAAGATATAAAGCATAACTGGTTGCCAAAGGATATACACAAACCTATGGCATAAACTATCTTGAGACTTTGCCCAGTGGCCAAGATGAACACAGTGAGAGTGATTCTGTCTTTAGCTGTAATATTCGTGTAGTCATTAGATCTATTTGATGTTAAAATGCCTCTTTACATTGACCTGGAGGGAGAGATATATACGGAGATGCCACAAGGGTTTAAATCCCACGAGGGGAAGGTGTGTAAACTTAAGAAAGCACTATATAGCTCGAAATAATCTCCAAGAGCTTGGTTTAGACGATTTACAAAGATAATGGTACCCCTAGGATACCAACAAGATCAGGGAGATCACACCTTATATATAGAACATTTTGAATCAACGAAGGTAACCATCTTACTTGTATATGTAGATGATATCATTGTATTCGTGACGATGATACAAGAATTCAGGCCTTAAAAGAGTGCTTATAATAGCAGTTCAACATCAAAGAGCTTGGGAAATTGAAATATTTCCTACGCATTGAAGTAGCAGATTCCAAACAAGAAATATTTATTTCACAATAGAAATATATTTATAACTTACTGGAAGAAACAAGAAAACTAGGTTGTAAACTAACAACTACACCCATTGAATATAATCATGGGTTATGTGAGGCTCTAGATGAACCAACGATTCACACGGGGTCATATCAAAGGCTTGTGGGAAGACTGATTTACCTTTATCACACACTAGACTTGATATTGCTTTCGTTGTAAGTGTTATTAGTCAATTCAGGAATAACCCTAAAGAAAGCCATCTACAGGCAATCAAAAGGATATTAAAACACTTGAAGGGTCTCCTTAGGAAAGGACTCTTCTTTAAAAGAGGTGGAAAATTAGCCATGGAAGTTTACACTAACGCAGACTATGCAAGGTCCTCAACGGATAGGAGACCAACTCCTGGTTATTGTACCTTCTTGAGGGAAAACTTAGTTACATAAAAGGAGTAAAAAACAAAATGTTGTAGCAAGGTCAAAAGCTGAGTCTAAATTCTAATCAATGGTTTTTGGGGCATGTGAATTATTGAGGCTGAAAATAGTTTTGGATGACCAGAATATAAAGAGAGAAGAACCTATGAAGTTGCACTGTGATAACAAGTCTGCCATTAACATAGCTCACAACCCCGTTCAACATGACCGAAATAAACACATCAAGATTGATAGACATTTTATAAAGGAGAAGCTGGATAATGGGTTAATTTATACTCTATTTGTATCATCCAAGGATCAGCTTGCAGATACATTTACCAAAGGCTTGCCTAGCATTGTTTTTCAGAATATTGTTTGCAAGTTAGGAATGGAAGATATGTGTTGGATTGGAGCCTTAAGCCGCTGGTTTAGTGGGCTTTATTAAAGAGCCCATTGTTGAATTATTAACAGCATAGTTGTATTTATTTTGTTTCAAATTTTAAATGTATTTCTTATGTGATTAGATGAGATTATCTTATCCCTAAATTGTAGATATTCTAGCAGATTATTAGGATAAGGGTTTTATTGGAAGCTTGAATATATAATCTACTTGTACAATAAAAATAGACAATGAATAATATTCTCAGATTTCTCACAAAAACCTTCCATCCTAATAATAGTACTTTGGAAGAGACCGAGTGGTTATTATAAATATGTATAAAGGGTTTATGAATGTATGTATACATGCATGCATGCATTTATGAAAGTTGGTATCTTGGATGTCAGCTAGCATGAGGCAATTGATAAATTGATATTTATAATAATCAAAGTGACCATAGGCAATTCGTAGATACTATTAAGGAATTTTGCCACATGTTTCTTTAATAATGAAACATGGAAAAATAAGGTGACTATGGCACCCTTTAGGCAATGCTAGCTTATAAGCAACCTGTCCAATATGTTCTAGCACCTCATAAGGACCAAAATACCTCGCTGATAGCTTATGCAATGGGGTATTAGTTAAGGTTGTTCTGTTGAATGGGGTAGCTTCAAATAAACCAAATCACCCACTACAAATTCCCTATCAAAACGTTTCTTATTTCCCTGTTGTATCATTTTGTTCTTGGCCTTTAATAAATTCTGTCTAATCGTTTGAATAATGGCTTCTCATTTCTTTAATTCAGCATCCACACATTGGTTAGTAGAATCCCCTGCTATGTAAGGCATATGTGTTGGAGGTGCAACCCCATATACAGTTTCAAAAGGTGTCATCCCTGTTGCTGAATTGAATGCTGTGTTGTACCAAAGCTCAGCCATTGGAAGCCACTTAACCTGCTATTTAGTGTGATCTCCAGTCATACATCTCAAGTAAAACCAAAGTACGATTCAAGACTTCTGTTTGACCATCTATTTGAGGATGGTAAGCAGAATACAATAACTGCACATGCTGATGTTTAAACAATTCCTTCCAAATTATGCCATAAAAAATTGGATGCCGATCAGTCACTATGAATTGAGGGATACCATGAAGCTTAATGACGTTATTGACAAATGATTTGGCCACATCTACAGCTATATGAGGGTGTTTCAAGTCCATGAAATGAGCAGCTTTTGAAAACCTGTTAACCCCCACAAATATAATCATTTTGTTGTACGATTTTAGCAACCCCACTTCAAAATCCATTGCCAAATCATGCCATACAGTAATTAGAGTTGGCGAAGGCTGTAATAACCCTGGTGATGCCACGATTTTAGTCTTAAACCTCTGACAGATGCTACATTCACGCACAAAAACCCTTACATCTTTTTCTATCCCTTTCCAATAAAAAACAAAGGCATTGTAAGTAAGAGTAGCTCCAAAATGACCCCGATAAGGACTATTATGGAAGCTATGTAACATATCTTGCATCAATTGATAATCACCTCCTACAACAATCTTCCCTTTTCTCTTAAGAGTATGCTGGTCCCAAGTGAAAATAATTAGGATCTAGCTGTAGTTGAGTTATAATATGCTGAATTTTATCATCTTCCTCCTAAGAATCTTAGACCCTTCTATGAATACTAGAATGTAGTAACAGCAAAGCAGTCACTGTTATCTTCATGTTCTCAACGTGACAAGGAATCAGCCACCACATTGTCTTTACCTTTCTTATATTCAATAGAGTAGTCAAATCCCCATAGTTTATGTACCCATTTTTGCTGCTCTGGTGTCATTGTTTTATGCTCCAAGAGGTATTTCAAGGTTAAATGATCAGTTTTAATAATGAAATGTTGACCTTGAACATACTGTTTCCATTGCTGATCTACAAAAACAATAGCTATTAATTTGCTCTCATAAGCTGACAAATTCTTCCTCCTCAGGCTTAATGCTTTACTAATATAAGCAATAGGTCGTCCATTTTGAGATAAGACAACCCCTATTCCTTCTAGTGACGCGTTAGTTTCAAAGGTATATGGATGTGAAAATTTAGGAAGAGAAAGCATATGAGTTGAGCTCATAGCATGCTTAAGTGTTTGAAAAGCATTTTCAGCCTCTCTAGTCCAAATAAACTCCCTATCCTTCTTCAATAATTCTGTCAATGGCTTAGAAATAATGCCATAGTGACAAACAAATCTCTTATAGTAACTTGTGAGTCCTAAGAAACCCTTTAAGGACTTGATATTTTTGGGTGTAGGCCAAGAAGTTATCAATGCCACTTTTTATGGTCAGCTTCTACCCTTCGATGTGAGATGATATGCCCCAAATAATCAATTTGAGTAGCCTCAAACTCACAGTTGCTCTTCTTGGCATATAATGTGTTGCTACGAAGAAGCAATAAAGCCTCCTTTTGATGTAATAAATGCTCCTCCCAATTAGGACTATACACTAATATATCATCAAAAAAACCTAGGATGCATTTTCAATGATAATTCTGAAAAATGGAATTCATTAATCCTTGGAAGGTTGCACAAGTATTACTGAGCCCAAAAGGCATCACTATAAACTCATACAAGCCATCATGTGTTATAAAAGCTGTCTTGTGCATATCAGAAGGATTCATCAAGATCTGATGGTATCCAGCATGTAAATCTAACTTTGAAAAATAGCTAGCACCATGTAACTCAGTTGAGAAGTTCTTCAATCACCAAATAGGGAAATTATTTTTATTTGTCTGATTGTTAAGTTGGCTGTAATCCACACAAAACCTCCAAGTACCATCCTTCTTACTCACTAATACCACCGATGTTGCAAATGAACTAGAACTCTTACGAATTAAACCATTAGTCAACATCTCTCTAACTAATTCCTCCATTGCTACTCCTATGCAGGCCCATAACGATATGGTTTCAGACAAATAGGCTTAAAGATTGTAGGTGTCTAGAAAACATCACTGAATTCTTGTAAAGGGTCTCCAACTGAGCTTGTTGCTGTTCTTAAAGTGTTATACAACTCTGATAAGAATTATCGACTTGAATCAAGAAGATTCCAGCTGAATTGCATAACTTCTTATTGATAATGATATCATCTTCCAAAACCCTTTGCTCCTAATCCATTCCTTGAATTATTGTAGTTTCAGTCAACTGAAGGAAAAAGTCAGAACGACTTTTATAATCGAATCGAATCTTCCTTAAAGTAGCAAGCCACTGTACCCAAGTATGGCATCATAAGCTCCTAAGTTCAAAATATAAAAGTCAGCTACAAATTGACTACCCTATATATTCCATGCTATTTGCTTGCACATGCTGCCCACTATTATCTTCTCTCTTCCAACCACGATCACTTGAATTTTTAGTGAATAGCCCGTCTTTGATTTCAGTTTCTTAAGCAAAGACGAATGCAGAAAGTTATGTGTGCTTCCAGTATCTACCAAAATAGTAATAGGCTGTTTCTTGATATACCACATACTCTTAATGTAGAGTAGTTATCCAACCCATGAATTGCGTGTACAAATAGTATAGTAAGAGAATCATGATCCTACAATGGCTAACCCTCCTATGTATCCATTAGTATGTCACCCTCATCTTTTTTTTCTTCAGCTTAAACATGAATCAAGACAGAATGATTTGTCTTGCATTTGTGATCAGCAGTATACCTATCATTACACCAATCGCATAAGCCTTCTTTCTTTTATCATCCATCTCCCCCTTTGTCAATTGCTTAGCTAGTTTTTCTATTGGTGTAGATTTCTCCAGAGTGCTTCCTTTCAAACTCATTATTTCTTCTTGTTTAGAAGTACTATTGGAAGATGTAGTGTAATTGGAAAATGGTTTTGAATATCTAAAAGAACTGCTTTGATCTCGTGTTGCCATTATAGCATCTTCATGCAACCTTGCCAAGTACATAGCATTTACTAGTGATGCCTGTCTGAACAACCAAACATAAGATTCAATATCAGGCTTTAGTCCCCTAAGAAACAGGCTTATCTACATTTCCTCAGGTAAAACTACTTCTGATAGCAAATCCAGAAAATTTTCCTCATACTCCAGAACAGTCCCTTCTTGATGTAGCTTCTTCAATTCTGCCAATGGATCAATCTTTTTAATATCACCAAAACAGACACAGATAGCAGTCAAGTAGTTTGTCCACGATATTTCCCTTGCTCTGCGAGTGGCCATGAAAGTTTGGTGCCACTGTAGAGCTCTACCTTCCAGATGAAGATTGATTAGCTTAATTCGATGGTCCGTCGATGTTCCATCAATATCAAAAAACTGACGACACCTAATTGCCCGTCCCTTATAATCGCTCCCATCAAATCTCGGAAAATCAACAAGAGAATACAACATCAGAATGGTGTATCTATCCACCTGTGCCGACCGAAAAGAACCAAACTGTGGTCAATTGCCTCCAGCTCGTCCAGCACTGTAAGTGGACACTCTATTTCCCTCGCCAACCATCCAAGTCAATTGAACGAGTTTAGTGGCCATATCGTCAACTAAGCTCTCAAGCTTCGAAATTGAGCATCAAATCTCTCTGACTTCTACCTTATTCTGACTAACATCTTGCTCAAGATCTCTATGTCGATCACTGGCTTGAGAATGCGTCTCACAAGCCATCACTGAGATCGCGACTCTAATACCAATTTGGTACTCAAAGGAATATAGAACTCAAATATTATTCTTCCACACTACATCAATTCTCCCTCAGCTATTTATAATCATAGTTGTAGGTTCTCTTATAACAATAACTTCTTTCTGTTATTACAGTAACTAACCAACTAATCTGATTATTTAGTTAGTTACAACTATTAACCCCTCAACTAACATTTCCCTTATAACACAATACATCCAACAACCATCGTGTAGGTACCTAAAGAAAAAGAGAGGACTCACCAACAAAAATTAATTGGGAGTTTGCTAGCAGAAATAAATAGATGACTCACTCATGAGAAAATAAAATGGAAGGCACATGGTTCATGTCAGGCTAAAAGGATATGAGATATTTTAAGAACTACTATGCAACATCTAGCAAGAAAAATGTAAGACTTACCTTGTCTAGAGAAAACTGTCCAATTCCCTCATCTTTGTACAAAACATCTGTAAAAGACCACATTATATCACATATAATGAAAGAATAAGATAAGTTGACTTACCGTGAAGGGAAAATTGTGACGTAATTCAATATACCTTTAAGAGTGATTTCTTCCTTGGGAGCAATATGGCCACTGAAATTAACATAAAAATACAATAAAACGTTTACAAATGAAAAGAAAAATCTATAACGAATTAGATTGCTATAACAAAATATAGCTTACCCGCCAACATCTTCAAGTATATCTAAATCAAAAGCATCCAGCTCAAATCTGTCTGGTATAGTAATAGACATACGCAGGGTTTTCATATTTGCATTGTTTTCTGTATCAATAGTAAATTTCTTGATTTTGATGAGCACCTCATTGCAATCATGGAATAGATATTCAACCTTCTTTGAATAAATTCTGACAACACCAAGAAGAAGATAGGCCAGCACTCTATACGAATCAAAGTTCATTTCATCTTGCAAGATCTTGTCTGCATAAGATATCAAAATGAAAGCAAATAATGCAAAATAGTTAATATATATGAAATCCAAATCCACCCACAAAGCTTTCTTAAACTACGTAGTCATCTATAGCTGTGAAAAGAATTTAGTATTGTTCACCAATTGAACTTATATTATAACTCTAGATGCTGAAGCAATCATGCAATTTTTTTATAGAACCTCTCAATCCAGTAAACGATCAGACTATCAGATAGGATTTTAGACAAAATTTTGCATTTGGAGGCAAGTAGATATAAGCTGTTATCTGATTTCAATGATAATTATGTATTAAAATTTGAAATTCAGATGGTTGTCTTTGAAAATTGATTATTATTGGGGTAAAAAAAAAAAAAAACAATGTAGGCGACTAATGTAAACAAAAGATACAGTAAAAATATATTCTACCTAGATGATCCATTTCATCTTTAATTTGTTTCTGTTTTCCCCTTTGTAGAGAGCAAAATCAACTGAGCTCTACAATTAGTCATTTATGCCCGACGTCTAACCAGAAGGCCAGACTCTTCTGCAACTCGGAAAGTTATCTGGCGTCAGATATTAGCATCTCACACACAAAAGAATGTATATGTCAATGCCTTCTATGGTGGATGTTGCTCCTTTCAGCGAAAGAACAAACCCAAAAAAACTATAAACGAGAGTATATACACTGCAAAACTGAGTCAATTAATTTACGGAAAATCCCATATAGAAAAGTCCCTTTCGAGACCAATTTCGTACACTGATTATAATCACCCAAAACTATAATAAAGCACAAAATTGTCAGACTGCAATGTCCCCAGTCACCATTGATTGCAATTTATCCGTAATATAGAAATAAATAATGGCAAACCGGAAAATAAACAGAATAACAAAATTTTTTATTTTTTATTGGTTTTTAAGGACGAATGAGAAAAACCCACCAAAAAAGACGCCGAGCAAGGGCTAGAAATGAAACAATGACAAAAGCTTCAATTTTTTGAGAGCACAACTGTATTCTTTCATATTTTTTCCAGAACCCCATAAGATGATTTATTGATTTAAGAGAAAGGGAAAGGGAAGACAGAGGAAAGAAGACGAACCAACGGAGGAAGAAATGTCAGTCTCTTTGACCTGAGCTTTCTTGAGCCTTTTGAAACAGAAAGCTGCAACCCATATAGCCCCTCGGCACTTCGAGTAGAACATGCCTAGCTTTTGCTTCTCCAACTTTCCCTATTCTGTTCCTGAGCTCGAATTTTAAGTTATAGAAGGACAGCTTCTGCTGCTGCCTGCTATGAAGAAAATGCACTGGCTTGCTTCGAAACGGTCGTCCGCTGTACCCAGGACAAGAGGAAGCCTAGGCAAGAAAATTACAGAAGCACCGGCAAAGTAAAACAAAATAAAACTTTTTGTTTTTCATCTAAAAATAAAAATATAAAAAAGAATATATTTGTATTTTCATTAAAGTGAAAACTAGTTTTTTTTGGTTAACGTATATTCTGCTTTTGCTTCTTGGACCGGGGATGGACATCCATCGTATCCGGACAAATTGAGTTGTAACCTTTGATGGTAAAGTCCCAAAAAATAAACTTCTTATGGAACTTTTTTTTGTGCAAAATTACAATTAAAAAGTATAAGTTTAAAATAATTATACCATAAATTTCAAAATAATTTTAAAATATTTAAGAACCAATTATTGTTTACTCTTAAATACCATGCCTAAGAATTTTAAGAATATATAATAAAAAAAAAACCTATTAGAATTTCAAAACAAAGTCTTTTAGAATAAAAATATTTTAATTCTTAAACTTTCAAAATAATTTTAAATTTTGAAAATTCTAATAAATACTTTAAGCTAATAAATGTTAACTTAATTTTCCTATTTTTTAAATGAGATTTTATCTGGATTTTTTTTTGGATAAACTTTTTATCTGGATTGTTGATAGCATTAAAGTTGCGTCCTCTGTATTTATGTACTATTTTGGATATTATACAAATTTTTATTTTCCCACTTTCGCCGTTAAGACGATCCCGTCATCACTTATCATTGTTTGTAAGCAGGCTTGTCACTATCTTCTGAAAAGCCCATCGCTTGAATGCAGTTTGATAACCTCAATCATAAAATATGTATCTTCGAAGAAAAGGTACTATTTAATAGTTAGGGTTCCTTGAATATGAATTTGACATTCCACATCAAAGATAAAGTTATATTTGTATCGAGTAAATTATTGAATAGAAATTCAATAATTTAAATTTATAAAAAGAAAATATAATTATATATGATTATATAAATTTAAATTATTAAATATAATTTCATATTCAACATAAGATCCAAATTAAATTCTATTTAACTAAGCCCACATCTTGGTGACCTTTCAATTTTGTGTAACACTTTAAATCGTTTCATTTGCTTGAAACAGCACAGCAACCGATAGAAAATTGATTAATGGATGGCATATTTGTGATAGATTATCGTGCAGTTTAAAATTTTGCAATTACGTACTTGATTTGTTTAGTTAGTAAGTTGCTATCCTGTAATTTTTTTTTCTTTGTTAAAAATTGAACAAAAACTGCATGTGCCGTACATTTGACTCAATATTTCTTTCAAATTGAATATAAATATCTAATTTCTAAATGTGTTCTTACTTTTAAAAACAAAATTAAGCCAATAGATATATTTATGGAGCTTTCATTATAATTAAACAAATACTTACATACTCGAGTATTCTTAGACTTGTTCTCCCTTTCTTCCAAATACTCGGCGTAAAACCTTCACAAATATTTATTATTTCTTTGTTGAAGCTCATAATACATTAGTGGATAATGATGAAGTGCAAAAGAAATTAATCTGTGTCTAATAAAAAAATTCTGATAGACAAAAGGGAAGACTATGAGAAACATATATTGTAAAAGTCAAATTTGATACTTTAGATTGGACAAAGGACGAATTTTGGCTTTCACTGCATGCCAGGAAAAAAGTGATAAAATTTAAAATTTTTGGACAAATTAATAATCCATCTAATTTTTATTGAAAAAACAGCAAAAAATAGTAAAGGCATACAAGTGACAAATTTTTGAACCACAAAGCAATCAATTATAGATAACTAGTCGACTGCATTTTTACCTTAAAAATTTTCCTTTTTACCCATGCGCATCCTAGCTTTCTAAAGTTGCATTTAGGAGTTATTATCCGCATTCCATAAGAACAAAAGGAGGTACAAACGCTTCGAAAAGCGAAAGTAGCACATCTACAACTGAAGGATATCAAAATCTTTACAATAACAAGCAGCCCAATACTTCGAGATGGAGTATTACACCAAACTTCCATACGTCCTACCATATTCACATCAACGCTATCTATATCCCTCTCTGCTTACCAAATTTAGCCTCTTTAGTGACAAGTTTTATGCCCCTCACCCAAAGCCCAGCAGCTTCAAACCCCCCGTCACATAGAAAATGCACTTCTTTATTCTTGATAGTGAGCACCCTGAATATTCCTGGTTCGTCAGCATCACCTCTTTTGTGCCTATTTCTACGAAAAGATAAGCTTGGACCCAACTCTGCCTCACGGCATATCACATTTCTCCGGCTTGATTTACCCCAACATAGCACCCCGGCAGATCCCAACATTTGTATCTGTTTGCCATGTGGAGAGCCTTTCCCACCTTTGGTGTACTTTTGCACGTAGGCACCACCTAGTACTAATTTACGAGCAAGTTCGTCAAGTATAACGGCCTCTGCATTGTTCTTACCTCGGGTAAATTTTCTTGCAAGAGAAAGCGCAGTTTCACCTCTAGCATTCTTAGTACTACAATGGGCCCCATGTGAAATTAAGAGCTCACAAATGGAACCATGGCCTTCCCTTGCTGCTAACATGAGCGGAGTGTAGCCCTCCCCATCAGGCACATTCACATCATAACCCTTGTCAGTGAGCAATTTAACAGCATCCAAGTCACCACGACGAGCTGCGCAATGTAAAGCATGGAAGCCAGCATTACGACTGCCCTTTTCAAGAGCAAATTCAAGCATGACCCTTTCAAATAAATCATGATTCTGATTTAGCTCAGATAGGGCAATTGCAGTTTCACCATATTTATTCCGCAGCTTTACATCAGCCCCAGCATATACAAGCAACCGAAATGCTTCTACATGACCCTTCAAAGCAGTAACCATAACAGCAGAGAATCCATTATCATCTTGATAGTCAAGATCAAATCCTCCATAAGTAATTACAGTTTTCAATGCTTCAGTATCCCCAACTTGAGCTGCAAATAGAAGGGGTGAAAACACAGAGATATTGCAGGATCTGGGTATCTTTCCTTTTCTGATTTTATCCAACAGTGCTTGCTGAAAACCAAGTGACCACCGGTTTGACTCAGCAATTGAACTTGCAGAGTGACCAGCAGTATTCACCAAGCCAAAATCAGCACCAGCCATTGTAAGTACTTTGAGGCACTTTTCTTGTTTATATTTCGCACAGATCATCAAAGCTGTGTCACCAGAGTCTGTAATAGAGTTCAAATCACAACCAAAATCAATAAGGCATTGAACAATTGTTGATAAGCCAAGACGAGAAGCCATGTGTAATGGACGAAACTCAGTCTTCTGAGTTGTTTTAATTGGGGATTCTACATCAGCACCACACTCTAAGAGTATCCTAAGACCCTCAACATTGCCACAAAGAATGGCGTGGTGTAAAAGGGTTCTTCCGCAGTGATGGTTATTGGGGAAAACATTTTGCAGCAGCATGTACAGAATAGCACCACTTCTTTCAAAATACTCAACTGCACACCAGTTGATGGCATAAGGTTCTCCCAGTCCAGCACCCACACGAAGCTCTTCGCCTGTTGAGACTTCCCATGACCATGCTCCTAGCCTCACTCTGGTATCAATCGTAGCACCATTCTGTAGTTCATTTCAAGTCAAAAGTGAAGTCATATGGGGTTAATGTCCCCTATCTTACAGCAAAAAAATATATAAATAAAATAAAACAAAAGTACTGATGATGACTATAAATATTAACCATGCCACTACCAACAAAAGGCAAATTCAGAAAAAAGAAATATCTGCTGTGGAAACTAAAACTAAGCACTCGTGAAATATCATTGTGTGCCATCCAAATAGCGTGTGCGCTTTAATGGAATCTATCCAAGTTGTTATGCCAATGGAATATTGGAAGGGAAAAGGAAAAAGATTACCTGCAGCAGTAAAGCTACGACAGGGACCTGTCTATGAATTACAGCAGCAACAAGTGCGGTACAATCAACATTTGTGTGCAGAGCAGGCTTAACTGACTGCAAAAGCACCCGATCTTCTGCATTTGCATCCACACCACACTGCCATTGGGAAAATGCTCTTAAGTTTAGCGTATGCAAACAAGTGTTGAACAAAAAGTTGGAAGTACTATAAATTCAAAATTAATTAAGTTCAATCGCAGGATTATTTAATTTCCCCTTAGGAATGGCAGAAAAAAAATATACCAAAATTTATATCCCACTTTATGTACTTGTCTCATAGGGTTGTCCATTTGGTTTTAAGAACTAGACAATTCAGAGTACAAGTTCTCTTTTAGCAAATTAACAGAGGAGTGAAATGTTTTGCAGATAATTAATGAAAATGCTAAAATTTATAAAATTAATAATAACACAATTAATATACGTATTTAATTTTTATAATTTTATAATTTTGTCTTACTTTACCCCTTTTCTTTTTTGTGTTGATGATTAAATTAAAAGTTAAGTGAGTCATTGTGATTATAAAGAATTGGGTAGTTTGTGGGAGATATTATGTTCATCCTACCTAAGAAAATAAAAAAAATAGGATGGGGCCTAGTTGTTAATAAACTTCAAAGGAACAAAAAAAAAAAAAGGAAAAAGGAAAATATAAATTTGTAGTTCATTTTGTTAATTTTAAATATTTATATATTTACTTCATTATAAAATTAACTATCCCAAGAATTTTCATTTTATTATATTCGTTGGTTAATTCAATAAGTTATATTTCTGGTTCTCCCCCTTCCCCACCACAATTATCAATGTTTGGAATCTGAGTTCCAACCTGGAAGTGAACTGCCCACATAATGAATATAAAGATGATGTACTGCAGCAGAACACATACCTTTATCAGAGTATCAACAACATCTACAAACCCCCTGCAGCATGCGGTCACAAGAGCATGTACAGCAACATGGGGTCGGATGAAATCAGAGCTCATGAGCAATTCTACAGCCTTTGCCTGCCCATGGCAGCTTGTCTCCAAAAGAGCTTCTTCACATGCTGGCTGTGATGCCCCAGCTTTAAGTAAGATCTCTAGAATATTAACGTGGCCCTCCCTCACTGCTGCAGTGGTTGCAAAGCCTCTGAAGAGTTTCTGGTTCACATCAGCTCCCATATTCTGTCAATTAAACAAAAAAAACTCCATGGTGCCTTAAAATATATATATATATATATATAGTGACAAAACTCACTAGAAAAAATATGACAAAACTCCATTTTCTTCCCCCCTTTTTTTCGTTCAATCTTTTCCTTCCTTCGTTTTGGATGCTAGAAAAAATAAATAAATATATATATAAATATATATATATATATATATATATCTATAAATATATCAGAAACCGTTTTTTTTCATTCAGGACAAAAGATTTGACCTTTTTATCATATTCCTTTTTTACCTTTCTTATAGAATAGTACAAGAGACTAATTCCGTACAGAGACAAAAATTGGGGGAAAAATATATATGTTATATCCAAAGCAATAATTGGAAGTACACAAAATTAAGTAATAGAAGGGAAAGGGTTATCAAAAGAGAATGGGGGATTATCATGTGTTAGTGGCAATATGTACAATGGTCGGGGACAGCACAGTGTGGGACAGATAAGACATGCTACAAGAAAAGGACCCAGAAAAATTGGATGCTTCTCTTTTATTACAAGAATTTAAAAAAAAAAAAAAAAGAAGAAAAAAAAAAGACCGCCTCCCGCATATGCATCTTTGGAGCAAAATGGTTGGTCATGCATAATGTAGCTTACTAACAACAAAAAATATTTGAAGATCTTATCGATGTAACATTCACTTTCTTTGTTGCTTCTATATAACCAAGACTCTGCAGCTTTTCTAGAATCGGCGAATATTAAGAGTCTTGTCTCGCCATGAAGCGGAAAAACTAAATCCAAAGAGAATTTGAAGAATTGAAGACAATATATACTTAATTCTATAGCTCTTCTAAATTCAGGAGAAAAGTTTAAAATTATAGCGAGGAGAAGTTGACCAATGTTAAAATTGTAAAAGGACTGAAGGATAAAAAAGGTGAGATAGTGGGGGACCATGGATGATAGCAGCAGAGCATTTACTCGAGAAAAAAACATCAATAGAACGTGAACAGTTCGAAATTCAAATTGATTTTGCATTTTTGCTTTATTTTCTTAGAAGATTATTTGTGTTTTTTCATTTTTTTTTTTTTTCTCAGAATCAAATGATTAACTTAAAGAGACTTAAGTCAACACCATCTAAGATTAACGAAAAACATCTGAAATTAGTATAGCAAGAGAGATAGATTGTTAAATTTCGAAATTCAATTTCTTCTATCTTCCTTTATTTTCAAAGAAGACTAACAAACTCCAATGAGCTGTTATCCGGAAGAAGAGGTCACTGCTGAAACTCTTCATTATCAGCAAATCTCACGAGTGTCAAAAACCAGAAAAATCAACAATCAAAGACTTACATTCCGCAAAATCAGTGATATAAGAAAAATTTCGCTGGGCAAAGTTTTCAAAAGTCATTGACGAAAATGCGAAAAAACAACTAAGTAAGAGAGCAGAAAACGTGTTTCAAGAAAGATAAATAACGCCTGAAATTCAGGGAAAACCAGCAATACGAATAGAGCAGTTGAAACTTAAATCGATCCCGGCGATCTGCGTGATCACAAAAAAATGAGCCTCTGAACAGTTCATTACCAGTAACTTCCTCACGAGATTCGCACTCCCGGCATGAACAGCGAGAAACAGAGCCGTGACGTCGGTCTTGAATTCCTCGAACTCAACGCGGACTTCGCTGGCCGATTCCTCGTGTAGAACCAGCTCGGCCTTTCTGATCTTCAAGCTCACCGCGCCAACGAAGTTGACGTCCACGAATGGATCGGCAATGCACTCTAAGGCCAAGCTCTGATCCCCGGAGTGACAAGCTTCGAGGAGGCGCTGCGATACCTCAGCCTCGTAGTCCACCGGAAATACCTGCTTGCCGGAAAACACCGTCATTGTCCGGCGAACACTCGGCAAGCTCGGAGCTTCAGTACAGTCACACCTTCGCCGCCACAACCTCAGGCGAGGGTTCACATGTGCTTCGCCTGACTCTCAGTAGAATAGAATGCTTTCTTCGCTTTCTCACCCTGGAGAGTGGAGACGCGAGGCTCGAGGATGGAAGTAGAAAACTAAAAAAACTTGAACTAAAGTAAGCGCCACAGGGGAAATTAAAGGAATGGAAGGGTCGCAATTGCAAATTTATTGGGAAGGTTTAACTTCAATTTTAATGTTAAATATATAAATATCTGTTGGTTAGATCTAGCCATATTACTTTCTTTTAACTATATTATAGTTCGATGAATTTTTTCATGAAATAGAGATAATAATGTTTGATGTGATAGAAAAGAAAATGGCATTCTAGATCTAGAACAGCATTAACAATTGTTATATATTTATTTTTGCTAAAAATAATTAGTTCATAATAAATACTAACATTTCCATACACGAAATGGTGTGGGGGACACCTCCTCATTTTACGACAAAATTCCGTTTTTCCAAAATTTATAAGCACGACAAGGATTATTTTATAAAGACTGATAATTTGTTTTTAACTAAATAATTACTATTTTCAAACAAGTAATTATGTTTATAATTTAAAATTATTTTATCTTATATGATTAATTTAACTAGTCTTGAAAATGAGAAACATTATTGCAATATATAGAACAATAAATCAGTATTCTTCTCGTGTTTAAGGGAATGTTATGGTTTCTGCACATTATCAATATTTTTGGACAAATTATCTTAATTCATATTAAATTGATGATACTTTTTATATTTTCTGTTCAAGCGTTATGAACAGAAAATATAAATTAACGGCTGATCTAGAGAGAGAGAGAGAAGGTTTATATTATATTCATACAAATCTACGTGAATTTACAACATTAAAATTTCCGATGAATTGAATTTAAAATAAAAATTTATAAAAGTAAATTAGAATTTCTGTTCAAAGCGTTTACATAATTACACGTGGGCTGCCATACAATTTCGCCGCGGTACCCGACAACAAACCTTAATTGCACAAGGCACGACCCAGATGCACCCAGAATCTGACGTGGCATGACAGTTTGTCTTCTTTCTCTCAAGTGTCAACCCCCAATGCAAGACGAAAGTGTTCAGGAATCATCAACCACCCTTCGTTACTCTCTTACTTTGATGATCAATATTATCTTATGATTTCTCTAGTAGATCTGGTATCTCTTGAGAGGCGTTTAATATTAAAATCCAAAAAAAACAAAAAACAAAAGGTTCATTTGTTGAACATGTTAAATTCTTAAAGATGGTTAGCACAATGCTTTTGTTTCAAATCATGTATATTTTATGTGGTACGTGACAAACGGATTCTTCCATAGCGCCATATGCAAATTTCAACCATCCTAGAAGTTGGCGCCTCTTACAAAGCCGACAGATTATAATTAATTAAATGGGATAAAGATTTTAGTCTCAGAAAAAAATGAAAGGAAGAAAAATTGAAGAAGATCCAAACACGCAGCAAAATCAAGCACTGGCGTGACGTCGTGGCGTGCTATGCAAACTGCAATGCCATGCAGGCGTTTTGTTGAAGTCAAGCCAGATCGTGATTATAATTTCCTTTTTTTTATTAAATTTAGAATATTATATAAAATTCAGTTCTTAAATATTTTAAAATTATATCAATTTCAATATTCTCCCTGCTTATATTTTTTAATAAGAGAAATATTAGTTTATATAATTTTGTCAACACATTCTTATATTTTGTTTATTTTTGTGATAACTTTATAATTTTTTAATTTTATTCTTATTTCTAATTTATAAATGAATATTTTATAAGATTATTAAAAAATAAAAGAAATAAATTGAAATTTTATTAAAAATTTTTAAATTCATAAATATAATATAAAAATATTAAAGTCAAAATATAAATTCAATAAATTATTTTAAATTAACATATAGTCAATACATTTTAACATGTTATTATCATATATTTGATTAAAATGTTAAATAATAATTATATTAGTATGATTAATTTTATAATTTCACAAAAAAATGACATCCAAATATTTTTAAAATAATTTTCACTTGCCAATAGTCAACTTGCTTGGAGAAGGGGTGTGAGCCTAACAAACCATTACCTTCACTGTCTTCCACGTAGGAAACACAATTCATTCCCGCTCTCGCTGCCTTACCTTTCCTTCGCTTTTACAACAATTTCTGTTCATTTTATCTTACTTCTTAAACTACCAACCAAGTATGTTCTCACTTTTCCTCTCCATCTAATTTCAAATTAATCATTATAACTCAAATGGTGTTGGCGCTCCCTGAGTGTTTGCGAAAATTATATATTAAACATCCATACTCTTCGACTTCATTATTGCCATGCTTTAATTTCATTTAAGGCGTAAGCGTGATTACAAGATGATGAATCACTAGGCGCCCCAATCTTGGAAACCATAGGTCATCGTGCCAACACTTTCCAAGTGGCACTCTTAGGATTCTAAAACATTTTCTGGACAAATTTATAAATTTAATTAATTATTTGTGTAAATAATTATCAATTAATATATGAATAAATTAAAATACATTTTTTGTCGCAATTATAAAAATATTTTCATCAATATAATTATTATGTGTAAATAAAAGAAATACGTAACAATAATAAGTTAAAATATATTAATTGTATATTAAATTAAAATAATTTATTATATTTATATTTTAACTTTAATATTTTTACAATTTTATTTATGAATCTAAAGTTCTTGTTAAAATTTCCATTTTATTCCTTTTCTTTTTTAAGTAGTTCCCATACAAATATTATTTTCTTTATTTGTTAACCCATCCTTATACATTTTGTATTTTTCAATAACTCTCTAAATCTTTAATTCTATCATTATTTACTATTTATTAATTGATTATTAAGAGGTTATTGAAAATTCAAAACGAATTTTAGATTCATTAACTAAATTTATAAAATATTAGAGATAGAAATATATATACAACAAATTATTATAAATTTGAATATAATCACTTTATTTTAATATATATTATTATTGCAGGTCTTCTTACATTCAATAATTTAATATAAATTAATTATTGACGTTAAACCTATTGACCAATAAAAATAAAAAGGTTCACTCTAATTAAAAAATAATACATTGTTTTATGCATTGGAAGTACCGAGTATTTTTAGTGAATTAATAAGAAAATAAAGTAGTTTTATAGTCGCTAATGTTTATTAATATTTTTAACAAAATACTTAAATCAAGCATTATTTTGTTAATATTCGTAATATTTTTTGTCAATTTTTCTTAGAGTTATATGAAAATTATAAAACAATATGACGTAAATCATTATTGATTTAGAAAAATATTAAATTTGTGAGGCATCTGTGTCATTTTTTTTTGGGGACATTGAGGCATTTGTATCATTAATAATAGATAACTAGCTTACTAGCTCTTGCACTTGCATTAGAAAAAATTAATTTATTTTATTATATATCAATACATTTTAAATTAATAATAAATATCCGTGTTAGTAAAAAATTAAATTTAGTAATATATTATAATAGAAATAAAACAAAATAAATTAGTAAAAGTTCATAAAATTGGTTAGTTAAAATTAATGAGAAAAAAAGTGATGACAATTGAGAGAGTAACATTATAAATCATTCATCTATATATTATTTTATTTTACTTTAATATCAAATTATGTCAAGTTATATTTAAAATCGCTTATTAAAAAAATTATAAGACAATTAATTGATTAATTATTTTTTTAGTTGACTCAAAAAAAATCCAAATTTTAAAGAATCTTAATTTAAGTAGCGGTTAATTAATTTATTAATTTTTTTGGTTACCTTTAAAGAATTATCAAATTTTGATAATAATTCATTATTTTTTTCATTCATTTTAAAAAAACTCTTATAATTCAAAAAATTTTTAATTTAAGAGATGTTTAATTAATTTATTAATTATTTTTTTTCAATTACCATAAAAATTATGCAAATTAATTACTTTATTATTTTTTTTACTACAATAAATTTACATACTTCAAAAATTTTTAATACATGTGTAAAAAATATGAAAAATTATTACATTAAAAGTTAAGAGTTTGATTGATGAAGTTTTCTTATTAGTTAAAAAGGTGTTCCCACATTATAAATTAGTCTACTTTACTTATATATAATAACTATAATTTTTATTATTATATTTACATTTAATTTATAATTAATTTAATAATAATTCAAATTTACCTAAAAAGTTACTCCTCTCTCTCTCTCTCTCTCTCTATATATATATATATATATATATATATATATTTCTCATCTATCTGGCAATACTCGCCTAAATAATCCAACTAACCCCTGCTTAACTAACTCGCTTATCAAAAACTTAAGCAACTATCATATTGTCTCATTTAGGATTTGTCCTTCAGGCCCAAGTCACAGCAAATCTTTCCGTTATCCAGTGTCATTATATATTGTCCCCACCAATTAATTAACCCATCGTCGTACGCCCACTTGATCAAACAAAAAGGTTAAGCAATTGCATTATTAATCGCTTACAATTACATCACTCCAAATCTAATACATGCTGTTGGATGACCATAGAGACCATGGTTTAAAGAATTATTCTATTACCAAAAATTTATGTGCAGTTAATTATTATTTTTTTCATGTTGTTTTCGAATTAAAATTTGACATATATTTAATTTTTTAATTATATTACGTAATGTGTTTAATTATGATAAATAATTATATATTTTAAAATTAAAGTATAAATTATTATCAATTAATTAAACACTTATAATGTTTTAAGTGAGATATAATATAACAAAAATATATCCTACTGGATTTTCACTTTGTGGAATGCGACGAATATGAGTGTGTGTCCATAGTTGACACTTTGGGTAGTAACTTTATTGAAATTGCTTAGAGAGTGTTGGAATTAGTTCATATCAAGTGTAGATATGTGACTATACAATAAATATGATGTATGTATGTATTACTGTCATTTATATAAATTATTTTTTATTTTTTATTGTCAATTTGTTTTTCAACAATCCATATTATACAATAAATTTGTTGTACAACGGTGGATCTATTCTAATTTATATTATCTTAATTTATTCAATTTTTTAATGTATGACTGAATAAAGTTTTAAAACTTTTTATGCATGATGATACAATAAAAGTTTAAATTAAAAAACCTTTAATCATCTAGATTTTATTATCACATTGCACCTAATAAGTTAAGAGAATAAAAGATTTAATATTTGCAAAAAGAAAATTGTGATCCATAAAAAATTAATAGCAAGAAGTTTGGTGATTGAAAATAACGTAGTATGAAAAGGTACAAGAATCATGTAAATACTTTTTACAAGCTGTAGTTTTATATTATGCAAAAATCAACCATAAGGAATTGGTATTGGTTTAGTAATTAAGAGTATGTGTTTCATATTTTAGTTATTGGAGTTCAAAAAGTTGGGTCAACGTTAAAATTTTTTTTTTTTAATATATTTTGTTGATATTGGCCATGCATTCTTAATTATACATTGACTTAAAAATGCTTTTGTCTTTAAAAGAAGAAAAAAAAAAAAAACATCTCTTTCCCAAATTTATAATTTTTTCAATGGTTAAATCTATCACTATATATCGACCTCTTTAGATGCCCCATTAAATTGCACTTTTTTCTGATTTTGAAAAATATATAATTATTTTTACTCAACTCAATTGTATTGAAATTGTCTTTTAGCTTTGAAGTATAATGGGGCAAACTTAAAAAAACTTTCTACTCCTAAATTTAAACCTGTTATACGATCGAACATATCTTCATCAAGTATAATTTTAACATAGGCTGAAAAAAATTGTATAAGTTAATAAATTATAAGAAATTAGTAACGTCTCGACTCAAGTACGCCTCAAAATGCCCTGAGGCCTTGTTATGCGAAGATCTATTTTCCTTTTTTTATTAAGTTTCGCACTCGAGATCTGATGTCCTACCCAAAAAAAAAAAAAAAAACTCAATTCGTTTTATTTCTCGTAAAACAAAAAATGATAAATTCCTGCCCGACTGAAAACGACATGGTTTGGGTGTCGTACTAAACTGAAACCGTATCCACCAACCCTGCTTTGACTGAAACCGTATCTCCGTTAACAGCTCCAACACTCGACGAAGAAGCACAGAGATGGCCTCCAATGCAAAAGAAGGAAAGTCAAGTAAGTTATCTCCCCAGATAAACATTCACAATTAATTGATCTTAAAGTTATATTAACTAATATGTAGTTAGGCTCATATTCTGTTTAGTTCCTCAGTTCTCTTGACTGAGGACAATTCAGATAATGTGCGACTATTCAAGGGCAATAACTTTGAAATTCATGCTTGGCAAGAGGCTTACCAAAATTCATTACGCACTGGTTTAGATTTCACATTTATGGCTCGGTATATAGCTTTAGCACTTTGCTTCGGGCTCATTCTTTGAATTGTGGGAATTGTTTGAATTTTTATGTTCTTTTCACGAGGAAACAAATACTAGTCTGAGGAAGTAGGAACAATATGCTTGATGATCGAAATAGATGGTTATGACTTGTGGTCTTGTGGCTTTGCAGGATCTGTAAAAAGAGTAGCTGTTGTTGGTGCTGGGGTAAGGTAAGTTGGCTTATATCTTTTTCTTGGTTCAAAGTATTACTTTGTCTATTGTCTAGTTATCTCGATTATAAAAAGATTGATGTTCAAGCTACATGTTCTCAAACTGAAAGTTCAGAGACAAATAACCATCTCCTTCTGCATTGTGAAGAGGTTTGGCATATTTGGAATAGGTTGTTTGGTCTCTTTGAAGAGAGATGGGTTTGTCCAGTTGATATAAGGATGACTTTATTAGCTATCAAGTTAAGGGGTTTAGGGAGGCAAAAGGAGCACAAATAGCACTCTCTTTGTATATTGAGAAACTTTTGGATATTGTTGAAATTGAAATGATGGATTGAAAGTATGAGTAGGGGAAATAATAGCACTCTCTTTGTAGTACCTTTGCACATTTTATTGGTAACCAGGAATATAAATATGTTTAAAACTAATGGTGTTATGTCCTTTGACTTGTGTATAGACTAGAGCTTCAAGTTGTTTAACCAGTCCTGTTTGGATGAATTAATATGATTGGCTGTATAGTATATTTGATATTATATTTCTGAAAGGGTCCCAGGTGGCTGAACCCTTTCCGAGAAACTTGTCCAACATTTCTATTTTCTACTACCATAATTGCTTATCTACACTTCAAATTTATTTAAAACATTATTATGCCATTTTGGTCAGCCATTTCTATATCTGAGATTCTGATCATTTATGACATAACTCTGGCTAATTTTGTACTGTGATGCCAAGTGGGCTTGCTGCGGCTTACAAATTGAAGTCACATGGACTGGATGTCACTGTATTTGAAGCTGAGGGAAGAGCTGGAGGGAAGTTAAGAAGTGTTTCACAGAATGGCCTAATTTGGGATGAGGGAGCAAATACAATGGTAAATTGACCAGTTTTAAGTGGATTCAGGTCCTTCAAAATGCTAGGTGCACTTTAGATATGCAAGTGCATACGGATTACTATTGATGAAAAAATTAAGGGTGTGGATTGTCACATATGTATGGATCATTATCTTAGGACTTATACTCTGTGAAATCTTAAACCATTGTTATTTTCATTGATGGTTATTGATGTGCACTTTACTCTAAAGTCCACCTTCCATACTTGAGGAGATAGTTTCTTAAAAATTTGAATTTGCTCTATACATGTTTCTAATAGAAGTTCTTGCTATTAATGGGAATCAATCAATGCTGCTTTATGTTTGCTTTAAATTTTGTTCACTTGGTGCAGACTGAGAGTGAAATGGAGGTTAAAGCTTTGATTGATGCTCTTGGGCTTCAAGAAAAGCAACAATTTGTAAGGATCTCTTAATTACCTGGAATCCTGAATTACTATGCATCCAAGACTGCGCTAGCTGATACTATAAAGATTTCTTTCATTTACCATCCAAGACATTTCTAAATTATTTAGCTTCAGGGCCTTACAATTTTGAATGGTAATGTAAATTTTCTTATTGAAGCTTAGAGTTTGAGAATAGTTCTGGCTGATGTGTTGGGAGGTTGTACTTTACTCTTGGTTTTTCAGTAATAGTCTTCACTGATCAAGATTGATTTCTTTTTACTGTTACAGCCAATTTCACAGCATAAGCGCTACATTGTGAGAAATGGGACACCACTTCTTGTATGTCTTGCTTATAGGTTTTGCTACTGTTGTTTTTGTTTCTCCACTTTTGAATGTTTAAACTTTTCAAATTTTTAATTCTATATATTTGCAGCAATTTGTGTTTGGCAATAACTATTGCATGTGCTAACTTTTTATGTCAGGTACCCACAAATCCTGTTGCTCTACTTAAAAGCAAAATCCTTTCTGCCCAATCAAAGGTTTGTTTTAGAATATAATGTTTTTGAGGCACTTCCAGCTTCTCATCTCTCTGAATTCTCTGTGCAAAAGGTAGTTTATGCATATATCTGGGGTCTCAACTGAGTTTGAGGGGATTGCATTTTGGATAAATGGAATCTACCTTGGTCTGAAAAATCAAGAGCATATAATGTTGACAGTCTAACATCTTAAATTTTAGTCTTTAGATATAACAAAAAGATTATAAAAATGACTGTTATTACCTCATCATATAAGTATTGCTTGCTAACTTTTTTAACTTCTGGTTTATGGAAGACTATGAGTTTTCTCAGCCCTCTTGTGATTGATAGTTTTCAGTCATGCCATTTTGTTGAGGGGAGAAAATGGTTTTAAGGGTCAGGTTTACTTTCTTGTAAAAGAGACTCAAATAAGTTGTTAAGCAGTTGACCCTCTCAGAAACTTTTGCCATTTTAAAGTTGTTTGTTCAAATTGCTTCTGCAAGAAACCAGATTACACTTAAGGGCAATGGCTTTGTAGTTTGTACCTTTTTTTTTTTTAACACTCCCTTTTCTTGTTACTGTTTGAAATTTGTCATGATGGTGAACTAAATATGTTGCTTGACAAAATCACTGCTTACATTTTATAATTGGTTATGTTTATGAGAGTCACTTTACTCCAGATTTTTGCTAATAGTTTACAAAGTCGATTGATATCCAAGGACTCTGCAGAAGTAAGATTGTGTTTTAACAGAGAATTCTAAATAAGATGCAATCAACGAAGTTGATGCCAAACTATAAAATAAGAAAAGCACTGCATATCTGTGCATAAGAGAGTAATTTAATTAAAAGGCTAATAAAAACTTATCCTTCACGCTGTCACGCCGCTTTTTTTTTCCTTTATTAGTGGTATTTGCTATCTATGCTAAACATAGCACATGAAGATCTTCGTTTATCCAGGCTACAAGTGAGATTTTTTCACACTGAAATTTCTCTCTTTGCAGTTCCAAATCATTTTTGAACCATTTATGTGGAAAAGAACTGACCCGGCTAATGTGTGTGATGAACATACAGAGGAAAGGTGTGATAAACCCCATTTAATGGAATAAAATATCTAAACGCCCTTGCTACATTTTAATTTTTTTTTATTACATGACAAAATGACATCCTTCTTGTTCTTGCTGTTTTCTTTCTGGCAGTGTTGGCAGGTTCTTTCAACGTCATTTTGGAAAAGAGGTATATGTCATATTGTATTACTATGACTTATTCAAGAATCAAAATCTCCAGTCATGATCAATATTGTTGATGGAACACAGAATATCCTTCATGCAGCATAGTCAAAAAGTGGAATTCTGAGATTTTATTTTATTTTATCTTATTTGAAGGTTGTGGACTATCTCATTGATCCTTTTGTTGCGGGTACAAGTGCAGGAGATCCTGAATCTCTTTCTGTGAGTAATACTCTGTCTTGAAATACTTATATAGTATTTCATGCTTTTAATATTACATCTTAAAATGAATATTGGTTGTATTTAGAGTGGATATATTTTATATTATGTTAATCATGACCTGAACTAATACTCAACCAAGATAAAATAGGTTGAAAAGGGAATTGCTTTAGTTGCTGACTGATTTAGGATAGTTAGCCGTGCTTTTAGAACATAGCATCTTTTGATATAAATGCTTTTTCTGTCAAGTTTTCCATCTTTCTTTTCTGGGACATGATAAAATCTGAAAATTTATGACATCTTAAGTGGTGCTTGCTGAACTCAAAGAACCAATTAGGTATTGTTGGTTTTGACGATTAATATTTTAAACAATCACTTCAAATTTTTTTTTTCTTAAAAAAATGGTTGTTACCTGAACACTATTTTAGCCAAAACTGGTTTGAAAAAAGTTGTGTTCAAATCCATATTTCTGTATTTTTTTTTTCTTCTATGTCTTGCACTTTGTTTTGGTTGAGCCTTTTAGTGCCTGCTCAAAGGCCCCAATCACATGAATTTTTTTAAATTGGTTTAATTTTAAAACTAATTAAATTAGTTTTGGAGTTTGGCGTGTACTTAAAGTTGTGACTTGAACCTGTTAGCACTAACTAATACTTCTAATTGTCCATATCTTTTGTATTTCATTATATTCTTTCTTGTATTTCAAACAGATGCGCCATTCTTTTCCAGAGCTATGGAATTTAGAGAAAAGGTAATGCTATGCAACTTTCTGCTAGTGCTCTTAATCTTAAATAAGTTAGGTGATAATGTTTGATATTTTTTCACAACATTTTTTTCTCCAGTTGGATTTTGCATCTAAAATAGGCATGATAATTTGTTAAGCTTCACAAAGTTGTGTCATTGTGTGCATGTTCGGACATTTTGAATATATGATAACAAAGTGTAAGTTTTAACTAAACCCTCATGGCTATAATTGATAGAAATTTGATCATTGGAGTTGTGTGAGACTTTCAGGAGATGAAAAATATTTGGTTTTGATAGAATTTCCTACATTTTTTAGGTTTGGCTCTGTTATAGCTGGGGCTTTGCTATCAAAGCTGTTTGTCAAAAGGGAAAAGGGTGGAGAAACTAGGGGTGCATTGGGAAGCAAGAAGCATAAGCGGGGTTCATTTTCTTTTTATGGTGGGATGCAGGTATTGAATCTTTGTGCAAGTTTCACCTCTCAAGAAACTTATAAGTTATATGCTAAGCCTGACGTGGTTACATTGGCTGTATGAATATCTTTTCTACTCCCTAATACATCACCTTGCATCTGATTTCTGTAATGTATCCAGTGCAGACACTGACTGATACATTGTCCAAAGAGCTTGGCATAGACAACCTTAAATTAAATACAGAGGTTTTGTCATTATCTTACTGTCATGGTGGAAGTTCCTCATCAGAAAAGTGGTCTATCACTTGTACTTCTAACCAGGACACACAAGCTTTAGATGCTGTAATTATGACGGTTAGTATGTTTTCCTTATTTATCCCTTTTCCCCCAGTTTTATTGAAATAGATACTGCTCATTATGCATAGGTGTCTTTTATCATGCTGAAAAAGATACTAGTATGAAAGTAAAGGGGAACCAGGAAATGACATGGCTGTGTGATGATGTTGCAGCTATTATGAAAAGTCTGAATTTTAAATGTAGTAGACTAGAAAGGAGATAGACAATTAATATGACATGATACACCAGGACACTACAAGAAACATTTTAATTCGATACACCTCAAATTATCGTATATTACTCAGTGACTCTTATTGCAGTATACCTTATTATGCATCTCTGTTGTTGGCTAAATAAATTGTTTGCGCAGATTGATGTTACTGAAAGTGTGAATCTTCAAGAGTCTCTAGTAAACCAACATGGTATTTGACATTGCTCAAGTATAATTGGTATTCACGGGAGCTTTGACCAAAACTATGTTGTACTACTGTTGGAATATCCATTGCTGGGTATCTGAAGTATAACATTTATTCCAAAACTCTGTAATATACAACAATTTGCGATTACTTTCTCCTGTGACTTATAAGCAGCAGTATTTGGTCATGAATTCTTGTGCTACCATTTTCTTTTGCGAGAGTTGGGATATGGACCTTGTTTAATTGGTTGCTAAAGTTTGCAAGTTTATTCCAACCTTACATTTTCTTGTGGAAACATTCTCATCACAAAATGTTTTTTGCTAATCAATTTCTAACCAGGGCTTTGTCCTACCATAGGCTCCTCTATCTACTGTCAAGGATATGAAGATTACGAAGAAGGGAACCCCCTTTCCACTTGATTTTCTTCCCGAGGTAAACACCATTTCGATTTGACTTGGACTTCTGTTTATGCACTTCAAATTTCATTTTTGACATACCTTAGGTGATTTTTTCTGTTCTGCTTGCTTCATTACTGCTCTGCAAGAGTCTTTGAAGAACGCTTACAGCTTTGCTGCTTCGCAAGCAGTTTATTAGTTGGAGTTTTGATGGCCCTTATCCTTTAAAGGATGTGTCAATCAAAGTTGACTAATTCTATTGTGCCCTTTGTTAATTCAAGTTTTTACTACAGTATCTCATAGTCCTAATTGCAGGTGACCTATATGCCACTATCAGTCATAATAACCACCTTTAAAAAGGAGAACGTAAAGAGACCCCTTGAGGGTTTTGGAGTTCTTGTTCCTTCCAATGAACAACAACATGGTTTTAAAACGCTTGGTAATGCATCATAAGTCTTATTAATAAAGTGGAAATTGCTTAAATTGCCTTCTGATGTAGCTCTTGAATGTATTCTGTTCAACAGGTACACTCTTTTCCTCTATGATGTTTCCGGATCGTGCACCCAGTAATTTATATCTTTATACCACCTTCGTTGGGGGAAGTCGAAACAGGGAACTGGCACAAGCTTCGACGTAATTTTGCTGTAGTTTTACACACACACACATATATATTTGGATCAATTGTTCTCTTTTCCTTTGAGAGATGCCTAAAGTACTGCTCTTCTTTCTATTTCGAAAATCTACACAAGTCTTTCTTGGAGCCAAAAGATAATTAAATTACTCTCAAGGATAATATTTATATCTTTTGTTAAAAATATAACTTATTAGAAAATATTTTTTAAACTTGTTACTTATTGTGTTGAAAACCATAAATTTAATTTCTTCTAAAATTTAAAAAGTGACTTTTCTATATTGATGAAATACATATTTAATATTTAGTATATTATATAATTATTATATATAAGGGTAATTTGGTCAAAATAGATGTAATTGTAGTTTATTTTTTGTTACAAGGAAGGTTAGTGTAGCGTTTCTTTTGATTTCAAGGGATGAGAGTGTAATTTTTCAAAATAGAAAGGAGGACCTGTAATTTAGACAATTTTCAGGGGAGAACAGAGTGATTTATCTTATATTTTGTGAAACCATATATATTCCTGTTTCAATGACTTCTTAATTTTCTCTCTCCTTTTCTTTACTCATTCCTCTTGTTTGTTTTGCTGCAGTGATGAGCTAAAGCAAGTTGTTACCTCTGACCTGAGAAAGTTGTTGGGAGCGGAAGGGGAACCCACTTTTGTCAAGTACGGCATTAATCTAATTTTCACGTAGTTCTACTTCTTAGCAGTGTCTATGCTATTTCTATGTGGTCTCTGTGTTCTTATGGCTCTAATTGTACTCAATGACAGTCATTTCTATTGGAGTAAAGCGTTTCCTTTGTATGGGCATAACTATGGGTCAGTTCTAGAAGCTATTGACAAGTTGGAAAAAGATCTTCCTGGATTTTTCTATGCAGGTAAACTGCTAAAACAATGTTTTGGATGATTAATTATAACTGGCTGAGAATATTTATTAGAAGCTGCTGTGATAAAGAATAATGCTGCCAAGGTATATCCTGCATTCATTACTCTGCACAATTGTTTTGGTGGCCTCATCTGAATTTGACATGAAAAGTTTAAGTGGAGCCACCTGTGCATTCATGCAGATTTCTTTTCTATATTTGTCAGAAATGATATATGAACAAGATGATGAGAGCATGTGCAAGAACAGAACAAATTGCTTATAGCTAGATTAAAAAAAAAATTTCTCTCTTAATTTCTGAAATTTCCATAAACAATGAACTTGATAGGTAACCATAGAGGTGGACTCTCAGTTGGCAAAGCAATTGCTTCGGGTTGCAAAGCAGCTGATCTTGTAATTTCCTACCTAAACTCTGCTTCTGATGATGCAGTGCCCAGCGAATGACTGCTATTGTAATTCCTAGATGTAATCAGTATACGCTTGCTATATACCATATCGCTGTATTATTTCTTTATTTCGGCTTACTGAACATGGAAAGAATTGTATTACTGGCACACTACAACTATTCTCATGCTGGATTGGGGCAAGAAAGTGCAAATCTTATGTAGGAAGAATCTTCCACCCAAAATGAAAAAGCGATAAAGAAAAAAGAAAAAGTGCTTGTCATTTATTTTTCTCCCTTGAAGAAAAGCGAAAATGGCTCAATGCCTTTTTCAGATCTTTAACGAACCTTAATATTGTGACTCACAATGAGATTGAATTCTGCAGCGATGTAGTTATGGAACTGCCTCGTTACTATGCTCTTATTCCTACCGTAAATTAAACGTCAATTAAACCTAACTTTATTTTTAACTTTGTGAACGCATACAACTGTAGACTCTCGAAGAATACATGAGGCTGAACCCCACTGCTATACTTATCATTAATCCATTATCATCATTAGTCCCGTCATGTCATTTATCTTCAATAATTTCATTATATGCAGCTACTTCAAGAAAGTTGGTTCTTTTGATGGGTTTTGGCTTTTTTTCTCCCCTCGCTTCTAACTCCAACTTTGTCTTCATCCAAACAATAAAGAAAAAGAAGAGAGAGAACTTCGGCTTTGTAAAAGAACCCTCAATTCAAGGCACTACTACTTTGTTCTGCATCTGAATTCATGTTCTTGTCTGTTAGTTAGGCTTAGTTTCTTCAAGAAATATATAAAATATTTGCTGTTGAATGCAAGAATAGTCATAGACACCACTCACAAATCCGGTTTTTCTATAGTCTACGTTTGTTAATTACAAAAAAATCAAGCATCTAACAGTTTAAATTTGTTTTAATTATCGCGGTCAAAATAATTAATTATAACCGTATGCAATTATAATTTATTTGTGCAACTTTAGATGCAGCGACCGCAAAAAAATCCAAATGACACGACTCTCTCATCCGTATAAACTTAAGCTACACAGGCAGACTACACTATTCATCCGTGACTCGTGAAACATATCAATTAGAGCCATGTGCCTTGAAATCCCCCCTTTTGCTCTCTCCCTCAAATGGTCAAGCAGGGAGAAAAAGAGAAAAACTTGGATCTAGTGAATGGTGTCTTGTGTTTGAAATTCAAATAAGCTTATTTAACAACCTGGATCTAGTTAAAAGCATGCCTACTCTTGCTTGCTTTAGTTCACTTCAGAAGTCGTTGAATTCATTGTGCGTAAAGGCAATTCAAGTAACGGAAACAGAAAAAGTGGTCCTGTCCTGCCTGCGTCACCATCATCTTTGGTCCAGTTCTTCCATAGGACACTATTTCCACAGTTACCTATGGGGTTGGCCTCCCCAGACAATTAAAGCCGTCTTACAGGTAATAGATGCTAAGATTTCAGCGAAGACACCAAATATTTCTCTTGAAAGCAAGAGCCCACTTTTTTTAACGGTGTCTGATAGATGTCTTTGTCTTTAACCGCTTAACGAACGGATCATGTTGCCTCACTTTGATAATTCATATATGATTAGTTTAGTTTTATATGGACACTGAAGATGGTGAATTGGTGGTGACGTTGTCAGTTTGCTGGTAATCCAATTATTAATATTGAAACCAATGCTCCTTTACTAGTCATTCTCTGGTAACAGCTCTTGTTTTGTCCTCTCACTCTTTTCCTTCTATTTTTAGTTAATTATTTTTGTTTATTCATTCTCCTTTTTGTCCGAAACTCCACCTATGCTGTGTTGCTATTTGCTGTAATACTATGGAACGACTAAAACATATTTTTTTAATTCTTCATTTATTATAAAATTATTATTTTAATTATTTACTCATTAAAATATTAAAAAATTTTATTTATTAAAAAAATGTTACAATTAACCCTTTATTTATAAAAAAAATTAAATTTAATGCCCCAAATTTAAAATTTAGAAATGAGAACCTATTTTAAGTATTTTATTAAATAAAGATTCAAAATAATAATTTATAGTAAACGAAAAAAAAATATATTTTTTCCTAGTCAATGAATCATTTTGTTTTCCAAGTTCGCTATTGGTCAAAGAGTTAAAGTTGGTCTTGATATGTAGATTTTGTTTCTTTTTCTTTTGGCAAAGTGATGTTATCCCATAATTGTGCTTTTGTCCTGTTACATATCCAGACATTTTATGATAAAATTAAGAAAAAAAAAAGTTTAACATATAGAGAACATAAACTTTTTACTGTTGTAATGATGCATTGAGATACGTGTATAATTATAAAAAAAAATTATATATTATAAATTAAGCTATCGAACAAAAGGAATCTCTAAAAAAATTTGTCAAAAACAAACGTAATAATCGTTGGAGGAATTTAAACAAATAAATAAGACATATTGAAGGTACAAAATATAGGATTCTATGGATGAAATGTGATGGCCTTTTCAAGTATGCAAGTGACCTAAATGCAAAATATTTCCATGCCAATTTGATTTTATTATAACAATCATACACAGCATTGTGCAGAAATGACTTTTAAAATTTAAACATGAGACTTTAATTATTACCTAACAATTCTTCACTACTAAAAGGACAAGAAATATAAATGGAATGAATGATGCTAAAAACTTTTTAGTGCTGCTTCCTTTAATAGAAAATTTTGATTGAAGGTAGTAGTAACATTGACATTTGATGACGGATACCAAAAAGAAGTATAAGGTGAACCCTACTCGGATATATCCCTCTTCTTCGTTCATGATCAAATGTGAGGTGGAAAGATATATTTTGAAACATTATTTTAAAAAGTTATGCATTTAATGTATTTATAATTAAAGATATTAAAAATAAGTTATTTATTTTGAATGGCCTTAAAAATTAAATTCTATTTATTCTTAAAGATTCTGACTTGAAATTATAAATTTTATATTCATTAATACAATGAAAGAATCATACAATTCTAAATTCTAAATATTTTACATTAAAATTTTTTAAAGTAAATAAAATTTAAATACTAAATATTTTAATATAAATTATTGAGTTGATGTAACTGTGGAAGCGTGAAGCAAACAAACAAACAAACAAACAGAAGAAGACGGGTATGGTTATCTATGGGGGTTATCCTGTGAGTCTGAAAGTCCCATAACCCAGTTCTATCAGACCACGTTCACATTCGTCTTCTTCTATAGTTCATCGTCTCGGTCCGTTCACCTGGCCTGTCGTTCTCAAACAGTAACAGAACACATTTATAGCTCAAAGGCCACTTCACACATTGCAGTAAATGCCTCGTCAGTGTCCCTAGTACGGCCTTTTCAACTACCTCATCTACATTAATTTAGCACATGCATTTTCAAACGAAAATTGTACCGCATTTCTCTTTTGTTGGGCGTTCTGGTGGGTCGTTCTTTTTCTATGTTTGTTTCCTAAGGGTGTTATCTGATATGCATTTACATTCTTTGCTTCGTAAACTTCTCCAGATTCTTCACATTCCCTTTTCTTCCTTATGGGTTTTGGATTAGCTTGTTGAAGCATAGTACTACTAAGCAACTTAGAGGAATTTCCTGCTGTCTCTGCCAGTTTAAGCGTGTATGGAGCAGGCGAGGAACTATTGGAAGCTGCTGGTCATAAATTTTCTTCTTCAGTTGGATTCTCAGAGTGATTTACCTTTGAATGAGACTCTTTGAAGGATAGTCTTTTTGGCATTTCCTGCCTGGCCTCATTTCGTCCTTTAAACAGAGTTCAAAACTTATGCTAATTTCGATGTTCACCGTCGTGAAATTGTGTGCCTAATGCTCCTAGCTGGTTCAATGAGATATTTTTACCTTTATCTTCTGGGTCTTTCCTGGTTTTTGTATATCCAAAGCACCCATGAACTGCAGGCTGCTCATACCCAAGTCTTGTTACAGTTAAAGAAGTATCTAGAGAACCCTGCCTCCTTGGGAATTTGGGAAAATTATGATGGAGACTTCTGTACCATCTCTCCATCTGCACGTATGAGCATTAAATGTGAGGATAATTCTGTAACCGAGCTTAAAATAATGGGAGATAAACTTGTGAAGGTTAAAGAGTTCAATGGGTTAGCAATTCCTAATCAAACATTGTCTGTGAGCTTTTCTATTGATTCTTTTGTCACCACATTAGTCAGGTTAACCAGCTTGAGGGTTCTAAGCTTGGTGTCATTGGGGATTTGGGGGCCACTCCCTGATAAGATTCATCGTTTATCTTTACTTGAAATTCTAGACTTGAGCTCAAATTTCTTATACGGTTCAATCCCTCCAAAAATATCTACCATGGTAAACCTTTATACACTAACACTTAATGCCAATTATTTTAATAGCACCATGCCTTATTGGTTTGATTCGTTATCTAATCTACATGCTTTGAGTTTGAATAACAACCACTTGAAGGGTTCTTTCCCTTTCTCATTATGCAAAATTAAGACGCTCACTGATATTTCCTTGTCTCACAATGACTTGTTGGGAAAATTGCCTGATCTGAGTGATCTCACTGGCTTACATGTGCTGAATTTAGGAGAAAATCACTTTGACTCTGAACTACCATTAATGCCCAAATCAGTAGTTACGGTTCTCCTAAGTAAAAATTCATTCTCTGGCAAGATACCCAAGCAGTTTGGTGATTTGGATCAGCTTCAACATCTAGACCTTTCATCGAATCATCTAAGTGGGATTCCCCCATCCACCTTGTTCTCTTTGCCAAACATCAGTTATATGGATTTGGCAAGCAACATTCTGAGCGGGTCCCTTCCAAACAAACTGAGTTGTGGAAGCAAACTTGGATATGTGGATATTTCTAGTAACAAATTAATTGGTGGACTTCCTTCTTGCTTGGCAAGCACGTCTGATAGAAGAGTTGTGAAATATGGTGGGAATTGTTTAACCGTTGATTCTCAAGAATCTCAACATCAGAAGCAAGGGTCATATTGTAACGAAACCGGTGCCAAGAAGCTCTGGGCACTGAAAATAGCTACAATTGTGGCCATCGCTATTGGACTTGTTCTCATTCTCGTGCCTTTTGTGTTTGGAGTTTTCATTTGTCGTAAAAGATACCATTTGAGAAAGACATCTCGACAGCACACGTTGCCCAAGAGTGTGCAAGATAATTCCACAACAGGGGTTTCCTCTGAACTCCTTGCAAGTGCCAGTAAGTATCTAGGTTAGGGAATATTAGTCTATTATTTTGTTTCAGAATTAAATTATTGACATGAAGCATCAACACATCTGAAACAGTTATGTATTATATCTTTCAGGATTTATTTCTCAATCAGTGAAGCTTGGGACACAAGCTAATCCAGTATGTCGACTGTTTTCAATTGACGAGTTGAGGGAAGCCACCAAAGATTTTCACTTATCAACTTATATGGGTGAAGGCTCCATAGGGAAGGTACAATTCATTCAATCGCTCACGAAATGCTCTAAAAGATTGAATATTTTCTGGTTTTCAATTCTTTGTATGTGATTATACTAGAATGAACAGAAATAGGAACATGCTGAGAAGAAGCACCTTCTTTTATAAAATACTTTAGTTTTCGCTATTCCTATAATCTTTGCTATGACCTCTTTTAATTAAGTTGGCTGCTACATTTCAGCTGTACAAGGGCAAACTGGATATTGGATCCTATGTGGCAATAAGATCTTTGCCTCTGTCAAAGAAATGCTCAATTCAAAACCTTAAAGGTCGGTTGGATTTACTCTCAAAGCTTCACCATCCAAATTTGGTCAGCCTATTGGGTTATTGTATAGATGGTGGTGAACAAGATGATTCTAGTACCGCCAAACTTCACCTTGTATATGAGTATGTGCCAAATGGGAATTATCGTGCCTATCTGTCAGGTTAGTATGGCATTATAGTCAATTGATGAGTGCATAAATTTCATCAAACTTTTCCCTTCTTGCTTCTTTTTGTAGATTGTTTCTCTTATGTGGAATTGCTAGAATTTCGATTATATAGAGGAAACCTTAATTCAGGTGGAACTGGTATAAATGTCTACCATAATTGATGTCATTATCATTAATTGTGTATATCATAGATTTTTGTCTTGAGGGTTTCAACCAATCAACCTACTAATCTTGCTGTGTTAACATTCAGAATTTTCTCCAGAGAAGGCACTTAAGTGGTCAGATAGATTGGCAATTTTAATTGGAGTTGCCAAGGCTGTGCATTTCTTACATACTGGGGTTATTCCTGGCTGTTTTAGTAACCAATTAAAAACAAATAATATTTTGCTTGATGAGCATCGCATTCCCAAACTAAGTGATTATGGGACGTCCATCGTCAGAGAAGAGATTGAAAAGCTCGAGGTACATTTGCTGGTTAGTTAATATACTTGTTTCTACTTAATCTGATATGATAGATCCTTGAGTGACTCTCTTGCTTTCTATTTGTTGTACAGGCAAAGGGAGAAAGCACATTTTCATGGTACGTAGGCCAATTGAAGTTTATTTTGTTATAGTAAAACACCTATTAACGAAATTCTTAGCTCCATTGTTGGGTTCAGATGTTACACAGTTCTATTGTGCACTGTATTCTATTGCCATAGCCGCCATTATTACCAAAAACTCATTCCAGTATGATCTCTCCCAGGACCGTTGTGATTGCCTTGGTATCACCAACACAATGATGCCTAGTTCTTCTACTCATGTTGGCTTTTGTTCACAGTGTCCATTTTTCTTTTAATACCCTTAAAGCCACTTCACCCTTCACCGCCACTTCTTTTTGTGCAAATATATATTGATTTATTAACCACTGTCAAGGATATGGAAAACGGAATGCCTTATGTGCTCGTAGTTTGAAATCCTTTCCTATAAGTGACTTTGGCTTCTTTGATTATATGTTGTTGGTAAATAGCTACAAATCATTCTATTAAATTTTCTTGCTTTTCAGCCAAAGGACAACATTGGAGGATGATGTTTACAATTTCGGATTCATATTGTTTGAATCACTTGTTGGAACCATAGCAAGAGGGAAAGATGAAGAATATTTCCTCAATGAAAAGGTAAAGAGAAGCTTTTGAATGCTTGTGTTTTACTTAGCATATGAAATGTCCTGTTTCTTTTTCATTTTTTATAATGTCTTGTTTTCATGTATCTTCGCCATGAGGAAAAAGTTCTGAAATTCTTTAACTTATATTCCAGGCTTTTGGAAATCATTCTAGCATATATATATATATATATATATACACAAAACTTTCATTAGGTGCAGATAAAGTATTACGTGGTTGTACAATGAGCCAAAAAGTTGCCAAATTAGGTGTGTCAATGGACCTCACTATCTGCGACACCCACTTTGATACACTTCAGTAAATTCTTGTTGGTTCATTGTACAAACACATGGTACATTATGTGAAAAGAAGAAATTCTCTATATCATGTACTTCTTTCCTTTATGTCTTTTTTTCAATTTCACTATTAAGTTGAAGTGACATATCTGCTATGACACAGCCTAATTTCTTATCTACATGTGGCATTTACGTAGTTCAAATTCCTAAGAAGTCCCAAGACTTTTGATTTCTTGAATCACATATTGATTCATAAGTTTTGGAATACTTCTATTCTCCCTACTGTATATAGTTAGTCTTGGTGAAAAATTTTCTGATCTTTCATGAGCTGTTAAAGTACTTGAGTCCTGGTGTTGTGAACCACAGGCATCCTTTGGAAGTCAAGATGGTCGAAGAAAAATTGTGGATCCAGTGGTTTTGACCACCTGCTCTCAAGAGTCATTATCAATTGCAGTATCTATAACAACCAAATGCATATCCCCAGAACCATCATCCCGTCCCTCTTTCGAGGATGTCCTATGGAACTTACAGTACGCAGCTCAAGTCCAGGCCACAGCAGATGCAGATCAAAAATCAGATTCTACATGATAAATTCAAGCTGATGATGTCCTCTCCTACAATGCAGACAAACAAAGCCGGAATGTCATCAGAATCAGAATCTAGTGGCAAGAACACTATGTCACAAGTCAATCTTCAATCTGCTATGTAAAGTTGATGTTAATTTCCATTCGTTCTAGTGTTTTGACCTGATAGAGCTAGTTAGAATTCATATGATCCCTCCTAGAGACAGTAAAAGAAGTGGAAATTCAGGCCAATGAAGCAAATTCTGAACTTGTAGCTGCTAGGATCAAGTCTGCTAAATGAAATTTGGTGTTAACTGTGAACATGGGAGGTTGAATTATGAAGAGTTTTCGAGATTAATATTTCAAGCAGATGTATAACCCTGAGATATCTTGTAAATTGTACTCCTAGTTTTAAATTTTGATGACGGTGTTCTTCAATTTTTTCATTTGCTTTACCTGACTTTAGATTAACATCTAACAGCACTGGCTTCTTCAAATAAAATGATGCAACGTTCTGCATGTTCTTGTATCCATCTAATCCTTGCTGCACAATACATGGGACGAGGTGGCTTCAAATAATCTGCATTTGTCATTAGTCTTTTGAAATACCAATTTTCATTCAAGAAAAGCAATTAGTGTGCAAAAACGAGATCAGATATTTTCTGGCTCTTTCGTTTTACTTCAGGAGAGCTTCTTGTTCGAATTTTACCACTAGAGTCTGTTGGGTTTGTTTGTGTCTTTAAGAGAAAAAATAATTTCTGCAGAAATTTTTGTGGTCAAAACTAAAGAAGAAATTCTGAGATAGGTGGAAAACGGGAAAAAGTTCAATTTTTCTTTTTCAGTAGTTCTACTTAAATGATAGGTGACATCATATGTTAGTAATTTTCTTAAAAAAAGTGCACATTTTCATATTATAACACTAACCATATATTAGAAAGTCATAAATAAAAGTTATTTAAAAAAGAGAAAGAAAAAGTATATACATTTTCGAAACCAGACGCACCCTTATCACTTTTTTTTTTTTTGGGTTTGCAAATGTACAGTAAGTCAATCATCAGTTTGTCATTACTAGAACAGTAGAACAGCAAAGCAAAAGGTGGAATTAATAATTCGAAAAAAGTGAAATACGTGAATGCTAGAGTGCTAGGTGAAGGACAGGCAAATGCATACTTCATTCGTTTGAACAAGAAAGAAATCAGAAACATGAAACGTGAAAGAAAAGAAAACGATGTTAGTGTTAGTTTGTTTGCTTGAGGGTGTCACGAAGTCATGAACCAGAAGCATGATGTGGAAGTGGACATCTCAACCTATGCCATTGTCATCTTCTCTGAATCGCAAATTTCTAAACTTCACTTGTAGTTTTTCCTTTTAAGATAATATCAAGAATATTCTCTTACGTAATTGGATAAAAGATTAAGCCCTCTTCAGCTAGGAATTCAACAGATTAATTCATTGCTCTACTTTTTTTAATAATAAATTTATACTTAAATTATTCCTTTTCACCCAACAACAGTTATAAATGCATTAAATAATTCTTATTGTTTACTACTATTTTATCAATTGAAATAAAGTAATATTTTGTGCATAATAGATCTTAGAAAAATAAAATGCAAAATAAGTGTTACATGATGAAAAAATTAGTTATAAATATATTTACACTACTCTTAATTTGATCATTCAAAAATAAAATATTTCAATTTAACTTTTTGATCATTTTTTCTTGGTATAAAACTTAAAATAATTCACTGTTAAAAATAAACTATTTGATATGGTATAAAAAATGAACTTATGTGGTCGTTAATTATTCTTGGAAATAAATCATTTTGCTTATTTTATATATCTTGTTAGATCAAGCTAGTTGGAAAAATCAAGCAAAATAACACCATGTGAGGAAAAAAAATAACAATATAACAAGTTTCTATAAGTGATTAATAAGATCAAGGGCTATCATTTGTGCCATTGTATAATCTATTGAGTAATTATAACTTTGTCAAATACAAGAATAATTTTAATTAAAATGGGTATAACTTCCTTAAATTTTAAGTTATGTACAAATAATTTTTTTAATTTTTAAAATTTAACAATGTACGCCCTTAATTTTTTAAATTTGTATAAAAAAATTTGAAAATTTTAAATTTAGTAATTAACTGATGGAAGGGTGACATCTTAAATTAAATAAATCTCTAAATTTTATTTTTTGTGCAAGTCATTCTCAAACTTTGGGTTGATGTAACTAATTGCCTCATACATTATATTTTTATTAGTAAAATAATTGATTAATTATAATAAAAAATTTATTTGCACATAATTCAAATTAAGGAGTTTCACTAACAAATTCTAAAGATTAAGTGACTTAAAATTCAAGAAAGTTACGTGAATTTAACCATTAAAAAGTTAGATGACTAAATCTAATTTATTCTATAAATTAGAGACATTACTTACGAAATCACATGGGCCCCACTCTCAGAATCCTATTTCCTGGACTAGAAGCTTTGACTCCTCTGCTTCACCACACTTCTCACACATCATTATGTCGGCGCTCAGAGCCAGCTCCCTCGGAGAAAACAACCCTTCCCGTTTAGGGATTCGAACCCTGTCTCTACCTTGCGTATTCTCCACGCGCCTACACTGTTTCCCCACTTTCTTTTTTAGGTGGAGTGCCCTGCATAGCTGCTCTCTCGTTAACTAACGGCTAGTGTGTCCGCGTCTAACCCCAATAACAACAACCGGAGTCAATCTCTAATATTTAATTCACGCTCTGTTTAAACTCGCGTGAGAAGCACTTCCCATGCCTTAATTTTATTTCTTTTTCTTTTAATTAATAACACCTACTTTTCTGCTAAGCCGTCACCGTCATGATGGTGAATATAACGTTACGGTCCCATTATTTTCACTGTCTAAGAGACGACGCCGTTTTTGCTTTTCCAATTGAGTTTTTTTTTTCCACTATAATATTCTTGGCTACCATAATAAGCTTACTTTTTTTATACTTTAAATATGCAAATTCTATTCTTTGCCGTCAGCTCTGGCTTTTTTTCCATTTCCTATTTTTGTCCAGTCGTTCTCAGTTATGTTCTGAAGCAGAAATATTCAGTGAGAGATATTATGGTCTTGGAAAATAGTGACCCATTTTAATGGCAGAGCAATGAACCGCTCCAGTTTTCGCTAGAGCTCGCTGATTCTACCATACCATTACCAACAACATCCCCGGTGAGGTCTGCATTACTCTACTTGTTCTTCATTTGTTTTGACGCATTCCTTTTTAGTGAAATCTTGATGAATTTATGGTGTGTATTTTACTTGTAACAGTGTTTTATGGTCCGCTGTATGAATCTTCTACTTTGTTTAAGCTTCAGATTGTAACCTTCTATATGGATTCTCTGAAACAATGAGTCGATCTGATGCTTCTCCCTTTGATTCTGAAGCCTGACCAGAACTTCCGCATTTGTATTTTAAGCCGTTTAAGTTTTTCTTTTTTTAATTTATATTTCATAATTTGTCTCTGTGCAATCATTTTGTAGATATCGAGCTTTATTACCTGGTTTCTCTTTATCTGCAGCTCTAGTTACTCTGTTATTCTCAATTAACCTCCGTCTCCCTCTTCTCTCCCTTTCTCTCTCTTCCACTTCTTGAGTTCTGCTTGAGTCAGTTGGTTGAAAGTGGAAACACACTCACACTGTCATACACAACTATAACCTTTCATTGCTAGCCTCGGAGTAGAAACTACATACCTCTGTGTTCTATTTTATATGAAGCTCGAAATCGCATTCTGATTTCCTGCACATAATCTGTTTTACTTCCCAGGGCTTGAAATTTCAAACATTCTCTACATTGAAGTGATAAGTTCATCTCGAGGAGACCCATTACCTCGCCAGCCATGGTTTCAAGCTTGAAAGCAAAGAACAGGAGAAGTGTTAAAATTGATTACCTCATTCATATTGAGGAAATCAAGCCTTGGCCCCCATCAGAATCCCTCAGATCCCTCCGTTCTGTATTGATACAATGGGAGAATGGGGAACGCCGTTCAGGTTCTACCAGCCATGTTGTCCCCTCACTGAGTTCTGCAATAGATGAAGGAAAAATTGAATTTAATGAGTCATTTAGACTTTCTGTAACTTTGTTGAGGGATATGTCTGTCAGAGGTGGTCGTGCTGATCTTTTCCAAAAGAATTGCTTGGAGTTCAACTTGTATGAGCCCCGAAGAGATAAGACTGTCAAAGGTCAGTTGTTGGGGACTGCCATCGTAGACTTGGCAGATTATGGTATACTTAAGGAGACCTTGAGCATTAGTGCTCCAATGAATTGCAAGAGGAACTACAAAAATACAGATCAGCCAATTTTATTCATAAAAATTCAGCCTGTCAAAAAGAGTCGCACCAGGTCCTTGTCAAGGGACAGCTTGCCAAAAGAGGTGTCAAAGGACGTTAATGGTGGTGACTCAGCAATGATGAATGGAGAATACGCTGAGGAAGCTGAGATAGCCTCTTTTTCTGATGATGATGTTTCCTCACATTCATCTGTGGCAGCAGTTGCTTCTGCTCCTGAGGCCAACGGTTGCATGCCACCTGAACTTGTAGACGTATTCATACTATGTTCTCTTCCATTCTTTTATTGATAGCATCATGGATTGTGCTTCTACGGTGACTACATTAATTTGCATGGTGATTCGAATGGGTCTCCACTTCCAGTCTCATGCACAGATAGAACGTATCCATGTAAAAAGAGAGATAGAGAGAGAAAAACTTGTCAATCTTATTCTCTGAACAAGCGTTTTTGAAAATTATATTATGCATCATTACATTGTTTTTCAAATGAATCTGGTTCAGACATATTGCAATAGGAAATATTGGACCTTTTAGATCCATTTTGTTTGCTGGACATGGATTATAAATTTACACCAGCGCCTTGACAGGACTGTCGCTTTAATTTTTTGGTTTTTTAGGATTAATGTTAATAGAGTAAGAAATGTTACTCGTGTTTTTATCAATGGCATGGCGAAGCAGTCTGGATGCTGAGTGAATTTAGATATAAAGAAATATTGATGGATACTGTACAGTGTAACATAGTAATTGCAACTTAATTGCAGGATCGATCAACTCAAAACACTTGTAGGAATGACAGGGGGCATCTCTTAGCGTCAGAAACAAGGGATGAAAAATTAAATATGATGCCACAAGATGCCTACCAGAAGCTGGAGAGGAGTTCATCATGCACGTCATCATTGGATATATCATCTGATCTCGGTAGTCCGGTAAATGTTCATGCTTTTATTTCTAACTCCACTAATTATAGTTCAATGACAACCCAAAAATCATATTGTTACCCACATTGCTTATTCTTCTTACCCATCCTTAGTTCATGACAAATTACAGGAAGACTTTAAGATCAAAACTAGAAGTGGTTGTAAACATTCAGATGAGGAGATTCGTGAAATGGTTGTTAATCATAGAAATACTGTTATGGATGTTCAAACATATAGCAAGAATCCTTGCACTGTAAACTGTGATGTTTCTGCAGTCAATGATAAATTCAATTGGAAATATGAGGAAGGCAATAAATATTGTCTGAAGGATGAAGGAGGTGGTGAATTTTACAGTAGTTTTGTTGAGGACAAACATGGAACTGAAAATACTAGCTTGGATATAAACAACAGCATAGAAAATGAAAGATCAGCAGCACAAGGTGCCAAAGAGCATGTCTTAGTGAGTAGCAGTACATATCCTTTAGGCGGGGCCAATATGGACATGAAGGGAAATATCATGAAAAATGAAAGATTAAAGCATGTAAAGTCTGTGAGGTCATCAGCAGACTCAGCTAGGCTTGCCGCATCAGTTGGTAGTAATTATAATGTGGATGCAAAGGAAATTGGCATAGTTGGAGATGCACAAAACAGTGGAGGAAACATCAGATGCAGCAACAAAAAAGATGCAAAGATTTATCCAAAGGAAGCAAGAATGAACATTCTAGACAGCAAAGTTGAGCATTTAGAAAACAAGATAAAGAGACTTGAAGGAGAGTTAAGAGAAGCTGCTGCTATTGAGGCTTCTTTGTATTCTGTAGTTGCAGAGCATGGAAGCTCCGTGAGTAAGGTCCATGCCCCAGCTCGGCGCCTTTCTAGGCTGTACCTCCATGCTTGTAAAGAAAACCATCGAGCAAGAAGGGCTGGGGCAGCAAAAAATGCTGTTTCTGGGTTAGTACTTGTTGCAAAGGCATGTGGAAATGATGTCCCAAGGTATACCTGGGCTATGCTATTCAATATATTTCCTTCTGAGTATTTACATCAGGCTTACATTTTAATGTTGTTTTTGAGTACTTAGAATCACAAGTTACTTCATCATGAATGTTCAAGATTTTCTTTGCAGTGAAAAAAATAATTTTATTTGAGTAGTTAACTGAGAAAACAAGGAGCATATAACGTGTGAAGAAAATTTTCCTATCTTTTATGCTGAACTTCCATACGTTACCTGCTAAAATACTTGTTAAAATGAGCATAAGCTTAATCTAAACCAACAAATTTAGAAGCCAAATTCCGTGCTTAAATATCTGCAAGCAAGTGCTAACTCCAATGAGTCAGATTGGTAATTAGAGTTTTGTCAACTGACAGTTTGCTGATTCTTGCTGCATAAGATTAAATGTGTTTCTTCATAAGCTCTGACAACTGACAACCTCTTGTATCTAATTACAGGCTGACATTTTGGTTGTCTAATTCCATTGTTTTGAGAACAATCATATGCCAAACCACCAAAGACATGGTGCCATCAGTTTCTTCAGGATCTAGTGTAAAAAGGAAAATTGAGGGAGGAGGAAATGCCCAGATAACACAACCATTACGATGGAAGGGATCCTCGTCTGGGAAAAATGAAAATACAGGAGCAGAAAATGGAGGCTTTGGTGACTGGGATGAACCTCATGTATTCATATCAGCACTGGAAAAGGTAGAAGCTTGGATCTTCTCTCGCATAGTGGAATCTATCTGGTGGCAGGTAATCTCTTGATTTTTTCCACTCTCTAACCATTTCTTAAAGCAGCTATACAATCTGATGTAAAAATCATAAAATGTTTCTGGTATCTAATGTGAATTTTTCTGTCTCTATATTTAGACTCTGATTCCACATATGCAACTGGATGCAATAGTTGCTAAAAGTGATGTGGATTCTCCCTCATCGAAAAGCTGTAGAAGGATGTCTAGCTCATGTGATCAAGAACAGGGGAGCATTTCACTAGATATTTGGAAGAATGCTTTTAGAGAAACCTGGGATAGGCTCTGTCCCATTCGAGCTGGAGGGCATGAGTGTGGTTGTTTGCCTGTACTTTCTAAATTGGTTAGTTTGTCCACTCCACTAGCTTCTTTTTCTCCCTTTTATTGTGCTAAAGGTACTTAAGATTTTCATCATATTATCTTGTTTTCCTTTTAATTGTCATATCTCTATGGGTTTGGTCAGGGCGGGAAAGGGGAAAAGATTTGAAACGACTGATTGTCTAAGCAAACAATTGTGGGAAATCCTAAGCATCTTCCAATAGAATTTTTTACAATAAAATAAGAGTAGGAGGGCAAAAGTGTGTTGGACATGCAACAAACTTCATGGGACTGAGTTAAAAGTAACATACTTAGTTCATAGTCTCAACATGTTGGTCATGATAAATCATCTGGACTCCTCTGATACATGCAGTTTAAGGATAAATATTTACTTATAACTCTTAACAAAATTCCGTTTGGTATATTATGGGTCCTATCATGGCTCCTAAGAGTGAAAAATTTTCACTTGTAATGGATTTGAGCACCATAGGTTCCTGGTAGTGTAGAATAATTACATGCGTAAAATCTGAAATTGTGATAATGGCAGCTGAGATGTGCGTTCTGTATCTAGGTGGCATACTTGCAAGGTATCTTCATACTTAAGATCATTAATGTGCTTAGTGATCCCAATTTTCAGTCTCTTAATCTGTAGGAAGGAGTAAGAAAAGTATAATTTACACTGATTGCCCTAGCAGGCTCACAAAAGCCTCACATCTGTAAATACGTTTTTTTAATCCTTCTAAAATATATTGACCCAAGTATATTGATCAAATATCATATCAGTGTTTGTTACTTTGGTTGATGAAGTCTATTATGGCTTGTATCATGACATTAGAATGCATTTCTATTACTTAATCTAGATAATGGAGCAGTGCGTGACAAGATTAGATGTGGCTATGTTCAATGCCATTCTTCGCAAATCTGCTGATGAAATCCCCAGTGATCCTGTATCTGATCCTATTAGTGATCCCAGTGTTCTCCCTATTCCACCAGGGAAATCAAGCTTTGGAGCTGGTGCACAGCTAAAGACTGCGGTAGACTACTCAAAAACTCTTTGCATCTGTGAACTTCAATTATGAAGGCCATTGACACTGGGATTTAATTCAAACCTTAAGTCACAAATTAAGTTCATGCAACTCTTTCTGCTTGTGTCTATGGTTTTGTACCTATAAATATAGTAGATTTTTTTCTGTTTTTGGGGTCTGAAGTGATCAGATCTTCTCATATGTGTCCTGCTCATGTCAGATTGGGAACTGGTCTAGATGGCTAACTGACTTGTTTGGTATGGATGACGATGACTCATTTGGAGATACGGATGACCCTGATAACAGTGATGAGAGACAAAATACATCCTTTAAGTCCTTCTATCTTCTTAACGCACTAAGTGACCTTCTGATGCTCCCCAAGGATATGCTGTTAAGTTCATCCATCAGGAAAGAGGTTTACCAATGAACTAAACTTTACTTCATACATGCTGACTTGCTTAAAATTTCTCCATTAATAGGAATTTTGTTTGTGAAGGTATGCCCGAAGTTCAGCACATCACTTATCAGGAGGATTCTAGACAATTTTGTCGCAGATGAATTTTGCCCTGATCCAATTCCCAATGTTGTGTTTGAAGCTCTGGACTCACAGGTTAGCTACCAAGTTTGCACTTAATCTCTTGACAGTTCAGTTTGTGCCATGATGTATTAACAACTTAGAAATTAAATACTTCATTACTGGAGGAATGCCTGGCCTTGTCTTCATCTCTTCTTCTCATTACCTGTATGGTTGGCTCCCTTTTCTCTCCATTTTTGTCAATGTATATTAGCAACTTTACTTCTTGGGTGTTGGACTAATTTTCTACTTTCTTTTTTTTGAAAAAAATACAGTAGGTAAAGGTCACTTAATAAAAACACAGTAAATGTAAAATCATTTAATTAAAATCTTAGAATTTGATATGTTGATAAATGATCGAAATAATCCCAATTTATTAAATTATTTTATTTTAAAAAAATTAGTCTAATATAAAAGAGTGGAGGATGCAATTGCTAACCACCACACATAAGTAAACATGCTAGCATTTCCCCACACACACACCCACATATATAGAAGGGGTAAATATAGTCGTTGTTGGAGATAAATGTTTAGTAATTATTGGCCTAAATTCTGAACATTTTGGTTGTGAGCTCTGAAGGTTTTGTTCCATTTGAAACAGGATGATCTCGAGTATGGTAAGGACTGTGTAAGAAACTTCCCATGCAATGCAGCTCCCATTGTCTACTTACCCCCGCCGGCAACTTCTATTGCAACTGTTATTGGGGACGTTGGAAGTGAATCTCAGTTGAGAAGAAGTAGGTCATCTGTTCTCAGGAAGGCTTACACCAGCGATGATGAGCTTGATGAACTTAATTGCCCATTATCTTCAATACTATTTGATGCTTCCATATCTTCGGCAGTTTCAGCAAAACCAAGCTGGAAAACGAAAGAAATTCGGAATGGATCTGCTGTCAGATATGAACTACTCAGGGACGTATGGATGAGCAGCGAATAGGCTTTGCCTAGTGCGTACGCCAAAATTGGATTTCTCTGCCTATATTACCTTGCTTGGATGGCCCTGTTACCTGTACAATAATAATAAAAAAGATGTATCAGCTAGGTTTAGCTATGAATAGTGTGCATATAAATAAATATTATTTTGACGGTTTCTTCTCACAACGTGCAACTTACAAGAGGGTCCGTGAAGAGAGTATTATGGGATTCTTGATTTGTTGCTTGGTTTGAGTTAGCATCCGGACCCAAGATATTCAAGGACAATATGCCTCAAAATTGGAAGGCACGGAATGTGGAGTAGATTCAAAAATTCAACGTGGTATGATTTGTATTAAACGCTAATGTTGATAGACCCACTATACATACTTCGGATAAAAATACTCAAACAGAATCTGGTGAGTAGTGACCTAATGGATTGCAGTCCTAAACCGTAATCCCTAATGGATTGCTATCCTTTTGTCATTGCTAATCTAATTAAGCAAAACCTAGTTGGCTGCGATCAATAATGTTTTTACGTGAATATGAAAAACGCTTAAAGATTATTTCACTCCAAAACAGATATTTACACAGTAGACTAGGCCAGACAATTTTAGAACAAATTAATAATTATATTCTTGAAAGAACACTCTTGTTAATTTGAATTTTCAAAAATGACGTTTCAATTTAGTTTTTATATAACTTTTTCAATCATAGTGGTTTCTACTGTAAGCAAAACTCATAATTACCTAATAAATTTGTTAATGTTGCAGAAACAAGAATTCATGTGACCATTATCCCATGACCTGGATGGAAGTTGCTGTGTAGGCAAATCTTACAAAGCCAAATAGCTATCAAAAGGACATTATCTTTTACTAGAAATGCCACATATATGAATTAATAGTCATATAACTTCTCACTTATACCACATTAATAAATCTGTTAACTACTATGAGTTTTAGTCAACGCAATACCTTTTAATTGGAAAAATCTGAGAAGACTAATAATTTTGTATATTTAAAAGATCAAATTGAGAGGAGAATTATCTTTCAAGATTAAATCATTAAACTACTCTTAAATTTACTATTTCATGTGATAAAATTAAACAGTTACGCCATAAAATAGTTATTGCAGCAGGAATATGATTGTACCAAAATTAGGGAGAAAGCATAGAAACAGATCGAATTAAAGTAAAAAGAAGACAATACACTCATTCGTAAATTTTAGTGGTCATACAGGCCGTATTCTCTTCCTTCCTATCTTGTACTACATACAACATATAAAGCTTACACTCTCAAAACATTAATAAAAGAGAAAAAAGAAAAATCAAAACTAAATCGAACATTCGCCAAAATTTCTAGTCCACTCTGGCTCTCATATTCACAGGTATTAGAATGCCGAGAGGGAATATGAATGGTGCCGAAGAAGATTGATGGCACATTAAGCAGTCAACTTCTGTGAAGAATTGATAGCATCGATATGCTGGAGATGTAAAGCAGCCAGAAGTCCCTGCCAAGTTTCTCCAGGTTCACTTGCTACTTCAAAATTAATGAGTTTCTTCTGTTCCCTGTAGTAATCTTCCAACAGCTTGGACTATTGGGGGGGGGGGGGGGGGGGGGAGCAAATAAAGTACTATAAGTATAAGGCATAATGAAATGGCACTTCACAAAAAAAAAAAAAAATGATAGCTACCTCCTCTGCGCAATTGTGGACATTTTCTCTTGAGGAATTTCCACAGCGAGAATACTCCGAGTGTTCGTGCCGCAACAGCTTACTGCCCATTCTAAGATATTCTCGTGACGGAGTAAAACTATGAGCTCCTAGATTCTTTGTAGCCAAGTTATCTTCCGAGCATTTGAAATTCACAACCAAATCAACATGAACGATTTGATCAAGAATTTCCTGAAAAATAGTTTATATTTCAGAACAGATAAGCAACTGTCATTTGAAGGCTCGACAAACTGTACGTATGTAGCTTGACTCCTTGGCGTGACAAGAATTACCAATAAAGGAAATCATGCGCAGAAAAAAGAAACTATGTGAAGTTCATGGCTTTAGAAACATGACACTTACAGCTTGGACCCTTGTGCGAGGAATTCCGTTCAGAATGAAGCCATTTTCACCTCTCCAATATCCTTCTTCCAGCCTCTTTGACAACAGCCGAAAAATTATTTCCTCAGGGACATGTTTTCCTTCATCCAAGGCATGCGCTATCTGCATTCGGAGAAACATCGTGGAATATCAGGCCAGGTCATGCACTAAAAGAAAAAGAATACAATAACCTAACTTATCAGGGCTAGGCTGAACTATGTAAACTGAACTCTACAATAATGTTACTCATGCCAAAAGCAAGCTTATTTATTACAAAACTAACAAAAAGGGAAACATAATCCCACCATTCGAATTATCAAGAAGAAAATCACAGATATTTAAACGGTTAATAAACACTTCAGAAAGAAAACATTTATGGAGTAATGTGCATCCATTCGTCTTAGCGCATACTAAATACAAACAAAATATCTTCTATTCTGGCCATTAGACAACCCTTATTGTTAGATAGCTACGAACTCTCCATGTCTGGCCATATAAAAATTACTTATTTTTTAAATTTCATTTTTAGCCCAGAAAACACAGAAACGTTCCACTTTTTCACCCCAGTTGTGCTAGTACTGCAAAATCTAACCCGAATTTAAAGAGCGGGAAAGAAAGGGTCATAAAAAGAAGGAAGAAAGAAAAAGAGTAAAAGAAAGAAAGAAAGAAAGAAAGAAAAAACACACGAAAAAGAGAGAGAAGAATTAGAGTACATATATAGAAACCGCGAAAACAAAGCCCAACGGTCAAAAATGAAGAATTCAAGGATAGCAGAATCAGAAGAGAGATGATCAACTTATTGTTCTTCGACCACAATTTTGTACTTAACTGAGCTAAAAAATTTTCTTTAACTAAACAATCAACCAAGGTTTAAGCAAAACAGCACAAAGAAAAACTGAAAATTAAATTCTAAAACTACAAGAGAGGGGAGGAAAACCTGCTGGTAGAGAGAAGAGCGTGGGCTAATTTCCTGGCTAAGGAGGGTGGCCATAGAAATGTGGGGAACTTCGAGAAGCTTCGAGAGCCTCTCAGCGAACACATGCCTCTTGGCACCTGGTTCCCCTATCATTACCCACTGCACTCCACGATTCGGTGCCAAACCCTCTGTATCAACCATGGGACTGGGCCTGCACAATTGGAACTCCTCTTCTTCATCATCATCATCATCGTAGTCGTACTGAACCGCCGCGGCCGCCGATCCGAAAGCTCGATTAGAGAGAAATCCGAGGGCTCTACGCATCGGAGCGACCACTCTCAGGCGGGTGATCGCAGCCATGGTGGTGATGGGCGGAGGTGGTGGTGGCGGCTGCAGCTATTAGTAGTAGGGCTCGGGAGTGAATGAGGAATACGTAAGTAAACAGGGGCCCGGGGTTTTAATGGGGGATAATCGAGTTTGAATAATGCCACTGTTGATCGTTTTAATTACGCAAATGCCACTCCGCTTTGATCGTTGATTTTGTGGCTGGAGTGATCCCAGCGTGAGCTCTTGCCAGTTGGCTTGACTCTATTAGAAGGAGGAAAGATATACGATCCGACATTTTGGTAAAGGATTTAATCAGGTGCGTGTAAGATCACGATGATTGACTCTGAATTGTTTCTTTTAGGTATCTGAAATTGCCCCATCTGATGCTGGCCCCGTGATAGAATTCCTTGCGGTGGGTCTCGTCGTAGCTGATAACTACCGTGGAATGGTTCTATAACAACCGTAGGAGCTGAATCCGAGGTCGGCAATTGATGGGTTGCACAAATGACACGTGGATGTGTATTGATGTCTCACACGAAGGTGGCAGGCCACGCACCAATAACATTGTAACCGATGCCTTTATTTTGGGAACTACGGTTTAGGTTTAATGGTCCAGAACACGTGAAGTACATTTTTATTTAATTTTTAAAATATCATTTTTTAAACAAATTATTATGATACACAAATATATATTAATATTTCATATTATTTTTTATACAAGATGAGAAAACGTAAATTTTCACATGTAAAATATAAAATTTTTAATTGTTGTTTAATAAGATATTATTTTGTATAAGAAATTAATTTAAATATTAACATATTTTTATGTATTAGTATAAATTTTTTTAAAATTAATATTTATAAAAATAAATAAAAATATTACACATTTAAAATATTTAAATTTTCATCTAATGATCTAAATTAGTTACAATGAGACTGCAAATTCGTTTCCCAATAACATATAGTAACTAGTTATTACCTTCATTTTTCTATTGTTAGCGGACAAAAAATCATATTTGAATTTTTTTTGGCCAAATGAAAATTCTTAATCTCAAATCTGTTTACTTGCAAAGTTTCTTTAAATGAATAAATTAGATTTATTCACACAAAATTTATTTATATAAAATTATAATAAAAAATATCTCAATTAATTATTAATATCATTTAAAATTCATATAATGTTATTTAAATTATATATTTTTATTTTTTTATAATATATTATATTGAATTGTATGTATAAATGAACTCAGATAAGATGTTGTCAATGAACCAACAGCACGCATTCTGTCAACACAAATTCGCTTCATTTATGGAATCCATGTTTGTGAGGGTGGGATATATTGTAGAATCAACACGCATCTGTTTTGCCTCAACATATTAAGAACTCCATCTATACATGAACACTGAGCCTCCTCATCCTGTTCAAACGTGAAGCTACCTCGTATTCCTGATTCAAATGCCAAAGGGTGTGCTTAGATTCTGCCTTATCTATTTTATTTGTAAGTTTCCCTTTTGAAATGCTCCTAATTAAAACACAAATTCAGAATTTTTATATCACAAGCAATTGCAAGTGTTACTGCTTTTGAGTTTTGAAGTAGATGGACTGATTTTGGTATAAATTTTGGTTTAATGTAGATACATGACAACCAAAGCTTCAAGCTAAAAGAAAGATAGTATAGGTTCTGTTTTTACCATAACAAGTAACTGCTTGATTTCCTTCTTTATGTGTGTTAGAGAAAAAGAGAATACAGAAATTAGTCACCATATGATTTGATATTCAAAAGCTCTGATACAGTTAGTTCTGCTTTGAATAATTAATTTTATTGTCAAAAGATTTGATTGGCTCGGTTGGACAATGTATATAAAAGCGATAAACATCTTTAATCCTTACTCTTGGCTCTAAGACAACTTAGCCTCTTTAGCATCCCTCAAACTTAAAATTGTGGATTTTATCAAGAAATCTTCTTAGAAGCCACGAGCATTAGGGAGATCTTTCATACTGTTGGCTTCTTGGTCAAGGAGGTAATCTTGGTGTCTTTGTAATTCTTCTTTCTCTTTTATAATGAATTTATTCAATTATTGAAAAACATATAAAATGAATTTACAAGCTAGTCTAAAGATTTGATATCTTTTAGTTCAAGACCTTGCTTTTTTACTTCTTTTAGTTCTAGAGTGAAACTTTTATAATGAATTTATTCAACTATCAGAAAACACACTAAATAAATTTAAGTCTCCAAATTTGATGTCCCTTAGTTCAATACCTCCGTATCTCACTTCTTTTAATTTTAGATTGAAACTTTTAACCCATACTCCCTAACCAGTTCAAGGCTTCTTTATTTTTGATATTTGGTCAGATGAATAATGAAAACGTAAAACTTTATTAGAAAGAACCCAATGGAAAGAGAGTGAAGCCCAAACCAGATGCATACAAGGTAAGGAATCTAAGGAAAATCATAAATAAGATTTATGTAGCAAATTCTTTTCTTATGAAAAGGTCAGGAAGATGCCCAACTAGAAAGACTTGGGAACAGAAAACCCAAGTGCTCAGGATAAAAAAAATTTAAGTAATTTAAGAAACCAATACTACATATAATTCAAGAAAGAAAACTATAACACATCACACAAGATGAGCATCCCAAAACAAACCCACACAGCCCTCATAAAATCCCAAACATATCAAACAGTCAACAAATTAAATAAACAGCACCAGGAAATAAAAACCACAAAACTAAAAGCCAAAACATTATACCATAAAAGAGAAAAGAAACAAAAACCAGAAAAGAGTTGTCAAATGATAGTGTATCTTTACTTTGTATTTGTGAGAGTTACAAAATCATGTTGTAATCCCAATTCTTATAGACATACAAAATGCCTATTGTTATTTTTGTACTTTTCACTGCGTTCAAAACAATCGAAAGTCCTATGTAATCTTTGTACTTGAAAAACACAAAAAGTAATTGTTTCCAGTGATTGGCTTCTGAATTCCTATCGTTAACCTTCATGATGACTATATTTTGTAAAAGCATTAAATATGTCTGGACCGTCAAGTGACTATATAGGAGTTTTCAATGATTCCTATATAACAAATACAAGAAAAGACAACATGAAAATTCATTATGAAGCAATAACTAAATAATGCAATGTGAAATGTTATACTATAAAAAATCTGATAAAACTAAATTGACTTCTACTTGTTTGTTGGTAGTCATAAGGTGCTGAAAGTGCTAAACAATGTACTCCATACTGTATTTGGTTTAATGATCCATTGCCCAACAATGGAGAAAGAAAGTTATATGATTTAGAGAATGCACTTAAGCAATAACATGTGATATCCCAATTTGATGATCTTGTGAATATTTAATAGTTAAAGCCATTTTCCTCTTCCTTGCTTAGTTCTCAATCGAACTTTTTAAGTGTCTTTTCCTTTTTACACCATCACAATTCTTAAATCCCTTTAGTTGTCTCACATCTACACCTTCTATTGTTGTGGTGTTATAGGTAATGTTGCCAATGTTTAGGGTTTAGGATCTAGGCGAACATTCATTACTTGGCCAACAATACTTTTATCTATAAGCATATGTAAATCTTTACTATTAGACACTTTGGATGCTAATCTTACCATCTTAGAGTAAAGCTGTAAATACCATTGAGTGCTAGACAACTTAAGATTTGGTTCAACCTCCTTTCCTTTTACATCATGTATGATACTATAGCATGCTTTCTTCATCCACATTCGTAGGATATACCAATTATAATCTTTTTAACATCCATCATAATAAAGACTTTCTAAGCATGACAATAAAGTATTCCAAATGTTTTAAACTTTCTACAACTGCATGATATTTTCTTCTGTATAGGATCATATATGACTATCCATTCTCCCTCTTAATTGGCCATTGTCACATTGTATTCAAATGGAAGATGGGTCTCATTCTTATGTTTTATGTAGGCAACATGAAACAAATCAAATTCACTCTACAACAAGTAAAAAATAGTGAGTGTATAATTATGCACACTGATTCAAAATGGATGAATGATCCAACTTCAACTTTGATAGTTTGTGTCGAGTATTAAATTCACATTTCAACTCGTTGTACCATTTGTCGTCCACTACACTTTCAAATATCTTGAAGAATTGCTTGATGTTTAAATCTAATTTCATGTTTGCCTTGAAATCAAAATTTGTACTTTCAAATATCAAAAGCAATATTAAAAAAAATTGATTCTTCACATATTAAAAATGCAATATCATTCATAAAAAATAATATTGTAAACAAAAAAATTGATTTTGAGTAACTAAAAGTCAATATTATAGACAAAAATCCTGATTTTGACTAATAAAAAATTAAATATAATACTTCTTAAGCAATATTTCTCTTGCAACAAAAAAAAAAAAAAATGTCCTTCCTTTTTATCTTCACCACTCCATTGTATCATTTTCCAAAACCAATATCATACATAAAAGCCCACAATGACATTGACTTCATATTAATAATGCAGTACTAAAAGCATAAAGTATAAAAAGAATGATAGAAGAAAATAATCAAATATTTTTTAAATCTTCTTCATAGCCTCCAACTACTTTCTTCTTCTTCTTCTTCCTTAGCTATAGAACCCTAAACATAAAAAAACCCACAATGACATTGGCTTCATATTAATAACGTAGCACTAAAAGCATAAATTATGAAAAATTGATACAGCAAAATGATCAAACATTTTTCTAATTTTCTTCACAGCCTCTAGCAGCCCTTCTTCTTCTTCCTCTTCTTCTTTTTAGCTACAATTCTTCTTCTTTATTCTTCAATCTCGCAATGCATCCACAAAAGTGGGAAAATTGGCACCAATTCTATAAATTATGGCCGCCAAATATAACAAAAAATGATTCAGCTATACCCCAAAAACTCATAGGAAGTTGTAGTCTTCATCCACCCTCACAAATGGCGTTGTTCACATCTTCTAATCTGCCAAAGAATTTAGGCAAAATGCGTTGTTTGATATTTAGCAAAACAATGCGTTCCGTAAAGCTAAAGCGATGTCGAACAACTATGGATTCCATAAACAGCACGAATTTGTGTTGATAGCATGCATAATACTGGTTCATTGACAGTATCCAATTTGAGTTCATGTATAAATATAAGTTTACATATAATGAGTTTACTCGTGAGATAGATATCATATTACCCGTTGATATGTAAAAATATGATTATTTGTGATTATAGTAACTATTTTGGTTTTTCATTTATCGATGTGATCTCAATTTAATTTTTTAATAATTTTCAGTCTCAATTTGATTTTTCACTAATTTTCATTTTTAATTTGGTACTTCATTTATGAGTATAGACTCGATCTTGTTCTTCATTAATATGAATATTATTATATTTAATTTGAATTTAATTGAGATTGAAGGACTAAATGTATTAACTTTTATACAAGTGACAGACCTAATTGAGACTAAATAAATGAGAGATAAAAATGATATTTTATACTTATATGATTATTTTGCTTAATGTCTACAAGTTTAAAGACTTATGGTCCTTAAAATTATATATATCAACATAATAAGAAATAATTAAATTTTCATTATATTTTATTTGTAAATATGAAAAATTACTATAATTTAATTTTATATTAAAAAATCATTTAAAATACCTCAAAGAGAAACAACTTATTGTTAGTTGTAACTTGTAACTTATAAACCTTGCTTCTGTGTTTTGGTCATTGTCGTAAAGCTAGTTAAATTTATAGGTAAAACGTGACTGAGGCCTATATATGAATAAGGCCCAAGTTCATCACCCAGGTTGGGAGCACATTCAAACCGAATGAACAAAGTAGATATTAGACCCTGATGGGAAATTAAGGAGGAGTGTTCAAGTTCATGAGACCCATCCAGACAAACCTTCTTGTCGCAGGTTGTTCTTGCTCTGAGATTGAGATGCTGAAGCTCCACATCTCATCCTTACCAAATCTCTTCCTTTTTGTTCTTCAATCTGATCACAAAGAAGCTTACTGCAAAAGCAATGCAAAATCCAACCAAACCCCAAGCTAAACCAACGTTGAGTTTTGTCTACACTTCTTTGAGTGGATTATTTCTTGGTTTAGCTAGAAAAGCAAGAATAGGTTGAAGAATAGAAGTAGAATGAATTAGTGCGTAAGACTGCAAATTTTGCACATCGACTTTGTGATTCATTTCCATTGAAAACATAGCCAGAGGCATCTCTAATCTGGGGACGTTATGTTGCAGCTCAGAAGGTCTTTTTAAAGTAAAGGTATAAATACAAATAAACAAAGGAAGACAAAGACTGAAGCTCAAGTGGAGCTTACGATTATTTCAACTCTACCCACAGCCATTTGGCTCTGTCATGAAATGGCCTATTGATAATAGTAAAAGGCTTTTCTCAATCTTGGAGAGTGAATATTTCGAAACTATACAAAGTTAAAGATTATAGAATTTTTTGAAGCTGTTTAGAGGACAGATTTCATGGGATCACAGTTTATTTGGGATATTTAACCCTGTGACTATAGCCACCACTCTTGACTGATTTAGGGATTCCTCGAGCTTCAAACCTGCTTTTGTATGCTTCAACTTGTACATGCGAGGAATGGTCATTGTTTTGTGAACGATGAATATTTATAGAGAAAACTAACAAATTCTTCTTTCAAAGAAGGATTTAACTTCTGGTAAATTGATTTTATCTTGTATGATTGCTTAATAAAGCTTAATTGATTAAAGCTGTAAATGATGGATACAAGAACTGACCACATAAAAGCATTTAGTAGTCTGAACTCGAAAGGACACTCGTAGTTCTGGACTTGGTAATTAACAATAAAAGGAAGAAATGGATAAACTATATCCTTATTAAAGGTGAATTTTTTAGTACACTTAATGCATCGGTATATTTAACGATGACAGTTAGTATCGATAGAATTATCATAATAGTGATAAGTATACTAAAATTTCATTATGATTATCATCTACATATTAGTTAAACGTTACTAGCATGTTGTAAAACAGTTACAGCACGTTACAAAGTATATTGTCAATTAAATGGATCATCTAAACTTTTATCATGCACTAAAGGGTATTCTTCCCTTGTTTTCACAGTTATGCTAATTTTAATTTTCTAATTAAAAAATCACAAGAAAAATTAGGGGTGGATATTGACCTACTCGATCTGATCAATCCAATCAAATTGTCTCAGGTTAAGTCATGTACATAACTTAGGATAGGATCAGAGTCAACATATAAAACTTAGTCTTACGTCAATGCATTAGGTTAGCCTGTCACAGCTCGACATATATATATATATATATATTTTGCTTTTTCTTAATATTTTTATTTTTTTAATAAAATTATTGATATTTTCAAAGAAATAGTTACTTTTTTAATTTGTGTTAAATATAAATAATTTTTATTGATATAGAATATCATATTTATCAAATATAAACCAACTTTTAAAAAAACTTAAATTTAAATTTGTTAAAAAAATAGATAAATTGGCTAAACTTGATCTAATTATATGTTGAATTTAATCAAATCGAGCCACATTTATTGATTTGGTATAAATTTAAAGTTGGGCCAGAGGTCAATTTTGGCCCAACTAGAAGTTTATTCACCCCAGACAAAAATTATAAAATATGATATAAATCAAGTTTAATTATGAAATTTTAAATATTTACCATCAATTTTTTTTATAATTTATAATTATTTTTTTACATTATAAATCTTTCATATTGTTATTAGATATTTTTTATTAGACTATCTGGTAGCATATCTAGTATTCCACGTTCACATGGGAAAAATGATAATTTGAGAATGTATGACAGTTGAACTACCAGACGAAGACATTGGACACATGTACGCGTTGGTGACAACAAAAGGCACGGGGGTGGCCTGCCCACGATGCTACAGACAAAAGAAGCTTCCTTCGTTCAGAAATGGATGGGAATCCCTATCATGCTTTATGCCACTTTTCTTCTAAGCCACTATGGGGACTTGGAAGTGGCTTCACATCACTGTAGAAATCTTTTTTATTTTCAACAATCTTCTTATCCTATTATACTTAACCATAATTGGCAAAAATAAAATTTTAAAAAAAATATGATTAAATTTTTTTTTTTTAATAAAACTGGCTATGCTCGAGGCTTTTTAAAATTTAATCCAAGTTTTAAAGTCCAAATCAATATTATTTTAATAAAAAAATTATAATTTTAAAAAAATTTTAATGTAATATGATATTTTAATAAAAAATACCCTTTATTAAAAGATTTATGCTAATATAATAAATTATTTATATTTATAACTTCTTTATATAAAATTTTATAAGTAATAATAATAATTAGTTATATTATTTATCTCAAATTTTAAATAGTAATATAATTTTGATTATAATTTAAAAATACTCACTTGGTTCAATAGACTTAACCCGAAAAATATAAATAAAAATTAAATTAAAAAAACTCTACCATGAACTCAGACCTTTTAAATTTTGAATTTAAATCTAATTTTTTAAAATCTTTAGGTTTTATACCATATGTCTTCAACATGGAGGCACCTATTCCACCAGCTATTAATAGGCTATGCACCAAAAAATTGAAGTTACATTTGCCTGAAAAGTAGATCAAAGTGTTGGCTTTTAGTTTTATTGAAAAAAAAAAATTATGAGATTGAATTTAGGACTTGGAGGGCACATGGGCGAAGACAGTGACGTTGCCCATTATTGATAGTGAATAATTTGTAATTGTCAAAGATCATATAATATTAAAGATTAAATAAATACGCATCTCTATCTTGAAAGGTTTATTAGCAAGAAAAACAAAATCTAATAAATGCATTAGAGTGATTCCATTATTCCATATAGCCTGAATGATTGACTACTGAAGCCTCGTTTTCATAACAAATCCAAAACCTAAATGCAGGATGAATCGATCGGCTTGAATTTTTAAAATTCTAATTTTTATATATATATATATATATATATATATCATATTTTTATTAAATTATTTAATTTATAAGAACTCATTTTTTAAAATATAAAAATTTATTTTTTTAATTCAAAATTTTAATTCAATTATTATTTTTATAGAATTAAATCTTAAATCCGTCGTATAATTAATTAGATTGGATCCAAGTTGAAGAAGTGACCCATTTATTTAATTTTATTTTTTTAGAAATCTTAATTCTCTTTCTCTTTCATTTATTTAGTTATTTTTATTTTTTAACTCTACGATTATGGCTTGAAGATTAACACGTGCGCAGAAAGCACGATGACTAGGACATGCTTGCCGACCATGCATATGGTCTTTTAATGAGACAATCAATCACCCTTCTATTTGTTACCATCATCTCTCCATGCACGCTCCAATAATACATGCCTCTATTATTATTATTATTGTCATCAAAGTTGAATATACACAATTTCTTTTTATATATGTAATAAAATATAAAATAGTATTATTAGGAATGTTGTACACTCTTTCGACGACACTATTTTTATTTGGGATGCGATACCAAAGGTTGACGCCCTCAGTAAATTATCTCAAATGTAGTTATTATTCTATAAATCATCACATAACAACATATATAATATAAAATATTATGTCTAAATAATCTTGACATTCAAGATGTAATGATTCAGAGCAGAGAAGAAAGAAGGAAAGAAGTATGACATGTATTCACTTGCTTTAATTTGCAATATTATTTTGCATCTTAAAGTAATGAAAGATATAAAAGTTTGGTTACATATACGTGATTAAAAGAAAGAAAGGAAAGAGGTGAGCGTGGTGAAGGCATATTTATGGCTCTATGTGAAAATGAATTATAAGGAATTTGGGGGGGGGGGAGAAGAGACGTTACAGATCTATTCTTATAATAAGAGTGGATATATAATATAATAATATTTTATTAATAAAAATATATTATTATATTATAAGATCCGTTTCAGTTATAAGAACGAATCTTACCTCCAAAAGACAAAAGAACGTGATGATTCGTAACTGAAATTGAACGGCAAATTAAGTGAAGATGGGCAAACTCCGTGAAGGGCAGGAGTATCGTACACGGGGAAGTCAAGGTCAACGTCAGACATCACACCCATCTCCATCTTCAATAATTTCATGTGTGTATGAAATATAGGAGATGATCTATGCGAGTTTTCCCTTCTACCTCACGGTTCTTCCAAATCTAGTATTTCTGGTGGGTACAAAAATTCAAATGGCGAAAACTGCACTGCACCAACGATGTACAATAATGTATAAGCCAAGTTTCCTTGTTCTAAGTTCTAGGGTATGGGTTTCTGTATGTCCCCATCACTATATATTCAATTGCAGAAATATGTCAAATTTAACCAATGTACCTACTACTATTGTGTGTGAGTGATATTAGTTTGAATTCTTATAGTGTGAAGTATCTAAAATGTTTTTAGAATTAAAGAGAGTGAAATGGATTCTGTTTATTTACTCTCTTCTTCTTTTATCTCTAACTTTAAAGGCATTAGATTTTAGACTTTGGAGTACTTAAACTCCAATTATAAACTTTATAATGACTATGGTTAAGTTTAAAATATTTATTGACTATTCACAGCGATCTTAAATGTGCTATTTTTTTTAAAAAAAATTTAGTGCCCATAAACATTTTTTTTTTTTTTACATAAACAGGAAAGTAATATATACTAACACTTTTGAAAAAAGTTTCGTTTAAATTGTGGAGCTGTAAATAATTATTTCTATAGATCTCATTTAAACAAGAAAATAAATAGAATTTCGAACTTGAATGACTATTTTAAAAATCAAGCCTGAGAACATTTGATCGTGTGTTTTAAAATTTTTTGTATGTGCTTTTTAAGTTCTATATTAAATGAGTTTTACCATGTATGAGTGTATATAAATAGAATATTCATATTGTTTCCCATGTTTTAATTAGTTTTATTTCTCAATCTTTGATTAAAAAAAAAAAAAAAAGAGAAGACTACTCTAAGGGCTTAACAAATTCTTAATTGCCATAAGAGAATTTCCTTTAATTAATTGAATTTTTCACACTGAGATATTTTATATCTCTCCTCATGATGTTACTTTGCTAGAGAAAGAAAAACTAAGTAACTTTTTAAGATGAGTTATGATGGGCCTCACACCTTTTATTTTTTCCTAATAAGATAACATCTTACTTACATTACATGTTAACACTATATTATGATAAAACGATGGCGTTCGGCAGCTTGCTTAGCATAGGACACTGTACTATACTATTCGGGTGCGATGCGTAATCTCTACTCCTATATACATAGCTAGGCACGATCCATGGTAATATGTTATAAGATTACGTTGTACGCTTTGTGAACCAAGTTGGTCCAGGAATGTTAGTTAACACTGTTTCTGAATTCCGTCGTTTTCATTCCTTACCCAACCTCACTATAACATCTTTGTCTCTTACAAAAGTAAAAAAATCAGCGGATCATGATTCCAAGTCCAAAGTTGATGTGATAGCAATGCCAGAAGAAACCAACAACCCCCAATTTTCCATTGTTATCTCACATTTGTTATTACGATCTGATCCTACAGCATAAACTAGAAATTTATATGAAAATTCTTATATATGAGCTGTCGGGGTGCTTGCCGCAGAAAATTCTTAACCTTGATCCCCACTCGTTCTTATTGTTCTTTAAGAGGAAAAAGTTGAAAAAACAAAGGGGATGATTAGACATTAAGCTGGCACTGCATAATGTAAAGGTTAATAAAGCATAATATTCATAGTGGTGGAATGGATTCAAAGTTGAAAATGGGAATCGCATTTAGAATATGTACTAAATATTGATCATGTGCTTTAATCCTCATCATAAATGTATCTATCAATCTAACACATGCTTCTCTATCAAGGATAGCCTTCTTGGTCAACTTATTCTTCCTTGGAATTCCCTTTGTTTGCCATTTAGCTACCACTCTTGTTTATTTGTTTGTATAAATTGTATTGTAGCATTTTCTTGGCAAACAAACAAAATGCAGTCTTGAAAAGAAGCATTTGGATTTTTTTTTGTTGAAATTTCACTTCTCAAAAAGTTCAATCTTTTGAATTCTTTTGTTAATAATGTATGACTTAAAATAAATTTAATGATAGCACATTTTTTAAAAAAATTGCAAATAAAAACTACAAGTTTTAAGATATTAATTATTAAGGACATTCAGTTTTAGAACTATTTAAAAATATTCAGGAACTATTGAAGCATTGTGGTTTAGTCACACACCAAGATTTTTTTTTTTTTTTTATAATTAAAAACAATCCAATTTTATACCCGTCAAAATAATTTTAAAATATAAAATTTTTATAATAAATATATTAAATTTACTGTAATTTAACTTTCATTTTTCTTATTAGAAACCCAATGGTCTCATCAGTTACCATAAACGTCAAAAAGTATAATTTTTATGAAATTATCTCATAAAAATGCTGATCAAATAGTTCCTTTAATGGAAAGGCGTTTCCATTTGCAGCATGGTTTTGCTGGTCACGGACTCAAGCTAGCACTGTAGAGCCCCATCTTCCAATTCCAAAAAAACAATATTTATTTCCCGGTGGGACCAATCATTCCGGGGAAGCGAGAAGTGTGAAGTCAGAATCCACATTCGATACAGTATGAAGTAATGGGCACATACATATAACGGTGACACAAGCTTCCCTTTCAAGGCCAATCTCTTTCTTTCACTCTTTCTCTCCCAGTGGGTGATTTTCTTACCAAGGAATTCCCCACGCCGTCGGTATAACGCCAAAAACACCCTCCTCTCCATTATTCTCCATCTGTCACTTCCACTTTACTCTCTCTCTCTCTCTGCAGAACTCTTTTCTGGGTTCGTGATGAACGGAGAGTGATGGGTTCTTGCGCTTCAGTTCATAGAAAAACGGAGACGGACATGAAACTCAAACTGTCATTCGGATCCAAAGCTGACAAGCTTGTGATTCCACCATCTCCCGTCAAGGAAAAACCCAGTAATGGCAACTTTCGGATCGACGATATCGCTCTTAAGTCCTTCAGGGACTACGGTATGATCCACGTGCAAATTTTTATTGCTTCAAAATTCGTATTGTGTTTCTCTGCCTTTCCTTGCCAGCTTCAATGGGGTTATACTTTGTTTGATTGATCTTCTGATATACAGATGCTGTTTTTATTAAGTGTAGCTTAACACTTCTTTTGTTCTATGAATGTTTCTGCGGTTTCTTTTGATGTGCGATCTGAATTAGTGTGGGGTCTAAAGATATTTATTAATCTGTTGTTTCATATGCTTCACGAAATCTAATTTTTATCTGACTTTTGCTTTTCATTTATGTTACTTATTGTCACTGTTTTGGAGTTTGTGTGGCTTATTTCTGTTTGATTCCTTCGGCTGCCCCTTTTGGGTGTTTTCTTGATCATCTTTCTTATTGATCTTATTGGTTTTTTTTTTTTTAATCTTTGGACCAACTTATTGATCTATTTGGTTCACATATTGTTCCTACGCGGTCTCTATTTTATATTAAGTTATTTATAATAATTGGTAAAAAATCGTAATAATATAATTATCAGTTAACTATTAGGAGGAGGCATCTAGTTAAGAAGCCATGCCTTCCTTTAAGTCAATAGGAAGTGTGTATGTTTAGTTAGGAGAGGTGCTTTCACTTGGTCAAAAAAGATGCCGTCTATTAAGCTTACTATGAATGGGTATCTCTGGATGTCTCCTATTAAGTTTGCTATAATTAGTATTGGGTGCTTTCTCCTAAGAGGAGGCAACTACTTAGTTCAAATGCTTCCACTAATTAAGAGGAAGATGTTATATAGGAAGTTGTGCTCCTTCTCTTCAAGAATAATCAACAAATTTGTTCTCCAGACTGTAAACATTAAGATTTCCCTGAGTGTCCTTTGCATAAGATGCCTAACACAAGGACCGCTTGTGCCAATCTCACAAGCAAGTGCGCCAACCCTCCGTAGTGCAAGCAGCACAAGTATTGGCTTCCCTTGACGCTTAATCACCTATCCTACCATAACCCCGAATGACAGAACCCCTTTGTTGAGCCTAGTGTTTCAGAGTATCCAGTGATTCTGTCTCATGAACAGTAAATTAAGTTACCTCACTTTCCTCCATTTAAGATGTTGTGGTAAAGGCAAGTGTGATGTGATCATTCCCTCCCTCTAATTTATTGAAGTGCTAGCTTGAGAAGAATTACACCAAGGTTTCTCTACCTTTACATGGAAACAGCACTCTTAGAGTAGGTTTTTTAGAGAAGATTGGAAATTTCATAAAGGAGTGATCTTCATCCTCCTTTCCTCGGGAACAGTCCTTGGGAGTGGTTTGGTAGGAATGAAGTGAAGGATTTTAATGAGTCAAGTAAGAGTTTGACACTCAGTAATCAAGTAGCTGTTCTAGCTGAGTTCATTCCTCCTTCTAGCCTTACCCTCCTTATGGAGTGAGCATTCGAGGCTGAATACTCCTCAGCCTACCCCATCTAGATACGTCATTTTCTACTGTCCAACCCATGATTAAACATGATGTCTCTCAAGTGCATAAACCTCTGTGATCACACATTCCCTTAAATTCAACCCTCTACAATTGCTCACTACTCCATGCTAATGTGCAGGTAGTGCCCTATGTTCTTGATCATGGCCATCATGGGTGTTAAATAAATTCATTATAAATAGGGGCACTTTCAGAGTGGAGCTCTTTTATTACTTAAGATTTGCTAGAGTGCGTCACTTTTCTCCTACTAAGTTACCCCAGCCACTGATCCATTTATTACTCTGTATCTCCCAAAGTCTAAACCCTCAGTTCCTGGAAATATTAATTTTATAGTGCACTCAACGTTTGAATATGTTATAATATCTAAATTGTTAAGTGACGATTACAAGTCCATTTCGTTTTGTATCCAACTTAAATCTACTTAACAGCACCTATCTTTGCTAATATGTTGCAATTGTCTCTCCTGTTCCATGATGCTCTATTACTGTATCTAAATACTGGTATGATGATGGATTTCTTTCTAGATACGTAATCTATGGAATGCTTATCTTTATGTGGCTTGAATGGGAGAAAAGATATTTTTTCCACCAATATATATAGTCTGTGTAGCATGGTGGACACTGAAAGGGATCGATCATATGGACACCAGAAAAGATAAATTTTGTTTGTTTTCTTGAAAAAAGGCATTCCAAGATATAGAGAGAATACTTCCTCCTGCTTCCATGTCTCTCCTACATGAGTCATGAGATGATGAATTAAAGTTTATGATCTTTCTGGTAGGGTATAAGGAATCAACTTTATGAGTAATGTGTATGGGAAAACAAAGCAGCAAGTGTCATTGAAGATCTTGTTTTACTAGTTGAACATTTTCTCTCTTTCTGCTGGTTGTGTTGGTATTGAATGTTCACGCCTTGCTCAAACTCCATTGATCTTACCAGCTACCAGCTGGATTGAGACATTGGTTTAACATTGTCAAACATTATTTGCAGAACAGAGCTAGGTGTTTAGGATACAGTGATACTGGACTACTATGCACCCTGGTTATGGTAGTGTTGGTTGATTTGTTACATGTTTTCTTTTTCCTACTTGGGAATTTCGTTTCAGTTGATTGATTTTACAAGCAGATATCTTTTTGGATTCCGTTATTGGTGGTGGATGCTTAGTAGTGAGACTATGTATATGGTCCCTGCCCTTTGGAATTTTCATCTTTATGGGACCAAAGTCTAGAACCAGACGGGTGCTTAGGCCTCTATTTGGGAAGGATTTTTTCCTTTTTCCATGTAGACACAACTTAGTATGTCATTTATGGAACCCACTAACAAATTAGTGAGTTTCAGTGATTAAAAAATATAGTTTTAGTATGATAGAGCCCTTGTATTTTGCACGATAGACTATATAGGTTCAACCTACAAAAGAATGCCTTGTTTTTTTAATGGTATTGCCAATAGGGTACTATGTCTGGTTTCACAGTCTACCTGGACCAATGGATCACAATGGGATAAGGATGGGGTATTTGTTATCAAGGAAGAATGAAAGGCTTTTAATATCTGGAATATTAGATGGAAGATTACTATGTCTAGTTTCACAGTCTACCTGGACCAATGGATCACAATGGGAAAAGGATGGGGTATTTGTTATCAAGGAAGAATGAAAGGCTTTTAATATCTGGAATATTAGATGGAAGATGTACTATGTCTAGTTTCACAGTCTACCTGGACCAATGGATCACAATGGGACAAGGATGGGGTATCTGTTATCATGTAAGAATGAAAGGCTTTTAATATCTGGAATATTAGATGGAAGATCTTTATTAGTTGTAAATTTTGCCAAGTAATAACGCAGAGAAGAAGATAAAATTATATTGGTTGTTCGGTATGCTTCTCAAAACTCTGAGGACTGCACACAATCTGCAGTGAAGCAGTGCGTGGAGTGCCTCTAATTATGCTTTCTAGTAGAAAATAAGAGATGAGGAATAAAGTTGGGTGTCCAAGCACTGTGTTCTGACTTGCTTGTAACATTCCAAAATCAAAAGCGATCTTGTCTATCGAATTTATCTTTTGTTTGTTGCTTCCTTAGCTAATCAAGTTTTGCCAGATGTTCTGCATCTGAGTCTGCATATTAATGCTTTTTGCATGCATGAGTCTTGAATGCGAATATTTTTTTGCCTCTACAGGTAGCAAAGAGGAAGCGTTTTTTGATTCAAAGCCTTGCTTAGACTCTGATTGTGAAGACGATTTCCAAAGTGTCAATGGTGGTAAGTGTTCACTGCAATGGTTTCCCCTTTTGAATTTCTATAGCAGAGTATCTACCTGCCCATCCTAATAGATTATGGTGATGCACTTGTGTTCTAACAGTGAGTTGAGGTCAAACTTATAAAAATTTGCAGATAGAAAAATTAGAAGGAGACAGAAATTTGAACAGGAAAAGAATTCATGATTATTATAATTAGGTTATTAATGCTAGCACATGAAGAATGCAGAACCAAGTTGAACTACAATTCTTTTCAAACTTTTTTCTTTGATCATAACTCTTCTTCCTTCAATCAGCTGTATTTTTTCTTTGCCTATTTCTTTTAATGCAGAATTTACCCCATCTTGGGGTAGCACTCCAGTTCACAACTCTTTTGGGAACTCTACTGTGAATAGAACCTCTTCTGAGAATAGAATTCCTGGTTCCTTGCCTGAAATATCTCAAACTGAAAAGAAGAAGAAACTGTTGGAGCTTTTCCGAGACAAAGATGATGACGAAAATGCCTCAGCCACCCAAAACATGGGCGATGAGAAGAAAGTTAGAACAACTATACATGACCTTCTTCCAAAATCTGCACAAAGTACCCCTTATATCTCAGGGGTGAACTCTGCGTGTAGCAGTGAAAGAACCATGAATAATGAGGACCCTTTGTCCATCAAAGAGAAATCAGGCAAGTCTGTGCAGTGCTGCCTTCCAAGCTTGGCTTCATGTCGTAGCTTTAGTGAGAGGAGGAGGAGGAAGATGAGTCCTGCAATATCAGCCAATGGAAAACCTTGACCACTATTACATACTGTGCAAAGTAAAAGTGGCTGAATTCGCATGATGTGATTATGTACATCTTTACATATCCCTGTAAAGAAATCTTGTAATATGAATTTTAGAGCATTTGAAACATTAACGGAAGAGATGCTGTGTGTTAAAAATGCTATGAGATTTTCTTGTCATAATTTATCTTCCAAGGTCCAGTTTATCTTCAACTGTATTCGATTAATTAGTATTTATTTAATCCAATATATTTTTCCAAATGAGGTGACTTGATAGAATCATCCACTATAACAACAATCCTGAGTGCTTTGAAGTGGCACTAAGGAAAAGCTACGTTTAATTGCCAAGTATACACATATTTTTTGTTTACGATTGAACATTATGTAATTTAATGTATTTCTATTGAGTAGGTTGATAATAAGCATTGAAAAAAAATATAAAAATGAATATACTCCTGCCGAGAAATTTCTGTAGAGCAGTTGACAGATTCTCCCATGTCATTTATGAGATACATACGATATAGTTAAAAGTCTGGAGATCTCAATTTCTGAGAGAAGGAAAATAGTGTGGGAACTTATACACTATGGTTCATCATTTAAGTAAAGTTCATTAAATTTTATGTACTTTATGTTTGTTTATTTTAAATTGATAATATCAATTCTAGAAAGGAGTGAAAGGTTACAAATTAAGAAGATTGAAATCCAAAATTTGGGTTCATTTATGGTATTAATTTGTTAGAACAAATATTAATTAGTATTAATGCGTTATATTAACTGTCACTGTAAATATTTTGGTATTAACTCATATTTTTTCGTGTAGTCCTCCTTAAGACAAAGCAGAAATGACTGACGATCCCCAGAAATTTTCAGACTAATAAGGGTTCATGAAAAGCATGATCCCAAGACGAAGCCTTCCTGCAAGACAATACTATGCTTCAGACCTTTTTTTTTTTTTTTTTTTTAAAACTATTTTATATAATTTCTAAATTACATTCACCTTAGTAATAAATCATTATCATGTTTTGAATATTATTTTCTACAAAAATTCATTAAACTGCAAGTTAAGACTAATCTACAAACTACTGCCTGATGAATTCTTCCCTGCAGCATCTACCTTTCCATAAAGAAAACAAAAATTTAAGGAACAATTAATAAGAGGTCAGAGAGAGTGATGAATGGAAAGAAAAGAGAAGCATCAATGTGTGGCATCATGATTTGATAAAATGAGAAGCAGTGTGAAAGCCAGAAAAATGAAAGATGGCATAGGCCATATGTCAAGAGGCCAGGCTTTATCAATGAAAGTGACACTGAGGTATTTATTCCCTCTCCACTTCCATTCCAAGGTAAGTTCAGACTTAGGCAGAGCAGAGACACCCCTTCTAACGAATCTTTTCACAAGTCATCCCCCATCACCATTTATTTCTCCTCAATCTTTGCCAATGCATCACTAAATTAATAATTTAGTAATTAAAAAATTCAATAGATAGTTTAGTAATTCAAAATAATTTTTTTATTTTAATATTCAATTATTTTTTGATCAAGATGTCTCACTATTTGATAAACTTACAGTTGTTTAATAGATTAGTTGATATGTCATCTATATAAAATTTTATGTGTTCATTAGCTAATAATATGAACTTGTTTAAATATCGTATATCTCTTAAGACTACATTATCTTATCTAATCTTGCACAATATAAAATTGCAACGATATTGGTTTTTGAATTGATTAGATAAAGAAAACACCATCTATTTTAAGAGTTCAAATAATCTAAGTAAAATTATATCACAAAGTAACAGAGTAGACTTGCATTTATATTTATCTATATATAAAAGTAAATACGTTAAATAACTATAACTTTAATTAGCACTAGAATTATTTTGATTTGAAAAAAATTTGAATGAATAAATTAAAAGATTTTATATTAGGAAACCTAAATTATAGGAACAATAATGTTTTAAAAATTATATCCTTGATCTTACCTATAATTTCTAAAGCTTGCACACGAGTCATCCATGCCACTCCATATATTTTTCTCTTTTATTTCATCATACAACTTAATGAGTCACTCTCAACAATGTCCTTTCATAATTTAAACTTATGCTTGTAATTTTTAATTTTTATTTATTTTAAATTGAAGATAAGGTAGCATATCTTTCCACCATATTTGACTTAACAAAAATATTATGATGATTGAAGAAAAAAAATATTTGAATGATTAAAATAAAATATTTTATTTTGAAAATATTAAATTATAAAAATAACATTTAAAAACTAAACCATTATGCATGCAATATTCATTTTTGTATATTTTTGAATGAACATGCCTATCTTTGCACCATGTTTTATCTAACAAAAAGATTATTATGATAGAAGAAAAATATCTGAATGGATTAAACTAAAAGATTTTATTTTTAAAAAGAAAATTATAAAAAATAATATTTAAAAACTAAACATTACTCTCCCTATGATTTTTAAAGCTTGCACGCATGTCTTCCATGCCACTCCATAATTTTTTAGTTCTCTGTCTAATGATAAACTTAACAAGTCACTCTCAACAATTTCTTTTTAAATTTAAACTTATGCTTGCAATTTTTCATTTTTGTTTTTTTTAAATTGAAGATCGCATGGCCTAATTTATTATTAGTTGTAAATGAGTTCTGATTGACATTTGCTTTTAAGCTACAGACCTCAAAAGGCTCAAAAGACATGAACTTTACTCCAACACACGAGAGAGAAGCAAACCCATGCACTGTTCATTTTAGCGAAAAATAAACTTATTATCAATTGGTTACTTTTTGTAAATAACTTTATGGTTTCATTAAATTTAAACCTCCTTTTCATGTAAAGAAGATATGGCATCAACATAACTTTCCTCTGTTCACACTTAAGAGCACAAAATTTTATGAATGAAAGTAACCAATGAGTTCCCTTTTCCCATTCCATATTTCCATTAATCAAAAAGCCAACGAAAGGCCCTAAAATGAGTTTATTATGTGTGATTGGCAATAATTTGAAAAACCAGTTTCTCATTAATTGATTAATCTGGTCGAACTTGGTAATTTTATTGCAATTTTATAAGTTGTATTCATTTGCCAACTGTGTTGAAACAATTTAAATTTCTTTTCTTATGTGAATTAGTGCAATTGTTATATTAGGATTGAGTGATCAGTGTTGTTTCGTCTAAAACATGAATAGATTATATTCATTTTAATTATGAATAATTTGAGATAGTTTGAATTAGTAACAAGTCTACTGAGTAAAAATTCCACTTATAAGTCATGAGTCATTTAATTCCCCATCATACAAAAAAAGCTATTTATTATTAATTTAATCCATAAATAAAATCAATAATTAAGAGCGGGTATAATCTTTTTGAAAGGATTAAGATAAGGTAGTTACAAATATATTGGGATTGAGCTAATAACAATCACAACTTCTAAAAGGATTAAGGTAGTATATTATCTAATTTTTAAAAAAAAGAAAAAGATAGCACATAATTTCTAATCGACTAAGCTATAAATTTAGGACTCCCTCAATCCTCTTGCTAAGTGGTTTTACTATTCTCTCTGAAAAAACGTTGAGAATTGCAAGTTAATCTCACCTTATAAAGTCAGTATGGCTCTATTGAGTTCATTTTCAGGTATGACATTATGGCTCTATTGATTTCATTTTTAGGGTTTTGTGATTTATTTTTGTTAATTTTATGTTTATAATCACTCAATCACATGTTAAAAAATTTCCATCAAACTCAATTATATATTTCCATCTTTGAATCTTGTTAACAAAATTTAATTATCTTTATAATATAATATCGAAACAACCTAAGTTATTTATTAACTAATACCCTTTTTGATTCATTGTCTAAATCAAGTTTAAAGCTATCAATTAAATGTTAAATTATTTGTGAATAATAATTGTTTAACATAAATTATGCAGAAGCATTGTCTCCTACGTACATGGCTAAAGCTTTCCCCTGAAGTAAGTGAAACGAATAGAAAGATTTCAATTAATAATCTTTTTTTAGATATCTATATAAAATTTTTTGATGAAATTTTGATAAATGAATATCTTAATTTTTTGTAACATTCTAGTTTCGTCATTAAGAGATAAATCTATTTTAAATTCAATCTTCCACAAATATTTTTAAAAAAAAATTATTTACGTAATCGTTAAAATTATTGTAATGTTGTTTTCTATTCATAAATTAATATGTTCACATCAAATAAAAATTTTAGTAAAAAATCAAAATTTTATAAATTTAGAAGTTCCATGCTTGAATTTTGCCATGATATTTACTTCTTTATTTTAGTCAGTTAAACAAGATAAAACATTCAGTTTGTTGTGAATGGAACTCTTGACCTCTTGCCTATCAAAGTTTTGTCCCAGAAATTAACAAAGCCAATCTTATAGCGTGGCCCACATGCCCTTTGTTAGCATACTTCATACGCAGAATCCACCTATACAGTTCAGAGATCAGAAATTCAGAATCCTTCGAATTCCAAACCACAATAACTTCTTGCTTGGCACTACAGCTAGTGATTCCAGGTTTCAGAGAGCACCTCTTTGTTGATTCAAATCCATGTCCGTTCCCACTTCCCTACACGATAAGAATGGGACCCCACATGAGCTACCTCCCCATAACGTGAAAAATGATAAAACCTTCCACTTTAGGTCCATAAATCTTCCACTAGTCACTCCACCAAATATTAAAAAAAAAGAAGAAAAAAGCCAACTCGTTTTCCCATCCTGTGTCTCTTTGTTTTATTTCTACTCGTTTTCCCATCCCCTTTTCCTATCCTATATAAACGGAATCCTCCCTTCAAATTCTCATCACCATCCAAACTCCATGGCTCTGCTAGGTTTTGCTGCTCTCACTCTTTGTCTCCTAGCCCTAGCACCCCAGCCTCACGGAGCATCAGCTTCAAGACATGGCGGCTCCTTTCCCAGAAACAACGTTGCTGGTTCTCCATCAGATGGTATATGTGCTTCTTCTGTCATTATCCATGGCTACAAATGCCAGGAACTTGAAGTAAGACCTCTAAACGTATACATAAACGGCCATTCATAATGATCCAGAACTTGATCAAGAATTTTTTACTGATTAATACACATTCATATCATTTACAGGTAACAACCAAAGATGGGTACATTCTTAGCCTGCAAAGGATCCCACAAGGTAAAGCCGACGTTGGAGGCAGTGGTGCTAAGAAGCAGCCAGTGATAATACAGCACGGAGTACTTGTGGTAAGCGGTGTAACCAGTTTCAATTTCAATTAGCCTATGTTCTTCACTGCCCAGAGAATAAGCATTAGATACAGTGCCATGTACTGTGGTAGATTCTCCACCGAGATATGTAATATCCTTTACGTTTCGGTATGAAGTGTGAACCTGACTTTCTACTTGATGTAGAAGGTGACAAAGATGGTTCAGTTCCGCGTCAGTTACATTATGGCTCTGTAACTGCTTTCTGTCTTTTTTAAGTCAACGGGGTCATGACTCATGTCATGAGTCATCACAACGTAACTGACGCCCATGTGTGTGCGTTGCTTAAGACTTTAAAAGGCCCACTTAAGATAATGCCGTTATAATTAAGCTACCTCATGGTGTATGAAACGGCACCAATACATGACAGTCATATATATATGTATATATATATATATATGAGTATACATGTAATAAATTTACTGCATTTTTTGATATGTCAATATTTTCTGATGTGTTTTTGGCTTTCGGGTTTACTCTCTATGTTAACATTATTTTCCCGAACAAAAGGCATTTTTCTGGGAAACAAGATCATCGGATCCATGCACATGCAACATAGTAAATGAGGATACAATTAAGCAGATAGCACATGGATCAAAATACTCGGTGCATTTAAGACAAAGTGGTGTCATATTGGGGTATCTGCATGTCTTGTCTAACAGCGATACAGCAACCATGCATGAAAGTAGTAAATTACCAACTATGATTAGAACATTAATGAATTCGAATTTTTTAGCTGTCGCCGTCGAAATATCAGAACGAATATTAATGATGTCTCTAAGTTTACTCTAAGCTTACCCAACAATTAATATAATCTTAAAATAATGGCCAGTCGTGTCTTACAACTGTTCCCCTGGTCGTGCTTATTTATGACTTTTATAAAAAAAAAATTTCTTTTTCTTCTGTGTTCCTTTTCTGGGAAACATATGACCAAGGCTTCAGGTTGATATGACCCAAAAACTAGTTTCTTGTTGAATTTCCAAGATAATGAATTGTTTTATATGGCCCCCATATGACCGCTTAGACTCAAATGATTAAAGAGCGAACTCCAGAAATTTGACAGCACCGTCTAAAGCATAGGGTCCTTCGGGGTTCAAAGTTTAAGAACCCCACTAACCTGTCTTCACCCTTTACGTGGTGAAGCACAGAATACTAGTAGTGTCATGCACACTCAGAGAATGGGCGGGCAGGTTTGTTTTTTCCTAACGCAGAAGAAATATGTCTGTAAATATATAATGCTATTTGCTATATGTTTTGTGTGTTCGCTGAACTTTATACGACGTCGTGGGAGCAGGATGGGATGACGTGGCTTCTGAATTCTCCAGAACAAGACCTGCCCTTGATTCTAGCTGATAATGGCTTCGACGTGTGGATTGCTAATACCAGAGGAACCAGATATAGCCGTCGACATACCTCTCTGGACCCAGCTAGCCCTGTTCGTTTCTAGTTTTCTTTGTTGTTAATTTTTTATATTCCTTAACTTTTCAGAGACATTTTTGAAATATAGAATTGAAAAATCTGTGTAATATATGGCAGGCATTTTGGAACTGGTCTTGGGATGAACTGGTTAGCTATGATCTTCCAGCTGTTTTTGACTATGTGTTCAGCCAAACAGGGCAGAAGATTAACTACGTGGGCCATTCTCTGGTACACCATCACAATATTTGTTCCTTGAAAGAACTTGAGACATTCTGTAAACAATTCGAGTGAAACATGAATTGTGCCATGTTTGGCAGGGTACTTTGATAGCTTTGGCTTCATTCTCAGAAGGAAACTTGGTGGACCAGCTTAAATCTGCAGCCTTGTTGAGCCCCATTGCCTATTTGAGCCACATGAAGACTGCCCTTGGAGTTGTTGCTGCCAAATCCTTTGTTGGCGAGGTACAAAACATAACCTAACCATTAACCAAATGTACAATCCACATATTAAGCCAAAGTTTGAGGCATTTATGCTCATTCATGCTAATAATTTTGTTTTGCCATACAGATCACCACCCTGTTCGGTCTGGCAGAATTTAATCCTAGAGGGTAAGAACATTCGAATTAAAAGTTACACTCACCGTAATTAAGTAAGAAACTGATTACGATTTTACATAATTAAATGCTCTTTCAACAATCTGTTTGACCAGGTTACCTGTTGCTGCCTTTATCAAGACTCTCTGTGCTTACCCTGGGATTGACTGCTATGACTTGTTGACTACAATTACTGGTAGAAGTTTTTGTTCACAGTTCATGACTTGTCAACTATGGAGTTCAGATTCATGACCATATTTATGAACGCTTGAATTGTCTTATTCAGGTGAAAACTGCTGTCTAAATTCTTCCACAGTTGATCTGTTCTTGAAGAATGAACCTCAGTCCACATCAACAAAAAACATGGTGCACTTGGCTCAGAGTAAGTCTATCTTGCCATCGTAGTTAGTAATATGGTGTAAGATATGGAATCTCAGAAAGGAGAAAGAGTGTTTAAACTGATGAAGACATATAGAGAATCTGACTCAGAAAATACATATAATTACTATGAAGCTTATTCAATGACTGACATAAGATGATGAACTTTGCAGCTGTTAGACGCGGGGTTCTGGAAAAGTTCAACTACGTGAGACCAGACTACAACATTATGCATTATGGAGAAGTATTCCCTCCGATTTATAACCTCTCCAACATCCCCAGTAACCTCCCTCTCTTCATCAGCTATGGAGGCCAAGATGCACTCTCTGATGTTCTTGATGTTGGGAACTTGCTTGACAGCCTTAAGTTCCACGATGTGGATAAGCTTAGTGTTCAATTCGTAAAAGACTATGCACATGCTGACTATGTTATGGGGGTCAATGCCAAAGACATAGTGTACAATGCTGTAATTGCCTTTCTCAAGCGTCAATTTGACCTCTGATATGGAAGTAGCTTCTACATCTTACAAAGAGTTAAATTGTAAATTACAAATGGCTATGTACAAGGTTGTCACTAAGATCAATCCAAGCTTGGTGAAGTTTAAGTCACTGCTGATCAATCCAAGTTTAGTGAAGTTTAACTACTCATGAAGAAGTAGCGGAGGCAAAATCCTAGGTTAGTTGGAGCGAACTTGTCATAGTCTCTTTTTATTTTATCTTGGCCTTCATAATTATAGGTGAAAATTTTAATTCCTTTTTTCAGATTTGATGGCAAATATTTGAAATTACTTTTAATTTATTTTTTTTAAAGATTTAATTTATGAGATGTAGATAAAGATTATTGCACTTATATTAAATTTTTTATAAAAATTTGTCTATATCATATTAAAAAATTTGTTAACTCTAAAATACAGACTTTAAATAAGATGTTAAAAATTGAGGTTACAAATTTAGTTCTTAACTTCTATAGTAATAATAGATAATAAAATTATAAAATAATCAATATTGTGAATAATTAGCAGCTTAGCATTAATCAATATTGTGAATAATCAATATTCTAAATTTCAAATTAAATTTAAAAATAAGTTCAAGAAGATAGAAAAAATTAAAATTTGAAGGTATAGGTATTACACTTTAGAAGTTTATATCAAAAGCCTTAATTTTGAGCCTATGGCCACAAAATTAAGAGTAGAGATGCTCCAATTTAAAAGCCAATGAAAAAAAAAAGTATAAAAATGGGAGCAACCAGAGGCAAAGTGAGAAAGAAAAGAAGAAAATATGTAAGGAGAAAATTGAAAATATACATACATATATATATATATATATATATATATATATAAAGAATGAAAAGAGAAAAATTACTGTAAATTATTTATTTTTTTCAAGAATTATATTGTATGAATGAAGTGAGATCAAATATCGATATCAAATAATAAAAAAATTGCATAATATATATGTGAGTTCAATAAATTTTAAATTCAAAAAATATGGAGACATAACATCAAATTTTAATTCCATAATATATTAATTTTATAAAATTGAGAAAAGGGCGTATACCTCTCAATTGTACGTGAGTCTTTTTAGGTTCATTGGGAGTAAAATGGCACGAACCTACAATACTCTGTTATACGACTCATGGCACAGAGTGCAGGGCCTACAATCAAGTGGAGTTCGGATTTGCTTTTAACGGCGGCTACAATAAAAATCTAACAACTAAGATTTATTTTCAGTCAAAAAGTTAAATATGATAATGCATAATCATAATTTTTACATTAACTACAACTGCATTAAAATTCAAATCACAATCAAATAGCCTTGGCTATATGACATGAGAACAAATGGATGACTATTTTCAAGAAATTGGAATTTCACGTTCTAACAAGGAAAGAAGTAGTACAAAAAATCGAGTTTGTTTGATTTTATTTTTATTTTTATATTTTAAAATAGTTTTTTTAATTTATTTTTTAAATAAGTTTTAAAATTAAAAAAATTAAAAAACTTGATTGAATAATTTGTTTTTAAAAACACATCTAGAAAACTAAAAAACGAAAGAAATTATTTAAAAGCAAGTTTTAAGAAATGATAAAACAAAATTTGTTTGATAACTTGTTTTATGTAATAAATATTGATGTAATATTTTTTTTAATCAATAAATCAACATGTAACATTAATGAACTAATATAATAATAAATTTGGCCAAAAAAGTAATACAATTAAAACTCAAGTTGTTATTATTCTACATAAAGTCTTGATAATAGTATTTATAGAAATAGTTGAAGCCTACTTTCATTGAATAGAATTATTATAATGTAGCCACATCCAATTTGTAATATAGTCGCGTCGTCTTGCCATTTGAGCTACACTTTTATCATATTGTCTTGACAAGTTGTTCATATTATAACTTGTTCTTTCTAAATTTGTGTTTCCCGTCAAGCCCTCCACTTTATAATTGGTGTTTCTTGATAAATCCTCTACTTTGATATTCTTTCTTTCTTTACGTAACAAGTCATATCAACCCTATTTGTGTTATTATGAGTAGCACAAGATACTACTATTATAAGTCTTGATGACTTGTATGGTGACATTAATTTTAGAATTGGAAGTTGAGTTTTTTAAACTCCAAAAGAATGCTCTATTACTATCCTTAAAAAGAAATGTCTAAAATTGAAAAGCTCCCTAAGACTTCCAACTTGTCATCCTCTGCTTCGGCATTCTTGTAAATGATATCTTTCACCCCTATAAAGTGGAAGAAAGCCTACATTGTAATAATATCCAAAGCTCATTAGATAAAATGATCCAAAAAAGCGAGGACATTATGTTCAATATAAATGTAATAACTCATCTATATCAAATGAAGAATACTAATGAAAAATAGATTTCACTAACAATTATACCTTCAGCAGCGGGCCACGGAAAATTTGCTTCAACATTTGTGATTGCATCTAACAACACCGTTGCATCCCGAACACTACCTTCCCACCTTGAGTAAATATAAGTGAACATCATATTAAAGTCACATATACATAAAACATTTTATGTAATAATTGTTTTTCGTCCTTTGCATGATGTTTGTTGCTAAGCCTAAGCACTTATATGTGTGCCATCAATTGAACCTACACATTTTTTATTTGAAGATAATGTAGTTATAATTAATAAGATTTATGTTTATGTCAAGAATAAAATTTAAATAAAAACTTTCAACGTAGATAAAACCTTACACTGAACCAAAGAAAATATGCTAGGTTATTTTTTACATGGTCAAATAATTTTGTAGATTATGGTTTTACGAACTTTTTCCTAGATTGATATATTGCTCTTAGCACCTCCTTAAAATAATAAGAAATGATCCTTCATATCATCATGAAATCTTTAGTTGGATTTGTACTACATTTTACTAATTCAAATGCGCATATCATAATCCTTTGTTAATAGAAAACAAAAAACAAAAAAATCTTAGTAAGAAATTAGACAATGGTCTAGCTAGTAAAGACCCCTTAGATTGCATTGACCCCGTAAAAAAGAGGACCCTTAAGTTGTCTAAAGGAGCCTTAGTTTGCTTTTCATCAATTTAGACATGCAAGAATATTTGAAGGCTTGGTAATCTGGTGTAAACTTTGACAATCAAGTTAATAAAGCCACACATTAGATTAAAGAAGTAAAGGAGTTAGGGTCCCTTTATATATATATATATATATATATATATATATATATATATATATAAAATTAATGTTTTATCACAGTTGTCTTTAAGTGAGCATTTTAACCAGGAACAAGAAAGAGTAGGATAAGAGAACAAGTATGCAATGTACTTTTGAGTGCATGTAATGGTCTCCTAGCTATAGCTAAGGTGAGTAAGGCCTAAGGATTCATGAAATGCTTTTGGGTTCTAAGAGCTAGTTCAATGTTAAATAGGTTAATAATACAAGCATATTTTCCAGTCTATCAATATATTATCGAGACATAAAGGTCACATATATTGTTGAATTTAAGTACAAGAGTTCTGGAATTCACACTTGAAAAATGTTAAAGGCAAGAAAGGCCTACGAACCATTTTCATCAAACAAAATAGTTGTTCAACTCGTCTATTTATGGCCATGTCCCTGTGGCTTTGTTACTCTAGCACCATTCTATCTATATTTTCATGATTGTGTGATATATACAATCAGTTGGAAAAATGATATGATTTTAAGTTTATTCACTCCAACAATTTATAAATAGACCAGAGTCCATCTCTGTACAAAGTCAAAGATATGAATAGTATTTTGAATAATAACAAAAACAGTGATGAATAAATAGTGTTAAAAACATTGCAAAGAATAGTGATGAACAATGTAACGAACACTATGATGAATAGTGTACAAACAGTGCAACAAGATAGTACAATAAACTGTAAAATAAATAATAAAATTAACCAAAAATCATAGCAATTTGTCAATATCAATGAGTAGTAAATGAATTAAAAGACAAGAACAAACCTCAATGGAGTACTCTGATTGAAATTGTAAGGCAATGGGAGGCAAATTGTCCAAGCTCTCAATAAAATAAGTCGTAAAAATTTTTTTTAACCAAAATTACCATCTTTGTCATTAATGAAAACATCTATTCTCAATGTTTTCTATTACTTTAGAAAACAACAAAAAAAAATATTTAAAATTTGTTTTGGTATTTTGATTTTTAAAAACACTTATGTATTTTTTAGTTTTTTTAAAAAAGAGTTTATAAAAAACACCTTATAAAATAATTTTTTTGTTTTTTTATTTATTAAAAAATTGTCTTTTAAAATACTAATCAAATAAGCCCATCATCTTCATCCATTGTCTACTTCTGCTTCTGTAACTTAGAGTTCACAATGCCATGTCTCAATTATGCTAATGTTGCTGCATTGTTAGTTGCCTCTCTCCTTTCCATGTTTTGATTACTCAAAAGATTGATGCCCTGTTTGGTACAAGGGAAACATGTGTAGTAGAAATGGAAAGGGAAAGGAAAACAAATATTGGTGTGTTTTATATACTAACATATTCCATCTATTGGAATAAGGATTTTATCACTTTGGATAAAAGATCTTTCCATAGGAGGTTGGATGGAATGGGGCTAATTCCATTGAAAAGTAATGTAGATGATTAAATTGTCTGTGAACACCTTATCCTAAAATAAAATAAGAATACAAACTAATGATTAATCAATCAATCAATTGGTTAAGTCATTAATTAAGCAAATGTAAAATGTGTGAATCACAAAATAAAAAAAAAAAAGATAAAATAAACGAATAAAAGAAAGAAAAAGATAATGGAAACGAAATACCAAAAAAATATTAAAAAAGCAAACCCATACCTCAAAATTATGCACACACACGCAACCCATACTACTTGGGCACGCGTGATGAGGAATGAAAGAGACAATAAGAGCAGAGAGCACGTGAGGGAGTAGACGCTGTGATCCTCTCTTCACTTGGACTTGGACATGAAGTAAAGTAGAGCAAGAACTAACATCAGGAAAGAGAGAAGGTTTAGAAGGAACCAAGGTTCCTTGTTCTAAACTCTGAAAATAGAGCCCCTGCAACATGAAACAAAAGATAAAAGAAAGAAGGAGAACATGTCATGTGTGTGGCTGAGCAGGAATGAACGGAGCTCATGCAATGTGAAAATCTGAGGAAGAAAGCTATCTGAAGAGAGCTAAAACTTCATACTTAAGGGGGGAAGAAGGTCTACTTTTTTTAATCGTAAAGAGATGGAGAAGAGAAATGAGAGAAGAGGAGAGTTTAGGATTTCCAGAGAGCCAAGAGAACAATTAAATTCGAGAAAAAGGAAGAACAAGAGGGGGAACAGAAGGTAACATGCAAAAAAAAAAAAAAACGAGGAAGAGGGAGAGAGTTGAACGAGATGAACATGAGTTCTTAGGAGATTATATATTCCCAAACTCTTGTTTACAAGTTGGAGTTATCACAGCAAGTGGTGGTAGTAGCAACTCCATTAGGTTGTCTATGATGAAGACATGGCTCTGAAACTAGCCCAACAATGACAGCAGAAGCGGTGGCACTCATCCTTTATCACTTTTTATAAGTACAGGATCATACTCAAGCCCGCCAATACTGCCTCTTCTTTCACCTTCAGTCAGAGCTCCAACATTCGCTTCCTCGTCTGACAACGACCATCCCCAAACCTCCACCCAAACTCCTCTTGACAGCACTATTTTCCTTAGAAAGTCCATTGACATTTTTTGTCAGAAGACTGCCATATAGTGTGGAGTAACTAAACATAGGTGGATCGGTAGATATGAAGCTCACCAACAAAGCATCCATACCTATAGTCATATGCACCAAGTGTAGAAACATAGCCTTTACCACAGTCGCCAAGAAAGCAATGCCAATCATAGCAATAAGGGCCATTGTTTAGCACGTTGCCTCTACTAACATTGAGGTTGAAAGCCGCATTGTGTCGAAGATCGGGCCAAGTCTTCTTGTCCTTGTTGGCTTGCATGATTCTGGTTTCGATCGTGACACCAACTATATATGCTGTAAAGTCTTGAACACGAATTGTTCCTTAATGAAAATACAAGCAAGGGATAGGACCAAAGTGTCATGTAAAGAAGTTACTAAGTTCTTTTAGTGAGTCAACTTACCTTGTATTGATTTTTGAAGGGCAACAAGCTAGATTTTTACCTTGCAATGCTGCCTTAAAAAGCGAAGCCTTTTTATTCATCTTTAGTTGACTGATTTAGGAACTCTTATAACACTGATGTAGTAAAAGATGGAATCTTTGGAGCGATGATGAAGGTCATTTGGTTAATGATGGATCGGTTACAATGCAACCTGATTCACAATCACCCAAGAATACAATTGATTCTGCAAATAATAAAAAGATTGGAAGTTATTAGGCTTGGTATATAATTTCTTTTCACTCTTTAAAGACCATACAAATATAGTTTTTTTTTTATGCGTTAATTAAAAAAATAATAATAAAAAAATCCTAAGAAATCCTGAATAATTTCTTTCGTATTTCAAAGTATCGCGTAAGGTTGTTAATCTCCTTATGCACTTGATATTTAACTAGTAGAGGCTGTGTGAGATCTTAAATCTTCCTTAGGTCTTGAAAGTCAATATCTATTTTTAAAATACAAAGATAAAATAATTAAAAAAAAAGTCCATTTTACCTATTATTTGTAATAAAAAAAATCCAAACAATATTTTTTCACTATAATCTCATTTTTAAAATTAAAATAAAATTCAAGAATTAAAAAGAAATGAAAGGAGCAAGGAAGTGATATTAACTTACATTGAATGTCGTTTCAAAATTAAATCATTGGTCTTTAGACGAATTAGTGAAATAAAATAATATAGGTTATAGCCAAGTCGTCTGTAGAAAATCATATTACCCCTATGCCCAGTTTTCATGCGATAAAGGATTTGTTCCTTATTAAATGGACTGTTGAACATGTACTTTCTGTAGGCAAATAAGTCATAGAGTGGCATGAGACAAGTATTGATAATCTACTGACGAATCAAAAGACGAAAAGCAACAAAAGATCTAAAAAATAATAACGCAAAGCAATTATAGGGACAAATTAATATCCATAATGTTGCTATGGATCTTAACCTACTTGTTCCTTTAGTTGTTTTGTTAAAGGAGTTTCTAGGTATAACTAGGCATAATGGCATAAATAGGCAATGTCTGGCTTTAGAGCCTAAGTCTAACTCTGCTGATGCTTTGGATTATGATGTTTTCTACTTATGTTATTAACATTGTATCAATTGGTACATTGGCAAATCCAATGCTTTTGGCTTGAGGTAAAGATAGAGCCTCGGTTCCAAATTTTGAAAAGTTACCTGTGAATAGGCCTAAACCTTTTTACAAGCTAATCATTGTTCTTTTCCCTATGAAGCATCAAGTTCTTAAGGGACATAAAATATTCTTTTTATGGCTCACTTCCACTTCAAAATTAGTTGAGATCAATAGGGTAGACTAAAGATAAAATAACTTGCTGCATTGCCCTCTTAACATGTCATTAGGCCAATACAGGTTATTTCAGTAGCTGAAGTTTCCTCAGCATTAATCATATAGAAACATTGTTCTCTAGGTTAATTGTCAATTTCCACTTCTCTGTGATGCAATAAGCATTTGAGAAAAGGAATTTTGATATAATCCCTATGTCAAAAGAATACAACATTGCCTTTTTTAGGATTGGGGTTATTTTTCTTTACTTCTTTAAGAATAAAATAAGCATCTAAAAGGGAAGAGGATAATTTTTCTTTATAAAGACTTTATTTTTGTTAACAAACATAAGTAAATTGCATTCATGCATACGTGTGGTGCATTTCAGATTTTGGAAAGATATGATTTTCTTTGTTCATTTGTGATGGAAAATTTAGGCTTAAGTCAATGTCTTGATCAAAAGTTGCACTTGAGAATGTCTAAGATAAAATAAGTGGTGGTCTAACAAGCCAAGCAGTTGAGATGACTCATAGATACAACATTAAGACTGATAATCCCTATTTAAATAGAAATAAAGGTTACTCAAGTGGCTAGTCCGTGACTCTTTGCATTACTTTCCACTTCAACTTATTACCTCTCACCCACCATCGAACCTAACCAATTGATAGAATCAAAAACTTTCCAGATTGTCAACTTTTATCAAATCCACTATCTATCATTACAAACCTGACATTTTCAAGCTCAAAGACTACTTTGTCCATAAAGAATCAACGACCTTCAGCCTAACTTTCGCATGACTAGCTCTAATGGGTTATTACCTTTAATCTCCATCGGCATGGATTAAATTAGGGTTGTGATTTCACTAAGAATTAGTTAAACACTTGCAAGAATGGCTCATTATCTTTGTGATTAAAATCAGAAAGGAATCTCCATGCCACCCATCATATGGACCATAGGATCACCTTAAAGTAAAAAGTATTTCCACTTTTATCATTTCTTCATTAGATAATGCTTACTTGGACAACCCATTTTACCAAGTTACAGTCCAAAGCTTGTAGAAACGAATTTATTTATTTGACCTTATCTTATTTAGCATCATCAATGCAATGACCATGTGTTTTGGTGCATCCTTTTAGTTCAGTCACAAATTCACCTTCCATGTATACCATTCCACAATTTAATGATGAAAAAAAAAATCATGTAGTATTCTTTTTTAAAATCTTCAATCGATGGGGAACTGGTTACACTTGAAAGAGATTCAGTTTGAAAGCCCCAAAATATTTCAAGAAAATAAGAAATATAAATGATAATTCATGCCTTCAGAACAAGCTCTGCCAAGGATACGTGGCACTCTTTGTCTCCAAAAACATGATGGAGTTATCCTTAGTCACCCGAGTTGAGCTAGATGTAGGGTAGTTTCTTTCCTTTATAACTCTAAATACTTGGGTAGGACTGCCTCTAAGATGAATTTATACCGATGATTCACATATCAAGAAAAGATCAAATTCATTTAGTTTTCTAAACACTATTCAACCTTTGCCACCCACTTTGAGCCTTCAAGATCTTTCAAACACCTAACATGAATTGAACCTGGGAAGTAATGAGAATTCAATATAAGAGCTCTTTTGGTGTTAGAATGATTTTCTTATAAAGGAAGAAAATGAAGGAAGTGTGAAAATTAGCATTGGAGAAAAGGAAAAATGGAAAATTTAAATCCTTGTAAAGAACCTTATGTTAAACAAAAATTGAAGAGGAAGAACCTTCAAAAGAGAATTCTTTCTCCATATGAATAAACCCATTGAGAAGGAATTTCCCAATGAACAAAAAGAGAAACATGAGAGCCTGAGAGAAATATAATTTTTCTCGATATGAGTTCAGAAGAGTAAAGTCATCAAAGAATATATTATTGCTAAGAGAGCATGGCTGTTAGAGCAAAATTCTCATTGTGACCTCATGTAAATATTTGGGCCATTAAATCATTTCCTTCTTTTAGCCAAAATTTTCACCCATAGAACCTCATTACAACCTTGAAGTATCTTCTCTCGGCAAGTGAATTTCAAGTATAAGTTCATCTTAGAGAAACAAGATGGAATGTCATAGAGGAATTGATATGGGTGTGAGATTTTGAGCCTAATATCATTTCATTTCTGAAACCCATTTACCAAGGCCTCGTTACAAGCATTAAAAGTCCTTGTTGAGACACAACTTGTTTAAAAGGCAAACTGAGGCAATAATTATGGACATAAAAAAAAAAAACCAAAATGATTTGGTGTTGATGATTTGATTCAAAATAAGATTTTCCCTCATCAGTAAGAATTTTCAAAGGAATACCTTAAATCATGAACTAAGGCATTTTCTCAATATTACAATATATTCCATTGTTATAAATCTTCTAGCATGCTTGTTTGCTTCATTATTCTCTATGATACTTCAAACTAGACCAATCCATTCCAATACTCAACTTTGCAGTCCGTATGCACTATAACACTTCAAGTTTGAAATTAAGGTATCTCTTAGTCTTGCATCAACTTTTCATTGACACTACTTTGTGGACCATCAAGCATGTTAGTGAGCATTATCTCTCTTCAAACTAGGGTAAGCTATCTCCTTCAATAGATTCCCACTTCGCACTCATTAACGCATGATTGCATTGACAATGGTAAATAAAATAAGAGCAAATTTTGATTGATTGACCTTTCAAGCATTAATAATGGAAGAATTGATGGGAAATACCTTCAGGTTCAGGTCCAAAGGTTATATCCAAAACAATTGAGACAAGGAAATAAATTGATTCAAGGGTCAAAAGTAAGGTAATCTGGTTTGGACATCCTGATTAAAACCTTTATGAATATTTGTTTGATTCATAAAGAGCTTAGACTTAAACTTGTTGATTAAGGCCGACAAAAATGCTCCCACAAATTAAACTTGTTGACTGGGGCAAGCGAATAAGCCTTCAAGACCTAAAGTTGTTTAACTAGAACAAACTATAGAGTTAAGGTAAGGAATTTTTCATCAAACTAATGAACAAGAAAATCTTGTATCTTTTAAGCTTTCAGCAGATTCATGCATCATGTGCTTGCACTGTTTTGCAATGGCAAGGTATATTTCACAAAGTGTCTTAAAAAAGTGAGGGGAAGGAGTAAGACCTTTTTCTTTTTTGCTTGCTCACATTAATTTCTCTCTCTTATGAAAAAAATAAATATAAACAAACGTTCTCCAAATTATGACTTTTCAAGGGGCTTATCCCTTTTACAAGTGATGGCTGTGCTTCTCTCATTTTTCTTCGGAATTGGGGGCCCAAAAGTTCAGCATTCCAATCTTAATAAAGAGCACAACCTCCATGTAAAAGAAAAAAAAAAGAACAAATTTTGGCACTCTTACAAATCTAGATAGTCCATGAGATTCATACATCTCACATATATGGCCAACATATGCATCATACATCTCATTTTACATGGCGTGGGGAATCACTTCCCTACTTGCCAATACACCACTTGTTTTTTTGCTTGTGTCTGTTCAACCATCATTTCAAAGTTCTGTGTCAGTCCAGGCATCATTTTAAAGTCCTGCACAAGTCCAAGCACGTTTACTTTTTGTACAAGTCATGTACATGTCCAGGCATCCTCTCAAAGCCTTGTAAAGACAGGCACCCTTCAAAGCACTGTAAAGATAGGCGCCCCTAAAAGCTTTGTAAAGATAGACACCCTCAAAGCCATATAAAGACAGACACCCTTTAAAGCCTTATAATGGTAGGCATCCTTAAAGCCCTGCAACGATAGGTACCTTTAAAGCCCTGTAAAGACAGGCACCCCTAAAGCCCAGTTATGTGGACACTCCCAACCTAGTTAGGCTAGCAACCTTAAAAGTCTGGTTATGCTAACGCTCAAGATGTGTGTTCACTTCTTTATTTGCTTTTAGGCAAGACTAATAAACTGCACCTAAAATACAAGTAAATGGGGGCAACTATGAAACCCTATCCCAAAATAAAAGAAGAATACAAACTAATGGTTAATCAATTAATCAATTGGTTAAGTCATTAATTAAGCAAATGTAAAATGAGTGAATCATAAAATAAAAAAATATGAAAGAACAAAATAAAATTAAAAATATAATATAATATAAAAAAAAAAAAAGATAAGGGAAAAAAATACAAAAAAAAATTATAAAAAAGCAAGCTTATACCTTTAAATTATAGGCACACACACTGCCCATACTGCATAGGAAGACATGAGCACATACCACACCATGTTGCACCCATGTTGCTAGCCAGAACTTGAGGTGAAAAAGGCTCAAAGAATTTGGTGGGCCTGTTGGATTGTGGGGGAGTTTCGACGTAAAAGCTCTTTGCTCTCACGCATGATGAGTAAGAAAGGAGATAGGAAGAGTAGATAGCACAAGAAGGAGTAGACATCGAGATCCTTTCTTCACTTGGACTTGGACACGAAGCAAAGTAGAGAAAGAACTGATGCCAAGAAAAAGATAAGGTTTAGAAGGAACCAAGGTTCCCTGTTCTAATATCTGGAAATAGAGCCCTTGCAATGTGAAACTAGAGAGAAAAGAAAAAAAAAAAAAAGAGTGTGTCGTATGTGTGGCTAAGCAGGAATGAATGGAGCTCATGTAACGTGAAAATTAGAGGGAAAAAGCTATCCAAAGAGAGAGAAAAGCCCAAGAGGAAGATAGTTGAAACTTCATACAGAAGGGGGTAAGAAGGTTCACTTTTTAATCGTGAAGAATGAGAAAAGGAGAGTGATGTAGGAGAGAAATGAGAGAAGAGGAGAGTTTAAGAGTTCCAGGGAGCCGAGAGAACAATAGAGAGAGTTTGAAACTAAGAAAAAAGAAGAGTTGGAGGGGGAGCAAAAAGCAAAATGCAAAAAAAAAATGAGGAAGAAGAAAAGAGTTGAATGAGACGAACATGAGGTCTTTAGAGATTATATATTCCCAAACTCTTTTTTACAAGTTGAAGCTGCCGCAACAAGTGGTGGTAGAGGTACGAGTGGCAGTAATAGCTCCATTAGGTTGTTTATAATGAAGACGTGGTTTAGAAATTAACCCAACAATGACAGCGAAAGCAGTGGCGCTCATCGTTCATGAGTACGAGATCACACTCAAACTCACCAATACTACCTCTTCTTACGCCCTCTGTCGGAGCTTTAATAGTCGCTTCCTTGTCCGATAATGACCATCCCCAAACTCCTCTTGACAGTACTACTCTCCCCAAAAGTCCATTGACACTTTTAGTCAGAGCACTGCCATATGCTATGGTGTAACTAAGCACGAGTGGATCGGTAGATATTAAGCTCACCAACAAAGTAGCCATCCCTATAGTCACACACACCAAGTAGAGAAGCATAGCCTTTGCTATAGTCGCCAAGAAAGGGACGCCAATCATAGCAACGAGGGTCGTAGTTTAGCACGTCACTGCCATTAGTATCAAGGTTGAAGGCCGTATTGTGTTAGAGATTGGGCCAGGTCTTCTCGTCCTTGTCGACCTATATGATTCTAGTTCTGATCGAGACACCAATTACATATGTTGTAAAGTCTTGAACACGAGTTGTTCCCTAATGAAAATACAGGCAAGGGATGAAACCAAAGTGTCATGCAAAGAAGTTGCCAAGTTCTTTTAGTAAGTTAACTTACCTTGTATGGATTCTTGAAGGGTAATAAGCTAGATTTTCACGCTGCAATGCCACCTCAAAAAGCAAAGCCCTTTTATGCTTCTTTAGTTGACTGATTTAGGAACTCCTATAACACTGGTGTGGTAAATGATGAAATCTTTAGAGCAATAATGAAGGTCATTTTGGTTAATGATGGATCAGTTACAATGCTACATGATTCACAATCACCCAAGAATACAATTGATGTTGCCAATAATAAAAGGATTGGAAGCTATTGGGCTTGGTATATAATTTCTTTTCACTCTTTAATGACCATACAAATATAGTTCTTTTTTTTCCCTTTATGGGTTAATATCCTTTGTGGGTTAATAAAAAAGTATAATAGTAAAAAAAATCCTATGAAATTCCAAATAATTTCTTTCGCATTTCGGAGTACCGCGTGAGATTGTTAATCACCTTAGGCACTCGAGAATTAACGTGAGATCCTAAGTCTCCTCAGGTTTTGAAAGTCAATATCTGTTTTCAAAATACAAATATAGAATAATTTTTTTAAAAAAAAAAGAAGTCCATTTTGCCCATTATTTGTAATAAAAAAAATCCCAAAAATACTTTTTCAATATAATCTCATTCTTAAAATTAAAATAAAATCCAAAAATTTTTAAAAAAATAAAGGAGCAAGGAAGTGATATTAAATTGATTTCATAAATTAAAACACACCAACTAGATTTTGGTTCCATTTTGTTTGCGAAGATTTATTTGATTTCAACAATCATGCTCTTTTCACAAAAAATAAAAATCACTAACCAACATACACGTATTGCTAGTCGAACTATATGGATTTTAATCTCTTTGCAAGGTATATAGGCCTTTGGCTCTGATCTTAGGTTAAGTCGGCCTTTGTAAATATTTCTTTTTTTCTTTATTTTATTTTCTTAAATTTTACTATTCATTTCTCATTGTTTGACATGTGATTAATAAGAGTAATCAAAATTAGAATTGGGGTCATACATGTTTTGCTTAATCAACTTTGGATAATTGTTCTTGAGAACGAGTGTTATGAGGTGCCTAATATAGCTGTCAAAGTGGGCCAACCCGGCCCACTCGAGTTGGTGGGTTAAACGAGTCAGCCCATTTAACCCACCATAAGGTGGTGAGTTGAAAATCTCAACCTACCCCACCTAATGGGTTAAGCGAGTTGACCTATTTAACCCACCAAAAAAATAAAAAAAATAATAAAAATAATAAAAATTCAAATGTGACTTTTTTAAACATATGTCTTATTTAATTAATCAATTTCTATATAAATATAAATAAACAAAAAAAATAACTAAATAAAAAACAAGTTTAAACGAATTAAAACAAATAGAATAATCCAATAATTCAATGATTCATTAATAATAAGAATATGATTATGAGCAGAATATTCAAATCTAGCAAATTACAAAATAATAGAGACAACATAATACATACATTATGATTAATTTTTTTAAATAGAAAAGTACAATAGGCTGGAGCTCTAGACTGAGTGAGTGAAAAATTAAAAAAAAAAAAAGAATAACCCATTTAACCTGCGAGTTGGCTCGTTTAACTCGCGGGTTAAATGGGCCGAGTTGATAGAAATATACTAAACAGGTTCTCAAAGGAACCCCTCAACTCAACCCACCTCTTAGGCAGGTTAAACGGGCTCGACCCGGTGGGTCGAACCCGTTTTGACGGCTCTAATGCCTAACACCTTCACCACGCACAATCGACTCCTAAACTTGATCCCTGTATCGCAGACCACCTTATCTTATAAATTGGTTTTCCAAAATTTATCCTTCAAAAATTTTGGTAGCAACTCCTAAATTTTTGTTTTGTTCTTTTAAGCAAAAATTAAAATTATTCATTTTTCGCATCTTGTGGTCACATTTTGGGTGTGACATTACCCCTGAAGCCATATCTATAGTCATAGTTGTTGGAAAGGACTAGTGTTGATGGGAAGCAACTAGCATTCATGAAAGCAATCACCTGAGACACCCCATATGTCCCAGTCATCTCGTCACTATCAGGCTGCCCCTTTCATCCCTCTATCCCCATATTTGGTGATTAATACCCCCCATTGGAGACGTGAACACCAAAGACAACTAAACCACCCTTCATCCCTTTGTCCAGCGAGCCTTTAGGTGAAGTCATAGTTAATATCAACTGGATCTAGCGGTGATAATGCAATTGATCTAACACACCCCCTAACTTGAAGTAACAATGACAACAACTACAATGATAATGTGATGGCACACAAAGGCGACAACAAAATAAGGGAGGGAGAAATAGATGTAGCAACAGATGGTGGTGGTATAAGAATGGGAAGCAAAACTACTGAGGGATTTTTTTTTTAATTTGCGGGTGTTTTGGTCATTTTATTCTTCCTTCCTCTTTATTACTCTCTTATTTTCTATTACATACTGAATATATTTTTTCATCTCGTTTCCATTTACATTCCCTTCCCTTTTATGTACTAAACAAGGTTTAGCTCCACTCATGTTTCTAGCATATAATAGTACAATATGGAGGCTTTGCATGGGTCACATGTTTGAGAGACTATAATGAGTCCACTAAAATAAATCTGCCTTAGACTTCCAAAAAAATAAAAACAAATCTTCATTTTAATTATTAAATTTTTAACATAGTCAGATTAGACAATATATTTTAATGAATTAAGCATATAATACAATTAGTTTTATATATATATATATATATATATATATATAAAACATGATGTCAGCAAATTGTATTTGCATATTAAAGATTTTGAATTATGATTTTTCCAACGCAAGCCTCTAAAAAAATTTGACCAAAAAGTGATTAGGATGAGAAACATATGAACAAATTGTTATAATTTAGATTGAGAAAATTTTACTTCTCGCCACAATGTCCCAAAAAGGAGGGATGACTTATTTTAAATCTTTGGAGTTCAACAAATTTGACAAATCTTCACTCTTATTATTAGAATTACAAAAATATGACTTATCTTAAATTCTTGTCATAGGAAAATGACTTAAATGGACTAGTAAAATTAATAATAACTTTTCATTATAATCATATTAAAATGTACAAAAATTAACTATTAATTCACTTCTAAAAAAATTATTTACTAAAAAAAAAATCTGCGCCTGTATACATATATTAATATTTTTGAAATAATTTATTTAAAATTTTTAATGAAGAGTAAAATACTATTTTAATTTTTTATTTATTAACTAATTTTCAATTTAGTTTCTTACTGTTCATTCTAAATATAGTTACTTCATCTATTATTTTTCTTAATTTAATTATTTAATCATTTTTATTTTTAATATAATTTTTTGTTTTTAATTTAGTTATTTGTTATTCTAAATATTTGTACGTTTAGTCATTAATCTTGATTAAATTTAAACTACATGTTTAACATTCAAATTAATTAGGGACTAAATTAAAATAAATTAATAAATAAAAAATTAAATTAAATATATAAAATCAGTAAAAGACTAAATTAAAATTTTGTTGAGAAATGAAACATATAAGCATTTTTCTTTTTAAATTATTAATATTTGCCGCCCTTTAAAATAAATCCTCCAAAAGATGAGAAATATATTAACAAAATTATAAATCTGAGATTGAGGTGGCCGTTCGTCGTTGTACTTCTCACCCACGTGACCCCTAAATAAAATATTAGAGTTTGGATTGTTCAGAAGGTAAAAATTGTAAAAATATTTTAAAAATAAAAAATTAGCTCTATGTATATTCTATTTTTCATGCATAGAGTTCTTACTTACAGTGGATCCAATTTCAAGGAATTGCTCAGCGTTTGAACTGACGAAGGAATAAAGGCTAGGCATATTCTAGGCTTTTTATTCACGCGCATAAAAAAAAAAAAAATTTAAATCCTACCGTGTGTATATAAAGAATTACGTCAAAATATTATACTCAATATATTTAAGACTCAATATACTTTTTTGGAACCATCTTTCTTTCACTCAATTTTTTTGCCTTTTTTTTTTTAATATATGTTAGGGCAACTCAACAAGAACTCAAAAAAATTATATTTTGAATCCTTTAGTTTCATTAATTTATAAATTTATTTTAAACAATAATTAAATTGTTATTATTATTACCGTATTAAAATTAAAATTATTTTTACCATGCAAAAACTTAATTTTTATTAAAATTAATTATATTAGATATAAAATATTTATAAAAATATGAAGAATAAATAACTTTAAAATAATAAAAATAAATATCAATTATTTAAAAATTTAATATAATTTAGTCTATACTTTAAATTTTGAAATATGGCTAAGTATTTAAAATTGGATAAAGTTTAAATAAGTATGAAACATAAAAAAAAAAAGTGTAAAAATATAAGTTCATGAAAAATAGTGCAATGTCTAATTGTGTTAAGAGTGAGGAAAAGATATTTATTTGTTCATTTATTTATGTTATGTTTCAATTTTTTTTTTAATAAAACTAAGAGACTCAAAATTTTATTTTCTGAATCTTTTTAAAGTTGTTAAAAAAATTTTTTTGAATTGTCTTGACATAATTTTTTTAAAAATTAGGCAAAAACACTTAGTACAAAAGAAGATGGAACTCAAATTAACTCATTTTGAATCTCAATAAAATTGATTGGAACACGAATTGAATCAATTCAAATAAAAGAAAATATATTAAAATTTGAATTGAATTAATTCGAGTATAAAAAACGTATATTGAGACTCAAATTGCTAAAAAGTGTAAATACTTTATATAAAGTAATAATTTTTAAAATAATTTTTTATGCCCGTCGATCAAAAGGCCATATTCCACGTCTGAGTCACGTGACAACTGCCCGTGCCCATCCGTCTTCCGTCGTCCCGCAAAATTGACACTACACGAGTCCATTTGGATCCACAGAAAAGGTGTGACTCAAATGGTGAGCAAAGCGATGCCGGAGGAGACCACGTCGATCGACTATGTCATGGAGGCTGCTTCCGGGGCTCACTTCTCCGGCCTCCGCCTTGACGGACTCCTCTCTTCTCCGCCTTCTTCCTCTTCTTCATCTCCTGCTCATCGATTTTCTTCCTCTGCAGTTTCTGCTTTGGATTCCTCGACCCTACCCTCTGATTCTGCTTCTACACGGCCCTTCGTTATCGGTATCACTTCAATTCCTACTCTTCGCTTATCTTTGCCGCTCTTGGAAACAGTTTAATCACTTGTTCGTAAAAGTCATCGTGCATATGCTTGAGTTTTACGCTTTAGTTTTTTTTTTTTTTTTAACGCTTCTCCTTGTTCGTTGAGCCACTTGCTTCACAATTTCTATTTTATCATTACGATTTTGGCGGACTGGACGTGTAGGAGTTTCGGGAGGTACTGCTTCAGGGAAGACCACTGTGTGTGACATGATTATCCAACAGCTTCATGATCATCGCGTTGTGCTGGTCAATCAGGTTTTCTTTTTCTTGCCTTTTTCTTACGGCAGCTTTTCATCTGCTATCATGTTAATATGCTTTACCCGTAGGATTCGTTTTATCGTGGTTTGACGCCGGAAGAATCGGAGCGTGCGCACGAGTATAATTTTGATCATCCAGGTAATTCATGTGTGGACAAAGTATTATCATTCTTTATAATCGAATTCCTTAGAATTACTCTGTAACCTAGTTCTTCTGCTACTCTCTGCTACTTCATATACTCATACTGATAACTTTTGGTGTTCTACTCTTCCTGGTCTCTTGTACTTAATTGCTTTCATGTCCCTCGCATCTGTTAAATCTGTTAATAGCATTTTGGCTTTCCTCGTAGATGCTTTTGACACCGAGCAACTATTAGAATGCCTGCAAGAACTCATAAGCGGCCACTCAGTCCAAGTCCCAATATATGACTTCAAGAAGCACCAGCGCTCTTCAGATAGTTTTCGGCAGGTATTACCTCAAATCATGCGGAAAGGTTTGTCTGTAGTTGGTAGGATTGGCTAAGAAAAGGACTTATATATGGAAATTAAAGCAAGTCACTTGTCTTTGCCGGTGGCAATCTTAATTTAATATAACTATCTTCGAGGTTGGCCCTTGGAAATCATCCTTCGTCACTTGAATTTGCAATGTTCCTTTACTTTTCTTTCCTTACATTTTTGGCGTCAATAATTGTACTTTTTGTGATCAGTATGCCCTACCATTTTTGTGAGCCACCTTGATTTGACACATATGCTCCTATTCAAGCATTATTTATGCAGTAGGTATCACATGTTTGTCTGACAAAAAAAGAAGAAAAGTACCAGAAAACCTATTTTACATGGAAAAGGCTGTTGGGCTATGCAAGTACAAATATGCAGCTGTTTCCTAGTTAGCATTGCACGTCATGCATTGTGACCAAAAAAAAGCATTACACATCATGCACATATAGGGGGAGAAAATTTAATTTGGTCTGTGAATCACACACAAAACAGTACCTATTGCGCCTGACAAAGTCTCTTGTCATATCAAATGTATCATATTGTTTTATATGCCAGTAACTATTTTTTTGGGTTACTTTCTTTAGTGGCCCTTTGCTAATCAGTGGTTGATGAATCTGCTCAGGTGAATGCTTCTGATGTCATTATATTGGAGGGAATTCTTGTGTTCCATGACCAACGTGTCCGTGACTTGATGAACATGAAAATCTTTGTTGACACAGGTCTGATCCGATTGCATCTCCTCCCTGTCCTTCCCAATGGTGTATCACGAAGTGTCCTTTGTCAATACAAAACAATACTGATTATATAATTTTGTAATAATTTTTCATAAGATTATTTCCTCCTTGCCATGTTTTGTGTTGCATTTATGAAGGCACCTCAGGTAACTTCGATTGGGTTTTAATGTTGTTTAGGTTTTGGTGGCATGATTGAAAACATGCACGACCAATTTCTGCTGAGAGTATATCTAATTGCCGATGTGCTTAAGTGTTGAGCCATGGAATGCCAAAGATGATTCTTTTTGTTTACTTTGATAAAAATTTCACATTGCCAATGTAGTGTTATTGAGACAGACGGGTCCTCAATGCTTAGATTGCTCAAACAGTGATTTACATAGAAAATCTGGATGGTTAAAAGTGCTGAATACCTTTTGTTATCTTCTGTGAATAAAGGGAAAGATACTCAATTGTCTATGATGGTTTTTTCTTTGTCCTTTTGCATCAATTTCATTTTAATATGCGTTTTAATGCATTGCCCAGATCCATGCTCCCTGTCTCCCCAAGATTTCTTGTAGTACTAACCATTCTAGCATGCTCAGTTACATGGCTAACTAGTTAAATAGACCTGCTTTACCCTACCTTCCTTGCCTTTCTGTTCCTGTCTTTGGGAATTGGTAGATTAGCTGCTGGCTATTAATTGAAGAGCACTAGGCAAATGAGTGCAAATCTTTTCATTATTTTTTGTAATAATGGAAGCTCGCTCTCTCTAATGTTATATTTGGTCATTAATTGCTGATAGATGCTGATGTGAGGCTTGCCCGTAGAATTAGACGCGATACAGTGGAGAGGGGTAGGGATATAAACTCTGTTCTTGAACAGGTAAACTTGGCAAATTAGTTGGTATCTGAGGATTAATGGCAATTATGCTAATAATGATATTTCTTTCTCATGTATTTTCATATTTTTAGAAAATTTTAAATGGCAATGGAGTTTTTTCCCCCTTAAAAATAAGGTTCCTGATTAAAGGTAATCAATCACATTGTGTATTTATGCCTAATTGTAATGATTGTGCAGTATGCAAAGTTTGTGAAGCCTGCATTTGATGATTTTGTTCTTCCATCAAAGAAGTATGCTGATGTGATCATTCCCCGAGGAGGTGATAATCATGTTGCCATTGATCTGATTGTGCAACATATCCACACGAAACTTGGTCAGCATGATCTATGCAAAATATATCCGAATGTGTATGTTATTCAGTCAACATTCCAGGTAATTTATGCATAAAACATTTGATAGACCTCTTGTCATTTAATTTTCTATTCTCTTCCTGTATTAGAACGGATGGTACAGTTGTAGTACGAAGCTTTGCTTGTTTGTGGATCATGGAAGTCAATTTTGAATTACTTGCAGAAACATTTTAGCTTCTAAATAATATCTTTAATAAGGCCTAGAGAAAGAGTGTTGGATGAGACTTGAGTTGGGGTTTTTAATGGTCCTTCACTGGTTATGCTTTAACATTTCAGATAAGGGGGATGCATACGTTGATTCGTGACAAAGACATATCAAAGCATGACTTTGTATTTTATTCAGACCGACTTATACGTCTGGTACTCAATGCTTTCTAGCTCTGCTAAACTTCTATACTTCACTGGTTTTTGTATCTCTATCACTTAGAAACTGGAAAATGACAATGCTGGTATCAGGTTGTTGAGCATGGCTTAGGCCATTTGCCATTCACTGAAAAGCAAGTGGTTACTCCAACAGGTAATCATCTATCCTTGTTCCCATTCTCCATATTTAAAGTTTCAAATTCTTTGTATTCTCCTTCTCGTTTGGGGAACTGGAAGTATGCTTTGTGAAGGGCATTACTGCTATATGTACCCTGGATTAGTTTTGTAAACCAGATGTCTGGAGGTCCACTTTACCCACATGGATTAACTGAAATGAGGTTAAGTAGAGTAATTTATCATGATTGCTAAGTAGACAGTGAATGAAAATACTAGGTTTATACACGATATTATTTGAACCCTCATTTATTTCAGAATGGATACTCTCTTCTCTCTTTATGGTAAGTAGGTGAAGTCATACAAGTACACTTGTTTCTTTGTGAAAATAAAATTGTGACAGCCAATAGGTTTTTTTGTGGTATAGACTTTAGGAGCATAAAAAATTGTGCCCGTATATATGTACAGGGATCCTTCTCTATGTTGCTGATGTGTATGCTTAATTACTTTCCCTCCTTTTATATAAATTATCTGATCTGAAAAAGTAAGAGCAATCTGCACATTTTGGTTTCTGTTTAATGCTACAGGATCTGTGTATACTGGTGTTGACTTCTGCAAAAAATTGTGTGGTGTTTCAATTGTTCGAAGGTGAGCTGTGAACCAGGTATTAAGTTTGGTAGGTCCAGTCTCTAAATGTTAGTGTTACAAGCAATGCAATTTTTAAGTAGAAGCAATTTAATAACACTCTTATTTGGTAGATTAAAATTCTCAAATTCTTATTGTCACTACTTTTATTATGCTGCTAAGGTTGAGTCCTAATATTAAATTAGGAGTTATACTCTGCTACACTGTATAGGCTCTTCCCTTGAAGTTATATTTTCTTCCTTGTTTTTTACATAATAGTGGTGAGAGCATGGAGAATGCTCTACGAGCATGTTGCAAAGGCATAAAAATTGGAAAAATTCTGATTCACAGAGATGGAGACAATGGAAAGCAGGTAAATAGCTTATTGTTTATTAGAGGTCCGTGAAGGGACGTATATGACTTTTTTTAAAATATAGGAAGTGAAAGTGGTCTTCTTTGAGGGTTTTCTATGGATAATATAGTGATTAGCATTAACCTTTAAATTTTTTGCTCTTCTAACCAGCTTATATATGAGAAGCTTCCCAAGGATATATCAGAGCGGCATGTCTTGCTTCTTGACCCCGTCCTGGCTACTGGTGCTCTCTGCCTACCCTTGAAAATTTGAAATGTCCTCCTCTTCAACTTCTCTGTGTCATGTTTGAATGGGCTTCGCCAATCTTTATGCTAGCCATTTTTGCTGACCCTTTTATATCATTGTTTAGATTCTTGTCAAAGAACTCTATGTCAAACATGTAAAAAGAAGTGGTAGCTGGGAAGAAAGTAACGATCCTATTTCAAATAATCTGCAAAAACAGGATAGCATGTCCATTATAGTACAGGAATTATCTTATTTTATTTTACTTTTTGTGGAATGTTATCTGCTAGCTACCACTCAAGGAACTGTTAAGAGCTGAAAGCAGTCACCTACTATAGTTTTTATTAATTACAATGTTGAGAGGGGCAAATATGAACATATCTGGTTGTCTATCATTAGTTTTTAGAATATGTCTAACGGCTACTTAGACCTTTGGCTTCCAAGCGAATTGAAAACTGACATCAGGAGTTACATTGTAGGTAACTCTGCAAACCAAGCAATCGAGCTACTCATACAGAAAGGAGTTCCGGAATCCTACATAATATTCCTGAATCTCATCTCTGTGAGTTACTTCTGATTCCTTTGTAGATGTGATCTGAGTTACTAAATTTATTCTTCCACCGTACATGGATCTTACGGGGTTGGTTTTCAACTTAGGCACCGGAGGGAATCCATTGTGTGAGTAAAAGGTTTCCATCCTTGAAAATTGTCACATCCGAGATTGATGTTGCGTTAAATGAAGAGTTCCGCGTTATCCCAGGACTGGGCGAGTTTGGTGATCGCTACTTCGGAACTGACGATTAATCTTGCAGTGTGAGTTAAGGTGGAGTAACCAGCAGCCCGCGGAATACTAATTGGAGTAACAGTTGTCTATTGTGTTGATGTTAGTATCTTCGGGATGATGATGCATGAATAATTTCAGCTGTTAGTAGCTATCTGGAGCTTATATATATATATATATATTTTTGAATTGATTTAGCATATTATCTACTTATTTTGGGACCTAAATTGTTGATTTTCTCTCTCTATCCTCTCATGTTCAAAATGAATCTTTTTGATTGTTCGTTTCTCAATATTTTGTTCATGTGGGAAGAGAAAGAGAGACGAAGAGGAAATAAAGAGGGGAAAGAGTGAATGGGCCGCATAGTACGTTCCGATCGCTCTTTCTTCCTCTTTTTTAATTTTTTTTAATTGAAAGTGAATTGAAGAAGATACAAATTGTTGATTATTAAGGTTGATGTTAGACTTTATCATAACTTAAAAAACATGTTTGATTTTATAAGTACAGTCTAAAAAAAATAAAGCTTAAATAAAAAAAATTTGATAAGTTATTAGGCTAGGCTTGTGTTTTTTTTTTAAATTTAACTTGATCTTAAAAAGTTTGAATGAATATTTTTTTTAATATATAAAAATTTAATATTTAAAAAAAAATTTAGAATAATGTGAAATTTTAATAAATAAATAAAAATTACTATATTTCATTTAAGGAATTTATGTTAATGCAATAATTTATTTATATTTATAATTTTTTATATATAATAATTATTATTATTTATGTTATTTATTTTAAGTTTTAAATAATAAATTAATTTAATAATTTTTTAAAATGTCTGATAAATTTAACTTAAAAATATGAATAAAAATTTAAATAAAAATATCTTATTAATATGCCAGTTTGGCTTCTTTATATATATATATATATATATATATATATATATATATATATGTTTTTAAGGCCAAATTAAAACTTAATTTAAGAAAAAGCCTAGTTTGATAATCTAGTTTTACTCATATATAGCAAGCAAAAATAGGATGAATGGGATGCGATTTACACATATAATAATGCCACCAAAATTTTAACTATCATAGAATTAATATATTTACTTTGAAAGATTTTAAATTATAGAATTATTCATTTTATGATGTTATAAACTTGTCATTAAAATTGAAAACCGTATCTCATTTTCTAAACCCATAAGATTTCTGATGTGCTTGTAAAACAAGGCAATGGCTCATTTGATTATTGGGAAGGGTGAGAATAAAAATAAAAATGAACTTTGAGAGAATGAAATCTTAGATTTATATATTATTTTTGATATGATGTTTAAAAAAGGGATAAGAATAAGAATAAAAGTTAATTAAATTATCAAAATATTTTTATTTAAATATTAAAATATTAATTTTTTCATTTAAAAGTAATTTTTTTTTCTCTTTTTCCTCTTGCGCCTTCGTCTTTTTCCTTATTTTTAAATAAAATTATTAAAATGGACTAATTTGACCTATTTAAGTTAACCCATCTAAATTGGTAAGTTAAACAAATTAATACATTTAATGCACTATAAGGTGGCGGGTAAAAAATGTCAACCCACTCCACCTAGTAAGTTAATATTGCCGGTGTTGAGTGATAGATCGATAAGCTTGTCCATGTTGAGCGACAAAGCAAGATTAGAGAGAAATAAAAAGGCAAATGAGTGACAGAGGAAGATAAAGAGAGGATCGAAGTAGAGAGAAAGGCTGTGGAGAGAGACAGTGAGAGGTAAGGCGGAGAGAGGGTTGGAGTACAGATGGTTGAAGAAAGGGGAAGATAGCATATGAGTGACAGAGGAAGAGTCGAGAGAGACTTGGGGGCAATTTCATCCAAAACTTTCTTTCCCAGGAGAAGCACGCGTTCCCTCTACCCATCTAGGTAATTATTTCCACACTTATGGGAATGAGGATTGCCATGAGAATCCTATTCCTATGGCTTATTTTAACATTTATGGGAATGAGTATTGCCATGAGAATTCTATTATTATGGCAAAGCTTTTACATTGGAATGAGCCTAGTCTATAAAATTAAGGTGAAAAAATTAAGAGTAGAGTTCTCTATATAGTTAAAATTATAAAATGATATTAGTTTTATAAAAATAAAAATATGTTTGATAAAATTATCTCTATTTATAATAATTTTTAAATAAAAATATTTTTATAATACATCAAAAGTTTAATTTATTATTAAATTATTATGTTATTATTAATTTATTAAATATATATTATTATATTAATTATTATATTATTAATTAATAATTCGATGAGATGTTAGCTTTTTTTTTAAAATTTTATAATAAAAAATAATATAATAAAATATGTACATTACCTAATTAATTTTCATATGTAATTGACCAACTAAATAAAATAAAGTGAAACATGTCAATTTTTATTCTTTCTAACTAAACAACATTTTAATATTTATATTTCCACTATTACTCTTATTTTCATTCTCATTTTCATTATATTAATTCTAACAAGTAAGATAGCTCTAAACCCTAAAGCTCATTCCAATTCCCTCTTTTTTTTTTAAACTAACATCTTAACTGGCCCTAAAAATTTGCAAATAAGGAAAGGTACAATGGAGTGGATACAATGGAAGATGTGGCATTCCTGATTAGTATTTAATCACAAGAATGTGGAGATCCTTCAAGTTGTTTTTCAAATCAATGGTTTAGATTTATTGTTACAAAATATTAAATTTTTCTAAAATATAATATTTAAATAGTTTGACTATTAATGAAGAAAAATAAAAAATTTCTTTACTGCAGTATTCTTTAAAGTTCTGAACAAGCATTATCTTGGGGGTTTGGATAACCTCCTGTAGCGTGGTTTCGGAGTTTCTCCAATAACCCCAATTGGTTTAATTTTTATTTATTTAAATAAAAATTTATCTTTTTAAAACAATAATAATATATAAATATTTATTAATATTTTAAATTTTTTTTATACAAAATAATATCATATTGATGAGAAAAAATAAATAATCTCTATCAATTTATCATCTATTTTTCATGTCTTAAAATTATTTTCTTTCATACAAGATAATATTGTGTTGAGAAGAAAAAATATGAATAATTTTTTATAATTTAGAATCAATTAATTACATTTTACAATTTATATTTATCTTTGACAGAATATTATTCTATATAAAAAAAATTTAAACTATTAACAAATCTGTTTATGTGATTAATTTTCAAAAATAAAATTTTGATTAAAATAAATAAAAATTTAAATCAATTTAGACCATCACATTTTACGTGATGGTCCAAAATGGGATGCAATCCAAAATCATTATCTTGGGAGTTTGTCTCAGATGAGGGTAATGCGTGAAAAAAGGTACATACGAGGAAGAGTTCTTGACATGGAATCAAAGTGACAAAAAGAATGTATAAATAATTTTAAATTTTATTTTTTTACAAACAAACGCGTATGCCTCGTCACCTTGAAAAATTTTTGCACTGATGGAGCGGTACGCGCTAGCCATTCGCCTCCGCTGCCGCCATATCAAGTCCATTGTCTTGCTCTGGAATCCAATTATTGCGATGTCATTTTTCTCACCGGTTATGTTTTTGGTCACCTCATGAGTTTCCGTGACAACGCCACCACTTTCTTTAGGAAATACTTGAAGGTGAATAAAAGGACACAAGAATATAAATTTAGAGTTGGGTAGGAGACTTACATTGATATCTTAATTTACGAAAGCTTATTGATCTTTGGCTGAGATCATTGATCAGATGAGATACCCACAATGTATTAGGTGTATCTCGAGTTTTCACAGCCTAAATCTCCTTTCAAGTATGATTGCAAGATACTAGTAGGTATTCTAGTCTGAGCGTCTCAAGTCTCATTCTTTAATGAGTTATTCACAACTTACACTAGTCTAACCTTATTTATAGAAGGCTAGCTAGGGTTAGGGTTTAGTAGTAATTCTTATAATTACTATTTTACCCTTATTTAATGAGTACCCCTTATAGGTGCACAAAATATAATATCTTAACAGACTTATTCTCTAGATATTATACGATATTCTAACATCTCTTACTCACACATAATAGGAGTGCTCATACACTCTAAACCCAAGAAACATATTCTAGGTAAATCAAGAGAACACTTTCTCTTTATAATCTATAGTCGTTCATACAAGGAAAGTAGGTCGTACGACCAACATACTATGAGAGCATTAATGCTATACATCAATTACGAATATATAGTCTCTCGTCGAGAAACGCACCTGCATGTAGATCATAATATATGCATGTACCTTAGATCATAAGAATCACATTTAGATATCTCCCAATAATTTCATCTATCACAATATCTTGTATTCACAATCATGACACACAAGTTATAACTAGTATACCGGTGAATATAGAATAATGAGATTCTCTTTATGATCTTCCTCTTCTCACGATCCTATCAACACAAACTTAGTTTGCTTTTCTAGATATGTCCCACCAGACTGAATCATTACTCATAGTCCTTAGGCAACACACTAAGATAACAAACACCAAGCTGTATCTCAAGTACTTGATCGGAGTCCAAGGGTACAAATATAGAGTCAACGTAAAGGCTCAGGGGTCTCCCACAATCATGAGTTGAGATCATACTTATATTAACGCCGATGGTCGGCATTTGCACACATGGTATGAAACATGTGTTACAACATTCCTCCTTTTCCCGAAGAATGTATGTCTATTTCACAAATAATGTTGTACAGATAATATTTTAGACACCACAAGTCTAAAATTGAGTTCCTAGATCTACACAATGTCTTAAACTCACATCTAGCAACTAAGGTAGACTAGAAATGATGAACTTATTTCATCAAATCACTTTTAATGACCATATGTCATCAATCAAGTGGCTTATATGATTTTAAGTTTAATTGCTCTCAAATTATCCTCCTGATAATTTCTCTTAAAATCTTGTCTCATCTCTAATGTTACAAAGACATTGAGACAGTTACCTGTGTGAGAAGGCTAAACCTTTTGTCTACCCGACATACTCAATAATAAATAAGAATATATATAACATTCAAATAGAGACATATAAGCATGAAAATCAAACTTTATTGATTTATTAAAGAACATCAATACATCTCTTTTTGTGAACAATGAAAAAATAAAAAATACAAATGAAGATGCTAAAGTCTACGCAATCTTAAAGACCTAATGTGTCTCATAAACACATTTCTAGAAATTGTCTTAGTCAGCGGATCTGCTAGCATCTCATGCGTAGACACATACTTCACGTTTACAGTCTTACGTGCAACCATGTCCTTCACATAGTGATATTTGATATCTGTGTTTAGTTTTGCAATGGTACCTTGGATCCTTGGTGTATGCAATTGCAGCCTCACTATCACAGTACACTAACACCGGTTCAGTGTTTTCTGCTTTGCATGATAGTTGATCCAAGAACCTTTTCAACTAAACAACCTCCTGGGCTACTGAAGATAAGGCCACGAACTCTGCCTCTATAGTGGACAAGGATACACAGGATTATTTCTTATTACTCTATGATATGGCGCCATCACTGAGTAAGAAAATGTATCATGAAGTAGACTTTCGCTCATCTAAGTCTCCTCTGTGATTAGCATCAGTGTATCCTTCCAATTGTAGATCTCTGCTGCCTTGATAGCAGAGCGCATAATCAGCAGTTCCTTTCAGATATCTTAAGATCCTTTTTACAACTTCCCAATGTTTAGGACTTAGGTCGGTTTGATATCTACTCACCAAGATAACTGCTTGACAGATATTAGGTCTAGTACACATCATGGCGTACATTAGACAACCGATCGCATTCCTATATAAAGTTTGGCTCATACGCTCTCTTTCCATGATAGTTTTAGGACACATTTCGGGGCTCAAAGTTCAACTTGTGCTGATAGGAGTGTTAACAGGGTTACAACTTTCCATACTAAAACGTTCCAAAACCTTTTTGATATAATTCTCTTACGAGAGATACAAATGTTTCTTAGAACAGTTTCTTGAAATCTTAACTCCAATAATGTATACAGCTTCACCCATATCTTTCATCTCAAAGCGAGATAACAACTAGGTCTTTACTTCATTGATAAGCTCCATATCATTTCTAGCTATGAGTATGTCATCAACATATAATGTCATAATCACATATTTGTCTTTAGATCTCTTGGTATATACACAGTTGTTTTCACTCATCATAGTGAAACCACTAGAGATGACTGCATTGTGAAAACAAATATACCACTGTCTTGAAGATTGTTTAAGGCCATAGATAGACTTCAAAAGTCTACAAACTTTTTCTTCTTGGCCCTCTTTAATGAAACCCTCAGGTTGTTCCATATAAATCTTTTCATTTAATTCTCCATTGAGAAATACAGTTTTTACATCCATCAGATGTAACTCAAGATCCAGACAAGCCACTATAAGTAGAAGTAAGTGGATAGGGGTAAATCGTACAATAGGAGAAAATGTCTCCTTATAGTCAATTCCTTCATGTTGTGTATACCCCTTTGCTACTAGTCGAGCCTTAAATTTTTCAATCGTGCCATCGGCCCTTTTCTTGATTTTGTGAACCCACTTGTTCCCAATAGCCTTGCGTCCCCCTGGAAGATCAACAAGTTCCCAAACATTGTTGATTTTCATAGACTCCATTTCCTCTTCCATAGCTTTAGTCTATTTATCTTTAGAAGGGGTTAAGAGAGCCTTTTTTAAATTTCTTAACTCATCTTCATTTTGCAGGAGCATTGTAAAAAGTTCACCACCTTTAATCTCATATCAATGGCAGGGAGTCTTTTTACGTGAACCACATCTTAGTTGTGATTTATTAAATCTTGTTTCATTGTTCCCATTTGGATCAATATTGCTCCCATTCGGATCTAGAACATTGGCCTCACTCCCACTTGGAATGAGTTCCATCTAGCCACTCCCACTTGGAGCAATTGGCTTAGGAACACTTTCATTTGTATCAAATGATGAAGAAGGTAGCTGATGAGAAACTAATTCATCATCTGTTATAATCCTCCCACTCGAATGAAGTGGTTCTAGTGCGTTCGGATCCTCTATCTCAAATAAGAATAGGTCTTGACCTACCTCACCCTTCTTAGGATATTCATTTTTTAAGAATGTGACATCTTTATATTCGAATTCAGTCACACTCCCATTGTCTTGCTGACCTATAAACACATAACCTTTTGAGGTTTATGAGTATCTAATAAAGATATTTTTTTCCCTCTTGGGCCCAATTTCCCATACTTGTGAGAGGAATCATGTGTATAGGCAGCACATCCCCAAGATTTCAAGACACTTAAGTCAGGCTTTCGCCCAGTCCATAACTCGTATGGAGTGGTTGCAACTGATTTCGTAGGCATACGGTTTAGTACATAGGCTACAGACGTCAATGCATCACCCCAATAGGTGATTGGCAAATTAGCCTATGCCATCATGGACCTAACCATCTCAAGAAGCGTTTTATTCCTTCTTTCCGTAACACCATTTTGTTGTGGAGTACTCGGAATAATTAACTGATGAACTATCCCTTTTTCATCACATAATTCATTGAATTGAACCAACAAATATTCTCTGTCTCGATCGGTTCGAAGAGTCTTAATCTTTTTATCTAATTGATTTTCTACTAAGTTCATATAGTTTTTAAAGCAACTCAATGTTTCTGACTTATGAGAAATCAAATAGACATAACCGAAATGAGTATAATCATCAATAAATGTGATGAAATAATTCGCTCCATGCCAGACCCTAACATTCATAAGCCTACAAATGTCAGAATGAACTAATTGCAGTAGAAAATTGGCTTTGGTTGCTTTACTAAAGGGTTTTCTTGTAGATTTTCCAGTTAGACAAGATTCACAAGTAGACAAATTTACACGTTCAAGGCTGGGAAACAAACCCTCTTTTGCTAACCGTTGCATTCTTTGTTGGCCAATATGACCAAGTCTAGCATGCCATATATTTACATCGTGATCATAATCATGCGTGGAGGCAAACATAGAAAAACTGACATTATTATTAATATAAGATTCGTCATCCAAATCCATACAAATAAAACCTCCAGTTACATAACCAAAACCAAAAAATACTGAGTCATTACTCAATTTAACACAATTGTCATAGAAATTCAATTGAAAGCTTAGCCTAAGTAAAACCAAAACTGAAATAACATTCCGATGAATTTGAGGTGCATAAAGGACATCATGTAAGATTAGGTCTCGACCACCACGCAGGACTAACTTACATGTTCTGATCCCTTTGACAACAACCTTAGTGTTGTTGCCCACATATATCCAAAATGCTCCATTGGGAACTCGCCGGAAGTCAACAAAGGCATCACGATCACGCCCTATGTGGTCCGTGACTCTTGAGTCTACAATCCATACAGGACAATATTCAGTAAGCATACTTGAGCTAGAAACACAAAGTTCACCAGCATAAGTAGTGTAGTTTACCTTTTTGAAAGGCTCAGGGCAATCACTCGCATAGTGTCCCTTCTTTTGGCAATTGAAGCATTTAACATTTGCTGTATTGACTTTTCACTGCTTCTTTTTGCCTTGTTGATTGGTCTTTGGTTTTTTTCTTAGGTTGGGCTGGTTCTTTGTTTTTTCCCTAATTCTTTCTCTTTGAACCACGTCTTTCACCTGAAGTTGCCATGTGCAACTCAGGTATTGGCTTGGTTGATTCAAGCCTTTCTTCCTCGAGTTCGAGGTGTCTCCAGACATGTTCTAGAGTTATGATTCTGTCATTGTGAGTGAGATGCATCTTCATATGCTCCCACGAACTAGGCAAAGAGTGAATGATTGCTTGGATCTGTTGCTCGTCTGTTAAGACATTTCCAACATCTTTCAACTCAGCGATCATATTTGACATCAGCCTCAAATGTTTCCTCATTGAATGTTGTAGGCATTTCTTATATGAGTCAAATTTAATCGTTAAAGAACGCAATCTGGATACGAACGTCGTTCCGAACCTCGTTCTCAGAGCATTCCAAAGCCCTATAGCGCTTTGGTGGTCCTTGAACTCCCTTAGGATGTCATCATCCATAGTGCTCAGCAATGTAATGTGAGTAGTGGAATTCTTTTTCTTCCAAGCCTCATAAGCTTCACGGTCCCACCTATGCTGGGCCGTATTTCCAGCTTCTGGCTCTTCTATGACATTGTTAAGAGCCTCAAGAGCCTCTTGCTCTTCCAAGAGATACTGGACTTTAGTACTCCAGATCTCATAATTGTCGTTGTTTAGTTTCAACCCTTTGTTAAGCTCAGCGACAATACTTTTAGAAACCGTAGTCATTCTTCACATAAAAAGAAAGACAGAATTAAATCAGGATCAAATGATTAAAAATACACAAGATTCAATGTTCTACATGCTTGACACTAAGTATTGTATGATTAAGCTAATTAACCCATGCATAACCCGGAGTCGAAAGAGCACGAAGTGCCAATCAACGTCTTGAGGTTGTATGCAGGGTGTAATTCAACAAAATCATATCACAACTAAGTGTCCTAATCATGCTATAAACAAATTGTAAATCATGACTTTTCAAATGCTAAACAGATTAACATTCGTTAACTAACATGTTAAACTAATCAACACATTAATAAATTAATTAAATAATGCTAAACTAATTAACATTTATTGAATAAACATGTTAAACCAATTAACACATTTAATTGCATAATGTTAAGCTAATTAACATTATACATTTAAATTTTCTATTGCAAGAAAATTAAAAAAAAAAAAGTTAAACTAATTAACATAATAAGTAATCACATATTACTTGGACTTGATATTTCTTAGGATATGTTAATTTTTCACAAAAAATTAATTGCATTTATTTGGGGCTAAAATATAAATACACAAGTTATATTTTTGAACATTTTTAATGTTCATTAATTAGGGGATTTAACTATTAGGCATCTAATTATTATTTTTGGATGGGCTACATGCCCAAAAAAAAGACTCAACTAAAAAAAAAAATTATCCAAAAAAAAATTTTAAAGGCCCTATTTTCTTCAAAATATTTTTAAAGGCTCAAAATAATTTTAACAATGAGCTTGGATCAAATCTTAAGCTCAACAAAAATTTTAAGGTCTCAAATCCCAAAAATTAGGATTTCTGAAAATTTATTTTATTATACATATATATATATATATATATATATATATATGCGGCCATATTTCTTCCTCAGGTAGGGAGATGCTTTTTATCTTTGCAACAGTTTCACACAGGCCACAGCAGTAATGTTTTTGAAAAACATTGTTGTTGTTGTTTTTTTTTTTTCCTTGAATCAAAATAGCCCCAAATAAAAATCTAATCCCAATAAGGTATACAATTAATCAGAAAACCAGCCTAAGTGCTTTGATACCAATGAAGGTGAATAAAAAGACACAAGAATATAAATTCAGAGTTGGGTAGGAGACTTACATTGATCTCTTAATTTGCGAAAGCTTATTGATCTTTGGCTGAGATCACTGATCAGATGAGATACTCATAATGTATTGGGTGTATCTCGGGTTTTCACAGCCTAAATCCCCTCTCAAGTATGACTGCAGAATACTCACATGTATTATAGTCAAAGCGTCTCAAGTCTCACTTTCTAATGAATTATTCACAACATACACTAGTCTAACCCTATTTATAGGAAGCTAACTAGAGTTAAGGTTTAGTAGTAATTCTTATAATTACTATTTTATCTTTATTTAATGAGTACCCCTTATGGGTGCACATAATATAATATCTTAATAGACTTATTCTCTAGATATTATATGATATTCTAACCATATCAATCATGCAATCCTATTTCACTTTTGATAGATGCAAACTGGTACGTATTTCGTTCATAATCTGCTGAATTCATCTAATCCATGCTATTTAGCTTTTGTCTCTCCTTTCTTATACCTGAATAATTTTTTATGCTTCTACTTCCTGTGGGTTTGGAAGCGCTGTGCAAGATTGGCTGTGCGTGGCTCATCAACTAGCTTCCTGTGGGTTTGATTGCATTGCTCCTTCTGTTTGGGTTATAATGTTTTCCTCTCAATCTGTATTTGTCTGTAAGGCGTCTTTTGAAGCCATATAGGAGGGATCACCGACTCAGGTATATATGGAATTCATCCAACGCCATTCAATAACTTCTACAGCTTCTTATAGGATGAGTTTCTCAAAAATTCGTTGTTGGACTAAATTTTTCTACAATGAATATCATGTGCACAAAACTTAGTCAAACATCAAAAAGTATCAACTATTTGATTTATTATTAAAAAAAAAAGCCTATCTTACCTTCTTATTGTCGTCTAAGTTTTTTAATTGCATGGCATGAAAGATCAATGCGATAATTACTTGCAATTCAAAGGTACATTTAATGATAACTATATCCTAAATAGATATTGAGAGTTAAGTTTGTAAGATTTGCACTAATGAAAATCAATCACATTATTGCTAGAAGGTATCACTCATTATTAATCTTTTTATTATTAGTTCTATGGTTGGGTAAAAGTTTGAATGCAAGATATCTTGATTTCCACTGACCTGCTGCGACCTGATAGAAGCCCACAGGCTTTATGTTTCAACCATCTGAAATCTAAGAAAGTCAACTATTACTCTATTTTTTAGTTCATATAACTTCGGAATGATTCGTATCCTACAAGATGTGATTTTTCCTATTATCATAAAATGCTTGCTGCACGGTGATAGTATTAATCCTTGGCATGATATCTAAATTGAATGTATTCCTCTCTTGGAGTCATTTTCCCCCAAAATCAAAGCATATTATGTTCAACCTTTCCTCGGGAAGTAATTTACTATAGAATAAACATCCATGTATCTATGATGAGAATAAGCATATATTGGCACGTAATTCTAGCCTCCCGCCCCAAGAAAAAGGTAAAACATAAAAAATGTTAGTATGTACCATCTTCAGCATTGTAGATTTTTATAATGTTCATGAGAGGCCCCCAAGAAAGGAAATCGAGAAGGAAAAAGAAGAAAAACTCATAAGGAACGGCAAGACATAAATTATCTTATTGTTCAATTGGACATGGAGTTGCATACAACTGCAAATCAGTAACAATAATTTAGAATGGAAGTAAAGAAGTGAATAAACGTTCACCATGAAAAAGAAAAGTGGATAAGTATAGTAGCAGTATCAAGAGGGAAAAAAGGTTTCCCTCGGCATTTTCTCTGTGCTGTTTGTACTGGTAGGAGAGAGGATTTTGTTTCGTCATATGAGAAAAATTTGTGTGGAAAGAATAATAATGACTAAATATCGTTTTACACCGCATTGTGTCTTAACCATCTATATACTTTAATCAACGTAATGCAAAATTGATGAATAACTTTCTCAGGAATAAAAAAGGAGACTTGTTCCAAGAAAGCTGCTCAGCCATTCCATTATTAGGAAAGCTTTAGTTCCTCTTCTCTCTGCCTTTAGATTTTTCCAGGTGAGGAAAAACTGTCAGAATGTTGTAGGCTAGTAGATCCTGCCTGGTCAAGATCCCAATTACAGGGGATACCTGTATGAGAGCAAGAGCATATATCAGGTTAGTCACACATGATTACTTTAAATTAATAAGAATCACTCATGAATTGACATTCTACTACAGAAATTCTACCATAAAATTACTGACAGAACTAGTTCATATTTGCATGGAATTAATTTTTCATAATGTGCATAATAAACTCACCCCAGATGCTTGATACTTGGGTACGACAAGCATATGGCGAAGTCCTACTTGTCTGAAGAGGACCATCGCTTTTGCCACTGACATGCTCTCCAGAACTGTAAAGGGAGTTGTATTGGTGAGAGGATGTAGATCAACAAACATCTCCATTTCCTCACTTGTCACAGCCACCTCCTGAATATTCCCTTCTCTGTCTGCCAGGTCTACCCAGGTAAATTTCTCTCTCACTTCCCATTCCTCTGTTCTCCTTCTTTCTTTCAAGAACCATTTCTTCTTTAGCGCTTGGACAAGGTGTGCTCTTAGGATCAGTCCATGCAGTTCTTTTGCCCCATTTCCCAGTCCTGTTGGGGGTACAACTCCTTCATCCACAACAGGGAAGCCATTATGTGTAGTGTTTTTAAGGACTTCTACTATACGAGCTACCTTCTCTACTCCTTGGAGGGTAATTACAGCTGGCTTTACATCAACAAGCTCACCTACTGTGAGATTTCTCATCCATGGCTCAGGATTTGCATCCATGAAAGGAAGGCCTTTCAAGTGCAGTATAATCTCATAGACGCTAGGGTTGAAACTGTCTCCAACAGATTTGGCTATTAGGAGAACAATCATTGTAATTGGTAGTAGCAGAAGATTGTTGGTCAGTTCAAGGAAGATCACACAAAGGGATACTGTCATCCTCATTGAACCAGCCATGAGGGAGGCTGCACCAAGGACAGCAAACAACCCGTGGTCGATATTAGTATGAGGTCCCATGAAGTAGCCAAGAAGGCGGCCATAAGCTGAGCCCATGAGGATGATTGGGAGGAAGAGTCCAGATGGCACAGCAATTCCAAAAGTAATTAATCCTAATATGCAGTAGAGTGCAAAGAAAATTAGGAGGGAAGATGGATGATATTCATGAGGAGTGTTGGTTGAGAATATGTTCCGAACAGCATCATCATTAGTGGTAAGCAACAGAGTGGCAAGATCATTGTAATGGCCACTGGGGCAATTGAACTGTTTAAAATTTCCAGACCGTCCATTGGTGGGGCAGACAGCTTCTGGAAGCGACGGATTGCAGGGGGTGCATTTTGCTAGGAATGGGAGACAGTATTGGCACACTGATGTGAAGAGTGCAACTGAAAGACTGAGGAGGAGCTTATGCATTTTTCCCTTCCTGCGATTAATTTAAGGTAACTCAGTAGTCATACTATGTATAACATGGTTGTGTTGTTACTGAGCAGTGCAACATTGCTGATTGTGAATTGAGATTGTGGTAGAGGTCGAATGATGTAAATTCAATACATTAGATGGTATGACTGGGTGGGCTTTTCTTTGTTCATTCTATTCTAAGCTTGAGTACGTAAGTGTTCTTATATGACCCTGTTAATTTTCATTTAACTCAAACTGGAGCACTAAAAACCCCTCGGTCTTCATCATTTAATATAAAAAGGGCATGTAATATGAATTTACATTAGGGTTGGATATGATCACTTACTGATTGATGAGATTGTATACTCTGAGGACCTTGTGGAGAAGATAGTTATAGAGGCTTCCCAATACCCCACCAATGACGCCAATGATTGCAACAGGGATGATATCCATCACATGGTACCTAACAGTGACATTGCTCACATCAAACATGATCAGCCCTCCTGTGCCAAATAGGCCACATTTGCCAGAGTTGCAGATTTCAATGAAGGCCCTGAGCACTACCACCACCACAGCTGTGCTGAAGAAGGTTCTCCAGAGTAGAGCGCTTCTCCACCAGGTTGCCACCTCTTCGAGAGCAAACAGAACTCCACCAACAGGGGCCCGGAAAGCTGCACAAACCCCTGAAGAAGCACCACAGGTAATAAGATCGCGACGATCACGATCATTGTTGAAATACCGAAGCCAGCGCCATTTGATCCGGTGTTTGTCAGGGCCTCCTTGGCCTAGTAGGGAAGCAATACAGCTGCCAATATGTACCAATGGTCCTTCTTTTCCTAAATCTAAGCCTGCAGAGACAGCTCCAATGCTTCCAATTATCTACAAGAGCAAATGCACAAAGTTATGTGATGTGAGAAGGCATTGGTTATTCACTGTCGATAACATTGATTATACATCCCCTTAGTGCTTGTAAGGGGGCTTGTGTTAATCGAACTAAGTCCTAACATATTGAAAGTGGTTTGCCTTTTTGACAGCTTTGATTAATGGCACACCATTAGCATTATAGCAATTTGATCTGTAAGACTCGTAAACTTCAGTAGTCATATGTTTCGACTTGTGACATCCTAATTAGGAAAGGACCACTTATATTTAATATTTGTTAGATAATACTGTTGATGCCTCATGATCGTTATAATCGTATGTAAGACAAATTGCAAGTGTTAATGATGGGAAACAGCAATTGCATCACTTTTGCACTTCCGCACTATTGCTTTGTGCACCAAAAACTCCCTGTTATTATATATCAAATTCTGAAATCAGTGTGCCACCATTAGTATTTAATTCTACGGATAATTATAATAGTGGGCCACTCGTTGCTTTACACCTTATTTAAAAAGACGGAACGGAATGAAAATGAATTGAAACATGATGGAAGGGAATCCATTATCTAAATGCGCATACGAATAAAGAGGAAGAAAAAAATGCCAAGAATACCTTGTCAGGCATAGGAATACCCTGTATGTAACTATACAAATAAGGCCTTAGGATGTCTCGCACAAAAATTGAATATCTTAACTTCTTTATAGCGCTCTAATCAGAAAATAAGAAACTTAAAGTAGTGTAGCATAGAGCAGAAGCAACTAACCTTGACGATCAATGTCGTAGCACCGTACATGTTGGGAGTATCGACGCCATTAAGATAAGCTTTGATTTCTGGTATACCAGGTCCAGCTGCTGTGGGTGCAAAACACACACACAGGACAGAAGCAACCAATGTCAACAGGAAATTGATACCAGTGAAATATATGAACCCCTCTAAGTACCTGCATTAATCACATGGATGAACAGTTTACACACTACAACCTATAACATTGTTAAAGCTGAATTGCCTTCATAAATCGAAAATTTCTAACTGGAAAGATTTGGATTCAAGGCAGTTCTGTTCTGACCTATCTTTGTCGATGTATTTGACAACAGCGAGAAGCTTGTAACCCGCAATGTTCTCAATAGCGAGATTGATGAGGGTGGCTATAAAACCAGTAAGAAGTCCAACGAGGAAAGCCAGTGACCATTTCAAGAATATGTACTGCAAAACTTGAACTCTTGATCTGCTCCTCCAGTCATGTTTGAACAGATCGTTCTCATTTATCCTGTATCATCAAAACAAGGCATCTTCAATTATGATGAACTTTTGATAGTTGAAAAAGCTGAATTATCTGCACAATATAAACCAAGTTCTTACTCGTAGTCCAAGCTTTCTATATAGGAGACTTTGGCTCCAACCAGAGCAAGTGGATTGGAGGACAGCGTGCGATTCCTCTTGAGCAGTGGCTCATTCAGTGGATTGCTTTCTGGGTCTCTCTCTTCTCCTTCAACTTCCCCTTCAAAGCTGTGATTGATCACTGTTTCTTCAGGATGACTGGAATTCTCAGCCATCGGAACAACTTGCAACCCAAAATTCTGTTTGGGACTTGTGACAGAAAGCTTATATAGCTCTGAACTTGGTGATGTTTCAATTGGCTATGGATTGGTACAAACTGAGCCACCCCACCTATGTGGATCAATCATTTTAAAAAGGAGTGGAGACTCGATCGTAGCTGTTATCTTGGAACTTACTGTTTAGTTTTGTCTTACTAACCATGTTCAATGAAAAACTTGACAGTTGTTTTATGTCCATGATTGTAGCCTATATCCATAATTATATCAAGCCATGAAACCCACATGCTGTGTAGAATAATCATGGGTATGCTTACGCTTAACTTGACATTTTAGGTTAACTGAGAGTGACACGTAAGTTTGAAATATATGTACGTATAAATCATATTCATAGGGTGATTTGTCAACTTGTTTATTTTTTTTTCCCAATTTCCACTATACCTTTATTATTTTGATTGTTGGCATAATATATTGCTACCTAGTTCATAGTTATCAATTACTATTAGAAGCGCCAAATGTATACCACCAAATTTAATATTATTTGTTCTCATATTTTATTTTAAAAAACAAAACTTCTCTATCATGCTGAATATTCATGAAATGGTTACGACATCTTCATCTTTTTCACTGTCTTCTCTTTATTTGGTTGAAACAATATGAAAGTGGGTCTCCATGTTGGTTTACTTAATAATGGTAAGGATTAGCTTTCTTGTTTTCAACGTGATCCAGTTGCATTTCCATTTGGTTGATCTTACATTATTATTATTATTATCATTATCATTATCATTACACATAAATTCTAAAGTCTAATAAGCATTTCCCATATGAAACACAGTGTCGTGACAGATAAGCAAAGCCTCCGAGACACTTCGTGCATGCCACGTGGTTCAATGGATAAAGTCAATCACAGTGATGAACGGCCGTAGTAAAACGGCCTTTGAGGACCTCCAAAGGACACCATATCCATTTAACAATTTTTTATTAACTAAAATAAAGATTTAATCGTTCTACAAAACACCTCAAGAGGGACACCTCAATTTATGGCCTCCTCACATTGAGTTTAGATGGACCATATATTGTGTTTTGGACTTATCGTGTGTAGGGCATTGGGTGCACGTGGCAGACATCAGTGGTACCAGATGGCTGACAACTATGTCCAACCTGGCACGTATTGTAGACGATCTACGTGGCATGGCTTCATGATATGATGTGAACCCCACTAACATTATTGACAAATCAATAATTTTAGTATCATGGACTATTGCTTGGTATATATGCAAAGTGTTTTCTTAAGTTTCGTTGGATCCGACATGACTGAGCTATTTATTTCAATTTCTTCCTTCTTCACATTTATATATAATTATATAGCACCGAACAGTGACTTTTATTAAAGAGATTTTTTGACGGGTTTTTCCAAAAGGTCATCGCCATGATCGATTTAAGAATGTCTCAGCATGCAGAGTTTTGTTTGTTATGGAGACATCCAACATCGATGATGGTGTTCACATGGTTTTTTTTTTCTTTTTAAATACATGGAAAGGGGGGAGGGGTAAAATCTCCAGTAAGAAAACTCAAATTTCTAATATAGTTGACTGAATTTGGTTCAATGTGATTGCTTCAACAGTCTTCACATTAGTGTCATACTATAATAATAATAATCATAATAATAATTGTTGTTGTTGCTGCAAAATACAGTCATACAAAAGAAAATCGTATGAAGGTCTTAAGTGGAGGAATTTTTTATTATTTTTACCAATGACCATTTTGCATTCAAATATTAAAGGAATTATGATTTTTTTTTTTGGCCAGATAATGGAATTATGAATGTCTGACCAAATGGATTTGCAAACCCCACCTCAGATAGAGTTGGTTTGATCCGACAATTATTTGTCAGTGGGACCTCCAAGGGGTTTCCTTCTCAATTTTCCTTATATAAGTTGTCTCAATTTATTTATTGTGAAGTTTAGTTTATACAAGTATTTTTTTAGTCCTAAGAATATTTTTCTTCAATATGATTTTTAAAATCTTAATCATGCTATGTTTTAAACTTAAAAATTTATTTTACTTCAATATATTCATCAAAATTTTAAAAATAGTTTAATAGCGTTTTTTTTCCTTAACGTCAATAACGTTTATTAATGATAGTGTTCAATATGACATTGCATGTTGAAATAAGATGATAACATATAAAGTCTATATCCAACTCCAAGCTGTACTTTAATTTATCAATTCCATTAGTTTAATGCTATATTTTTATTTGCTAAAGAGTAGGATTGTTTTGGCTTTAAACTCATGAAATTGGCAAAATGATATAGTTTAGTTTTAAGTTGGATATAAATTTTAACATTAGCATCATATTTGACCAAGTGTGATACAATATTGGAATATTTCAAGTAGTATTAATACTGCTAGGGATAAAAGACAATATTAAACCCCTTTTTAAAATTTTCAAGAATATCTTGGACTAAAATTAACTTTTTGTAAATAAAAAAAATTGAATGAAACTATATTGAACTAAAATAAAAGTCTGAAATAAAAATTAAAGTTGAGTAAAACTTTATGAATTAGAATTATACTTTTGCCAATTTTAAAATTAGAGTTCTTTATACAAATTCAAGTAAAGTCTCTTGAATTTAATTTTTTTTTTTTAAATCTTGAGTATAGAATAATGTCAGCTCATCTAATTATAAATAAATAGCTACTCAGTTATAGACCTATGATAATTTTTTTATTAATATTAATAAATATAATATTTGAATTGCTTTTTGGAGTAATTATTTTTTCTTGATGGGCATCCTCGCAAATAAAAGTTTCCGAGGATGTCGGCACTGGTGTTACTAGCTTCACGTTCACAGTTCACGTGCTGGATGTGTGTTGGTGATCATGCCCCTCCAATAATTATGCAATTTTAACTATTTGCCAAACTGGAAGAAAATGTTTAAAATTCTGCTGTTAATTTTTCTAAGAGCAGATGTTAAATTATTCGTAATTATTGGATTTAATTTTTAAATTAATTTTAATTTTGATATTAAATTTTAAAAAGTATCAATTTTAATTTTTAAAAATTATTGATTTTTTATTTCAAAATTTAATTATAAAATTTCAAATAATCTTATTAATTTAATATTGTTACATTAACAACAGAAAATAATTTGGATTAGTAAATGCCTGTTACAAGTGAGAGAAGAATATCTTCGTGAACTTTATTAAAGAAGGACAATTTTTATTTAACAAAGTTGGTAAACATCAATATCATATTTATACTCGTGGTTTTGCTGTCTTCTGTCGTAATCGAATTCTCGAGTCTCAGATCTGCGTATAGATATTGCTTCTCCATTCAGTTTTCGTTCCATTATTCTCTTCTCATGTAATTTTGTCTTTTAATGTCGGATTCAGGTTGTAATTGTAGATAGATTATATAGTTAACCATAAATCAGTAAAATTCACATTGTCTTAAAATTTGTTTATCTTCTCAAAATTAAAATAAAAATAATATTTGAATTCTCTGCATTTAAAATAAAAACATTTGAATTATTAAACTTTTATCTAATTATTTAGATTTTAATAAACATTAAATAATTTTTAATTATTTTTAAAATATGAACCATTAAATTTTTATTTAAAAATTCAGATTTTATTAAATTTACTTATATTTAAATATTCAACTTCACCAAATCTATTTATAAAAAAATATAATTCAATCCACGAAGTTCATGGAGATATTAATTAATAATACTACTTTGCTTTTTGATAGAAAGGAAAAGAATTAGGTGTCAAACCACCGAAATACTTGCGGATCCTAAGTAGATCTAACTATTTAAGGTATGACTTTCTCTTCAATCCACTATTTATCACATTAAAATATTTGGTCAAGCATTATTGCTACATTCATAAGCAAGAGCCACATAAGTTTCTTGTTTTGGTTTTCTTCGTAATAACCAGCGGGATAAATACAAATAATAAGTGCAAAAGATGCAAAATAAAGGTTATTAATGTTAAGCATAATAAGAATAGTTAACGATAATATTTTTCACGTTCACCTGAATAGTCTTATGTTTAAATAAGGCAAATAATTTAAATTATGATATAATAATAAGTAAAAAAAAAAAAATTTATCACACCTATGAAATGAGACCTTATATAATATCACTATAGTGTTTCAATGACATAATCTCTGCATTGTAATTAGCTCCCAATTCACATGAATGGTTATAGATCCAGATCCTTGGAGTAGCAATTTCAGGAAATTCATATTAATGCCATAAAAAAAATTTTTTAGGATCTCATAATTGAGAGAAATAACAATTGTTTAACAATAAAACAAGAATTCTAAAATTCCCTTTTGCTACCACATATAAGTTGCAGTTACTGTACGAAAACAATGAAGCATAAATTATTAATTATCTGATCTTAGAGTTTCATGATATTCGCGAAATTAAGAGGAAAAGATGCCTTCATACATGCCAGTCTTTAATAAGTCCCTTTTGTATTATATTTGTTTTTTTCAATGTTTCTACTAAGTAGTTATCATATAATAAATGTTATCATTCATTATGTTAGTGTGTGTTTGCCTTGTACTGGTGCTGTCTTTGCTTGTTTCAATGAAGAATTTTACACTGGCGAAGAAAATATTTATTTTATGTATTTTATGATTTAGATTTAAGTAGTTGTTAAATGAGATTAAAAATATAAATGAGATCTAACATGTAATAGGGTTAAAATACATTGATTTGTGTCTAGCTTGTGGGTAAGAAATGACTTCAACTCATAAAATTGAATGGAAGGCAAAATGGGTCTTCCATTAAAAGTGAAATCCTAACTTGTATGTACAAAGTAACTAATTCTAATAATGAGCATTGAGCTAGAGCTTTTATCGTTTATAGATAATCTAATTTATAACGAATTATTTAATTACATAATTTAATTTATTTAAGTAATGTCAAACACTGATAATTAATTATTTGATATTATTTATAGTATAATTTATTAATCAGCCTAATAATAAACTAAAGTTAATCCACATATTAATTAATTATTCTAATAATCTCTCACTTTTAATTAATTGTAAGGTAAAACAAGAGCAGATTAGCATCATATTCCAAGAATATCAAATAATCAATATGTATTACAATTAAAAAAATTTAAAAGTAAAATAGTGAATTAAGAATATTAAATCTAATAAAAAAAACAATGTTGTAAATGTCAACTATGCTGAAATATAATTAATTATTTGATATTATTTAAAGTATAATTTATTAATTAGCCAAATAATTAATTAATGTTACTACAAATGAATTAATTATTCTAACATGGGTTACTATCTAATATGAAACTCAATTAATTTCACCCTATGTCAAGTGTATTTTGTAGGAAGAGATAAAGAACATTGATAAAATAGAGGACAATTTAAGGATGCTTTTTTTTTTTTTCTTTAAACATCAAAAAATATTGAAAGAGCTATCCAAGTTATGGGGATTCCAGAGATGGAATGTGGCTTGAAACCCAAACAAATGAAAAAGAGTTTTTTGAAGACAAAATCTATAGGAACCAAATTGATTTATTTTTTTAATTGTTAGAAAACTATTTCAATATCTTTTATGTTTGGAGGATTAAATTAATTTTAAAGTAAAAATAAAGAACTAAAATTACTTTTTTTTTTTTAATTTTCTAAATTTGAGTTAGGTCCTGCCAAGGCAAGAAGTCTTGCTCTTGGAGACAATACTACATTAGGAGAGGCATTGTTTTCTCTACATTGACTCTTGAATTTAATAATATAAAGATGATGGATGAGTGTATTTTCTAATAAGGTGGAGGGGACCGAATTCTGTATTTATAGAAAATTAATTATGAAGTGTCATTTGTCAAAAAACCTATTCAAATAATGTCTTATCTCTTCAATATAATTAACTTTATCAAGATGGTTCCTTTTCAATAACAATCTTGCTGACTTCACTCAATTAAGTTTTTCTTTTAAAACATCAAAATTTGAACATTTAAATCATTATTAAACCATCTCAGAAATCTTCAGATAATAACATCTTATAAATAAATCAACGATATCAAAAAGGGTCATAAAAGTCTCAAAAGAATCCTGACGTAGAGAATGAGTTGAAGGTCAATTGGAGCAAAAGCGAAGGATAATATGTTTCAAAAGATTCGAGAAATCAGCAGTGTAACACAATAGCAGCCTGAAATCATACTTCTTCCCTTCCATAAATTCACAAAAAAAATTACAATTATTGGCTCAACAGTTAAAACTAAGAACTATGGATTTTTTTCCTCTCAAAAAAAAAAAAAAAGAGCCACCAAGCTTTGATAACATCTACCTTTGTCCCTGTTGACTTCGAGGTACTCCTGATCATGGATATGCCCATAACAAGTTGGGCTAGACCAGTCCTGGCCCAGCCCATATCATGGTCCAAAAATTAGGTTTGGGCTTAGGCTAAGGCCCAACACACTTAAAGTTCATTGGGCTTAGGCCCAAGCCTGACTAGGCTGACCATGATTAGGCCTAATGACAACCAAACTAGGTCTCAGCTTGATCAACCTTGATGCTTCCAAATCCTTGATGTCTAATCATTCAGCATGTCCCGCTCAAATGCAGGCATGAGCTCGTGAAATACCATAGGGAAAAGTTCCTAAATTCCCATAAATAAGTACCCAACCATTGTCTAGTATTATTATAATACATTGGTCAGTTTAGTTTAGCCTTGACATGTCTCTCAGATCTCAATAACTACAATAAATCGATAAAAAGTTGCAATCTCTTTTTCTTCAACTTGATACGCTCCTCACCAAGAGTGAAAAAATAGAGCAAACGAGTGCATCGCAGAGTAATCTGTCTCGAAATGATTTTGGAGACCATCAACAGCAACTAATTTCCTTTACAGTAACAGGTATGGAATACCCAAACCGATGCATCCTTTTATACACTTGGCTTATCTCTAGCTTCCATCACCTCCAGGGTTGCATCCAAAATGAACAGGTCACCCACTCTCAATGAGAACATATTTAATTTGGCCCCGGAAATCCTATTTGTGATCCTTCTTCTTTTCTGATAAGCAAATAATACATGACTGCGGAACTATGCAACATAGAGTGACTTCGACTTGATGCAAGAATTCAAATTTTGATGCACAAATGGAAAAAACAAAAAGCATTATATCAAATAAAACATAAATTGAATAATCCACTAACTCGGTCCAAGGAACAAATCTTCTTAACAGAACTTACAAGCTGCAAAAACCTCTCTAAACGAAATTTGAATTTTACAGATAGTAAGGGGCAATGAGGTCAGTATGGAGTGTCTTCAGGCAGATCCCAGTTATCCTCCTCCTCTTCCTTCTTGGTTGTTGTTGGGACTTCCAGCCTATTCTCTGTTGAAAATCTTGACTGGGCACGCGGCCTGAAATTGAAGTAAAGCAGACAAGTTTACGATGATAATATAAGATATATTTGTCAGGCGGCCAGTCATGATTCGAGAAAAAGAGAACAACTTAGCACCATTCACTCAAACCTATCTCTAGCACTCTAGTTTTGTGAAAAAGACTAATTATTAAATTTCAAAAACAGCATCTACCTTAAACATTTCAGACTATGAAAAAACAGTTCAGATTATCACAAATGCGGAAGAATTTTCATGGCAGCACTAATTATATTCTAGATTAGCCTACTACTGTCAATTGCAGCCATCATTAACTTCTTATGATCTTATCTATACTCCTTTTAAGAATTTGCACTTTTTGCTCTCGTGTATACACAAATGCTTTCAATTGCCATCCCATGGTCAAACCACTAAACAATAAGTTGAATTTCACATAAAAAATCAACCCGTACGATCTATCAAATACAAATGATCAACTTAGCAACTTGATAATCTTTTTTTTTTTTTTTTTTTCCTTTTCGTGCCTCTGTTCTTAATCTTCCAGATATTAGTTATCCTCAATCTCTATCACCCATTAAAGCAAATTAAGGAAGCGAAAAAAGGGGAACCTTCTGCGGTTGCGCTTGGCAGCCTCGCGGGACTTGCGCTTCTTCTCGTCCTGCTTGTTCTCAAAAAACCTCCTCCTCTTGCATTCCTGAATGAGACCGGTCTTCATGACCTCTCTACGAAACCTGTTGAGCAGCCTTTCCTCAGACTCGTTCTCCCCCACAAGCACCTGTACATTGTACGCTGATTTAAAGAACAGAGTGTTGGCATAAGCCAGAGAGGGGCATATCACAGAGGATAACTCAGCCGATAAACGAGAATTGTGCTTGCCATCATCTTCAGAAACCAGCGGCGCAAAATTGTCCGGCAACTTCTGGTGAGTCTGAGAGGGGAAGCGAGAAGATGAAGAAGGAAGATTCAATTGGGAAGGTGGTGGTGTCTTGGGAGGTGGTGGTTTTGAGGGTAAGATAAAAGAGAGAAAATTGCTGAAAGAGGATGAGGCTGCCATGGATGTGTTTGATGGTGTGATGTGGCTGGGAGAGTCTCTTAATCTCTCCTTTTTTGGTTTTTTGTTATAAAAAATGATTGGTTTATTTTCGAGAAGTCATAATTAATTAGTTTGGGCCTTTGATTGGGTTATATCTGAATGGCCTAATTTTCATCTATCGCAACTTCTATCTGGGCCTCCCTGAAAAGATAGCGTATTATTTCAATAGGCCCAAATATTCTAAGCATTTCTTTCCAGCCAATCCAAATTTGAACCTGGCAGGCCTGTTTGTAACACCACGATGTCCATGAAATCAATTAGTCCTGAGTAATGAAATAATTATATCACCAAAAGATAGTTTAATTCATAAGAATAAATAGTATTCTTTCTTAACAAGATGAATTTGATTCCTACCCTAATAATCATAAAAGCGATAATTACATAGAAAAGGTCTAATGATATCTAAGATGTTAACATTTCAGTATGATATAATACCGTTTGCAAATTGGATATACCTCACATATTTAAATGTTTAATTTTTAGCAATTTTTATACGAAAATTAATTTTATAAATATGATATCTTATGGGACTTTAAATTAAATTGCTTTCATTATGATTTGAATTGTTAATTACATGGTATACCTAACATAACATTTGTTTTTATCAAAAAGCATTATAACAAAGGGAAAAAAAATCCCTTAAAAACCTACAGGATATACATATTATTCTCTAATCCCCACCATTTGATAGTATTTTGCTTCCTATATCCTTCTGGCCTTTAGCTTCTTTCTATAGCAACACTAATCCCACCGACGCATAAACCCCATCAAAATTTGCCACACTGCACAACGTAGAATGATATTGCTCCAAGATGATGTGTGATTATTATCTTTTCAGAGATAAAAAATCTTTGTGACTAATGCAAATGTAAATCCTAGATACTAGAGTTCAAGCTTACCTATTCATCTATCAATTTTTATTTTTTTTTGCAAAAGATCATCATGTGAGATTCACTACATGAAGAAACGTGACGCAGTACCGTAAATAAACTACACAACAGTATTATCACTGCTTTTTGTAAGCCCCGTTTATGAAGCCAAGATATAAAAAACGATCTTTACTTTTTCCACATTTGAAGCATGCTTATAGCAGCCCAAAAAGGGACTATTTAGGCCATGATCATCACTTCAAAAGATTGTATAATGAATCAAAAGCAATTGAAGAAGCATTGGTAGGATATTAAATATCATACTTCGAGCTTCCTTTCCATACCCTCTTTAAAATTTCTGTGGGCTATAAACTGATTAATCTTTACATATAGTGCAGCCAATCAACTTGAATTTATCCAATGCTCTTTCACTGATCAAAGTGCCTTCAAATAAAATATCCCCTCTGTAGTACAAATGCTAACCCTACGAGGTTAAAAATAAGTAATTATTCCACCACACTGTTTCTATGGGATCACAACATATAACCCTAGAGATTTAAAAAATTGCTTAGGGAAAACTGAAGAATATAAAAAGGATGATTTAATTATCCCCCATGGACTCCCCCACTTAATAGGGCTAAGACATAGCATCTTTCTTTGCAATTTGCAGTCATTAAATTAATGAACCCCTATAATGAATTATTAATCTTGATTAGAAAGAACTGAATATATAAGGACAGATGCAGGTTAAATTATATATATATATATATATGTTTTCCTAGCATTTATTATATTATTCCCAATAATTATATTGGGTCAGTACTTGGCATCCATCACAGAAACTCACCAAACCTCCGTCTTGCTGAAACATGGCAGCTACATTTGAAAAAGGTAAAGCCACTTACATCCCTTTCTGCTTTATATGTATAATTATTTAAATCTTGTGTGTGTTAGGCATCAGGCATCTCATTACGCACAAAGTGTAATATAATGTTTTGAGAGTTTTGGGTAAGAGGGGTTTCCATTATAATCTATCAGCTTTAAAGCTTGTGCATTCCACGACAGATCTTTGTCAAAACTCCAAAGCATAGACACTAGGAACCTCCAGAGCAAAACACAACATATAATTTATTCCTAGTGAAAAAAAGACTACCCCTGAGTTTTCAACTTTTCATCATGAATCAAATACATATTCTTCTGCATTAATTTGGTTGTTGTTTTATGAGTGTGTTTGTGTTGCTACAACATTGTGAATGCAATTATACTATACTATTAATAAAGTAATGAGTATAATGAAGGGCATCTATTTGGTGACTCCATTTCCAAAAGAAAAGAACAAAGAATACAGTGTCTGGGTCCACTCATAGTGATATGGTAGTTTTTCCTTGGTGATTAAATTCCTTCTGCTAGAAGTATAAATGTTAATTTAAGAATGAATGGGGGCACCATACTTTTTATATGGGAAGATGCCACTATAAAGTGAGACTTAGTGGTCCATGATAAGGTATTTTCAGATACCAAAATTCGTCAGCAAGCACGGTTAATGTGGCCTTCTTTATTCAAATGCATTTCTGGGATTAGAGAACTCTTCATCTTCTAGATTCCATGTGTCGCATAAGCAACCTATCATCTTCAAAGTTTTAAGGCAGGTTGGCTCAAGCTACTGGCCCATGGAGCAACTTGTTGATGCTCTGTTCTTTTCTTTCGTCCCCTGTTCTCTACTTCCTTTTTTTTTCAAACATATATATGTGTATATATATATCATTTCAAATTTTCAACACAGTATCATTTATAAATTCGTGACATGTGATTTAAAGATGATACATTAAGACAGCCCTAAGCTAAACCTAAAGGATCCTTCAAAGAAAAATGTATATGACCTAGTTAGAGTATAAGTATGAGTGGAGTAATAACAGTTGTCCACTCTCATTATGAAACTTCTTTATGTAATAGACAGATTATAATAAATAAAATCAACATTAATGCAGTACTGAAATTTTGTATTCAGTATTTTTTAACCCTCATAGGACAATATTAAATGTAATTTAATTAAAATTTTCTTCTTTAGACCACTGACTAATGTATTCCTTTTTTATCAAATTGTTATCTGAAGGAAAATAAAAGACAAAATGTGGTGAGGTGGTGGAGTAATAACACTATACTATTTGGTAAACATGGTATTTATTAACAGTATTTCTCATAATAAAATTAAAATTCGATTCTTGTAACGAGGGAGTAACTAATATATATGAATGAGAGAGAGAAAGTAAGAATTAGAGAGCTCCATTACCCCTTTCTTTTCTCACATCGGACTGCTGAAGCAACATGGGAAGCTCAGCCACTTCAAAGCACAGTTCTCTAAACTGCAAAGCTCTTTCTGCCTTTTTCTGAATTGGTAATAAAATAATGCATGTGGTGATGCGGTTGATCATGATACTCACTTAAATATTAGCCCCTCTCTCCGTATTTTAATTCCCAAGGACAAGCTATACACTAAACTAAGCACCATTTTCCAGCAAATGGTGGGTGTCTTCATGTACTGTCTCTCTCTTTACTCTGCATCAATGGCCTCCTTATAGCTTTTTCATCATCTCCTTCGCTCTCTTTCTCTTAAAGCCTCAGGTTCACATGTCTCTGCTGTTAGGAGCAGGGAGAGAGAGGAGTACCCTCGCCCAACGGCTCCTTCCTGTAAGATTTAGTTGTTGATTCTGTAACGTACTCTTTTATTTACTGCTTCGCTTGACTTGGATTCTCCTCTGCTTGTGACTCTTTCTCCTCTTTATTTTGTACATATGCGTTTTCCTATGAGCGATTATTCGTTCCCTTTTGCAGCCTTTCTTCGGGTTCTGAGTATCTGAGATTTTTTCAGACAGTATGTACCAAACCCTTGTCTTAAAAGCTTCACTGTGTTCTCTTCCCCTTTGAATCAAATTTGTAGTCCTTAGTCTCTTCTGTTCCTTCCAAGAGTGCGCACGTTCGTGTTATTAATCTCTGAACGCCAACCAACCCATGATGTAAAGTTTGTTAATTTTTTGGCTCCATACTTATCTGGGTAACCTTCTCTTTGGTACTTTCGACTATTGATATCCATTTCCGGCCATCTCAATAGCCGAAACTAGACCTAGTAGGATATTGATAACGTCCTAACGTTCACAATCTTTAATTTCTTGAATTTTGATTGTCTAACCCATCAAATGGATGCTTGTTTTTTCTCATGAGAATAACTTTATTTTCGTTCTCAACTTCTGATTGTGTAGAACAGTACTGATTAAACTATGAAGGGTTTGGTTTTCATTTTCGTTTTCAAGTTTCAGTCTAGTACTCGAGTCAGTTAAACGTGTATAAATCGGTGTGTTGTTCTTCACTTCTCAGATTGCGAGCTAGAAATTGATTCTTCTACCTTCCCTTGATATTTGATTTTTTTCCAATTACAGGTACCCAACTACAAGGAGTAAAAAGGTTTCATTTACCCAAAGAAAAGGAATCTGAGTGCGGAGAAAGACATCATTTGTCCAGAAATGAGTCCAATGACGTAGTATGACCAGTAAAAGAGCATTACCTGTCCAAAGAAGTATTAGTAGTGGCTATTGGCTGAGGACCCACAATTTTCCATCAAAGAATATGATGGTTCTTGAGAACAAGAGCAGAGGTTCCTCCGACGAAGAACCTCAGGATGCAGATTACAAATATGTTCCGTGTCTCAGCGATGAACTAGAAACCCTGATCTTGGCCAGATTTCCAAGAGCAGAGCACTGGAAATTGTCCTTTCTAAACAAGAGGTTCTTAAGTCTAGTTAAGAGTGGTGAAATCTACAAAATCAGGAGAGAAATAGGATTTAAAGAATCTTCTGTGTTCATGTTAGCGAGTGGGGAGAGCAACTGGTGGGCATTTGATAGGCATTTCAAGTCCCGCAGGAAGCTCCCCATCATTCCATCAGACTATAGCTTTGAGTATGGAGACAAGGAGTCATTCTCTGCAGGGACCCATCTCTTTGTTTCAGGAAAGGAGATCGATGGAGCCGTTGTTTGGAGATACGAGTTAGCAACAAACGAATGGTTCAGGGGTCCTTCCATGATAACCCCAAGGTGTCTTTTTGCTTCGGCCACCTGTGGCAATTTCGCTTTTGTAGCAGGTGGTCTTGAGACAGAGACCTGTAGAGACGTCCTAAATTCTGCTGAGAAATACAATCCAGAGACCAAGTCTTGGGAACCCCTCCCTAGGATGAACCGAAGGAGGAAGTTCTGCTCAGGTTGTTGCATGGACAACAAGTTCTACGTAATTGGAGGACAAGATGAGCAACAAATTGAGCTTACCTGTGGGGAATACTTTGACCAAGACACAAAAACATGGAACCTAGTTCCCCACATGTTGAAAGATATTCCTCTTTCGATTTCACAATCTCCACCTCTTGTTGCCGTTGCCAATAACGAGCTTTACTCGCTGGATGCTTCTTCCAATGAGCTTAAGGTATACCAGAAGGGAAGCAACTCATGGAAGAAGCTGGGACCAGTTCCAGTGAGAGCTGATGCTCAGAAAGGTTGGGGTGTGGCATTCAAGTCTCTGGGTAATGAGCTGCTTGTGATTGGTGCAACCTCCGTGTCCTACTCCGAGCGAGCCTTGACCATATACACTTGCTGCCCTCATCCAACTGTGGAGAAATTGCAGTGGAGGCAAATTGAATGTGGCAGCAGCACTAAGCTTAATCCCTTTATTCGCAACTGTGCTGTGATGGTAGCTTGAAGTCTGCATTATACGGTAATAAGCAGAGCCAATTAATCCCGAGTGGTCTTTACATCAAGCTTCTGCAACTTTTATCCCTCTAGTGAGTCTCACAGAGATGACACTATCTGAAACTACTTGGATAAGAAAGAGTCTATGTTAACGAAGCTTTTTGATGTATCATTTTCCTTTCATCTACAAACCCTGCAGGCCAGTGAAAATGACAGTATCTATTGTCGGGAAAGAAAACCAGATAATGGTCTTCAATTGCTAATGTTTATCTCTTTCCAATTCCTGGGTTTAGAGATGCGTTTCAGATTTTCAAATCATGGGCAATACCAGACTTGAGTCTCCGGCTTGAATAGTTTTATGGTTTAAATTGTTCACGCTTGAGGCCAGATTGAAACATACTGACATATCCGCAATTTTTTCTAAAACCTACTTGCCAATTATATCCAGAGTGCTGGACTCCATCCAGTGACACTTCATTGTCTTTTGACCAATGAACCGTGAAACATGACACAACTCCAAGTACGTACAGGACCATTGTGTTCGAAAATTTAACCTAGTTTTCAACTAGATAGAGAGTAGAGACAAGTAACGTCAGGCAGAGGCGCGAACTTCTATTCTTGCGTCCTGGTAGGGTTTCCGCCCTGCCCCCAATTTTCCTCAACTTTAATGGGAACATCTTTAAAAACAATAAAAATCAGTGTTCAGCACAAGACAGGCAGAAAACAGTGTATCTGTTCAGAAACTAGTTTCCTCCATATAAACATATTGAATATACCGCTTAACAAAATTGAATCAGAGAGGCGTCAATCTGAAATTGTGCATGCCAGATATTTGAGCACAAGGCCCAAAGAGCTGATAAAAATTAAAGGACATAAAGGATGCAATCATTCTGAAGCTACTGATCTCAAGAACAAACACCGGGGTGCACGAGTCTACGAGCTCTTGGTCCTGGGGGCCAGCTGCGTCTCGGGCTGCGTTACCAATAAATCCATCAGTTAAATATATCAAATTCAGCCAAAACTTATACACATAAGCACAACTCTGTAGCCATATGATAGTCAACATCCAAATTCAGACTTCACATAACTACTACTTAATTGTCAGCAAAAATATAAATATAAACTACATATTTCCTTTTGGAGCATGAGCAATTATCAGAATTGACAAACAATTTCAGTGAATTAACACTTGAACAATCTAAGCAGTGACTCAAAAATAGATGCATCAGCTCAGCTCCATCCAATGCATGCAGCAAGATCACTACTAAGGGATGTATTGCATTGACACGGGGCAAAAACAAACAGAAGATGCTAAAACAAAAGCACCTCTTTCTGCGTTTCGTATCATGGCTGTGTGTCAATTCACAAAGTAGAGTTTCAATCATTTAGATGGTTTTCACATTATTTATGCACCGAAATTAACCTCCGGAGGTCACGTTAAATTAATCAAAACCCTAAGTTTGTGTAGACATTGTAACTTAGTATACAAGTTTAATGGAATTAAATGAGTACCTCCTTTTTGACTGGCTCCTCCTTTTCAGACAAAATCAACTCGATGTGGCAGGGTGATGACATGTATGCTAAACAAGGAATGGAAGAAAAACATATCATACAGATAAACTTACAAGCACACTCCCACACTCATCTAATTTCTTTTCCCTGAAGATAGAGAAATAAAAATAAGACAACTCACGGTTAATTCTCCCATGAGCACGGTAGGTACGGCGCCTCTGCTTCTGAGCTTGATTTACCTGAATGTGGGAAATGTATAGTGCATCTACATCAAGACCTTTCACCTGCATGTTGGACCAGTATTCAGTAACAATTATGAAGGAAAATATTTCAATATGAATAAATATCACATCATTAATTCACTTTTATGCCAAGAGACAAAAAGGAATTTAGCTTACTTCCGCATTACTTTCAGCATTTTTCAGCAGATCAAGGATAAACTTGGCGGATTTGACAGGCCAACGCCCTTGACCATTGGAATGACGGTTTTTGGCTTGAGCAGTGCGACCTACTCCACCACTATACCGTCGAAAGGGAATTGCTTGTTTGTGAGCAAGAACATCTTCCAGATACCTTTTAGCTTTTCCCAAGGGCAACTTCCTAATTGCAAAGGCTGTCTCCCTTGTGTTCTACAGATTTGATATTTCCGGTCAGACCATTAAAAGGCTTGCCCAGATCAAAAAAGCATATGCAGTCATAGAATTCATGATAATAAAAGAAATGTTTACCACCGTACAAACAACGAAGGCATAACGTTTCACAAAGAACATAATAAGAAGACTCGCATCAACAAGCGTATTCAGCACATTTTTCTCCTAGTTTCGAAAGCCAGCAAATAATATTTCCAAAGAAAGCAGGACACATAAGCAGTTTTGCACTTTTTGCTTTATTCTGCCTATAGTTTGCTGACAATATAGCAGATGACTTGTGACTACGAATAACATTCTCTCATTTTCTTTTGGTAATAAATAGATTCCATCATTTACTGTTATTAACTCTTCTCTAATAACAGAAGTAGAGAGATTTATCCAGCAGTGATGCATTTTAGAGAGGTCTATTCGAATCACAACTAGCCCCTACTCACTGCTATTATGTTCTCCAATGCAAAAAAGAAAGAAAGAAATAATACGGATCATACATTATAAATGACGGAAAAGATAAAGAAGCTGTTAAATGCATTAGATTAGTGTATCGAATACATGACATTGTCTAGTTTGAATCAGAACATACCTTAAAATGAACTCTAAGATCTGATCCTCGAGCTTTGCATGCTGTGTCAATGGCACAATGGAATCAGAATCAACAATTGTTCCAAATTATGTTAATTTCAAGTGAAATTCAGTCATTCAGGATCATCGAATCTGATGTACAACATAAACCTCAAAGTGCACCCTTTTCGTCATCCATGTAATAACCAGAAAATAATGGCACAATAAAATAAAATTATAATCATAATAACAGTTCGCAGAGAAAAATTGAAAAAGTGAGACAATTACACTTGGTGGGGTTGTCAGGCTCTGTCGAGTATTTCACCTGGAATACAAAATTAAATTAGACGAGTAACAAAACGCAACCAGAAACAGAGGGTCGTCGCCCATTTTCACCCAAATATAACAGAAGAAAATGCATAAAAAGTGAGATTGAGGGTGCAAGATTAACGTACCATTTTTCGCGGGTTAATGCGCATCAGCTCTTCGGAGTCAACAGGGGTTTTAACTCGACCGCGCTACGCGCACAGCCCCCGTCCGACGGGCTAGGGTTTTAGCGCTCCTTACACGAGGCTAAGTGGATTGGGCGTTTTTGTCCATGTCAATTGCCATGACCCAAAATTTTTTGTGGTGCTTAAATTATTATTTTTATAATTATGTAAGTGTCTCAATATAATAAAAAATTATATATTTAATATGTTTTCATTGAAGAATGATATAGTAACTAAATAGAAAATTATATATAAATTTTTAAAGAAAAGTTATAATTGAAGAGTTAAAAATTTTAAAATTTAATTTCTATCATTAATTTATGTTATTAATGTTTTGTTAATGTGACTAATCATGCACTATCTATCTTAATGTTCTAAATTTACATAATTTAATGACTCAATTGGAAGTTTTTAAATTATAAAAATTATATGAGTATAGGAGGAGTAGTTTAGTGGTAGAGCTCTTCATGTTTATCCGAATGGTTTTGGTCTCGAATCTTGGTGGGTTTATTTTAACCAAAATGAATTATCTCTAGGTACTAGAGAATCTCTTGGAAATGATTAAAAAATTATTTTTTTAATTTAATATAATATTAATAAAAAAATTAATTTTTAATTATCTTCAGTTACTGGAGATTCTCTATTTTAACTATTATCTACTTTTAATGCGTATTCTTGTCAGCCATAAAAACGTTTGACAGGTGAGCAACACTGACATGTGGTAGAAAAGTTGACTTCCATTCTATTTTTATTATATCAATGTTAAAAGAATTGTTTAAATTTAACAATTTATAGTTAAAATTAACGAAAATCAAAATTAATAACTTGATCCAATAACTTTTATTAAATACTAATGATACAAGTTAAAAAGAGAAAATATAGATAATTCAAGTTGGTATAATAAATCTATGATGACAAAATAATGGTAATAAAAGTCAATATTAAGGGCTGGATAGTCTGAGTTTGGTACCATGAAATAACATAAATTTCCTTTTGTGTGACTGAATATTAATTATCCTTATTTTTAAAAAATTTTTGTTGATGAGATGATCATACATATCGTTAATGGAAATGATTAACTAAGGTGATGAGATGAAGAAAGTGTTATATGATGTCATCAAGGTATGAGCAACACTTTTCTTTAGGTATAATTCACCCCTACCCACTACTAAAAAATTGTGACTTAGTTGTGTTTTTTTTTGCATTTAGTTAAAGTTCAAACCGTTGCTAAATATTTTCTTATAGCTATTTCCCTTTAACTTTAGCAATGGTTTAAGAACCGCGGCTAAAGGTCCTTAGAAATTTTTTCTTAACACGTTATAATAGCAGTAATGTTATTTTTTTTAATAAATAATATAAATTTACATATTTAATTTTTTTTTCCAGTCCTATTAATTTACAATTCATAACTCAACTTCAACCTATATTAGAACTAAAACTCATACAATTCAACATTAATGTCAACCAAACATATAGGGTTTTTTTTTTTTTTTTTAAATTCTAACATTACAATGAAATTAATTAATGAAGTATACCCTTCGCCATAATTCTTATTCTTGCATTTGTTGCATCGTACCTTTTATTTTATTATATTTGCTCAATCGCGTGGTGTTAGACCACATGACCAAGGCATTGTACATCAGTCACGTGGAGTCAAACAATGTAACTAGTGGCTAGTCACATTAGACATTGATCGTGTGGTTTGGCACCACAGGACTGGGCTATCACCTCAACTTTGTGCACCTAAAAAAAATTTTAATAAAATATAATATATTTAAAAACATATATATATATATATATATATATTATATTTAATATATATTTGTTAAAGAAATTCAATAGAATTAAAGTTAATTAAATAGGAAGAAGATAATTTAATATTCTATAATTAAAATTGTCATTATTAGTAAATATACTCATTATTAATTATTTATAATGAAATCAATATTTATTAATATTAATCTCAATTTACACAAATTATGTTATATCTATATCATTAATTAATGTGATACTGCATTCACCTTCGGTCATATGGAAGGTATGCATTTCAGGGGGCCATATCTCAATGAGAGTGGACACAAGTGGTGCAACATAGTCAAATGTTGCAAGTTGAGACACACCATAAAACCCACTCTGCATCAAGTCTGGAACAATGGATAATGGAGGGTCAAATAACCTATTAGCCTGTGCAATTCAACAAATGTATAAGATTTGATCATCCTATGACCATAAAGGTAAATGTTCACAATTGTGAATTAAAAAATAGCATTGCACATTTATCTACATAAGTAGAAGTGTTGTTTTATTTGAACTTACTCGACCCAGCCATACTGCTTGTGACACGTGCCACGTTTGCAAGTAAAGCACAAACTCTTCATCAAGACTTGGTTGGACAAAAAGTTGATGGTCGACCATGATATGCCTTAGATATATACAGATACAAACCCATATAATGCCAAACATAAGAACACATGTCCAAGTACACATCAAGTACACCATTCAAGTACATACAAATAACTATATATCCATAGTCGAACTTCTCATTCATATAATTACACATGTTTAAATATAATCGTATATTTTTTTAACACAATAGCTACATAGACAAATGATAGACTATTTATGTCTACTGTTATTGACGTGATAAATATGATGCACGATTGCAACCCGGTTGTTTACATAACTTATATCTAGGGGGTCCACTCAACCTTCTCTCCAATCTATCTCGTTCCATATTCTCGTGGACTTGGGTCAACCTTGTCCTCGAATGAATGGAAAGTCTGGCACAAAGGTTGGACCATCTACAGTGGGCCAGTAAGCTTGTTCTCCAATAGGTTTGAACTCATTATTATAAATGTTCATCATAGTTTCAAGCTAAAAAATTCGATTAACATATTGTACGAGGTTTACTGAAACTTTGGCACACACAACCAATACATGGCCATATGGATAGCTTGGAACTCACCATAATCACATGTTCAATTTATAAGGTTGACCTTACATCACCTTCCATATTGAAGACTTGTAAGATCGTACGACTCCTCAACCTTGAAAGATGAAGATCAACTATCGAATGTGCGCACAGCACATGCAGATGCTTTTTTAATGTTCACATATAGTTGTTTCTTAAAGTCCTTAGAAAAGTTTTCCTTAGCCTATATTTATGCATAGGATGTCTTTATATGCTCAACTTAATAACAATTCACCTAATATCATGTAGCTTTGACTAAGCCTAACATTGGCAAGAACTTGACCCTTTTTAATACAACATTAATGCTCTCAGTTAGGTTTATTGTCATATGCCGTCAACATCGTATGCCCTACCAATTACTCTTTAGAACACTATCAATCCAATCAGCTACCTCTGGGTGTAGTTATCATAACCTATCTAACTTCTTGTCCATAACATTGGCCTGGTATTGATAGCTTGTACAAGGACACAAAATTGTATAATTTTATGCTAGTCACATAAATTGTAACATATGAGGCAAAGTGAACTCACCAATCTTAATGAACATATTTCTCAGCCATTTCAACTTAAAGTGTGTGTTAAGGTTACTAGATAAATGTCTTAGACAAAACACATGATAACCATATAGTGGTTGCCACCCAAGGCGAGGGTTTGAGATTGCAGCTAAAATTCCAAGATGCCTATATGAAATTAAAAATACTCCGCATATGACTTTAACAACTTGTCATCTTTGATTGAGAAGGAACCATGACTAAGCTTCCTCTGTTTCGCCTTCAACTAAAGCAAATGCAAGGGGTATTATATTTCTGTCACTGTTTTAGGATGTCGCCACTAGCAAGGTGCCGTTGTACTTTCCATACAAGAATGTTCCATTGATTTGGATGATAAGCTTTGTGTGATCCAAAGAATCAATAAACGGCTTAAATGTCCAAAATAGGCGGTAAAACATTGCAACTACACCATCATTCAGGTTGTTTTAGGGGCAATTTTTGTTAACAAATTCATAATGTGAACTAGGATTGAAATACTGCATTGTTGCCATCCACCTTGGTAACATGGCATAAGATTTTTCCTAGTTGCTAAATGTTGTAATTACCCAATGCTTCCTATTCCATGCTTTGTTGTATAACATAGTGTAATTGAAGATTGAGTATACACGCTTGATAACTTGTCAGATCGAAAGCCTTGGCTACTCACTAACCATTGACATAAAGAAAGATGATATGACATTAGAATCCAATTTTGGGTGGTTTTTTTAATAATGCTATTGATAGACAAGTTTATGGCATATTATATTTTGTGATCTCCTACTAGTTTTCCATGGGCCTATAACAAGCTTGTCCTCACTAATTGCACTAACCCTCATACTCGATGCACCTATATTCTTCGTACTTTCCATAAAAGTGAAACACTATAAATGTGTGATGAGTTCGGGTTAAGTAAATCTTTACTGCACACTGCCTTTTGTCATTGAACTACATTCCTATGAACAACTCTTGGCAATCATTCATGTTTGAATTCACCTTATCTTCATCCCTTGCTGATGACATGTTGACTTGTTCAAAGAAAATTATGTTGGATTAACATATTGGTTCCCACAATCTTTACTGGCTTTTGCCTACCCTCTTTATTCTTGATCATCCTCATTATCACCCTCAAGAACATCATCTGACCCAGTGGGCAAAGCATTGTATTCATCCCTCGATTCAAGCTCATCCATTATATTCTTTATCACACATAGAGGGGAATAGGGTGAATCAGGAGCATCAAGTTGACAAGAAGAACTTGGTTACGAAGAGCATCTAAATGGAGAGATAGCATACTATTAGGCATGTGAGGGCTGGGGTTTGCATGTGTGGCTATTTGTAAGGTTTAACCATGAACAATATGATGGATTGTCTATTCCCCCAAATTGATTCATTGTTAAGACTGTGTGTGGCACATACTCTGTCACTAATTATCTCTCCATGTTCATGTCCAACTCTACTTCTCTAATGTGAGCATACAACTTTGAACTTAATTGTGTTAGGACTCTTACATTTTTTTCCCACATAGAATGTATATCATCATCGTCTCGTAGCCTACAAGCTAGATATCGCATTGGACATAGTGACACTAAATGCCTGTACACTAGTTGTGACACAAACTAATTCAGACCTAGTCGTATCTTACTTGTTATAGCTTGTTTCAATCCATCTAATGTGATGTCTATGTTTACCCTCATTGCTTTAACCATCTCATACACAAAAGTTGCACCGTCGTCAGTATTAACTATCTCTTCATTTGCGTAGATCATAATTTTTTCCTTCCTTTGTTCATTTTAAACCCTACATATCTGTTACTGTTAAAATGCTATAATTCTTCAGATTTTAGAAATCTTTCTAAATTCATCTGGCATAGTCATATGAACATATACTTTATACTCATAATTTCATTGTTTACAATTTTAAAGTACCTTAAAACAAATTTCTTCAAATTCACTCTTTCACAATTTTCCTTCCACTTCTTTAAGTTTTGGAATTAATTATAATTTTTTTTCTCGTCACAACTCTTTAACAATCTATGTCTTGATCACAAAAATTCTTTCACTTACCTTACTTTCTATAGTAACCAATTCATTAGTTACATATACCATTATTTATTTTAAATTGATTTGAATTTACCTTTAATTCTTTGTTCACTATTTTTTTTTATTCATTAAGCTTTTGATTTAACACCAATTCCATTTTGTCCCACTAATCTCATAATCTCATTTTTTTTCTTCTACCGGTCATGAAAGTTTTTTTTTCCCATTCCATAACAAAGAATCTTTTTCTACTTACATTAATTTCCATAGTAACCAATTTATAAATTATTTACAACATTATTTACTTTATATTTCTTAGAATTTATAAATAATTCTCTTTTCACGATTTTGTTAATTCCTCAACCGAACAATTTAATCATAATTTCACTTTTTTTTTTCCCACTAGCCTCATAATCTCATCTTTTTTGTTTTCACAAGCCCTACAATTTTTATTCCATTTCAACAACAAAAATTCATTTTCTAGTTGCATTAATTTCCTTATTCACCAATTTACTAATTACTTATACTGTTTATTTATTTTCAATTGCCATGAATTTATAATTCATTCTATTTTCACTACTTTTTTTTAATATCCTTTACCTTTTCATTTTCTGACATTTTTGCTTTTTACTAACTTGTTATCTCATTTTCTTGTTTTGAATGGTCCTTGAAGTATTTTCTAATTTCCAATCTCTACCAAAGTAATCAATTACTAATACTATTACTTATATTATAATGCCAAATTTTTCTAATTAATTCTAACATGATTAAATGTTTATCTTTTATTTTATTAAATATTTTTACACCTCTCTTTTTTCATCCAATAATTTTTTACTATCCTCTTTTAAATCCATAGTCATCAATTATTACTAATACCGTTATTTATATTACAATGTCCCATGATTATTCTGATAAACAGATACAAAGTCTTAATATTATGAATGTCATGTCAACTAAAAAAGATTATGTGATAAGAAAAGATATAATGCTATACATCATTTTACAAAATAGATAAAAATATATAACATGACACAAATAAAGCAAAAAGAAAAAAATTGTATATCAGGTTACATACAAAAATTTCAAAGCAAAATAGATAAAAACATATATAAAGGCATATATCAAGTTACAAAATAGATAAAGACAAAGTTCTTTTTGCTAGAGGAGGGAGATTGAACTAGGAGGAAAAAGCGTTAAGATGATGATGGAGGAAAATGTAGAGTGGTGGTTGGTAGGGACTACCAACGAGGAGAATATTTCATCTTATATAATGGTTGCTTTGGACTATTTCATTCCTCCTATTGCTATTGAGCCTTCACAGGTGCTTGGATAACGTGATAACACACTAGTTGCACAGTGCAGAACCATGCAATCAGTGTATCAACTTTGACTGATTGTTTGGTGGCAAGCAACATGTTTATTAAATTAGATTTCTGATTGCGTAGTCTACTAACATGCTACTGATTATATTTTGTCTCTTTCCATGTTGCGTGGTGTTAGACCATGTAACATACTGATTCACGTCATGTCAAACCATATGACTTAGTGAATATAATAAAAAGAATGGTATGATGTAGCAAATAGGGGGAATAAGAATTGCAATGGAGGATATGCTTCATTAATTAATTTACTAGAGTGTCAGAATAAAAAAACTCAAACATATAGTCATTACACTTAAGAATCTTAAACCTAAACAATAGTTCCACCTACTAATCATCCAAGCCCATTAAAGATAACATGCTACTAAAATTGTAACAATAATATAACATAGTCCTCAAAGCATTTTAAGATTACTAAATCTATTGATCCTTATCAAAAGTTGGTGGATAATGACTTGTTACACTTAGCTGATGTCCACTTGTAAGATCTAGTACCTAAATTGTAGTATAAGAAATAGTAACACACACATAAAGATTAAATTATAAGGTATAACTAATAATGTAATATATTGAAATAAATTATAATGCATATATTTAAAATAGCACTGGTGATGTTTGGAAAGCAACAAGGTAGGGAGGCATTTGACCTTAAAAGTTTTACATAATAAGATTCATCATGGCTTATAGTTATGTATTTTGAGCTTGTATATCTTGACTTTGTTGTTTTATCACTTATTGCATTTTGGTGAATTGATTTTGCAACTAAATGTTAGAAGGACAAGATGAGCTTGTTTCGGTGGAAGAACAAGAGGAACGCCTAAACACTTGGGATGGTGATGAACCCAATCCCATCCCTCGAATATAACTCGGGCACTCTTGCCTTCCAAGACCAAATGGTAATGAATCCTCGATGGAAATTTCTTAAGACATGGAAATTGAATTAGATTCATGGGTAGCAATCTTTTCCTACATTAACAACATTGGTTTAGAAATAAAACATAAATAAAGCAAATATTCTTAACAATCTTTTCCTACACTAAATCATAGCTTAACTCATTTAATAACAAATCAAAGAAACACTTACACTAATTGTTTGAGCCTCATCATTCACGTAAGACCCATCAACATGCTTATGTGTTACTATCCAAACTTCTCCTCTACTTACTAAACAACCTAACTCTATGTCCTACAATTAACAAGTACATAATAACACATATGCATGTTAAAAAAAAAAAAAAACACTATAATATAGTTACAAGAAATTAAGATTACCATCTTCGCCTTTCTGTGTGCAATACTTTTCATTCCTCCTATGTGAGGCATAGTTTGCTTCTTTTTATTGTCTCTATTCTTCTGGGCATTTTGCTAGTCATTAAGAAAATTCAATCATAAGTAAGTTTCAATTGAACTAGTTAACAAAATAACTAATGTTACCTTAGTTCTTGAGTTAAGACAGTAATTAACAAACAAAATCCGGTGATCTCTATTAATGCTATCAGGGCACCTAGTAATTAATTGCTCTCAAATGCATGCTCCATTATCCCTAGTCAGCGACAAATCTTGTCTTTTGTCCTTCTATTTTTGTCTGATAGACTTCAAAATATAGTTCTTGTGCAGCTCATTGTTAACAACAAACTTCACCTTTAACACAAAGTCAATAATCTAAGCAGTTTTACATCTAAAAAAAGTAAACAAGTGCTGAGGTAGGCAAATATTACCTCAATAGTATTGTTATAAACATTATTCTTATAATCTATTGGTACTATTTTCCAACTAGAATAGCTTAGAGGAAATAATCTAAAGTTTACCAACAGAGCTAAAAAACCGATTTAATGAACCAACTCCATCTTTGATTTATTGACCGAGAGGGTTCTATTCGAAGACTACTCTTTTACCACAGGAAATGTTCCATATATCATTATGAGTTAGAGCTTTAGTCTTTCTCGTGCCGTCATTATTTGTGAAGTCATATTTAGCAAATGAATTATAGTGTACTTAAGTAAAACACAGAACAATTTTATAACATTCGTACTAATAACATCAACAATTCAAGCTTTCTTACATGAACATAGACGTATGGGCTAGGAAGTTGCATCAGTAGCCTCACCTTCATCATCAGTACCAATGTAAATAAGCCCTTCATTCGGAAATAGGGTCCCTTTACAAGTCCTTACATCAAGAGGAGTGTTTAAAGTATGAGGGACTTGCTCCAATAAGTTATCTTATAATGTTTCCAAGGGATCATGACAAGTTGCACCATGAGAATGGCCAGAACTACTCATCTTGTTCAAAAACTGCTTCATCTTCAAAATTCCGACCAAAACAAAGGAATGATAGTTAATATAGTTAATATAAAATTTAAACTAAAAATTAAGTAAATGAAGCTATGCAACATATATAAAGCAATATATATATATATATATATAAAAGTATCGCTAAACACCTCACTAATGGTATATTTTCATCTTTTGGAAACAACACATCTAAGTCCTAAGGTTGATATGGCTCATATTCATAATAACTATCCTCATTACATTCTCCCATTTCATAGAATTCGCATGGCTTGAGATATATGGGTATACTCCAGTTATTCTCTAACTTATCCTCTACATAGTAAACCATTTGAGTCTTTGAAGCTTTGATGTATGGCTCTTGGTCCTCATAATCACTAATATATATCAATCGGGCAAAGTTTACATACGTAAACCCTAAGTCATCAACCACATTGCCTCTAGGATTAGTTGTGTTGACCTACTTACATTTGAACATGGTAACTGTAAAATGACCATAGAAGTTTAACTCAATTTTATCCATCAACTTTCCATAGTATGGAACATCACCAAATCATATATGTCCATCACTACTACTTGAATAACTTCTTGTTCCAAATGTACCAAAGACTCCATTATTTTATGTTCTCAGCCTTTCATCTCATTCTAAGATATAGAACTTAAACTGTTAATATTGTATACATTATAACACTTTACATAATCAATAGGCCCTAGTGCCAGGAACTTTAAATCATCTAAATGTAATTCATATTTGTTACATCCTACTTGAATAAAGGAAATTGATAATGATATTATATCCTAACTTCCAATGGCTGTAAACATAAAGTATGTAAACATGCTTACTTAACGATAGAACCAATCAATGAATTCTTTATGAACTCTTTTGTCAATTTTAGTAGAAGATTGTGTCTGATTTCTTAGTTGTCTCCATAAACACTCCTTAAATTCCCTATATAATCTTAAAGTAAATATATTGTATAAAATGGTGGTATTTTAGTGATAAAACAAAAATAATTAACCTACTGAAGAAAATGCTTAACTTCTTTATGGTTGGTCAACATATGTTGGTGTGCTTATAACTTTTCCATTGTTGATAAATTAAAGTAACTGTAGCCACAAATCAATTTTCCAATGGGTGGAAACAAAGGGGAAATACTATAAGACTCTATATTAGGTTTATCATCTCCACGAGTTAGTTGATTGAATATAGTCTCAATTCCATCTAAATATCTTGAGCAAAAAGTTAAGACCTCTTGTGCCATGTGACTTTTAGCTATAGAACCCTCAGGCTAAGCTTTGTTATGCATATAAGATTTCAATTTCCCTAAATACCCAGTAAAGAAGAAAGAATCATAAGCCACTTATCCAAGTTGTGAAAATTAAAAAGCATAATGAATATCGTTTCATATAATTACCTTTTAATTAAAGACATCCACTAATAGTAAATAAGGCCTCCCAGTTTGGCTTCATATACGGGGTGTACAATCAAATGAACTATAATTATGAAGAACGATGAAAGGAAAACCATTTCCATATGACAAAATGTCATGACCACTCTATCTTGAAATTAATCAAGTTCACGTACATTTAACACTTTACTCCATAAATGTTTAAATGAAGAACAAAGATCAATTAAGACTGCAAACACGTGCTTAGGAAGTCTTCTTTTCATGGCTAAAGGTAAAAGTTGCTCCATAAGAACATGTGAATAATGACTTTTCAATCCTCCAATTTTTCGTTGCCTTAAATCAATATATCTAGAAATATTACTTGAATAACCATCTAGCACAGTAATTTCTTTAAAATTTTAAGAAGTTGCTGCTTGTTTGCATTTGTCATTGTGAATAATACATGAGGATATTTAGCATGTTCATCAAGCCAAAGATCAAACCTTAAGCCCATCTCTTAAAGGTATCTTCATGCATTTACATGATCCATTGATTCTCCAACTTCATTTAACAAAGTGAATATGACATTGTCACACACATTTTCTCAATATGCATGACATCAAGATTGTGGTGCAATAAGTTAATCTCCTAATACAGAAGTTGAAAAAATATGTTTTTCTTGCACCATTATTAAGTGCCTATCTTTAAATCACCACTACCTCAAGATCTTCGTCCATTACTTTGAACTTCCACATATTTTTCAAATAGAACATTAACATTTTCAATTTATCTTAAAATGTCTGAGCCACTAATTGCAAGAGGTGGATTTCTTTTCTCTACTTTTTCATCAAATCGAGAGCAAACTAATCTAAATTTATGGCATTGGTTCAAAAATCATTGATGACCATAAAACACCACTTTCAACTATATGAAAGCCGCATAGGAGATGAGTCAAAATTACATGATGGACAAGCCAGTCCAATATGCATATTCCATCCTGTTAATGTTCCAAGTCTTAGAAAGTCACTTACAGTCCATAACAAAGCTATATGCATATCAAACTTTTGATTGTTGTATGCATCAAATGTTTTAATACTAACATCCTACAACTCTTTCAACTCATTAATTAATGGTTGTAAGTAGACATCTATATCATTTCTTGTTGATCTTTTACTAAGAATGATCATGGAAAGAAAGAACAAACTTTGTTTCATATACATCCAAGGAGGAAGATTATAAGGCATAAGCATTACTGGCCATATGCTATAACTAGTGCTTAGATTCCCAAATGGGTTGAAACCATCAATGGCTAATCTAAGGCATATGGTTTGAGCTTTTATTGCGAATTGGGTATGCATTATGTCAAATTGCTTCCATGCTTCTGAATCTTTTTAATGCCTTAATGGGCCATCATTATTAGTTTCCTCTGCATGCCAGCTATCTTAGAAGACATAAACATCCTCTATAATCAAAGTTTTAGTGGAAAATATCGCAACAATTTTGTAGGGAGAGAAGTACACAATTGGTCCCTTACTTTTGAACTATGAGACAATTTGGTTATCACAAATTAATCGTGACAAATTAGTCCCTCACAAATTTAAATGTGTATAAACCTAGTTCCTCATAAATTTAAATTTGTACAAAATTAGTCCCTCTATTTATATTACTAAGGGACTAATTTTGTATAAAATAAGATTTTTGATGGACTGCTTTGTCACAATTATTTGTGAAGGACTAAATTGTCACAAAATATAGAAGTGGGGAATCAATTTGGTACTTCTCTTCTTTTATGGGTAACTTTTTATGCTTTTTACCACCATTTGGTACACCTTTAACATTTATTTTCCATCTAGATGTATTGCATTTTCTACAAGCATCTTAATCAGTATCATTGCCTGAGTATAACATACAATCATTAGGATATGCATGAATTTTTGTATAGTCAAGTCCGAGTTTGTTAATCATTTTCTTGGCTTTATAAAAAATAGGTGGGAGTTTAGCAGTTTCTAAGTCGTCTACCAATAACTTTATTATTAATGACATTGCCTTGTCAGTTATTTTGCATAAACACTTTATGTGGTACAATTTCACCAAGAAAGATAATTTTGAATACTTCTCACACCCTTCGTACAAACATTGTTATCCATCTTTAATTAGTTCTAAGAACTCTACACTACCACTGGCCATTCTAAATTTTATTATAAGATTTCTCCATCTTTGTCTATACATTGATTATTTTGATGATGCCTAAAAGCATTATTGACCATGTCCAATATGTGGTCATTGACATCTAGCGTATCTTCAACCACATGTGGTGTTGTATGAGTTTCAATTATAGTATTTATAGTATTTGTCTCTCTATGTCTAAGTCAAAAAGTGTAACCTTTTGGAAATGATTTAATAATCAAGTGATCTTACACTTCCTCTTTACTATGCCATTTTTTAAACTTACATTCTAGACATGGACATACTATTCTACCCTTAACACTACTATTAGTAAATACAAAGTTCAAAAAATCATTTAATCCTTTTAAGTATTAAAGAGGTATTTCGAGGCATATCAATCCAGCTCTTATCCATTTTAAAAGATAATATATGTCTATCTTCAAATCTCCTAAAACAAATCTAAAATCGTAAACTAACCAGTATTAATTTATATTGAACATCATCTTTCACCATAAGTTAATATAATCATCAAATCCAAACTAAATATCATGTGGGTACAATAAGAATCAATAAGATCAATCAAGCATTGATACTATTATAAAGTAAACTCCATACGTGAATAAACAAGCATATATAATTCTTACAATTTAAGTATTACAAAATGTTCTCTTACCAATTTGCACATTATACAATCTACAACACGCCAACATAATTCTTATAGGTTTACACAAAATGGAAATGTAGAATTTTAATTCTTAGGCATTATAACAACAAAATTTTTATTCACAAAAATTAAACTATAAAAATTCCATAAAAATACCATGACAATTAAATAACAATCGTTCATAATTACTTAAATTATATAAATTATTGCATACTACATTTGACTGAAAAAATTAAACTACTTTCACTGTATATTGAACAAGCTAATTGAAAAAGAAAATTAAATAAGTAACATTACATTACAAAAATAAATACAAAATTTTTTTATTCACATAAAAGTACTAAAAATTTAATGTTAAGTAATCTAACAATAGCTAAACACAATATAAAATAAATAAACGAATAAAAAGAGAGAAAAAAAAGACTTACCATACTGGCGATAAAAAGCTGTCAGGATGGCAGACAACACGAGCTAGTCAAGGACAGGCTAGCGAGCTCTTCTGGCAGTAGCAAGTGGTGAAACAACGAAGACCAGCGGCTGAGGAGAGAATATGGACACTATGGAAGCAAAATATTTTTTTTTTTGCAGTAGTAGACTTTGCGCAGCTGGAAGGAGAATAAGGGAGATAAGTAGGGCTAGCGCTTTTTAAAAGCCCTAGTCATGGTTATATACCAACTATGGTTGTATAGCTGCAGTCAGTACTAATGACGGTTTTGTACAAATTACGGCTACATAGCTATGATTATTAGTAACCATTGTTAATTATCAACAGTTACTTATAACAGCAACTAAAGTTATTGTTCTGGCCACAGTTGTATGAATCGTGGTTATTTAGAACCGTGGCTATCTTTTAGTATTGAGCTATCCCTATATTATAAGGTGTAAGTTGGGTTTACCAACGAATTTTCTATAGGATATAATTAAGACTCTTGAGTATGGAATGCATTCCCCATACTTAAGCTAAGACAACAATAGTCTTTTCAAAGTGATAATTTAATTTTTTCTTTGTGTGCACTCAAAGACAAAGATAATAGTTTGAAGTTGTTATGTATTTTTTTTCCCTTTTCTATATGTTAAATGGAATGATGGTGAAGGGTTTATGTTGATAATGAAGTGATGCCTTGAATAGATGCTTCTTAGAGAAATACCTCTTCAATTAAAAGTCATAACCATATATTAGTTCACAAATAAATATAATTTAAAACAACACATATTTTCACCACGTGGTAGTTAGCACACCATTTTATAGATGTTTTTAGAAACTAAAAAGATGTAACCTTAGTGTTTTTTAGTTCTGTAACTCTCTACACTACCTTTTATATAAATTTATTAAGTTATATAAGGACATGACTTTCCAAAAACACATATCTTCATTTTAAAAATATTCCAACAATCCCCCACCATTTTTTAAATGAACTTAAACTCTTACCATTTCGAAAATCTCATGTTTTCAATAAAGGTATCTTAATGATTTGAACATTTACCCAAGTAAGACAGGGTTTCACCCATCCAAAATAATATGGTAGGCTAAGCTTTTTACAAACTATCTCATATGAATAGGTGTGCATGACTTCCACATAAGGTCTCAGGCTATTGTATGCCCACTTAAATTGACACGTTTATAACCTTGTGTCCTTATCCTTTTCATCAAAGTTTTTAGAGTCAAGCCTTTAGACTTTTAGAAACGACCCCACTTCACTCTCATATAGAGAGATTGCATAAAGAGCACGACTATGATCAATGCTCTAGCAAATATATGCTTACAAGTCTATGAAGAGCCAAATTAAAGCTCAACCTTTCCCTTTTTAATCTTATAGTTACCAAGCACTTTTCAACCTTGGAATGTATTAAAAATGACAAGTACTTGACATCACTCTAATAGCATATTTTCACCATTGAACTCAAGACTTGATATGATAGTCAAGTGAAAGTTGGGTTTCCACTATCAGTGATCAAGGTTTATAGGGCTTCAATCCTATTCCTTTTGATGTTTTCAATATCATACTTCTTGTTAGACCTTTTGTCAAAGGATCTGCAAGATTTAATTGAAATCTTATATAACTTATGGATAAGGTTGTATAAAAGATGGGTCATGCCAAGTTTTATATGGACCCGAGGCCCAGCTCAAAATTGGCACTGGGGTTGAATTTTAGCCCCAGGCCTGGTGGTTGGCTTAAAGAACTGGTAATTTCTGGGTCGATTTAGGCTAGGACAAGTATTCTAAGTTGAACAACCAATTTTTTCAGCTTTAAATATTTCAATAAAAAACTTGTATTTTCAACTTTAAATTCCATCATTTTTTCATATTTAATTTCCAACATCACCACTAAGTACTAAGATGAGTAAATATTGAGCATTTGCAGCTCCAATACTTTGTACCATCTTTGAGAAAGCACTACATTCATTTGACAATAGCTCTTTTGGGCTTTTAACTTGCATGTTCCATTAACACAACAACTCTCAAGAATCAATACTAGATTTGTAAAATTCACATTTTATAAGATATAAAAGGCCTGAATCTATTATGATTTTTCAAAGAATATAGGCTTAATACAAACTATCAATTAACCAAGGCCTTTAGTAAGACATCACTTACTGGAACAAATTTAAAGGACTAGAATGTACATGTGCAAAAATTAAAAAAGGCATTAATTTGACAGTCATTAACATCATTAGAAGTATATAAGTAGAAGTACTAATAGATCAACAATAAATGATGAAAGGATTATATGATTAAAAGAATGGTCATGTTATAAATAAACTTTATTTAGTTTAGAAAATATATGAGCCAAACAAACTAGAAATTATGCTTACTTTCATAATTATGGTAGCCTTTACCCTTTTCTAATATGGAGAATTTGGCCCTATTTCACTTCAAATAGATCCACTTGTATTGGTATCCATATATCAACTAAAGTTGTTATTTGTAAAGTTCTATTAGTGACATTCTCCTAATGAAATCAAATTTAATTCGAAATAAATAGCCATACATATGTAAAAGATATAAAGTTCAGAGAAATGAAAGTAAAAGAAACCATCTTCAAATTTAAAAGATATTCCCTAATTAATCATCAAAGAAAACAATAAATAGAACAAATGATAATATAGATAAAAACTTCAAGAAGCAGTAAGTAAAATTAAATAAACCTATCCATAATAGTGATAAACATCTATGCAACCACATCATAGATATATAAATTCCAAAAGGTCCATAATAGTGAAATACTGACATACATCACATTAAAGTAAACATGGCTAAGAAACATATCCTAGACATTTATTAATGCTCATAACATCTTCAATGCCATTGGTAGATAAGCTTCCTCTTGAAACATGAACATTTGAAAAAAAAGAAGAAGAATGATTTAGTCAATTAAAAAGCACAATTACAGTACCAAAACTATAAAGCACAAGTGTAATTATAAAATACAGAGCATACTAATTACAACATCATCAGATTCCTCAAATTGATTGAAGTCACAATCATTGAAGCTAATTCTGTATAGGAAAGCCAATTTTGGGTGCAAATTAATGCTTCAATCATCCTAGGTGACAGAGAACTCTTAAAGGTATCAAGCACGCGACCACCGGTGCTTAAAATAGATTCAGAAGCGACTGTAGACACTGGCACGACTAACACATCACATGCTATAAGGGAACTCACATTGTACTTTGAAGTATTTTCTCGCCACTAAGCCAATATATCAAACAAAGAGTCATCATCTAGTGTATTAGCTTTTAGATACTTCTTTAACTTTATTTTTGAGTCTGAACCTATTTTTGTCTTATTTGACAACCACCATTTGTCCATTGGTGCTATAAACATGATGAAGATGGAATTTTAACATCCCTTGTATCCATTATAGAATTGGTATCACCATTATCTTCAGAAGGTTGAGGTTGGTCATTAACAACTCCCTTAGAATATTGCTGGTATAAACGATACAATGCATCCCTAACCATTTTCTTCATAGCTTCACATATATTCACATCAAGGTACATATCTTTGAAGCTAGAATTTACATAGGCAAGTTTAAATCTAGGATCCAACACTTCCCCTATAACCAATTAAAGATTTAAGCGCTTTGGCTTCCCTCAATATTTATCAAACTTGACTTTCATTTTCATAGCCATTTCCATAATAAACATATCTTATTGATTCGTAGCACTTGCTTACAACATGGCCAGATAAAAGTAATGTCATGGAAGCACATATTCGATGTTACATACAATGAACCAGATATTTTCAAAGTAATACTATAGAAAACTTGTAAAAACTCAACAAAAATAGTAGCAATAGTCTAATTTAAGGTAGTAGAAGGACCAATTTGATGGCTATCTTCTCAAAAGTATGCATTAAACCTGTCATCCTTGTCCTCCATCCTCTCAATGACTTTTTGAAACTCAATGGCATGCTCCAACATCAAGTACGTAGAATTTCACCTTATTGCAATATTTAAACATATAAGACTTTTGGAATCGATCTTTTCCTTTCCAATAAAACCTTTGAATCTTTAAAGTCATGCAGGTGAAAACCTCACATATCTTACCACATTTCGAATAGTTGAAATAGAATTATGCATATCCTTCAACTATCATTGACAATTAGGTTCAACATATGAGCACAACATCTTATATGGAGCATATATTTGTCACACACTAAGTCATTCCAATTTTTTAAGCGCTTTTTCAGATACAACATAGTTGTATTGTTGGAAATTACATTATCAATGGTTAATATGAAGACCTTTCCAATCCTCCAACCTAATAAAAACATTTCAATTGCTTTCCCTATTGTGTCTCCCTGATGATTCTCAATTATACAAAAGTTTATGATACACTTCTGGCATTTCCAATCCTCGTCAATGAAATATATAGTTAAACACATATAGTTAATATTTTGAATCGAAGTCCAAGAGTTTATGGTGAGAGAGACACATACACATGATTTTTTCAAAAGTTCTTTAATCTTCTCACCTTTCAAAAATAGTTTGTAACAGTCTCTGGCAACTGTCACTTTCAATAGAACTGGAAATCTAGGTTCCAGCTGGTTTCTATATTTTTAAAACCCATGCCCTTCTACAACCTGGAATGGCATCTCATCATAAATAACAAATTCTGTTAGAGCTCTATGACATTCTTTAGCATTATAAGTGGGAGGGACCAAGGCTTTTAATCTTGCTCCCCCAAAGGCTCAAGTAGTGCTAACATGCTTTACTTCTTCTTATACGCTTTGTATGGGTACTTTTGACATCTCTGTAAATGTTTTTTTTTTTTTAAAGAATTTGTCCCATGCCTATTTAGATCACAAGCATATGATGCATTACAATATTTGCATGTAGCCCTGACTTCTACACTTGTCTCCTCCAATGGAAGCTTAGTAAAATGTTCCTATACCATGGATTTTATTAGAGGACTAGTTTTCTTTGTACTAATAATAGTAGACCCTATGGCTACAACAGATGCTACAGTGGTAGCAATCTCTAACACATAAAGGGAATTTTGTATAGGATTATTAAGATTATACTTTCTTGTAATTGGTCTTGAGGTTGTTGTTTTACATTTATTTGGCTTGAATCAACCTTTTTTTTTTATTATTACTAAAGCAACGAAGCTAAGCAAGTAATTGATGGAAAATAAAGTTATTTGATATAAATTAATTCAAATAAGTATAATATTGTTAACACATAAAACCTCATGTCTTGCTTATGTAAAATAAGAAATTATCTAAGTCATATGTAAACCCTTAATATGTATCATATGCTAAATTTATTAAGATTCATATAGGCTAGTTTAGCCCAAATAGTTTTTTAATTAAACCAAATCAAAAAAATTAATGAAACAAATAGAGCATTTCCTAAAATGAAAATTCAAACCATAAAGCAAATAGAATTGCAATAAAACGAAAAAAATTGAATAATTCTAAATTTTAAATGCTATTTTAACCTCTAAAGTAAATATATTATCACAGTTATCCATGATGAAACCTTTGTAGTTGAAAGTAACTTGCATTTTGAAAAAAAAAAAAAAACAGAGATTGAGCAATATAAGATTAAATATATGTATAATGCTCACATCACTTTTTCTACCCAATTCTTTCTTTTTTTAATTTCTCACCTAATGGTCCCCTCAAACCATCTTAAATCTTTAATAAGATCAGAAATTTACACCTAAACTAATTAAATACTCAGTTAAACCATTACTTAATTAATAACATGGGATATATATAGCCCATTATAAGTCTTTATATGCCTCATTCGAATATGCTTACAAATAAGTAAATAAATTCATCTTATTGCAGGCTATGTGTGTATGGGAATACTTGTGTATAATATCTATTATTTGTAAACAAATATTACAAACTACTGATGAATATTGCCCAGATTAAAGCCCCATACTTTTGTTCAAATTAGAGGAATTCATGATCATAATAACAAATTAAAGCTACTAAGCACATACTTTTGTTCAAAAATTAAGCCCACTAACTTTAACAAGTTAACATGAGCATTCTAAGCAACAATTGACAAATATATTTACAAATTTAGATCACATTCATCTTACCATGAAGGGAAAAGTTCACATTACTTAATTTCATTGCACATGAAACAACTTTATTAGGAACAAGTTAAAAGAGGAAAAGGTGAGGTTGCTTGCAATATATAAAAGCTAAAATATGCTATAAACATAGTTTGAAAGAAAAGGGAACAAAAATGACAAATTAAAAGTTTTAATGTGGCAAAAAATAAAAGGGTTAAAATTTCCTGTTCAATGATATAACTATAACATAATCAATTCCTCATAAAGGATCTGATGTTCAACCAAAAGTAACCTAAATAAAGGTAGTGTAGGGACATGTAGATACATTCCTATTACCCTAGAAAGCATATAGGTTTCTCTAAAATGTTGCTTATGCATTCAAGAACCATAGGGCAAGGCCAATTACTATCTGATTTGAAACTAGATAATGCTTATGCATTCAAGAACCATAGGGCAAGGCCAATTACTATTTGATTTGAAACTAGATGAGGCAAAGAGATATATATCTTACAAAAAAACCAATGAAGCTTCTAATTTTACTTACCTAGTGTGTAAACGGAGGGTGTCATACTTGTAACTAGCTAGTGTCTGTCATTTGTCAATAGCGTTGCCAGAGGTCGAAGTTGTGATGACGTTGGACCTATCATGCATGGTGGCTAGCGGGTAGTGGTTAGGGCTGGGGTATAGAGGAAGAGGAAGATGATGACGTATTGCAAAAGGGTGAGTGAGGGTCTCTAAGCAGACCTATCAAGTGAAAAATGAAATAAAGGTGAAAAGATGGATAGAGAAGATCAAGCCATGTATGATATAAAAAAAAATTACCTGGGTTGCAGGTTAGGCCATCTGGCCAAAAGGGTAACCTATATCCTGGCCTAGCTTAGGTTAAAAACTTGGAATTCAACTTCCTTTCTTTGTTCCATTTTTTTTACTCAACCTAGAAAAGCCAGGTTAGGTCTGGTATTTTGGGTTTCTCAAGTTAATGAACAGCCCTACTTATCATTCATTAGCAAGTCTTTCGCAGAGTTATGTCTTAGTCTAATATGTCATGACTTTCCATTATAAACTTGGCTATAAGCCCTTAAAAGAGTATATTGACTATCGCAATGGATAAATGTTGGTGCCCTTGGCTTGGGCCATATAGGAATGTCAAGTAACAAGTTTATAAGCCATTTAGCTTTCTACTACTTGCTACCAATGCTATAAATTCATAGTCTGTGGTAAAGTCTACAATACAGGTTTGTTTCTTAGATCTTCGAGAAATAGGATCCCCACCTAAAGTGTAAACCTATCCACTTGTAGAAGCATGATCCTTTGAGTAACTTATCCAATTGGCATCTGTATATCCTTACAAAATTGAATGATTACTACCATAGGTCAAACTATAGTTAATTATTCCTTTCATGTACCTTAGTACTTTATCCACAACATGCCAATAATTCTTACTTGGATTGCTTGTGTATCTACTTAACCTTCGCACAACATATGCTATATCTGGTCTTGTACATGTTACAACATACATCAAGCATCCAATTACCTTTGAATAATCATGTTGTCTCACTAAACATCCTTTATTTGGTATTAATTTCATACTAGAACCAAATGGAGTAGAAATAGGACAATAAAAACAATCAAATTTCTTTAATTTTTTTGAGATTGGGAAATACCAAGACAATTGTTATCCCTAATAATCTTGATTTTTAGTATGACATCTGTTTCTCCCATATCTTTCATGTCGAAGTTTTCAAACAAGAATTTCTTTGTTTTGTTTACTTCATCTAAATCAGTGCCAAAAATTAACATGTTATTTACATAGAAATAACTTATGACACCTTTTTCATTGTGAAACTTATTGTATACACATTTGTCAGATTCATTGATTTTATATCCATTTGCTAGAATTACCTCATCAAATTTAATGTGCCATTGCTTAGGGGCTTACTTAAGTCCATAAAGAGACATAATTAATTTACACACCTTGCGTTCTTGACCAGGAACCATAAACCCTTTCAGTTGTGTCATATACACCTCTTTTTCTAACTCTCAATTAAGGAAAGTTGTTTTAACATCCATTTGATGGATAACAAGATTATATATGAAACCAAGTGCTATAAACACTCTAATAGTGGATATCCTTGCAACCGATGTATATGTATCAAAAAAGTTTATCCCTTCCTTTTGCGTAAACCCCTTAGCAACCAACCTAGCTTTAAATTTATCTATAGATCCATATACTTTTAATTTCTTTTTAAAAATTCATTTACAACCAATGGGTTTAGAACTAGGTAGGAGGTCTACTAGTTTCTAAGTTTTATTTCCCTTTATTGAATCCATTTCATCTTGTATAACCCCTTTCCAAAATTCTACATCTTGAGATATCATAGCCTCTTCAAATGTTTAGGACTATCTTCTAAATTAAAACCAAAAAGTGAATAATTTTCAATATCTTCTCTAGTCCCCTCAACAAAAAATATGAACAAATTTAAACCATATTTGCATTTTTTAGCCCTTTTACTTCTTATAAGTTTTATTTCTCATAAGTTATTATCACTAGAAACATTATTCTTTTTATTTGAATTTTTTATTGGAATAAGAAATGTCATTAGGCTTAAGGATTGAGTTAAACATTTCTTCTTTAAAATTTACAGCCCTTGATTTAATTACTTTATTGTCAGGGTATGAAGCATTTAGTTCAACAACTAAAAATTGATATGCCTTACTATTTTTAACATATCCCAAGAAGATGCACTCAACTCCTCTTTCACCAAATTTCTTCGTTTTGGGTTCTATAACTTTAATTATTGCCCTACATCCTTAAATTCTAAAATAATTTAGATTGGGTTTTCTTTTCTTCTATAGTTCATATGGGATTATCTTGTTCCTTTTATTATAAACTCTATTTAATATAGGACATGCAGTTAGCAATGCCTTATCCCAATATCCATTAACTAAACTAAAATAAGATAACATAGCATTTATCATTTCAACTAGGACTCTATTTTTTTCTTTTTGCTATACCATTTGTTATGGGGAATAAGGGGTTGTTACTTGATGTATTATACCAATTAACTCAAAATAATTTGGATCATAATATTCTCCCCCTCTATCTATCCTTACACATTTAACAAATGTTTTATGTTGAAGTTCTACTTCACTTTTAAATATCTTAAATTTGTCTAAGACTTCATCCTTTAAGTGCATTAAATAGACATAATAATATCTAATGCAATCATTAACAAAAGTTACAAAATACTTTTTACCACCCAAAGTAGGTCAATCATGCAAATCACAAATATCAGAATGGATCAATTCTGATATTTTAGAACTTCTTTCTACTCTAGGGAAATGTTTTCTTGTTATTTTAATTAACATGCAAGTAGTGCAAGACTCATGATTAATAACAATTTTTGGAATCAATTCAAGTTTTATAATATCATTCAATTTTCCAAAATTAACATGACCCAAACAATAATGTCGTAATCATAAGATTTAACAATGTAAGCATAGTTGTAAATATTATTATTAACTTTAACAACATTACACTTTAACATGTTCTCACAGAAATAACCTTGACCTACACATGTTCCACCCTTATTGAGAATAAACTTGTCTCCCTCAAATATAGACTTAAACCTAAGCTTATTAAGTAAAGGTACAGAAATTAAATTCTTCCAAACTTCTGATACATAATAAAAATCTCATAAAGTAAGAGTTTTCCCATAAGTGAATTCAATTCCACAGTCCTTTTGCACTTGACTTAGACACTTGAAGCATTTCCCATGTAAAGCACATCCACATCTTCCTTCTTCAATGTTTGGAAGAAGTTTTTGTTTTTGTACACATAATGTGTTTGCACCTGAGTTCACCTACCATGATTAGTCATTGTCAACTAGGTGGTTCTCAGAAAGTACAACCACAAAATTGTTTTCTTTTGTAGATGACTTATTTTCTTTCTCTTTCTTCTTTTTGAAAAAGTGGCATTCATGCTTGATGGCCAGCCCTTTTATAAAAGAAACAATTACCATTCTTTTTGTTGTTCTTATGACCATCATGAGGCTGGGATTTGTCTTTATCCTTCCCTCATTTCCTTAAGGTCATATGGGATTGCCCTTCCTCCACCGCATATATTTTCTCATGAGCATTGGTTTCACTTTTAGCATCATGTTTTCTATATTTCTCTTCTAAACAAAGATGACTCCCCAATTGCTCAAGAGAGATATCGTTTTTTTTTTTTCATGTTTAAGACTCTTTTTAAAATCTTTCCATGATAGAGGAAGTTTGTTTATGATTAAGGAGATAATAATATACTCATTCGCATGCATGTTATGTTGTTTGAAATTGTTCAAAATATGTTCAATTTCATGCATTTATTCCATAATAGACTTTCCATTAATCATTTTATAAGTATTGAAACAAGTGACAAGACATTTCTTACTTGTAGCATCCTCTTGCATGTACCTTGCCTTAAAGATTTTTTTGCAAAGGTTGAATCTTGATAAACATCAAAGAAAGCATCACAGAGACCATTGAGGATATGTCCAATGTAGATACAATCATCATTCTCCCATTTCTGTCTCTTTCTTATTTCAGTAATAGTTTCTTCTTCTCTTTCTTAAGGCTTGGGAGTGGTGAGGACATAGGCCACATTCAAAGTTGTAAGAAGAATTTTATCTTTCTTTGCCATCTCAAACAGTTGTTTGGTTCAAATCTTTCCAACTTCACAAAATTTGTAGTCAACTCCTTCAAAGAAACCATAAGTATTTGTAGAAAAATAAGCTTAAAGAATATTAGAGGTTAGAAGGAGATGAGATGAAGAAAGTAGTGCATGATGTCTTCAAGGTATAGGCAGCACTTTCTTTTAGGCTTAATTCACCCCCACCTATCCTTATGTTATAGGATGCAAGTTGAGTTCACTAACAAATTTCCTGTAGGATACAATGAAAACCCTTAAATATAAATTGAACTCTCAATACTTAAGTCACAACAACAATAGTCTTTTCAAAGTGATAATTTGACTTTTTTCTCTGTGTGTACTCAAAGATAAAGGCAATGAGTTTGAAGTTATTATGTGTTTTTTTTTTTTCTTTTCTATATGTCAACTAGAGTAATGGTGAGAGGTTTATGTAAACCAATAAGTGATGCCTTCAAGAGATGCTTCTTAGGGCAATACCTCTTCAATTAAAAGTTACAACAATATGTTGGTTCATGAACCAACATAATTTAAATATTTTTTTATGAAGAGTTACACCTTTTTAATTTGTAAAGTTTTTTTCTTTAAAACAACACATCTTTTCACCAAGTGGTAGTTACCATATCTTTCTGTAGATGTCTTTAAAAACCAAAGAGACATAATATAATGTCATTTAGTTTTATAACTCCCTACTCAACCCTTAAATTTATATAAGGACATAACTTCTAAAAAACACATATCTTCATTTTAAAAATATTCCAACACATGTAAGTAATAGTTTCATTTTTAATATTATTTTTGGAAGCAATTACACTTGTTTACCCTTTTTTAATCATTAATTTTATAATCATAATATTAAAAGAATTACTTATACAAACATAATGATAAAATCAAAATAATTACTAAATCCAAAATGGGGCCTGGGTTCAAGATTCATGCTATAAAAATTCATAAAATTATTTTATTTCTTCAAAACTGGCAATAAGAAGATGACTAGTCTTCTTGTTGTGTATAAATTATTATGACTGTAATATACCAAGAATTAGTTATATATCATCTTTAAGTTCAATTTATTACTAATAAATTTGTTAGTAGTATTGGAATAGTTAATATATATGAATTCTAATTTGATTTGGAAAGAAAAATACACTTTTAGTCTCCTACCTTTCATCATTAGATCAATTTGGTCCCTGAATTATGAAAAGTACTAAATTCGTCCCTAAAAAATTTCATCATGATCAAATTTGATCCTTCCGTCACAAGGGAGTTAAAATTTATTTGAGATGGACATTTTTTGCTGATGCAACACGTTATCTACTGAGGTAAATTAGTAGAATGCCTCATCATTCAACAATTTGATCCTTCCGTCATAAGGGAGTTAAAATTAATTTGATATGGACATTTTTTACTGATGCAACACGTTATCTACTGAGGTAAATTAGTAAAATGCCTCATCATTCAACAATTTGATCCCTCATCTTTTGTATGTAGACCAATTTAGTCTCCCAACCTTTGACATTAAATTAATTTAGTCCATCATCTTTCTACACTATATCTATTTGGTCTATCAACTATCACCAATAGATCGAGTTGGTCTATCATCTTTTACCATTAAAACACTTTGGTCCCTTAAAAATTTCAATGTGATCAAAGTTGGTCCTTAACTATAAAAATAAAATAAGAATAGTGCCACTTTTGAAAGATTCTTAATGTTGGTGAATTAAAATAAAAATACAAATAGGATTCAGGGTAATGCATAATAAATTATCTACTATATTAACATAAATACTCACACATACACTTCGCATTGAACTTATACTTGTCATTGAACCATAAAACACACATATCTCTGTATTAATATCTAAATTGATGGATCATTTATTAGTGTTTCATTTATGTGGATTTAAATATTCCCTTTTCACCCTTTTTACTTTGCAACAAATGCAATAACTTCTAGTGACACTAAGAATCTTTTCAAAGTGGCACCATTATTATTTTATTTTTTATCACTAAGAACCAACTTTGATTATGCTAAAATCTTTAAGAGACTAAATTGTTCTAGTGGCGAAAGATGATGGACCAAATTGTTTTAGTGATGAAAGATAAAGAACCAAATTGATCTAGTGATGATAATTAAGGGACTAAATGGATCTAGTGTTGAAAGATAAGATACCAAAGTGATCAAATGTTGAAGGTTGAGGGACCAAATTGTTCTCTTTGCGAAAGATGTAGGACTAAATTAATCTAATGATGCTTGATAAAGAATCAAATTGTTCAATGATGAAGCAAAGTATGAATCTACCTTAGCATATAACATGTTCACTCTGTAGAAAATAATTCAACTCAGATTAATTTTAACGCCTTCATGATGGAATGACCAAATCTAATCACGATGTAATATTTGAGGGATTAATTTAATACTTTTTAATTTTCAAGGACCAAATTTATCTAATAATAAAAGGTGAGGGAAGTATACTTTTCTCGAACAATAATTAACCAAATATAATTCATGGCTTTTATAATATTTATCTTTTAAGAAAACACCAAAAAATTTGAGAGTTGAAAATTAAAGAAAAGAGTATTAGCCCAAAAGAAAAAAAAAAAGAAAATAAAGAAAAGAGTGAAATAAAAATTAAAGTTGAATAGATGCAACTTGAGTTAAAATTTTTAAGTAAAATTTTAATTTTCACTACTAAAGTTCTCTAAGAATGTTGATTTCGTTTTTTTCCTTTCGTTTTTTTAGCTTAATCTGTGTGAACAAAATGGCCTTCATCGAATTCCAAATAATGGATGAAATTAAAATAAATCAACACTAAATTGGCATTCGAATATGGAACATCCTCGCGCAAGATTATTGTTTGAGGAAAAAAAAAAAATGGGAAACCTACATGAAACGACATCGTTTAAGAAAAGCGTTGGAATTCAACACTAACCAACTTTAATCTCCAATACGGCAACTCCTTAACCCTAGGCACCGCCACCATCGACCTCCCGGAAGACCGAAGCTGCTTTGGGGCCTTAACTCACGGTCACTGCTTTCCCCTCTTCCTCGTCAATTGGCATCCATTGAAGCTTTCCTTTTTCTCTTACCGAATTTGAAGCCCACAAGTGTATTGAGCAACCGACGCTCCTAGCTGTCGGGTTTTCGTCTTCCTGGCTAGTGCCCCAAGGGTTAGCTCACGCAAGCCGACTTACTATAGGAGCCGCCTTTTGGATCTTCTAAAGTCAGATCGCCGGCACCATTGTCTACGCCTTCGTGGAAAGGTAAATTCCCAATTAATTCAGATTTAGTCATTTTGGATCTCCGGCCTGCAAATGCCAATTTCGTGATTGGGGGAGCTATGACTTTGATGTTTGAATCTCTTGCGTGTGCCATTGCTTTATTCTTTATGATCTATAGGTAAAGTTTAGATCTTTTTAAGGGGTCCTGGAGCTTTTTGGCCCTTGGTTGACTAGGTGATTAGACTAAGACAGCGATGTCTGTGAACAATAATAACCCGCCTAAGAGCCTTGGAGCCTCTTCGTCATCCTTTGGCAATGCGGGAATAGGCACCTCTTCTATGCCTGGAAACCCTGGGTTTTCACAGTCGCAAGCTCAAGCACAGATTGCGGCTGGTTTTCAAGGTCAGTTTCAGCTGTCGCAAGCTCATGCTAATGCTATTGCCCAAGCTCAGTCAAAGTCTCAAGCTCATGCCCAGGCAGCGCATGCTCAACTCCAGGCTCATTTGCAAGCTCAAGGTTTGTCTCTTAATCAGAGCCAGTCAGGTGGGTTTGGGAATTTGGGGGTTTCATCTCCCTCCTTTTCGACACCTGGCAATTCAAGTGCAAAGCGCCTCCCTTTAAAACCCCCGATTCGCCCTATTGGATTTTCCCCTACCAATACTGCCTCACCTTTAAGACCCATGGAACTTACGCCTGCTGCTCGAAGAAAGAAGCAGAAGCTCCCTGAGAAGCAGCTTCAAGATAAAGTGGCTGCTATTCTGCCAGAGTCTGCTCTGTATACCCAGCTTCTTGAGTTTGAATCTCGCGTTGATGCTGCACTTGCTAGAAAGAAGGTTGATATCCAAGAAGCCCTCAAAACCCCACCTTGTATTCAGAAGACTCTTCGCATTTATGTATTTAACACTTTTGCTAATCAAGTACGCACAATTCCTACGAAGCCAAATGCCGAGCCTCCTACATGGACTCTCAAGATTGTAGGGAGAATATTGGAAGATGGCGTAGATCCTGATCAGCCAGGAGTAGTTCAGAGGTCTAATCCAATGTATCCCAAGTTCTCATCTTTCTTTAAAAGGGTAACCATTTCTTTGGATCAAAGGCTCTATCCTGATAGTCACATTATCATGTGGGAAAATGCTCGGTCTCCTGCTCCTCAAGAGGGTTTTGAAGTGAGGAGAAAAGGGGATAAAGAATTTACTGTGAACATACGGTTGGAAATGAATTATGTACCTGAGAAGTTTAAGCTTTCTCCAGCATTGGTAGAAGTTCTTGGTATTGAGGTTGATACCCGCCCGAGAATTATTGCTGCAATCTGGCATTATGTAAAGGCCAGGAAATTACAGAACCCAAATGACCCCTCTTTCTTTTTCTGTGACCCAGCTCTTCAGAAAGTATTTGGGGAAGAAAAGATGAAGTTTACCATGGTTTCGCAGAAGATATCACAGCATTTGTTCTCTCCACAGCCTATACTTTTGGAGCACAGGATCAAGCTCTCAGGAAATAGTCCTGCTGGAAATGCTTGTTATGATGTGATGGTTGATGTTCCTTTCCCTATTCAGAGGGAGTTGTCTGCATTATTGGCCAATGTGGAGAAGAACAAAGAGATCGAAGCCTGTGATGAATCAATATCTGCAATCATAAGAAAAATTCATGAGCACCGTAAGAGACGGGCATTCTTTCTTGGATTTAGTCAATCTCCGGTGGAATTTATAAATGCCTTAATTGAATCTCAAAGCAGGGATCTGAAACTTGTGGCTGGGGAACCTAGTCGCAATGCAGAGAAAGAGCGTCGGTCAGATTTCTTCAACCAACCATGGTAAGCTTTTATCAGCTATCTCCTATATAACTTTTGTTCTTTCATTGTTTTAATTCTACTACGTTTCTTAATTTTATTTACACTTAACAGTGCATGTTAATTCCATAGATGGCCTTATGTTGGATGATTAATTATATAACTGGGACTGCATTTGAGTTAGATGTAATATGTCTACACTTTCAACATCATGGGCTATTTTTTTTCCGACTCATGACGTGCACAGCATGTACTCTCTTTTTCTTTATGTGCAAGGTGACATTAGGTTTAACTCCATAAGTATGGTCTAAATTGTAGACGTTGGTTTGACATTAATTCATAGTCAATGCTTATGCAGTATTAAATGTAATCTTCGTTTGACATCTTGAACAGGGTTGAAGATGCTGTTATTCGATATTTAAATCGCAAACCAGCTCCTGGAAGTGAAGCTCCGGGTAGCACATGACACCAGAAGTATTAAGTGGTTGATAAAACTGGTTGTCTGTATCATTTCTCTCTTTTGAAGTAGCCAATGTTCCTTTCTGTATCATTATTTAGGAGGAATGCTGCTTCAGTATAATATAAAACATGTTATGTATTTCATGCGAGCACTAATATGGTTGACGGACTTGCGGTGCTGATAATTGTTTACTAGGCGGAAATCTAATACGACAGTCTCACCTTTTCCTGCTTTGTGGTTCACCATGTAGTTCGTCTGTTGGCAAGTTGACGCTGGATTCTTGAGATTTTGAACAATTGTATTGGGAAGAATCTGAAGGATGGTTGGCTGTACAGCATTTTAGGTCTTGTAAATTGACTACTGTGTAACAGAGGAAGACATTGCACGCGATAGCTGGTCTGTTTCCATCACATTTGATCTGACGAAATTGATTTTGCATTTTGTCAACTCTATGTTTAAATCAAGACTTCGATAACCCTTCATTTCCAAATTGAACCTTTTTTTATGTGGGACTTAACAATTATAGTAATAAAATTATTGTTTGACCTAAAATATGTATTTCAGAAGTTAACCGATGAGGCTTTCTGGTAGGTGTAACTAGGACTGATTTATTACTTTACAATGATTTTTACACGGTTAAGAATATTTTAAGCAATATATATATATATATTTGTTCTTATTCTTGAAAATAAGGATGGAAGTAAAATGTAGGATGTCAAAACGGAGGGAAAAGTTCTTTGTAGTTTGAATGAATTTATACAGACAAAAACTTTATTTCGGTTTTTGGGCCTTCTACATCTCATTTTTATTTTGGTTTCTCTTTTCTTCAAAAATTTAAATTAGTCTTTCACTCACTAAAATATTATTTTGGTCTTCTTGTCATGTCCTCATTCAAAAATTGATGTGTCCGATTATACATTAATAAGGGAGTTAACTAGTGATGTAGCCAAATTATAGGTAGTCCTCTGCCATGTCACCAATGTCACGTGGCCCTAAAAATCAATCTACTCAAGTTAATCCATCACCATAGAAGCCTCCATCTTATGGTAATGCTATTGAAGAGAGTTGATACTATTCTTTTTATCTTTTCATTGTTTCCAAATGGAAAAGTTGTGGTTGACCTTCTAAAACTACAAAACCCACATCTCTTGAAATTTCAATGTGTTGAAGTAGGAAAAACTCCATCTCTCTTTCTCTTTCTCTCACTCATGTATACATTTTAATGAAATTCAAGGCTTTGAATTTTGCTTTTCCTAGGCAAACTATATTTCTTTTCATTTTAAATGGGTTTGATTGAGCTTGAGATGAAGGAAATGAGTTGAAGAAGCAAACAAAATTTTTGAGATCCTATTATGAATGTGCCTAGTAGAAAAAGAAATGTGGATAGAATCTAATAGGCATATGATCAAGTTTATCATTTCACTTGTAACTCTCGTTGAATTTTTAGCAACATTCAATAGCAAATTTGCAATATCACTCAAACCACTCAAAAAGTTCAAGCTCTTCCTCACACAAGATTATTTTGTGATCCAAATTACAAATCTTAAGGTTGAAATGTCAGATATCTATTAAATTGAGCTTAAGATTTTTGCCTTGAAGACACCCATTATATTGAAGTTGCATCCACAAAGTCAAGGTCATTTCCCAAGGCCTCTAAAATCTCATAATAAAGGGAAATCTCATAGTTAGAGGAAAAATATAAGAATGTGATATAAAGTTGGATCTCATCCTAAGTATGACCATAAGATGGAGGTTTTTATGGAAGTGGACTATCTTGGGCAAATTGGTTTTTAAGGCCACATGGCATTAGTGACATGGTAGAAGATGGCTCACAAGTTAATGTCCCATATCAACATATAACAAGACACATAAGTAGTTTCTTGATGGAGGCATGACAAAGGAATCAAAATAATGGATGTTTAGGTGAATACGGGACTGAATCGGATTTTAAAAGGAATGAGGGACCAAAATGAAAATGAGGGGTCTAGTGAGGACCAAAATGGGGTTTTGTTGATTTATATATATACATAAATATTTTCATTCTTATGTGTCACTCACTCATTTCTCTCTGTGACTTAACATGTGATGTGAGCATAGATGACAAGAGGCGCGATGACTTAAATGATGATATGAATTTTCCATCGGGTCTAATTACAAGACTGAGAGCCAAGAAATTTAAAGAATTGCTACAAATGTATGTGGAAAAATTCTTAAAGAATGCTGAAGAAAGGCACTTGGATGGCTTGGGTTTGGAGAAGGAAACCCAAGTCATTCATTTGATTTATATCCAACCCAAATGAAGGCTCAATTCGTTTGGGTTATATCATCTAAAAATGTTGTTGCTGAAATAAGTGATTTGGACCTCATTGTAACTAATTTGGGCCTAGGATATGTATGGTTATATATTGGGCCTCTATTTTCAATGTCTAGAGTTATTTTTGGCATCTTTTGACCCAACTTTTTAAAGGCTCAAGGAAGCATTTCGAAATTAGGGTTTCTTAGGTGGTCTGAAACTTATAAAAAGGTTTGAGCCTTAACCTTGTAAGACATTAAGTTTCATTCTATCAAAGAAACATTATAGTTTGCTTCTTAGCTTGGCCAGAGTTATCTAGGGGAGGATAGTTTGTCTTCTTCTATTGCAACAAGAATTAATTCTTAGCATGGTGATCTCTTGAGTTGAATTTATTCTTGTTTCTAATCAACCTATCATTTGCGTTTCTATTTGCATATGTCATTTAGGGGTTTAATAGGTTAGGAGTTCATTCCATTTCATATTCTTGCCATAGTGTATATTCAAGGAGTTTCAGGTTTTTCAAAACCTTGGGGTTCCGCATCATTTGGTATCAGAGCATGGACTAGGGTAAATTCTTATTTATCCTGCTTGTTGTTTGTTGTTCATAACCTTCTTGTTTCTTCCAGACTTAAAAAAAAATAGTCTTTGTTCATTCTATTTGGTCTTAATCTTGCCCAAATCATTTCATTTGTTATTAATTTTTGTTCATCAGTGTATTTGCTTTTGATCTTGCTTCTATATTCCTATTTTCTTAATCCTATCTTAGAAAGTTTGTTGGAAAATGAAAAAAAAATATTGAGAATCAGTCTTTACTCATTCTATTTTCATTTAATGTTGCCCAGATTAATCCTTCTACTATTTATTTTTGGTTCATCTACTATCACTTTTTGTTCATTAGTGAATTTCCTTCAGATCTTGTTCAGTATTCTTGTCTTTTTTAGAATAACAAAAATTTAAAAAAAAAAGTTTGAAAGTATTGAGTGTTTTGTACTGAAGTTAAAAGTAAAAGCATCTTTTGTAGACTTCTAATGAGTAAATGTTAGAGTTGGTAGCCTGCCCCAAGAATCCAAAAATTTTGAATGAACCTTGGAGTAGCTGTCTAACTTAGGAATCCAAGAGAATTAAGGTTACTATTTCGTTTTTTTAACAAAAAAATTGGAAGTTGAAATTAAAAAAAGAAAATGTATTATTGAAAAAAAAAATTGGTCAAGGGTACTATGCATTTTCAAACTTTGTAAGTTGACGTAACTCTATCTTCATTTTTCTTTCATATACCTTTTACAACTTGATTTTTTTTGTCATTCTTATATCATTCCATTGTCTGCTAGTCTTTAATCCCTTCAATTCCCTTCCATTTATTTAATTTGCAAAAGTGGTCTATCTTGTGTGGAAATAAATTCTAAAGCACAATCGAGGACAATAAGCTTGAGTGTTGGTGAGCTTAAGAGAGGTAAAAGCCAAAATCAATGTGAAATATGGGTGAATTAAAAACCCATAAGTGTAAAAATGTGAGGAAGTGAGCTGCTTACCAATTATTCTATTCCATTTTCTTTAGTTCTTTTTCAAATTGAGAATTATGAATAGCTTTGGAGAAAATAATGAAGTTGATATGAAGCTATTTATGAAGGCTATAAAAGATTAGTTCAAAGCTCTAAACTTGAGGTTGGATAATTTAGAGTCCCTGAGCAGGTCAAGACCTACTCGAAGGCCTCCATTTGTTGAAGAAAGAGATTCAGATTGTAAAGATACAAATTCCACGAGAAATAGAAGAAGGAAGGTACGAAATGAAACGAATGATAGCAATCTCAATGCTATCAAGATGAACATTCCTCTATTTAAAGGTAAGAATGATGTACAAACTTATCTTGAATGGAAGACAAAGGTTGAGATGTTATTTGCATGCCATAATTATTCTGAGGAGAAGAAAATTTAATTGGCTGCAGTTGAATTTTTATATTATGCTTTTATTTAGTGGGGTGAACTTGTGAAGTCTAGAAGGAGAAATAGTGAGGATCCGATTGAGATTTGGGCTGAGATGAAGAGAGTGATGAGAAAGTGATTTGTTCCATCTTATTACTATAAAGAAACATATTAGAAGCTACAAAGGCTTATTCAAGGATCAAAGTCGGTTGAGGATTACCACAAGGAGATGGATATGCTAATGATAAAGGTTAACATTGGGGAAAATGAAGAAGTGACAATGTCTAGATTTCTTACTGATTTGAATAAAGAAATTGCTAACATGGTAGACTTGCACCCTTATGTGGAGATGGAGGATCTAATCAACCTAACCATGAAAGTGGAAAGACAACAAAAACAAAAGAGTTCATCAAGATCATTTTCAAATTCTAGTAGTAATTAGAGCTCAAAATAAAGTAAAGATGAAAACAAAAAGAAAGGACTAAGTCTGGATTCGAAAGTGAAGGCCAATGAAGCTGACAAGGGCAGGAATAACAGTACTTTGAATCAATTAGGTACTTTTAATCCACCTTCTAACATAAAGAAATTAAGTGTTTTAAGTGCCAAGGGCATGGTCATTATGCATTTGAGTGTCCTAATAGAAAGAATATGTTTTTTAGGGGAAATACCATGATTTCTGAATTTGAGCATGATAATGATCCTAATGATAACTTGAGCATGCCATCTTTTTATGATTGTTCAGATGTTGATGAGGATGTTGAACATGCTGTGCAAGGAGAAACCCTAGTAACTAGGCATGCATTAAATTTGACTATTAAGGAAGAAAGCTTAGAACAATGGAAAAATATATTTCATACCAAATGCTTGGTAAGTAGGAAAGTCTACAACATGATCATAGATGGTGGCAGTTATACTAATGTGGCTAGTACATACTTGGTAGTGAAGTTAGGGCTAGTGTGTGAAAAGCACCCTAAACCGTATAGACTCTAATGGTTGAATGATAGTGGAGAGTGCAAAGTAACTAAGCAGGTTGTTATGCCATTTTCCATTGGCAAATATATTGATAAAGTGAGGTGTGATGTAGTACCTATGCAAGTTGGACATTTTTTATTTAGCAAGCCTTGGAAATTTGATAGAAGGGCAATTCATAACGGATTCAAAAATAGGTGCACGTTTGAGATGAACGGCCGCAAGATTACACTTGTTCCAATGACACCATCTAAAATTTATCAAGACCAGCTCAAAACACAGTCTTTGATAAATGAGGGCAAGGATTGTGAAGGTTCTAAAAGAAAAGATAGAAAAAAGGCCAAGAGTTTAAAGAATAAAGAAATAGGCCTAATAGTGAATGATTATATGAATGAGGAAAAGAAAGTGAGATATGCAAGAGAGAAGAAGTTAGTGATTGAAAAGCAAGAAAAGAATACAAAATGTGATGAAAAAGAAATAAAGAAGGGTGAAAAACATAGTTATTTTGCAAAAGAAAGAAAGTTAAAAAGTGCATACTTAGACAAAAAATCTTTAATCCTCATACGGTTTAAAGAAACTTTGTTCACTAACATTGACCTTGATTCGAATTTATCTAGTGTGTTTATGAGTTTAATACAAGAGTATGATGATGTGTTTTCAGAAGAGGAATCTCACGGGTTACTGCCATTTAGAGGGATTGAACATCAAATTGATTTCACCCCTAGAGCACAAATTTCTAACAGGCCAGCTTATCGAAGCAATCCTGAGGAAACGAAGGAGTTGCAAAGGCAAGTAGATAAGTTGTTGGCAAAATGGTACATGAGGGAAAGCATGAGTCCTTGTGATGTTCTTGTCCTCTTGGTACTAAAGAAATATGGAACTTAGAGGATTTAAGTGGATTGTAGGGCGGTCAACAAAATCACTGTAAAGTATTGTCATCTTATTCTTAGATTAGATGATATGCTGGATGAACTACATGGTGCATGTGTTTTCACTAAAATTGATTTGAAAAGTCGCTATATCATATTAGGATGAAAGAAGGTGATGAGTGGAAAACTGCATTTAAGACAAAATATGGATTGTATGAGTGGTTAGTGATACCTTTTGGGTTATCTAATGCACCCAGTACATTCATGCGCTTAATGAATCATGCTTGTGAGAGTTTCTTGAAAAATTTGTTGTTGTTTATTTTGATGACATTTTGATTTACTACAAGAGCTTAGATGATCATACCATGCATGTTAAGATCGTTTTGGATGTGCTTAGGATGGAGAAATTATATGTAAATCTTAATAAATGCTCTTTTTGAGTAAATAAACTTACATTCTTAGGTTTTATAGTGAGTTCAAAAGGAGTTGAGGTTGACTCTAAAAAGGTGAAGGTTATCTACGAATGGCCAATGCCTAAGTCTGTTAGTGAGGTTAGGAGTTTCCATGGTTTGACAAGTTTCTATAGGTGATTTATTCGAGGTTTTTCTACTATCGCCGCCCCACTAAATGAAATTGTTAAAAAAAGTGTTGGATTTAAATGGAAAAAGGAACAAGAAGATGCATTTAACACTTTGAAAAACAAATTATGTTTTACACCTATTTTGTGTCTACCTGATTTTTGTAAAACCTTTGAGATTAAATGTGATGCTTCCGAAGTTGGTATAGGAGCTGTTTTAATGCAGGAAAACTAACCCATCGCATATTTTAGGGAAAAGTTGAGTGGATCAACTCTGAATTACTCCACATATGATAAAAAGTTCTATACTTTGGTGAGGGCTCTTGGGTTGTGGGAACATTACTTGCTACCTAAAGAGTTTGTCATTCATAGTGATCATTAATCATTAAAATATTTGAAGGGGCAAGGAAAGTTAAGCAAGTGGCATGCGAAATGGGTGGAATATATGGAAATATTTCTATATATGATCAAATACAAGTAAAGGAAAGACAATGTGGTTGCTGATGCACTTTCATAAAGGTATGCTTTGATTTCTATGCTTAGCTCTAAGTTACTTAGATTTGAGAATTTAAAAGAATTGTAGTACAATGATTCTAATTTTGGTGATGTGTATCAAACTTACGAACATGCTTCATTTCACAAGTTCTGTTGGCATGAGGGATTTCTAAAATAAACAACTATGCATTCCTACATGCTCTATTAGAGAATTACTTATGAGGCAATCACATAATGGTGGGCTGATCGGATATTTTGGTATTCAAAAGACTTTAGACATGCTTATTAAACATTTTTATTGGCCAAATATGAGAAAATATGTCAAAAGAGTTTGTGTTAAGTGTATCACATGCAAACAAACTAAGTTTAAGTCTAAGTTACATGGCTTGTATACATCTTTACCTGTTCCTACTGAACCTTGGACTAACATATCAATAGATTTTGTCTTGGGTCTACCTAAGGCCAGAAAGGGTAGAAACAACATATTTTTTGTAGTTGATAGATTCAGTAAAATGGCTCATTTGATTGCTTGCCATAAAATAGATGATGCAATAAACATTGCTTACCTTTTCTTCAGGGAAGTGGTTAAACTTCATGGTGTGCCAAGAACTATAGTTTCTGATAGAGATGCTAAGTTCTTTAGTCATTTTTGGAAAGTCTTATAGGGCAAGCTTGGTACTAAGCTTTTATTCTCCACTGCATGCTACCGACAAATTGATGGCCAAACTGAAGTAGTAAATAGGATATCAGGAACCACGTTACGTGCTATTGTGGGAAAGAATTTAAAAACTTGGAAAGATTGCTTGCCATTTGTTGAGTTTGCATATAATCAACTTATACATTCTTCCACAGGTTTTTCATTGTTTGAAATTATGTATGGTTTTAACTTATTAACTGTATTAGATTTGACACCTTTGCCTTTGAGTGAAATTGCTAACTTAGATGGAAAGAATAAGGCTGAAATGACTAAAGCAATGCACGAAAAAACATGTGAGCAGATTTAAAAAAGGAACCACATGCATGCTCAAAGAGCCAATAAAGGCCGAAAATAAGTTATTTTTCAACCAGGAGATTAGGTTTAAGTGCATTTGTGAAAGGAGAGGTTTCCACAACAAAGAAAATTAAAACCTAATGCAAAGGGTGATGGACTATTTTAAGTGCTAGAAAGGATTAATAACAATGCATATAAAATAAATTTGCTAGGTGAGTACAATGTAAGTGCCACTTTCAATGTTTCCAATCTTTGTCCATTTAATTTTGATTCAGATTCAAGATCGAATCTTTTTCAGGAAGAAGGGAATAATATGAGCACAAATGGCAAAAGGCATGATGACTTGAATGATTATATGATTTTTCCATTTGGTCTAATTACAAGACTGAAAGCCAAGAAGTTCAAGAAATCACCATAAATGTATATGGGAAAATTCTTAGAGAATGTTGAAGAAAGGCACTTGGATGGCTTGGGTTTGGAGAAAGAAACCTAAGTCATTCATTTGATTCATGTCCAGCCCAAATGAATGCCAAATTCATTTGGGTTATATCATCCAAAAATGTTGTTGTTGAAATAAGTATTTTGGACCTCATTGTAACTAATTTGGGCCTAAGATATGTGTGGTTACATATTAGGCCTTTATTTTCAATGTCTGAAGTTATCTTTTGCATCCTTTGACCCAACTTATTTAGGGCCCAAGGAAGCATTTCGAAATTAAGGTTTTTTAGGGGGTCTAAAGCTTATAAAATGGCTTGAACCTCAACCTTGTAAGATATCAAGTTTTATTCTATCAAAGAAACATTTTAGTTTCCTTCTTAGCCTGGCCAAAGTTCTCTAGAGGAGGATAGCTTGTCTTCTTCTATTGTAACAAGAATTCATTCTTGGCAAGGTGATCTCTTAAGGTGAATTTACTTTTGTTTCTAATCAAATTATCATTTGCGTTTCTATTTGCATCTGTCATTTGGGGGTTCATTCCATTTCATGTTCTTGTCATAGTGTGTGTTCAACAAGCTTCAGGTTATTTATAGCCTTGGGGTTCCACATCAACATGTGTGCATTCTAGGAAGTTCCAAAAATTTTGAAATTTTTCAGGCAACTAGAATACCATCATATCATTTCAATTCAAAATTCGTTCAGTTATCCCCTCAAATAAATCTATGATCGTAGCTGTAAGGAATTATGGAGAACCAAATTTTATTTCTAATATTTGGTGCAAAACCTGCTTACATGGAATCCAACTGACAAAGTTTCCAAAATACTTCATTATTATCTCAAGGGCTTGTAGATAAAATTTCAGCCACAAATTTATCCATTGAGTCCCTCATATGTCACCCAACGTCATAAATACTAGAAAACTTTTCTATATAATTCTTCATACTTTAAGCATGCAAGGGTAGCTATTTAACTCAAAATTTGATAGAATTTGATATAGGTAAACTCTAATATATGAATATTAAATCAACTAAAGATCTTAATTTTTGGAGTCCATCTACTTACTTTTTCACATTTTCTTTTCTCTCACAAAATTATATCTTCACAAGACTAAAACTTGATTAAATGGGTTTCAACATACCAAATTTTGAGTTTGGCCTCATTCACTCATACTTATGCTTCAAGAAGCCTTCCATTACACATTAAAATTTGCTCAAACTCTTAGTTGGTCATTTTTTCAAGCATGTGGAAGTTTATACACGTACAACATAAGTCTTGCACTACATCATCATATTTTCTAAGTTACATGATGATACATCTTTGATACCTAAATTCTTATCACATACATTAAAATATCATGAAATATGATGAGACAAAAAGTCTCATTAGCTCATTTCATATTCTACACACATTATGACACAAATGAGCAAAGTAATGCACACATCATTATAATATGAACATAGATCATGGAATTATGCTAGAGTTGACACCTTAAACTTTGGTTCATGAACACATCATATTCAATATCATAATTAGAGTAGGATCTCCATGTCTAAACTCTATAAGCCATAATGTATAACATCAATTGTAAGCCACTAGGACTCTATATGAGATCTCACGCCATCATACATCAACTTATAGCAACATAAAGCATAAAAATTCATTAAGTATACAATCACTAAGCATAACCACACACATAGCTTATAAGAAATGAAGAAAAAGCTACCTTGCCACTTTAAGCTACTTCCTTTCTTGATTTCCATTGCAATGGCAATGTCTCTTCTTTAAACTCAAACCTTGATAGGTCTTTTGGCTATAATCAATCCCTATACACATATGATTCATTAATAATAATATTATTATTATTAGTTTAAATGCTTTGACCATACTTGCTTCTCCAATTAAAATTCCAAATTGCATCATAAATTACTTAGAATTATATCTTATTACATTATTAGGTGCCAATGGATCAAAAACCCACCAGGGCAACTTGGTTCCATTTTGTTTCTCCATTTTCTAGCTATAATTTCACCTAGGTCATGAACAGAAATTTGTTCACCTAAGTCTCTAGATTATAAATATGATGAGGAAGAGCTGAAACTTCATGGTCTTGGTAATGGAGGATTTATTTCAACTTGAAATTTCTATAAACTATTTAAGATATTCATATAAGAAAGCTTACCCATTTCTTTTGCTTCACTTTTCTCTACTTGAATCCACCAAATCCTTCACTACATCTAGGCCAAAATCCACTATAGGAGAAAATATTTGGATCACTAGATAGCTTTAAGTGAGTTATATAGCTTTTCCTTTTACCGTGAGTGTAAAAAGTGAAGAAATTACCTTGAAAAATCCACTTCTATGTTTCTCTTTCTTCTACGATTTTCTCCACTACTTTTGCATCTTATTTTCCTTCCTTGGTCATGCATATAATGTAAAATACAGTAAGGTATCCATTTTTCCCTCACTTGGCTGAAGGGTGGGTGGAAAAGCCAAATAAACAAAATTATTTTATGAAAATTAGACATTTTACCCTTCATTCACACTTTTGACCCTTTTAGTGGTATTTTCTAATCCAAAATTGTATAAAATTCCCTAATAATAATTTTTGAATCCTGTGATAATTCTAAATTAAAATTTCAACATGCCTTGCAAGTTTGCAAAAATTACACTTTTACCCTTGTTTATACCACAACTTTTCAATTAAGTCCTTTTAGCTTTTTAAATCACCCTTCCCTCTTTGATTAGTTTAATTATTATCTTAATAAGGTAAGTTTGTACCTATTACTGAATGAGAATTATTATTTGGGATTATACCTAATTATTGGGTTATACTTTTAAAAATTGAGCTTGAATTCGAACTAAAAAAAGCTTAAGTCCATATTTTAATTGAATTTTTTTATTCGAGCTTTTATCAATATTTTTCTAGTCAGACCTATTGGGCTTTTTAAATTTATGGTTAAATTAATTTGTTACTTAATACATGAGATAAATAACATTAATAATTGTTATTATTACATGTAAGATTATATATAGAGAAATTGTAAATTAAAATAAGTTGTTGTGATGGTATAAATCTCTTGAATTAGAGGTATTAGTTTTTATTTCTTTATTAAAATGTCATGTTACACTAAATTTTTCTTTAAAAGTTTTTACTTATTAAAAAATTATTCATTCAAGCTTTTCAAGCTCGAGTTGGGCTTTTAAAAAAACCCCAAGCCCAGCCCATTTAATAAATCAAACTTTTCTATTCAGGTTTTTTTTTTTTAGCTTTATTTTTTTCAGGTTAGACTCATCAGGTCGGGCGAGCTTTTTAAGTTAAGATAAGTTCTATTTGGGATGTTACACCTTGTCTCTTTTTTTAAATAAAATTAAAAGAATAATGCATATGGGCTAAACTTCGAGTTTGTCAATCATCAATATTAGGCCACAAGTAAAGTTATTTTGGGCCAACATATATCTTTCCCTATTATGCTGGTTGTAGTAGTGACATTCCCACATATTCAAACTTAGCAAGTATATGGAAGCAAAAAGAATATCTAAGAAAAAAAAAATCATATGGTTGATTTTCTGAATATACATTGTTGAGAGTTAATGTATATATTAAGCTTAGTGTAACATAGCTCATTCTCGAGCTTGAATTTCACTGTTTAAAGGTGTATTTAAAGTACCTGCAAAGGTACTATGAAGATGATTGAATATCTTTCAAAGTTCAAATCCATATTAGATAATTTGACTTTAGTGAGGAGTCTTGTATCACTAGATAATCATATCATGCAAAAACTCTCTAGTCTGGATGATGAGTACAACCTTATAGTTGTTTAACTCACTGATAAGGTAAGAATGCCATGGATAGAGGTTCAAGCTAATTTTCTCTCTTATAAAAGTCACCTTGAGCAACTTAATGCCTTCTCGAATTTGTACATTAGATAGTCTTTTACTAATTTTGTTGATCGAGAGGACATTGAGAAAAGAGATAATGATGGACAAAATTTTTGGTGAGGTGCCTATAAAGGCAACAGATGAGACTAAAGTCGTGGAAGAACAAGTCAAAATTCTAGAAATCTTGTTTGCTAAGTATGTGGTAGAATAAGTCATAGTGTTACCACCTATTTTTATAAGTTTGATAAATCAAACGTGTGCTCTCAACCTTATCATCACAATTCTCATAACTATAGTTTTTCCTCTTCAACACTTATAGCCTTTACTACTGCTATGAATGATGCTTTTTGTTATGTGGATGGTAGGGTCACCCACATATTACCAATGATCGTAGTGTTCATTACAATACCATCACTTAGTTTGGTAAAAGTCACATTATCATTAGAAATAAAGACAAACTTCATGTTCAAAATACTTGTTTTGCTACCTTATTTTCCATAATCTCTTTTAACTATGAAAAATATTTTACATGCTACTGCATTTATTAAATATCTTTTATCTATAGCACAACTTACTTTAGATTAAAATATTTACATTGAGTTTGACTCTAATAAGTATTTTGTGAAGGACAAGGACATAGATATGACATTACTATAATGAACTTTTGAAGGAGCACTTTATCAAGTGCATGCTTTACTTAACACAATGGCTACTCATCCTTACAAACTAACTAATAAACAAGTTTTAATTGCATACCAAGACTGGCATAGGCAATTATACCACCCTTCTTTTAGTATTTTATTAAAATCTCTACAATGATGTAATGTTCTTTTTACTACTAATGAGAAAAGTTAGTTTTGTGAAGCATGTCAGTTTGGAAAATCTCAAGCTCTACCATTTCAAATTTCATAATCTAGAGTTAAGTTTCCTCTTAAGTTAATACAAACTGATGTTGGGGACCTTGCACCAATAATTTCCACTACTAGTTATCATTATTACATATATTTTATAGACAATCATAGTAGATTTACATGGGCTTAATGATGCATTAAGATATTACAAAGTGATTGGGGAGGTGAATATCAAAGCTTCACACAAGTAACTCAAGAATTTAGCATCCTATTTCGCCACTCATGCCATCACACTTTAACTCAAAATGGAAGACCTCAACGTAATCATCATCATATAGTTGAGCTAGGTTTGACGCTTTTGGCTTATGCCAAAATTGCTTTACATTATTGGTGGGAAGCATTTGATATTACAATTCATTTAATCAATAGGCTACCTACTTGTATGCTTGATGGCTTAAGTCTATTTCATGCGCTCTATAAGAAAAAACTAAATTACAAGATTTTAGAATATTTAAATGTGCTTGCTGCCAATGGTTAAGGCCATTCAATGAGCATAAAATGCAATTTCATACTACAAGATGTGTGTTTCTTGGCTATAATCATTCTCACAAATGATTTAAATGTCTTAACTTTCATGGAAAAATTATTATTTCTCAGCATATAGTATTTAATGAGAGTATGTTTCCTTTTAAAACAAGTTATCTCAATACCAAAAGAACAATTATTGTGTAACTAGAAGTGTTGCCATCAATGATAATACAAAGCACCTATCAGTTTGATCTTGGCCCCTGTATACAGCAAGGTTTAATTGAACCAAATATAATGCCAACGAATCAATACAAGCTACAAAGCTCATCTTGTAGCCAAGGGATTCCAATAACATCCTAGTGTAGGCTTTAGTGAAACTTATAGTCTTTTCATTGAGGCTTTAACAATGAGGGTTGTTTTGATTGTAATGGTTATATTTAAATAAGAAGTGAAGCAATGTGATGTGAACAATGCTTTCCTTAATAGAGATTTGCAAGAAGTTGTTTACATGAGACAACCTGAAGATTTTGAAGATCCTTGGTATCCACATCATGTATATAAGCTAGCCAAGGCAATCTATGGGTTTAGGCAAGCCCCAAAAGCCTGGAATGAAAAGCTTAGAGAAACATTAGTTAGTTAAGGCTTTAAAAATGCCAAGGTAGACACCTTTCTTTTCTTGTATAAATTAGAAAAGGCATTTATTTTGGTCTATGTGAACATTGTCCTAATAAGAAGAAACAATAGCTCATTGATGAAGAGCTTAACTTACAATTTAGATTCTGTGTTCTCTCTCAAAGATCTTAAAGTTTTTACTTTTTGGGCATAAAAGTTGTTAGAAGGGACAAGGGAATTTTTCTTTGTCTGCATAAATACACAATAAGTTTGTTGAAAAAATTCAATATGATTGACATTTCCTCATGTCTCACAATATGGTTGTTAAACAATCATTGTCAGCAAAAGAAAGGAAATTGATTAAAAAAAAAAAACCTACTATTTTTTAAAGAATAATAAGTGCACTACAATATCATACCAACACATGCCCAAACTTATCCTTTGTTGTCAACAAACTTAGTCAATATCTCAGTGCTCTAATAGTGCAACATGGACAAGTAGTTAAAAAAGTGTTTTTGTTATTTGAAATGGGGCTTGATGATTAAACCAATAACATAGTTTCTGCTTGTTAGTTTTCAGACACTAATTAGGTAGCATGTTCAATTGACAAAAAGTCTATAGCTGGTCGTTGTGTTTTTTAAGGGTGACTCTTTAATCAGCTAGTCCTCTAAAAAGAAAAAAGTTGTTTTAAGGTATAGTACATAGTTAGAGTATAGATCTTTAGCTAATCTTGCAACTGAGTTAAGTTTAATACAGTTTTTGGTGAAAGAAAATGGTGTAAAGTTTGTACAAGTCCTATTAGTTTGGTGTGATAATGCTAGTATAGATGCTCTAGCTGCTAATCCAGTTGGCAGATTGTCTCACTAAGTCTTTGGGACACACGCGATTTAAAACTTTGAGGGACATACTTTAAGTCATGTCAGCGCCTTCTCATTTGTGATGGGTGTTGAGAGTTAATGTGTGTATGAAGCTCAATGCACCCAAGGGTTGTATATCAAGTCTCTTTGGTGTATGAGTCATGTTTATGTATTAGCTATATTATTTCCTATTTCTGTTATTCAACTATGCCACTTGTCCCTATATGATTGAGGCATTAATAATAGAGACATGTATATATGCAATCCTCATCTTGATGTGTTATTCATCAATTCAATACGCAGCTAATTACACTATATGATGGTCAACAAAAAAGTCACAACAACCATCATCATGAATGAAACAATGACGTATATCTTAACCTTTGTAGAAGTCATTGTGATGGCATGTTCTTGCAACGGTAAAAGAAAAAAGTTGTAGTGTCATGATTTTGTGACAATTTTTTTTACTGTCACAATCACATGCCACTGCAATAGTTAATAAAAATTGTCATAATGTCTCGTCTTTGTGATGGTTTAGTTAAACCATTGTTAATGGTCATATATTCTTTGTGGCAGTAGTTCAAACTGTCGTTGATAAGGTTTCTTTTTTAATATTCTACTTAAACTTTTTTGTGTCAATTTTTTTTTTGAACCAATATCCTATAAATATGATAAATTTATCACCAATCACAATAGCAAAACCAATGAAAAGCAATGGAAATTGTAGACAGTTGATAGCCATGGAAGACAAGACTAGTGAGGAAAGTGAGACTGGCAAGAGAAAGTTGGCGAACTACAAATGGCATGAGCAAGATCTGAGGGTGTCACTCTACTTGATAGGTTCCTTTAGGGTAGATCAATCAAATATGAGATATTCTCATCTCAAGCCCAATTTCAAAGCCTTAACGACAATCAATAGACAACCGTTGTTAGGACAGGGTTTTACGACAATTAAACCCTGACCATCGTAATCCCAAGTGAGCAGTAGGCCTCAATCGAGGTCCATTGCTCCATTGAACTTACAACGGTCCTCGATGGACTGTCGTGAAGCTCTGGTTTCACAACGGTCCATCGAGGATCGTTGTCAGGTCCATAATAAAGTGGACCTCACTTGAGGTCTACTCTTTGGTGGACCTTTACAACGATCCATACAAGACTATTGTTAGGTCCACAAAATAGTGGACCTCAAGTGAGGCCCACATGGTCCATCAAAGAATGGACCTCACTCGAGGACCATTCTGTCGTGGACCTAACGACGGTGCTCGATGGATTGTTGTGAACCCAGAGCTTCACGACGATCCATCAAGGACCATCGTAAGGTCCATTGAATAATTGACCTTGATTAAGATGCATTGCTCACATGGTCTTACTATGGTTAGAGTTTGACCATTGTAAAAGAGAACTTAACGAAGTATTTTTTAAGTGTCGTAGGTTCTAGGATTTGTGACAGTCTGTCTTGACCATTGCAATTACCCTTTTTTGTTTTTGTAGTGTTACTCATATCAGTCTTATGCAATGGGAAGTAAACTTGAATTTCTTAATAGGCAATTTCAGTTTTATGGTTTTAATCTTTTTATAGCTATAATTTTATAGATGACACAGGTTGGCTGATTTATTGCAGTAGTAACGTGATCCAAGTGAACTAAGCATTTGAGTCCAGAAAAACTTGTGTCTCTTTGCTTAAACTTGTATCATGATATTTTCTGAAAGATTTGTGAAAACTAATTATGCAGGGGCAACAATCGTCCTCAAAGCTTGATGAAGCAGCACAAAGGCGACTTACTAAGAGACTTTACATTCCCCTACCATCTTCAGGTGCTAATCACTTCTTATATATCTTAATACAAACTTGTTCAGGACCATGTGTTATCCAGATGTCTGATGAAGAGGCAAGAGCTTGGAATGTATGTAACCTCTTAGCGAAGGACAGATCATTTTGCCTGTCAAAGGAAAAAAATAGATACCGTTTGCAATTTAACGGAAGATATCAACGCCGTTTCAAATTAAATAGAGTCTCATCTCTGTAGTACTGTGTATTGACTGTGAACCGAAATATTTCCCATGGGATTCTGTTCTTTTTCTCAATTGGCAACTTCCTTTTGTAACTTATACAGGATCGGACATAAAAAGTTTCTATGGGTCCCCTTAGAGGGGCTTTAAGACAAGGAACAGCGATTACAAATATGGAAAGGCAGGATATGCGGCCAGTAGGTCTTCAGGTGTACTGCATGCATTTATAACCCGTAAACGTCAAAAACTTATCAGCTTAATCAGATCCTCAAAACGTTTTCCTCGCTGTTTCTAGGACTTCGAGAATGCCCTGCAAGAGGCGAGGCCTTCTGTTTCCTCAAATGAATTTGGCCCTTGAGACGAGTGGAACTAGCAATTTGGAAGCCTGTCACTATAAAGGATCCAGTGTGTCATCAGTGCATGATGAAGACAGCTTATTCTTCATATATAACTAAATACATAGTGATCTCTTTATTCTTTGGGAACTACAACTTGTTCAACATATGTACAGACAAAGTTGCTTATTAAAAAAGGATGTTAAAGTGATGCCATTAGCTGACAGTTTGGTACAATTACTATACTTGAATATATTCATATTGTGCCTTGCGTAGACCACTGCCTGTGACATGACGACTAGGACACGCAGAAACAATATTCAGACATAGTTTATAGAAATTAGACCCCCATCTACTCAACGAAGCATGTTTTGCAAAGAGTGATGATGACCATTTGAATGACTGGAATTAGGCTGGTAAGCATGTGTACAACTTGCATCGGCTTTATTGTTTAAAAATCTTTCTATTCCTTTTTATGCTACAACAGGAGAAGCATACTGGCCTGCTACGTACATTGGTCCCTTGAAATAGTTAACCAAGAAGAACCATCAATACTCCTTCATTCAATGAAAATTTTTTCTATTTTTATTTTTTAAATTGGATTGAGCCCATCTAACTTTGTTTCCTTCTCCTTCTCCCTGGAAATCAAAACCTTGAGGCCACCGGCCATGTGTGCCGTCAGCAGTGGCACGAATAAAGGCTTGTCTGTGCTAACGGGGCGGATTCTGAATCTCCGAAGAATCGAAGCCACCGCATACTTCATCTGAATGAAAGCCATCTCCTTCCCAAGACATATTCTTGGACCAGCTTGAAAAATAGGAAACTTGAAGGAAGACACCTTAGCCATTGTCCTTTTAACGTTGTCTGATTCAGCAAACCATCGATCCGGTCTAAACTCGAAGCAGTCCTTCCCCCACAACGACTCCATCCTCCCCATCCCATAAGGAAAATACGTGACTCTATCTCCTGCCTTCACCACAGTACCATCTGGTAGCAAATCATCAACTATGGCATGCTTAGAATCCCAGGCCACGGGTGGGTATAGCCTCATTGACTCACAAAGACATGCCTTTAAAAACTTCAATTTCTTCAGTGATTTGTATTCTAATGCCCCATCTGCATTAAGTTGATCTGTCTCTTTCACAACCTGCTCCTCCACTGCTGGATACTGAGAAAGCAACCAGAAGAACCATGTCATAGCAGCCGACGTGGTATCTCTCCCCGCCATTATAAAACTTATCAACATATCTCTAATCATCACCTCCTCATGACCACCGCATACGAGGCGTGACAAGAGGTCTTCACTCTCATCATTCATCATCATCATCATTTTCTTCTTCTTCTTCCTCTCGCGAATCATTTCCATCACATGACTCCCAACTTCTCCCACTGCCTCTCTAAGCCTCCGTTCAGATCCAACCCCGAACCATCTCTTCACCTTCCATATCACAAACAAAGGCGCCGCTCCACGTCTCGCAGATATCTCTGAGGCCACATCGAAAGCTCGGGCGAGAGGCGAAACAGGCACAGAAGGATCCAAACAACACATGTCAACCCCTAGCGTGACCTTACAAATCACATTAAACGAGAATCTTGCTAGCAACTCCTGCAAGTCCACCACTTCTTCTTTTATACACAAAGCCTCCATCACCGGAAGAAGCCTCTCACCCACCTCTTGCTCCAAAGTATGGATCACAAATTCCCTCAATGACCTTCCTGTGAACTCGTGGCTGGCTAGTTTACGTTGGGTCCGCCAAAGCTCGCCGTCCACGTTGAATATTCCCTGCCCGAGAAAGTCGCCGAGAATGTCAGAGAAGGGCTTACCTTTGGGGAAGTTAAGGAAGTTGGTTTTGAGGATGTACTCCACGTTTTGTGGGTTTGCTGTGATAATGGTCCTAGGTGCACCTAGGCGGTGTACGTGGATGGTGTTGGTGGGAGAGTGAGAGAGGAGGTCAGTGTACCAATGGAGGAGACGGTTTCGATTGATGTAGAAGGAGATGAGGCATCCGATGAGAGGGTAGGTTGGAGGGCCGTGATAGGTAGATAGGTTTCGTTGTGGGAATCGCCGAAGTTGTGGTAGTGTTATGAGGAAGAGGAAAAAGAAGAAGAGAATAAGAAAGAGAGGGTGGAGGGGAAGTTGGGGTAGTGTTATGAGGAAGAGGAAGACGAAGAAGAGAATGAGAAAGAGAGGGTGGAGGGAAAGGAGGGGCATGGTTATGATTGCGGATGATACTGCCGCTCCCAGGATAAGCATAAAGAAAGTGATAATATGAAGACTGGCTGTGCATGTTTGACTTTGACTATAATGGAGCCCGCCCGCCATCTGGGAATAAAAAGAACAAGACTAAGATGGATTGGGAAACTCTAAGTCAGCTTTTCGTCTTTTAGCATATATTAAACTAATTTAAAAAGAATAACCCTAATCCTAAACAGTGTTAATATTTCAATTATTTCTTTGTACGACAGTATTCTATAGTATGAAAGACAGAAATAATTTCATTTTCTTCCTTGAAAGTTGGAATTTCTAATTTCCAGGTGGCTTATAGAAAAATCGGAGTACAAGTAGAGATCTATTCTAGAGCTAAGTCATTAGGATATTATAAGACCTTAACATAATGTTCAATATATATGACCTGATGATCATTATAGCATTATAAAATGAATTATCAAATTACTTGAAGGGCACATATATGAGAAGCTAGGTAAAAAGACTACGAAGTCATTATATATATATATATAGTAAGTAATAAATTTTAATAGGAGTACAATTTTGTCTTAAACATTTTTTTTTACTTTAGCTTTTTTTTTTTCAAGCAGAAGTTCAAATTTTTTGTTTTTATTTTCATTGAAAAATAAACTATTTTAACTAACGGCGCAGGGGAGAGATATGCCATTAACCCCCAAATTTTCTATTTTGTTTATACATATGTGTATAATTTAAAATTTGGCCTGTATATTAAAAAAATATTAAATGCTATTTATTTTCAAATAAAATAAAATTCAAATTCAAATTTTTAAATTTTTCTAATATTTTTTTTATTATTTCCTTTACTCCTTTAGAGTCTTCTACAAGTTACTTCACTTAGCTTTAATAAAGTCATGCATTGACTTTTTATATACTTAACGTCTTTAGCATTTATTTTTTAGACAAAAAACTTTTACTTTTTAGTTTTTACTTAAACACAGACGTAGAGGTTTTGACACTTAATGGCACTCTTTATGCTTTATACTTTCATTTACCTTTTTCAATTCAGTTATTTTTAATTGTTGGAGTTTTACATCTTTCAAAACCTATGGTTGTTTGAGAGTTTCATGATATATGCATTCATTTATTCATTTATTTTTTAGTATTATAATTTATTACATTTTAGTTCATTATTTTATGGTTCATTTTTAATTCATGTCTAATGCTTTTAATTTTTGTTCATATACAATTACCTCACACTGTGCAAAACTATTACATTTTTACAACTCATCAACAATTTGTTCTTCTTTTTGTTTGAGAATTAGTTATTATATGCATAATTTTTTTCTACTTGCATTTTTATTTTATTATTAGGTAATATTTATCTAGATTAATTGTAATAATAATAAATTTTGAAAAAATGAGTATGTTTAATTTAGTTGTTTTATATCTTTATTTCTATTAAAGCTCAATTCTTGAATTTTATAATTAGAAAAATAAACATATTTGCGTATATATTATGTTTTTTTATTTTTTTTATGACATTAACTCTTGTTATATTTAAATAACATATTTTTTTATTAAATATTAAATTTATTTCATATAATATAATGATAGTAAAATTTCTCTGCTATATCAAGTAAATTAATCTTTGATTCTTTTTTTTATAAGAAGTAACTTATTTTTTTCATAAAATTTAATTAGGTAGACGCCATAATTTTTTCAAATATATATTTAAAAAATTTTATAATTTTTATTTTCAATGATCGACCATAATAACCACAATTCAGTGGTTGGGAAAATAATGGAGTCTATTAATCGGTACCGACACTGCCCTTATAGAGTCACTTTCTCTGAGCTATCTATATTTTATGCAATAAATAAATAAATAAATAAATATATATATATATATATATATATATCGGACATTTTCCACGTGGTTTCTTTTTTCTTTCTATGTTATAGTTCTTTTGCATTGAAAAGTATCACAACGCAAACGAAAATATTTTGTAGGGATAATGGCTTTCATTGGTTACAATGGAGAACTCTTCCAACTAAAAAAATGTAAAAATATTGGGTCTTATTAATAAAAAATTGGGGGGGGGGGGGGTGGGAAATCACATTTTTATATTAATAATGATTTGAAATGACATTTTACATAAAAGGTCTTATCTTTCGCAATTATAATGTAAGGGACATAAAATATTGGCTAAAATGCATTGAGCATTCTTTAAACTTTGACTCTTTCAAATAGATATATAGGTATATTCTTATGAACGTTCCTGTTGTTGTAACTGGTAATTAAACTAATAGATCCTTTCTTCGTCGTTTAGTTCTTTGAATTGATTATATTTTAACAAAAAAAATTTAAATATTTAATAGAGAAACATTTGACTGAATATTTAATAATTTATTTCCGGGACATAATTCCGGTTATCATTACCTAAAAGTATATAAAGGAAAATGACATTTACAATAATTATTATTAAAAAATTTTTAAAAAAATGTCATTTAATAAATATCTGATAAAAATGACTTTATTAATTTATCAAAGGTAATGTTTGAGCATTTTAAGCAAAAGTATATTACACAAAAACGAAAATCAAAATAAAATAAAAAATGAACAAATAAACCATAAACTCACGGGTTCAGATTATATTACCATCCTTCAGGACAACTTGCCCCAGTTCGACATTGCCTTTTTTTTTTTTTTTTCCTTATGAAGATATAAAAATGTTTTATTCTCTGTTGGAAAAATAAAAATGGTTTTTGTTTATTTCTGAGGTTGAGGGGAAGAAAGACGCAATGAGAGGGAGAGGATAGTGGTTTCCTCTTTACCTTACTCTCTCATAGGTAAGTTTTCAGTGAACTAATAGTACAGACTGTACTGTTTGACCTTTATATAAAGAAGAGTGACACTAGCTAGTGGAGATAAAATATATATAAAAAGTAGTGATTCTTTGCCACTTTTCTTAAGTCCTCTTTTTATGAGTACAATATATATTCCATTTTCATGCAAGTTTCGTGCAACAACAGCCACTACTTTCATCACGACAGCATAATGGCTAAAAGTAGCGAATTGGATCTGGTAAGGACAATAGCAGTTTTGAAAGTAAGCCCTAGCGGGAATTCATATATATCCATTGATAAGCATGAAAGATGATACAAAAAGAAGAGGTGAAGATTGAACACAGTAACCACTCATCTTGCCTGTAAGTGAAGTAAGTCGTGGAAACACGTTGGACATAACTGGTTCAATATAAAAATGCATGACAGTGACAAAACTAGAGATGCTGCAGAAGTCACAGCTCAGAAAACAGCCCAACTATTAACCCCATGCTTCAGACATATCACGAGGAGTTGCTTAAAATGGGTATAGTAGTTTCCGATTATACAGTAAGTGAGTAGGGCCCTCATGCATACGTCTCTATCTTGCGTCGGGTTCGTCTTCTTATGCACCATGCATCAGTCATGCTGCGTTCTTTCTTATATCTGGTTTTTTCACTGTGAGTCAGTGGAATTCATCTTATCCTGCAACCCTGCTTGTCCCATTCGCTCTCTCACGTGAACAGATTTCTGCGGTGTACATTTCCCTCCCTCTTTGTTTTTTTTCCTTTTTAGTTGGGATAGGTATTTAGCTTTCTAAAAAAGTATCAAAATGTCAGAATAAGAAGATAACTATCGTTTTATCTTTTTGGATATGAAACATCTTTTTCTTGAAAAGAAAAAAACTTCACAGGTTAGAAGCGTTTGGTTCCTCACCTTTAAGATGACAACAAAACAAGATTATTTTTTTTTTATTTTTTTCAATGGAAACCCAGAAAAGTATTAATTTTTTAAATAATTATTATCAAAATACACAAATTTAAAGACAAATATAATTTTTTTTAATACCAACATGTTGATTTTCTTAGACACTATCCAAATTCTTTGGTCATAGTTATTTAATAGTTTATATTAAATTAACAGCATCTGATATGATAGTCTGTATATAAAATTAGAAATTAAAATTAATAAGTTTCAAAAATTAAAAGCAATAATTTATAAAAATTTTATCTGATAATTATAAATAATTTAAAAACTTAATCTAATTATAGCGGCTAACTAAACCATACTTGTTGATAAAAATTTATTATTTTTATTGTTGATTACAAAAAATTTACATACAAATGGATAGTTTGATCAATAAAATCCTCTCATTGGTCAAATGGAGCTCTCACATTAAAATGAATCTACTTTACTTATATATAATAAATTCAGTGCAGTATTAGCAAATATAACAATATTTTGATGAAGAAAAAAATATAATTTTAGTTCCTCACTTATTAAAATGCACAAAATAGTACCTCACTAATTAAAAAATGTCACACTTAATCCTCCACTTTTCAAAAAATTATCAAATTTAGTCTCTCTATCAAATTCTAAATCTTAAATCTAAGAGAATAAATATGATATTTTTTTTAAAATAAAAGACTAAAAATATATTTTACTCAAGAAATATATACAAGGGTGTGGAGGCCAACTTCTTCTAACATTAAAAACTAATACTTGTGAAAATTTTATAAAAACATAAAATAAAAAATTAAAAAAAAAGTTATGTACCCAAATAGCTGCGTTTGAATTTCTGAAGTTATAAACTGTTAAATATTTATCCTTTAGAATAGCATCTTGCATTAAAAAAATATTTGTCTGTTTTTATATTGTATTTTGATACTTTTAAAATATCATCACTTGTCGACTTTTTTTTTGTTTTTGAAAGAAGAAAAAGAACTGTACACCCACATCAGCACCCCTGCTTTGTGCAGAATCCATTTTCGTCACTATTTTCCAGTGATGAGACTAAATTATATCACCCGTTTGAAAGGAATACGGAGAAACTTAGAAGGAAATTATTCTTCTATATATTCTTATTCATTTTTATTCAGCAAAAGAATAAAGTATAGTAATCTTTATTTGATTGGTCTAAATTATTATTTTTAGAGTCCACTAATCTCTTCGAGATTTTATTCTTCACATACACAGAATGCATTGTCCTTTTTAAAGAAGGAAAGAGCTCAAGGGTAGGCCAAATGCTTTTTTTAATCAAGAAACGGCTACCATTAAACGATGATATGACATTTTGAAGCTCAACACGCATAACCCAAGAATGCATCACCGTATGGAATTTAGACGGATTACATTTTCCAGTATATATGTGTCCAGTGATCCTTTCTTTACGGGTATGCCTTCATACAACTAATTTAAGACTCAACGTTCTGAGCAGGAAGATTCATAAGTCATAACCAGCAAAACTTTATTGAAGTTGGTACTTAATCACTTTTAGAATCGCCTTGACTAAAACTCAGTCCGTTGCACGTGGGACTCATGAGGGGAAGCAGAAACAGAGTCAATCATGGAGTGTTGGTCCATACACAGTAGTCATGCAACCTCTACAAGTTTGACTGACCCACTCGGACTTGAACCCGATGCCATGAAGTGTTTAATATCCCTCTCAAGTTCCAAATGTCTTCCACATTTTGAGGTTGAACATTTGCAGCTGAATCAACCTGCAAAATGAGCCAAACGTAGAAAAGCAGATGCTAAGTCTTATTAGATTGTTGATCTTTGTGACCCATTATGCAAATCAGGTTCAGGCCATTGGGGCTAAATTGCTTGTTTGACAGAAACTATAGGTCGAAAAGCAAAAGGGGGCAAATTTAAGTGAAGCAATGATTGTTTAGTACAATTTAGGGGATTAAAATTGAAGACCTTTATTAGTGAATATATTCCATCAATAAGAATTAAATGCTAAGGTCACTTGTGTTTAGTCAAAGGACCTGAATCCATGAGCGTGTCAGATCTTTTTCCCCTCAAAAGGTAGTATGCTTGCATATATAGTGTGAACTATAAAGGGAGCTTAATTAATATAACGAACCATAAAAATATCTTTCAACAGGTTGCCAATTCATTCCGTTGAAAGTGGACAGCACATTTCTTTCCTTTCATGAGGTGGTAAATTCAGATTTCTAGTAAGTTATGATTTGAATTAGATATACATGCAAATCTGCTAGTCATCAGAAGAGATATGCTCTATGAGGATATCCAGTAGGTTTCACAAAATAAGAAAAATAGAATCATGATAAATATTTATTAGCAGCAAAAGGAAAAGACATGTGACATACCGCTTTTGCAATAATTTCAGTGCTGTGAAGAATATCAACTGTGACCTCAAACAGCACCCATGCCCATTTGTCACTGTTAGCATCATCTGCTACGTAGGGAATGCCACTTTTCTGATACCTCGAGGCTTCCAGCCAAGTTCTGCCTCCATCAACAGATACATCTACTCTCTCAATGCCTCTGCCACCCCCAGATACTGCATATCCACTAATTTTTACCTGCACTTGGCATGTGAGAATTAGGATTCAGTCAATTACCAATATACATAAACATGCAAGGTAGTCTTGCTTGCTTCGTCTTGGTGAACCACAGCATAATGTTTACTGCCCTAGGAAAGGGGATCTGAAAATCTATATAAACTTATACTCAATTAGAGGGAAGGAAGAAAAAAAAAAAAAAGAGCATTTAAAACGCATCACAAGCAAGAATATATGCTAAAGACTCGGGGGAGGGCTGCACAGGATAGTATCGTAATTTCGTTTCTGCAAGGAAAGACTGATTATTAATATAGCATTTTCGGAATAAAGTACTTGGGAATATTATCTAAATTTTCCTTGGTTGAAAACCAAAACGGTCATCCCAGATTTATAGGAAAACATGGTCAGAGATCCTAATGAGCATGCCATGTAGAATAAGATCAATAACAGATATGAAATGCTGAAGTGAGATGTGCGCACATTTCATAGTAAATAACAGATTCACCATCATGCATAGAACAGTTCATCAAACCAGCGATTGCATAAACTAACCTTCCCAGGCTTTATTGTGCTCACATCTTCAAGAGAACATATAACACACTGTCATAGTGAATTAGTGAGAGTTAGTTACATATTTAAGGAGATAATTGTGTCTACTTCATCAGGGCCTGATTAGTCAGCTCATAATAAATTCTAAAAGCGATTGAAAGATAATAAATGACTGGTTTTTAATTAATAAAAAAAGTCAGGTAAGGTAGACAGTGAATATAATCAAATACCTGGACAGGAAAATCCGTTTGGGGTCTCCTGGTTGACCAGTTAATGTTCTCCCAATTCACAGAGGGAGGAAACATTTTGTAGTCCTTTTGCATGAAGAAACCCTGCCATGTGATAACATGGAGTTCTCGAACATTATAAGAAGGAAAATTTTATAATAACAGAATTATTTTACAGCATATATCAAACCTGACTTTCTTCTGCAATGATATTGATAGAATCGAGCCATTTAACAGATCGGGCTCCAATAACACCAGGAACAACCACACGTAATGGATACCCATGATCCCTATTAAGAGGCTAAAGCAAGGCAACAAGATATCAAACTGAGGTGAAAAGACCAGGTTGATGGGAAGAACCTTTAAAATTGTTAAATTCATATTGATAATATAAAGATAAAGAAAGAACTATGATATTAAGAAATGCCTCTTTGAAATTATGGAAGATTATGCTTAATAAATCAGTTTTACAGTTCTAACTTAGAAGTTGGAACTGGATGCTAGTAAGAAAAAAAAAGGGTATCTAACGCATTGTTTAGCATGGTCCATGTCATAGTTCAACCGTAAAGCAGTCATAACATATGTTCTGCTAGATCATTCAAGTACGTGACCATGTTATGAATAAAGAGATTCCAATTATGGGTTAAACATGTAGATACAAAAGCTGACCTTACATAAAGAAAAATAAATCAGAAGGAAGAGATAGATAAATTTAATAATTCTGTTTCTAACAAGCATGCACCACATTTCTCTAGAGCTTTTACTGGCTTGAGAAATGGTATCTGCAGTTCCTCTTGTAAAGAAATGACAAACTACATGAAGTCAATTTCACTTACTACTCCATTCATTTCATAAGCGAGTAGAACATCTGCTTCAGGATTTGTGGCCTGACTGAGTGGAATTGATACCTTATATGGGCCTCCATTTTCCTCCTACAGTTTTTTAAGATTTACAGAAAAACAATAGATTACCCTTCTTTAATTTATAAATTACCAGATCCAGGATTCTTGGAGTGAACTTACAAGCCAGTGGTTCTTACCTTACACTTATCTATGCTAACAAATTCAACATGTTTTCCTCCAAACTGAGTGATACTTGTCAACTTTGGTATTCCAACAAGTTCAAGAACATCAGTCAATTTGGCACCACTCCAGACAGCTGAGAGAAAACAATATAATCAATGAATTATTAGAATTTCTCTATATAATGCGGGAAAGGCTCATCTCACCGCATGCATTGAGAAGGACATATACTTCTACCCATACATTACATGCAAATAAATATGGCTCTTTCAATACTTGAGCACTTAAATCTCATTGAAAGAAATAGAGAGCTCTCTGGAAATGAATTTATGCCACAAGATAGGACAGTTGTGGGACAGTTGTGCATACAGAATACAGTTTAATGGTATAGCTTTTTTCCCATAATAAAATTTCAGATTACACCAGGGTTTGTGTCCACCTGTTTATGACAATCGATAACATCCTTGAATTCACCAGCTGTTAAAAAATTGAAAAGTGTCAGTAATCCAATGATAATACTAACCATTTCCAATAGCAGAAACATCCCAACCAACTCCCTTTACCACTTTGGTTTTGCTCATTGCAGTCCTTCTATTACCTGCACACTGTAAAACCCATTGAAAGAAGATCAATGCATTTGCAGCATGTAGACGACAGCAAACTAAAGCCTAATATGGTCCCTCATTGCAGCTTTGCAAGTTTAGCAGACAAATGTTATCTGACAAATGCAGTATGAATTTTCATTTAACCAACCTGTAGTGTGGCAGTGACATTATACTTTGGCAGCATCCTATTGTCAAACAACAAGGTCAGGTGCTTGCTTGAGAAACAATTTTCAGGAGATACATATAGCAAATGAATAATAGGTATGGTATCTGAAGGTTTGAATAAAGTGATTTTATGATACCAGTGGTTGAAAGTTCTTAAAGAATTAAGATTTCCCACATAGCACTAACCTGATATCCTTCATCAAAAGCTGTTTGGGCTTTCCTACCGAACCAGATATTGATATGCAGTATCTGCTCTGCCAAAACATGAAATACGTCAAATTCCTTGATACTGAACAACATTAATGAGCAAAGAGGAAGAATTAGGCAAGATCAACATGTGACCTTTCAATGTTATCAACTATTGGTACGGGGCCATGATTTCTCTTGTAAAAGAAATCTGCAGGAGTTAAATATGAGGAAATCAAGGAAGAACGTGGCGGCTCAGCATTGAATGGTTCCTGAAGAATGCAGCAGATTGAATTTGAGTTGAGATGCAGATAGAAGAAAATACATGTGCACAAAAGGATGAAACTTCTCTAACATTTATAGGATGGTGACCACGGTATCACGAAGTAAGAAATCATCTGAAAAATAAAGAAGGTAAAACATCAACAGCAAGCAGGAAACAAGCCATATAATTGAAGAAGTATAAGTGTACACTCAGCCAAATGGGCCACATTCAGTAGAAGATTCCAGAAATCCAAATAAAACACTCACTGGATGAGGAGGACAGGGCTCGTCAAGCTGCAAATCAAGTTCACTATTTTCCCAAGAACTATCCTTTATATCAAATACAGTACAAAGCCTATACTTTATAACGCTAATACTTACAAAATTTTTAGTATCAATACAAATCGGAAATTGATGCCAAAAATTGAATAGAAGAATCATTGAAATGAAATGCAACATTTCTTTTCAAAGATAGATAATAATAGAAAACCAACCGAAAATGCAACATCCGAATTGGTATAACTAGGGTGAGAAGCTTTTTTTTGGACTGAGGGTAAGAAGCTTGCCTTGGAGTTAATTCGAAGGCATGGGTTACGAGGAGGTTCTTGGGAATAATCTGAGGGTCCTCTCAGTCCCGGCATTCTCTGAGATTAGCTTATTCCTTCTCCTTCGTAAGCTCAACTTACAGAGGTAGCTTCTTTTTTATAGTATGACTGGTCACGAATGATTGCATACGATTAAGTGGTGTTGAATCATTGTATCTTCATGCAGTTTTCATTAAAGGGTGTTGATGATTGATAACGAGAGGAATCTGCTGACGTGTAGCGCTCAGACTGGCATATCCTCCGCAAAGTTGCTCGGTGATTCTAGGAAAAAGATTGTCGGTTTGTCCATTTAGGAAGTTTATTTCTTTTTAATTTGACAAGTTTAAATGTATAAGATTTTAGTTCAAATGCATTAAATGTAGGTTGTTTTAAACACAAAGATTCACCCGCCCTCATTTTTTGGATAAAACTTCTTGGTATGGGCCTCGTGACAGTGTACGTCACATTTTTTTTTAAGGTTTAAGTCTTTCCCAAATAAAAGCATTAATGTTTTAAACAATTTATTAATAATAAAGTTGTTAAACTTGTAAATTTTAACATTTTTATAAAAAGGAGATAAATTTGTAAAGTATATTAGTAAGAGTTCATCTCAATTAATAAATTGAAATATTATATATAATAAAAAAAGTATTCAAAGACAATCAAAATTGTATTATATAGAACATAAATTATTTATATTTCATAATTTGTAATATTTAACATAAACATTTTAATATAATTATATAGAAGTAATTATGCAATATAACCAACTAAATAATATTTATTTTATTTTTATTTTAATAAATATATATTTAACCTAATTTTATTATTTTTATGTATATTTAAACTAGTAATAAAGTAAATTATGATGACTTCTTTAAAAAGAAGTTTGTCTATATCTCTTTTAATCCTAAGTTTGAATCTTTATATTGTTGATTATAAGTTAGTTAACACATTTTTTCACAAAGAAAATTATAAACTTAATAGACTTGGTAAATTATGAGTCTACTCAAGTTTGTATTAAATTTAAGTTTATATTGAGTTTACTTGTTTTTCTTAGGTATATTCATAAACTCATAAACTTGGATAATAGACTCGTCAATTTGACAACCATGATTGGTAATCCTTTCCTATTTGATGACTCCACTCAACTTACAGTATTCAACATAATCACTTCATACTTTAATCTAACATGTAGATTGCCCCCTCTTAAAGAAAACACCAATTTGATGAGTATAAGTCCAAAGAAATGGTCTATTATAAAAGATTAATCCATTAAATAGGAGAATTCCTAAGACTTATAAGTTTCTTTCTTTTAGGGAGGCTCTTGATATAAAACTCATAACAATACACTATTCTTTAAAGAGCCAACACTAGATTGAAGAACATGGTTAATATGTGATTCCATTGTTTACTTTTCTCTCTTATTATTATTTTTTAATAAAAGAAACTTAATCACGAATTTTAAAAAATTGTTGGATGATTTCATGTTTGATAATTCGTTCATGTCGGGTGGGTGAAAAAGACTATATGTGCAATGGATTAAAAGAAATTGCCCCACAAGTCAATGGCTAGCTTGTGACTATTTTTGTATCGCTAACATCCATACAATTTTGACTTGCAACATGTTAAATTAATGAGAATATTCAGCTAGACATACAAGGATGTTGCATCTATGCTAATATAATATGGTAACCCTGGAGTTAAAATGTTAGAAGTAATAGCTTCCCTAGTCTCTCCTTTGTTTAAATAAAATTAAAACTGATTATTAGGCTTTTTAAGACTGTTATATTGAATTCTATTCCTTCAATTTGTTGTTATTTGTAGGTATTGCTCTTGGCTTTTTTATCCATACACTATAAAATTTTTTTTTTTTTTAAATCTAACAAATTGAAAAGTATTACACTGAGATACTATAAAATGTGGTCCCAAATTTATTTTTTTTTCTGTACAAAGCTTAGGTGTCTCAAAACCATTGGTTTTGAGATGGGTTTTTTTTTTAAAAAAATTGCTGTCTCAAAACCAAAGTTTTTGAGACAGACATAAATCTTTCTAAAAAAAAATTTTTACCTGTCTAAAAACCCATGGTTTCTAAACAGGTTTGACAAAACAGTCATCCTATCTCATCAAAGTAATGGACCATTGTAATCCACTGCTTTATAATCCCCTTCCCCCCCCCCCCCCCCCCCCAAAAATCCCCTTGGGCCTCACCTCATCGTACTTCCTTCTTTTTCTTATTTCAGCATTCTTTTCATTCTTCTCCCATTTTCAACTCCATCCTTCATCCTTCATCCTCAATAATTTTTTTTTTCTACTTAAAGATATGAAAGGAGTCTTTATTGGTATCAGTTATTAAGGTACACTAGATTTTTTTTACATATTATTATTTTTTTTTTGTAAATGTAGGTAGGAAAAAGTTTTTAGAATAAATGAGTATTATATTTATTTGTTTATATTTTTTTTGGCCCAATATTTGTTCATGATTAAGATAAGAAGAGTAAATGATTTTTTTTAAGAGTAGTTATTTTTTATTTAAAATATAATATTGTTGTAATTTAGGTTTTTATAATGTTGAGATAATTTTTGTAAATTGTTTAAATTATAATGTTGTTCTGATTTAAATATTTTATAATATTGAGATCATTTTTGGAAATTGTTTAGATTATAATGTTGTTGTGATTTAAATATTTTATAATATTGAGATCATTTTTGGAAATTGTTTAAATCATAATGTTGTTGTAATTTAGGTATTCTATAATGTTGAGATTATTTTTGCAAATTGTTGAAATTACAATATTGTTTTAATTTAGGTATTTTGGAAGTTTAGAATCCCTTTGCAAATTGTTTAAGTTATAATATTGCAGTTATTTTTGAACGTTGAGATTATTTTTGCAAATTGTTTACATTATAATATTGTTGTAATGTAGGTATTGTGTGATGTTAACTTTATTTTGGCAAATTGTTTAAACTACAATATTGTTGTAAGTTAGACATTTTATAATGTTGAGATTGTTTTTTCAAATTATGTAAATTATAATATTGTTATGATTTAGCTATTTTATAATGTTGAAATTGTCATTACAAATTATTTTAATTATAATATTGTTGTAATTTAGTTATTGTTGAATGTTGAGAGTATATTTATAATGTAGTTATATTATAATATTGAGAATGTACTTGTAATTGACTTATTATATAAATGTGCAAATATATATATTGTTTACTTACACGATAATTATTGGAAAATAATTTTAGTTTTCTTATTTTTAAAGTTTTGAATTTTTTTCATTTAGCATTTGATAGAAATTCAATTGCATAGTTTAGTAAGTGGTAAGAAAATAATGGTAAAGAAGTCAATTTTCTATCTTGAAATGTTATACATAATGGAATTGAATAGTATCATGGAATGAAATTGAAATTTAGTATTTGATCATTTAATTTGACTTGATTACAATTTATTTGTTTATTAGAAAATGCAAGTGTAAGGTAAGAAATGGATAGCACAAATGAACTTGTATGTGTATATACTAATGGAAGAATCTACAAAAGTAACAACGGCACGATGTTTGAATGCACGGATGTCAAGATGCTCACAGTGGACATGAACATCAACTTAGTGGACCTAAAGCAAGTGGTTGGGCAGAAGCTACGATTTTCCCAAAATCAGTTCATGTCCCAATCGGATATATAGGTACCCTGCATCACTCAACCTAACATGGTACCGCATAACTACATTGGACGAAGATTCTGATATACAAAACATATTTAAGTGGGGTTGAGTTACATGCACATATCTTGACAGCCAAACTTGTAGTTAATATGGAACACCAAGCAATGGAAGACTACATCCCAGACACACAATCATTTTCTAACCATTTCAGTAAGTTGAATAATCAAACATCATTTATCAATTCTTACTTGGGAGATGGTCCTTCAGGTTGTCCCAACATTAATGAACCCTATCCACCTATTGAAGTGAACGATATAATTGATGATGTTGAGGACGATGAAAAGTACAATGATGTTTTTTAGTTGAACGAAGAGAATGAGTTAAATGATGATGGCGATGACGTTGGAGATCTTTCGAATCCCATGTCGGTGTCGCCCATAAATAAATATGAGGATCTTGCGACAACATTTTTCATAGAAATCAACATAGAGGCAGTCATGGATCGTGATTTGCAAGGAACAGGTGGTCTTTCGGATGACAAGTTGTGCATTGGACTACAATATTCTGACAAGTTGGCACTACGTCGTGTAGTCAAGTTGTGTTCTGTTCGTGCACATCACACCTTCATGGTATACCATTCGTCTGTAAAATATGAAGAATATTGTTGTATAAATTACGGCCACGGCTGCAACTGGAGGGTTTGGGCATGTAAAAAGTCAAGGAGGAATCACTGACAGATTACAAGATACGGGGGTCCACATACTTGTCTGACTGCTTTCCTTTCTCAAGATCATCCGAAGCTAGATTCCGATGTCATTGCATCATGTATTGTTGGGATGATGATGGATAAACCTGATGTGTTGGTGTCTTTAATAATTGAAAGGATGAAAAGCTTGTTTGGCTATATTGTGTTGTATTGAAAAGCATGGAAGGCAAAGCATCAGGTGATGGCTATAACGTTTGGTAATTGGGAGAACTCATACGAACTGCTGCCCAAGTAGCTGGTCGCTGTTAAACACTTTATGTCTAGGTCGTATGTAGAATTCTGTTATAGGGACTGTCTTCAGGGTAGTTCAGATAAAGAACCGACAACAAGGTTTCAACATGAGTTTTGGGCGTACAAGCTATACATTGATGCATTCGCATACTTAAAACTGATTTTACAAGTAGACGGAACATTCCTCAGTGGCAAATATAAAGGAACATTGTTAATGGCTACTTCACAAGACGGGGACAAAATGTTGTTCCACTTGCATTTGCAATTGTTAAAGGTGAGATGCAAAGGGCATGGTCATGGTTCTTACTAAACATACGAAGATGGGTGGTGAGAGATAGATAAAGGATATGCTTGATTTCATATCAGCATCCATCAATATTAGCCTCAGTATCAAACTTGCGGGTTGGGTAGCAACCACTGTTGCTCATCATGTCTTTTGTATTTGTTATGTGGCAAGCAAGCTAAACAAATATTTTAGAACAACATGGTTGAAAGAGAAGTTTATAAATATTGGCTACTCGTACGAGCGACACGTTGTCAACACACAATTAGTTGAACGTGCCCTTTTGCACCAAGAAGTTAGTGCATGGATTGCTGATATATCCAAACACCAATGGATCAAGGCATATGATGTAGAGGGTTGTCGCTACAAGCATATGACGACCAACCTCGCTGAAATTATGAATGAAGTGTTTAAGGGTGTTAGGTTGTTGCCAATAACTAGCTTGGCAAAGGCCATTTTCTACAGGGTGAATGAGTACTTTGTGAGGAGCGCTAAAAAGGTGCATGCATAAATACAAGCAGGACAAGTTTTTTGTGAGACACTAAACAACCGAATGAATGCAAATTCATGTGCGGCTACTTTTAACAAGCTCCCCAACGATGGGCAACAATTAAGCATGACGTGGTTATCACAACATTTTAATGAGCTCCCTGACGATGCAAACGACGAACAGGTTTAACGCTTTGCCTATGCATACATACTCAAACTCATAAAAGGTATTCTTTTCCCTAATAGGTCATCCCACCGTGTTTACTTGATATACCTGTCGTTACTGGTAAACTTTAAAGAAGCTGGTCAGCTAAGTTAAAGATCTATAGTTTTATCACATCTTTACCGGGAGCTCTGTAACTTAACAAATCGCGAGAAACAGGGCATAAGTGGATGCCTAACATTGTTGCATCTATGGGCATTGGATTGATTTCCGATGCTTGCCCTTGAGAAACCACCTGTCCCAGACGCCCACACCGATATCTACCCCTTGCTTCCACCATTAGACTTTAGGTATGCACAAGTACATCAGACCTCCTCCTTATTTATTACACACAGTGCATAATCTATATTTTTCCAATTCACAGGTGGAGGAATGTTGATCTTCCTCCTCAATCTAAAGAACGCACATTACGCCAATACTGAGCTTTCCTTGACCATATAAAAAACCATGAGGTTTGTTATGACATTTGTATATACATATGCACTATTTTTTCCCTTCAAATATACTATGGATAACATTGTTTGTTGAAAATGATAGATTATTTAGCTACCCTATCAACCAGACAATGTTTAAGAAGTAATTCCAAAGTATTGCAAGGCTTCTCACGATATATGGATGGCTTAGGTGTCTCTCATATGCTTCCACATTGTTGAATGACATCAACCAAATCGCGTTGAAGGGAAAAACCATGAAAAACTGGTAGCATGAGGATGCATAACTAATAGACATGTGGGATAGATAGTGTGATTCTTTGGTACATGCAATGGTATTGGCAACGTACACATCGGTGGATCCATCCTATGAGTGGTGTAACAAGCTATGTGGTAACTCATATGGTTTCTTTGTCTGCTTCCAACATTCATTGAACTTCAAATTTTAATTTCGTGCCTTTTTTTTTTTTTTTTTTGCAAGCTGACATTGCAGAAAACCTTTATAGGTTGACCTTGCATAATCCTCCATCTATGGAGTACCCTCAATTTCGTTGACCTGTTGGCTAGGATTGCCAAGATATCTTGAAAGCACACGGGGAACAACGATTCTCGATGGTTGACCAGCCAACTCCGCCAGCTCTAGACTTTCCTACGCAACCCCACATACCAAAGGGCATGCCTAGTAAACGGGCACATGGGTACATGTCATTTCGGACATCACTTGTTGTTGAGGATGGCTAAAGACAGCCAGACTCGAGCTATTGCTTCATCCACGGTTGTTACGAGTACATCTGCCTCTTCTTCCACCCCAGATACACCACATGAAGACTCCCATGCTACTGGTCCTTTCATGATTACCACAACCTGTCCATATGGTAACTTTGACAGTGCGGGACCATCATACTATGTTCCATCTCCAACAGCATCGAGTTGTACACCTATAACCCCATCACCATTCTCATTCACCCCACATCAAGTGCCCTCTGATATTTTCTCAACCTTTGCCACTGAGTATGGTCATGCCTTCTTTGATTTTGGTGATTCATCCCAATAGTGGTTCATCACCCTATAGCAGCTAATTCCTCCAATTCAGTCCCTGCTTTTCGATTTAAATATGCCACCAGTTGCACCATAAGATGTACAAGAAGAAGTACAACAAGAAGAAGAGGTTGCACAATAAGAGCCGCGACAACCACAATGCATAAGGAGAAGGCCTTGTTGCAAAATCGGTAGTCATTATTTCAATGAATATGCCTCTGCATCTTATTCTTGTTATTACGTTGAAAACCTTATATGCATAACATGTAATTTGGATTATTTTTTTCACTCATAACATGTAGTTTGGATTTTTTTTTATTACCCTAATTCTAATTATCATTTCCATAACCTAATCATATATTTATTACTTACTTTTAATTTCCATATTTTTTCACCATACATTTATTCACACTTAAATACTATTTTATATCCATTTTGTCTATCAAAAAAATCTACAAAGGTCTCATAATGAAATATTCCAAGACCCAAAAAAATTTTTTTGTGAGGACTCGAAGTCCTTCTTTTTTAAAGAAAAAATTCTTAAATCAGAACCTATAGGTTATAATCTTTTTTAAAAAAAAAAATTTAACATATGTGAATTGGAAGACTAATTTATAGCATTTCATTGTAATAATTTTTAACCTTATGTATTTTATGAAAAAATGATGTATATACCTCAAAAACCCTATTGCTCTTAGTATCCTACTAAATACTAATTTGAACCGGTGCATCGGGAACCACTGCAGTATTTGACCGTTTATATCCAATATCCAAGCTTGGCCTGGCTTGCTTGGAAAAAGAGAAATGAATGAACAGTATAAGCAGAATATCAATTTTTTGGCATGCAAGGCTAATTTCCGCAGACTCAGGATATGATTTTAACTATGATTTCTTACTCATTCAATTCCTTTGGTTGATATCCTGCAAGAACATCACCTTCCCGCTGATTCAATTTGTCATTTCTGCTCAAATGCGGCTGAAACTATTAACTACTTTTTCATACAGTGTCCCTTCGTTAGAACTATCTAGTTTCCATTGGCTTTGGGTCTTTAGGTGGATCATTTCCTTGAACAGAGTATCATAGCTTGGCTACAACTCTGGTTTTCTATTAAGGAAGATAACTTAAAAGGCTTTGGACCACGTCACCTCTTGAATACTTCTTAGCTTTTGGGTTATGAGAAATAAGATTGTTCATTATGGAACAAGTGCTTCTTTTCAAAAAGTCATTAAAAAGATAAGAGCCAACATTTTTAGCAACAAAATTGTGTGGTCTACTATGCGAAAGGATAACTATGGTATAAACTCCATTGAAAGTTCTGAAACTCCCCCCTCACATACCCAACTCTGAAGGGGGTCAGTTATTTGCTGGGCTTGTTATAAAAGCAGGAAACATTATTATTACTTTTGTCCTTTTCTCTCAAATTGGATGGCTCTACCATGAAATGGAAGGGAAAGTCTCAACTCCCCAGTAACTTCATCATCTGTAGGGCCATCTGAACAGTCCTCCTATGGATTATGCGGCAAGACTGGATCATCCCTCACAGTAATATCCTTCAACTCCTTCTCATTAATAAGAAAAATCTTTCAGTCATCCATCAGCCTATTTCCCATGCATCTCACCACTGTATCATTTTTCAAGATATTGTCCACCTTCTATGACATTTTCAGAAGACTCAGCTTGGCCTTCTTCACTGGTCTACACCTAACTTTTGTTTGTATTAATCTCTTGTCTCGTATAAAGGAGAATAAAAAAAAACCTATGATTCTGCTCAGCCACTGCTTGTGGTGTATTAGAATTAACATCAAATAGGACATAGCCATATACAAGTTGTCTTGGACCTCATCGTAAGAAACTACCTCGGTACCTTATGATCGTATGTGACAATCAATATCCACTAATGTCCAAATAGACTATCAATGTTTAATTATTACCGTTTCTCCCTCTTTCTTTTGTTTTTTTGTTTTTTTGTTTCTTTTTTCTTATCAAGCACAACTATGGTTTGAACATTTGCTTTCGTGAACTTCGTCTGGAATGAATCTATCTACCATTTTTAACCCACCAAATGCGGAAGTTTTACAGTGGAACCATGACAAACAGCCTACCCGCTGATCCTAAAATAAAGAATTTCAACGCCCTTTTGGTTTCAAATCAGAGCAAATCAAGAAGCTGAACAACTAAAAAGCTAGCAGAATAACGCACTAAATGATTAAAATTATGATACTATCAGAAATATACTATCAGAAATTCAAATAATAGACTTTCTAATAATAAACATAAAAGTTTTACAAATAATTATTTTCTTTACCTAAGACCAATATTTATATGAGACAACATTTCCCTTCAGCAAAATTCTACTTACAGGTTGAGTAATATAGCTAGCACAAGGAATATACATATGTAGATTTACAGTATTAGTATAAAATAAGCATTTATAGCTACTGTTGATCCATATTCAATCCTATTGCATCTTGACACCTTGGACCATCCACCACCAAGCAGTATCGAACTGTTTCATGAAGTAAGAAAATAATAATAGTAATAATAATAATAATGAAGAAGAAGAAGAAATGAAATTGCAGGTATTCATAAAGTACATCAAACAACATATAGTGTGTGCTGTGCAAGCATCAAGTCCGGGTATGGCATTGGCTTAAGGAAAGAAGTCCGGGCTATGGCTGGTCATTTGCTCAGACCAGCATCTCCCAGAACCTAGTGAGAAGGAAATATCACTTTTGCTGATTGGAAAAGCAGTCTTCCTTTTGACAACTACATAATGTAATCCACCATAAAAGACATGCAATATCAACAATTGTGTAGAACACAACCTGACTCTTATGACATATCTCAGTAACTATTGCTGGAAATATTACATTTAAGATGAACTGCTAAGAAGTCAGAACAGTCAAAAAGCTATTGTAAAGTTTTAAGAAACTAACCATGTTGAACTTTTGAGCTGTTATCTATTTTGAAAATATCAATGTGGGCCGCACTAAACATTTTGTTGAGATTTGATCAGTATCCCCCGTTTCAAAAGAGATTCATAAGCTGGACTTCTTGACCATTGATCAATTTCCTGAGCACGTAGGACAGGCAGAGGATGTGACAGTTGCCTTGTTTGAGCATTCCTGAATAGTAAACACACGCACAAAAGCTTCCAAATGAGAAACTTGGCAGCCCAACTTGAGTGCACTACGCAAGTTAAGACAAACCTTATATACCACCCAACTGGGCTGGAAGAAGCTTTTTCATAAGAGCGAGCTTGCTCCAAGAATGCATCCACATTTAGTTGATCAGCCATAGACGGGCATCCTCCAGCTAATTTCATCAGAACAGAGATGACGACCTCTTGTAGGGTTGGGAAATGGAAACTTTATAATTAAACTAATGTACAAAACAAAAAATATCTAATCATATTTATTAAATCTTAAAATCAGTATACCTTGGGATCTTGAGCAACAAGAAGAGCTGCCCGGTCACAAGTCAACTCAGCTGCTCGAAGCCAGCGGAATAACTGCTCTTCCAAAGTTCGAGCTATTAAACCACCAATGCCTACAATAAATTGCACCAGTTATGAAAGAGAAATAGTGCAGCACAACTGAGTATATCCAGTGACTATAAACTGCTGGTTCTCATAGGAGCTAGATATAAATATATTTCTCATAGGAGCTGTATTTTTTAGGATGAACTAAATAGACTGTGAATATAGTACCGTTATCATAGTCAATGCTCTTGGCTTACATAATCCATCAATGGTAATATTCACATGGGTTTGATCCCATTTCGGTCAATAGAAGTCAGTGTTTCTCCAACTTTGATCATCCAACATAATTAACTACTCAACCATAATGTTGGGGGGAGAATTTCATAAATGTTAGTTCTGCAATCCAAATTCATTGATGCATTTCATTTATATTGATATTGCATACCATGAATCAAATGGTAAACAATCCAAATCATTATGTATATATGTGTGTGTGTGTGTATGTATTATATGTATGTTATGTATGTATGTATGTATGTATGTATGCATGCACACAAACACTTGTTCTATAAAAAAAAGCTCTGTATCACCTACCAGGTACAGTATAGGCTCCAAGGGTTAAAATATTCGCATATGTTAGCCACACACCATGATCACATTTTAGGTGACCCAGCTCATGAGCCAAAACAGCCTGTTAAAGCAAACTGATGGCAAATTAATAGTGTTCAATTATCCAAAATAAGGATAATAAGACAGAAAAATTATTCACTAGTTAAATTGATCATATAGTTTGAAAGAAAGAACATATACATCATGTGTTGATGCCAATATGTGTATCTAACCATGCACTTCAAATTTAACCATCCAAAATGCTATCACTTGTAGACCATGCAGAATTAGCAAGAAATTATATTGGATGCTAAAATGCAACTGCATACAGGTTGGTTCAGAAACAAATTATAAACAAATAACTAAGAAATAAATTAGAACCTGCAACTCTTGTCGTGTTAAGAGCTCCACAAGGCTAGTATGAACAACAACAAATGGTCGTTTACCACTTATAGCTAATGTATATGCATTAGGCACAGGACTCTGTCGGACATATAGATCAGGGGCATCAACATTTAATATTTCTGCAGCTTCCACCATCAAGTGGTGAAGATCAGGAAGCTGAGACAACAAGGAAAAAAAAATTCTAAGCACTTATCTGTAATTGATAATAGATGACAATAACTTATCACCATTATGGAATTACTTGTTGATCCAAGTGGCAAACAATAGAACACAACTTCACAAGCTTCGTTGAATTTCATACAAACAACAATTGAAGTGAGTCTGATTGGAAGTTAAATCATGCTATGAAACCCAACTTAGCAGAAATGGCAGAAGCAGCAGATTTAATGTGCAGATATTCCTCTTAGATATTTAATCAGAACAAGCATACTAAACTGTTATGTAGAGAGACATGTCTAATTACTGTCCTTTCAAGAGTAATTACATACTTGCGCAAGCACACAGACATCTATTTATAGATGCACGCTAGCAACTGCATGGAGACTGATATATTATTTGCGAGGGAAAAAAAAAGAAGTAGAGTTCAGACACTAACCAATTCTTAGCTTTTCCAATATGCATGTGTTTTTTTTTTACATGCATATACATGTGTGAATTTCTTTATGTATGCATGCACATTTGCACTATGAATGTTTATTTGGCCTTTGCATTTATCAGCAGTAGATTATAACAGCAATTAGAATTTTCAATGAGAGGTGTTGACAGTCCAGTGCAGGCATATTTATCAATCAAATTACCAATCAACCAATAATATTCTTAGGTAGTCCTTGAAGATTTTGTTACAAAGTGTTATGGATACCTGACTTTTAGAAACAAGGACAGATGTCCCTATATTCTCAAGGAGCATGACCTGCTCTGCTACGGTTCCTGCAATTCATATTGGAGAAACTGTCTTAAAGCAATCTCAACAGTTTACAGTGAAAGGTCACCCAAGCACAGAAGTGAACATAATGACCAAAGCAACTGAAAGAAAAAAAAAGAAAAAAAAAAAAAAGACCTTTGTATCTGAAAGTATATGTTGCATATATTCATAATTAGCGCACCAAAGGCATCATTTTGTATATTGTATGTCCAGTTGGACGCCACTGAATATAGCAAATGATATAAAAGCCACTATTAATACCGAAAACATATAACTACTACTTGATAACCTGCCACATGAAGTAATGAACACATGAAGAGAGTCCTTGTGTATGGCCAATGATTCAGCCAAGCCTAGATAATCCGTTAATAATGGTTCAGGATAATGTAGAAAGTATTGGCTATAAGAGCATGGAAATGTACAGGTGATTATTCATAACAAGAATAAATTACCATCTAGATATTATTATGCGAGGGAAGCCCTCAAATATTTTCACACAAGGTTAACATCATAAACTCTTCTTTGGTACTTTTTCTGACTATCAGCATAAGAGAACTTCAACATTATTAAAAAAATGATGAGGGAGACGTTCCAATATCTGTTACTACAAGATTGTGTCCTGTAAATTACAAACGCATATTGTCAGCACTCAGCAGAATGAAAGCTGAAGCTTTTCATGTACGCAGCAGTGGAATACAATCTAGCAGTGAACCGAACTACTTAAGACGCATCTTTGTATTACCAAGAAGAGCCTTTCCCAGTTCGTTTAATCCTGGAATTGCTCTCAATATCACCGTGTTCTGGAGAATATGAAATGAAAACCAAACCACAAAGCATCAGTGCTTGAAACAAACAATTGTGGAAGAAACGACAACAGTGAAACTTAAAAATATTAAGCACTTGAAACTTCAACTCTCTGAAAGGGTGTGTGTCATTCTTTCGCCAACAAGAAATACAATCACTAAGTGTGGTCCCTGTAACTATGGAACCATCGAAAAAATTGAAATCATCCACACCTGTTGATCAAGAGGGTGACGGAAATCATCGGCATCTAGGTCTCGGAAGGCAACAGCAGCTGCTCTGCAAGCAGGAATTCCAATTTTCCTGCTCCTCTGAGTCGTTCCGAATCCAACTGTAGAATGAGTACTGAACCTCAATTGACTCGAAGGTACGAAGCTGACAGTGAGAGAATTGGGTTTCTGAAAGAGGCAGGGAGTGGAAAAAGGCATGGAAGCCATGGGAGAAAAAGCAGAGCTGCAGAAGTGCAGGTCAGCGTGAGAATGGTATTTTCGACTTCGCAGGCTAAATGGGGGCGCAATGTACACCGTGGGCAAGGGGCACGAGATATTTGGTTCGTTAGTTTATTTGTTGCGGACGCAACGAGCTTTGTGGCCACAGCCGTACCTATGGTACCAGTTTCGCGCCACCTCATTTTCCTGTTGACTTTGCCTTGGAATTATTCAAAATCTTAGTAAAATTCACTTCTTTTTTTTTTCGTTTAAGTTCCGATCTTCCAATGTTGACAAAACATTGTAATGAGACCACAGCTTCCGCTCCGCCTCCCTTTTTTAAATATACTTTTCATGATTATTAGATATAATTAACTGTTTTTCCTCAAACTCGAGAAAATCTTGTTTCTTATTGCTGTCTTCTCTAACTTTATAAGCTCAAGTAGTTAGGCCCACTAATTATTGGACTAACATCTTATTTCAATTATAAAAAACCAATCGAATAAGGAACATGTTAACCTGTATAAATTTTATATTAAAAGGGAATTTTCATTTAAGTGGATGTGAAAATAGCACTGCCCTATAACATCAAGGGATTGCAATATTTGCCTTCTCCAAACAATTAAGGTTGCTCCACATTTATCAGGATGACAGAGAATTGAAAACAGACCAGTTAAATCAACTCAGTATAAAATACTTCAGAAATTCATAAAGCTTATTTTCTTTTTCTTCTGTTTTTTTAACAGAATTACATAGAAGCTTTATCCTTACATAAAGTTGTCTTCTTTACGACGCCACAGGAAGTCTCTCCTTAATATTGAATTACAATAGTATAAATCCCATGCAACAGCTTCAGGGGTCATCATAGCATTTATTCAGCAGGGTTTCTCAACACCCTACCCTAATTCCCCAAGACGATGGGGTATACAGACTAATTTCCAAGCTTACGCTTCATGGAAAATCTGCCAAAAGCACACACCCGGTACTCCAAAGTCTACCTTCTATAGTATTTTGTATATTCCGATGTTTGCTTAAGCTGCAGAGCCCGCTTGTTCACAAAGGTCTAACAGATCCAGGGTCTGTAAAATCAAACCACAGATAACGCCCCACAAAAAAGAGTGAGAAGAAGGGAAATCAATGAGATTACAATCGTGCAAAATAGTTTTTCCAAGATGAGAATATGAAAATATTGACTGGCATTAACATACTTATGTGACAAATATAGTTTGTTAATCCCAATTAAATTATTCTTTTAATGACCTCCACTCTTCTTCCTTAATGATTTGATTTAGAGTAATACATCACATCAACTATCACATAATATTGTGTTAGTACTAGTTAATATTTTTTCATATGAGAACAATGAAAATCCATCATACCTCTGGAACTGACAGCTCAAGACGAAACTTAGGCCCATCATAATGATGCAAGACAGGCCTGAACGCATCTTCTTCCAGTGCCTTGCAGAGTTTCCTGACACGGATCCTTACCTAATAAACACAAGGAACAAAGTCAACCGACCATTAAACATCATAGAGACAAGCTAATATAGGATATCCTGTATGCCAAAGGCCTAGATTCTACCTGAGCAGGAAACCTTGACTCGCCTTTACATTTTTTATCCTCCCATGCAGTTGGATCGATGTTTGAGCCTCCAAAACTTGCCGCCTGCAAAAAGACTTCTCAAAGTCAGTGAACGAATTAGATCAAAATTACTCTGTCATCAACCTTTTCTTTCCTTTCATTTCATCTTTACTCAAGGTACATGAATAGAGGGTTAAGATATGGTACTTTCTGCACAGCCTGAAGCACAATTCAATAAACTGTACAAAACTACAATTGTATATAACCCACCTCAAAAATACCATGCAACTGATGAGTGGTATAGTTATACAGAAAGAGAGGCAACCCTGGTGTTATTGCTCGAACAGAATCCCGGTACCTCGAAGGTAAACCTACCAACTAATCAAGTCAGTCCTGAAGATTTACTTGATTGATAATCTTCAAAATAGATGAATAGACTATATTAAATCTGCACATAATACCATATGCTACCCATTCCACATTGGGCTGTGCAATCACTGTGTGATATAATTGAAATCTTAAAACACAGACAACTTCAACTACTAAGTTCTTGCCTACTTATTAAGAAAGTGCTTCTAACATTATTTTCCCCCTCTCCAGATAATGCATTGCCCCTTGATGCAGAGATTTGAATCTACAACCTCTGGCTGACTATCCATACCTCTTACTACTAGATCATACCTAAAGGTTTAATGCATTGCCACTCTTAAACCAATAAGAACATGCATTACGTACTCAAAATAACAAAGGCGTAGTGAACATAACATGCTCATAAAGAAAAGCCTATGTCAATCAACAAACCACATCACCTTAATCACTGCAAGTCATGAGTAGGAAAAGAGTAAAATACACTTACCAAATAGCTGACGCTTCAAGTCTTCCTGCATTGTGTCATTGTTACAGACAAAGATATATCCACCAAGCACCTCATTTCTTGGGAGTGTTTCTGATGCAGGCAGTGTCTTAAACCTTTTGTCAGTTGCATTTGAATTAGTGCTATCATTGCTGTTGTTGTTATTGCTATTATTGTTGCACTCTTTGTTGTTCTGAACATTGCTACTATACTTGTTATTATTCATATTTCCCACCAAGCTTGCATTGTTTTTCTGATACACTGTATTCATATTGTAAATTCCATTTCGGAGAGAGCCTTTGCTTACATTATCCGTAATCTTAGAATCCAAGTTTAACATGCTAAAGTTAAGAGTGTCAAATTTGTTATCTTCCTGGAATCTAAATTTATCCCTTGACCTTGTTTCAATTGGGCCCTTTGAAAGATCAAGGTTATTCACACGCTCTCCCTTTAACCTTGTATGCTCAGCCAATGTAGAAGCAACCATCAACCATTTGTGATCTTCTGATGCTTTTGAGTGTCCACGAAGCTCATCTCCCAGTTGCCAAAAGCTGTGCATGTTATCCATTTTTTGAAACCCTGATTGAATTTAAATGCAGTTCAGAACTTCTTGAATGAATAAGATCAGCCAAAGCATAGCAAGAGGCAGTGCAAAGAAACTATTATGAGAAGTTAGATACAAAGAGAATGATTTAATGATATTTTCCTTTTCTTTTTTAAAATTGGAAGGGGGTAGGGGTGTTTAACTTCTACCCAAATATTGAAGCACATTAAATTAGCAAGTACAGACTATCAAAACAATACACCAGACAAAAATAGTGTATGCAGTTTAAATGCCTGTCCAAGGGTCATAGAATATTTTGACACAGGCTAAACGAATTACCAAGTTTACAATCGTTCAAAAAAGCATGGATTCACTAACATTGACACATACCATAATCCATTCGAAACTGCAGGCATGCAACAATTCCAATTTCAAATGTTAAATGACTTTCAATACTGAGAACAAACAACTACAATCCAATGCATATATTTGTACTGAAGAAAAATTTGACGTGATTGAAAAGAAAACAATATCAAGAACTAACAGGATTAACAATATTAATAGTTGACTGGATTTCTTATAATATCTAATCCGAAACAAAAGGATAAAAGGGCTTGAAAGTCTTATCATCAATTTTCAAGAAGCCCTGATCACCAGGTACACAGTTTTCAATACCATTGCATTTCTGATATCAGATCGGGCAGGTTGCATTCAATAATCCACGCCAAAAGAAAAACAAAAATGAAAAAAGGAGAAATATTTCCATATGTCGAAGCTGAGGTTTTATTTCATTTAGCCAACAGCAAGGGAGCTCTAAAACTAAGAAAAGTAATAGAACTAAAAAAAAAAAATTGTATGCATCCAACCTCAAAATGAGCATGATTTCTCCCAAACTAGACCTCAATTAAACCAACTATATAAGAAACTCCAAACTCATGAACTCCATCCAGATGAAAAGGAAGTAAGAAGTCACCCTATAGAAAATAATCTACGATGAGGTAAAGTGAAATTAACATACTGAACTCAGCAAATACCCGAGGCAAATTTCCACGTATAGATTTGATCACGAAAATTAGGCCACCGATTTGGGTTAATCGAAGAGCAATGCCACAACTGAATTAACCCTAGATTTCAGGATCCAGAAGACACCGAGAGAAAACAACGGTGATAGTGTAGAGAATACCTACTCTCTAGCTGGCTGTGAACCCGGAAGACACGAGAAAGACACAGCCCGTTGGGTTGAGTAGTTGGATTTCTTTGCTGCTATCTTCTCTGTATTCCGGAAATGCATATGGAACTGTGACTGAATTACGCCACTTGCCACCAGATTTGGTTTTTATTTTTATGTTTTTCAACTTTTATTGACCATGACGTGGCGCGCACTGAATGTGTATTGTCAAATTTGTGAACAAATAATTATAAAGAATTATAATTAGGAATTATATATTTAAATTTTTTCTTGTAAAAGAACTTAATTTTAAATGGTGTAAGATCTTAGGACATAGATGATAAAGAGGCCCCTCAAAATACTAATGTAAAATTTTAAAAAAATTTAAGTTCATAAATTTTTTAAATAGATTTCAAATTTAAGGTGTAAATATTATAAATTTATTGCCCTTGACCATATATATTTTTATATGCAAGATGCAGGATAATGTTTATAATTTTTATTTTGGGATATTATCGTCTAAAAAATATCAAGATCCTTTCAAAGATAAGATTTTTTTTACTTTATGTTAGAGTAAAGCCGAACGAAACAGTACAGGAAAAGTAAATGACCTCAACGAACTAATTTTGACTGTCGTTAGCCTTTGTTGAGAAAAAGTCTATTTACCAACTCTTAGTTTTGACCTGAATACAGAATCGGCTCGGAATATTTCGAGTTAGCGATAAGAGATAATAACTGACTTCAGTTAGAATAACGATACTACCAACTACCTTCCTTCCGGTAAGAGCTGCGACATAGTTATTTCATTTATATGAAATTACAGCCATTCATGGGAGAAATTTAGACATGTCCTTGTTGTAACATACTACTATTTTTTCTCCTATGAATTCGCTTATCTTATCATCAACGAGTTCAATATATAAGTTGGGAAAAAGTTGTAATCCTTACCTGGGAGAAGCAGAGACAGAGAGAGAAAGAGTTCAAGTTCAATACATAAGTTGGGTCCAAGTTGTAATCCTTGTCTCGTGGAAGCAGAGACAGCGAGAGAAAGAATAGCAAATGGCAGAAGCAAATCTCATTAACCCTGCAGCGTTCTCGAGCGCATCCTGCTATATTTTAGAAGCAAGTAATCCCAATAAAATATGGAAAACGAATGCTATCCTCGAAAACCATTCCCCATATTTGCCTATTCAAGTCGCCGTCAACATATTCACTTCTAATCTTCTCCATTACATCCTCAGACCTCTCCATCAGCCTCGTCTCGTTGCTGAGATTCTTGTAAGTACATCTGCATTTTGTGTATCGAAAGGGTAGCATTTGAATTACATAATAGTTTCTCGTTTTTTAATCTTATCTTTTATACACATGCAGACTGGTTTCGTTTTAGGTCCTCTTTGTTTGGGAAATACCCCATTAGGGAAGGCGCTTTTGCCTACAGCAGGAATCCTCAATATCGAAACCTTCGGAAATCTGGGGCTCATGTGCTACGTCTTTCTCAGTGGTTTAGAAATGAACTTAGATTCCATCCTAAAAGTACGAAAGATGGCTACAAGCATTGCCATTGCTGGGATTATCATTCCAATGGTGATTGGAATGGGCTTTTATGCTGTGATACAAAACGTTTATGAAAAACCTGCAGAATTGCAATTCCAGGAAGATGACAGATACACCGCTAAAGCCTATTTATTTTGGGGTTTAGCTCTAATGGTCACAGGTTTTCCAGTCCTTGCTCGAATCCTTACTGATCTCAAGCTCCTCTATACCAAGTTAGGCAAAGCCGCTTTAGTTGCAGCTATGCTTACCGACATCTATGGTTGGGTTCTGTTTGTAATATTAATTCCATTTGCCAGTAGCAATGGAATTGCAATCTTTTCGGTGCTGAGTACCGTACTTTTCATCCTTGTCTGCATCTTCGTGTTACGTCCTCTAATTACCCGATTCATTGATCGCAAAACCGACGTGGATACGTGGGGCGATTCTCAGGTGATCTGTGTGCTGATGGGCGCTTTCATTTGTTCCTATATTACAGATGCACTGGGCACACACTCTATCGTTGGAGCATTTGTGTATGGGCTTATCTTACCTAATGGGAAACTTGCTGATTTGGTGATCGGAAGGTTAGAAGAATTCGTCACTACGGTTATATCACCAATCTTCTTCTTCCGTTCTGGCTTTACAGTTGACTTGGTGATGCTTGCAAAACAGAAATATTGGCCCTTGATGGCCCTGGTTGTCGTCTTGCTTTCAGTCCCGAAAGTCTTAAGTACTCTGATAGCTACCTTTCTCTTTGGTATACCCTCTCGTGATGGTATGGGTATTGGACTGCTTCTCAACACCAAAGGCGTCTTGGCACTAATTATACTAAACGTAGCCTGGGATAGACAGGTTTGAACCTCTTCCTTCATTGTTCACATTATAGAAACTATACTTAACTATTTCCAATGACTAATTCATCAGCTCAATTTGTGCTGTGCAGATTTTGTCTGTAGTATCCTTCTCAATTATGATGTGTGCAATTTTCCTAATGACTTTCGCCGCGCCTATTCTCATTAATGCCATATACAAGCCAAGAAAGCGATTTGAGATGTACAAGTTAAGGACAGTCCAAAAGCTACGGCTTGATGCGGAGCTTCGAATTCTTGCTTGCGTCCATAATATTCGCCAAGCTGTGAGCATGGTCAGCCTCATAGAAGCTTGCAATGCTACCAGAATTTCGCCTTTACATGTGTTTGGAGTTCACATGGTTGAGTTCATCAGACGCACCACCGCCTTTTTCGCTGCCCATATAGAGAATGCTGCAGCATCAAATGTCACCCAATCACAGAAAGAGTTTGAGAGCATAACCAATTCCTTCAACATGCTGACAGAGTTGAACAATGCTGTTAGAGTTGACACCATCAGTGCTCTGTCACCCTATGAAAGCATTCATGAGGACATATACAGTTTAGCAGAGCAGAAACGAACGACTCTAATTCTCCTTCCTTTCCACAAACAACCAGATGTAGAAGGTGGTCTAGAGATAGCTAATGCAGAATACAAAGACATAAACCAGAATGTTCTGCTGAATGCACCTTGTTCCACGGGAATCTTCGTTGATCGTGGTATTTCCTTGTCTAGAACCAACTTGCGCATTCTGATGCTCTTCGTTGGAGGCCCTGATGATCGTGAAGCCTTAGCTGTTGCTTGGAGAATGGTGGGGTATCGAGGGAACCAGCTTTCCATGGTTCGGATTCTTCTATGTGGCGAAGCTGCAGAAGTGGATGTCTCGGTCCATGATGAAGCTCAACTACTATCTTCTGTGGTAATGGACGATGAGAGGCAAAGGTTGTTGGATAACGAGTACGTGGATTTATTTAGACACAAGGTAGTTTATAACAATGATACCATAACATACTCAGAGTGGGAAGTGTACAGTAGCGAGGACCTAACTTCAGTGCTCCATGATTTTGGGAAAGATGGGTACGACTTGTTCATCGTAGGACAAGGAAATGGCAGGAACTCATTAGTATTTTCGAATTTTATGGAATGGAGTGACAATCCAGAGCTTGGAGTTATAGGGGATATAGTGGCCTCAAATGATTTTGGTTCGCGCTCATCGTTGCTTGTTGTGCAGCAATATGGGTCAGGGACAACAGGGTACGGGACTCAAACTGGACATCCTAGGCAAACGCCGGCGAAAAGCGATGGCTCTGAGACGCTTGTTGTGACTTCTTTTTAACATGAATCATAGGTGTTGGTGATTAGTGAGTAATGCTTGATTATGAAGTTTCAAACTTGCTCTGTTTTAGCTTTCATTAGCTTGCTAGTCAAGAAATTACAAAATGTACCACAGCAGAAGCAAAGTTTCTGCTATTCACCATCAAATGTAGAGGTGTACTCAATATAAAGTTTTTTTTTTTTTTCTGGAACTCTCTTTATCTCTCAAGGTATGATGGGAATTTTATTTTTTTTTCCTTCTTCGTTGCTGAGGGCAACCCACATGCGTACCATAATTTTCTTTTCTTTTCTTTTTTTTCTAATAATGCTTTCTTCTTAATTTTTGACCGCTTGTGTAGCATAGAAGACCTATGAATCAAGCCATAGATGTATAGAAATATAAAGAAATTCAATATAATAAACAAAATAATAATAAATATATTAGAATTTTAATATTTATAATTAATTTTATTAATAATTCTATTAAAATATAACTAATAAAATTAATAAATAGTTAAACCTCATCTATTAGCTAATGCAATTTTCTTATAGTTTGTTGATGCCAATATGATACCAAGATTTAATATAAAAGAATTGTTTTATATATGTTGAAAGCGCTACCTTTAATATTGAGTTTCATAATACCTAATTACAGATTAGTCAATTTTATACTTTTAAAAGTCAAATTGAATACTGAAAAATATTATCAATATATATATATATATATGTAAGTACCGTCTAAGCTCAATCCTAATTTTATCTTGAAATTTATGCATGAGCATGATTTACATAATGTCCGTGTATTATCATCAAAGTAACACAAACGCGTTAAGGAAATGTGTATTCTTGCATGAGTGACATTATATGAGAAAAATATATGAAATGTAAATTATGTGTGCGTTATTTTAGATAGAGAAAAAAATTATTATTTCAGTTTATCCAATTTTGTGCAAAATTTGTAGACTTCAAAAAAGTAAATATCTGGGCTATTGTGTAAAAGAAATAACGTATCTTGAGTATCTATTGCATAAGATAATATGGCAAAAATTTGGTTTGCTTCCGTCTTTTTTTTTTTTTTTTATGTTCCTGATTGTGTTGGTTTGTTTTGTTTTGTTTTGTTTCTTCATCTACTTTGCTTTCGGCCAATAAAAGAAAACACGCGTATGTGGCTATGGTTATGGCCAGTATCTCGCATGCTGTTATTTTTATTGATAACATTTATTTTCTCTTTTTTAAATATTTATTACTTTCAATTTACTTCACCGACAAATTAAAATCATAGGGTCTAGGCATGTATCTAAGTTTGAATCAAATTAGAAAATATAATTCACGAAAAAAAAAGAGAGAAGGAATTGAGATATATAAATACATATATTTTTTTTAAAAAAATTAGACATGAAATATTTGAAAACAATGTGAGGATGACACTATATAATAAAAAAATAATGTAATACTCATTTACCATAATAATTCTTTTTAGTCGTTATATTTATTTAATATACCATGTTTAACTTATGATCAATATATTTGATTTAGCGCTTAAAATATTTAAAAACTTGTTTGCATATCTAAGTGGCATAGTTAAAATATTCACAAACTCGCTGATAACAATGAATTAGAAATTTTCTAAAAATAAAACATGCAAATACTTTTTCTAACTCAAGTTTTGAAATTTAAAACAGTGTCTTGAATTAACACTTCCTTTTTTGGACGGATCTTGGATTAACACTTTTAAGAATTTAGATAAATCTTTCTATTTTACTTTATCAACATAGTTGATTGAGATATTATTTTAAACTATTTTAATCTAAATTTTTTTTTGTCTGCCATTCGTGTTTTACATTTTGAAAGCTTCCTCTAGCTGTTGAAGCAATAGTTAATTTTGGATTGAAAGTATTTCTTTAACGTAGTTAGAGTGATTTGAAAGCGAATACGATGGGATATCATTTAAATTAGTAAGGGTCCATTTGATTGTTATAATTGATACAATGAGAATAATAATGAAAAATGAAATAAAAATAAAAGTGAGAATAAGAATATTAAAATATTGTTTGATTAGGAATGAATGAGAATGGATATATCTCCTTTTATTTCATTTAGTTAATAAATTATACATAAAATCAATTAGATAATATGTATATTTTACTATATTATCTCTTATCATAAAACAAAAAAAAAAGACAGATATATATTCAAATTATTAATTAATAATATAATTATATATTAATATATATTTAATTAATAATATAATAATTTTAATAATTAATATAATAATATATATTTAATAAATTAATAATAATAAATTAAAAATAATACTTTAATACCAAATAATTTAATAATAAATAATAATAAATTAGGATTTTGATATATCACAAGGATATTTTTATCTAAAAATTATTATAAGTAAGGATAATTTTGTCAAACATATTTTCATTTCCAAGAGACCAATCTCATTCCATAATTTTAGTTAGGAAGAAAATTCTCCCTTATATGAGCAAAAGCAAACTCTTTTTCATATTTCAAAATATTTATAAATAATTTGAAAAGGAGTATTTATATATTTTTAAAGAGAAAATTTTGAAAAAAAAATATTGTTCCTTCGTTGATTACAGAAAAATCAAAACCTCTCAATTTAGCCCTTAATTGATTGTTGTTTTTAAAAATAATTTTTTGTTTTAAAAATAAAAGAATTAAAAAAACTTGTTTGGCAATGTATTTTTTATTAAATTGTTCTAAAAAATTTAAAAATAGAAAATTGTTTTTAAAACTTAACAAATAAAAATAATTTTTAAATGCTTTCTCTAGTTTATCAAAATTGTTTTATTAACTAAAAAAATATAATATGTAAAAAATATATTTAAGTAGAGTTGTGAGTTAGGTTTAAATAAGATTTATGACACAACCTAACTAGTTAATAATTGGCTAGGCCGATTTACCTTTTACTTTTATTAAAAAATTAACATTTATAATGAAAAAGAACTTTTAAGAAAAAAATTAAAATTAAAAATAAATTAAAAAATGTGATTTGAAATGAAAAATAATTACAATTTTAAAAAAATTAACATTTTAAATATTTGTCATGGATAAACTTTATTATAAATAAAATAAATTAATATTTAAAAATAATATATAACTATATTTTGAATGAATATAATACCAAGTATAACCTGGTTAAAACAAAATTACATACTTACTCACATATACCTATATATTGAACATTTAACATAAACAAACACACAGGCAGGCACATGTGTCTATGTACACAAATACAAATACATATATAGTGAATTTGTTACACACATGCATGCACATGCAAGTCACACAAACAAATATATATATATATACCAAACATATTTATCACACACAAATATAAATAATAAATATGTAACACAAATGCCCATGCACCAACATATACAAATGCAAATACATATATAATATATTTGTTATATACATAGGCTTGCACATATGCAAATATACAAGGGTGGAGCCACATTGTAGTGATGGGGTGCATATACCTCCCTCAAATTTTTTTTTTTTAATTTGATGTATTAAGTATTAAGATATAATTTTATACCCTCACATATTTTATATTTTTCAAATTACACACATATCTTAAATGTCTGGGTAATGTTATTTTTAATTGATTAATATTTTAATTTGAACATACTAGACCCACACATATATTATGTATATAATTTTATATTTAATATATGTATACTTTTGATACATATATGTAAATAGCGGTTTTATAATAAGTGAGTGAAGTAAGTGAAATATAATTGAGTTCATATGTCAATATTATTTTAGTTAGGTCTTGAACAATTATTCTTAAAAATACTCTAAAAATCATGAAATATTATTAGATAAAACAATATTTATAGGCCATATATATATATATATTACAAGTTGATGATTCTGACCAAAAATTTGATCGCCGGATCGTGCTAATTCCATACGAATCAATGCTAAGAAGCATGTGCCCATCACTCTAGCAATGGCACCAAAGATGAAATATAGAGTCCATATATCCTTGTGGTTGGTGAGAACAACCATCAGACTAGATTGGTCATAACATTGAAATTCTTTCGTTTTCTTCCTTATTAAAGAGGGGCCCTTAGGGAGTGGGGCTTATTTCTTGTAAAAGCAAGAGTGAGAGGGGAAGAAAGAATGGAAAGGAGGGTGGGGAAGGTCTAGAAAGCCAGGTGCCATTTGGGCATCAAGCTCCTCGCATATTTGAGCATGTTCAGTGTCACGATTGTCGACTTTGTCAAGAAATGTCTTGGGCTTGCTCCAACTGACTGTCGACTTTGTCAAGAAATATCTTAAGGTGCACTAATATTTGTTGTCACGCCTTAAGTCGTTTTTGCTTTATTTGCATGATTTTACTATTGGGTGGGTAAAATCTTTAAACATACCCTAAAACTTTAGGTCAAAACCATTTTTGATCACTTTTTTTGGGGTTAATTCAACCCTCTTTCCCATGCATTTCTTTTGGCTTTTGGGTATGCCACGTCACATTCTACATTATCAAGATGCTTTCGCTAGATGAAATGCCCTTAGCTGTTTTGGCCCTTATATATCCGTAATTGAGATTCGTCATTTCTTTGTGGCCGTAACAATCACTTCAAGCAGTGAAAATAACATAACAAAAAGTGCAGACATTCCTTGGACTGTTGAACAAAATTCAGCCATACTGGAATGGCTGGTACAAAGTCCTCCAGCTTTTGAAAGTCACCAAGCGTTTGATACACACATGTAAATAGTGGTTTTATAATAAATAAGTGAGATATAATTGAGTTCATATGTAAATATGTTATTTTAGTTGAGTCTTGAACAATTATCCTTAAAAATATTATAAAATTCATGAAATATTATTAGATAAAATAATATTTATAGTGTTATATAAATAATATATATATATATATATATTGCAAATTAACAATTATAAACTTTTATACTTCATCAAATAAACTTTTTTCCCTTCAACTTGCTCTTCGAAACTTTTTATTGAACTATCATGATATTATTAAATGACAGCATATTTTTTTTTAGTGTAATTTGGTAGATAGAAATGTCTTTATAAATATTTAGATATTGAAGTTGATATTAATATGAAAAATAATATTTAGTACAATACTCATTTAAATTTAAACTTACTTTTAAATTTAATAAAGATAGAATAATGATACTGCAATTTAATTCAAAAGTTTGACAAAACATAAATAAAATACACTTTTAGTCTCTTACTTATCACAAAATTACTACTTCAGTCTATCACTTATTAAAATGTCAAAAATAACCTTCCACTCATTGAAATGTGGCATAATTGGCCTCCCACTTTTTCAAAAAAATAGCAATTTTAATTCTTTAGATTTAATATATAGGATTTAGTAGATGGACTAAATTTGATAATTTTTTAACATGTAGACAATTAAGTATAACATTTTCTAATGAGTGAGGAACTAAAATAATAATTTTTTGATAAGTGATGGACTAAAAGTGTATATTTTTTCATAAAAAACTTTAATTTAAGAAAATTTAAAATTTAAAATAAAAGATGAAAAATAAAAAAATTCACCCTTAGAGGTCATGACTCCACCCTTGCATACATGTGCTAAATATGTAACACATACATAAACATGAAATGAATATTTATCTTTCGTCTAAATAATAAAATTACAATTAAATTTAGAATTATTTTTTTATATTCTAATTTTTTACATGATCTAAATATAAATTTTAAATTTTTTAATTAATTTAAATTTTAATGAAATTTGAATTGACATTATAATCTAATTTTAAATTTAATTATTGGTAGTCAACAAAATTTTAACGTTTTCGCAATTTTTGGTTTAAATTATTATTTTCAAACAGTATTTTATTTTTAATATTTTGAGTGTAGTTTTAAAAACAAAAGACTCAAACAAACTTTTAATTTTTTTTTTATTTTTAACACCTAATTTAAAAATTAATTTTACAAAACTATTCTAAAAACATAAAAACAAATAATAAAATCAAATAAGCCCTTAATCTTTCAAAAATTTGTTTTCTAATCAATATAATTTTTCATTTAATAAAGTTATAATCACTTAACAAGTTAATATAGCATAAAGGCAAACTCGCGGGACTATTGATTTATAATAGAAACTTGTTTGAATGTCTCAAGACTATAACAACATTGTTTTGTTTAATTTCACAAAATTTAAGACTATAACAACATTGTTTTGAGGCTTGAGCCACTTGACAAGAGTTGAAGCACTTTGACAAATTCACAACGGTTAACAATTATATCAAACCAACCAAAAAAAAAAACAACTATATCAACTCAGATTTAAACCTAATATCAATTAATTCATTTAATAATCATGAATGTTATCACACGAACCATTTAATTGAAAAATAGTTGTGTTAAAATCAAATTTATTTTTTAAAATATTAAATAAAAAAGTATTTTATTAATTTGTTGTAACTTTTTTCACCATACTTCACATTTAATCAAAATGTTAAATTGATCTTTTAAATATAAAAAATATGAAAATAATTATTCAAATATAAAAAGGTAAATCAATTTGATCTCTTTACATAATCAAAGTAATATTTTTTAAAAAATTATTTTATAAAATATTTTATCTTTAAAATACTAAATTAATATTTAAAAAAGAAAAGGGACTAAGTACCGAAGTGCACACAACTCCTTTAGATATTTTTCCTTTGGGTCTGTAAGACACGAAGCGGAACGGAGATTACATCGTTAGCTTGAAATTCATCGTACCAAAACCCAAAACCCTAGGGAAACCAAACTGAGAGTGCGAGCATGGATTTGCAGCAGAGCGACTTCGATCGCCTCTTGTTCTTCGAGCATGCCCGTAAGGCTGCCGAAGCTACGTACGCTAAGGACCCTCTCGATGCTGAAGTTTGTCTTTCTTTCTCCACCATCTCTAATCCTAAATTTCCCTCATATTTTCATTTTGATTTGAACTTACACATATGCGTTTGAAGCTCGTCTGCTTCCTCAGATGTTCTTGGAATTGTTTGTAACTTTTGTTTCGTAATAAAATTTTTCTGTTTGATACCGAATGATCTAGATGGATTTAAAATTTAGATTATCGTATTGTATTCTGTGTGTTTTATGTGTTGATTGACATGAACGAGTAATATTGAAATTTTTCTGCAATTTTGGTGTTTGCTTATTACCCCATTTTTGGTCTTTGGTTAGAAAGTAAATCACTTATTATCTAATCGATGCAGAATTTAACAAGATGGGGAGGCGCTTTATTAGAGTTGTCTCAGTTTCAGAGTATTCCTGATTCAAAGAAGATGGTCCAAGGTGCTAACTATATGTCGAAGTTTTTTATTTTGGACGGAAGAATATTTTTAATTTTATTTTCAATAAGTGACAAAAGTTTTTCTGAACCTGAACTTCGACAAAGTAACCCTTTGTTATACTGTTGGAATTGGAGGAGGCTTCGTTTGTTGTCCTTTGCTTTTAAGTTCCTGAACTTCTATTAAGTATGAAGTAACTGCTGATACACCTTAAATTTTTGAATGTTCATTCTGGGACTTGATTTGAAGATGCTGTTTCAAAGCTGGAGGAGGCATTGGTGGTTAATCCCAATAAGCATGATACTCTTTGGTGCCTGGGAAACGCTCATACTTCCCATGCATTTTTAACTCCGGATCAGGAGGAGGCAAAAATTTATTTTGATAAGGCATCTGAGTACTTCCAGCGAGCTGTTGAAGAGGTATATGTTCAGTCTTGTATCAATGGTAGCCTCATCAGTGTATGTGAAATATATTACTTATGGAGTAATTTTGATCTTTATAGGATCCGGCGAATGAACTTTATCAGAAGTCTCTAGAAGTGGCTGCTAAGGTAAGTTCTGTTTTGTACATTTTCGGTATCGCCAATATGTTTTCCTGCTGATGTAGTTGCATCTTTTCCTTAGTTTTTTTTTGTTTCAAAGCTATGATACCTTTCCATATAACAGAGATGGGGGTCACTGCTTGCTTCTTTTTTTCATGGGGTTATCCATTAAGTCTTGAAGGAGTAAACTGAAAAGTTAATAGAGCAGAAAAACTGATGTTGGATTTTCAAATTTTTCTTTCCTTTGGGTTGGCCCTGCGGCAGCTTTGTTTCAAAATTTTAATGCTGAGTATTACATGTATGTAGTATTTACAACATTGAATATGGAATCCTGCAAATAAGTAGTTGTTGACTGTATTACTTAATTCTTTTCAAACCTAATTGCTGAGGAATTATGTTAAGTGGCTCTTATATCTGCAGTTACATATGGCAGTATGGCAGACTGTGATTTGACTTAATATGGATTATGGATACTAAATATATAACCAGGCTTAATCTAATTACATGGATTCTGCAACATAAATGTTGAAAAACTTAATTAAACTGCAGTTAGATACTCCATTGTCAACATGTATTTTTCTACTGACGAATAATATATAAACATAGTGATTGATCAAATCTTCTGTGATTTTAATATATTCGCCACCATCTACTCCTCAAACTAGTTGCTGGACCACTATGATTACTAACAACGTTTTCATAAGGCTCCTGAGCTGCATGCAGAAATACACAAACATGGATTTGCTCAGCAGGCAATGGGGGCAGCTGCACCTTCTACTTCATCAAGTACAAAGGTAATATTTAAAACTTCCTTTATCATTCTCTGGTTTTTTTTTCGTATTAGTTTTGTGTAGTTGATGTGTCAGACCTGCAATTATATATTTTTCTCTTGACTTACTGTTCATTGTGGTATATGTTCAGGTATTGGAATTGTTTTTGCACTGAGATTGAGTAATTTGAGTTTAAATGTTTTTTCATGCAAGTAATATTCCTTACTTGTTTATGCACAATCAAGGGATGCTCCTGTGCTTTTCTACTAGAATTCATTGTTTTAGTTCTTGAAAAATAATGATTTTATGTGTACATATTTTTTTCCCCTTTTGAAAAAATTTGTGTATATATATATATATGTACACGTACATATATATATTTTGTGAAGAATAATTTGGGAACTAGATGACTTAGAATCTTGTCCTTTCAGATGAGGGGTTTCGACCAAATAGTGAACAAGATTTGGTTTTATATTTTCACACCTATTTTTCTTTCAGTTAACTTCACTTGATGGAATAGGTTTCATTATAGCTGGATCAAATAGACTGTATATAAAATCTTATTTCCTTACCTAGTTTCTTTGGGTTTTAGATAAGATTGGGTTGACATCTGGGTGAATTCCAAGCCAGTTACAGAAAGCTACTTTCCCTTTTTAAATAAGTTTCTTGTTCTTTGAAGAAATAAATCTGAGTCTTTTATTTAGGTATATCTTCTGATAAATGATACATTTGGGGGACATGCTTCACTTTTGGTGGCACATTTTTCTACCCTTTTCTTTTAAAAAAATAAGAAGAAATGAAAAAAAAATGTTCTGTGTAGTTAGAAAGTTCCATGAATTGTATCTTTCTCTGTTTCGTTACTTTCAGACTCAAAAGAAAAAAAAGAGCAGTGATCTGAAGTATGACATATTTGGATGGATAATTCTGGCTGTTGGCATTGTTGCATGGGTAGGATTTGCAAAATCGCACCCACCGCCTCCTCCACCTCCTCGATAAGTGGTGCCATTTGATTTGATGCTTAGTTCTTTGTCGACTAAACTTTAGCCACAGCAGCTGATGTATTGATTATTAAGAATCACATCCTGATACTTCAATTTTTGACTTAGTGTTGCATTTCGCCCTGTAACCATTTTTATTTATCATATGAAATCTTGTTGAGATTGGGTTGATAAGCTGTTATGCCAGGCCAATAGGATTGCATGCTGGACTGAGATCCTTAAAAAATAAAATTATTACAAAAACTGTCATCAAATATCAAGTTGGAAGGAATTTTATTGGAGAGGGAAAAATTACAAAAAGAAGCCTGAAGTTCCTAGTATAAACTTTCATTTATGGATCAGTTGAGTTATTTAGTGGGGAGTTGCTTAACTTGCACCACAGGGTGATGATTTTACCTATGGGTTCTTAAGATTGTTATGTTGCATGTAAGTTTTGTACTATTATATTCAAATATATCAGACACTGCCATGTTAAGGGGTCGCTTGTTTATGTTTTAAGGAGTAGTAGTGATTTATTTTGTGATTCCGTAGTTTTAACTTCAGCCTGTGTTTCATTTTGTTGGGATTCTTGTATATTGTTTCAGGACCAAAGGGGTTTTTGTAGAAATAGCAAAAAGTCTTTAAATTTGGGGATCCTCTTGGGATTGTCTTATTTGGAGATTCGTACTTGAAGATTTTTAGCCTGTGGGGATAGAGATGGGAAAATTACATTTCCTCAAAGGTTATTTGGAAATAGGAACGGGGATTATGTGTTTTGTGTGGTGGGATTTTCATTCCCAATAATTTTACATAAATAAATGTAAAAATTATATATATATGTATTGCTAATTTTTGGTATTTTATTAAAGAACTAGTTAATTAAAAGCCAATTGCACTAATTACTTTTTAACTCTATTTTAGAAACTTGAACTACATAGTATAGTAGCATATTTACAAAAAGCCTGCGGTCATAGATTTTGTATCTCGTTTTTGTCTTTTTTATTATTGGATTAGATTGAAGCATTTAAAATTGGCAAAATTTATTTGTAGTCTTTTCTGTAATTTTTTATAATTTATTTAATATTTAATTGTTTTTGCGGAAATTTTAATGGATTACATTAATTGATGGGTTGCGTGAAAATTTTAAAGAGTAAATGTGTGATGTATTTGAAACATAATCAATACTATTATGAGAGTTTTGCTATTTTAAATTTTTTTTTTTGAAGTTTTCATAGAGATTTATGGAAATATATATCCGTGGAAAACAATAATGAAGAGAAAATGGGAAGAGAGATGAGAAAACAGGGGAGGCATATGTAGTAGGCTTTTGTTTTCTACTTTGCCATCACTAGGTTTTTGTTTTTACTTTGCCGTATGATTCATAAGATTTCAAAGTTGGTATTGATGTGCTGTAGGCTCAAAGGACTTCGTAGATGTCATTCTTTATAAATCCTAACAGTAGATGCTTGAACTCCGCATTTAGAAAGTCAATAGGTAAAAAATAATAATAATAAAACATAGAACTGTAGGAGATCGAATAATGAAACACGTGGGCAACTTTTTAAATCTTTAGGAGAAGACTCCCTGATTTAAATGACACAAAACCAAGGAAAAGGTTGAAATAACTTAAGCCTATCTCACAATTATAACATCTCAAGGCCATTATTATGCTTCTATGTAATTAAATTATTTGTCTCCACTCAGGAGATGTAAGTTGTTACAATCATATTATAATTTCAGCTCAACATAGATTATTAGGACTAATTCTTTTTTATATGTAAGATTTTTAGTTGAGGCAAGTATAGAGCAAACTAGAATCTCCAGTGGAGAGAAGATGTCTAAGAAAAAAGAAAGAAGATTTCAAAGAAGAAGAGAATTTATAAGGAATTTATGAGAACAAACATTGATATTATTGATAGGAAAGTTCATACAAACTTTTTATGATCTACAAGCAAGACGTGAACCTTATATATAGGCTAAGCCATTGATAATTTAAGGACAAACATGTAAATACAGGTGAATACAAGGACAAGAATTCAAATAGGACTAAAAAGACAATACATCTTTCATGCATAAATAAAGAGTGAAAATGACTACACACTTAAAGATGTTCAAACTTTAATAAAGCTTCATATTTTTGAAATAGACAAGATAGTCAGTCATTACATGGATTGAGGACAACTAGCAATGATGGGTTCATGGTTAAGGGAGAGGTTGAGGTCACTCTAGCTTGGATTGTTGATAGGAGTAATTTGGAACACATCTTCTGGGTCTTGAGAATCTTTTAATTTAGGCATAATATAGAGATTCTCAATATAATATTCTCGTTTTAAGGCTTTTTGTTCTTCTTCTTCATCTAGAGAAGTAATGGAAGAAGTTCTCGGCTTTATTAGCACTTGTGTTATGAAATTTTCTTCTTTTTCTACATCTTTATATGTGTATGAAGGATTGTTGGAAGATGATGGTCTTTAATAAGATGGATCTAGAACAAGGTTTAGAATATCAATGTCAGGGTGTTAGGGTTCTCCAGGGTAGGATCCAATGGCAATGCAATCAACGCTAAGTGGTCTTTGAAAATTATTAAGATTACACAAAAAAAAAAACATTTAAATTATAGTTAAAATATTTCTATAATCTTTTTGAACATTTGGGAACGTATTCCATTTATACATATGTTTCCAGGAGATCAATAATTTATTTTTGTGCTTCTAATAAGGCTAGTGAATGATGAAGATTGAGGAAGTTGTTGAACATAATTTAGGATGATTCCATTGGTTTAATTGTCTGATAGCAAAGTTAATTTGTGTTCTTTACCATGAGGAGGGAGCATACCATTCAAGAAAAGTCCAAACAAGAGAAGTGTGATCGAAATCATTGTTAAGGTGGTAGAACATATCCATTTGGGAAAACCCTATTGCTGCAGTGTAGAGGATTGAGAGTGACTAAAGGAACCACATAACATCTTTATTAAGTGTGCTTGCTTGAATTTTGAAAAGAGTGAGATAAAGAGTATCAGGATGGAACATCTTGCAAAATTTGGATACTGGAGTATTTCCGAGGCAGCGGTGAAGATAGTAGAATATGGTGTATTTGGCTAATTCTATGACTTTGGAAGGTCTAGTAAGGATCTCAATAGAGGGAAGGAGGGATCTCTTAGTGGTGGCTAGTTGGTGCATGGGGATGGAATAAGGTTGGACCATTCGAAGTAGAGGGATGGAGCCTACAGGGGTGATTAAAGAGACAATATTGGTTTTAGGATGGAAGAAGAGGATGATTGGTGACTCATTTAACATACTTAACATTAAATTTATAACGAGAGAGTCATGTTTGCCATCTTGCTAGTAGCTTATTTAGAAGAATCTTATTTTTGAATTCTAATATCTTTGGAAAAGTTAAGTTGTCCATTTCAGGTATAAATCTCTGAGGGGCAAGATGAAATTCATATTTCTGAATTCCATATTTGACTACAAGAATCTCCTTGTACATGATGTGAAAATGTAACTCAAATAATTTGAAAGAACTACTAGTATGACCATAGTAGTACTATTTTCTTTCGTCTTGTTTTATCAAAATGGCTTCTAGTGATAATCAATGGCATTTGTCTGAAGGATAAGGGTTAGATCTGGACTAAAGATTTTGAGTGGTATATGATTTTTTAAAATTTGTTTGAGATATTGGATAGCTATAGTTTAGTCCAGACCCTAAAAGTATGACTCACTCTTTTTTAATAATTTGGACAACTTGCAAGTATAGTTTGAACATTTGGGAATAAAATCTCTGACGAAATTGATTATCCTAAGGAATTATTGGATTTGCTTCAGTGTTAAGTTCATATCAAAGAATTGGGATAGTTATTTTGCTAGGTATGGGTCAGGCTTGTAGCAGCCATCTTCAAACATTATTCTAAAGAATTTAATCTTGGATTAGGCCAACTAAATTTTGTGGATTGGGAGCATGAGCCTATATTCCTTCAAAAGTTTGGCAAACTGCTTGAGAAGATCTTGATGCTCTGCTTCTATTTTTGAAAAAAGAGCATGTGAACAACCCATCTCAAAATAAATTAGGAATAGAAATTCATTAATTAAAAAATATAAAAAAATATAGGAAAATTAATAAATTTTCAAAAATATAAAAAACACAATAAAAAAACAAAATATGAAAAAAGTAAATAAAATAAAAAAAATGAAAAATAAAATTAAAAAAAATCAAAATATGAGAAAAAGCAAAAAGAAAAAAGAGAATTAAAAAAAACCATTAAAAATTGAAGAGACCTATACACTCTACAATTTAAAATTAAAGAGACCTATATGCTGCCTATACTGCCTAGGAAGACATAAAGCCATGCTATATCTATACTACACCCCTCTGTTAGCCAGAAGCCGAGGAGAAGAAGGCATGCAAATGCATTATGACCCAACCTCATTCACCATGCTACACCAAGATCAAGTTGGAGCATTTTTATTGACAACAAATAACACCCTTAAAGCCTAGTATTGGCTAGCACCCTCAAAGCCCTGTAAAGATAGGCACCCCTCAAAGTCCTGTAGAGACAGACACCTTTCAAAGCCCTTTAATGGCTGGCACCCTCAAAGCCCTGTGAAGACAGACACATCTCAAAGCCCTGTAACAGAAAGCATCCCTAAAGTCCAATTTCGGTTGGCACCTTTCAAAACCTTGTAATGGCAGGCACCCTTAAAACCTAGTATCGACTATCACCCTCAAAGTCTTGTGAAGATAGGCACTTATCAAAACCTTGTAATGGCAAGCACCTATAAAGGCTAGTACCTATTGGCACCTTCAAAGCCTGGTAAAGACAGATACCTTTCAAAGCCCTGTATCGGCTAACACCCTTAAAGCCCTGCAAAGATAAGCACCTTAAAGTCCTGTAAAGATAGGAACCTTTCAAAGCCCTGTAACGGCAAGCACCCCAAAAAGCCCAATATCGGTGGGCACCCTCAAAGCCTAGTACCGGTAGACATTCTCAAAGCCCTATAAAGACAGACACCATTCACAACCCTATAACGACAGGCACCCTTAAAGCCCAATATCGGCTGGCACCTTTAAAGCCCTATAAAGACAAACACATTTTAAAGCCCTGTAACAGCTGACATCCCTAAAGCCCAGTATCGGCTGACACCCTTAAAGCCCTATAAAGACAGACACCTTTCAAAGTTTTGTAAAGACAAGCACCTTTCAAAGCCTTGTAATGGTAAGCACCTTAAAAAGTCCAGTACCGACTGACACCCTCAAAGCCCTGTAAAGACAGATACTTTTCAAAGCCCTGTAATGATAGACACCTTTAGGTAAGATTGATAAACTGGAATAGGTGTTCATTTATTTACTAGCTCTTAGGTAAGATTGATAAACTGCACTTAAGAGACAAGTAAAGAGGGACAATTATGGACACTTCATCCTAAAATAAATTAGGAATAGAAATTCATTAATTAAGAAAATATAAAAAAAAATATAAGAAAAGTAAAAAATTTTCAAAAATATAAAAATCACAAGAAAAAAAATATGAAAAAAGTAAATAAAAATCAAAATACAAAAAAAAAAAATCAAAATATGAAAAAAAAAGTAAAACACAAAAATACCATTAAAAATTGAAGAGGCCCATACGTTGCCCGTGCTACCTAGGAAGACATAAACCTATGTTACACCCATACTACACCCTTTTGCTAGCCAGAACTCGAGGAGAAGAAGGCATGCAAATGCACTGTGACTCGACCTTACTCACCATGCTGCACCAAGATCAAGTTGGAGCATTCTTTTTGGCAACAAATGGCACACCATTACACTGTATAAATGAGTTATTGTATTGACATAAATCCTTTAAATAAGAAGTATTAGTTTTTATTTTGTTATCAAAATGTCACATTACATTAACTTTTTATTTTATATAATAAGTTTTTATTAATTAAAAAAATATTCATTCAAGATTTTCAGGCTCCAGCTAGACTTTAAAAAAAGCTTAAGCTCAACACATTTTATAAATTGGGTTATTTTATTCAAGCTTTTTTCGTTCGGACTCTAATTTTTTAGGGTCAAACTCATCAAGCCAAACAAACTTTTTAAGTTATGATAAGGTTTAATTAGCACTTGTGATTTGGATTTTGGACTTTCAGCCTATCTTTAAGGGTTGGGTCTGAAAAGTTTGAGATTGAAGTTTGAACAAATTGTCAAGATGATAGTGCTTGCATTAAGAGTTGTCAAAGTAGTGAGTGCTATTTGATAGGTGACATAGGTAGTATCCAAGAGTGCAACTCTAGCTATGACCAGGAGTCCCTTTCAACCATGGTATATGATGTAAAGGCGGATGACATCCCGATGAAGATGAATGTATCCCTGATCTATCCAGTGGTTGATGAAATATGAAGGAATCTCAAGAATAATATATTGTTCTTGAGTGGATGATGACAATTCAACATGATTAATGTTTGAATAATAGACATATTCTTTGATAGGAATTTTTGGCTTGGAGATCAGTTGTCCAAAGACTTTACCTCAAAGCAATTCTGGGTATAAAGCTGATAGGGGTTTATATAAGTAGAATGTAAATATCTTTAAGATTATAGCCATAAGATAAATTTTTATAGCATATCTCAATAAGATTATCAATTTTGTGAGAATGGAATCGAAGGCAAGATTATGGAATGGAGATAGATGAGGAATGTCTAACTTGTTCCATTGATGATGTTGTAGTATCGGATTCCATTGGGGTGCGTTTTCTCCTACTCTGTTACTTTGCTAATCTCCATTGGAAGTGGATTCTTATAATACTAGTAATCAAGTCTTACCAAAGTCGAAAAGGTTAGTAATTTAAAGAAGTTTTACGTGTAATGACATGCGTAGGCTTTAATATGTATATTTGTAACAAAAATTTAAAAATTAAAGTTTTACTCATACTATTAAAAATTAATCAAAATAATTGTAAGGTCATATTTGAATTTAACTGTTCTTCAAAATTTTTTCCAGGTGAATTCAGTTAAGCACAAATGTAAGTATTTGTCAAAAGATGAATAAATATATATAATTTAATTTACTATTCATTGTTTTCTTCTGCAAATAAAAAAAAAAAACTATTCTTAGGCCATTTGAGCTATGATTTCATTTTGGACTTGTAAATTTCTTTATTCCTTCATTTTCGTTTTATCCCTACATAGCCACAGGTATCTAGTAACGTATAAGGGGTTTTCTAGGTAATAATTAATACCCACAGGGTTTTTTTATTTTGGTCAGAATATAGAAAGAAAAAGTTTTTCAGCAGTTGATAGCTGTATATCGAGCCTTGTTCTCATATTTTATTTTATTTTTTAAATTACTAAGTTCAAATAGATTAAAAAGAGAATCTTAAATTTACATAATCCAAGTTCAACATAAAGGAGGCTAAAGGAGACCAAAACCGAAAATAAAGCAGAAAACATAAAAGTAACTAAATATGAGTCCGGATGAAGCCCAATCTAGTAGACGGATGGTTGTGCCTGACTAAACGATGTCGTTAGAGAAGATGATGGTCCATATTCTTTGTTCTTACTCGATGTTTCCGAAAGTCTTTTATGGTTGTTTCGCCTCTGGCCACTACGAATGAGAACCGAAGCCCCGCTGCTCCTACGATCTTCGAAATCTTTGAGGTTTGCTGATCAAGATATAGTAGATGCTTTCCGGAGAGAAGTTATGCGGTCGTGACTCTCTTTCTTTTCTCTCATTCTCTCACTCATCTGCAATGCCCACTTCTATATTGCTCCCGATCCATTTCACTGCTGGCTTCTCCAGAATCCACTACTTCCCAATACTATCCATGGCTGTTAAGCGAAGTCCTAAGCGTCTCAAGTATACAGCTCCTCGCTTTACTAAGGTCTTCTTCATCTCTCTTTAATTGTTACTTGTCTACTGTGTTACTTATTCTGCTTTTATCTTTCTCCTTCTTTTTATTCCTCTTTAAATTGCTGTCTGGTTCGTACATATTTACTTCTTCCTGATTATATGAAGCCATTATCATTTTCAGTTGCCATTTACAATGAAGGTAAACAATATCGCACTAGGTTGTGGTGTTTCTGTGCCTTCTTTTGGGACGCAGATATTCGTCCCTTTTGGTTTGTTCTGTATTGTTATGCCTGTGTGCAATTGGATCATCGATAAGTAGGTGCAGTCTCTGTTTATTAGTATGTACTAACTCTTCTCTTTCCTAGTATATCATCTATTATGCGGGACACAATAGACCGTTAACTTTATTTGGCACTGGTTTTGGTAATACCAGGAGGATGGTTTGCTTTACATTGAAGCTGATACGTCTGGGTCTGACAGCTGGAAGTTAGAACCGGTGGTCAATCTTTTGAAAGAAGGAGCTGTTGGGGTCATTCCCACGGATACCCTGTAAGTTTCTTATTCTTACTGAGGCCCCAGTGTTAGTGAAATTTTAGAATATTATGTAGCTAGGCTTTTCCAGGCTTGTCTGATTTGTCCTCTTGTTCTAAACTCCTTTTATAATTGTTTTGATTGATGTAATCTTGCATTTCTAGTCGTATTGTTGCTAATCTCACAGGCCTTCTAATTAGCCGCTGACACAGTATTGATCTTGGATAGATAAAAGATTTCTGCTTTTGTTATTTCTCCGTTCTATACCACTTTTCATTTTCATTTAGTTTTTACCAGTAATTGTTTCTAGTAGAGTTAAAACACTCTTCTTGGGAAGTATGAGACCCTGCTCGGTTTAGCCAAATACCTAGAAGTAGTCTATATGGAAGATTCCTAATTCTTAAAATTGAAAATGTAAAAAATGTTAACTATAATCATTATCTATCAGAATTTGCTTTACACTTTTTGACAGATAAATATAATGCAAATGATTTTGTGGGTATAAATACACAATTTGCCAGGCCAATGTCCTCATGTTTTGGTAGCCTCAGCTTCCCCCCTCCCTGAAGAAAAAAGGATAGTGGTGTGACTACTTGAAGTTCTCGTTCTCTTTTTTATATAGGTATGCAATAGTCTGTGATCTGAGAAGCCACTCAGCCATTGAACGTCTCCGTAGGTAGGTGGCATTTGCTAAGCTAAAGGACCTTTTCTCCCTAAATAACTTCATGTTTTTTTCTGTTTACTAAGGGTCTAGTTTTGCATTGCAGAATCAAGAATATTGAAGCTTCAAAGGTGAGGAATATTAGTATTGGATGTTGTTGAGTAAGCCTAAAATGCCAAACTTTTGACATTATGATGTATGTCAAGAACTTAGCGCTATACCAGGCTATGTTTGCATATCTGTGTACTGTGATTTTACTTCCTATTAATAATGTTTATGCTGACTCTATAAGTGCAGCCTCTTAGCATTTTATGCCACTCTCTCCGGGACATAGACAAGTATACAATTGGATTTCCACGTGGTGATGGTCAAGGTCATACAAATATATTCAAAGCTGTTAAGCATTGCTTACCTGGTCCAGTAAGCATGTTCTTTAGCTTTTCTGTTATCACTATTTAAGGGACAAGCAAACTGTTAGCTGGTGGTATCATTTATCTTTTTGTTAAACATGACCTGGAAAGCATAGATGGCTTTAGAATCCACCTTTTGGTACTCAAATAATGGATTTTGTTTCCTATGCAAAAGTTCTGACCAATATTTATATTATCTGTCTGCTTTGCACTATTTTGCCTAATAAAAGTTAATTCCCCAAATAGACAAAAATTAAAAAAAAAAATTTATGAATTCAGGAACATGATCAGAGGTAGAAAATTGAAAGGCTTAACCAGCTATTTCTTCCTTACTGTGCTGCCATACCTTGTTTCATTTATGATGATGTTATTGAGCATAGATTGCCTCTACTTGCAGTGATCAAGTAGGTTCTCCATACCTTTGAGTTGAGATGTATAAAACACGTATTTCCAGGTGGTTTCTGAACAACTTTGACAACAATAGTCATGTGTATATGAATGTTAGCTAAGATAGTCTTTCAGCTTCAATCAGTAGGACTAGGTGTATTTTGAGAAATCAATGAAAAAGAACTGGTATAAGAAAAAAGTATTGGAACAGGCATATATAAATTACGTCATAAATGAGAAGTGCTAATTGAAATAGAAGGAGATGCTCGTCTCCTTCCATCAATATTGATAAAAAAAATTACAACTGAGCTTTTTCTTTATTTTAGTTACGTCTTGTAACATTATCGATGTTAGGTAAAAGGATGTCTCTAACTTGATGTTAATCTGTGTTCAATTGTTGTGTTTGTAACATAAACCTATAATATCATGTTATTAATTCATTATCACACATTGTTTATATTTCATACTATCTTCTTATATCTTGATGGGTAGCAACTTTTCTTTTGGATTTGTTGAGTCACCAGTTTAGGATCTATGCTGCATTAAGTGGAGACGGTTCTTTGTTAACATCTGTTATTTTTGAGTCACAGTACACTTTCATCTTAATTGCAAGCAAAGAATTGCCTAAACAGTGCATAAGGTATGGGACTACTGCTGCCAAATATGCATCAAGAAAAAATGTGGGTGTTCGTATGCCTGATGATGCAATTTGTCAAACAATACTGGAGAAGATGGATGCACCCTTAATATGTACAAGGTTTGTTTCATTTATTTATTCCTTTTTTCCCCAGAAAACAGAAATTGTTTGCTGGAAACTAGGTTTATACTTCTCTAAACCATCTCTTGTGAGCAAACGACTTTGAAGTAACTTGGGCATTGAACCCACTTTTCCAGGATTATTGCATAAGCAAATAGAGCGCAATAGCTGATGCTTCCACATGTTTAATCTTACTCTGGATCTTCAATCCCTTTTCAGCATCAAGTTCCCAAATGAAAATGAGTGGATGATTGATCCAGTAATTATTGCTGATACATATGGACCAGAGGTATGTCACTTTCTAATGTTATGTGCGCTTTTTTTTTTTAACCCCCTTTCAACAACTATTTTGGATAATTCTAGGTTCAATAGCCTCAGAAGTAGCTAGTAATAATTTTAGATACTATTTCAAGTACTAGTGAAATAAAAAATTTACTCTAAACTGCATTTGCATTTTAATTCTCCATCTAGGGAAACGGATTTTGTATGTGTGCATGCAGAATTCAGTGCATCCATTCTTAACAATCTATTTATTTTCGGCTATTTGGGTCCCCTTGGCTCTACCAAACCAAATATATAAGTAGGAAGATGGCTATTTACTAATCTTAGGTTTACGCCCCTTATTCTCCTACTCTTTCACAAAAACAAGAAGAGAGAGAGAGAGAGAATCAAATTAATTTATAGAAAAGAAAAGGGAGAATTGTGAAGTACTAAACACCTTTGTTCTTGTTGTTTAGGGTCTTGATTTTGTTGTTGATGGTGGCGTAAGAGTTGCTGAACCATCCACTGTGGTTGACATGACAAAAGTTCCTCCTAGAGTCATACGACAAGGAAAGGTAATATTTACTTAGTGAATCAGGCCATAGAAGCTCGATGAGAAGTATTCTCAGATATCTTGTTTGCTAACTATATTCGTTTGTGTTTTTAATTCATCTCAATAATCTCAGACAGGTTGAAGTAGAATTTATAACTAATCACTCTATTCTTATGTTTGTTTTACATGACGTGGACAAACATGCCACATTCAGTACTCTAACATTTGAGAAATACATTATTTCTAGGGTCCTATTTTACATTGGATGGAGCTGCAAGATGACCAGATAAGTGATGTTGAAGACGACCTCATCCCTTCTGCCATTTGAAAGTCTATCATGCATCTTGGTTGAAGTTTAATTGTTGAAGAACTCTTCTCCAGTTTTCCCTCAATCCTCCCCGTAAATTTTAAGTACATCGTTTTAATTAATTTGAGCATACAGGGGCAGATGGAAATGTATGAAACACGGATAAAAAGAACTCGTTATAAGGAGTAGTTAGATATTAGTGTAAATAAAAGTCATGTCTTCGGGCTCATTTTATTTGAAATCAAGTCCTTACTTCCAAAAATAGAATCTACAAAGGCCTGTGCAAGGCTAAAACATTCACCAATCTAAAGCGTACACCAATTTTCGAAGAAAGAATATTTCTTAAAGATCAGTAAAAAATTATTTTTCTTTTATTTTAATTGATTGTTTTATTCTTGCCATTACTACTGTCACCTATCATTGGTTAGGATTATTATAGAAGTCCACCAAAAGATTACGTTCGAGTCCAAATGAATAATTTTTGTAAAAAAATTTCTATAAAACAAATAAGAAATTTTTAGTAAAATTTCTTTTCATTTGTTTTGTTGAATACTTTTCAGGTCTCATGTATGTTTTGTTAAAAAAAAAAAAATCAACAATATAAATTTTATTCCTATTTTTATTAAAAAGGTTTCCTTAATATAATCATAAATTCTTTTTCTTTTCTACTTAAGCAATTGAGCAACCTAATCATTGAAGTCCGTTATAGCCTGCATCTGGCTCAAATCCGAATGTTTGGTAAAATTGTTTGTTTAATAAAACAAATAATAAAAATATTTTACTTTGAGGCACCCTTGAATCGAATCAAAATTTTTTTAATGAAACTATTTATAGTTTTTTTGTATTTTTTCAAAAATATAACAGAGCTTTTCATAAAAATTAGTTTTTTTTTCATAAAATAACAAAGCCTTTAAAAAATTAACCATTAAATTCCGAAAATAAGAGAAAGAAAAGTGGAATCCGGTCTCCAGTAGATTGTGAGTGTTTAATAGAAATCTAACGATTTAATTTTTTATTAAAAACCGATCATTAATTTATTTTATTACCGGAGATTCTCGGCCTTACGGTGCTGATGTGTTTCCAAAAAAAAAAAGTGAGTGACGCAGTGAGTTCCATTTCCCCCGGAAAGAGCACGGCATTTCTGATCGTATTTTTGTCATCTTCATCAATGGCAACTCCTCAGGTGCAGGGGACTGGAATGCTGTCAAGAGAACAGCTTCTCCATCTTTTCGATCGATTCTCTTTCCTCACTTCCCAACCTGGTACTTCGTCCACGCTTTCTCATTCTCTAAAAATTCCCCACCTATTTTCTGTTTTGTAATGCTTCTCTGGTCATGCCTGTGGTTTGCAGACGTGAAGAAAAGGATAGCAGACGCTGTAAAGGATAAACAGGTGAATTTTTATATGGGATAGTTTTTTTTTCCCTTTCTCGCCCATATTCCCGTTTCTTCGCTTATCAATTCGCTTTAAATTGTGCAGCTTATCTTCTATCTCATAACCAAAACGTGACTTTTGTGATTCTTTACATTATCCCCGCAAAGGACTACTATATGATAATGATTGAAATTGGGTTTTTCCGGAGGGAATTCTATGGTTACCACCATTTGTAGCTTTGTTATTGATTAAATTTGGGGTAAACGGGACTTGTTTCCCTATAGGCGATAACCTCTTGACTCCACTGTAGTAACTAGAACGTTCATCTACATTTCTTTTTACACTTGATTTCTGTCTTTTTGAACTGATGGCAAGCTGTGATCACGGATCTTATATGGCATTGTGCTATATGCTTCTTCCCTTTGGTTAGCATCTTGTTTTCGTTATGTGGGGACTTCGCTCTTACATATGGATAAATTTGGATGCTGGATATATCCGAGTAGAAGTTAGGTCTAACATTCTACAATTTTTATTACTTCAAATTCATGGGATTAACATTGTTACACCAGATAATGTATGTTGCCTTTTCACTCATTCCGTGGAATGAATGCTACATGGACAGGAAGCCGTTGCTGTGACCACCGCAATACAGGAAGAGATATTTTTGGAGATGGGTGTTGGTAAGATGGTTGTATTGTGATATTAGTACTTATTAGCGGTATGTTAATATAAGCTATGACGAAATAATCTATGTAAACGTCAGATGAAGTAATATCCTGAACACCATTACGTGATATGCATGCCTAGCTTTGCATCCCAAATTGAACATATAGTTTATTTCCTCACTGAGAAAATCTTGTGCTGCATTTATGCGGGAACTTGACTTGTTGGCGATGAAAGAGAGAGAAGTGAATATGATCATCTTAGTAGTCAGCTATGATGTCTTGGAACATTGAGTTCAGCTTTATCTTCCTTTTTTTTCTCAGGTGAAAAAATAATTTTCCTTCTTCTGCAATTCTAGATCATAGTCAGAATCTAGATTGTTGTGAAGGAAGTTTAGCCTTTTATTAGTGATACATGAGCTGATTGTATGCAGGATCTATTACCTCACCCAAAGAGAATATCATTTCTGTCCTTTCATTCTCAGTTTGGGAATTGGAAACAACTACTTATGACTAAATAATTATATGACTGTCTATTTTTATCACCAATTTTTTTTAGGCTATCTTCTGCATTATGGAACTTAAGTTGAAACTTTTTTCTGCCATTTTTTGACAACAGATCCAAGATTTGGTATTTCATGCCTGGGTAAAGTGGGCACTGTATATGAGAATGACCAGGATTTGGTAATTCAATTTTATAAATTCATTGCAAAGTAAGTTCTCTCCTTTATCTATTTGTGCCATCCACTGTCTTGTATGTTTTGCGATTTCTCTTAAAAATTTAAACATTAGAACAAGGCATCCAAACAGTGTCTCAGTGACCTTTGTAAGAGTTACATAAGTGGTCTAGCCTAACCTTTCTGTCATGTTTGCGCCAGACAATCCTTACACATGATTATTCTTCTTCCCTTGAACAACAAATGAGCATTTCTGATAGAACACCAATGTGGAAGTCCTTAGCTGCTTCAATTAAAAGATAAGTAATTATTTATGGTATGATGTTCTTATACACATGGAATGGCAGAGAAGAGATAGCCTGTGATGAAGCAGAGCTTGGCCCAGATGACTTTGCAGAAAAAATGCTCAATCAGCAAAAGTTACAGGAAAAGGTACAATGTATTGGTAATATCTGGGAATACATTCTAGTAATTGAGTGCAATTTTGACATTAATAAAATGAATCCTTTGTAGCAACTGGAGATGCTGAAGCACATGCGTAAGTTTCACTTAGATGATCAATCTGCCATTCTTGAGAAGGTAAACACTGTAGTTTCCAAAGCACAGAGGGATTTGTTTCAAATCATGCTACCAATAAGAAAAGTCAGCAATGATAGCCATTTAACACTTCAAATGCAGTTATTCTATTAGTTATTACTTCAATTGCTGGCCATTGTATATTCTAAATTTAGTAATGTCTTACAAACACTGCTGAGAACGGAAAATAAATTCTTATTGGATTAAAGCAAAATTATTTGTAAAACGAGGAGCCTGGTAGAAATTTTCAGTCTGAGAATGTTTTAGATCTTTTTAACTCAAGTATCGAACTAGTTTTCCCATATTACTTGACTTACTTTCTTGTCAAATCATCAATCTCTTTTCAACTTAAAATTTTTCGCTCTATTCTTGTATTGCAATGCTGTCTTCTTCATCTGTCTTTTGTTCATGCTGCTAGTTTAGCATCTTTCCTCTTCTTGCCGACAGATAAATCTCCATCTTTAGAAATATTACTCATAAATTAGAATGGTTGAAAAGAAAAAAATTTGGCACTTTCAGTTACACCAGCAGATGGAAAATGCCAACTACGAAAGCGAGGCATCCATTTTATCAGCTGAGCAGATCCAAGAGATTGTTCAGAGGAAGGTGTCACCTTTATTTATGCCAAGGTAGATCCAAAAGCATGCCCTATCAGTGTTCCTTCCTTGAATTATTTTGAGAGATTTATTTAAGGTGTGGCTATCAAATGAGACAAATTATGTGTAAACAATTAACCACATCACTTCACTATTACCTCTGTAGCTCCTGTACATTGTTAATGTTCTTATTTGATGTCCTGTTTCTGCCCTGAAACATGGGAGCTTCTCCAGTGGCTTGAAAGTTTTCTACACCATGTGAGCTTCTTGATATATATTTCAGATAGTATCAAGAACCAGGCTAAATTTTAACTTAGGTCAATTAATCACAGATCGAGCAAAAACCAAAAATTACTATTAAAAGCACAAATCAGTTCCATGTTTCTCACGCCCAAGTCTGTTTTGAATTTTACTAAGGCGCCTAAACTTCGTATCATTTACCATATTTATAAACCAGTCATGGAGTGAGATTTAATTAAGTTCAAGTTCAGAGACATTTATAATGTGCAAGAGTGAGGGCACTATTTTTACCTAAGTGCAATCATGATAATTGTAATGATTGAGGTTGAGCAAATGACATGCTCTCCAAAGACGCTGAAGCTACTGATACTGTTAACTAAAACAATGGTGAAATAGAGAGACGAAACATAGAACTAATATGAATTTCATACATAAACTGAAAATTATTCGCAAAATCCGCGGGAGGTATCGTCGAAGTCAACAGCCGGAGGGATGACGAAATGCCAGAGCCTCCCTACTTCACTAACCTTATATTTTAAACACAGAAACTCCCTCGCATACAACCTCTCCACCTTCCTATCCACGTCGTGAAGGAACACGTGCGTCACCCCCGGCCTCCTCCTCCCACGGGCCATCACCGCCGCTGAATATATCACCGCCATCCTCCCCGGCAGCTTTGCTTCGTACCCTCTCGGCCCGTCGATCAGTATAATGTCCCAATCCTTATCGTACACCTCCTCCGGCATGTTGTCCAGCGCCAACTTGCACCCTTCGTTGCCCTTCAATCTCATCGTAGCATTAGCACCCCAACAGTCCTTCTTGTAGGACGTGAGGAGAGGCCCGGCGTCGGAGAGGTGCGTCCGATATCGCACTGCTCGGACGCGAAGGATGGGGAAGCGGCGGAGAGTGGAGCGGATCCACGTGACGTCATCCTCGAGGAAGAGGGTGGTGCCACGTGAGTTGAAAGAGTCCCACATGAGGGAGTCGTGGCCAGTGCCGAAGATGAGGAAGTTGCAGGGGGCGAGGGAGAGGAGGATATCGTAGGGGCCTCTGGTCTCGGCCAGGGTTAGCTGGGGGACGATGGGCGAGGTGACGTAGTGGAGGATGGCGACGAGGGGGCTGGCCGTCTTCTCGAACTCCGCCGCGATGAGGGCGTCGGATTCGGTGAAGGGCGTGTCGGAGGAGTCATAGCATAACAAAGAGGGGTCAGTGGATGACCGCGAGAAATAAAGGATGAGGAGAGTGGCGGCGACGGCGCCGACTGCTATGAGGGTGGTGAGTCGAGGCTTGCCGGTAATGGGAATGTGACGGTATTTCTTTCTGGTGTCCTTCGAGGCATATTGCATGTTGCATGAGAACAGTGAAACGCAATGCTATGGGTGTTGTGTATGAAATATAAGGGAATGGAAAGGAATAGAGAAGAAATTGTTGCATGAAGATGAAGGCGATCAGAGAAGAGCGATCATGTTGATTCAATCCAAACGTGGCACTTCCTGGCTCATTATGTTGACTAAAAACAGTTTCTAAAATTAGCATGCATTGGACTACGTCCCCTCCCAAATTAAAGCTACTCGATAAACTTTAACCTTAATATTCAAGCATTTTCTAAACTTTCTTTTTTAATGATAAAATGAACGTCTGAAACAGAAAACGCTAGATAATTAAAGGCGTGTCAAAATTTTGAAGAATGCTGTACAAACATAAAAGTGCATACACGACAACGTGAGCGTGGTACACAGATAATAAGAGAAACTCTAGTCTCATACTTTCGCACAGAAATTTCTCAAGCAGAGGAGCGAGGCCTGCTTGTTGCTCACGTGGACATCTTGGACGGTTCTGGCACCTCCCGATCTCGCATTGAAATATAATAATGTCCCTATCCTTGAGTTTCCTCGTTTCTGCAGTTACTTAAAGCAGGAGAAAAACCAAAAGAAGTTGAATTAACTGTTTCATTTCTCGGAATACAAGAAATCATAATGGCGACGACGCGTACGAGTTTCAGCACAGAAGGATGAGCAATCAAACGTCCTGCTCAATTATTTATCATATCAAGCAGTTGTCCGTAATGCACGAACACATAAAAAATGAAGTGTTTGTCCTGACTTATGTTCGTCGAATTACTTGTAGAGTGCAAAGCACTACAAATTATATATAACCATTTTAGATTTTGTAGTGTATTGGTGTTCATATCAATGCTTCTCAAATGATTATTACTAACAGGGTATTAAAGCTGAAGGTGGTGCCGATGCTCCATTTTTGTGACATACTTAGTTGAGCTCATGGATCCATTATATCTGAAGTCTGAATTTCTTCATGAATCAATCTGATTATTTTCCTTCTCAACACTTAAGTTCCGTGTAGGAGTAATGTGATCCTCTGCATAATTTATGGAGTTGTGAAATTAGTTTACTAAATTTTTACAGCTTAAAATCTGTGGCTTATACGTTAGAATGTTAGAGAGTAGTGAGCACAGATTATTAGTTTACTGAGAACAGCAAAATATTGTTATAGTGATGCCAGATGGTATGCTATCATTGGAAGAAAAAAATCTCTAAAAATGTGCAGTTAGCATTTAGGTGTGCGAGGCTGTGAGCCACAATAGTTACATTTAGTCCTCTACGAACCAAACACGAAGATGTGATGTGAAACCCAATATGAGCCAAGAAATAGTTGTACTATATAATGTAACAAAATCATAAAAAATGCTTGAGCTTGTCAGGGAAGTAAGTAAATTCACCAAATTTCAACATCTGTAAGTAACATATTTCCCTTGGCATTACTTACCTAATCAGATTTAATGATAATGTTCTTTATAGGGACGAAGATATTAAAATTGGTAGTACAGAAATCCATTTTGTTGTATTCCAAAACCACATGCATCAGAGTGATCCAAACTGAGGACATTTCAACATCAGTAAGTAATTATTGACCCAGAGAAGGCCATAATCAAATCAAAGAGATTTAACTCACATATCTGTTGGGACTTGTGGCAACGCTTGACAAGTCAATCACTGTGCGGTGTCCTGTCTCAGGGGATCGAAAACAGAGCATACATATATGATTTTGAAGTTTAGTATTAAAGATCATATGATAAGTAGGTCCTCCGAAAGATAAAGGAATCACGTAAATGCTGAAACGATAGACAGGCCAAACTAACAGCTCTAGAAAATGAAATAAAGACATGAAGTTGCTAATCTTAAAAGCTTGTAATGTTCTGTCCACATTCTGAGTTCAGGCATATGGCACAGTTAAATGAGTTTCTTGAAGAATTGGTTTTTCTAACCGATCTGAGAAACATGAGGGTGTTTAGATGATGTAGATGTTAATTTGAACTTGAGGACGCCTTGAATAGATGCATATGTCAAAGCTATGTATCTGATTGAACCTCAAATTAGTTCAAGCGTCAAAATCTATCTTTTTCAAAGATAACGAGGAGGCTACATTTGCATTACGCGTTCAACATTTGTGCAAGTAATTATAGCTGCTAATTCTTCTTAAAATAAGATACATACACCCGAATACCTATTAATAAACGTTGAAACCAAGGGTTCAATATCATAATTAAAAGAGACCTAATTATAAAGAATAGCAAACTTGAACTAGTCTTCACAGGAAGAAAAATAAAAGGTGAAGTCCCAGTCACGCTTTCGCCATAGCCAATCAAAATTCGCATATGTTGAGGTAAGAATTTTACCGACTAAAAATTTGCTGCATTATCAACGTATGCAGGTAATTTAAATTATTGCTTTACGTATATACTTCAAATTGCATTTTTTACCCTTTAATTTTATATTCGCTTCTTAACTTCATTTAATTCTAATTTGATCTTTTAATTTTATTTTAAGTTTCACTATTATCTTTTAATTTTATTTATTATAATTTTATCCCTTAATTTTATTTTAAGTCCTATTTTTGTCTTTTAAATTCCTTTGATTCCTCTTTGGTCACTTAACTTTAAGTTTTACCTTTGTTCATTAATTTTATTTTGTTACAATCTCACCCTTAAATTTTAAAAACTTTTCAAATGTTTTTTTCCCTCTAGGACAATCAATTTAAATTGCTTCAAATATATAAGTTTTGCATAAATTAACGGTTATGACTACCAAAAAATAAATTGGGTAAGAAATACCAAAATAAAGAAAACATAGATTAAAACAAATTCGGGAGTACCAATTAATTTAGTTTGTAGAAGAATTGGGCAAAAATCTGAAAATACTAATTATTATAATTCACGAAGTTTTCATATATCACTAGATAAATGAGAAATTAAAAAATGAAAGGTAAAGAAATTAAGTACTTTTTTGAAAATTGAGGTTAAATTAGAATAAAATAAAATTAAAGGACAAAAAGTGAAACTAACATTAAGTTAAGGGACCAAATTGGAATTAAATGAATTTAAGTAACGAAAATAAAACTTAAAGTAAGATTAAAGGATGAAAGTGAAACTTAGAGCAAAATTAAAGGATTAAATTAGAACTAAATAAAGTTAAGGTATAAAAAAAATCTCAAATAAAATTAAAGGTCAAATTACATCTATGCCTTAAATTATTTTTCATTGAAAACAATTTGTAAAACTCTGGGTAACTTACAATATATAATTATATTAAAAAATAGTTATGAAATTATTCTGACAAAAATGTATCAATAATTATATTAAAAAATAGTTATGAAATTATTCTGACAAAAATGTGTCAGCTTGACCTCTTTATAGGGTAATAATATTTCAAGTATTATCTAAGCTTTAAAGCAATTATGATATGAAATTTCTTTTTCCCTTGAGACATGGATTTATACGTATTACCTTTTATTGAAAACATACTACTTTGTCATAACGAAACAAATATTTTAAATTTGAAATTTCTTATATATAAACTACCCAAGTGTCTTTATTAACTAGCTATCCTAATTTTCTTCATAAGCAAAATAGATGCTTGTTAAAGTTCAAATCTTGGTGAGCGACAACTATTATAAGAGTGGGCCAAAAATAAAATAATAGGATGAGTTAAATTGTTACCATACGAGGAAAATACAATTCTAATCATTTATATCAAATTAGTCTTTTAAAATTAAAAAAAAAACATTAAATTAGTCCTCTAAAATTGAAAATTTTCATGATATAAAGGTCATCTAAAGATTATTTTAGTTTTTTAGAGGGACCAAATCAGTTCACTATTTTATTTTTGAATGATCATTTTGATACTTTTTAATTTTAGAGAATTAAATTAATTTGTTGACAAAAAATTAAAAATCAAAATAGCATTTTTCTCGTTCTTATATAATAGAGAGAAAAGATATAAGCCTTGACAAGTTGAGCCATATCTTATGGGGTTGACGGGTCTGCATGACAAGGACTAATTCCAAACACCTTTAACATGCTAACACAATTAGGCCCTTAAATGCTTGCAACACAAAGCATATACCTTGGTTTCAGATTGCCTCTCTTTAGAATATTAAATCTTCAATCATTTCCATACCATATTATATAATTATTACATAATAATGGTGACACGTAGGAGAGTCTGAAAGTGTCCAAGAATGGAGTACAGGGTAGGCTTCACTGGGTAAATTCATTTTGGCAAGTTAAAAGGACTTGTGCCAAGACAGCTATAACTTGACACATGCTTTCAACTTTCAAGGGTAACCGAGTAAGCTAGTAAGCCATCGTTGTCGTCAAGTCATTCCACTTAATTTCCATGTAGCTTTTTTTATTATTTGCTCTGTATAAATAGGTGCGAACACCTTGGCTATTTCCTCAAGGGAGAAAGAAAGGAACATCAGAGAATTAAGAGAGATGGAGATTGGAAGAGTAATGGTTTTGGTGTTGTTGGGTTTTGCGATCATGTGTACGGGAGAAGCGCAACTAGTGGAAAATTTTTACAGTTTGACTTGTCCAAGCGTGGAGTTCATCGTGAGCCAGGCAGTGACCACCAAGTTTTCCCAGACTTTCACTACTGTACCAGCAACTCTTCGTCTCTTCTTCCATGACTGCTTTGTTGAGGTACCCTTCCCTTCATTCATCTCTTTTCTTGTGTTTCTTTCTCAAGTCATCTATCTAAAGACTGATGATCGTGCTCTGTTTAACTTCAACATCGTATGTGAGAATGAGTTCGTGCAAATTAGTTGGTCTGAGATGTTTGTGTGGAAAACAGAACCTTGCTGCATTTTCTTCTTCTTCTTCTTCTTCATTCCTGTTCCTATGCAAACCTATGGAAGATTCAAACAGTGCGTGACTTTCTTTTTTCTTTTCTTTGCCTTCTATTTTATTATTCAATATGATGTGAAACGGTCACAAGTGGACGTCGCCGTTCCTGTGACGCCAACCCTGAATAAAAAGTCATTGACCACAATGTAAACAAAGAAGAAGCCCGTTAGGCTTTAATTTAAAAAAAAAAAATCAGAAGAAACCTGAGTTTTCAACTTTCCACCACGGACACCAGAACTCAACTAACCACTACAAGATCATAATTAAAAATCGCATTTTTCAAATAAGGTTTAAAAAAAAGGCTGGGATTAGAATTCTGGGTCGGAATTAATGGACAATTCTGTTTCTAACATATTTGTAGGGATGTGATGCTTCGGTGATGATCGCATCGCCAAATGGGGATGCAGAGAAGGATGCTTCCGATAATCTTTCGCTCGCAGGAGATGGATTCGACACTGTGATCAAAGCAAAGCAAGCAGTGGAAGCTGCATGCCCCGGCGTGGTCTCCTGCGCCGACGTTTTAGCACTTGCTGCCAGAGACGTTGTAGTCCTGGTGCCAATCAACCCAAACCACAAACTTTCTTTCCATTTCAAATCAAACTCCCAACAAGCTCTGATTCTTCTTCTCCATTATTTTTTTTCTCAGGCTGGAGGCCCTTCATTCAACGTAGAACTAGGACGCAGGGACGGCCTTATTTCACAGGCATCTCGGGTAGCAGGAAGCTTGCCAAAGGCGAACTTCAATCTGAACCAACTCAACGCCATGTTTGGGAAGCACAATTTAAGCCAAACTGATATGATAGCTCTGTCCGGAGCACACACGGTGGGGTTCTCGCACTGCAACCAGTTCACGAACCGCTTGTACTCTTCTCCTGTGGACCCGTCCATGGACTCCGACTTCGCGACGCAGTTAATGGGGTCATGCCCCAGAAATTTCGACCCGCAAGTGGCCGTCAATCTGGATGTTCAAACCCCACAAGGGTTCGATAATCTGTATTACCAGAACCTGGTTTCGGGGCAGGGGTTGCTGAGTTCGGATCAGGTGCTGTTCACGGACTCTGATTCTCAGTCGACGGTGGTGGAGTTTGCTAACAATGGTGGGGATTTCAATGGGGCGTTTGCCTCTGCGATGAGGAAGCTTGGGAGGGTTGGGATCAAGACGGGGAATGATGGAGAGATCAGGGCCGATTGCACAAAATTCAATTCTTAGGAAGATAGTGTCATGCTGTTGAAGTAATTTGTTATTTGCCCCCGAAAGAATTGTATAATAATATTTACGACGTGGATGATTTCCCCATTATTACATTTTGGTCGTTCGTATATTTGCAGCAAATGATATGCTTCCATTCTTCCGAAGTTCCAAGATTGGTTGTAACGAAGCAGGACCAAGGACGCTAGATTAGGTGAGTCTTATGGGCTAATTATTGGACCCACTCAATTTAACAGTTCTTGCTGTCTGGTGGACTGTACATTAGAGTACCAAAATTTGTGTTCATTCTGAATAAATTGACAAAATCAATTTCATTATAAAGATTTTTAATTTAGTTATTAAATAAATTATTTAATCAAAATAATAAGTTCATAGTTATTTGATTGACCTACAAATGTGATATATATAAAAGCTCATAACCTAAACTTTTTCAGATAACATTTTCTTTAAGATGACGTTATTATGATAGTCATTTGATTTTATAAAATTGTCTTATATAATATTCTTCTTTGAGAAGAGAAAGATGATCATTTTATTTCATAATATATTAAGGAAACACAGATTTCTTGAGAGTTAAGACCAGTCTATAGAACCAAAAAAGATTGTATAATTATTAATTTTTCTTTTTATTACGAGATGTTCTAATGCTCTTTAGCTAAATCACATTGTAGGAGGTAATGCATAGCCGACAACTTCTTTTGGTCAAGAATCAAGAAACCAGAACATTTATTGTTATCCTTGGCTAAACAACCGAGTTTACGTGCTTAGTGTAACATAATTGATATGAGTAATCATTATATATTTTTGAAAAAATTATATTCTTTAGTTATGATATAATTAATTATTAAATATTAAATAAAAAATTATGTACAACAATTAATGAGTTTAATTATAATAAATTTATGAAAAATAAAATATTGTCATATTTACACATAACAGTATTCTCAAGAACATATGATGATTAGTCTTATAATATTGACAGCATCTAATTAAAATTTTGTTCGGGATTTGCTTCTACGTACTTGATTTGTTTTGCAATATAATTGGTGTAGTGTATTAATTACAATGAGACTGGGTATATAATTAGCCCTTTGTTGTCGTGAATTACGTACCTCACTCATTTTATATATAAACTACGCCTTTTATCCATTTTAATGTGGCAATTCAACGAATAAAAGTATTTATATACATGTGGAAAATTTTGCACTACTGTTACATGACCATTAATTAATCACTTCTTAATAATAATTTTTTAGAAATTGAAATTTATGAATGGAAGGAGGAAGTGGATGGTTTGAGGAATTGATGAAGATTAAAGAATATCAAATTCATCCGCTGAAATCTTTTACGGGATAATAAATGCGCTGTCCTGTATAAGATGTATTTTCTTTGAAAGAAAAATTGAGTATGAATTTAACAGACAGTAGATTCATACTCCAAATTCATAGCATTCGCGTTTGAATATTGCAGAGGATAGCGAAAATGGGAAAACATGGATAGTTAAGTTGTCATTTTCTGTGACGATACAAGGTTTAGTTTAGTCGTATTATGAGTGGAAAGCGTGTGCGTCCTCATTCCTCTTCGTGGTCCACATCACGCAACATAGCTGTTCTTGACTAGACGTGGATGCAATCAAACAAGAGAAAAGAAAGTTCGTGGTATGACACAAATCTAAATGTAGTTTTTTCTTTAATTAGAAATAATATTTTGTACCCGATAAATGCGTAATTTAGTATATTATAGATTATATTTTAAAAAAATCGGATTCTTCGGAAAAATTTATTATTATTATTATTATTATTACTAGATAACCTAAAATATATACAGACTTTTATTGAAGATTAAAATATGGTCAAAATACCTTCAATAATTTTTTATTAGAAATATATTTATTTCGTGTTAAAAATTATAAATTATTAGTTTCAAATTTAAAATTGACTTTTTATATTGGCTAAATATATCTAATATCTTTTATATCATCTAAGTATACTTAAAAAAAATATTTTGATTAAAGTAGACATAATTGTAACTTATGTCTGGCTGCGAAAAGGTTAGTATAGCATATTATTTTTTATTGCAATAAAAAAAGGAATGTAAAATTTTGTTTATATAAAAAAGACGGCTAGTAAGTTATACCTCTTTTAAAGAAGAAAATCTAGTTTATTCTAATTATTATTATTATTTATAAAGAGAATTGGAAAGTTCTAAATTAGCGTGAGATGATAAATGGGAATTATGATAAGCAGGGCATGGGCATTACATTAATATCCTTGCCCCAACAAGCATATATAGACCCTCTAAACACATGTCAAAAATGGAATAGGGTAGAAGGTGTCAGAGGGCACAGGTTTCGTGTGGATCAAATTTTTTTAAAAAAAATATTAGTTAATATTAAGATACTTATGTAGTAATTAATATAGTGTGTCAATTTTAATTAAATTATTTAGAGAGAAAAGTGAGAGCCATTAAGAGTGTTAGTTTAAAAGAGACCAAGAACGAGCGAATTGGTCTTTTAAAATTTACGAGTTTATTTATAAACTATAAGCTAAAATCAACTTCCTGTTGAGATGTGTGAAAGATAGCTGCTTTAAAATGAGTATGAATAGAAAGTGATTTTATTAAAACAATACGAGTAAATTCTCAAAGCAAGGGGAAAAGTCACAACACAAAATAGTTAAGTTCTTGAATAATGTTATGAAAACAATAGATATGGGAGGCATATATTCTCATATTAAAAAAACATATTGAAATATGGATTTCAAATCGATATAAAATAAGTTTCCTTTTGAAACTCATGGAATTTTCAAAATTGAGCTTCTTATGACTTAAAGTGAGAGGAGCGTTTGAAGACTAGTGTAATCAGAAAACCAATTCTTCAAATCAATGCAATAAAAATAAAGACATTAGGACAAGAAAGAATCACACTAGAGATTTATAACAGTTTGGACCCAAGGTGAATCCGACATCCATTCCCGAAGCAACAACTAGGGAATATTATTATTAATAGGAAATCATAAATACAATCAGGAAACCCTGTCATGAGGCTTAGCCACTTTCGACTTTTACACTTTATTAACCGTAACCTCCAGGGATCACACTTTTATGTTTTACTCTATGAAGAACAAGATGATCTTAAACCTTGGGATCAACCTTCTTCAACTTTTACTTCCTATCCATGGAAACCCAAATATTTACAGGCTTATCCACTAAAGGTTTTTACCTTCTGAATCACTAGGATTATAATAGGTTCTTAGTCACTTAAAACCACTAGGATTACAATAGGTTCCTAGAAACTCAAACTAATATACAGTAAGGATATTAAATCATATTTAAACCAAGCTCACTAAGAGCAAACTACCTATGCTCACTTAGAGCACACATATAAAAATATAACAATTCAACACAATAATAGAATGGTGGAGAGAATTAATGATTCACTTTAAGTCAAGTTACAGGACTCACAGAGTGATAGGTTAAGTGCAGACTCACACGGAGCACCTATAGATATCTCATTTAAACTACTTGCTTGCTTGAACCTTGACAGAGGATTAATCAATGAAAGCTCAACAAGTAGCTAGGTTGATGAAGAGAATGTAACTCCCTTTTTACTTCAAGTAGTCTTCATTTTCTCTCTTTCACCACCACTTCTTCTTTTGGAGCTTTTGCTTTATATATAGCTTAGTTTCTACAAAAAGGGATGGCTATAATGACTAGCTTTCTTTTTGGAAGCCTAGCTCAACGTTCATCTTAAAAAATAACTATTTTCAGATAGAAAGGTTAAGTATTCTTCTAAGCCTCCTTTGTGTAAGTCTATAAGTCAACATTAGATATTCACCTTATAGAAGTTCTTTTTCCAATTTTGCCTGTCCAACGGTTACTTTAATCTAATATATATTGTTTTCTGATTATGTTAGTAGATTGTATTGCTTAAGGTATAAAGGTGATGGAAGTTCAATGACAGGATACAGAGACAACAAACAACTTTTTGTAGTAGGTAGGTGACAGACAAGATCCTTTTTTAGATAGTAAATTTTTTCTGCAAATAGTGATGGAAGGAGCTAGAGTAATTTGAATTATTGGCTTGTAGATCGTGTGACTTTGTATTAGCCTAACTCATACATTTTTTCCAATTAGGCCTAATTCTGTTTGGTACATTTAAGAAGGTTGCACAAGAGCCCAGTTGTAACACCTCAAATAAAAATTCTCATTTAGTAATAGGTACAAATTTACCAATTTAGGATGATAACAAAACCAATCAAAGAAGGAAGGACCTAATTAAAAAGCCAAAAGGATCATATTGAAAATTTTTAGTATAAGTAGGGATAAAAGTATAATTTTTGCAACGTTGCAAGGCATGTTGTAACTTAAATTCAAAACTATATGATGATCCAAAAATCATGATTGAAAAATTTCATACAATTTTAAATTAGAAAATACCACTAAAGGGAATAAAAGTGTAAAGGAAAGGTAAAATGTCTAACTTTCACCAAATCATTTTCTTATTAGATTTTCCCACTTACCTTTCAGTCAAATGAGAGAAAACGGGATAGCTCATCTTCTTCTTCATTAGTTGCATGACCAAGGAAGGAAAATAAGGTGCAAAAATAGTGGAGAAAATGAAAGAAGAGATAGAAACATAACAATGAATTTTTAAGGTAATTTCCTCACTTTTGGGGCTCATGGTAGAAAGAAAAGTTGTAGAGCTTATTTAGGGCTATCTAATGATTAAATTATTTTCTCCTCTAGAGCACTTCAACCTAGACATAGTGAAGGAGTTGGTGGATTCTAGTAGAAAAAAGTGAAACAAAAGAAAATGTAAGCTTTCTTGTATGAATTTCTTAAATAGTTTGTAAGAATTCCAAGTTGAAATAAATCCTTCATGGCCAAGACCATGAAGTTTCACTTCCTCACCATATTTTTAATCTAAAGACTTAGTTGAATAGATATCTCTTCATGACCTTAGTGAAATTATAGCTCGAGAGTGGAGAAGCAAAATGGATCCAAGTGGCCTAAGTGGTTTCTTGATCTAATGGGCACTTAGTAATGTAATAACACATATTTCTAAGTAGTCTATAATGCAATTTAGAATTTTGGATGGAAAAGTAAGTATGGTTAAATGATTTAAAATAATAATAATAATAATAATAATAAATCTTATGTATATAGGGACTTGTTATTACCAAAAAATTGAGTTTAGAAACGAGATATTGTCATTGCAAGGAAAATCAAGAAAAGAATTAGCTTGAAGTAGCATGGTAGCTCATTCTCCATTTCTTATATAATATGTGTGTGATTGTACTTAGTGATTACATACTTGATAAATTTTCATGCTTTATATTACTATGAGTTGATGTTGATGGTGTGTATGTGTGATGGCATATAGGGTTTAGACATGGTGATCCTACCCTAATCATGATATTTAATGTGATGTGGTCATGAACCAAAGTTAAAGGTGTTAATTTTAGAATAATTCTATGATCTATATTCATGTTATAATGATGTGTATAGTACTTTGCTCATACGTGCCATAATGTGTGTATAATGTGAAGCAAGTTATTGATACTTTTTGTCTCATCCTATCGCTATCTAACAATTTCATGTGAATTTAGTAAGGATAAGCAAAAGGATGTCGCCTTTTAGATCTGATAAAGAAGCAAAGCCAAAGAGGTTTAGTTAGTTTGGAAGCTATGATACTTTTGATGTATATAACAAGAATTTGATGATCCAAGATGTATTGTTATGTAACTTAATATATATGAGAGAAATAATAGTTAGTTATTGATTTTGATGAGCCTTTAGCTCTTAGAATAACACTTACACAAGAAAGAATAAAGATATATTAAGGTTATCATATGGAGCTTTAGGTATGCTTTATATAAATTAAATGTATATGAATTCATCCTATGTGAAATTTTAATATTTGATTCATTTGTGATATTCCCATGAGGTTATGAATGTGAATAAGGAATTTATATATAGCTTATGAATGAATATGATGATGTAGTGCAAGACTTTTTTGTATGTGTATAAACTTTCACGTGCAGGAAAAAATGACAAACCAAAAGTTTGAAGTATAAGTATGAATGAATGATGCCAAACTCAAACTTTGGTATGTTAAAACTTATTTAGTCAAGTTTTAGTTTTAAGAAAGTGTAATTTCATGGGAGAAGATAACATGTGAAAAAAATTAAGTAGATAGACTCTAAAAATTAAGATATTTGATAGCTGTCTTCTTTGCACACTTAGAGTACAGAGAATTATACAAAAAAAATTTCTGATATTTGGTGCAAATTTAGTTTAAATAGAATCCAAATTACATGAAACTTTCAGAATACTTCATTAATACCTCATAAACTTGAAAATATAATTTTAGTCCAAAATTCATTCATTTAGTCCATCAAGTGTCACCAAACATCATGCACATTAGAAAAATTTTCTTCATAGTTCTTCGTATTGTAAACAAGCAAAAAAGGCAACTAAATAGCTTAAAATTTAATAAAATTTGGTACTAATCAACTTTGGTATATTAATATTCAACCTACCAAATATCTTAATGTTTAGAGTCTATTTACATTTTTTTCACATTTTTTTCTCTCATGAAATTACGCTTTCTTAAAACTAAAACTTGACTAAATGAGTTTCAACATACTAAATTTTGAGTTTGGCCTCATCCATTCATACTTATGCTTCAAGAAGCCTTCTATTACATATTAAAACTTGCTCAAACTCTTGGTTTGTCATTTCTTCATGTATATGGGAGTTTATGCACATATTAAGAAAGTCTTACTCTACATCATCATGTTCATTCACGAGCTATATATATTCCTTATTCTAACTCATTCATAACCTCATGAGAATATCATAGATGAGTCCAATATTAATATTTTGCATAGGATACCTTCATATGCATTCACTTTACATAAAGCATACCTAAAGCTCCATAGGATAACATCAATATATCTTTATTCTTTCTTATGTAGGTGTTATTTTACAAGTTAAAGGCCCATCAAAATCAATAACTAACTATTACATCTCTCATATATTCCAAGTTACATAACAATATATGTTTGATCCTTGAATTCTTGATATATACATCAAAAGTAATATAACTTCCAAACTAACTGAGTCTCTTTGGTTTTGCTTTTTTATAAGATCTAAGAGGCTATCTTCTTTTGTTTATCCTTACTAGATTCACCTGAAACGATTAGTTAAAGATAGGATGAGATAAAAAGTCTCAATAGCTCACTTCACATTCCATACATACTATGGCACGCATAAATAAAGTAATGCACACATCATTATATTATAAACATCATTAGTCATGCTAGAGTTGACACCTTTGAGTTTGGTTTATGACCATATCACATTAAGGATCATGATTAGGGTAAGATCGACATATTTAAACCTCACATGTCATTACATATAACAGCAATTATGAGCCACTAAGACTTTAAGTGGGATATCACACCATCACACATTAACTTATAGCAATATAAAGCATGAAAATTTATCAAGTATGAAATTACTAAGGACAAGCACACACATAACATATTAGGAATAAAGAAGGAGCTACCTAGCTATTTCAAGCTAATTCCTTTCTTGACTTCCTTTGCAATGGCAATCTTTTCTCTAAACTCAATCCTTGATAACTTTTTTGACAATAGCAAGTCCTTATACATATAAGATTTATTATTATTATTATTATTATTATGTAAAATGCTTTGACCATACTTACTTCACTATCTAAATTCTAAATTGCATCATAAATTACATAAAAATATGCCTTATTACATTACTAGGTGCTTATTAGATCAAGAACTCACTTGGGCAACTTGGTTCCATTTTGCTTCTCCACTTTTTAGCTATAATTTCACATATCTGTTTATCTAAGTCTCTAGATTAGAAATATGGTGAGGATGAGCTAAAACTTCATGGTCTTGGCCATGAAGGATATATTTCAACTTTAAATTCTTACGAACTATTTAAGAAATTTATACAAGAAAATTTACCTTTTCTTTTATTTCACTTTTTTCTACTTGAATCCACCAACTCTTTCACTATGTCTAGGTCAAAATGTACTAGAGGAGAAAATAATTTGATCATTAAATAACTCTAAGTGAGCTCTACAACTTTCATTTTACCACGAGTCCAAAAAGTGGAGAAATTACCTTGAAAAATCTACTTTTATGTTTTTCCACAATTTTTACACCTTATTTTCCTTCCTTAATCATGCAACCAATGGAGAAGATGATAAGTTGTCTTTTTGCTCTCATTTGACCGAAAGGTAGGTGGAAAAATATAATAGGAAAATGATTTGGTAAAAATTAGACATTTTATTCTTCATTTACACTTATGTTCCCTTTAGTGGTATTTTTTGATCCAAAATTGTATAAAATTTCCTAATCATGATTTTTGGATCCTCTAATAGTTCGAAATCTAATTTACAACATGCCTTAGAACTTTGCAAAAATTACACTTTTGTCCCTACTTGTACTAAAACTTTTGAATTTAGTCGTTTTGTCATTTCAATCTAGTCTTTCCTTCTTTAATTAGTTTAATTATCATCTTAACTTGGTAAATTTGTACCTATTACTAAATGAGAGTTATTATCTATGATTTTACATTTCACTCCCCTAAAATAAAATTGTCCTCAAAACTTAAACATGCATTGAGCAAATAAGTAGGGGTACTTCTTCTTCATTTCAAATTATATCTCCCAAGTGGCTTCCTTGTGTGATAGACCCTTCCATACCACTTTCACCAAAAAGGTTTGGTTTTTTTTTTTTTTTTCTCTTTTTTCAGCTATTTAATCTTCATATCTACTATCCTGTCCAGTGTCACAACAAAAGATAACTGGTCTTGCAATTCAATATTTTCATATTTAATAATGTGTAGGGTTAACTTGTTTTTCAATTCGAAAACATGGTAGACATCATATATTTAGGCTAGGTTAGGAACCAAGGCTAAGTGGTTGGCCATATGTCCAATTTTGGTTAAATTTCAAATGGACCAAGATATTTTAGACTGAGCTTTCTTGTCTTCATCTTTTTATTTCAAGTTTATAAATTTCATTTCTTTTTCATCTCTGATAGACTTAGGTAAATTTTTTTTCATAGAATTCTTCTTGAAAGCTTTCCTAGGTCACTGGTATATTCATTGCCTGTAAAACATATTTTGTACTCCATCACCAATGTTCTGCTTCTTTAATAAAATAAATTAATTCTGACCATTCCTAAATTTTCTATACCAAATCTTAGTGCAATATATAGTCGTCAAATATTTTATCTAATTATAAACATTTTCTAAGCATTTCACATGAAAAGAAACCTTCATTTTAGCTTCTATTTACATCATAATTCGTTAAGATAAGCTAGTATTTATCTTGTTTGCATATCTTACAAGAAAATGATTATCATGAAACAGTCATCCCTTATAGTTATTTTTTAACAAAGTTTATATATATCATTCTCTTATAAAAGTACAAACTACAAAAGAAAATATATTTCTAAAGCCTATCACATGACTTGTTTTTCTTTATCTCCATTAGAACTTTCATCTAAAAAATGTTAATCAACTTGGGTGAGATTATAAATCTTAGTAGTCATGTACCTTGTTCAAAATATACAAGCATCATCATTATCATACATACTGCAAGAATCAGGAACATTAAACTGGCTATGTAACTTAATGCATAAATGCATATTTTGTTTCTTTTGTAACTACAATCTTAAACTTGTGGCTACATCAGCATACTAATTATCATCATGATTGTCATTGTCATGACCCAAAATCATTGGTCATGACTAACGTATAGGCTACACCAACCTAACCTAGCAAGCCTAAGATAACATTCTTACAAAGTCCATAATATATCAATAAAGCACATTAAACACACTTTAAAATATAATTTAAAGAAATTTCTTGGAGGTTGCCTAAAATACGACAACACCTATTCAAAATTCAATATTTCCTAAACTTGTACAACCAGTTCTATTTCAATAATATCACAATGACATCAATAAACTAATTTAATAATCTTTCAAATTATGCATTTAGTATAGTATAGGAATAGCCTACACAAGGCTTACAAAACTTTATAATATTTATAAACCCAAAACAATCCGATATTTAATAGCCACAACCTTGGAGTCTGACGTACATGATGATTAACCCAAAATAATACATAAAAATACCTCAGCAACAAGAAAGTCCCAACTTACTTTATCACATACTAATATGTAAAATGTTAAAGAGAAATGTGTAAATTTATCACTGATTTATTGAATGCATAAATTACAAAGTAAGCAGAAGGGGAAACAATATAGGCCTTATAGTATTTAACGAACATTTATTTAAGTAAAGAAATAATTTTCAATAAAATAAAAACATCATTTCTAAATCTTATAATTTTGTATAAAGTGGGTATTAAGGAAAGAACCAATATCATCATACTCATATTCTTTTATTATATATGTTTCAATATCTCATATTTGCATCCCTTCACTGGATACCTCTCAATAATTCATACTTTTATCCCTTCACCAGATACGTCTCAAAATCTTATATTTGTATCCATTCACCGGATATGTCTCAATAATTTAAGCATGTATCTCTTCATTGGATATGTTTCAATCATTCATATCTATGTCTCTTTACTGGATACGTCTTGATAATTCATTTCAACAAGATGCACTAAAGTCATTACCTCTGCTAATGACTATGGGATTCTTACATGAATTTCCATCCATATTTTAAATTATAAAATCCATGGAATATAAATAAATTGTGTAAATAAATAAATAATTTTATTTAAACATATTTATTACCATAAAGTAATTTACATAAAAATAATCTTGAAGATAAAATAAAATAAAGAGTGGTTAGGAGAGAAGTGACAATAATATAAATGATTAAAATGGAAAACAATCACAAAAAATAAACTTAGATAAATACCAACATGAGACATGTAGGTAAAGTAAATGGAATAATTATAATTAAGTTTTACCATAACCTTTCTCCTTTCATATAATATTTGTTCATTAATTTATATAATATAACCTTCACTTTGCACTTCTCATATACTAAGTATCTTTCATAACAACAATAATTCATAAAATTTAGTAATCTCATTTATCATCATGTTATTTTATATCTATATATATTTTATCATATATACATAGTTGAAAAGTTCAAAAAAACATAGATTTGTTTTCCCATAAAAGAGTATAAAATAAGGAAATTGTAAGTTGGACAAGAAAATAAAGATATTCGGTAAAATTAAAAGTGCTACTTTGCTAATTATGCACTCACCAATGGGGATCGATAGTAGAGATCCCCTATTCTCATAGCACAACCCTAATTAAAGGGATATCCATAAATCTACCTCTCACATAAGTTCAAATATAAATTTCCTACAAGACGCTTCTTCCATGACCTTTCTTTCTCTTCTTTTCTTTTCATGTCAAATGAGAAAACTAAGAATCGTTCGTGCTTTATATAGAAAGTTTTAAGTTACTATTTGGTATTATGCAAGTTATTGTGCAAGAACCTGCTAACACATTTTTGCTAACAAAATTTTTTATAAGTTAAAATTATAATTTTGTCTATGATAATAATTTTTCTTTTCCTTTTAGTCCCTATAAAATTATAATTTCTACTCCTACATTATTTTTTCATTACATTTTAGTCCTTAAAATTCTATTTTATTTCTTTAATGTTATTCTTAAAATCATCTTGGATCTAACTTGGAGGTTATATTATCATTTCTACCCTTATAAAACTATTTATCTATAATTGCGTACATTTTTAGAATATCACATAATATATATATATATATATATATATATATACTTTTTTGGGTTATTACAGTCCTCATGTCCAAATATTGGTCAATTTATCATCATGATGAGTTTGAAAACTCAAGAGTTCAAGCTATTTGAGAAAATAACCCTCTGGTAATTTACAGATGAACCAAGCTAACTAAATAAATATATAGCAAAATATACCAAAGTATATTAACATACCAATTCTAAACAGTATATAGAGTATAAGACTACTAACTACCTCTTATACTGAGAAAATCAGAATTTTGTACAAGAATCCTTATTCAATCCCTTCTTTCTATTCCTTTTTCTTTCTAACTTTGATGAGTAAATGAAAAGCGTTGATCTTATATATTTAGTGGCTGAGTAAAACTTTGCGTTAAATGTTTGATATATTATTTTCTAGCACCTAGGCCCCACAGATTAAATTTAACTACTTTAATTAAATTCTTATTTAATATGTGGACCTTACTATCATTAATTGTGTTATTTCTACACTTTGCTAACATTTTATTTTTACAGACATAAAAATGTTAAATCTACAATTATTATCTAAGATAATATTTTCTTTTTTCATTTTAGTCCTTAAAATTCTATTTCTTTCATACAAAATATGCGTTATGAAATTATTTCATTTTGCTAATGTCATTTTTAAAATCTTATTGGCTTTTGATTATAAAGCTTTATAATGATTTATACCCCTATTAAGATCATATATTTCTAGCTAAGGCTATTTTAGGATGTTACACTAGTCATGTACATCTTAAGGAATATTTAGCCTTGTTCAACCCAATACCATTTTGGCCCAAGATTAAACTTACACAATTATTGTTATATGGGTTGATTGAAATATTTAGAATATATTGGTTGACCTAATTAAAACCACATTAAAATACACATTAGGGAATTTTATATCAACAAAAAGAATGATTTAATTAGAACTGACATACCATATTAGCTCTCACATAAATGTGTCATAGCCAATTAATTATTTTTTTGGTTGTTTTCCTATGCTGTAAATGATTTTGTTTAAAAATTTGTGCGCGACTATGTGTTAGCAAGAGGTGGAAGCAAAGGGTGTTTATGTGCCTAGCAAGTTCAATCATATTTAATTAAGTTGGGTTAAGTTAATATGAAAATTAAAAATCCCATTTTATATTGGTTTATGATTTTTTTTTTTTTTTTGATAAAGAGACAAAAGGGAGAAAAATTAAAGTTTAATGTTACATCCAACACAATTTATACTATTTATCTGCTAATTGAAGAATAAGGTGCAAATGGAGGGGTTTAGGTCTAAAATACTAAAATGACTAAGGTTGAATCTCATAAGAAGCCTATTTATGGCCTTGATTTTGATTTTGGATTTTGGTTTTAATTTTGTAGGTGGGATTGAAATTAAAAGGAAAATTTTCTTTATGATTTTCTATTTATTTATGATTCTTGTATTTTTGAAACTATAATTTATTTTAAACTTAAAGTAAAATTATAATGAACAAATATTTTTAGGATTTTTGAATTTATTATTTTCTTGGATTTTTGCTTTTTTGTTTTAATTTTGAAAATGATATTATAATGCAGAAATTACCTTTTAAGATTATAGATAATAGGTAGAATAAATTTTTTTTTTTATTTTGGAATTTTTCTCACTTTACATTTTGAAAACAAATATTAACTTTCAAAACTTGAGGAGACGCAAAGTCTCACACAGTCTCTACTAATTAACTTTTGAGTGCTTGAGAAGACGGGCGGTCTCACGCGGGAACCTAAGATATGGAAGAAAATATTTGGGATTTTTTAGAATTTTTATTTTTATATATTTTTAAGGGTTTTGAAATTAGAATTATTTTAATATTATTTTTAACATGATCGATTCTCCAAAACCTATGGAGACCAAAATCCCATGTGGCATTTCCTAATTAATTAAATTTTATAAAGCACAAACTTAAATCATTTTTTAAATGATAGAAAGTATTTAATTAAAATCTTTATTTTTGCATTATTATTTTTTTAAAACAAGTATGTACTAATTTTCGGGATTTAAGGAGATTAAAATTTCACATGACCTTAAGCATTTGAGAAAAATAATGTTCCCATACGATGTCTTCCTTAAAACTTTACTTGTAATACCAAAGTAACAAAAAAAATGATAATTATAATAATAATAGCAAAAAGAAACAAACAAACAAAAATGATACGCATCTTACAACATGATTTGGGTGCCAAATGCAGGAAACAGTAATAGCATGCATGCATGACGCCATTCCTTACTTGAAGTAGCTTTTCACTGTCGACGGGCTCCCTTTTTGGCGATCCTCTCTTTCCGGCTTCTCACGGCAGCAACTCTCTCTCTCCACGGTTCTCCCTGACGACTCTCTCTTTCTTATTCTTCTATTCTTCTTCATCTTTTCAACCTTCTCGAATCTCCTCTGCTTAAGGAATCTGAAGCAGAGCCTTCCTCCTCGCCTTCTCCTCTTCTTCCTCTCCTTTTCTCTCTCTCTCCTCGGTCCATAATGGCACAAGTTTGCAGTGTTTCTCTCTTCTCCTTCTTCTCCTCTTCTGCTTTTCCTTTCTTTCCTTTCCTCCTCCTCTGTTCACCTATGCCTGCGGTGCTCAGAACAGGGGAGACTGCTTCTTCTCATTTTCTTCTTCTTCTTCTTCTTATCCTCTTCTACTTCTTTTCCTCTTCTTTTTTTCCTTCTTATTCTCTCTCCTCGGTCTGTGGCCTCCTCCCCTTCTTAGGTAATCTTCCTCAAATTTGGTGATGGTGTTGGTTTCTCCTTGCTAACCCAGATGGAGAATGACTTATCCTAAAACGAAACTGATAAACTCCTCATCGAAGTAAAAAGAACCTTCTAAGCTGCCAACATACTAGTGCCACCACCATTTCCAACTCCAACATATGAAGATTTAGGTCGAGGATTGGCTAATCGATTCCGGTCCACTATTAGTCAGTGATTGCGGCAACGTTGGTGTCGCCATAGATGCTGAATTCATGGTGGTCGACTTAAATGGTGAACGACATCGTCTTAAAATTGATGAGGATGTAAAGGATGAGCTAGAAGAAGACAAACAATGAGAAATAACTTGTGGAGGTTCAGCCAGTACCCCCTGAGCCCTTGTCAGTTGCTGCTACTGTCTTATTGTAGTGGGGTTCATTTGTTAGAGTTCCTTTGATCCCTGGACCATCACCCAAGACTAGCCTTCCCCTTCAGCTTTTTTCTATAGCTTTTATCATAAAAGTAGGTTACAGTACTCTTTTACCCATTTCATGTTAAGTTGCAACCTCATTATTATTATTTTTTTAATATTTATTACTATTACCATTATTATTAATTAATATTTTTGAGTTTTTAATTTTCTATTTTTGTTTTCTCATATATATATATATATATATATGTTAATTTTGCTTTGATTTATTATTATTATTTTAATTAACTAATTTTATTTTTGTGTTTTAAGTTTATTTAATTGTCTCCTATTATTTATTTTAAATTTTAAATTATCCCCAATTGAGAATGCCATTTAAAGTTATGTCATTTTTAATTTTTCATATTTTATTAATTATTAATTAATTAATATACTAATTAATTAAATAATTAAGTAATTAGGGATAGGGTGTTCACAACCTGTTTGAGGAAATAACCATCTGGCATAATAACTATCTCTTACACTAAGAAGATCAAAATTTTGTACAAGAAAGCTTCTTCCATCACTTCTTTCTACCCCTTTTTCTTTCTAACTTTGATGAGTAAATAAAAAGCGTTGTTCCTTTATATCTAATGGCTAAATAAAACTTTGCATTAAATGCTTGATATATTATTTTCTAGCACCTAGGCCCTACATATTAAATTTAACTACTTTAATTAAATTTTTATTTAATATGTGAACCTCACTATCATTAATCGTGCTATTTCTACGCTTTGCTGACATTTTATTTATACTGACAAAAAAATGTCAAATCTATAGTTTTTATCTTAGATAATATTTTCCTCTTTCATTTTAGTCCTTAAAATTCTATTCCTTTCATACAAAATATGCATTATGAAATTATTTCATTTTACTAATGTCATTTTTAAAATCTTATTGGCTTCTGATTATGAAGCTTTATAATAATTTATACCCCTACTAAAATCATATATTTCTAGCTAAGGATATTACACTTGTCAAGTACATCTAAAGGAATCTTTAACCTAGTTCTACCCAATATTATTTTAGCCCAAGATTAAACTTATACAATTATTGTTATATGGGTTGATTGAAATATTTAAAATATATTGTTTGACCTAATTAAAACCACATTAAAATACACATTAGGGAATTTTATATCAACAAAAAGAATGATTTAATTAGAACTGACACACCATACTAGCTCTCACATAAACGTGTCATGGCCAATTAATTTTTCTTTTTTGTTTTCCTATGCTGTAAATGATTTTGTTTAAAAATTTGTGTGCCACTATAAGTTAGCAAGAGGTGGACGCAAAGGGTGTTTATGTGCCTGGCAAGTTCAATCATATTTAATTAAGTTGGGTTAAGTTAATATGAAAATTAAAAATCCTATTTTATATTGGTTTATGATTTTTTTTTTTTATAAAGAGACAAAAGGGAGAAAATTAAAATGTAATGTTACATCCAACACAATTTATACTATCTATCTGCTAATTGTAGAATAAGGTGCAAATGGAGGGGTTTAGGTCTAAAATAGTAAAATGACTGAGGTTGAATCTCATAAGATGCTTCTCTATGTCCTTGATTTTGAATTTTGTCCTCTTTTAAAACAGTAGTGACCGTCATTGCCTTCATCCATGAGAAAAAGAATATCCTAACGTAACATTTATTGTTATATAAAATTTGTTATCAGTGAACAACATCAACGTCGATATGTCCGAGTGGTTAAGGAGACAGACTTGAAATCTGTTGGGCTTCGCCCGCGCAGGTTCGAACCCTGCTGTCGACGTCTTCTATTTTGTTTTCCCAGCTTCTGGCCTTCTGCCCTTGAAATTTACATCATCTCTGTTTTTATTTTCTTTTTCATTTTTGAGGGAGAAAAGATATCATGTGAAATTACATAATGGACCTCACCCATTCTTTTTTATTTTTTTATTTCCTTCAAAATTGAAGGGGAAAATGGAGACTATCTTCATGATGACGTTGGATTGGGAATTGGGAAACATAATATTGTACCATTGTGTCATCAGTACAAGTATAAGGTCGCTTTTAGCATGCCGGCAAGGACCATGTGTGTAAAGTTGAGATTGCTATTCCTCTTTATATTGTGCTTTCACATTTTTCTTTCAAGAAAATTTATCACCTCGTGTTTACGCCTTCAAATTATTTTTCCTTTATGTCGTTTTTTCTAACAAATCAATGCTTTCTTCCATCCTGCTTTTGTTTTTCCTTTATAAAAGACAACTTGCTTGATACGTTAATTTCAAAGGAATACTTAATTTCTTTTTTCTTAAAAAAAAAAGAAATTTGACTTGTCACTCTTAATTTAAATTAGCACTCAATCAATTAGCTCAACTTATTATTATATCAAGTATTTATTAGGGGGTGAATAAACCTTGGACTATATTATTGGGCCTGATCACATATCCAACCCAATACATAATTAAACCTAACTAACATCTGAATTTTTTAAAATTCTTTTACAAATTTAAATTTAATTTTTTATAAAAAATTTATGTTTATATTTAATAATTGAGATATCATATATTAATAAAAAATTATTTATATTCAACACAAATAAAAAAAAAGTTATTTCTTTTAAAACATTATTAATTTTATTACAAAATAAAAAATTAATATATACATATATATATATATATATGTGTGCGTGCATGTGTGGTGGGGGGGGGGGGGGGGGGGAGGGTTGCACAAGGGTGGGGTCGACCTGGGATTGGGTTTTCTATGATTGACCCTAATCTCAGAAATGGGTCTAAAATAACTAGGTTGTCGAGTTTACATGGTCCAAATTATGCTTACCTTGAATACTTATATATTTGACTGTTGGATTAACCTATTTGATTTGCAAATTATTATGACCAAGAATGAACTATTTTTTTCCCCACTTAATAACCAAACCAATATGTCCTTGTTGGTTTATAGATGTGTGAAATTGACATGGTCTAGGTCATGTTCACCTTGAGTACTTATTCATTTAATTACTAGATTGACTTGTTTGATTTGTTAATTATTACGAACGAGAATGAACTCTTTTTTTCTCCACTTAATAACTAAACCAATATGTCCTTATTAGTTTATAAATGTGTCAAAACAAAGTAATTTGGATAGATTAAATATGTTAATTCGTTTAATTTGTTTCAAGTAGTAGGTTAAAATGGATAAATCTATTTAACTCATAAAAAAATTTTAAAAAATTTGTAAAAGACAAAGAATCCCAAACAGAAATTATTTAACTATTACCAAGTATTTAATTTAATATCAAAAATCTATTTATATTATTTATGGTAAATCAAATATTGACTATTCAAATATAGATGAAAAATAAAAGTTATTTGAAATTATATGATATTTAATTATTAATAAAAAAATTACAAAATTTTTTAAATAAACTAACACACTAATTTAATAAACTATTTAATTCATGAGTTAATTGAGCTCCATTACTCAAAATTTGTATAGTGAGAAGATAAACAGATTAGATCTAATCCCTTGACAACTATACATATTTATAGCTCAGGCAGACTCATTTTCCAATACTAGTAGGGGTAATGATGGATAGGATTTGAATAGGGTACTATGATCCTTATTTCTAGACAATTTAGCAAGTAAAAAATTCCCTATTCCTATAAATCCTTGAATTCTTAAATTCGAACGCGTTTCTCCCGAAAAAATTTATAGGGGACAAATTTTTCTTTACTAAAAACTCATTAATTTACATAAATTCTGTTTAATAAAATTATAATAAAAAATAAAATATCACAAACTACTATTAGCATAATTCAAAACCCGTATATAATGTTATTTTGATTGTAACTTTTTTTTTGTACGTTTTTATGATATATATGCACATACACACTCGGAAATAGGAGCGACCTAAGTGCCATAATGCTCAAATTCAAATATTTAAAATACATATGTAAATTTTTATTCCAAAGTTAAAACGACTAATTTTATGAATATTCATATTGATGATAATCTCTAGTGACGTTCAAAGTGATAATCCAAGATATAAATGTCTGCTTTCCCTTCATAGCCTGGTGGTATTTTAATATCCAAAAAGCTTTACGTGCAACTTTCTTTTCTAAAAATGCCGCTATATAAATTCCCTTTTAATAATTAGAACAAATTTAACAAGTGGCATGAATATAATAAATAATAAGTTTAGACAAGTCGGTATCAATGTCATCAGAAAATTACACTCAGCACACTCAATAAATAACAAAAATTCATTGAAACGATGAAGTCAATATTAAATATCTTTGGAAATATAAGAAAGTTTAACAAGTAAGTAATCAAAAAGCGCGTCTTTACTATCCAAATTCTAAAGTATTGTAAAAAAGCAAATCTCAATACAGAATTATAATTCATAATCCTTGCATGTTGTGACCGATCTCGTATCATTCTCTAAAATTTTAGCTTCATCGCGGACTCAACTTTGGCTTTTTCCTCGTCATCACTCACTTGTCTGTTGCTCCAAAAGATAGAGTAACCCTCAACTTTATATCTCAATTCTCCTTTATATGCGTTGCATTTGCAGTCACTGTGACCTACACCCACTGAAAGAGATAGTGAAGAAGAAGAAGAAGAAGACGACGAAGATGGCAGACTGGGGGCCGGTATTCGTGGCAGTGGTGCTTTTCATACTGTTAACTCCTGGGCTACTGGTACAGATACCTGGAACAAGGAAGACAGTAGAGTTTGGGAACTTCAACACCAGTGGAGTCTCCATTCTGGTTCATTCTATCATCTACTTTGGTCTCATTTGCATCTTCTTTTTCGTTGTTGGGATCCACTTGTACTTGGGTTAATATAATTTAGTAATTTACTATCCCACTTCACCTTCTTCTATATCTTCCTTTCGTCTCCATGCTTTCAATTCTGCATTTTATATATGTATAGGTGCTTGTGTTTTTCCTTGGGTTCAGGTTTGTGTACTTTGTATTTCAGCATGCTCAATTTGGACCAGAGATATAGTTTCTGGGTTTGGTACATATATAATTGATTTTGTTTCTGAAAGTTGACGGAATAGTTGAAATATGGTTCACGCTAGCTTTGTAGTGATGATACTCTCTGAATTATCTAAACTGAACAATATTATCCATTTAAACACTATCGGTTCCAAACAGAGTCAGCGATTTATCTCGTGAAAGATAGCGAAAGAGTTTTTGTTGACTTACTGCAGGGGTCTTTCGAGTTTCGAGTATTGAGGTTTTTTCATTCATGGATCGTTTTAATACAATTTTACATGAAAATATTACGTAATTGATAAATAAGTATTTAAAATGCATTTTATGTGCGAGACATTATGTTTGATATGTTTAATCATAATCAGTTTTATTAATGTTAAAAATTTTGAAAAGCTCACCGTCAAATTAAAATTAGAGTAAATTAATGATTTAGTTTTGAAAGATTAATTAATTTGATCCTTTGAGGATTGAGTCTCTCAATTTAATTTCTTGATCACTTTCTTTTAATGATTAAAATGGTACACTGCATTAGGTGAAATCATGGACACTTAATTAACTAACATAAATAAAGACGTAATTGATAATTTGATTTGTCTTAGTGTTATTATCCCTCAAGTGATAACATTTTGCTTTATTTCCATCTTTTTGTCGTATCATGTGAGCCTTGAAAAATCAAACAAAAAACACAATTTGAGAAAGAATAACACTTCAGCATCAGCAAGTGTATATAATCAACTAAAAATCACATAGTTCCATGTTTATGCTATGTGAAATAGTCTATTAAATATTTGTAATTTTGTCTATTGAAATCAATCATATTGATTGAAAATAACGATTAGGATACTAAATTAGAAAAAAATCTAGAAAGGAGAAAAAATAATTTTTAAACAAATTAAATTATTAAATTATTTTATAAACTATAAGAGAATTTTATTTTCGGTCCAACAAACAAAATCCAAATTTTATCATGTTCTTGAGTTTGAATTCTCTCAAATTTATTTCTCTCTTGTTGTCGTAAGGAGATAGTGAGATTTCCTGCATATTCGAATAAAATTAGATAATATTCACTTTATATATATATTTCTAACACGACAACAACATACAAAAAAAATATGAAGAATTCAAATTGCATGTTCTTGTTAGAACATGAGTGTTATATTTTTATTATCAGTTGTTAAATTAAAATTTAATGATTCATATTTAGAGATAAAAAAATCTAATTATATGCTATATATATATATATATATTAATTAACATAAAATTTAGATTATTATTTTTTTATTCAACTATTTATTATATTTAAATATAATTTTATGTTTTCGTAAAAGACAAGAGAATAGGTTATCGGCAAAAAAAAAAAAAAAACAATTATCTCAGAATAGACTGAATTAAAACTGCGTGGCGTAGGGAGGCCGTGGGCCATTGACATCAAATAAAACTATGCCAGCAAATTTTGAACAACAGAAAAGTAACATCCACAGAAAAGGATGGTACCAACGAACCGAGACAGATGGTCTTATTAGCCTTTCATGTGCATTAATGACTCACCTTTTCACCTGCGTTGTTTCTCAAATATTGTAGCCTTCACATAATATTCCACGTAAAGACCATCCGTCCGACTTTGTTTGATTTCATTTCTGAACTAGGATCCTCCCGTCAAGTCTTAAGCTATAACGGCAATGGATTACGCTTCTAATTAAGCGTTTCTTTATTTACGATTTGAAGTAATTTCTGGTCTTTCCATTCGTACAAAAAAAAAAAAAACTAGCAAGGATATCTGATTCAAATGTCGAAACAAGCTTCTAATAGGGAAAGCAACCTCTTGAATCCCAGAGTTTTTTCTGCATATTTGGAATGAAGGGCACCATAATACGTGCTACACAATACACTATAGAAATACAACTGCAAGCAGATCAATCACGAGGCTATATATATGGTATAGAAGTCCATATAAGGATCAGCGATTTTAGCAGCAGATTACACCGACTGTGACAAGTAAATAAACAGAGGAAAAAAGCTTTCATGGGTGTTTCAGACATAGAGATGGACATTAAGAACAATAAAGAACAAAATAAGAAAGAGACCGTAAATAACAGAGTGTACAAAGATTGAAGCACCAGTGGTCTTCATGCTCATAAACTCGAAAGGTCGATTCTTCCCGGGCATCTGAAACAGCATTCCCGGCGACAAAAACGCAAACAGTGCCGCTGCTATCAGAGGAGCAGCCCAGTCCAGCATGCTATGGTCTTATTTACTGCTCGAAGAAGAAGATATGGAGGAGTAAGTGAATGTGAAAGAAGAAGAACATCAAGTACCATATATTATTCTCTTCAACCTCAACCACAATTGAAGGGAATTCGATTCCCATAAAAGCCAACCTAGAAATGATCGATCATGCACTTTATTTTTTTATTTCCTTTTTCCCCGGACCTTCTCGCGGCATTTACTGGATAAGAAACGATAAGAACGGCATCGTTTTCTTTAGAAGTCCATTCCAAAAAGCTGGTTGGCTTGAGTGGCAGTAGTATGACAGTATTTGAATTAAAATTTAATAATCTAAAGCAATTAGAGTTGGCCGACGAAGCTCCATCATTGTCCATTCAATGTTTGATTACAACCTTGTCTCCGTCTCTCACGCTATAATGCAAGAGGCCGGACAAGCAACAAGAAGATAAGAAAATGAAGGAAAAAGCTACGGCGCTGGAACACTCAGCTAAACACACCCACTAATAAAGGCTTTTTTGAGAACCCAATAATGTTGGACCACATAGTGGACATTATATAATAATAAAAAGGAAAATTTTTTAAGCATGCAAGGTTTTTTTTTTTTTTTTTTTCCTTCTCTAGATTTGTTTATATATTCCTCTCCAAAAGGGTTGTGACGGTGGAGCTGCAAAGGAATGTGATTCTAGTGGGTAGCGTAGATGTAAAAGGATAAAAGGGTCAAAAGGGGCAGACACGTCATTAAATTTGAAAATGTGTATTATAATTAAATTGAGCGTGACAGATCTATCATTTAATAAATTAATTATTTAAAATTTTCTTAACACCTTTGGACCTATCTTACACCGCAAAAAGCATTCACTGAGTGAAGAAGTGGATCCGATTTGAGAGAGGTAAAGTGAGCGAGACTACACCAATTTTCTAGCGTGCGACGCAGCTTCGAATTTTCTCGAGCGGTGTCAAAAAGATCGGCGATTCTTTCTGCGAGTGGAAAAGGAAATGGCAGACTGGGCTCCAGTGTTCATCGGCGTGGTGCTGTTCGTGCTGCTCCAACCGGGGTTGCTCTGCTCCTTCCCCGGACACAGCAAGCAGCTTGAGTTCGGAGGCATGAAGACCAACGGAAAGGCTATCTTCATTCATACTCTAATCTTCTTCGCCCTCTATGCCATCCTTCTCTTGGCTCTCCACATTCATATCTACATCGGCTGACACCTACCTGCTTCCTTGTAGATCTGGCTTCTGAAAAAATCCGTTGCTAGGTAATTCACTCATTATCAACAATCCCATGGCCGTCTTCGTAATTCTGTATCATACTTGTTCTTCTTGTTGATTGGGATCTCTGAATCCGATATTTGAATAGTTATTCGGCTCAGATCTCTCTTCTTGTCATTTCTGCTTTTGCTGGTGGACTGCTGATATTTTTCTTATTCGGTTTTGTTAATTTGACTAATATTGAATAATGGTCAATCAGGGATCTTAAAATTCTATAAACTTTTGGCTCTATTCAATCCAATATGGATCGCCTCCAGAACTTTAAAGCTTGGTTTCGGGTTCCAATTATTTATTCAATCAAATGCAAGCAGAGAAAATCGTTTTGAGGCTGATAAAATTTAAGAAACTCTTAACCGCGATTGATCTCATATGTTTTAAGGGGAAATAAAGAGGCAGGATTCATACTTTGAAGATTTGGTCCCTTGTGTGATTCAGGGAAAAGATTTCAGCATTAACTAGTCTAATTAAACCCAGATTATCAAATTAGGCCAATTGGGCCGAAAGAGATTGCATTATATGTTCACTCAATGAATTATTCAATTTCGTCTATGAAATTCCAATTGCAATAATCTTATTTACATTTTGATTTACATTAATTTCTTATGTTTTTTTAAAATATTAAAATGAAATTGTTAATTCAATTGGAGGACTGATTAATCTCTAGAGAGTTGATTAATCCATTTGATGGAGCCTTGACATAAACCATTGAAGCGTAGACTTTACCAGTTAAAAGGACATTCCCTTGAAGGAAGATCGAGCGAGGAGGTTAATGATTATACTCTCAAACGTAAGATTATAAATCAGCAATATAGTAGCCATGTCAGCTAATACTTGCCGCATAATGAATTACACTACAAAAAGAAGCTGGACCAAATTGCCATAATTATAGATGTAAGAACATAAAGTATTGTTATATTTATATTTGTAATTAGGGAGATTAAACGGAACCTACATGATGACTGACTGACTCGGTTACTCTCACTCTCACTGAAAGATGCTCAAACTCTCAAGCTACATATTCACAAGCATTACATCACTTCATTAGGCTATTCTGGGGAGGGTGTTGTCCACTCTGAAACTGATGGCAAGTTGGCAACTAGCCCTTGATACCCATCTCTAATTATACAGAAATCAAGGAGAAGAAAAGGCGAAAGAAAAAAAAAAAACAAAACAAAACAAAAACAAGATAGTATTGAAACTACTAACTGTTGATGGGGGAACCTAAATCTACAGAACCGACCTTGCTGAAAAAAGGATCAAAATTACTGTCAGCAATAAAGACAGAATCGAGCAGAAGTGGTAAAGCATGGAAGCAAGATGGAATCAAGTAAAGTGTATGTGAATGCCGATAGCAATAACCAAGATGGTAAGAATACAGAAGAATATGAAGGCATGGACCAGAACGGCAATCCCACTGGTGTTCATGTTCCCAAACTCCACCACCCTAATCCTCGCCGGCAATTGGAAGAGCAGTCCCGGCGATAAGAGGATGAACAGAGCCACCGCCAAAATGATGGGTGCCCAATCGGCTTCCATCTCTGATTCGAACATTTTGAGAACTGGAACTGATGATGATGAGGTTTGAACGATGGTGGAATGAAGCCGCCATGTGGCGGTTTCTTAATAAGTAGTAGAGTTGCTTGGTGGGTAAGGAGAAGGGGATGATGCCAAACTTGGTGAGAAAGTGAGAGATTGGGTTAGCAAGAGAGGAAAGGTATAATAATGTGGTAGTGGATTTGCTTTATGGCGAGCAAGGAGTGCTCCTTTATTGATTTTTTTCTCGTTAAGCTTCTAATAATTGATCACTTGGCGGCCTCTTTTTTCGGCTTGCTTTACAGGTATATTAAAGTGGCTCTAACTTATGCATTCAATTAAACCCATTTTCTGAAAGAGAAAAGAAAGATGTGTGTGAAGATTTGACTTATGGCCCAAGATACTCGCATGGGTGCCTTAGTTTGTGTGTTCCAACTTGAAACTTGGAAGCCTATATGAAGTTGGAAAAGTATGAAATAGAGCAGCGTACGAGGAACAAATGGAAGGAAATTTTCGTGGGTTTATCACATGAGGCTTAATTCCACGTATCTTGGTCTGCCCCACTTGTGAACCAAGCAGTACGTGCATGTTGATTGGCGGACAATTCCGAAAATTCTTATGTTCTCCAACATTGAATTTCTTCTTAAAAAATCTGACTCCACCAAACAATCCTCCTATGTATGACTCACATTAGATTAAAATTTCATTCGGCAAATTAATATCTAGTACCCTCGTGCTCACCAAACTATGTCATGTAGTAGAAAAGGGAAGGAAATCATTGTGCTAACCAAAAAAGAAGAATACTTCTCCTTTTTATACCTCTAACTTCAATTCGACATCTGTTTAGTTAAATTCTCAGAAAAACTAAATATCAGAGTTAATTAACTTTAATTACTAAACAGTGTCCTTTGTTTATTTAGAGATTGGTGACCTGGCGGCTAACACTATAACAGAGTTTGGAATTAGTATTGAGCACTGCGGTCGCTGACAAAGGTAGCCGTCCAGGGATCAAAGGAAACAAACAAAGAATGCCATTACTCTCACGGAATCGTTGAATCCAATGCCCATTTTTGATCAAAATCCCACACTCTCTCGTCCACTTTCCATTTGAACGTTTCTCCCTTCCCGTCCTTGACCTTCGCCTTGTTTTATCTCGCATCTCCATCTGTGCTCACTGTGGTTGGTTGCTATAAATTCACGATCCACCTCCTCTGCATTTACATCATCAATTACCATTGCTTCCTTACACCTAGCACTCAGAGACATAAAATAAAATGGCAGATTGGGGTCCGGTGGTGATAGGCCTCGTGCTCTTTGTGCTGTTCACTCCTGGCTTGCTCTTCCAGCTCCCAGGAAAAGGCCGAGCTGTGGAATTTTGCAACTTCCAAACCAGCGGTATCTCCATCTTCGTTCACACCCTTCTCTTCTTTGGCTTCATGGTTATCTTCATCATTGCTATTGGAGTTCACATCAGTTCCTGATACTTCCTTCCCTTCATTCTACGCATCTTGTTTTATTACTTGGTCTTTCTTTATTCTTTACTTTGTATTCATCCTCTATGATCATGGTTATATTATTTATTATTATTATTATTCTTAGCAACCTATATTCTACTCCATGGACCCACGGTTCCAAATTGAGCGCTTACTATTGGCCAACAAGTCATTATTACTTGAATCAGTACTTAAAATTGTGAATTAAATTAATACAAGTTGACATAGATAAAACGAGTTTGTGTCCCTAAATTATTGCTTTCTGGGTTCAAATATGTGGTGGGATGAGAATGAAAAATATTTGTCTAAGAGACCTCTCCCAATTTAAACTAGACTGTAAGTTAAAAGATTGATACACTAAGCAATCAAAAAAAAAAAATTGTGAACTAAAAAATTTTGTTATAGAATCTGTTCATCAAAGACTCCTTAGTTCCATTCCAATTGGACTCTCCAATTTATTAGATTGGAATCGTGAAATAAGAAATTTTATATCCAAATTTACATTTGATGCAATTATTAATAAAAGTTTGAATCATTAAATTTTTATTTAACAATCCAAATTTTAGGATTACTGCAACAAATCTAATTCTGATATTAGTTATTTATGGGAGAGTTAACTAGTTTTATGTAGTTGGGTCTCAAATACTATGAAAATGAACATTTTGAGCCAACAATAAAAAAATAGAGTAGTTTTGTACCAAAAACAAGAGAAAAAATTTAAAAGAAGAGAAGAAATAGATTAACTAGTTCATTGAATTTTATGCAAGATCATCACATCTCGTTAATAACCAATACGTCTAGAATTTCTATGACACACATACATCATCCCTTTGACATCAGTATCTCAGACAACTTTTTCCCTTCTAACTTTAATAAGACATTGGTCTCAGCATCACGATAATTCCCTCCCAATCTGCAAGTAGGTTGACAAATTTATGAACGAATGAGAAGCTGCAATCATTCAATTGAAGTCGTAACCAAATACATATTAAATATGCCACCAATTTATCTCTGTAAGAATTTTAAAGTTTGGTAACAATTTTAAGAATTTTAAAGTTAGGTGATTCAAAAGTTGATAGTAATTTATTAAGGATTGGTAACCATCTTTAGAAAATATGCATGGAAAATATCTTTAGAATTGTTGAATTAATGGTTTGCTAGTACTATAAATAGGGGGATGTGATAATAGGAGTGCGTGACAAAGTGAAAAGTTATATGAGTGTATGAGAAGTGAGAAGAAGTGTAGAGAGAAGTTTAGAGTGAAATGTGTCTTTGGTAGTTAATATAATTTTGTGGAGAGCAATAAAAAGTTCTTTTAATTAAAGTCCTTATTCTTGCCTCTTGTATTCTACAAATAGTATTAGAGTCTGTTAAAGTCCAGCTCTAATTTGGTTTAGGTTTAGTTCGACTCTGGTCAACCAAGTATCTAAGCCAGGATGTTTCTTTGTTTGAGTACAAGATTTAGGATTGTCATACAAGGAGATTCTGTCGAAATACAGTTAGAGACTGTAAAGAAACTCCGTCAGGAATCAAGCAAACTTGGTGTAAGTGCAGGGCACTGCCAAAGTCTCTATGACTGATATGTCTATGAATATATGCTCAGTTGAGAAGTTAAATAATGACAACTATTAAGTCTAGGGTGCCATAGTTGAACTTTATCTAGGAGGCTAAAATCTTTAGGACCTTATTGATGGAGATGAAGTGATTCCACCAACAAATTCAAATGAATTGAAGAAATGACATGCAAGAGTTAGAAAGGCTCTTTACATATTAATTTATACAGTGGAATAGTAATTCATTAGATACATTAAGGAAGCAAAGACACCAAAAATGGTATGGGATGCACTTGCCACACTGTTTGTAAGGGTGAATGACGCAAAGTTGTAGCAACTGAAGAATGAACTTATGCTAATTTGGCAAAATGATATGCCAGTAAGTAAATATTTTTCAAAGATTAAATCTATTTGCATTGAGATTTCAAAATTAGATCCAGAGAATGCTATTACTAACACAAGAATGCAGAGAATTATTATAGCGAGATTAAACCTAAAGTATCATAGTCTTGTCACTGTCACAAGAGGCTGGGCCAAGGAACTAACTCTAACAGAGTTACAAAGTATATTAGCTAACTAGGAGGCTATAGATTCACAAATATCTAAAGCTTCTTTGAAAGATGAAGAAAAAACTTTCTTTAGCAAATAAAACGGTTAACAAGAGGAATCCAGTTGAAAAAAGAAAGGAGATAATAGAAGGTATAAAAATGGTTGGCAAATAAATTGTCCCAAGAAAAGGGGGAGCTTGCCTAAATCCACAAGACCCTAAATTAAAGAAGGAGCGATAGAGAGACAACAAATGTTATAATTATGGCAAAAAAGGTCACTTTACTAAAAATTGCAAAGCACCTCGCGAAAAAAGGAATTGCTGCAACTGAACACTATAGTGATGAAGAATAAGACTTTCAAGCATGCTTTACTGCCACAGAAGAATTAGAAGAGATTACATTGACTTATGTTAAAGAACCACAGGAAGATATGGCACTGACAATGTTAAGCGACAAATTTGTCAACCACAAAGAAGACTGAATTGTTGATTCTGGATATTCTAACCATATGACAAGAGATAAAGAAAAGCTATCAACAATGTCTAAATATAAAAGAGGTCAAGTTGTTGTGATAGCAAACAATTCAAAATTGTCAATAATCCATGTTGGCAGTATAGAAATTAACCCTAGCCACAGTACAAGAAAAGTACATCTACAAAATGTCTACCATGTACCAAGAATGAAAAAAAATCTCTTATCAGTGTCACAACTTGCATCTAAAGGCAACTATGTGGTGTTTAGGATGAAGGATGTCAAGGTATATAAAAGTCTAGATCTAACTAGTACACTAATTATAGAGAGCAAGCATGTCAAGTTTGTCTACATAATGTCAACACAAACATCATACATAGATAAGACAAGAAGAAATGAGATAACAAATTTGTGGCATGCGAGGCATAGCCACGTCAGCTATCATAAGTTGAAGTTAATAATGAAGAAGAAAATGCTTAGAGGACTTCCATAGCTTAAAGTTCGAGATGGTATAGTTTTTGTGGGATGCCATAATGTTAAGGCACATCAGTTACCATATAAGCAGTCTAATTTCAAAGCTAAAAAGCCATTTGAACTAGTGCACTATAATGTTATTGGACTAGTAAAGAGCCTTTATAAGTGGGTATCAGTACATGATTACATTCATTGATAGCTACTCAAGGTATGTATAGGTAGATTTTATGAAAGAGAAGTCAAAAAGCATAATCTAAATTCAAGTTGTTCAAAGAGAAAAATGATATAGAAGTTAGGCATAAAATTTTGTGCCTACATTCTGACAATAGGAGAGAATATACATCTAAGGAATTTGACAAGTATCCATAGCAGAATAAAATATGGCGACAACTGACGTGGTTGGGAACACCTCAACAAAATGGGGTTGCAGAAAGAAAGAATTGACATTTGGTAGAAATTTTTCGAAATGTGTTGCATGCTAAGAATGTACTACCACTGTTTTAGGCAGAATGCATGAAGACCATCGTTCATATTACCAATAGGCTACCACAAGCAAAGCTTGATTTTATGTCACCCTACAAGAAGCTATAGAATATCAAATTCATTGTAAGTTACTTCTGAATATTTGGTTATGTATGTTATGTTTTTACGCTTGACCATCAATGTAGTTTGACAAGAATGCAGTTCAATATATATTTATGGGTTATGATAATCAACAAAAAGGTTGGAAATGCTATGATTTAACCACTGGCAGATGTTATACATCTCGCAATATAGTATTTAATGAGGCGTCATCATGGTGGTCGCTGCAACTAATAAATCTTCTTGATTCAAGGGGGATTGAATAAAAATTACAAGAGAAATTAAATGAGCATGAAAGTGAAGTTTAACCAATCTCTGAAATCGAAGTGAAATGGTGATAAAAGATGACAGTTTAAGAGCCAAACGAAGTGAAAGAAGCCCTCGGAAGATAAGAGTGCATGCAACACCGGAAGAAAAAAGACCAAGTCAACTTGAGGAGCAAGAAGAATAGAATGAAGAAGATATTCCTCAGCCATAACAATTACAAAAATTAACAAGGTAAGAAAAAAAAATCAACAATTACAAAGATCAACAAGGCAAAAAAAATTAAACCTGAAGTATACAAATGCAATAGTGATTGAAGATAAAAGACATAATGAGCCAGTAATGTATGAAGAGACGTCTAGTACCAAAGAATAAAAGAAAGTTATGGTAAAAGAAAGTTATGGAAGAAGATATCAACACGTTGAAATAGAACCAGACATAGGAGTTGGTGCTAAAACCCAAGGTTGTACAACTCATTTCATGCAAATGGGTGTATAAAGTAAAGACTTATCCTAATAAATCAATTGAAAGATACAAAGCTTGGCTAGTGGCACGTTGTTTTTCTAATAGGTATGGATTTGACTATGAAGAAATGTTTAGTCTAATGGTTAAAATTACCACTGTACGAGTATTGTTAGCTCTCGTTGCAAGAAAGTCTTGGAAGTTGTGGCAAATGGATCTAAAGAATGCATTTTTTGTATAGAGAATTGGATTGGGAAATCTATATGAATCAACCAAGAGGATTTGAGAGTAAAGCTCATCCTGATTATGTATACAAGTTGAAGAAAGCATTGTATGAGTTTAAACAAACATAAAAAACATGATATGAAAAAATTGTTGAGTTTCTAATAAAAAGTAGATATTAAGTAGTACCAATAAATTCAAATCTATTCGTAAAAATTTGCAAAGACAAAGTGACAGTAGTCTTAGAGGATGTAGATGATCTGATTATCACTTGAGATGATGAGATTTAAATTTATCAAATTAGGGTCAATCTAACAATACGCTATTAAATGAAAGATCTTGGAGAACTGAGACACTTTTTAGAATTTGAAATTGAATAAAGTAGACTAGGATTATTTTTATGTCAGTCGAAATATGCTAGAGATCTTCTATAAAATTTTAGAATGCTAGATTGTAAACTTATCTTGACTCCGATTGAAGCAAATGCAATATTTTGCTAAGTTGAAGGAAAGGACTTAGAAGATGTTACCATGTACAGACAATTAGAAAGAAGTCTAATACTTAACGATGACTCATCCAGACATTTCCTATGCAATTGGAATAATGAGTTAATTTATGTAACATCCCAGAAAATCACATTTGGAAGTAGTGCGACGCATTTTGAAGTATGTCAAAGGTACGCTAGATTATAGAATACTTTATAAGAAAGGAAATTCATGCAAGTTAAAAGTATATTGTGATGCTGATTATGCTGGTAATCATGACACGCATTGTTCAACTATTGGGTACGCATTTGGCTTGGATTGAGAGTAATATCTTAGTGCAGTAAAAGATATCCTATAATAGCTCTATCAAGCACGTAATCCAAATATAGAGCAGCAACGACATCATCACAAGAAAGCACATGGTTGATATAGTTACTAAGAGATTTAAATCAATCAGTGGAGTATCTAGTAGAATTATATTGTGACAACATATTAGCAATTCGTTTGGCAAAGAATTCAATTTTCCATGCTAGGACAAAGCATGTGTAGATACATTATTATTACATTCGAGAAAAAGTATTGTAAGGAGAAATTGACCTAAAGTACATTGACACTTATTATCAAAGGAGGAATTGACCTAAAGTACATTGACACTTATTATCAAGTTGTTGATATACTTACCAAAGGTTTAAATAAAGTCAAGTTTGAAAAATTTTGAAAGCAATTTGGAATGACTTCAAAAATAATAATATAAGAGATTAATTAATAAGGGGGAGTATTAAATATGCCACTGACTTATCTCTTTAAGAATTTCAAAGTTTGATAAAATCTTTCAAAGTTTAGTAACAATTTTAAGAATTTCAAAGTTAGGTTAAAATCTTTCAAAAGTTAGTGGTAAGTTTTTCAAAAGTTGGTAGTAATTTGTCAAAGGTTGGTAATCATTCTTAGAAATTATGCATGAAAGAAATTTCTAGAATTGTTAAATTAATGATTTGCTAGCACTATAAATAAAGGATGTGATAATGGGGGTGTGAGGCAAAGTAAAAAGTTATATGAGTGTATTAAAAGTGAGAAGAGATGTAGAAAAAAATTCAAGAGTAAAATATATATATTTGGTAGATATTATAATATTATAGAGAGCATTAAAAAATTCTTTTAATTAAAGTTAACTCTTGTATTACACAATAACACAAGAGAAGACAACACATAAAAAATAATGCCAAATAGTGCCAATCATAAATCAACAACACAAGAGAAGACAATTATAAAAAATAATACCAAATAGCAAGTACCAAGTAGAGACTTATAGGAGATGTCCCTGGGTATCGGTGTAGAAGTATAACCAAGAATGGTATGATCCAATTGGGATAAGGTGGAAACTATCGTAGAAATATAGAATGGCAACACCATAGTAGTAACCCAAGGCAATAATACGATCTTGATGGCCAAAGCCAACGACTCGAAAAGCATCAAGGATAGAGAAATCCCAAAACACAGAGACGCAAAAGCAGCTGGAGAGACCTGCGATGAGAGCAAAGTCATCCAAGGATATCTCTTAGATGAGGATGAAGACAATGAAGAGGAAGAAACAGGCATACTAGAATATGGAGTTAAAAAGAGGATAGGTAAAAGAGGCACCTTGAGAATGTGGATGATGATGGAATGGAGCTTGTATAGAACCCTTGATTGTTCATCTTCATCTTCAACTTGGGTTCTCATGATTCTTGTGATTCATGGGAACATGGGAATGAAAAAGAGGAGAAATTTATACGATAAGTGTATAAGTATGGGAGGTAGAGTGGGACCACTTATATTTCGAAAACTGAGGCAAATAAATAAGCTAAGATTTGCAGTGTCAAAGAAAAAACAAGGGAAAAGCATTTTTTTTTTTGGTTTCATGTTTTAAATTAGGAAATGGCTAGTATTGCAATCATATAAGGCGTGAACAAAAATAGGCTAAATCAGGCCTAAAGGTTTAGGTGGGTTCATGCTCTGGTCCTTGAACTATCTACCCTTTTTGGCAAATCCTTTGACACAGGTTGAAGGTGTCTTGAGCTTTATTGATCCAAACCCAACTAAGCAATCAATATCATTTTAACTTGATTCTATGTTAAGAAACTACAAATTTATACTCTTATATATTTCGGATTCTATATTTTTGCACACAAAAAGTAATGATATAATAAAAAGAAGATTAAAAGTAAGAGAAAAAAAAATTGAATGTCCATTTCTATTGAGAAACTGTCTTTTATTGTCTGTATATTGATAGTGGAACTTAATTTCAATTTAGATATTTCCAACAACTTGAAATTTAATAGTGTATTTTAAAAAAATTATTGATTACAACGATTTACACCTCTCTGCTTGTATAGTTAATTTTAAGATTAATTGGTGCAAAATACTATTTTCAAGTCTTACTATGATTCTATCTAGTGACAATTTTCAAGTGTGATATTCACATTTACTAGAGCAATTAGATATATTTACACGTTTAAATTAATCTTTGTTCCATCAAACTATGAAAGGTTTTAATTCAGTCTACCTCTTCTGAATTTCAATTTACATCTGTCACTTACTTTTTAAAATATTTCAATTTTGTCCCTCTGCCATCATAGAGTCTTTAAAATAAATTTAAGCTTAAATTTAATAGTTTATTAATGGTGTTATCTTTAATGAAATTATAATATTAATTACAGCGGTGTAATTACTATGTGACAACTAAGAATAACACATGTAGCAATAACATATCAAAATTTGAGAATTGTATGCCAATATAAAATAATTTATTATATTTATAGTTTGACATCAATACTTTTATATTTTATTTAGGAATTCAAAATTTTTTTTAAAAAATTTCAATTTACCCCTCTACTCAAAATAAAAAAATAAAGGAGTAAATTGAAAAATTTAAAAAGAATTTTGGATTCATAAATAAAATCTAAAAACAATATGAAGTCCACATATAAATACAATAAGTTATATTTATTGATGATAAATTCTTTGGTATAAATACAAAATAAGTTGCAACAATGCAATCACTATGCTACACTAAAAGAAAGACACACGACAATGACTTCTTATAATAATAATATAGACTAATTTATTGTATTTATATTTTGACCCTAGTTTATATTTTATTTATGAAATTAGATAGATTAAAACTATATTTAAACTTATGTAAAAAATATATATATTCTCAAGCCTTCTTGTAGTAACTTGAACTCTACAACTTCGAGATTAATAAAAGGATAACAGAGTTATACCAATTTTAAAAGAGTGAACTATTTTATAGTGAACATTAGATAATTAAAAATTAGCTATGAATAATTGCACTGTGATATCGGGAATGGACACTAAGTGACAAAGTAGTGAGAATTTGAATAGGTTGACTTCTTCTCTGCTTTTGTTTATTTTCCTCTCAAAGCGTACCGTTTCTATCCAAGCTGTAAATGATTCAAATGGGTGAAACTGTAAACGGCATAGCGCCACTGATAGCGCATTACGAAACATTCTTACTATGTGATAATTTTGCTGTTATTATTATATTTGGACTAGAGAGAAGGCGCAGTTTCAGCTCTGAAAACTAACGAAGCGTTTTCTGATACACACAAAATAGCAGAAACATGCAAGATTACAGAGAGTCCAAGCAACTTATATACCTAACCAGGTTCCTCAACTCTCCTGAAGCTTCATTCGTTCAGAGTTTAGTCGCTCAAGCTTCCAACGCTCTTGAACCCTAGATATATACATAGCAGCTTTGGTGTCCACGCTTTCATCAGCAGCAATGCCATATATATCTTCCAATTGTGCAGCAAACGCTACCTTGGGCTTTGGCTGTGCAATTACGTAGTCCTGGTGTGCTACATATCCCACAGTAGCAGCAGAAGCAGATGAAAAGCTCGGCTTACTATATTGAACTGTTGAGGATGCCTTGTTTCCTCTATGGAAAGTCATCAACTTCCCCTTCAAGTACTCTCTGCTTCGCCTGCGGTGTCCCTCCATCTTCACCACCACCTTGTTCTCTTCTCACTTTCAAGTGTGTATGGCTGTACGCTGTTCTATACTATCCTCTAACTGGAGGGCCTCCCTATATATTGTTCTGTGGATACCTTTCTATGCTGATATTGATTTCAGATAAACATGAGTATAAGTGGAGATGGGTAATGGGTTGTGGTCCCTCTGCTAAAGATCCTGAGGCATAATCTCTTTTCTAACTCATTGGCTAACAGATATATTCCTATCATTGGTTAACTAAATCTAGTTCCTTTTTAAGATATCGTTTATCAAGTTTTTCATGTTCCCTTATATACTATATATATATATATATTCGCATACTAATACAATCTCTGCTAGATAATGATCACTAGCAACCTCCAACAACCACTTGGTTAAAAGGTTTAGTTGATGTTTTTAGTTGATTGTGTATTGAGATTTATCCATGTGTAAATACCCTGCCTAATATAATGAAAGAAGAAAACCACTGGAGACTTCATTCGTCAAACCTTTTTTCGTTTATCTTTCGACTAACCCTTGTAGTTAATTCGAAAACTTTTGTATAATTAAAAAAGGAAAAATATCACAATCAATCATATGGGATTATGTGCTGCTACTTTAGCTACATGATATACCCTGCTCTGCTTCGAAAGAAATCAGCTTCGCTATTTTTGGAACCGAATTTGGTGTGAAGAGTGGCTGCACAGGACATGTGCAAAGCAATCATATTTTTCCATTAAATAATGGGATGGTCTTAATTAGGAGTTTTGCGTAAAGGGATCTCTCTATCTGGGTTCAACAAGTTCGAGAGTTAAAATAGAAGGAGTTATACTTCATCCACTGTGCCCAATTATCTTTTCCATAATATATATATATATATATATATATATATATGTACTGTCACATCATTATCAGTGTTATTGGAGAATCCGAAGACTTTGGGATTTCGAAGTATTAAGGAAAATGGACTATTGAAGCACTTTTGGCGGCCACTAACAAGAGGAAATACCTGAATCACCAGATGCCAGTATAGCAGAGGCAGAGAAAAAGGAAAAAAAACCATATCTTCAATACCAAGATATAAAGTATGAGAGAATAGTGATAAGGATGGTATCTTTTTCAATAATTTCAAAAAAGCTTTATCCTTAAAACAGAGGTCGACTATTCTGCAGGTTGAAGTAGATGCACCGTTTAATCATACAGGGATAACAAGTGGCACAATTCCCCGACACTTGCACGTGGCATTTCATCCATTGCTCCACATGTTTCTGCTCATCCACAGCTCTAGTTAGCGAAGGACATAGGTAACCAACTGTTTATGATAATGAGTTTTGGGTTTGGTCTCACAAAATCATGTAGCAGAGAGATTATCAGTACATGACTTAAGCATCTTCGCTCTTGCTTTAGAGTTTTCAGTTTGACAGATGGGGCATTGCTTTAATCTGACATGTAGTAGACAGAACACAGGCATCAAAAGTTACTGACGTTGAAGAATATGATGTTCCACCAGATTGTCTAGTAATGCAAGTGGGTTTGCTTGCTGGGATTCTTTCTTGCATTTCCTTCGTGTTTCATTATTTGCCATCTCTGTACCAGAGTGCGTTCTTCATATTATGAAGGTGGCATTTCCCCAGATAACTCGAAGTTTTGGACACTGATGACACGGACATAGAAGAAACAACACCAACACAACACGTGATCCAACCATGGTTGTAGTATAGTATCCATTTACTTCAATCTTGGAGTCTCCAAACAATGAAGCCATTGCCTTCTTCGAAAAGGCTAAGAATGGAATTTTTCATGTGTTGGATTTTGAAATCTCTCACGGAGCGTGCTTTTTACCTGAATAGGTGGCGGAGATTTGGTTTACTAGTTGCACGGAATCTCTATTATTGAAGAATCTGATTGCCCCCATCTACACGTGCATTTAAAGAAAATGTATATATATATATATATATATATATATATATATATATATTAGACTTATTCTTCTCTCTTAATTTACTCGATCATTTATCTAGAGGATATTCACCAAGTATTTTAATCATCTTCGTTCATTTCCCTTTGTCTGGGATTTTGGCCGACATTGGTCTTGCTTTTTTTTTCTTCCTTTAATTTTGATAAGAAAGAAAAGTGCAGAAATATCGATGAAGCATTTCTACTCTTGGATTAATGCCATACTTCTATAGGGTATGGAAAGAATGGAATGAATTTTGATGGAATGGAAATACTATATTTAATATGATATTAAAAAAAAGACGTATGATTAGAAAGAATGGTTAACTAAATGACTATAATATTTTTATATAGAATTAATAATTATTTTTATGAAAAATTATTATTTAATAAACATAATAATTTTATTATATTTAAAAATTCATTATTATTATGGAAATTTAAAAATAATATTAAAAAATAAAATATTAATTATTATTGTTTTATCTTATATGAAAAAAATATAAAAGAAGATATGAAAGAAGAATGAGGGTATTATGGTCATTTTCATATCTATTCTTAGAAATCTTATTCATTCCCTCAATATATAAAAGGATTGTAGATTACCGTATTCATGCGCAGCAGCCTTTTCCACAAAATGGGACTCCCTACCGAATGTGCAACCAAATATAAAAAAAATCCATTCTCATTTCCTTTCTTTCCCCTCAACCTCCTCCAACCAAATATGCTATTAGATACTAAATGCTATCACAAGCTTTTAATTTTGATTATCTAGATTAAATATTCTTATCTTCGCAACTACTAAAAAAACTAATATATACTTTGATATGATATTTGTTTGTGGCTTTCATTAAAGACATATAAACCTTAAAATAGACCAATTAAGAAATCTAATATATTAATATCTATTGATCTATAGTCATGCAACACAGGGATCATCCTCAGGGGTACCAAGTGCGTCCTTTTCACGGTTAGCAATTCCCCCAAAGTCATTTTAATCATAAAATATATCATAGTTCTTTTCTTTATTAATTAACATAATAAATCGGGCAAGAAAGTAGATATCAAATAATTCCAATCACACACCTATTGATAGTTGAAGTCATATAAAGTAAAGCAGCTAATCTTATAGACTACAACATCAAATACGTGCAAGTAATGTTAGTTCTGAAAGTCACTGTATAAGAGCATATGGTCTTGGATTGTCACTTAACTCTAAAGCGGGCAAAATCGACGGACTATAGCCAAGAGGATGGGTGTGGGGATGATGGGTCTGAGGTTAAGCCCAAAAGTTGATGAGTTAGGCAGAAGCAGTGGATTTCTGAATGAATGGGCCTCTTTGTACTTGTTCTTGATCTGTGGTTAGACGGAGGTTTCTGGCATTTTTATTTACTTATTTATTCTACTCATTTCATATCATAGGGTTGATCATTTGAGGGACAAGTAACAACCTTGGCATTGCTTCTGCAAGGGAGGCAGAAACAGAGCCTGCAAAAGTGGGGAAGAAGAGTAAAAAGTGAACACAGCTATCTAACACTAATGATCAATGATGAGATATACAGCGAAGATGATCACGCTTATGTAGCAGAAGAAGCTACAATGTGGAAACTTATGGGACCTTCAGTTTAGCTTTTCAACTACATTAGGTATACCAGAAGAATCAAACCACGAGCAACCTCTGTTACTCCCTCAGCAGCATCTTCATCACAAAAGGGCCATCTACTGCTCTGTTCCCCCTATCTATTCAATCCATCTTCCCTTTATAAACAACATATTTCTACACCCTCAACTCCCCAACCATTCCCTCTGTTTTCCTCCTCCTCTCTCTTTCATTTGCCTTCTTTTCTATGTGACACCCATTTCCTTGTCTCCAGAGTCAATCTAGTCTATGCTTGCTTCTCATAAAACTGCCCTACGAGCTGCATTTAAATTTATAGATAGTACATTTGTCTTCTCATTCATCAGCTCTATAATTTCATGTTGGCACGGCTCAATCAAATCTAAGTTCTCAAGAGATTTATTTGAGTCCTTTAGTTTGATTGAGCCGTGCCAATATCAGATTCTGCCTGCCTCTGTATTCCCAAATTATATATGTAAAAATTTTCAATGTAGTTATTTTCCAAGTTTACATTTTTAGCGATCTGGTTACGAAGAAAATTATGTTACAGGCTTTTTAGATAATTGCTTTTTGGTCCACATGACATGAACAAGGAACATGTTAGCGACTAGGTTGGGGTTGACAGTTAACACAACATCGGACCATAATTCTCTTTTTCCTGGATGGGGTATCCAATTACATCGTGTCTGACGGATCTGATTGGCTTTTCCCCAAGTGGGCCACATTCTCCTAATTGGGCTGGGCTGATGGGTCCGTTTGAGTGAATGTTGGGCCCAAAGGGTTTTAGTCCGGTTTTGCCTTTCTTTCACCGTCCTCGCCGAGATGCGAATCTCACAGCAGGAGACACTGTTGTTGCTTGTGATAGTGAGTCAGCAACAGCATGGGATTGACGAATTTCGTGCTTACAGTGGCTGGTGTTGGCGCCGTCGTTCTTCTGCTGAGGACTGATGTGAGGCAATCGGCAGCTATTTTCAGACGCAACGTTAAGCACATCCGCAACTGGCTCGAAGAAGAAACCGCTGCTTCATCAAAGTGAGCCTTTTATTTTATCTTTCTTGTTATAAATTTTCAAAGAACTTATGCTTCGTCTTTATTTTCTTTTTCATAATCAGATTAATTACGTGTGGGCGCTTGATTTTTTGCAGAACAATTTGAATATTGGTTTGCTTTACACTTTTTGGGGGGTTTTTGGTGGTTTCATTGCTTCTGGCATATTGTTTTTTAGGTAATTCTAGTGGACTAGTTGCTTGCTCTATGTACTTGACTTTGAGTAGGCCAAATGGGCATGGGAACCATCTATCTTCCTTACCAATCTTTGCTTCTTTTCCCTTTTCCTATCTAAAATTAGTAAGGGTTTCCCATGTGCTTGCATAAGGCATCTGTACTATTACTAGCGATTCTGCTTATATAACAGTGGAGCATATATCTTGTGCATATAGCATAAGAAGAATTGCGATAGTGGCAAGAATTATGTGTCATTCAGAGTGGGCGTGGATCTTAACTTTGTTGGGATACATGGGGCTGACCTTTGTTCTCATTCTTTCTTTTTTCTGCCTCCTCTTTTAGGGAAGAGGTGATTGAGAATTGTAAAATTAAGTCATAGTTGCTTCAGGTAACAGGTATGAATTTAGGTCGGTTTAGTTCTTACTAGCCTGGAATATCAATATAATGTATGAGACAGGTTAGAGTTTTGTAATTTTCCTGATAAAATCATGATTAGATACACTGATAGGAAGAGAATACGGCAACTAATGCCAATCATTGTGGTGGTTATTTTCTTTAGCGGCTAAACCGATAGATTGTCATAATTGTTGCTATCTTTTTCCAGGGTTACGGAGAAGTCCGCCCCAAAGGAACTCGAATCAAAGGTTCCTCCAAAAGACATTCCCAAGGAGGACAAGCAATAATGCTTATGCAAGTGGTAGGGGTTTTAGTGCAGTCATCCTATTGTTTCTTTTGAATTTTCTTTTTTCTTTCTATTTTTTGAATGTTTGCATGGTTTGTTACTAAGATGATTCTTCATCAATGTTTGTTCATAGAATCTGCAGTTTCTTTTATTCTTATGTATCTACCATAAAGAAAGTTATTCCACCATACGAACCTCCACTTCTCAGTAGCATGTCCACTTAATTAAAATGCTGAGAACCATATTTTGTAGCCTTAAAATCTGTAAACTTTCAGTTTGCAATCTTTTCATCACTACTCTAAGGTGACATTTTATTCCACCCCAAAGGCATACACGTCTTTGAAGGAGGATCGATATGCTCTAGCCCGTATCTGTGTTATGCTCCCTCACCCCTCTGCTTTTTCTTTTTTGGGGTGGGCGTGCAATGTCAAAGAATAAAGGTTATCTCCTTGCTTATGTCTCAATTTTGTCGTAATACTTGGCGAAATAATTTTGACCCTCTTTTGTGAGCACCATCTTTTGAAGTATAGTGAGTCTCGTAATAGTATACGATATAAAATGTTCTTTGGTGGTGATGGTTCAGTGAATAGCTACAGATGGCCTTCTAATGCATCAAATTATGCAACTGATATTCCTTCTGAAAAATGCAATGGATCATCTAGATTCTATAGGAGTTTTCTGGATTTAATGCAGCCTTAGTGGGAGGCTTCTGGAACTTGTGTAATTGTACGTTTGGTATGCCAATACATCAGAATATCAAGAGGCATAGGAAGGCATATGGTGGATCAGTTTGCATTAAATTCCATACAAGTTAGAATTATGTTTGCACAATTTTTGGGTTTGGACAAGAAAATTTAGTGGAATTACTTCAACTTAGATAGTCATTTGTTGTGTAGTGACTGTTAAAATGTTTATGTAACAGTTCTTTATAAACAAGAACCATTTATGGTAAATAATAGTAGTTTGCCGCTTTAGCTAAGCCTTTGGCGACATCAATCATGTGGTTTCTCAGAAGTTTCTCATGCGGTGTCTTCAAATGTTAGTTTCCAGAGCTTCTTGCATGGTGTTACAGTCTCAATTAACCAACCAAATATCTCGAATGAGAATGTTAGTCACGCCAAGTTCGATTTCCCTTTCATTAAATTTTGCAGAAGGTTGAATAGCTTCATTGCTTTCATGATATTTACTCTGAGGCCTCTCAATATTGAACTTGACAAAGGGGAAAGAAACAAGCAGAATCCATATATTATTTGCTGTGTTGCCACTGTTCGAAGGGGTGTATAAGCTGCTAAATCCATTTCGAGCTGTTTTGTCATGGGCCTTGCAGTATCTCATCCTCCCAAGCCTCGTCAGGGAAAGTGGTATTATATATTATTCTTCTGAAACGTGGGGCCTACCTAAAACATTGCTTACTGTCACTCTATAGGGATAGGCTGTGAACGTCTCCTAAGTAACTTGTGCCTAAATGGATCTCTATATGTTTTTTTTTTTTAATTTCTTGTAAATTTTGGAGAGGTATAGACAGAAAGGAAAGATAGTATATGGAGTTTATTTTTTTCTTTCTATCAGGTTTTTTCCTTTTTTCTCTATTTCTCTAACTTCACAAAGAAATTTACACAAAAAAATAAAAACTTTAGAGGACGAGGATTCAACTTGTGCAGGGGTCCGTTCTGAGGAGCTGAATTCTGTTAGTTACTGTTTGAAGTCTAGGTACCACTATTGGATCGCCCGCAAATTCCGATGGACCTGGATGGTAAAAATCTCTTCTTTTTTTATTTTTATTTTTTATGTTTAATTACTTTTTTAATTGATTGAGTAAATGAAATTAACTTTAGTTGAATTTTGGTCAATATATTTGATAATTTTATTTGAAAAGTAATATTAAATTTTTTCAACCTTTGATGTATATTACACATTTTTCGTTTAGTCTACTTTCTATTAATATACTCAATTTTCCATACATAAGATGTTTTTATATTTTTTAATGCGACAAAAAATACAACTTGATTAATATTAAGATGTAGCATGATTTTATTATCAATAATAATTAAAACAGTTAAATAATTTAGTTTTTAAAATGAATGTCTCTCGAATAAAAAACTAACTTTATAGATATAAAATAAATGCAAGGTTAAGCTTTTTTCATATATATCACAGTTAAAGAAAATTTGAATAACTTTTTTGAAATAAAAGAAGTATCAATTATATTTAATTAAACTTCAAGTGTAATATTCTAATAATTTGGTGTTATAATTTATTTCTCTGACAGTATTTTAAAAATGATTTGAACTAAAACAATGCTTGACTAACAAATAGAATGTAATATTGTTATTTTAGTCTGTGTAATTTTCATATTTTTTAATTTGATTCTTATAATCCAAATCTCCAAATCTTTATAATAATAGAAATTTCACTTTATTGTATAATTTTTTACACAAATTATCTATATTGAAGGTATCAATAAACATTTGATTAATTTCATTAAAAAATTTAACGACAAATTCGCAACGTAATAACAAGACTAAATTTAAAATGTTTAGATTTATAAGCATGTAATGAAAAAAATAATAAACTATAAAACTAAATTAAAAATAAATAAAGCTATAAGAAAGAATGAATAATTCGGTGTAGAAATAATTTGCAATTGCAAGTACTCAAATATCTAAAAAAAAGGATTGTGAGTACTGCAATCCAATCAATTTTGATAAAGGCTATGGAGCACAGGTCCCATGTTTTTCCCGTCTTCTTTCAAAAAAGTGGGTGACACCATTACCCACCATTCAGGCACCCAAATGCCAAAGCCCTCTCACTCACCGATCCCTTCCTCTTTCTACTCCCTTTTACCCCAGAAAGCAACCCCACATATCTCTCTCTGTTCCCCTTCATTTTAGCTTTAGCTTACACCTCACTCACCTCCACACCCATGCCTCACAATGCTGCCAACTATTCAATTTCACCAGAACTTATTTCTTTTAGTATTGATTTTTCTTTTTCGAGTTTATATCCTCTTTAATTTTTTTTATTATATCAAAAAGAGATAAATATAAATTGATTGAGACCTATTTAAATAATAGGTCTTCAAATGATCACGTCCTCCGTCCAATCTAATAATAAAAATAAAAGAATACATAAAAATTCAAATTGGTATATATTATGTTATTTTTTACAGCAACATCTTTTGTATTTCTATCTTATCCATCACCCGACTGACCAACATCATCCATCTATCTCCACATAAAGTGCCTCTAGATTTTGTTCTATCTCCACATAAAGTTTTCGATAATATATAAAGTGAAGACTCATAAAGTAAACCATACAAACTACATCGTATAACTTTTCTATTTGCTTCGTTGATCCATGTTTTATCACACAACTTCGACATGCTAGTGAACGAGTATATCATAATGACCTCATTGTATAGTCAAAATAAGTTTGATTCATCATGCTAAACTTGTTTAACCTACTAAAATGGAGGTTTGGATCTTCTTTACTTCTCTCCATCAATTTTTCTGTTAATTTTAGAGAGAAATAAATATAGAACAAATGGGATCCATTTAGATGTGACTCATTTGAATTATTGATCTCACTCACTCTATATCTATCTCTTTTCAAAATTGATGAAAAGAAATAGTGAGAATCCAAATCCTTAAAATGGTAAGTTGGGTTACAATTTTCTCTTTTATTTAATATAAATAAATTAAATTAACTCGATTCATTTAATCCGTAAATTAAACATATTAGCTCAGTGTGTTGATAGGTTAGTTCACTTAAGAGATTTTGTAAATTTTTTTTAATAAGAAGTGTAATATAACATAATGTCAAGTAGTATTTATCATTGTTTAGTTTAAATATTCAATATTTGATCAATTATAGATAATAGGTATGAGTTTTTTGTATTAGAATTATATTTGACTTAGTAATTGAGATTTCTTTTCTTTTTTTCTTTTACAAAATTTTTTTATTTTTTTTTGTAAACTAACTCATTTAACTCGCTTAATGGATCAACTTTAACATTTCAATCTATTAAATGAGATGGGATTATATGAATTGTCCCATTTAACCCACCAACTCATATCTAAATACATTTTGAAAACTCTAATTCATTGACAAGTGAGCAATTATTTATAATTTATTTATTTTTGCCATAGTCAAATGGAGTATTAGTAAGTCTAACTTAATTTTGTCTATATCTAATCTCACATTTAATTTATCGCCTAAGAGCTTGACCCATCTTATAACCATAATATCTTTACTTTCTCAACTATGTAGAATAATCTAAAGGGGGTGACGGTCGTGTTTTAAGTTGGACTGGCGACATCTTCTTTTAACAAAATTTTTAGATTAGACTTGAAGAGAAATATATACATTAACATGACACTATATCATAACCCAAAAACTTAATTCATTAGATATATGATTTTTTATTCTAACTTATATATCATTTTTCTATTCTATTTTTATCCAATATAAGACTTTATTTCACACCCACTCATATTTGGCGCCAACATTTCCCTCTACGGCTTCTCCACGTCCTCCATAGTAGATATGATGGGCTTTTTAATCTATTGAGATCATTTTACTTAAACAAGGATTTAGGTCATTATGAAAAATGTTTTGTTAATTGGTCTTAATTTTTGTCAAAATTTACAACACAAGAATCAAAATATTCTAAATGATATAAGTTTGATGCCTATTATCAAAATTTGATTCAAAAAACGAAATAATCTAGATGAGAGAATTGTATTGAAAGAAGGTTACATCTTTTTATAAGAAGTTTGACAATGACTAGTTATTAATAAAATTTATGATATAAAAATTGTCATGCTTAATTTTAATAATAAAACGCATGTTACGTATATAGACTACTTAGTCTAACATCTATGAGCATATTAACTTCTATGTTTCATCTTCTAATAACTTAATCCTCCATTCGTCCGGCAACTCATTATTGACACCAAGCAAAACAAAAACAAACGATATTTAATCTTTTCCATTCTCTTATCATGCACAAAATAGTAAAATAATGAAACATCTTAATGATATTCAATCTTGCTCTATTTTCAACCCCCTCTTGATTCTTCACATATTTTATCAAGCATAGCCTCGATGTGTCTTCATGTTTTACATCATCAAACAAGACAACATTTGACTCCTAATTTGAACCCAACTGAAAGAAATTCGTTGATGGTCAGCCAATCATCTCCCAAGTGGCAGTCATTGGCAAATTAAATATACAAAAATCAAGGGCCACTTTTGAAAGCTTCGACAAGTCTAGCTTTAATTTCTTAATTGGAATACAGACATAATTTCCTGAAGCTTCTTGATCCCACTAAGACTAAACCCAACAATAGCTAGCTCCTCCCAGAAAAAGGGAAAGTCAGCGAGCTCCCTCCATTTTCTATTAGTTCAGCCCCCATCTGAAGCGTCCCATTGTAATAAAGGTTGGTTGGGTTAGCATCTAAACCCAATCTGGAAACAATACTCTCGTTCTTCATACTCCTCGAACACGAACATTTCTCAGCATCATCATCAAATTGGACATGTTCTAACGGAGGTTGGGACTGAAATGAACAGTTTATACTAGACTCCACCATGCTAAACTCGGAACTTTGTGCCTGAAGCGCTGACAGAAGATAGAGAGCAGAATCCGAAGTCATCTTCTGGTAACTATCTCTGCTAGCTTCTGCTAGTGGGGCTGTGGCCATACCAGAAACTGGGTGATGACGATACATGCTCATTCCACACACTCCGTTCCCATTTGGCTGCAACATCGGAACTTGCTTATCCTGGAGATGCTGTATGTTGCCAAAGGGACGTAGTAGAGTTTGCTGGTCCATCTTAGGCAAAATTGGCGGGTCACGATTATAGGTCGCAGGTTGAGCTCCAGCTTTGGGAGACACAGCAGCCCACATACTCAGACAAGGATCAGCAGAAGGATTTCCAAATTGTAGGAGTCTGGGTCCTATGTTGGATCAATGAATCACTCGCTTTGTTATGACATTCAAGCCTCAACTATGGAAGCTCGTGTATGTTATCACATGAATGAATGAGTTCTTGTGTGATTGTTTTAAGGATGATAATGTTATGATGAAGGAGATTTGATGGGACACAAACCTGTGCTATCCGCGGAGAAGTAAAGAGGAGGAGGGCGAGGTTTCCTTCTGCGCTTATTATGGCCCTCGAGACGTCTCCTGCAGCTCCTCTTGTACCCATCAAACTCATCCAGCGACTGAAATCTGCAGAAACAAGAACATTCTGGAAACATCATGGGATTCCCCAAAACCCAAACAACATATTTAACTCGAAAACCGAACCTGCTGCATTGCTGGCAGAACCTCTGCTCTTGTCCCTTCACCAACACAGCAGAGGTTTTGGAGTGCAGTTGGCACACCCTGTGCCGCCGGTGATACTCCCTGCAATTCCTCAGGTCGAAGCTGCATCCATCCACCGAGCACTTCACGTTCTCCGCTGATTTGTGGTACACGCGCTTCCTTCTAGATGCTCCACTACACGACGTTGATGAAGATGATGATTTTGGCACTCTTGCCTTGTGCTGTGCCTCTGCATATGATTTCTCCACTGAATTTGAGCTCTCTCCGAGCCTCAAATCCACCGAGGCTTCTCCAGTATTTGACCCCCCGAATGGATCCCACGCTGACTCTTCTGAGTACCACTCGATCATTATTCCTTCTCTGTTGTCTCTGTTCTTTTGAAGGTTCAAATTGTTTACTGCCAACCCCGCACACAAAATTACGCAGCAGTAGCAACAAGAACTTATTCTCTAGGTAGGAATTTCACGAAAAGTTCAAGAATTGGACTCGGAGAACCAAAACAGGAGAAAGGGGAAATGAATTGGGAGAGTGACGTGGTCCTCTGAATTAGGTTCTCAGAGGAAGCCAAGAGAATAATAAATTAAAAAAGACATTCAGTTCCCAGAATTTTAAATTGACACACATAAAATAGCAGGAGATATTGGAAGACATCCTCAAAGACCACAAACACGAATGTCACTTCAACCAACTTGGCCATCATGAGAATGCAAAGAAATGAATGTCAATTCCAAGTGTTTTGTTTTTGTCTGTGACAGATAATCCACAAACAAAAAAAGGGCACTTGGGCAAGCAAGGCAATCAAACTTTGATATGATTCACAACTGAAGACATGTGAAAAAGAAAAACCACTTACTGGAGCTAAAATATAGAGGAGAGGAGGATGATAGTGGTCCGAGAAAATGGGTAGAGAAGGAGGAGAGGGGGTGAAACGGAGGGAAGGGAAAGGACAAAGGACTTGTAGGAAAAACAGAAAGCAATAAGCGTGTGACTCGCCAAATGTAGCTTAGTGAGCTGTGAGGATGAAAAAAGAGCAGCGATTCAAACAACATGAATAGCAAGCCAGTGACTTTACAGACCCCAACCAGCAACAGTGAGATCTCTTTGTTTTATCTCTTTTTTGTCTTCTAGCCTGTCCCTCCCCCTCTCCCTCGGGTCTACTCCTCATTTTCCTTTTATATGGACATTGGACTGTAATTTGTTCTTTTCTTTTTTACTATTTTTTCTTTTATGTAGTTTGGTTGTTTAATGATGATATGAGGCCCCGTACTACTAGTAAATTTTATTGGAAAAAATAAAAATAAAAATAGAAATAAAATGGAATGAAAGAAATGCTTTAATGTAAAAATTTATTTAGTATGTTGCAAATGGGAGAAAGAACATAATTATAAAATTTGTTTAGTATAATGAAAACAATAATAAAATAAGAATGATAATAAGAAAAAGATCAAAATGTCCTTATTAAATTCATATTTTAAAGGATATTTTTAGGGTAATTTTAATTAAAAATATTAAATTATTTGTAATAAATATTAATAAATAATTGTTTTCATTTTTATTATATGATAAATATTTCAAAGCATATGAAATATTTATTATATAATAAAAAAACGAATGATTCTAGTTGCCAGAGGAGGTTGTTCCATTTCATTCCTTCGTCGAGTCTTTTGATGTTGCTAGAGGGTATTATTGTCGTCAAAGGACTGACACTAGTCGTCGAATGGGCTCGCCAATGAACATTAACTTTTGGTCTTCCCTTCATGTGGCTTTTGGTTACTGCTCGAATGGTTGAGGGATTTGGCCATTGAGTGTGAATGTCATTCTTTCGTTCTCTCTTCTGATGTAGCGCGAGGACTGACGCCAGTCGTTGATTGGGTTTGTCGACCAACATTAGCTTTTGGTCATATCCCCTTGTGTGACTTATGATTGCTACGCGAATGGTTGAGGGATGTTGGCATTGAGGGTAATTTTGTGATTTCACCTCTCATTTCCAGGTATCAAATATCTTCAGTTTCTATGATAGAAAACACTCTTCCATTTGACACGAGAAAGTGCTCTCCCAAGGAAAGAGCATTGCTGCATACCAAACACTTAACTAACATTCTCCCTCAGCCATTCTTATTACGTCAATGGTCTCTACCATGTACCAAATAGATCTTGAGTGTTTATTTTAAGTACCTATATAACAATTTTGAGAAAAGTATAAAATCAATATTTTATTTTTATACTTTGTAATAATTTAATTCCATGCAAGTTAATGGTGACAAAATTACTCTTTCGTAAATTTAAATTTGTACAAAATTAATCTCTTTTTTGAGATTAATTAAAAACAGATTTTGCATAAATAAAATTTTTTGAGGACTAATTTATAACAATTAATTTTTGAAAGACCAAATTATTACAAAATGTATAAGCGATAGATCGATTTGGTATTTTTCTTCAAAAATTCTATTTGGGATGGTTTTGGTTTTATTATACAATTTAATAATATATATTTAAAACTATATGAGTGAAAATTATAATTTCAGTCATTTTTATTTAATTCTAAATTTAGTTCTTATAATTTAAAAAATTATAATTGACTTCTTATAGTTTATAAATATTTTTAGTTTATATTATTAAAATTTTATAAAATTTTTTAATTTAATTAATTATATATTATTTTAGTATTCTAAACATGCATAATTTATATTAATAAAAAATGTACAAATAAATAATAAGTAAGATCACCTCGACAAAATATAATGATAAAAACTGGTTTAAAAATTATTAAAACAAAAAAAAAATCAATTACAAGTGTTTACATTATAAAAGCCTTAAAAAGCATAACTTTGTAAAATTATAGTTAACTTTTGTCCATTTATGTTATAATTAATGTGAGGGTGAGAGATAGATGAATAAATAAATACATAAACAAATAGAATAAATTAAGTGGTGTGGAGGAAATGGCAGGGAAAGGGGCTGAAAGTTTTGGACTATTATATCCGTAACATTCCAGTTCCAGCCAATGTGATAAATAATTGAGTTGAGAATTGAGAGCAGAAGGAGATGTAGCTTAACTTATCAAAGACTGTTTCTTACTGTTTTACCAAAAGGTGAATTTACTCTAATTTGGGAGCGAACTCGATGCTTCAACACAAAAGGTTTTAGTTAACTGAATTACTACCACTTTGGTAAATGTATAAATCTAAATATAATTGTATAGTTTGGGTTGGGATTAAGGAGGATTAATATTTAATGTAGATTCTGTTGGATTTGGGAATTCTTTGTTGGATTTGAGAAGAGGGAATAACTAACTAACATTAAATATTGACAAAAAATATTAAGGCATGGGATTTATTAATCCTTTCTAGTTATATATTTATTTCATAGATAAAAATATTAAATTGATCTATCACTTTTACATTTTATAATAAGTTAACCCGTATAAATTACTTTTGACAAATCAATCTCTCAAAAATATTATTTTATACAAAATTAATTTTTTATTAATTAAAAAGATGACTAATTTAGTACAAACTTAAATTTATTAAAAATTAATTTTGTATAAATTTAAATTCATAATAGACTTATTTATTATGAATAATTTATTAAGGAGTCAAATTGTTACAAAAAACAAAAGTAGAGACTGATTTTGTTTTTTTCCTTTATTTCATAATTTAATTTACTTAATGTGGGACTTTATTTTACTCAATTCACCGTGAGTCCCTCACTTTCATGTTATTACATGTGATGTCTTTAATAGATTTTGTGGAAAAATAAGATATGTGTAAAATAAAAGAGTAACAAAACTAGTGCAATGGATTTCAAAAAGAAAATCTTGATTAGGACTACAAATTAGAGTTTAAATAATGGCAGTCATGCTTTGGTCCCCTTAGACAAATGGAATATACCACTTCTTGTTCGTATTAAAAGACTAAATTATATAAGGATTAATCCTGAATCTGGGTGTCTCTTTATGGGGCTCTCATATGCCTTTCCTTAATCAAGTTTCATTGAATTTGGGACGGAAAAGTTTTCTTATTTTGAAGTAAGAGAGTACAGTTTTATTCTCATCGATCATACTTTTGATATTAATTATTGTTATTATATAATTTTTAAAAATAAATAATTTATAAAATTGAAATAAAATTAAACTTCTAAACGTACAAACAATTTTTGAGGAAACTGATTGCACTATAAGCTCTTCCTAAAATGAATTTTCTTTCCAGATAAAAAGGTTTTTTTTTTTTTTCCAACATCAAGTACTGCAGTGAATTATTTTGGGCCTTAAAAAAAATACTACACTGAATCTTTTTTTAAAATGTTTTACTATTTAGCCAAGATTTTAATAAAGAAAAACAAGCACTTTTGATTAGTAGTAGAAATAATTTTTCTGCTTAGAGAATAAAACACTAGGAACTTTTGTTTTGAAGTGGAAGTAAGATTTTTTTTTTATTTGAAATCGAAAATATCATAATTACTTAAAATCATTGATTATTCTTTTATATAATTTGACAGTAAAAATTATTATTATAAAAAAATTCAAACAAAATAAAATTGATAAGAGTATATGTATTAAGTATTTCTTTCCAAACATAAATTATTTTTTTGAATAGTAATTTTTTAAATTTTTATAAGGCTTATTAAAAAATAATTCGAAATCAAACTAAAATCACATCAATGGTATACTATAATCTAGCTAAAAAACATTTCTGCCGCTTATGCATATCCTTATCAACGATGACATTTATCAAAATATATAAAATATGCCGTCCTCATAATTCCTTGACATATAGACATGTCTTTCCATAATCAATTTTCGTGGAAAATGGAAACAGACACCAAAGTTTCTTTCTTATCTGCTGGAAAAATGATCCACTTATAGTTTTTAAATGTATTCATCTTATTTTTAAAATACAAGTGGCTTTTTATTAATATATATGCTTTGCTTAATTAATTATGTTTTCTTTACTTTTGATTGTCATTTTCATTGAAATTAGAATAGTGGAGTTTAACACAGTAACTGTTTTGTAGGTATAATATATATTATAAGCTTTAATAAATTCCATACTAATTTGGCTTCACCTCTTGAATTTCCAAACCACACCACGAAACATATGATATAAATAGAAAATATGAAAACCTTCAATATTGTTATAATTGTATTAACGTGAGATCTCTTGTAAAAGAATTTATGAACATGACCAGCTTAAAAGTTTGTTCAAACTATATGGACATTTATAAATTCAGAAGAGCACAATTTTTTAATTCAATCAGAGTTTTCGGCCATATTGCATATTTACAGAGAACTTGTTAAATCAGGTGAAATCTATAATTGAGGTATTTTTTTGACCCAAATATTATCGTTCTTATATGCTCTGAGATTATTAAATATTTTTCCTATCTATTTTTATTTTAATTTCAATAAATTAACTGCAGTAATTCTTAATAAATTAAATTTCTAAATTATTCTATTAAATTTTTATTTTTAATTTTTTTTCTAAAATTTCTCATATTCTACTGCATGATGTATGAAGTCATAATTATCAATATCCAAGTATCAATTTCTCTTAAAAGAAGATGTGCCCAAGATAACTCAAATATGGAAAAATATCTGAAATAAAATTTACAAAGTCTCTTTAAGGTAAGAGAAAAAATAATACAAAGAGTATATATATATAAAACTTATTTTTTTTCTTTCCACCCACTATTTTTTCTCTCTATCGCTCTATTTCTTTGTCGCAAGAAGATTCAGTTAACCATAAATACATAGAGATGTACATACTGAGATCATATTCATCCTTTTGAGGGGTTTTAAGATGTAAAATTTTAACGTATGAATAATGTTTTGTCACAGCCAGAAAATTGTATATCAAAGTCTTGGGTATCATCATTATGGAAACACCACTATTAGAAATATGTTCCCCTTGTGCTTCTTAAAAACAGACACTATGGCCAACATCAAATCAAATAATTAGATATTATATACTCCACAACAAAGAAACAGACAGATACGCTTATTTAAAATCTAAGGTATTGGATCTATCAGTCCCTTGGCATTAAGTACACGATGAACTGAGGTGTGAGATAAATCCGAATGTGAGGTGTTCTCACTTATGAAGGTAGTACTAGAGGCTTTGAGTGGGAGGAAGACTGCTCAAATAATGCATCATGATGAACCCTTTGCCACTGCTTGATTTGACTGCCCGATCTGAACCTTGTGCTTTGGATGCCATCAATTTGGATTCTTGCAATTAGTAAGTAAAAGCGTGGGATAAATTTAGCAAGAGATACAAGGGAGAGACAGAAGAGAAAAGATAATGTGGGTCTCACCGTATATTTTATAAGAAAATATTGATCAGTAATTTATATGATAGGTAAAGTCCAATATGTTAATACCAGTTCAATCGTACTGTGACAAAAGAAAAATGTTACATAATTTAATTAGACTAACATTATTTTGGATATAATTTGATTGAGCTAGCACTTAACTTTTACTTTATTTGCCACATAAATATGTTACCACTGACTAATATTCTTTCTAGACTTTATCTTCTCTCCTCTTTTTTTTGTCTTTATCACTCACTGAATTCATTCTATGCACTACTTCAATGTGTAATTAGTTGAGACTTGAGATGTGTGTTTTATCAAAGTATATAAATTTTAAAACTTAAAATCAATAATTTTTAAATTCAATTAATGAAAAATTTAATCCAACAGTTTGCATTTGAATGTTACTAAAAAAATGCATGCTATTTTGTCATATAATTAATTGGTGTATGTATTCTCCTATATGTCTGTTGTTTAGAAATTATAGTAGATGTTGTTGATAGATTTTTATTACTTAAGAGTATCAGATTTATGAGTTGAGTTAAATATACACAATTACATCAAGAGTAGATTAACCCAATACATCTTCTTCTGAATATTGCCACGAATATAAGACAAACACACGTTTAAAATTTCATGTCACATCGGAGCCATGCATCTTTTATGATATATATATATATATATATATATATATATATATATATATATAAAAGCTTGAATCTGCATATATTACAACATCTGCCTTTGCCTTGGGTCGCAGAGAGATGTCTTAGAGGACGAAAGTGAGTGGGGTCTGATTTCTCTTAACTTTTTTTTATAAATTTTGAAGAGAAAAGATGAAATAACATCATATATATTTTTCATTTGTTGTGTTTCTTTTTGAAATTTATGAAAAAAATAGTGCAAAAAAAAAATATATAGAACTGGGTTGATCAGATGAATGAAAAATTAATGAATGGGTGAGGGTAAAAATTTGCAAACAAGAAAAGAAATAGAGAAGGTGTCAAATATAAATAAGTGGTTCAAAATCATTAGAAATCTAATCATCCTAGAACGCCCCACCTTCAATTCCCACCCACGCACATAATTCCCACTTCCTTTTTCCTCTTTTTTCAAACCAAACAAAAGAATTATTTACTCAAGTAAAACGCCATTGTAAAATTATCAAAATTTAACCTCTCACATTAATTAAATTGTTTTGGTAGATTGAGAAAATTTAACAAATTTCAAAAACATATAGGTAGCATTATTTTTTATTTATCATTTAAATTTCACTAGAATATCACAACTTGTCAAACGAGCTAGATTCCGGGATGATTTGAAGTATTGGCCCTGAGGTTTAAAATCAAATAGTCATACATACGTACTCTTAATTAACCATTAAAACCAACTTCTTAAGATTAAATATAATTATAATTTATATCTTTAAAATTATAATACCGTAAAATTAAATGTACGACATAACTGCTAATTCCCAATATTATGTATGCAGATATTTTTTCTTATTGCCTTTTTCTTAGACTTGATTCTTGACTCATGAAGTGTGTACATGAAATGGTACCATGATTATCATTCGTAGGTTGGTTTCTTAAGTTGACTTCGAACCATCGTGTTTTCCGTTTTCGATCTAATGTCTCAGTTCCTTTCCTTTCTCTTTGTTGCTGGTGAACCTTGTTTTACCCTTGCTTTTAGTACATAAGATTGACTATAGCATGATTCCGGGATGAAATTAGGAGAAATGTTCTTTACTGGAAAAATTACTAACATATTTTATGAAAGTCGATTTTATTTAGAAACGGTTTGCATGCGCACTTAAAGTTATACTTGGAAAACTAAATTAATTTTACTCAACGATTAAAAAAGGAAAGAAATTTACATAATCAAATGATGCTAATACAATTTTTCTAAAACCTATCAATATTATAGTTACTAGCTCACAATGGTAATAGTAGTTACTGGCCCGAGGAAGAATCATACAATAAATTGTTACTGTCACTGTTACTGTCATCAATGGAATTACAAATCGGTGTCCCCTTCTTTCACCTTTGCCAAGAAAAGGACAATCTATTCGGTATCTGTACATGTTATTAGGAAATCAACTATTCTCAGCATAGAAGTTGCTAGCCTGATATTGTTAATTTGTTCATGATAATATATAGGTAGCTCCCACATTTTGACAAACAGGCTGCATACAGTACGTACATGACTCGACAATATATGGTCTCTCATGACCAACACAAAAAAATTGGATCAAATTGGCTCCATCTAGTTTGTATTTCAAGTTTCATGCTTTCAGCATATATTACTGAGAAGTGATTAATTCATATATAATCGACCACAATATTATAACGTTCGTGTAGTAGTAGTAGTATGGATTATGGAACTTAAACCTAACATTCCAAAATAAAGAGAAACATTTTACAGAGCGTAGTTTAGCCAAAGTAGTAAGTAGTACTGTATTTGAGGGAGATTACTGACACAACTTTTATCGTAAAATTGGGAAGGGGAAACTAATTAACATCCAAGAGGGCTGTGCTTTTCATATTGGCCCAGAAGCAGAAAGCTGATGCAAAAAGAGAAGAAAGAGGGGTTTAAAAGGGAGTATATATTTGCATCTGACTTAGAATGTGCTCAAAGTTGTCTGTTGTCTTCTCTATTGGATGTGCGTGCACTCCTTCATACGTGGTCACCACTACCCCCTCGTCTTTCGTCAGGCGTTGCACTTGCTTCTTCACGTTGCATCCTTGATGAGTGCACCTGTAGTAGCTCCTGCAAATGCAAATTCATCAAATATACCACTCAATCATTTGAACATAGATGGTTGTTCTAGTCCTTGTATTTCTCCATATATGAATTGTATCACTGGCTAGCCGTATTTGAGAGTTGAGACGAAGAATTTTGCAAATATAACTTGATTTATCTACAGATGATCAATGATCTTCACAAGTAATGGCATGTAAACATTCATTCAAGAAGTATAAAAAACGCCGGTGATTTTATCTAGAAAAGTACAAAATATAGAACAAAAACAATAGTCGATCTCACACCACTGATCTACTCTCGACTAATTGTCATGTTAATTTGAAAGAGCACAATGTTTATATACATATGTATATGGCATGAATTATTCATGGATTTGATCGTAGGATCAGAAGACAATTCTGTTTAGTGATTAACATATTGATCATCACCCACCATGATTTCTTAATTAATTTGAGTTTGTTTTGAATTGGCAGTCTAATAGCTAGTATCCAGAGTTAATTCGTAGTTATATATATATGGATCTGTATTTGGGATTCTTGATCTCTGCCCGACGGGTGGGATATATATTAGCTAGCTATAAGATCGTATATACTTTATTGCGTGCACGGATCAATGCATACATATGTGCTTTCTCCTTTTGAATTGACCCTTATCAGCAAGCAGCACATCAAAAGATGAAGTGCAAATTAAAGGGTGGAGGAGCGAGGAAGAAAACCCTAGCTAAAAGAAAACATTATATATATCTAGCCAAAATCCCCAAAAAAGGAACTGAATTAGAACATCTAGGGTCATCATTCAAGACATATAGTAGGCGTCATTGCCAAATATGCATAATAAATATAGTCAGTAAAAGTAGAAAAAGAAAAAAGGAGAAATTAAGAGGAAGGGAAGGAAAATTGAAACACAAACCTGGGGAATTTGTTGTTTTTAACAGCTTTCTGGCCATATTTCCTCCACCTATAGCCATCATCAAGTATATCAACCTGGCTTCGAGTTTGGAAAGCAAATCTAGGCCTCCTAACTTTCTTCTCGCCTTTCTTTTTACCTGAACCCCCTGCCTCATGATCCTTCGCATTAATGCTTCCACTCTGAGATAATTGCCCATCTTTAGCTAATTCTTCTCTTTTCTGCAACTCAATCCTCTGATCAGTAGGCCTCAAACCCAGGAACCCATTCGAGATTTGGCCATCATAATTCCTGAAGCCATGACATGGGCCTCCTCCCATAGCAGTCGTAGGAATTGGATAGCTCGAAGAATTAGGACAAGGAAACAACATAGTATAATTCTCCATTGGAAATTAAGCCAGCTTCTACTATGTTGCTGACAGAAAAGGAATTAGGAGCGTAGGAGAAAACTAAAGGATATGTATGGTAGGAAAGGTAAATAGAATATTGAAGTGATAAGTAAAATGGTGGGGGCAGCGATTAATGGTGTAGCCAGTGAAAAACACGGATCCACACACCGAGTGAAAATTAATGTAACTGAGGAGGAAATAGAAATGAAAGGCCAAAGGGATATATAGATCAGTGGATGGTGTCGTAAACGGCACGAAAATTGTCCTCACAGCGTTGAGAAAATTGAGTTTCATTTATAAATTATAAATAACGCAGCGGGGTTTATTGGAAAAATGGCGAATCAGGAAATCTGAGGCGGCTCCATGATTATAAGGATTAAGACATCAACATAATTAGTGTATATTTCAGATAGCTTATATATTGACATTTTAATTTTAAAATTATATATTAAAAGACCATTGGGTCATAGGGTAATAAGGTTTTAAATTATTATTGTCATTATGATATTTGCAACAGAAAAATAATGGTTTGTAATTTAAAACAGTAGAGTTTATTAGGTGTCAGCTAAGTCAAAGATCTGCACAGTAATTTTTTGGTTAGTGGGTCATCCTTCGTGAAGATTGTGGTGAGTGTGGTAATCTGGACGAAGACTAGTAGCAGTTGCCTTTGAAGTTTGAACTCATCCTTTGGGATATTGTCACGTGTATCACTTTCATATGCATGTGGTTTGAATTTATTGGGTTCCTCTTAACATAGAAGGCAAAGTTATGCATTTATAGATGTCTTTCTGCAATTTCCCCTTTCATGTTATATTCTTTGAGGTTTAAAATTCATATACTTTAATGAGGGTGGGTGGGTGCAATGTTTTCATAGTGCGCATGTCTGCGGAACCCCTCACTGCAGCTTCCATGAAATAGCTCAAAGTGGAAACAATAAGCATATATATATATATATATATATATATAGTGCGTACGAACCCTAAAGGGAGAGAATTCAAAAGAAAGTTGATGACTGTATGATAACGATAGCTCCGTGCCTTTAGTCTGCTTCAGGCTTCAGTTAAAATTAATGCTTGCAACAAATTACGTAGCCTTGTAGAATATAACAAGACGGACTGAATATACGTGAATCCATTTGGGTTAAATTGTAAAATTAAATACGGTTGCTCAAAAGGCTTGTTATTTAAGCGCTAGAAATCTAATTTAGTTTCGAAGTCTTAGTTCAAGTAGTATCTTTTTTAAATTCAAGTATTAGTATATTGGTTCAAATACGGTTACGTACCTTGAGCCCCTTTTCCATTCAACATTTTTACGTGTGCTTTCTTTGTAACGAAAAAAAAAAAAAATCACTTTTTGATTTAAAAAAGTGCCTGTATGTAAAAATCACGGTTGATTGATGTGAACGACGATTCTTAAGTCCATGTGTAATTCACATATGGTACAAGAAAATTAGAAAGGGAAAAAGAAACAAACTTTAATACGTTTGGTATATTGATATATTCTTTCTATTGGAAAAAGGATTTCATTATTTTGATGTAAAGATCTTTCTGTAAGAAGATAGATGGAATGAGACTCGTCCCATTGAAAAATACTTATCAAATTACTCTTGAAATCATTTCCCCTTCATTCCTCTTTTTTTTTTTTTAATTGTATATCAAACATATTTTTTTATTTTTTTATTTTTTTTTTTATTCTTATTCTCATTCTTTTTATTTTTGCGTTGGTTATAGTTTTTATATGGCAAAAATTTGATTGAAATAGTTTTTTTGTCTTTCCTTTTTTGGCCTTTTTTGATTGATTGAAGTGGTTCTGTGTAGCATATACGACACAATTGTCATGAAACTCAACAACTTATTTGTAGATGGCTCTCTCTTTTTTCAAATTATTCACCTTTAAACACATGAAAGTGCATAATTACTACGTCAAAAACAAAAAGAGCTAGGTTCTTCCGAAGGTCTGATATGAAGAAAGTAATAGTTGAATTTTAAATTGTTTCATTGAGGGTGACCAGAATCTGTCGTTAAAGTACAAAAGGCAAGCATGCAGATTCGACTGGGTCAAATATATGGTGAAAATGAACCAAGACTAAGGCCTCTAAATGTTCGTCACTTCAAGTTTTTAATTTCCGCCCGTTGTTTTGTCTGTCAGCCGTGCACCAAGTACGGATAGTCAGAAGTTAGAACATGTTTCTTCTTCCTCTTCTTCTTCTTTTTCACACATATATATATATATGCAGAACATGCATATTGCATCGATCCCTTATACCTAAGTAGCTGTATCTTCGTAAAGCTATGTCTTCTTGCCATCTCACTTCAAAGAGAGAGAGAGAGAAGACACATGTGGGGATGAAGACAGCCGAGAGAAGCATGTGGGTTTGAAGTTTGAAAAAAAGAAGGAGTGAACATAGACTGAAAGAGGAGTTAGGTCTGCGCAGCCTCTTTTCTCCGCTCTCATAATAATAACATTGGAAAGTATCAATGCAAATTAATTAATTAAGTAAAAGCTTCAGTTTCAACGAACTGTGCAGATTATTCAATTTCAAACTCAATTCGAAACGCCAAATGGTGGCATGCCACATTCTTAATGATTTTTGCTTGCAGGTAGCAAATCAACCTCTCCTTGATTCCCAACTTCCCATCAATCCCTCTTTCCAAACATCACTCTCAACTTTGCCCCAAATTTCAGCATTCTTACATCACCTCATCGAAAATTCCAAGCACCCTACCTCTTCACTTCAATCACTCTCATTCCTTGCGTTCGGGTCCACCATCTCTGTGTTATTCGCTGTGCCACCATTCAGGCTACAATATTTCTACAGTCCGAGGTATCTTGCTAGCTCCTTTTATTCAATTAACTCATGCTTTTTGAAATCCGTTGATTCAGGAATCAGGAGGAGAATTGGTTAATTAGCCTCAATAAATTTATGTTCTTTTCAAACGTTTAATTAACATGACAAGGGACAAAGCTCCAAGAACTTTATTTGCCTTTTCTTTGTTTTTTTCTTCTAGTCTTTCTGTGTTTGGATCTGTACAAGTTTGCAGGTCAATCACCTTAATGAAACATATTAAATATGTGTTTATATATAGTACAAAGCTAGGATCTGGGTTTGAGCCACCAAAACACTATATAAATTGATATGTCCCACAAAGAAATTAAAGTGCTAAAATTAGTGCATGCATATGCATAGGTAGAATGACTGAAAAATAGAGATGAAAGGGGTCATTGGCTTTATGGTATTTTGAAAAATCTTGGAGCATTACTCGCTGTAAGTACTAAAGCCAGTCATATAACAACGTGTTATGATATGAATGACGATTGCAAAAAATTATAAAACAAAGGACTCGAAGCCGCTAGTTTCACGAGGTGCTATAGCGATTATGAAAATCAAATTATGGAACACGTAATTTGATATGTTTAATGCATGGATCATGTGCCATGCTGCGAGTCAAAGTTTGAAAACTATTATACTAGCTAGGGATGCGATAAGCTAAATGACAGGCAAGGTGAATATGAATTATCTGTATAAATTAAAAATTACAAGCAATACAAAGATAGAAAAGTACCTTATATTTTGTGGTTGATATGAATTTGAAGTATATACAAGTACGTACGGATTGACTACAGTAAATATCCATACGCTAGCAATGCCCATATATTTGTTAGCTGATAATTGACCCCAATAAATATAATAAGCATTTAGTGAAAGAAACCAGCAGGCAAATAACTCATACACTGACAGAAGATATTGAGTCATTGTTGATGATCGATTTTTGCTAAGCATGCATGATCTAATGTTGCATCTCATATTCTCATGAAATCAAAGTAGGTATATAATAAAGATGAAGTTATTGCTGACATAATTAAGCTATTATTTAGTATGTACGGTATTATATAATGTGCATAACTTGTAGGCTAATTAATTAAAGTGCCCCGGCTTTGCGAGGAAAACCCAGTTGTAGCCATTTAAATGCTAGACCTGGTTATAGGACTAGGTTCTGTTTGGAATTATTATAAGTTTATATATTTGGTTAATTTTTTTAGTAAGTTTTCTTCTGTGTTTCTTCAAATTTTATATTTGCCTTCAAAAGTACAATAGGAATTTAAGATTCTTATTTTTTTTTTTTCTATTTTAACGAAGTTATACATATTCTATTACTACAAAACTATTATTATTTTTATATTTTTACTTTTATATATATATATATATATATATATATCATAATTTTATAATTATTAACTTAATTAGTTTTAACTTTTAACTCTATATTATTTATTTCAATTTAAGCTTCACCTGTATAGTTCATCATTAAGAAGTAACACTTTAATATGAAGTTATTTGAAATTTTGCCAAGCAAAATTAACATATATTTATTATTATCATTTTGTACCTTCAAAATAAATTTTTTATTAAATGCTCTATCAATCAAATATTTTTAAAACCATATTTTATAATGAACGCTTCTATCATTGCTATGTAATGTTTTAATTAAAATATAACAAGTGTTTAATTTTTTTAATTATATAACAATATATGTATAATGATTACATATGGCTAATTAATGCAATTACATAATTTTTCAGTTATATCACTAATAATATATATATATATATATATATATATATATATATATGTATGTATATATATTTGTGTATGTATATGTGCAATCAAAACCGGGTCTTACGGTCACGTTGGTCACCTTGCAAAATAATATCTAGTTGACTTGTACAAACGGAGGCCAAGCTTAAAAGGAATTAAGAACAAAAATAGGTTAGGGCAGCCCAATTAACAAAACAGTTGGCATTATGACTTTTTTTTCTTCTGTTATTTACATTGAAAGTTAGAGGCATTGAATTTAGACTTTTCCAATCTTCGCGAATTTCTCTTTTTTTTTTTTTACACATTATATAAACGCAAGATTTTTATAACAATTAATAAGAAAATTATAAATTATATTTCTATAGAATTTTAAATAATGCAAAATAACTGAGTTCCCTAACAAGTAAATGATGTTTGTAAAATCATGCGTTTTATTTTTTAAGACAACTCGAAGATCCTTGAATATGTGTGTGTGTGTTGGATGCTTAAGGGAAAATGACGGTCTAACTCAATTATTACCAACTCACATACAATGAATGTAAAAATGAAATGGTAATCATTAAAAAAAATTAAGTTCCCAAAATGAACGGTTACGTACTAAGAAATATAAGCAGCCAATGACTTCCCAGTTTGGCAATTAATTGAACGTTAGGTCCTACGTCTATGATCTCTCATCCTGTGGTTTCTAGCCTCAATTAATTTACCTTAGGCGCACCTTAAACGGGAGTTTATATTATAACTAGTTGATTTGCTTGTACATTGCACGATTTTTTTAAAAAAGTTTAATTAATTTTATTTTATATCAATATATTTTAAGTTAACAGTATTTATAAGTGTTAGTAAAAAATAAATTTAATAATATATTATGATATATAATAATAATAATCATAATAAATTAGAAAAAGTTTATAAAATTAATTATGCGAAATTGATTAAAAAATGACAATAATAATCTCATTGAAATTGAAAGGGTGTTATCATAAACTATCTAATCATATATTATTTTTTCTTGTTTTAATTTTAGATCATATCAAATTATATTTATAATTTTTTATTAAAAATTTAGGATACAATTAATTAATTATTTTTTTCATTGACTTTAGAAAATGTCTGAACTTCATAACTCATAATTTAATAGATGAGTAATTAATTTATTAATTTTTTTATTCACTGCAAAGAATTTTTAGATTTGAAGAAATATTCATTAATTTTTTCGTTAACTCTAAAACATTTTAAAAATTTTCAATTTAAAAAGTGATTAATTAATTATTTTTCTTGTTTATTACAAAAAATTTATGCAAAATAATTATTTCATTATTTTTTTTGGTTGATTACGAACAATTTATGCATTCAAATAATTTTGATATATATGAGAAATGTAAAAAATGATCACACAATAAGCTGATGATTTAATTAAAAAAGTCTTCTCATTGGTTAAATGGAACTCCTATGTAAAAAAGAATCATATTTTAGTGTTATATAATAGATATAATAGATTAGGCTAATATCTAATAAACCACATAATGAGGCAAATTGTAATAGAACGAGAGAGCGTGGAAATGTAGACACACCAAACTCTTGATGGTTTGAGACTTCGAGCGATTAATATATATTATTAATAATATATATATACACACACCTGGAAGGTTGCATTTGCAGAAATTAACTTGAGGGGTTTTAATTGCTCACTCATTCGTTTCTTTTTGAGTTAGAAGGTCAAGAATTACAAATAGCGACCTTATCGCCAGCCGTCAGGCATGACGTCCATAAATGGATACGCCCACCTGCGATTTATCCCATCCATTTTCTTTGACCTTTTTTAATTGCTTTCTTCCACCATAAGTTTTTACTGGTACATGCATCTTGATTCTTTCATCTTTTGTTACACTACTCATGTTCTTCCCCTTTTTATCTATAAACCCTGTTATTTTCTGCTTTCATGAAAATTTCAGGTGTAGAGCGAGTGATTCTTTGGGACTCTAGTTGTTATTGATTGAAAAGGAAAATATATTTTTAGTTCTCCACTTATCATAAAATCGTTATTTTAGTTTTTTACTAAACTCTAAATCTACGTAACTAAATATGGTATTCTTTTTTTAAAAAAATAAAGAACCAAATGTAATATTTTTTAATAAATTTTTGGGACTATTTTAAGTATTTTAAAGATTGAGATACTAAAATAATAATTTTATAATAAATAAATGATTGAACGTGATTACTCATCTCAATATCGCTATTTAAATTTAAATTTAATTATAACTTAAAAATTCACTCAATCTAAAAAGTTCAATTAGAGTAAAATAAAGTCCAAAGACAAAAGTCTAATTTAAAAAAAAAACTCATTTTATAAAACAAACTAAACTCAGATTTATTTAAATCCTAGCTCAAATTTAAAAAGTCTAAATTAATTTTTTTTAATTAAAAAAATTTAATGTAATATAATATCTTAATAAAAATGATTGATTAAACAACGGGCTTAGAGTTTAACCCGATGCCAAATTGTCAACCCCGTTAGGTTTTAAAGTGAAATATGTATTGTTTCCAACGAAATGTTTGATGGCTGGTTTGGTTAATTAATATGGTTTTAAAAAATTCTTGATGAACCGTTAGAGCTTGTCCAACCAAATCTGAATATTTACATAATTATACGCAAGAGTGTTGATGTGATTGTAATTAGTTTCAATTATCCAACTACTAAACATATTCCTGCTACAAATTCATATATAGATATGCAATGAAAATTAATAGCCTTTATTCTTTTTTTTTTTTATTTCATTGTTGATGGACTATAGTATACGTATAAAATCGGTTAAGATGTTATTTATTCTAATCAAATAATATAATCTTCTTAATAATTAATATCATTAATATTTTAATAAACATTTGCTAATATGTAATAAGTAAGCTTCTAAACTATTTTTACTGTTCTCCTATTCTTCCTTTTTGTTTTTGATGGGATATTGTTCTGTTATAATAAATCATCATTGTTTGAACAACTAATTATTCCATATCATAGCATACTAATTAAATTACAGTCATGTAAACAAAAAATAATTTGCTTTGTTCCAATATTAAAAATTTTTTACGATATATTTATACCAAAAGAAAGAAAGACAATATGAAAACTAGAGACAACAGAGAAAGCCTGGTAATTTATTTGGGAATGGAAAGTTGTGCTTGTGCTTCCACCCCAACTTCACCTATAATGGAAAATTTTGTCTAATGGAATCCAAAGTCTATAAAACTTGGGTCGGTTAATGGGGTTCTCTTTTATGTACAATTTTTTAGTCAATTTATACGGAGTAATTTTTTTTTAAAATAATTTTAAAAGTGGACCTCTTATAATGATTTTTTGTATACAAAAAAATAATTTTTTTTAAAAAAGAAAAGGTATAGATTCGGTCTCCCATTTTACACTTGATGACAATTTAATCATTACAAATTAATTTTAACAAATCAATCATTTACAAATTCAAATTTGTACAAAACTAATCTTTCACACATTTAAATTTGTATAAAATTAATCCCTCTATTTGAATTAACGAAGTACTAATTTTACATAAAATAAAACTTCTAAGAGATTAATTTATCACAATTAATTTATATGAGAGCAAGTTGTCAAAAAATATAAAAATATGAAACTGATTTGATATATTTTTTCCCTTTGTAAAATATGACTCTAAAATTTGAATATAGATAATCAAAATAAATTAAACAAACAAAAATTTCTTAATTTACTGGACCAAAGTGGGGTCTAATCAACAAAGAAAGAAAGAACATCCCAGACTAAGTCCATTGTTCATAAATTTGAGAATAGTTAAGTTTGCTTTCAATGACATCCCAAACATACTGGTATAATGTGAAATGGAAAGAGATACAGCTGCAACTACGTCATGCAATTTTTCTTTATAGGCTGCGCCTTCCATGATCCTTCATTTGATAGTGCTCTAAATCTCGAATATCCTCTTCCATTTTGTTTTGAAATGACATTTGATTGCCACAATGAAATATTCATATGCTAGCACAAATTTTTGGAAATGTGATTTTGGAGAATCACATTTTAGGAACGTAGTATTTTTCATATCTAGTTTACCATATTTTACATTTTTAAAAAATTTAATAATGCTTAAAACCACTCTTATTCATTTGTATATATTTATTCATTATTATTTTGATTGAGTATTTTTTAGCTATTAATTTTCTTGATTGTAATATTTTTGCTTTATTATATTTTATATATTATGATTATATAATATATAATTTATTGGTTCTGAAAGTGCATACATTGTCAAAGGCACTCTATATATATGAAGCTTTCCACTTTGCACAAAAATAAATGGAAGTTGTACACGATGGAAACTGATATGGTCCTATAAGCTAGTTTTACAGAGAAAGAGAAATCTTGTAATCAATTTGAGCCATTGAATTCATCTCACCGTCCTCAATACACCATGTCACCCAGCCTACCAAAACGGATTGTTTCATTTGTGTTTTGGGGGTAATTTTTTTTTTTTTCCCACAAATGCTCCAAAATGACGTCATACCATGTAATGCCTAAGACAAATTTGGACCCTCAAAACGCACCATTTAGCTTGAGTAAAACGGTGCGTTTCAAGGGTCCAAATTTGCTTGCCGCCAAATGCACAAAACATCGTCGTTTTGGAGGGACGTGGTAGGTGGATGAAGCCTTCTTCTTCCTCTTTTGCACAACGCATTTTGTCTATATTGCATCATTTTCTCGTCATTTTATTGCTCTATTCTCTAGGCTTCTAAGCAAGAAGACGACGTCGGTTGCCTCTAAGTAATGCATGTCCACTGTTGCTCTGTAAAAGGGCCTTATTTCAGATAAGACAAGGAAGAAAACGTAGGGTAAGGAAGATGTGTTCTTTCACATGCAAAGTGGGTTTTCATTATTAAATGAATTATTCAGGAGCTTTTGTCTTTTAGATGATCCATTGAGTAGCCCTTTTGAATGTTCTAAAGGAATATTGGAGATAAATGGAATAAGCATTATGTTAAGAAGGCTAAACTGTGTCATGGGTGTTTATCAGAACATAGAGCAAGCCAGAGGGAAAAATAGAGGGCAGTAAGTTGTAAATATATTTTAGAGTGTTTTAGTCTTGAATGGACTTAGTTGAAATGAAATAGATGTTATCTACACACATAACATTCATATGGATTCCTATGCACATTAAAGGCCCTATATTATATACACTATTATGGAACAATGTTCATGCAGTACATTTAAATATCAAGATCATAGGTGCTGGGTATTTCGACATGTATGCAGTACATTCAAATCTCACTATTATCCAGGAATAAATGTTTTGATATTTACGACATTTTGGGTTTCAATTTGGAGAAGTTTAAATCTTTTTTAGTTCTTATTGAATGCGGATGATTGTGTATATATATACTTCAGTGATTTTTTTTATGAGTTAATGATAATTTCAGAATTTGAAAGGTGATGAAATGATCGTTTTAGATGCCATTCTTCCATGTTAGTCAATTTATAATGTCTACAATTTATGAAAATTTAGTAAGAATGGATAATAGCTATATAAGCATGGTTGTTATAGGATATGTATATATATATTCCTTTCCTATATTAGATGTTCATGTAATTTATAACATATTTGTATCAATTTGTAGTGGTTTTCTCATTTTTTGAATAACATTTTATAAGTTAATTGTGGCTAATGATGGACCAGAAGCCTATAATTAGTGTGCAATCTGATAATGCAAATGATGCATGGCAATTCTGGATTAAATATGGTGGAAATGTGGGATTTGGTATGAGGAAGCAATATTTGAACAAGAACAAAAAAGATGGATCACAATCAATGAAAACTTGACATGAATGAGTTTATGGACCTTCTCAACCACTATCTTCAACTTCTGGAGACAACCCATATGTTGGCTTCACAATGCAAGATATCTCAAGTTCAAGGACTTGAGCTTGAAATGGCCGAGGACTCTAGATTGCAGCAAAAGGCAACATTTCAGTTGATGAGCACACATACAGGAGGTGGAACCAATCTCAGTTTCACCTATTTAGATGCCAAAACTATCTCCTATAAAAAAAGGCAGTGTCATATGATTTATAAGGATGTTGGTTGTCTTCTACAATATTTCCAACGCAAGTTATTAGAAGATCTATCCTTTTTTCATGCCTATCAGGTTGATGCAAATAAGCAAATCACAAATGTTTTCTGGACTGACACATACATGATTATCGACTATGGATATTTCGATGCTGTTATCTTTTTAGACACAACTTACTATACAACTCGTGCACATAGGCCACTTGCATTGTTCTTTGGGTTTAATTAATATAGGCAAAATATAGCACCTTTCTTACAAAGTATAAAATTTATTATAAATTTCAATTAAAGTTATTAGGAACTGATAATTATGAAAAATTCATTTGAATATTTAAAACATAATAGTATAATTATAGATAACAAAAGCTCGTACATCCATTTGTACATTCTTTTGTATAGATAATTTAACATAAGGGAAAATGGATATTAGGCCTATATCTATATCTATGTCTGTATCTATTGATATTAAGTCTAATATTAATGATTTATTCAAGACTTCAAAAACTAGTAAGATTTATGTCCTCTTGTGACATGAACATAAGTGGTATGATGCGTAAGGCCATGTCATAACTGACCTTTTGGTGAGAAGGAATAAAAAATGTTTAAATTGATTCCCAAAATGAATCTTGAAAATTAATTTACTAGAGTCACCACCAAAATTTTTAACAAAAAACTTTGGAAAACCAATTTAAAATAAAAAGAAAAAGGCAAAATGGTCTATGAAAACAGAGATGGGTTTGGGAGTCCATTTGAGTGTGGTGAAGATATTAGGCACCCCACAACACCTGTGTATGAGGACAGTTACCTTAAACTAGTCAAATGAAATAAGATATAACCTTAAATTCATCTTGATTACCCTTTCTATTGACATGGATGCATATTAAGCAAAGAAGACAAAAAATAACAATACTAAAAACAACCAAATAGATATTTACAAAAGGCAGACTTGACTTAGGATGAAAGCCTAAGGCCTACGTATCCTGTGATAGGGATCAAAGTCCACGTAGTTCAACCAAAATCGCGTATCTGTTGGTTGGTGAGTTTTTAATTTTTGCAATGAGAATAAGAAAGTTCAAATTAAACAATTTTTCGTAAACAAAACAGGATTGAAATTTTATTTGTATGTTTTAATTTACAACAACCTAATTAATTTAGCTCTCCTGATCTCTTCATTTTTCCTCTTTTTAATTTTTGTTCATTTTTGGAATTTTAACCTTTATTTTGAAATTTAAATAAAATGATAATGGGAAAAGATCTTATGATTTTTTTTTTTGAGTTTATATTATTTGGAATTGAAGTGAGATTATACTAAAAGAATATTTTTGAATTTTTGAATTTTTTTTTTTGGATTTGCAAAATTAGAATTTATTGTTGAGAATGGAATGAAATTATAATGGAAAACCATTTTGCAGGATTTTTGAATTTATGTTTTTTTTCGTTTGGGTTTTTAGACTTTTGTTTTGATTTTGAAATGAGATCATAGTGAGGAAATCATTTTTTTAGGATTTTTAATTATAAATAACAAGTAAAATAAACTCCTTTTTTATTTTAGAATTATTCTCACTTTGTATTTTGGAAGCAAATATTAACTTTCAAAACTTGAGGAGACTTAGAATCTCACACAGCCTCTACTAATTAACTTTTGTGTGCCTGAGGAAACTAACAAATCTCATGCAGTAACCCAAAATATGGAAAAACTTATTTTGGGATTTTTATTTTCATGGTTTTTTTAATTACGAAAGCATATGTTGACTTCTAAAGCTTAAAGAGACTAAAGGTCTCACATGCTTCTACCAATCTACTTCTGAGGTGTCAAACGAGAAAAACCTCATGCGACAATTATTAAAAGTATGAAGGGAAATTATTCTAATGACCCCAAAATTTTGTTTTGGAGTTTTGCCAAATTAAATCTTATCTCTTTCAAAGCCTAAAGAGATTAAAAAAACTCACATGACTTTTGTCTAACTGCCTAAAGAGATTAATGTTCTCACGTGGCAATATGGAAAATTAGGACGAGATGATAATACTAACGATGATAAAAAATAAAAAATAAAACAAAAACAACAAAAAGGAGATAACCAAATGAATAAATAAATATTAAAAAAAATAAATTTAGAAATGAAAGAACTATCACATCCTACGTCCATAATCTTGATATATACACACACACACACACAGATATATATATATATATATATATATGTATGTATCTATATATATATACACACACACACACACATATATATATATATATATATAAACATGATAAATAATAATAAATAAATAAAGGTACATCAGGAAAGGGAAGGCACCCACGTCCCCATACACCCATACACACACACACACACACACACATAAACATGATAAAAAAAGAGTGGTATCATGTAACCTATTTCCAGCATCTTTAAACAGCAAAACGAAGTGCAATAGTGCATCAACCTTCAATGATATTTAAACAGCAAAATGGAAGTGTTATGCAGCAAATTTTGAGAGCCATTGGACAACAAAATGAAGTAAAATAACGTCATATGTTTTAGTCATATTTAAACAGCCAAAACTAAGGCATTATGTAACCAATCTTCAGTAAAACTTGACAGCCAAGTGTAGTGAATGATACAACTAAGTCTTAATGTACCCTTCCAATAAAAACGCGAGAGAAACATGCAACCAAGATAACATAAATCGTGACAACCAAATGGGAAAAGGATTAAGTCGAAACATACAGGAGAGACCACATGATAAACGTGATGCCGACACATAATAGTAACAACATATACTTACGACAGCAAAATGGAAGATGGCAAAACACTATTGATCCCTATTCTGCCTCTATTAACCTCTGTTTTGGAAGTGCAGAACAGAGGTGAGTTCACAGCTGCCTTCTCTTTCTGCACTCCTCTCCCTATTGCTTTTTTTTCGGTTATCTCTTCCCCACTCCCTTTTCTCTTCTCTTTTCTCTCTTTTCGGTGCACTTCCCAGCCCGTGGCCTCCTTCTTCTTTCCTCTTCTCCTTTTCTTCTTCTTTCTTCTTTTCCTTTTTTCTTCTTTTTCTGCACTTCTTCTTCCTGATGTTAACCCGTCGACTCTCTCTTTCTCTTCTTCTTTCTTATTTTCTCGGTGCGCCTCTTCTTCTCTCGGTTCTAACCCCCCACTCTTTCTCTTCTCTCCTTCTCTTCTTCTTTCTTTTCTTCTCGGTGCATCCCTTCTTCTATTGGTTCCAGCCCCTCTCTCTTTCTCTTTTCCCATTTTCTTCTCGGTGCACTTCCCTCTTCTCTCAATTCTAGCCCCTCTCTCTTTCTCTTTTCTCCTTCTCCTCTTCTTTCTTCTATTCTCAGTGCACTCTTTCTTCTCTCGATTCCCCCTCTCTTTCTCTTCTCTCCTTTTTTATATAAATTGAAGCCCCTCTTCCCATCAGTTTCCCTTTTTCCTCTCTTCCCCCATTGCCGCCCCTCACCTGAGCTATCTATTCTTAACATAAAAAAGGAATCATGCATGTATGCAACTCTAGTCATTCTCATGCTCAGAGTCCCTTTTCTCCTTTGTTCCTCAAGCTTCATGATGTGTAGTCAACATTTCTCCAGCCTAGCTCATACTCCATACCTTTTTTGCTTCTAGCTTAGACATAGAGCTCATTTTGATGCAAGTGCTTCGAAGGTATTTGCAGCAAACCCCTAGGTGTAGTGATAGGTTTTAGGTGGGTACAGCAAGCTGTGTAATGCTTCAGGGCCACTTGGATGATTTTTGTTTCTGCTGCCATAATGATTCTTGTTATTTTGTTATTTTTTTTAGTTTTTCCTTAATTGCATTATTTAATTAGTGAAAAAAAAACTCTTTATGTTTGATTGAGTTTATCTTGCTCTTATTTTCATTTAGTGTTTATTTTGAAGAGGTTTTTACTGGAAGCCCATATTGTGCTAGCTTCATTCCCATAGTCTTATTTTTCTATTTTTTTGGTTATTTTTGCTTTTCATCATTATGATTTTTATTTATTTATTATTATTATTATATATTAGCTAATTTTATTTTTGGGTTTTGAATTTATTTAATTGCCTCCAGCATTTATTTTCAATTTCACTTGTCCTTAATTAAGGGTGTCATTTGAGTCTTGGTCATTTTAATTTTCCCTATTCGTTTAATTATTAATTGATTAGCCAATCAATTAAATAATCATGTAATTAGGAGTGGGGTGTTCACAGGACATATCACATCTTACGATATTAATAACATGCATTTCTCAATTGGTAGGACAAATACCTATTTTGCACGAACTTCAAAAGAAATTTGGTAATTCGCCATCTATAAACATCATTAACAAAATGGTGAGAATAGTTTCTTAGTAACATAAAAAAGCATATATGATACTTGAAATATCCATGTAATATAATCTCACTTTAAATTATATTCTTTATGAAATATGTATGAATGTTATCATAACATTAAAATATTAATTACCAAATATATGGCAAATAAAGGTAGACAATGTCCTCAACCATTAGGCATTGGGAAGTTATATTTAGGTTATTCGAGTCTCACAAAGCCCAGAATATAACACCTGACCAACAGGTGCAACCCTACCTTTAGCTAAGGCATCCCTTAGCAGTTACCCAGGATAAAGTCAGATAATATAATCTTTATCTTAATATGTCACCCAAGTCATCATGTGGTCAAGATTGGATTAATTCAAGAAAGAACTATTAAAATTTCTTTTGTAATCCTCTGAACACTGATGTTTTTATAACAGTTAGGAATCCTTTTAGTAATAATGGAATTCAAGATGTTCCCATCAATGATACGTTCTTGTCCTCTCCTAAATTCTTATAACCATTTGAGCGGCATAGCTTGCCATTGATCTTAGATTCAAGTTATGGGCCAAGAAGTGTAATAATACCATTTCTCCTATAATCATTTAGGCAGTATGACCTATCATAAATTGCAAGATTAATTAGATATAATACCTTGCTAAAGAACTCATAGGGTTTACAATATATATTAAGGCGACATAGCCAATCATCTTCAAAGGTTCACAATATATATTAAGGCGGTATAGCCAACCATTATCAAATGAAATTCTAAACTATCAATAAGTACATAGTGTATAGGAATAGTTTAATCTCGCAAAGAGTAGTTCTCTTCTCAAACAACCATTTTGTCACCCCCATTATACAAAGTTAAAAAACACAATAACATAGGCAATTATAATGCATGAATAACAAAATATTTATGTAAGGATACGTAATGCACACAAAAATTCATACATCAAAATTATTAGCCTAAAATTGTTATGTCTTACGTAATATTTTCCTAGATATTTTAAAATGTCTATCTATCATTAGTCTTCTCTAATTCTACCCTTATTAGACCTTGAATGAGCTCATGGAAGATCACAGTAACAAAATTTCAAAATAAATAACCCTAGGCCAAAAGGGATTACCATGAAGACCATTTAAGAAGAAGAAGAAAAAGAGAATAAGAAAAATTAGAATATGTTAAATCACGTTACCTGAATTCACTCTCTTTTCTTGTAATTCTCCTAAAATTGCTTCCTTCCTTCTTGATCTAAGTATGGTGCCAAAATGGAAAGGTGGTATGAGTGGAATGGGTATTGGGAAGAATGTAGGGTATGATATGAAGAAGAGGGGTAGGGTATTTAAAAATTATATTTTTAATCTAACAACTGTGATTCAATCTCAAATCATAAATATTTAAGATATAATTATGGTGTAGGCCCCATGAATATATAATATTTTATTATGGTATAGGCCTTACGGATATCTAATATTTTATTATGGTGTAGGCCCTGTAAGTTAAGGTAATGCCACATGTCCCTCATTGTGAATTTACTATTTTGCCTTTATGCCTTAAAACTAAGCTATAAGTTATTTTCTTTAAATATTCAACTGGGCATATTTATTCTTGATTAATTCTTTCTGATTTCCCCTTAAATAATTTAGCTTATATTAAAAATCACTAAATTAGGGATATTACACAAATAACCATGTTTGGTGTCGTATTGTTGTATAACAAGACCACTAAGTTCTTTAAGTGGTTATTTAAGACCTTTTTGCAAGCTCATGATCAAAAAGACCATTGACTATCTTCACTGACCAAGACATTGGAATATCGAAGTCTCTAAGTGATTATAGTGTGTATATAATAGTGAATATGTACTATTAACTTTATTTAATTTTCATTTTGGTTAATTGTCCTTGTAGGTGAGGTAATGCCATGGCCTTTATATGTGGCATCTAATGCAAAACTGGATCAAGCACCTAGGCCATTTGATGAAAGATGGATCCAATTTCTTAACTAATTTCAAAAGGTGCATGTAGAGTTATGTCGATGAAGCTTAGTTTGAGGCAATTTGGAAAAAGTTGTTGTCTGATTATAATGTGCACAAGAAAGTTAGTTGAAAGCAGTGTATGCGTTACGTGACAGATAGGTAGCGTGTCACATGAAACACACATTCACATTGGGAATGAGGAGCATTCAGTTAAGTGAGAGCTTGAACTTTAATTTTAAAGGATGCATAAAACCAACCTTGAACCTTATATAATTCTTCAAGGTGTATGAATGTAGAGAAATGGTATAACAAGTTGAAAAGTGAGTTTGAGGCTCGACATAAGTTGTCAAGGCTAAATTATTCATATTTAGGATGCTACACTAAGTTGCGAAGGTCTACACATTGCCAATATTTGATTTACTCCAAAATGAGTTTGACTTGTTCTTTGCAACCTTTATAAGGAACAGAAATGAAACTCATCTTGTATTTAAGTATACAGTTTGCACAACCAATCAAGACAGAGAATACAAGGTCATGTTTAATCTTATCTTAAAGACCATCTCTTATAATTGTATGAAATTCGAGACATTCAGAATACTATGCAGTCATACGTTAAAAATATTGATTGCAGTAGATGTTGAGAAGGTACTTAACCTGTATATCTTAAAGAAATGGACAAAAAATGCATGCAATGGTAATGTCTATAATTCAAAGGGAAATGATGTTAACGGAGACCCTAAATTGGCTAGCACCTGGCAATACATGCAACTGTGTTCTAAGATGATTAGACTAGAATAAGAGGTTGCTACATGTTAAGATCTATATTCCATGGTTAAGCAAGAGGTAGATGACTTGTGTAAGAGAGTTATAGATATTCAATCAAGACAATATACCTTACATAATGCTAGTGATGAAGCCACAATCCTTATGTGTGATGAGGTGGGTTAGGCAAAGGGGTTCAAGCAATGAGATAAGACTAAGAGACAATAATGAACAAAAAGTTAGGTTAAACAATAAGGTCATAAGAAAAGAATGGCTCTGCCTATCATTCATTCACAAATTCCACATCGTAGGGTAAAAAATTGATACATTTGCCCATTCATAATATCTACATATATACTTACTAGTATTAATTCATTTGTGCCAGAGAAAGAATCTTCAAGCCATCTGTAGGTCGAAGTATTTTGTTTAGCTCCTCTAGTATGCCATGTGGACTATCAAACATAGGGGAGCCAATTTAGCTTCTCAAGGTTTCTAATGGTACACAAAAAACCTAGTACACGCCTTTAGCTTGTCTTTTGAAAATTGGTTGAATTACATTATTGGCTATTGGCATTTTACTTTACTAATGCAATTGTTTTTTATTATGTAGAAGCAATTGAACGTCATCAATTGGCCATATTGACAGCTAGAACATCTTTTCAACACTTCATTTTTTTAGGTCACTTTGTCATTTTTTTTTACCTTACTTGACACTTGTGCTAAGATGGAAGTTAGCAAAGAAAGGACTAATTTGGGAATGTCATACACAATGAATCATTTTGCCATAGTCAAGTCAAATATAAATTTATTACTTTGCAAGAGTCAATTTCAATGTATTGACAATTACAACCATACATTGGCAACTTCAATGTATTGACAATTATAAGAGCAGATTCGCTTGTATGCATGACTGTTATGTTCTCAAGAATGCAATACCAATACTCACCGGTATTACATGTGAAATTATATTATTTTCATGTGAAATTATTATAAACCAAAATAGGTAATCCAAAAACCATAAAGCTTTCTTTTCTTTCCATTTATTCTAATTTAACACATGCTTTAAAGTATGATGATGGTTAGGATAACTAATTGTCTTTAAATTTGGGGATGCTTGCAAGGACTATTTTATTTAGGTGTTGATTAGTATTATGGGGAAGTAAGTAATGGAGAGGAAAAGGGTGATGAATTAATGCAAAAGTCATTTGGTATACTAGCTTGGATGGGTGAGCTGTCTCCCGCCATTTAGAAGAGAGAGGTTCTCATCTGAAATGTGATGAAATAGTACGATATTCTAGGAAATGATTTCATCAATTTACTAATTTGCCCTTGTTTTTTCTTTTGCCATATCATCACTTTTGTAGATATTGTGCAAAGGTCAGAAAAATTTTAACGAGGGGCATTTTGGTCTTTTCATCCCAATATTATTCACATTCTATCATTATCTCTATCATGCGAAACAAATTTTAATAACTTTATTCCTTTTCCATCCCTAACATACTAAATGGGTTTTGATATCAAAACTTTCTTTTATTACTTCTCATTCTTACTCCCATCTTGTTCTTTTTCCACCAAAATCTACAATTACGTACCAAACAAAGCCTTAGTGACTTGCATTTGAAAAATTTTTTAGTATAAGGACAAGAATGAAAACAATGATCATACTTCTCACCTAATAAGTTCTTCATCCTTACTAAAAACCAATTTCACCTAAAAATTAATTTCACTTGTTATTTTTAATATTCTTTTTCTCAAAAACTTGGATAGCACACTAATATTATCTCCAAAATACTTTAGAGTTATTATATATGCCTACCTTTTTCTTCTCCTATTGCGATTGTGTTTTGTTTAAGTATTTAAATAATGCTTTAAAAGTTGTGATTATGCAATTCTTTATGCATGTTTTATAATTCATTCAGTGTTTAATTTTTTATTAGTAAATTTCAACAAGTTATGTTACAATTTTGATATATTATATTAATTTATAATTATGTAACAATTTTGAAATGTAAAAAAGTGTGTGACTAATTTAAAATTATAATTGATAATATTTATACATGAATGTGTGTAAATCCTATTTTTTGTATTTTTAATGCATTAAGAAACAATAAACACAAATTGTTAGAGATTAAAGAAAATTTTTTAAACATTATTCATGCCTATCAAAGAACTAACAAGGCATGGTGAACACATATTAAATTTAATTTTCATTAAAAATTTAAAAATTGGAAATTGTATTTAACTATTTTTAAAATGTAAACTATTTCTAAAAAAAATAAATTACATGATACAAACTTAATTAATTATGGGGATTTTACAATATATAATTGATCATTAAAAAAATTATAATTTTTGGTTGAGGTGTTATAAATATCAATTATATTGCATATGATTAATTTTCCTTTATATTAAATGTATTCTTCTTGCCTTGCAAAACTATAAACCTAATGACAGCATGCCCAGATAACTTAGATTGACAAACCACAAACATCCACAAATAGGAAGATGGGTGAATGCAGGAGTTCATTTTCATTAGTTATATAATACTACATAGTCAATATTAGTATTACCATTTATAATTTATCACCTACTCTAATTTATTAATTTATTCTTTTATAACCAAGTGTAAATCATATGTTTAATAAAATTATAAATTTACAACAAAAATTGCTTCATATCAAAATATGAAGAAGAAATAAATAAATATTTCCTAAAAATAAGGGAGACGCATATAGAAAATTCCATCACCTATCATATGGAACATGTGTAATGAAAATGCCTTTTTAAAAAAAAAAAAAAAAAACTATTTACATCTAAATGTACAATATCTGTTCTCAGAACTACTCGAGCTCAAAACCACTCGGATGAGCGTAAGGAGCCCTACCACTGGGCTATTCCTATTATGCTTAATGAAAATGCCTTTTATTATCCTCTAATCTCTTTGATTTTATGTCGACCTATATAGTTTTGATTTGCTGCTACTGATTATGTTATAATCGGCAAAATCTTATGACATTTAAAAAGCTAACTAAAACCATAGTCCATTAAGCTTTTTTGGTAACTTTCACTACATACCAGCAGAGGTCACATCTTATCTTTATAACTGACCTATGGAAAGATATTCTTTCTTGCAAAAGGTGCTAAATTTTAGCATATATCAAGATATATACAAGAGATATTATAAAATTAAGGATTTGATGCAATAAGATTGTAAACATGGTGTAAATTTTTGATGTAGAAGGTAGAAGATAGGGAAGAAAATGACAACCCACAAAAATCCAACTTATTTTTAGAGGTTTGAATGTATTAGAAAAGTTGTAATTAGGGCTACATTAAAATAACTGAAGGTCCTACTTATAAACCATTCAATTACTCTTATTTTATTTTATTTAAAATAAATAAGTTTAGTAATTTATAAAGTAAGCCCATAATAAGACTCATTTAAATTGAGTCCAAAATCTTTCTCTTATTTAGTAATTTAAAGGAATAATTAATAATTAAGTTTGGGTTGTGGATTGGGGTTCCTACCCAATAGGTCAGTGGATAATCTGGCCCATTATTAATTATCTACTATTGATAAGGACCTAATCCATTCTTGGTTTAGATTAACATTGATTGCCTAATAAATAATTACACAAAATTATTCTAATAATACGATTAATGTTAATTCACTAATATTATTCTAACAATCTTCCACTTGGATGACATTAATCAACTATTATTAGGACAATCAATCAATAAAGCTAAGCAATTAATATTTGCCAAAACATATAAATATGTATATGCTAAACCATATAGAGTTCAGAATTGAAACTACACATGATCACTGGATTCGATAGAGAAACAAGCGATATTAATATTGTCATAAACTTAGTTTCAGTATCTGAACAACAGTCATATTATACTATAAAAGTCCTTAAGGACTTACTCATATTCTTACTAGATCAATGCTTCATCAAGGATTTAACAAGACCCATATATGTTACAAGATTTTGAAATACTCTTATAGGTTGGCCTTTCGTCAATGGATCTGTAAACATAAGTTCACCATGAATGTGAACCACACAAGTATGGGATAAGGAAAAATTCAAAAATTAAACCATGAATCAATAACATTGAATCTTACAAGGAAAACAATGTTACTAGCAAAGTTTCAATTTTGAATTATATCCAAACTTTGGCATAACCAAGAACATTGAATCCAATAAGGAAGCGAATGTTATAAATGCCAAAATATACCAAAGTGTTCCTTAAAAATATAACTCAGATTCCAATTGAACCAAGACATCAAAATTTTGAAATACCCAAGACTTAGAAGTTTCCAAAACTCTAATGGGTTAGTCTTAGTGAACAGATCACTAAAAAGGTTCAACTTGAGTATGAGATTCACAAATCTTCTCTCCAACAAAGAAGAATTATGTATCAAAAGTTCAATGTAACTAAAATTCTTGAAATTTTAAGAGCTTATAATAAAGTCATTGTCACAATAAAATGGTCAAAACTTAAAATGCAAGCACAGTAGAATTTCATTTCCTTGACCACATTCTGTGACGAATTGCCATAGCAAAAAAATTAACATACTATCCACTCATATGTATGAGGTAGCTGCAAGTGTCCATTTGAAAGAAAACAACTCCTCCAAAACATCATCACGATGCAAACTAAGTTTGAGTAATAGTAAGTGTTCACATGACACTTTTCAACAAGATAGTTCCTCTATGACATTATGAATATGTATGCAAAAGTTGAGGCAACTGCAAGTGTCTACATGACACTTTCTAGCTAGACAGTTCCTCTAGTATATCATAAATATGCATACACAAGTTGAGGTAACTATAAGTGTCTATTTGACACTTTATCACAAAATAGCTCATCCTAAAACATCATAAGATGTACATACAAAATAGATTTCAAATAATCAATCAAATTGCATAATCTAAATCTAGATTGTCAATAATTACAAGTGAATCAACTTTATTGTAATAGAATATGCAAATCCAAATACCTTGTAGGTAAAAAGATAACTATTTAAGCAGCTATCTAATAATCCAAAAAAGGATCACTCAAGTACATTCAAAGTACACTATAACACTGACTTTATCTATACAAGTGTTTACTTGAACATACATCAAGCTATCAACAATGATAGCAAGTGAAAATTTCTTTCAATTTTGGTCATCTCTTTGTTATATTAAAGACTCAAAAGGTTTAAATGACCTCTCTATTACATGTCTAAATAGATACACCATAAAAGGAACAAGAGTCCATTATGAATTCTATGATCACTCAATCAATAGGAGTTCCTTAAGATAAACTAAAAAAATGTGAGACTTATCATAATGGAACTGAATTCTAAGAACACAAGAAGCCTCACTAAAATTTATCATGTTGGGTTAACACTAAGGGGTTAACATCATAAAGAAGCTAATGCCACTTCAAGCTAATAATATGTCATTCAACATTCATTACAAAGTTAAAACTGCGGCTACATATAACCTCTTTAAACTTAAGATAATATTTCTCAAAACTTGTTTCAACTCAAGATTGATCATTCAATTTGCACATTAAGTGCTCATTCTATGATAAAACCATTCACAGAGGTCTAAAGATATCTTATCAGAAGTCTAATTAATTTTATAACCATTCCAAGAGTGTCCTTTAATAGACACTAACAAAAGGTATAGGAACAATTAATTCCTTTTACCTTATTACAATCACCATGATCATATTGTGCTTAAAACTCTTTTTAGATATCTCTTATAACCTCTTACTAGGTCTTGAAGACCCACTCATAATCACTAGTTTAAAAAGCCTGAATGTTAATTCAAAAATTTTTGAACATGGTGATAGATTATGACTGACTTTTAGAAAATAGTAACTAATATGAAGCGTCAGTTATAAGAAAATATATTTTTCAAATAAACCATGCTAGTAACTAGAAATTTTTTTAGGGATCTGACATATCACACTATAGTATAGCAAAAACATAATAAAATTTAAAGTTACAAACTTTCATGTCAATGGTTAACTTAATAGTCTTGGGTTCCCATTTATCCCTCGAGACCTAACTCTAACAAGAATAACTGCTTTTGATATCATCTATATAGAATCCAAAAATTAATATTGTATGAGACATTCTATTCAATCAATATCATCAACTTTTCTTTTCAGAAATATGACTCAAATAATTATCCCTACAACACTTGAGAGTATTATAATATCAAATTCAGTTATGGAATCATCAAACTTAAAGAACAATTGAGAACAACAAACTCAACAACATTGAATTCAAATTAGCTAAAGCCAGAGGGACAGTCCATTATCTTATGATCCAATTACTATAAAATATCTTTTGCCCAAACAAGGTCCCAAAATAACCAACTTAAATATTACATTAACTCGCTATCCACTATTCTTATCACTAATTAGAACTTAGTCTTTTAGTTCTTTGCAAACTTACATTCAATTTACAACTGTATTCAAAATTCAAAGAGTTCATTGTAAGAGCATTATCCATTTCCTTGGGTCTATCCATTTAAGGTACAACCTCAATCAATTCATTGATTATCCGTTTATCTAACTGGCTATAGTATGCAGTCTTCAGCAGTTAAACTACAACAGGAGATACACAAAAGTGTGTCAGATGTGGGGTTTATCTCTTGAGATGAGATTGAAGGATTTCAGCTTTATGATAATGCACAGATGCTTCAATATGTGTTTTTTTAACACTAAACACTCCTTTAAATTGTGTGTTTTCAAATTAAAAGAGGTTATGACCTTTCTCAAGCCTTAACTAGTTTCTTAAACTGTCTCCCAAGTGGCCCTCACATATTCCACTGTTATTTCCATTAATGCCTTCACACACATACATATACATATACTATATTTAGGTGGTGTCACAATTCAAGAAAGGCTCTTTAAGATAATGGAATTTTTGCTAAGTGTAATAGGTGTATTCACCCCAGGGCTAGGGCCATCAATGCAATTGATAAAGCATATTTTAATGACTTTTCAAGTCATTATAGTTTATCCCACTGATAGTTTTCATTGTTGATAGTTGCTGTAAACAAGAGCTAAAGTAACAAAATTAGGAAACATGTATTATATGTATGCACATAATTATAAAATAAAGTTTTCTCCAAAATGCTCAATTTATGCAACTATATTAATAAGATTATTTATCATAATCATGCTTAAGAGTTTTAAATTACAATAAACCAAGAAAATCCATTATACATCATTAGGCTCATACAACCAAATGTCTTTAACATTTCCATACTGATAATGTACAAGAAATATTAAGACATCAATTCAACTAAACCTTAATAATATAAAATCACATTATCAGTGTTACACCGATAGGGTATATACACTACCATTATAATTTACCCAGTAATAACTATACAATATTAATTTAAGATGGATGCTTCAATTAAATTAACTAAAAAACACCCCTACAATTAGTCCCATGATAAGTGAGCTCACAATTGTAAGGTGCTAATATCCAAGTGATCTTCACAGCAAGTAAAATCACTTAATTATACCTAAGAGCAAGCAAACACCAACAATTTGGATGTTATGTTGTTTCAAGGATGCATGATTGACATTCTTGAAGGTAATATTGGCTTTAAACCATCTTCTTTAGTCATTTGTATGAAACCCAAAACTAAGTTTGTCGAATTTCAAAGGTCTAAAAGTCAATGAAAATGATGGAATTTGGGCCCTAAATTCAACCAAATCACCTTTGGCAATTTACCTAGGCATTGGGCTCTAAATAAGCTTTTTGGAAAGGTATTATAAGTACAAAATTCCATTTGTGCTAAAAGTTATGCCTATTTTAAGTCAGATCGCCTATTTAGCCATATACTTGGGCTTTCGACAGTTAATTTGACCCAATTGCTCAACTACAACAATTCAAGTCACCTATGATAGATGATTATATTGTCTAGAAGGTTTGAAATAATTATAACAATAATTTCCATCACCAAATTCATGAAACTCACACGAAAGTTGGTCTCAAAATTAATTTAGCACAATACTGAATTCATAAAGGTATAATTGCTCTAGAAATTATTTGGCCCAATTTACAAAATTGTATTAACAATGTCACTTCTATAAGGTATGTCCATTATCAATATAATATATACTCTCTTGTGGACTTCTTCTAACATTCAACATTATCCTTAATAATTACTACAAGATGTCTATAAGGAGAAAGAAATGGAATAACAACCACAACTTAGGTTGTTTACAAACTCAAACTATCATGATTGGGCCCACGATAGGTGAATACGCAACTACTAGGTATAAGTGAACCAAAAGAGTCCATAGCATATTCCATATATAATTATTCCTTAAGACACTACCCTAAATTGGAATAAAATCCATCAATAATGCCAATAAATTTATTTTAATTTATCCATATATTATTAGGGAGAGTGAGCATAGTATGTTACTCCTCACTGTGTATACTTATCGTACAAAATTTTTTTTAGGTCAAAATTCATAAATTACATACTATTTTTAGACTTTAAATATCCAAAAAATTTCAAAACTCCTATTTTTAAGGCTAAAAAAATTCTTTAAAAAATCATCAAAAAAATAAGAAAGGGCAAGTAGAGTCAAACTATAAAAGTTTGAGGACCAACATGAGAGGCGCACATGCTTACACGCGCTATACTTGCGTGTGGGCTTTGCCCCATGTGCCTGGTCATCATCTTCAATCTCTTAATGGGTCAAAACTGAGTCCACCAGCTTGATTTTGCGATTTTAAGGGGTGATCTAGGCATCATTCTCTTCGTCTTTTCATGATCTACCATTCCCCTAAACCGATTTTGGTCAACACGCAACTGTATGGGAGAAATCTTGTACAAAAGGACGAGGGTTTCGCATGACATGAAACTTCAATGCAGCCAATAATTTTGCAAGCTTTGACTGATGAGTTAAGAACTATTAGCTTTGAAACCAACAAACAAAGACCCTTAATCCTTTTTTCAAGAAATCATTCTTGCTATGGAGTAATGAATTCAAAACCTATAAGGGTTCTAATGGTCTCGTGTTTCGAACAAGATGCAGTAAGATAATATAAAGATAGATCAACATGAGTATATTCATATAGATAATCAATTTCCAACAAAAAGAACCCATAGGAAAAGAAAATCAAAATTTCTATGGGATTCTAATACTAATTGCTAAATTTTACATATACACATATGTACAAAATAGAGAAATATTATAAAATTAATGATATGACGTGATAAGTCTACAACATGGTATAAATTTTCGTTGTAAAAGGTAGAAGATAGAGAAGAAAACAATATCCCACAAAACCCTAGCTTATTTTCATAAAAAAGTTTGAATGTATTTAAAAAAACTGTAAATAGGACTACGTTAAAATAACTAAAAGCTCTATTTATAAACCATTTAATTATTTAAAATGAATAAATTTTGTAATTTATAAAGTAAACTCATAATAAGCCTCATTTAAATTGAGACTAAAATTTCTCTCTTTTAATAATTTAATGAAATAATTACTAATTAAATTTAACCTATAAGTTAAATCTCTACCCAATGACCATCACAAATTATTCACTATTAACAATAACCAAATCCATTTTTTGTTTAAATTAATATTAATCATCTAACTAATTATTACATAATTATTTTAATAATACAATTAATACTAATCACTAAAATTATTCCAACAAAACAATGACACAAGGACTTCTTTTTTATTTTGTCCATAATCACACGAAGTAAAAGGTTGCTATATGCTGTTGCTACCACACATTTGTTTCTCACCGCAATGAAACCCAGAAAGTATGCAAGTCTTTTCAAATCATGCAAGAGGTAAGAAACAGATTTGTACGGTAGTCAGATTCCTGTTTCACTATAAGCCAGCCAGCCAGCCATTTATGAGGAAAGTATCACATAAAGGAACGCATTCGAGGCCTAGTTACAGACTGTGCCCCATCAACGAAAATGGTGGTTCCGGTCATGTAGCTTGAACCATCACTGATTAAATAGATGACTGTAGAAGCGAGGTCATTATTAACGTCAAGCCATCTCTCAAGAGGGGCTGCCTCCTTCACCAATTTCTCTGCTCTTTCCTTTCCTACATACAATGGGAATTTATCAAGCAGGTGTAAGCCGCGTGCGATCGCATTAACTCTGATCTGATACTTTCCCAACTCCAAAGCTGACGCCTGAAGATAACAGTTCAATGTCAACTTCAAAGGACGAAGCTAGGTAGAGGATAAAATCTTAGGAGTACCAACTTTTCTTGTGGTCCCAGAAGTGAGATGCAACAAAATGCTTTTTTGAATTGGGAATTAACCGTGTTATAGTTGATTGAGGAGCGATAACACATACCAGACCAGCTTCACATAAGGACATTCTGCTTAAAGTAATTGTGCCAAAAACAAACATCAAACGCAACATGCACAGAAATAGGAACTTCAAGTATACCACTTTGGATGGGCTTTAGACGACACCAAGCTCCAGACCAAGTCCAACTAGGAAAACCGATTCAAACAATGTATGCACCATATTCTATTTGCATATCTACAAAGCATCTTAATTGATTACTTTCCCTTCATATTCTATTTCCAGGTAGGCCCAGCTCCTAAACCTAGAGGCACAGAAGCCCCTCTTCATGGACACGGTGCCTCACAAAGAACAAAACGCGGCCTGACCGCGTTGTCAGGCCGCGTTTTGTTTTTTTTCGTCCTTTTTGTTTTTTTTTTGTTTTTAATTATTTTTTAAATAAATTATTATTAAAAAATTATAAAATTTTATTTATATATAATAATAATTTTTTTAAAATTAAAATATATATTAAAATTTAAGAAAAAAAAAAAACAGGATCCTTTCCTGTTCCCGCATGAACAGGAGAGGATCCTCTCTCCCTCTTCATTCTGGCTTGCCTAAAATAGACATAGCACGCTGACATGCCAGATTTTTGCTTTTCAAACAAGAAGTATGCCAGTAGAAGTAACTAATGCAGTAATTGAATAAATCATGATCCTGAGAAAGGAAAAGATCATACACAGGAATGATTGGTGTCAAATTAGTAGCAAAGAAAACACAAGTTTTTCTAGATATGTAGAGGAAAAAAGTCGATCTTCCATGGGGTCAACAAAATTGGTTATACTATAAACCAAGGAAATCCATCATTTGATCCAAGAGCAAGCTCTGAGAGTGGTGAAACAGAAGGACAACCCACATACTGCAATCATAAAGTCAAGAAAACATTTTTTTTTTCATTTCCCACAGTTTTCTTGCATACTGAATGTAAAAGTGCATCAAAATCAACATGCTAATTTGCAAATAGGAAATTTCCACCAAATTAATGTCACAATTATATGATTTGTAGAACAAAAAAGTTGCTAATGCATAATATCTTACCCTAACTAACTGCTGCACTCCTGCCAAGGTTGAGGCATATGCAGCAGCTCCTGGATAAAGCCCTCTTTCAGCACCAATTATTGTTGTTAAAAGTATAATGGAGCCCCCTTTCTTGAAGTCCCTCATCCTTTGGCTTACAGCCTTTAACAAAAACGATGCAGCCATAAAATTTATATTCACTATTTTCTTGAACTCATGTTCTGCAAATTCGAGATGATCTTGTATGTTTCCTGTTTCATATTGTGAGAAGCCTGACTCAGTTTATATTCCAACATGTGCATCAATCACCCTATATTCATAATCATTATCAATACTCAAAAGTTGAGCAGAAGATAATATTAAAGCAAAAGTAACGCCCATTAGATAAACTTTTCACATATGTCCTGTTTCTTCCACAGGAGATAGATACAAATACAATACTATCTAAAAAATTTCTTCTATTACTATTAACTTTACTGAAACTTCTTACACAGTTGTAAGCCTCAAAAAATATTTTCGGTCTATGTAATCCATGGATACCATCTTTCAGAAACAAATTTTCTCAGTAAAGCTGTGCCACACGAGGCTATCGATCAGCGTTTCTGAGTTCACCAAGTCAAATAAAGTGTCTAGTACCAAATTTGTGGACCAAAAGGAGAGTTGTCAGTCACTAATGCCCAAAGACCAACTGGGCCAAACCAATTAATAGGATGAATCACATACCCTAACTAACCCAACTTTGTTCAAGTAGTCAGCCCTTAGCTTATATAAGATCATTCTAGACCTCATATTAACACATCTTAGTTACTGCTCAGAGTCACCAGGCTAAATTCGTATCTAAAACAGGGTGTTTGACCACTGCAGTTCAACTTGTAAAAATTTATCTCTATCTGCATTACATAGCAACATGTTAACATCACAATTTTAATATTTTCTTCTAAACAACGTAAACTCTTGCTTGGTTAAAGTGTCGCATCTCTTTGGTTAAAAGTTTGTGTCTACTTAATTATTCAGAATCAGTTGAGGAGTCCGGAACCTCTAGATTTTTTGGTGTAAATATACAAGGGTTGTCATTTACCCAGCTACCTATCTGTCCCCCTTCTAAGTCATGAAAGACGGTCCAGTGTTGAAAAACAAGTCCAAACAAAGGAAGAATTAAATGAATATCACTACACGGAAGAACAATCAGTCCCACCAACACTTCCTAGAGGTGAATGTTTTAACCCCTATGCGCAAGATTTGAGAGAACTCAATCCATTATATAGTAAACAATCTAAACAACCAGAAGTAAAGGAATTACTTGACGATAGTCTATAAGAACTCTGGTTATATGTTTCACAACTTGGAAGACACTGCTGGTGAGAATTACAGCGAACGCCAACGGTGAATTTGAGACCAACTTTTTTCATGAAATATATAAAAAATGGATATCCAATCACTGAGTCAATGTGCTTTTGCTCAGGATACTTTCAACTGAATCGTCTATAAACAACGAGTCCCATCGAAAATAGGAAACCCATATATTTGAAAGCGGAGCAATTACCTTCATAAGCATAACAATTTACAAAAGCGTCCAAATAACCCAAATTACTGCAGGCCTTATTCACAGCGTCATGAAACACAACCTCCCTCTCCTGTTCCATATCCAGTCCAATCACCTCCACCGGCAAAACACCCTTTAAGGAACCCATTATTCGATCGGCAATACTCCGCAGGCGGGTCTCGTCTCCCATCAAAACCAACCTGAATGGAGACTGCATGGCTTTAGTTTGTGAAATCCCAACATATGTTGTCCCAGTGGAATGAAAAATCGAGGAACTTGGAAAACTCACCTGCATCCTCGCTTCGCTAAATGGAAAGCAATGCTCTGTGAAATCTCGTCACCGCTTGCGGTGAGCAACACCCTCTTAACTGTGCTCTCCATGCCAAATCACATCCACTCATTGCGTACAAACAATGCGATTTCCTATCAAGATAATATTTCAAATTGAGGAGATGAATTTCTTTTTTTTTTTTAGAGAAAAAATATTTCCAAGTGAAAGTGTTTTCTGTTTGGCACTCGAGCAAATCAGGATAAAATTTTCTTTGCAAATGAGTTCGTTTTTCGTTCTTTAAAAATATTTTTATCTTTTGAAATCTTTATTTATATATAAATATAAAATATTACTATATTGAATGATCTATATTGATAACAAAACTCAAAATATAAATGTTGTAATTTATAAAATGAAAAGGTCTAAAACACAAAATATAAATGGTTAATGATAAATAATCACATTTTTATTTATAAAATGAATCAATTCAATTTTTTCCTGATTAAGTAGGTTATATTTGATGTTCTTATTTTATTATACAAAACTTTTTATTTAAAGATCTGACTCATGTGTAATTTATTAATATTTGTCATTAAGTTCTCTATTTTATATAATTTTCAATAATAACATAGTTATATAGTTCAATTTGTAACTTTTTTTTTATAAAAATAATATTTTTTTATATTTTTATTAAAAATGTGACAATAAAAATATAAAAAACTACATATATTGTTTCTAAATTCGAATGATATTTTCTTTGCACATTATTGTGGATGAGCCTTTCGCTGTTCATTTTTCCACTATATGTTTTTTTCAAACATGGTCTTTTGCGTTATTTCGTTGATATAATTATAATGAACAATTAAAAAAAATTAATTATAGTGAAAATATTTTAATACATTATGGATTTATATTCTTTACATTTGTCCAAACTCATTGCATTGAAAATCATTAGATTTTAGTTCAGATTTTAATAAACTAGTTTATTTATCTGTACAACATATTATTAATTTATTTTACTATATATCAATATATTTTAAATCAACTATATTTTTAAATATTAATAAAAAATTACATTAAATAATATATTGTAATATAAAGAAAGTATAATAAATAAGATAAAATCTATAAATTTGGTTATATAATATTTGTGAAAGAGACATGATAACAATGAGTTTATTTGAAGGGCATCATTATAAATCATCCAATCATATATTATTTTTTTTATTTTTATTTTAAACCATATAAAGTTATATTTATAATTCCTTCTTAAAAAATTTAAAAGACATTTAATTCATTCATTCATTACTTTTTTCGTTAGTTTTAAAATATATTCAAATTTTAAATAATTTATTATTTAAGATATGGTTAATTAATTTATCAATTTTTTCATTTATTTCAAAGAATTTGTAGACTTCAATGAATAATTTATTAATTTTTTCATTTATTCTAAAAAATTCTCAATTAATTAATTACTTAATTATATTTTTCGCTAACCCTCAAAGATTTACACAAATTAACAACTCATTATTTTTTTCCATTGGTTAGGAAATTTTTATACATTTCAAAATATTCTTAATACATTTATAGGTTACATAGAAAGTTATCGTACGAGAAATGAAAAGGTTGTTCAATAAAATCTTTTTATCTCTTACGTTAAAGGAAGTTTACTTTACTTATATATAATATATATTAATAATTTTTAACAACGTTTTAAAATATAAATTAACAAATTTTTATCTAATAGTGTAAATTTTATCAAATTTATTTACATTTAAATTTTTAATTTGACCATATATATCTCTTAAACAAACAGCCATTTTGTGTCTACGAAAAGAAAAAAAGTTTTATCATAAAATTGCCAACTCTCTCCTTTCCTTGTTCGCAACTACGCTCCTCGTGTTAGCCTATAAATTGTGAAAAGAAATAGCTCTTTATACTAAGACTTAAACTTATGAAGTTTTTTTTTATATTTTTATTATATTATTTAAAGAATTAATAATAATATATAATTTAATTTAAAAATAATATAATTATCAATAATAATTATATACATATTATAATATAATTAAAGAACAACATAATAAAAATATAAGAAAAATTATCCGTAAATTTATTTTTTTATATTAATCACAATCTAACGAAAATTGCTACCACAACCTAATAAAAAAAATTAAAAAATTAAAAATCATTTGAAGAAAATAATATTGGTAATGCCGTGTCTCATTAAATTATCACCTCATCATAGCTTTATAGTCAAAAAAATTTGAGTTTGGTTCTCAAATAATTTTGCATAATGTGACAATCATAATTATCAAACTCGTGAATCAACTTATTAAACTTGTTGATTTTATATTTTTAGGTGAAAAAATAATTTTAGTCACAAAATTAAAATTAAAATAGATTCAATTAAATTTGTATAAAATTGATCAAATTTAAATAGTTTTATCGAGTTTGAGCAAAGTCAAACAAGTTAAAAAAATTTTAAAATTTTTGGTCCAATTTTATATAATGTATCAATCCAATTAGCATTTTCAAGGAAAATTGATTAACTTTTAAGTCCAACTTAACTACCTTAATATATATATATATATATATATATATAGATATAACTCATTTTACAGGTACAATGATATTGTTATAACTTTGATACTTTCTACTTGTAATTATAGCAAATAAAGAATTATATTGTGATTAAATAGTTAATTCTACTTTCATACTTTTTAAAATTTGTTTCCATTACATAGCTTAATATATATATATATATATATATATATATATATATAATATTTAAAATTTACATTAACTTGTTCACATTATCATTATTGAAATTACTGTTATTTAAAATTTTTAAATTAGTGAATATTATAATGATAAAGCTTACTTCTATTTTTTTTAATAGATTTTAGACTAAATGCTTCCAGGAAAAAAAATTAAAAACTCAATCTCTATCTAATTAATTATAATTAAAAGTCATTTGATTCAAGTATATTTTTTTAATAATTTTTTTAACTCCCTAATTTTATAATTAGAATTATTACAATAATATTTTGTATTTATGTATTAATTTTTATTTGTTATTTTTTAAAATTTAGTTATATTTTATAATTATTTACTAACAAAAATAAATTCTTATAATTTTACATTAAAAGAGTTTGTCTTGTGAGACAATCTCTGTAACAATATAATATAAAGGTGATAAAAAAAATTTTCAGTAGTAAATTTTCGGTTAAAGAAAAAAGGCTTAGATATTATGAATAGGCGATGTTGAGCTGGCAGTTGGCAGTTGTGGCGGGGTTGGGTAGGGGCCAATATCAAAGGAGGGAAAAACGCGCAAGGAGAAAGGAGTAGCCTCTTGCCTCAAGACTCACAGTCAGCCCAAGACCACGGGTCCCTCGCATTATCGTACATGGCGACCTCACTCTCTCTACCTGCTCCCTTCTCATTCTCCAGGCAAGCATTTCGTTTTCTGATTTTTCTTCTTTTTCATCCTTCATCAGATTTCTAGGCCCAAATATAGTATCATTCATCAATCTCTTTGTTCTTCCTCCCTGAATTTCCAAGAATTCAACTCCACTGTGCTTTCTGATTACTCATGGTTTCTCTATTATTTTGTTTGGGTTGGGAAGCCTCTGCTTCTCTGCTTGTTATTGCTGATTGACTTTCTTGTTTTAATCACCTTCTGAATGTATTGCGACTGTTTCTGCTACTAATTCTGCGGACTCCGTGCAGTGCTTGTGCTTATTTGAATTTTAGGGATATGAATCATTTACTTTGTTCTTTTAAATAATTGTTATGCATTTTGTTTAAGCTGAGGCTAATACTGCTCCACTGATCGGATTGAAAATCACGTGCAGATGTTGTGAAGCTTTGAAGTCATATAAAAGAAGAAATTAACTGTTCTTGTGGTACGATCGTGGAGGATGGAGATGGAAGGCAAGCTTTGGAACGAGTTTCTACCATTAAAAACCTGAAAGTAATCATTACCTTAGTCGGCATGGGATGCTATGAGGTTTGAGTGTTTGTCCCTTAAGCTTCAAGAGCTTCACCTTGATGTATATCTTCCACAGAACCTTAGATGCTTATACTGGAATTTCTTAAAGAAAGTGGAAAGTAATCATTAATTAGCAATGGCTTGAAACTATATATAGGAGTGACTGAACTGTGGGGTATGAATATAAGAATCTTACTGCTTGCGAGGTCTTTTAATTATTCTACCTCTGTAATTTAAGTTATCTCTCATTTAAACGTCAACGATTTCAGACTACCTTCTCGTTGGTTTGATAATTAGTCACTTGGATCCCCTCCGTATCCGAACAATGGGGACAGTTTGCTTCCAAGTCTCTAGTATGACATTCCACATTATACCAGTGAAGTCAGTTTATGATCTTATGTGAACACGTCATTTAATTTTGAATTTGAGCAACTTACTGCATAAAGTGGGAACGTCTAACTTGATGAAGGTGGTAATAATTATCTTATACATCTTTAATGATCGTTTCCTTTCTCGCTGCAATTCGTCATAGAAGGCACCTACAAACCCCCATTTTTTCATTACAGTATGTAATGCAACCCTTGACGGCTAAGACTTAGTGATAAAGGGGATTATAATAAATTTTGTTGAGTTATGATGCAAGAATGATTTTCAAAAGTCCATAACATACTATCAAAGGTAATTCAATCAGGTTTACATGTTAAAGAGCTTTCATGAAACTCACTTCTTTATTTCCATACAGCAAAGGATATCACAAATAATATAGCATATTGAACAAAATACCATATTCCCACTCAAAAGTACATGCATAACACGACCACATTATGAAATACTAGATAGAAGATTCTCTCTCATGTAGTATAGCTTCATGACCATTTTCTTGCAGCTTCAGTTACTACAGCTCCAGCACCAGGTCTACAATTCCAGCAATTATAAATGGGTCAAAATACATAGATGAAATCTTCTTATCATGCTATCCTACGGATATTATTATGCTCCATAATACATAAGTTCACATGGATTCTGGAAAATCTGCTGAGCACTTGATTTGAGATGTGGTGTATGATAGATCTTAATTGGCATCTGAAACTTCTCATCTCATGTTGACTTATGTTAGTAAGGAAAATTGTTTTTGCACAAAAAGTTGTATTGATAAGGTGCTTGGTTTTTTTTGATAATGCTTTGGGAGGTCAGAGTAAAGATGGTGGAAAAGAGAATTTCAAAACCTAATTGTCTGAGAATAGTATTATGTAAAAGATTATGTGACAATGCTTATTCCTCTAAGTAAATGACTCCACTATCAACATGGCATTCCTGTAATATTTGACATTCTATATAGTTGAGGTGATGAGTTTAGGACTACCTACAATGATATCAATTGAAGAGGAAGGGGAAGACTATAATCAAGTTTTGTAAATTAGGTGCATGCTAGAGATCTTTAGTACTTACACTCTTCATCTGTCTTAATCCAGTACTCCCTGTTCCCACTTGAACTACTGTAACCCAGCCCATGCTGGGTTGGGTTCCAGTTTTTCTTACAGTTTTGGGACCACTTTCTTGACAAGGGCTCTGAATGAAATTTTCTGCCTTTGCCTGGGCACGTGGGGTCTCCAGTATCATATCCATGACAGCAATCATGTGGGACATTCTTGATTTTACCTTTGTGGGATTCAATAATTTTTGCATTTACAGAGCTTTCAGAATATACTTTTCTGTGGAACATACGTAGAACCTGCATACCCAAGATTGATGAACAAAATACTGTAGTACAATTATAAGCTTGATTTAATATATATTCAAGATATTTATACTGAAATTGTTTGATGCTAGAAGGTTATTCTGCTAGTGCTAGATAGGACTTTCCAGACCTTGAAGAAAATCAGCCTGAACCACTTCCAGCAGAGGTGCATATTAAATATAGTCTGACTGATTGGAGTCAATTTTCTCTAGGCATACTCTATAAATTTTAAAGCTTGCTATGATAATCTAATTTTGACGTACCCCGTTATGTCCAGTCTATACTTGATTCTTAATGAAAAGGACCAACTGATTTATTTATCATTAGACAACTTGCGGCTAATAATCTTAGAATAAGATGATTCACAATATCTGGTTTGAATACGTCAGGTATGATTTTCTTATGTTTACATATTACCTTTCTGTGTGACTAACTAAACTGAAAATAAAGAGGTGAACATACATTTCTATTTTCTTAGTCCTTTTTTGTTATTAAGATGCAGAGGAAACTTATCAAAGGGTAATTGGGATAACCAAGGAATTTGTGGTTAACGCTGATTAGAAGTTAAGTATTAGGGACCAACCTTAGAGAGTTTCTTATTGGTTGAAGCAGAATTAGCATCACCCTCAGAAGTGTTACAGCTCCTTGAAGAAGTGTGGACCTTTTTCAGCATCTTTCTCATTATATGCTTGGAAGACTTGTGTGTTTGCTTGACTTGTGTTTCTCCATTTTCTCCTGTCTCTATAAAGCCTTGGGTTGTAATCTTTGTCCTATGAAATAGCTCCGCAAGTGACGCCCTTTCTTTCCTTACTTCTGTTGCTGTCTCTGGAAGTTCTATTGATGATCCAAGTAAATATCCTTGGAGTGGACATACAGATATGTTTCCATAATCTTCATCTTCAGCTCCATCCATTTGCTTTCCACTAAGAGTGATAGTGCTAACATGGCTGTTTCTTCCTGATGATTCATAGAACCTTTCTTTTTCAGCCTCAAGGAACTTCTCTAACTCATGGTTAATGAGTTTCAGGTCATTCTCTGTCACCTCTGCATTTCTCTCAGGTGTGTTTTCCAAAGGCATGGCAAATGTCGGTGTTGCTAGTTCATTGGTGATTGTTTCTGCACCAAGAGTTCCAATAGTGAGAAAGCCTTGGAAGAGCTCCGGGATGACTGTAGATGTTTCTTTTTCAGACTTCTCTTCATCTCTGTTGTCTTCAAATTCAGAATGAGATGTTTGACTTTCCTGTTGGTTTGGTTTTAAGAATCTAGCTTGGTTTATGGATCTGAAGCTAGGCTTTGTATGAGAGTGTAGTTCATCAAGCGTTGGCTGCACAGTCAGGCAATTACATGGGTTTCCTGAAATTAGAGTTGCAAAAGAAATAAGTATATTGTTGAGAATTAGCAGTTCAAAATTATATATACTATCTTCATGACTTGTCAAAACGCATTGGCTTCTTTTTATTGCTCTTGTACTATGAAAACAGGAATGTGGCCATTCTAGCACTCAAACAGTTCATGTAAGAAACTATAGTAGCATGGAAAAATGTAGACAAGGTGACTCTGAGAGTGACATGGATGCAACTTATTATTTACATTGGGGCAGTGGTTGCTATCAACCTGTTATTATCTAGCACAAGAGTAGTCCTGAATCCTGATCAGTTCAAAATGCCTAATCTTGGACCACCTGATTTTAACTTTATTGGGAGGCTGGCAACTTCGTAGTTAGATTATCATTCACAGATAGTGAGACTGCTTAGTAAAACCAGTTTAGTAAATTTTATTGTGCAATTGCATTAATCAGCAGCTGCATATCAGTCAGATATCAAGGTTGTGTCAAAGTGAACTGACGATAGTTATTTTTAAAATTCAAGAAATGTTTTCCTTGAAGATCCTGAATTTACATGTTCAACTTTCCTGTTTTCCCCTTCCCCATTCCCTTATAGAGAATGAATAAGAGAACCAATGGAGAAAAAGAGAGAAAAGATAAATACCAAATGTGAAATCCTTGAAAGGGTCAATACTATTCTGCCGAAATTTTCGGTGCACCCATTGAAATAACTGCAAGAAGGAAAGGCAGTGATAAAGTTGAAGGATGAATGAAATGTTTCATTTTAAACTGGCAGAGTTTAGACTTACCTTCATTTTGATTGCTTTCCTTGGTGTTTGATAACTATGGTTTTCTTTAGTGGACAGATTATGCTAGGAGATATATATGTGAAAGGGAAAAGGTCTCTAGGATGGGGAGGTTAGGGTTGACAAAAGCGAAAAAGCACAAAGACCTCTTCATTGTGACTCTTAATGAGTTGGAAGTAGGTAGTTGCCAGAAGGGTCTAAGATAAATGTGAGTATAGAGAAAAACATTTAGATAGATACAACTTTGTGGTTAGCTATTCTTTTCAAAATCTAATCAAGTGGACAAGTTGGGGAGTAGAATGTTTACCACCAAATTGCTGTTTGTGTATATTTTGGTCTATGTATAGTGATCCATGGAGTAGATTATACGTATTTAAATCCTCAACCTTTGGTCCAAAGCATGTCATTAGTACATGCAATGCTTTTAGATGCTGAAGCACTGATAAATGTCAATTCAATGTATTTATAGACATATCAATTGCAATATCAAACTTTGATGGGCTACTATCATTTCCTATGAGCTTGGTTGGAGAAGGCCACCGTCACTGATGAGCAATAAAATTTATAATCTATCGAATGTTTATTGTGGCAAAAGTTCTCATATATTTCACTCGTTAGGGATCACAGATCCAGTTGCTAAAATTTTAGAATTCTCTCAGGGCATGCTTCTGATGATATGCATTTTCCAAGAAAGATTATTGTTTGATACAAAAACCCCACTTCTCCTACTATTTTTGTCCATTGTGTGTGAAGGAATATCATTTTGCTAACTGCGAAGTGTTGGCCTTAATTATGATATATATTTTTCCCCCAAGATTAGTTTAAAGAGTGTTTATAGTTGGACTATTATAACCCGTTAACTTGCCAAAGTATGTTTGGTATTACTTTCTTGTCTAAGCTGCAGAAGTCTTGATTGCTCGAAATAATTACTAAGATCAGTCATGGTGGATGTGTCTGAAGGTATTGTGTCAAATTAGAATTATGTATTATGCATAAAAGTGAATTTTTCTCTCTCTAATTACGGAAGAATGGTGACTGTAGACATGCTTAATGGTAAACTGTAACTGACTAAAATTCCTTTTATAAGATGAATATATTATTCATGCAAATATTTGATAAGCTCTTTGATCTTTATAGTAAAGCAGATGTCGTCATTCATGAGGCAGACAACTACCCCCAATAATTTCAAGGAAAACAGTTCAAAAGTCTAGATTACTCCTGTATGGTGCAATAACGAGTTGAATTATTATGAGTGTTGTACGATAGCCTTACTGTCGACGGCCTACATCCTACGTAAGATTAGCAGATAAATAGTAAGCAGCATGACTCACTCTCCTGGAGATCAGCTGCATTTGTTTGTCATATGCTGACATGTTGTTGAGGAAATAGTATTAGACAGTACAAGATTTCGCTAAAGCTTCTTCGTTGATTTTATCTTCTCTCTTGTTTTGTATTGTGATTTCTGTTCATTGTGACATTAATTCATTGCTACTACAGGGGAATGTGTTCCTAGTCTTGACCCCCTATAATTGCAAGATGAGAGAGGCTTGCTTAAATTTTATGAGGAAATGATACATAAATATGTCAAACGTAATATTTGACCAAATTTATCTTTGACTTATATGTTTATCTTTTTATAGTGGATTTGGATAACTTATGTTTGGCGAATTGAATGTACTTTAATCCGGGGTCTTCAGTAGAGTTCCAACGTGTGTGTGAAGGCATCTTCAAATTTAGCAAACAACGTCGGGATAGAAAACAAGGAAGTTGCCTCATTTGGAGGATTGAGATATAAGAGGGGTAGGGAGCAGGTACAAAAGGCAAGTCAGCCATACCATTAAGTGCTAATCAAAACAAATGCTAAGTCTGCATAGTTGTGGGCCAATTCTGAGGTCAGGGGATTCTAGTAAGACCCGTAACTTATGATAGATGGTGGCCATGTGAATTCCACGAGGATATCTCAAGGCAATCGGATTTGGATTCCTTTGTCGCTGCCACCATGGTCACGTTCAATCCTTTCATATAATTAAAGTCTAAAGATAATTAGCCCTCCTACCTAATGCAAAGTGAAAAAAAATTATAATAATAAAGAAAGCCTTCTTTCCTATATCTATGTAACATCACAGTACCACGATCTTAATTATAAGAATTATGCATACACTACGCACACTGGAAATTTTGTACAACATGTTGTAGTTTCATAAGTTATTCATGTACTTCAAGTTTCACCAATGAAATCAGATTCAGCAGATACCTATAGCGTGTTGAATTATGCTTTGTTCAAAGAACTGAGGTTCAAATCTAAACACTTCTGAATACTATCCTATAACTAAAGATATCAGGGTCGCATTTGGTGCACTAAATTAGTGAACTTGAAATTTTCCACTGATGGACTCTTGTCGTGGGTTACAGTTGCCTATCTCCACTAACGCTGTTATCGTTTCCTGAGTTGATTCTCCTCATTTACTGGGAAATTTTTCATCCTGAAATTGCTATAAGCTCCAAAATGAATGTTAAAAAACAAAGATTGCATGAACAACTGTTAAAGTAAACAGATAGATAAGTAAATTATAAAAAATATATTTTTGATCTTGTTAAGACCATGTTTTGTTTGAGCATTTTAATAATAATTATAACAATTTTTTTATTTAATTTCAAGTTCATCTCACCTTAATTTCTGAGTTAATTTTATTATTTGAATTAGAGTTAATTTTTAGTCTTTTTTATTTTTGAGTTTCATTTAATTTTATTTTAATATTTTAGTCATTGTTATTTTTTAGTCATTTTAATTTAATTTTATATAAACATAAGGTGTCATCTTTAGTGCACTTGTAATGTTAAATGCATCAGTATATCCAATTATAATATAGGGATATAATTGTAACAATATCAATTCAAAAATAATAATATTACAATTATGTTTTTATATTATAATTGGGTGTATGATGCACTTAAAATTGTAAATACACCAAAGATTTTATTTAAACATAATCATGTTTTTTTTGTTTTATATCATTCTAATTTTTGTTGAGCTAATAATTAAAAAAAAAAAAAACCAAATATCTCTCATTCATTCTTGATAAACAAGGTAAAATAAAAATAAGAAATTTTCTAAAAAAAATTAAAAAAAAAAAAAGATTGTCAGTAAGGAAAAAACCAATAATCGAAAATAGAATGAAGATTTTCTTTTTGTGAAAAGCAAGACACAGCAAAATTGAAAATTCTAGATAAGAAAGAATTAAAAAGAATTAATGAAGAATTAAAAAGAATTAATGAAGAATTAAAAAAAAAATCGAAGAACCCTAATTTTTTACTATAAAAGAAGGGTGGAGGAAACAAAACGAGGAGGAAGGTGTTCAGTTGGTATTTTGGCCACAGAAATTTACTCTCTTCCCCATTATCTAGTGCTTTGGTAAACTAGGATGATTATATCATTGAAAAAAATTTTAGTTCAAAGAGTGATATGGTTCTTTCTATTTAGGATAAGTCATTAGATAGAATTGAAAGAGGGCAAAAATTCTTAAAATCCATTGATTTTATTTTAGGTGTGAGAAAGTAATTTAACCGAATGCGTGTTTTATTATGAGTCCCACCATGATTTTTCTTTTCTATTGTCATTATTATTTATTAGAAAATATACTTAATTTCAAGGGTGATGTTTTGATTTTATAATTCATGACTAGCCATTTGGTGAGAAGGAAAGATCAAAATTTTCACGCCTCGTGCTGCCTTTTTTAAAATCGTGGGTGATAATTTTGATTATCTGTTGTACTGGTATAACTTGTCTCTTTCGCCATTTATGGACTGATTCTTATACTATTTTGTGTTCAATTGCTTGAATTGATGTTAGGGAATGTAAAGGAATCTTTCGAGTACCCAGCGTTGGAAATTGAATTAATGTCCTTAATTGTTCTTACTTCTCTGTCCTTCTCTTTGTCATCGAGGTGCAAGAATGATTTTTAAGGTCTCTCTACCCCATAACTAAATTAGTTGAGATAGAAATTCACCTCTTTGTTAGTCATGGTGAACATGAGTTCATATGAGGATCTTATAGAATGGAATTCAGATGGCATTAATTGCATGTTCATGTTTTTGGTGACTTTTGGTGGCTAAGAATCCATGTTATAGTTTGGCATTTTAGATGGATATCTAATTACAGATTGTTGCCTATACAAATTATTCATCAATGACCTTTTTTTTTTTAATCGTTTCTTTCTAGTTTTCAATTTATTTCGTTTCATTTAATGCTATTATTATTATTATTTTGTTTCTTAAAATTTGACAAGTATATTAGGTCATTTATTTTAAAAATAAAATAATAAAAATATTATTTAAAAAAATTAAATAAATAAATAAAAATTAAAAAAAGATAGGGATTAACTTAATTTTACAAATAAAAATAAATCAACTAGTTCATAATGTTTTTGTGAAATTAATATTTTCCATTTTCCTTTTTCACTAAAGTTAAAAAAGTACCAAGCCAATGACACTAATTTTCTATCTCTTTGCAATTTATGTGGGTGTTGATTTTTATTTCAACTTACCTAAGTTTTAATTTACTTTCTTGGATTAAGTTCAACCCTATAAATATATTTTTTTCATGTATTAATTAAATTATTTTTCTTTGCAGATATTCCACCTCATTTAAAAATTTTAGTGACAACTTCAATAAATTAATTTTCAAAATTATATTTGGAGGTTAATTTATATTCTTTCTTCTTTTTTCTTTTTTTTAATTTTGATAAGTTGTGCCGTGTAACAAATATCTCAACTGTAAATTTTAGTTTTTTCCTAACTTCATCTTAGGTTTTATTTTTATTCTTTAGTTTCATTTTATTTAGCTTCTTATCTTACAAAAACTATTCAAATGTTTTTTTTCTTTCTATATCATTTAGGGTTTAGTGGCATAATTTTGAAATTGTCTTGGCAATTGAAATACTGTCTACCGTTATATTCTTCTCTATCTTCACCCAAACACTGCTTCATTCTATATTAGCAAAAGAAAAATTGAAGATAGTCTTCCTCTTTTTGTTGAACAAATTGCTTGTTCTCACGGTTACCACTTTCCTGGGCACCAGTCGTTCAACGCTTTTGCTCCCCTTCTCTTGGCAAAATCACTGTCAACGTTCATTTTCTTTCCGAGTCATTCACTCACATCTATCGTCTCTGTTGGATCTCTGAGTTACATTTCAAAAGAACCAACTCCTACTTCATACTAAATAAGTCATTTGTAGTTAGTTTTGTTCTAAAAGTGAGTCTGTTTTACCCTAAAAAATTCGCCAACTAGTCTGTTTATTCCCGCAAAATTTGGCAATATAATCATTTGAAAGTAAATATTTTATTTCTATGCAGATTTGATTGAAGCCAGAAGAAAGAGGAATGCATATCTTTATGATGTGGGAAGTGAGAGGTCATTGCTGGATATTTGGGAGGCTTCGCTTGGGGAATCCCCAGAATGGTTAGAGGTGAGTGCGGTGGTGGGGAGTATGTTGAGCATCATAGCCTTCAAGCTCAATTTGACGGTTGGTGTTATTCCGTCTATGAAGGTCGCAGCCGGATTGCTAGGGTTCTTCTTGGTGAAGACTTGCTGTCCAACTTGGGATTCTCCTCCAAACCTTTCACCCCACAAGAGAATACCGTCATTCAGACCTGCGTTGTTGCTTGTTATGGCCTCGCCTTTGGATTGTTTAGGGGTAACTCTCTTCCTATTTCTTTTTCTTCACTTGCCTTTACATGTACTGTTGGGCTTTAGCGCAAACAATGCATACATGACGCACGCTTTTTTACCATTTTTTTTTCATTTGTAATGAGTTTTAAACCATTTGCCATCATGTAATAAATTATAGGTGTGATTTTTGGTAAATTCACTATTTTCAATACATCAATACATTCAATTATAATGTAAAAATAAAATTGTAATGATATCAATCTAAAATGATAATAATATTATAATTATATTCATTATAATTGAGTGGACTCACAATTATGGATGTACAAAAAATTTTATCTAAATTACAATATATATTTTTAATATATATATATATATATATATATATATATATATATATATATATATATATTAAAAATCCAGGCTTAGTTTGGATGATAGGCTTCACGTTTGTTGTCAGTTTCCTTGGGTTTTTTGGTCTTGTCCCACTTCGTAAGGTAATCTATGTGGTTCATTACTATTTTATTGAGTATTCCAAACTTTGTCCAGCTTTGTCCGTTCTTAATTACTGCAATCTATTTGCATATATCATATACATTTAATTAGGCTGTTATTGACAACCATGATTGGCAATTAGCACATGTATTTTCCACCTCATCCTGCTCATGCATTCAATTTCTGGTCATGGTCATGGATTATAAGCTTACATTTCCCTGTGGAACTGCCACAGCAATGTTAATTAACAGCTCACACACAACGACTGGAGCTGAACTTGCAGGGTATGCAATACAAATTAACGCCAAACCACTTGGAAGCATGCCTTAGCTTACTTTCTTTCTAAGTTTCTATGATTATCATACTACTTGACAACTATTTATTGGCGCCATTCACGTCCTTGAACATATCTGATCAATGTTTCCTACTTTAATCATAGCATAATAAAAGCAACCTAAACTTTTGGCAGAGTTTAGTGTTTGTGAATTGGTTATGTTGTAATTTTTCTTCTATTTTTGTATCTCTAATTCATAGTATTATCTGTTAGGAACCAAGTCCGGCGACTGGGGAAGTATTTAAGCTTAAGTTTCTGCCGGAGCAAATTTAAGTGGTCCTTCAGTGGCATTGTGGATTCATGTGGATTTGACAACTTTTGAGCTTCGGATTGACACTTTTAAGAACACGTAAGACTCTTGTGATTTTGGCTTCCCTGGACTTGTCTGTCTCCTCCCTTTCTGCATGTGATATACACTGTTCAATCTGCTGATTACTAAGTGTTGAAACAGCCAAATGGCCTAAAGAAATACACGGGATGTTAGCTGTGGCATTTTGTTGCCATGAAGAAAAGAGAGTGAAATTCCAAAGATAAAAGTAAGAGCAAGGAAAAATATTGCATGAAAGTTGTATATGACACTGGCATCTACACCTATTTATTATTATTGTATACTACCACTTATGCAATTATACCCTTTACATAGAGTGCACTACATGCAGCATCTTTCCTAATCCACAAAAGCCCAAGCTGGAGCATTTATACAGTAGGCTCTCAGCTTGTCATAAACATATAGAACTTAGGAACAATTGCTTGCAACTCAACAAGCTATATCAAACAATAATTTATAACTTAGTGAACTAGTCTTGTAACTTGATGAACTGAACATTTCCTTGTCGTGATATTAGAAACAAGGGTAGGATCAACTTTATTTGACTTGAAATGTCCCCTGTGATTGGCAAATACTGAAAGAAGTCAACCATTAAATAACAACAACTTTTGAAACTAAATGCGTGAGTATTAAAATGATGTGTATAAAATCACATGAATGGCTGAGAAAGTTACAGTTTGTATTGAGTCTACTGACAGACTAGAGCAGACACATGTTTGTACTCATTAGGAATAACAGTATGGTGTGAACAAAGGCCTCAGCTCTACTCAAACTGGTGAGTCATCCTAGTTCATGCCGAATCTTGTAATTATCAAGTCAGGGGAAAGGTCGGAATGTGGCATATTTAAGATGATACAAATTGCATTCTAGAGTTAAGATCTGAGCTTTGGGTAATTTAAGGCCCCATTCCTGGTACTGAGGTCGATGGGATCATGCTGCTATCAGTTGACCTCCTCTAATCACTTGCTAGATATTCTTCTTAAATTGTAGTTAGGGTTATTGAAATACCATGTTAAGACGGAAAGCTGGAGACAGAAGTTACATAGAAGACATATATTAACTGAAACGTTTACATGATACAAAATCATTGCTCCTGTATTTTTATTGATACTACAATTCTATGATGGCAACAGCTTCCCTTATTCCCTTGGGAGCTGCTTTTGGTTTTACTTTGAGGTTGATACAGATGTCTTATGTTTCTCTCTTCACGTAGAGTCTTTATTGCCCCTCTTGGGGCAGCATAAAGATGAGTATTTCTACTTCACTGATACCATGCCAAACTTTTGGAATAGTGATTATTATATAGGAGTGTGCTATTCACTTGTAACTGCTAAATGCTGTTGCTGTTGAGTAATGAATATGAAGGGCACTAAAGACAAGAACTTATCTGGTCTCAAACATGGCTTCTATTTTATGCAGGTTCTACTTTGACTTCAGTCCAACTTATGTTGGATGTGGTCTCATCTGTTCTCGCATAGTCAATTGTTCAGTTCTTCTTGGAGCTAGCATATCATGGGGTTTTCTGTGGCCTTCATCTCTAAACATGCCGGGGACTGGTATCCAGCTGATCTAGTTAGCAATGATTTTAAAGTTCTTTATGGATATAAGGTATGGGAAAGCAAATATAGTTGCAGTTCACCACATAAATGCCTTTATTCAAAGGGTACTTGTCTGTATTTAAAATAAAGGAATGCAATGTCGTAAGATTTTGTAGGAAGTGCAACTATAGATTTGGTCGGGAAAAAAAGAGAAGTCTTGATCAATTGTAACTGAGGAAGTTACAATTGATTTCGCATTCAGATTTTTCTTTCAATCATTCAAAAGTCAATTACTTTGACAATATGATACAGTAAAATTATTTTCCTTTCTGTTCAGCAAAATAAGCTACAACACTAATTTATTCCTGAAAATGGAAAAGGGTGTGAATGTGATCCTTAGTCTCGCCTAGGTGCCTAGGTGAAACAGTTTATCCTCAGGACGAAAGAATTGCATTCACATCAGGTAAAAGCTAAAGCAACGGTTACCCTTGACGGTAAAATTCTATAGATAATAATAGCTTTTATCACCTTTAGCTAACCTTTGTTACTATGTTTGTAATAGAAAGAAGAGGCAAGTATTCTAAAAATGGGTTAGTAACCACACTATATCATCACTTCCCCACAAAATAAATTGAATGGATTTGTAGTATTCATGTCAATTATGCCACGAATATTTACAAATTCTGGTACTCTAAACCATCAGTAACTTGAAAGGGACTGTAAGATATGTTTATGACAACTAGGTTGGCTCTTAGAAACATTACTATTGGTGGACACACAATAGCCATTTTCGAATAGTAAATTTCTCCTTGTTATTGTGTTGTGTCGTAATGAGCTTAATCATTCTCAGGAATCATGAGTAAAAGTGGAGCTAAAAATCATTAGAATTAGATTCAAGATCAAAAGTAGAATAAATCAAGCGAAGGGTCCAATAATTTCATAATAAATTTTTGATCTTATACAATTAAAAAATTTATTATATCCTGGCTTAAAAGATCTGCATGGATACCAGTGCCACAAAACACTTCTTTTTTTTTGGAAGCACTGCCACGTTACGAATGATCGGTTCTTACCAAAACTGTTTATTCTCAAGAAATTATGCGATTCTTTCCCCATGTGGATAAAAGGGAGTTAAAGTTTCTCAAAAAAAAAGAAAAAGAGGGAAATCCATTGAAAGCTGCTTGGAGAAATAGCTGGCCAAGGCCATAATTCAGCAAAACAGTGACTTTTTTTTATAATTTTTTAAAATTGAGAATCAAGTTCTTCAATTTTCTTTATGCGATTACAAAGTTGGATTCTGAGTGAATAGAAAATGCAATACACTCAAGCCAATCTAAAGTCATAGTTGAGAAAAATTTGCCAATCAGGCACATGGCACAGATTGTGACATGTTGTATCGTAAATTCGGCAACATCCATTGGAATCTTATTCAACGAACTATATGGTGAAAGATTGGTGAATCTGAACCACCTAATTTAGTGGGATATCTCAAATTTCGAATGGCGATCATTAATTTGCAGAAGGATTGGATCTATACCTGTTTTTTTCTGTACAAGTTATTGGATTATTTAATCAGATGGCATCACATACAGAGAAAGTCTATACCAGAGACGTACCAATAATCTGGTGACAAGACTCACTGCAGTACGAGTTTTAAAGAAACAATGACATAGGTTGATACGTGAAAATTAAAAAAAACAAAAATAGTTTGAGCTTTATTCTCAAAATTTTTAAGAAAGCTGCCATACTGAGCCCAAATTAAAATGCGAAAAATGAAATAATCTTGAGTTAAATAAAACATTTTTGAAACTAAAGAAATACTAACTTGGTCAGAAACATTTTGCAAACGTTTAAATTTGGCTCCAAAACTAGACTTTACTACTTGGTTTGGTCTCAAATCAAAATATAAGTTTTAGTAGGTACATTATAAGTTCAAAAAGTTTTTCAAAAGTCAAATTACTTGTTTAGACTTACACTTAAACTATTGGCAATCAGCTTATCATGCATTTCACATAATAAGCTTAAAATTGGATATCAAAAAGAAAATACAAATGGGACATACGGTCAATTTTATGGAGATACAATTCACAAAAATATTTAAATTAATTTAATTACAAATAAATCTATAATATGTTAAAAATAAGTTTTCATAAATATATTATTCATGTAGTTATAATGTAAGTGAATTATCTATATTAAAAACACTGACAAATAGGTTTTTTTTATAGAGATACGGTAAAAAAACACAAAAAGAAAGAAAAAACTATAAGAATACCATGTAAGATTCTTATTTGGATTTATAGCGGTTTTTTAAATAGAAACTACTGGCCAGTAGATTGTATAGTTTTTTAGATCTAAATTCTTAAATAAAAAATTCTAGATTACACAGTCAAATTTTGAAATTTTTTATTATCCGCAATTTTCAACTTAATCTAATTGTCAAATTACATATTTTTTTAATATTAAATGTTAAATTCATACATTTTTTAATAAATGTAAAAAATTCTGATTGGCAAAATTCTTTTGAAAAAAGATTCTTTACAGTCAAATAATTTGCCTGTAGAGTGCAAAAGACACCAAAAAGTTATTGTAGATATGTTTTTTTTTTTTTAATTTTAACATCTTTTTGAGACTCTGATATTTGAATTTTTGTTTGAAAATTTACTCTACAGTACTCCCGATTCTCTCTTCTATTTCTTATGTTCTAATAAATGGTAGTTCTCTTTTTTCAACACTAGCTCCATTTTTGGTATACTACTCATACTAACCTCTCCCCTGTCACACCTTTTAAATTTTTTTTTATTTATTTTTGTAACAAATAAATCTCTTCAGATCTATTTTTCGTGGGAGATCTAAAGGAAGTTCTTCTATTTGCAATTCTTGGTATATTAAAAAATTTTGTCCCACTTTTATTATTATTTTTATTCATTCTCATTTAAAGAGTTTAGTTTGTGTAATTCTTCTTTGAGTTGGTCTAGAAATATTATGCGATGGTGGAATCCGATGCATAGTGGATGTTCATGATTGTTACCTTACAACACCCATGACGATGGAAATTTCATCCCAACATATAATTTAAGAGACTAGTAGAATTTTCATGGCCAAAATTATAATATATATATATATATATATATATATATATATATATATATTGTAGTACTTGCCAAAAATATGATGCAAATTTTGTTCTTCATAAGAGTACATAGTGTAATTTGTTAATGATGTAAATAATTGTAAATAAATATGTATAATCACTGGTAGATTCTTCATTTTCCTACTGTGTTGTAGTTGTCTCTAAATTGAATTGAGAGTTGAGCTCTCTTGTATGGATATTATTGTTTTAGCAGATATTTGTCATAATTTTGAGAGGTCTCAGTTATAGAAGAGATTTTGTCGAAATTTCTATAAAATATATATATGAATGTGAACTTGTTTGGTAATGAATTTTTATTATGTTTGATTTGCAATTTAGTTAAGGAATTAACTTGTTAGGTTTATAGAAACAAGATAATCTCATTATCTATGCCAGTTACGCTCCAAATATTGGGGTGTGACACATGCGCGCGCACACACACATATATATATTAAATTATTGATGGTGAAATGAAACTACCTTTCTCCTTTTAGTCTGAAACAGTGGCGTCCATTTTTGCATAGTAGAAGACACGCCTTCCATTTTCTTACCACTAAATACAGAAAAATGGCATAAAAAGGATCCCAAATTTTTAGATAGAATTTGTAATTGACTGCTTCCTACTTCTGATCAAACTAAATTAGAATCTTGTGCGACTTTGCATACCAAATTAGTGGGAAAAAAAAATTATAATTTTGGTACTTCACTTTTTATTTCGAGATTATTTTCATTTATTTTAATAATTTTCATTAATCTTGAAAGATCAAATTGACTTCAAAACAAAAAAATAATAAATCAAAATTATATTTTTCTAATGGGCATTGATATGAAACTTGGTGTGTTATTAAAGTTCAAAATTTACATTTGTTAGTAACTAGTACAAAAAATAAAAAAGTGTGATTTGTTACTTCAGATTAATGATTAATTATGTAGATTCTTGATAAATCATCCATAATTATCACCAATTCAAACAAAAATATGATTATTACTGATTTCAAATCCAACCCATCTATTTTACACTAGATTAATTGGACAAAGAGGCTCTCCTTCATCCTCCCTTTTTTTTTTCCCATTTTTTTTGTCTGATTTCTATAACAAATTAGTGTGTGGTAAGCATATTAATTAGGTTTCTTGAATTTAGCGTTTAGGGTTTGGTATTTTTTTTCTTTATTATTATCTTTTACATTTTTGAAAATATTTTCCATATTCATTATTGGGTAGGTAGACTATCTTGAAAAGGAAGAAAAAAAAAATCTGAACTAGACTATCATGAGCCAAGACATATGGGAATTATTAACTTCAATTTAAGAAGTTTAGGATCCAGTAGTTGATCAGAATCAGCAGAATTATATTCAGCTTAATTTGATTTACGTTGTTTATATTAAAAGACTCAGAGAAAAGGACACAAGAGATAGGAAGTGTGACTGCTAAGACAAACTCTCACAGATTCAAGCTTATCCCTTATGGAAAGAAAATGACTAGCCTCATTTAGAATTAATTATACAAAAAAAGAAAGAAAATCAAAGGATGAGAAATGATGTCTTGACATTGAAGAATTGAATTATGATGAAATAGGGTATAATATTTCAACTGCTATCTTTTCAAAGAGGGGCCCTTCCTTGTATGCAAGGTGGGAAGCACTCTGTGACTCACACTGCAATCACCAGCATACACATACCCTTACCTTCCATTATTGCTCTCTCTCTCACACAGAACATTATTTGACCTTCTCTTTGCAATAATATCAAAACCTAATTAAAATCTAACAATAACATTTTTTTTTCCTAATTTTAAATCTTACCTGCAACTGTACTGGGTAAGTTTTCAGCGTACTCAGTGATGATCAGTTGACTAGATTGATTGTTTTCCTCCCCACAAGTCTTCTCGTATGATCATGAAAATTGATGCTTTCAGTCATGAGGATTTTGAATCACTAGGACTTAATTTTCTTTAATAGAAAATTTTAAAGATTTTATATCTTAATCAGCTAGATTTATCTGATCCTTTAATTTAGACTGAAAAAGAGAGAGAGAGAGAGAGTGCAATCATATCGACCTGTGAAGATTTGAAATTTGTGGGGTAAAGGAAGTTTGGACCAATCATCCAACTAATTCATTCTCATGAATCAATTCTTGTCGTGTAATTAATAATCATAAATTCTTGATAGGCCACTAATTAAACTTGCACGTTACGTCTGGATGGCACAAACATATATAACTATTCAAAATTGCTACCTCTAATTTGCATGATGTGTCTTGAATACAATACAAAAATCCATCCACAACTTCCACTTTAATTAATTTAAATTATTTTGTTAATTATTATAATCCTTAACAAGCTTGACATATAAGTTTGTCATTTTGTAGGTGGCATTTGTGAAGAAATTACCTTGCATGCGTAAGTTGTAGTTACCTGCCCTTGGGGCTAAAAATTCAAATGACCTGGTTTGCATAAAAATCAAGCTAATAGGTTACTCCAAAAATTACGGTAAAACATATATATATATATATATATATATATATATCTCTAGCATAGTTGTCAAACTCGCGAGTTTATTATTGGAGTTTACGAGTTTACGATTGTATATAAAAAAAACTAATCAATTCGTTGTAAACTTAAACTTAATACAAATTCGAATAAACTCGTGAGTTGACTTACCGAGCATATCGAGTTTATAATTTTAACGTGTCAACTAACTTATAAAATCAACAATATAATAATTTAAACTCAATACTAAATAAGATATAAACAAACTTTTTTTTTATGAAGTCTTTACAATTTATTTTATTACAAGTTTAAATATGTATAAAAATAATAAAATTACATTTAATATGTACTTATTAAATAAAATAAAATAAAATAAATATTATTTAATTAGTTATATTGAATAATTATTTATGTATAACTATTTAAAAATATTCATATTCAGTGTTACAAATTATGTAATATGAATAACTTTTGTTTGATTAAGTATAATTTAAATTACATTTGAATAATTTTTTAATATATATAGTATTTAAATTATAAAATTTTATATTTTAATAACTATTTATTAATCAAAATAAATTTTTATAAATTTACATTACTAGTTTACATTATAAATTTATCTCTATTTTTTTAACAAATTTATCTAAACTTATAAATTTAACAATCTTGATATCTAGAACTCGAGCAACACGTAAGGAGATAAAAAGGATAACTCCAAAACAAGAGGACGACAAAATGGCATCGGTCTTCGATTCAATCTCTATTTCTCGAATTTGGATCACTTCCAATATTAATAAAATATTATTATAATATGAAGTGGTTTGCAAAACATTTTTTTTTAATTATGGTTAAAAAAACATTGGAAATAGAGGGAATATATATATATAAATATGGGGAATCTGAGGGGTGCAAGGTGGCTAAGCTACGCAGGGTACGAAAGATGTACGAGTATACAGCTACGACGCCAATAATTGATGTACTATTACATATGAATATATAATATAATTAGTGCATTGAAATATAGAGGGAGAATAAAGACACCATGAAATATCGCTTTCGAGACTTAATGCTGGTACTTATTATTCAATTATGCATGACAAGTGTGCAGTGATCCTAGCTTCCTCCCCTGCTCACCTCTTCCTCTCTATCTTATGTCCTTTTGTTTGTTAAAACCACAATTCTAACTTTTCAATGCGATTACGAGACTACCTCGAAAGAATGAGTAAAATTTTTATTTAATTCTTCATTTAACATAAAATTAAAATTATATTTATTAAAATACTAAAAATAATTTATTACTCATTAAAAAATATTTTTTTATTTTTTAAAAATATTTTTTTATTTTTTAAAAATATTATATTTATTGTTTAAATTTAAGATTTAAGGTTTAGTATTTTGACTAAATTTGATTATTTTTAATATTTTAATAAATAAGAAATCAAAATGAAAATTTTGAAAGAAGTGACAAATCAAAAATATACTTTTTTTATTGAAAAAAAAAACTATTTGGAGGGGTAAATCAAGAGGTTACTGAAATCTTGGTGAAAGAAACAGTAATTGATTTCTTCTTTTAGAAAATAGAAACAATTTAAAAGGTTAAGTAAAAATAGAATGAACTCTATCGACTTAGGGGTTATGCAATTTACCTCCATTAATTTTAAAAGTTTATCATAAATCCATAAACATTTTATTCGGTCCGACAAAAACTTTTTCCATAATAAACCTCAACATCATTTGTCAATGTAAGTTGAAAAATGTCAAATTATTAAAAAAGTACATCTAATATGGTATTTTAAGTGTCGGATAAGGACTTTTTTTGGTTAGTTTCTTCCACATTATCTGTATAACAAAAGTCATTTCTCCCACCATGGAATTTAAGAATAACATCACCGTCATATATTAAAAGTTAACACCAACTTAATCTCTTTTTCATTCCATTACTAATAAAATCATATTTGTATGTTAAATAAAAATTTAATTTTTTGGACATAAAATGAATATATACCACAAAAAAAAAGTCAGGAGTGTTGAATGAAAGCACAATGTCATTTTCTTTCAAAAAAAAAAATGAAGAGGAGGGTGGGGACTGTAGATAGATAATTGTTGTAGCTTTCCAATGTGAATGTAGATGTGGAACTGAGAAAGTGAGGTCATCATGAAATGAAATAGAAAACAGAGGAGTGAGAGAAGAGTCCAATATAATAATGTGATGGGGAAGTGGAGTTTTGTGAATGGCCCATGAACTGTCAACACAACACTTGTGCTCCTATTTAGGGCAGAAGGGTCCCACCATTCTCACTATTACTCACCACATAAGCCTCTGCCTCATCTATATTTGCAAACTGCTCATATATATGTATATATATGTCCCATTTCTTAACATTTCTACTTATGATTCTCTCCTCTCAGTATATTTCTGATCATCTCTGAATTGTGGGCCTACCTTTACTACAGCACCTACCTAGAGAACTTGAGAGGAGATGTGAGAACATGTATCACCCATGGCCCAGTCACAGCCCTCCACGTGGCGAAAGTATGTGTTTTGAGAATGGGATGGAGGGATGGTATTATAGCGGAATAGTAACGGAATGTGGGGGAAGGCCAAAGGGGTTAGCTTATGTTACGTTATTGTGTCCGTACTGTGGATGGTGTGGAGGGTTTAGAGGTGAAAGAGGCCGTTAAAGTTGCTTTCACATCATACTGGTCAAAATCCCCTGCTCCTCACACACATATAGAGAGAGGTAAGAAAGGACATGTGAACTGTGAACTCTGGAGGAGAGAGAAACACAAAAAACCAAATGATAAATTATTTTCTCTGGTGATACTTACAATTTTATTAATTTTTCAAGTTATAAAGATAATCAAAATATTTTAGTTAGTATATTAAAAATATTTTTTAAAAGATTATTTTAATATTATTAATCATGCCTGTTAAAATTTATTATTTTATTTTATTTTGATATTAAAATAATGAATATACGTAATATTTTCATATTGTATAATAAATATAATAGTATATGCATAATTATATTTTATTTTTTGCTGTAAGGTATGCTTTAACTACGGTGATGAATTTTTTAAATAAAAAAGTAACATAATTTGGACATTTTGCCTGGGAGGGAGACGAGTAATTTACTCCTAAAGAAAGGACATAGGGCACATTGGGATTTTAATATTTTATGGTTTTTGTTTGTCCCTCAATCCTTGCCAAAAAAAGTGAAAACTCATGAAAGCTTAGGACTTTTCAGGTCGCCTTCTTCTATCTAGAGGACCCATCTTTTAATTTTTTTTTTTTTTTCCCACCCTGCCTTGTTCATGGATCCCAAGGGCTCAAAGAAGCCACAAGAGGCATCCAACAAGTTCTTGAGTCTCCCCCAGCCACAATCCAATATGGGAGAGAACAACAAAGCAGCAGCTGAAGTGAAGGATTTCCAGATTTCGATTGCGGAGAAAGAAGAAAACAGCAAGAATAAGCAGTTAGCCCCAAAGAGGTCTTCAAACAAAGATAGGCACACCAAGGTGGAAGGTAGAGGAAGAAGAATAAGGATGCCGGCTTTATGTGCAGCTAGAATCTTTCAGTTGACCAGAGAATTGGGTCACAAATCTGATGGAGAAACCATACAGTGGCTTCTGCAGCAGGCGGAGCCGTCGATAATCGCAGCCACAGGAACTGGGACGATACCCGCATCAGCTTTAGCTGCAGCTGGAGGCTCTGTTTCACAAGAGGGGACCTCTCTATCTGCTGGATTGCACCAAAAAATGGATGAATTAGGGGGGTCCAATATAGGGTCAGGGAGTAGGACCAGCTGGGCAATGGTTGGTGGGAATTTGGGGAGACCCCATGTGGCCACAGGTCTATGGCCTTCTGTCAGTGGATTTGGATTTCAGTCATCATCTTCTGGTCCATCCGCAACAAATTTAGGGAGTGAGAGTTCAAATTACCTGCAAAAGATTGGGTTCCCTGGGTTTGACTTGCCTGCGGCAGCCACCAACATGGGTCCTATGAGCTTCACCTCAATTTTGGGTGGGAGTAGTAACCAGCAGATTCCTGGTTTGGAGCTGGGGTTGTCTCAAGACGGTCACATAGGGATTTTGAACCCACAAGCCTTGAGCCAGATTTACCAGCAGATGGGTCAAGCGAGAGTACAGCTACAACAGCAGCATCAACATCAACATCATCAACAGCAGCAGCAGCAACCTCCTGCCAAGGATGATTCTCAAGGTTCTGCAGGGCAGTAGATTTTTTTGAATTTGAGAGAAAAAATGTAGCATTGTCCAGGGGCCGAGGTTTCTACAATGGCTTCTTTGTTGTATATTTGGGAGACATCATGAAATAGATGCCTCAGATTCAGATTTTTCAATAGGAACTGGATTTGGTTCACCCCTTCTTGTTTCTTCACTGCAGCACTCATGTCTTCAGGAACAGGTGCTTCAATTTAAGTTCAAGATTTCTACTATTTTGTTTCTTTCGGTGTATCCACATGTTTTATAATCGCTAAGTTTTTGTGATGTAAACTTGCAGGTGGAATTGCGCTGCCAGATAGCTTGGTCTTGGACTTAAAACTCTTGTTTGATACAGAGATGTTTTGGTTATCACTATATAAAGCATCAATTACTATGTTCATCTCTAGCTCAGGAAGGAGTGCTAATCAGTTTGTTTGTGAGATTGATGTTACGGTTTCATAATCATATTTTCCAAAATTAATGGATTTAGCGGTTGTTTCTTTATCATCTGAAAGATTGTAATCTGTGCATGGAACAACAGTTGCAAGTTGCATCTGGCTGTCTGGTACACCTTGCAATAACTTGGCTGTTTTTCCTTCTATATTCATCAACCTGAAATCTTTCCATTTAAATTGATCAAATTGTTTTTCTTCCTTTTACAATGCTACTCTCATCTGAAGAAGTTGAAATATTGAAGCATCAATGTCTACTGTCTTGTATCTACAGCTCTGCTTCATTGAAAAGGGTGCCAATTATTCAATTTTAAGTATTTCTTTACTCCTTGAGTATTGTATCAGAATTTGGCTTTTAGATAACCTCGCTGGAAAAGTCTTACGATGTACTTCTTGACATGACTAGATTAATAATATAGTTGAAGTCCTCCTGTTAGCATCAACAAAATGCCTGAAGCCAGTCTATCTTATGGTTGAGTTGAGGTTAACTGGAGTCCACAAGAGATACCAAAATGCTTTGCTTTATTCTTTCATGCTTTGTAGCTGGAAGAAAGACCCAAAGAAGACAGACAAGTGAACTGTCTATGATTGCCTACGTACCTTTGCACTTCGACTTCCGTGAGCTTTGAGTTTTGAGTGTTGAGCACCAGCAAATTGTCTCAGTTTAATACGATGTTCCTGAAGCTGAAATTTGTTGTAATATTAAGAAGGTAAATTTCTGTGTTTTTAGATTGTTAAAATAAGACTTCCTAATTATATTCATAAATTAGTTAACATAATATCATCCTTGAACTGTTGCATGTAAGTGATTATCTTGTGGAACATGAAATTTAGCATCATTAGTAAACAGCAAGAAGTAAATTGCCACACGAATGTATTTGGAACTGAGAAATTGTGCGGCAGCGTCTAATTGCAGCAGCATCAATGAGGCCCTCGTATATAGGATTGATCATCTGGTGAACTTTGAAATGTGATGCTTTGCTCCTGTATCAGTGTGGACCAATTCATATCTACTGCAGCACCTGTATCAGAACACAGATAGCACTTAAATTAGTGGACGTATCACATACCTAATACGAAGCCATTATCTGGATAATTAATTGTCTGATAATAAGGGTTATATGCAGCAATATATGCGCAATTTTATGGCATTTCTAGATTTGTGACAGCACATGAAAGGGTGATAGAATTTCATTTATTCAACAAAGTTCATCATTTGTTAGTTGTGCTTTCAAATAAAATTGGCATGAAGAGTTAGCATTTTCTTCGTTGATTTTGTCAACTTCAACACGCTAAACAATCACTGCCATGATTCCTTCTGCATCCACCAAACCATGCTATCATTACGGACAGCCTCTTTAGTTGAATAAAAATTGCATGCACATATATACCCGAAAGTGTGAATGCTAATAACCCAATTCCCATTGACCCACCTAAATGCGAAAGCACCGAATTTAAAAAGAAATCAGCCAGTATTCCACAGCCACTGACTTTTGCACTAGAATTTCACGTATGGTCATTTGACATGCCAGGATATACGTCGTTCTGAACTACTTTCAGAACTTTCACTTTGGTCAAAACTTTCAGAACTAAAGTGGCACTACCAACCGAAGGCACATGGGCACAGTGTTGTTGCGAAGTTTGAAATATAATTTGAGAAAGTTTACAAATCTGATATCTTGTTGGAAAAGGTTGACGACAATATGAAAATTCGGACAAGGTCATTGGCATTTAGATGCCAGCGCAAAAGGGTATTACTATTTCAGATCAGAGAGCTTCAAGTTGCAATATTCAGACATTACTATGGTTGTCAATCTTAAATTGAAGCTTTGATCTGTGATTTCTTTATTTAAGCGTGCCGTCCTTTTCAGTTAGTTTTCTTCTCCAGCAACCAATCAACTGTAACACCCCCCGTATTTTAATATTGTCGTGGTCTCATACCCTCGATGACCACAATTACTTTCTTATATTTCTTCTGCTGCACACCCTGCACTGCATGTGCCTCTTCTTCAACTATTATTCACATTTAACATATCTATTGTCCATTGGTATTTAATTTCAGTGAAACGGCAAAATATCGTCATGTGTATACCGTGATAGTGCCATATGTTATTTCTCTTTCCCTCAAGCCAAAAAACGATGTGGTTTGTCAAATATCTGTTTGACAGTGGCCCAGAATCTTACATGATATGAAATGGAATTTCAATTCGTTTATTTTGGGGTCACTATCTTCATTGTATATTTCAATTGAAACAAACTATTCCATTTTAGAAAAACTTTGCATGATTCTCTTATCCCAATAATTGTATCTTTAAGGACAAGAAAATAAAGCACTTGACTGGCTATAGTAACCATTTTTATCCTTGTTGTCTTGTTCTTTACCTACCCCTGGTGTAATTCTCAAATGATTACATCTCGAAGGGTAATTATATTAAACCAGCCTTATTTCACGAGTTAATTATGCACCCCATGATGCGTTCATGATATGTGCAAAAAATTATATTCACGTTAGTTTGGAGTGTGAGTTCTAATGAGCATTTAAAAAGTATAAGTTATAGGAAAAGAAGATGTTGCTTCCACTCATTATGATTATTTCACACGCCTAAAAAGCAAAAAAGAAGTAACAAGATGAAAAAAGTATACTATTGCTACCTTTAATCGGAGGAGCCATTTAAAAATTATTTATATGGTTGCTCATCCTTGGGGTAGAACACAGTCATGTTGCTGCTTGGAATGAAAACCTACCTCTTATTTCTCTGGCTCTGACACACAAAAAGCCAAAGAGAAAGCAGTGTATGCATACTCTTAAACAATCTTACAATTTCCTATGAATTGTGTCATACACTTTACAGACTAAAATTTATTTATTCCATCATTCAAACATCAAGTAGCATTTTTTTTATTGGGATTAGATTATTGGATCGAAAATTTCGGAAAGTATGATGACCCATTACAATAATTAAATCATTAACCCCAATTCATTTTTTTTTTTTTTTTCCCTTGGACAAATACTGCACAGTCATTCAAATTCGTGTTCCTCGGAAATCAAGTTCATTGGAGACTTGGACTCTAGCCCAGCACGGTCGTTGCTGGATATGGGCCTTCTAAATTGAAACTGCAGGGAGCGATCCAGCCCACTTCGATGGGCCTCCTAAACCCAAAGCCCCTAGTCCCAATCCAAACACTCGTCGGATATGGGGGCCACCAAAACCATTGGATGGTGAGTGGTATTTAGATATTCTAATTAATCCATGGATATGTAACTAACCGACATATCATATAAACTGTACAATTTATGTAAAACATTCAGACCAATATGTCTAACTTTAAACATTATAAAATTGAACGGAATTCACGTGGACAACCCAAGTGGGTTGATATTATTTAGATACTTATTCTTATTTGTCCAAACCTCAACCTAATCTCTCCACGCCACCAATTACTGCTCTCACGCTTTTTTTAATTATAATTATTATTAGGTAAAATCTTTAGTATAATGATAAAATTAAGTGCATTGATGGATTCATTATATAAGACAAAGATAAATGACTGTGATGTATTATATTGTACTGATCGTATATTAATTTAAAATAACTTATTATATTTATATTTTGATTATATTATTTTTAAATTTTATTTGAGTCCAAAATTTTTTTTAAAATTTTCAATTTACTCCTTTAACATTTTATTTTTCACGAAGCGACATAAAAATATTAGTTTATAGTTAACTGGCCTTTATATTTTATTTGTTTTTCTAATAATTCCATAATTTTTTAATTTTATTTTTATTTTCAATTTATAAAACAATATTTTGTGGGGTTACTATTAAATAATAAGTAGAAGGGATAAATTAAAATTTTTTAAAAAAATTTTAGATTCATAAATGAAATATAAAAATATTAAAGTTAAAATATAAATATAATAAATCGTTTTGAATTGACATACAATTAATAAATTTAGACATATTATTGCTACATACTTTTTTTTTAAATGTGTCACATAGTGATTGTATTAATGTAATTAATTTTATAGTTACATTAATAATGACACCTTATTATTATTATTATTATTATTATTATTATTATTATTAGTTTAAAATTTTGGAGTTAGAGACAGTATATGGCAGTGTAACTTACTGTTGCGTAACGCTGATAATTAGATGAGTATTGAGTAGGTAGAAAAGAAAATGCAAAGCGGTTAAGGCAAGCAGGAAGTGTGTTTGGATAACAGAATGGGGAAGGTGAGGCATGCAATGAATGAAGTTCATTATTCTCGTACCAACATATGTTCTTCTTAGGAGAATTTGACTTTTAAGATATTAATATCTAACTAAAAACTATTCGTCCTTCTTTTTTTTGGAATTTCCATATATAATCAGCCACGTGTGCAAGGGTCATAAAAATATCTAGCTTTAATGTCTTGTCAATTGATAGCATGATACTTTTTGAAAAAATATTTTTTATAAAATTATTTTTAAAAATATTGAAAATTATTAAAAAATAATTTTCTTAAAATTAGTAAATTATGTGTGTGTGTGTATATATATATATATATATATATATATATATATATATATATATCTAAGTGTATGAGAACTGAGTAATATCTTTTTATACTGTTATGGGCTTTTCGGTTTTTTGCTTTCTCGCTTTTCTCTCTTTTTTTATGTATTAATTGCTGCGTATGGTTATCAATAACATTGGAAGACTTTCTTCTATTTTTATTATAAAATTATTTTAATTAATATTTAATAAATATATAATTAATTTAAAAATATATAATATATCATTTAATAAAATTTTATTTAAAATTTATAATAATTATATATAATATGTTAAAAAAATTATATAATTATATTGTTTTAATTAAAAGAAATATAATAAAATTACAATAAAGAACTATATATAAATTTTTTTTTATGAATAATACCTAACACATTTTAAAACTGTTAATAATATAATGAAAAATTTTTTATTAATGATATTGATGTACTTTGATAATGAATTTACGAAATCTGAAAAATTTTGGTTCATGTGAAGAGTATTTCGGTTAAATTTTGTTAATTTTAATTAATTTACTAAAAAGAGTAACAGTAGACAAAGATAAATAGCAGATCGAATAACTTCGAGTACCATCTATTGTTGCAATAGATCCAATAATAAATATGGGCCATGAAATGAAGATTTAATAATTTAAATTCAAAAATAAAAAGATAATATGCTCGGTTTATAATTATCGTCAATAAAAAGTTTAACCAATTAAAATTTTATTTAATAACCTCTATTTTACTGGATGTGCTTATAGCGGGAGAAGTAACGAAGCAAACATTCAGTAATAATGATTCATGCACCTCAAACCACGTGTCTGTTATGCTGAGGTTGTCGCCAAAATCACGGGCAGATGTCCGACCAACCTTCGAAAGGCACGTGCCCTCCACGTCATTTAGATCAGCTCACGTGATCCCCTTGATTATCGTACGGAGTATCATCATTCATTCATCAACCCATAGTTCTATAGCTATCACCCCCACGCTCTATCAACAGCGTCACTGCCTCTGCACTGCCAACACGTAACTGTTCATCCTACCAATCACGGCATGCCACCTTACCCGCCACCAGGTGTAACCATCGAATTGAAATAAGTATCTGTTTCTGGGCGTTGTCGCATCGCATTAAACCCTACTTCCGATCTTTTTAGTCTCTCCCCCCCCCCCCCCCACCGGCGGGTTGCTGCAGCAGCAGGAGGAGCCGTACTGTTGCATTTTCGGTTTCTGGGTGAATCACTTTTTTCTTTTTCCCATTTTTTTTTTCTCGTGAACGCGCATGTTTCTGTTGGTAGGGGTAGTGTGGTACCGGAACTGCCCCAGATTACAAAATTGTGGAAGTTTTTTAATTTTACAGAAATGGATGACGAGTATGCAAAGCTTATCAGGAGGATGAACCCCCCAAGGTTCCTTTTCCTCATTTTCTGCTTATTTTTTGTCCCTAATTTCCCTTCTGCTCTTTCTATTTTCTTTTGCTTTCAGTTTTGATAATTTGCTTTTGTTTATTAATTTCAGGCTTTACTCGGGTTTTGGTAGTGTTTACAACTTCAATTTATGTTGATGTGGGCAAGGGGGGAGGGGGGGGGGGGGGGGGGACAAATTAAACCTCTTATTTTCAGTTCAGAGCGTCTGATGTTCCTATTATTTGTCCACATCCCTGCTCGATTCTTCTTTTTTCTGTCTATTTAGCCAATTTTGTTTCCGGAATGGATATAATATTTTACAGCTTTCCTCTTCTACCTGACTGTCTAACCCGTATTGGGTTTATTATTTGTGGCTGGTCACATTTGTACATGTAATGTGGTGCCGATTATCAATATCTCTATATATGAATTGTCGTGCGCGTGTGAATGTTAGACAAAGTAAAAGGGATGAGTGAAGCGATTTGCCTGCTACTTTATCTAACTCGGTTCCTGGCCGTGCAGGGTTGTGATCGACAACAAGGCCTGCGAAGATGCCACTGTTATCCAGGTACTGCTTGTGCTTTCTTTTGTTTAGGTTTAACAAAGTTGTGTAGAATCGTGTATCATTATTATTTTTTTTTTAATGTCCAAGTTAAAAATTGTTTAGTTCACTAGATTAGTTTTTCCTACATTTTTTGTAGGTTGACAGTGTTAACAGACATGGGATTCTTCTGGATGTTGTTCAAGTCCTTACAGATATGAACCTTGTAATAACAAAAGCCTACATCTCATCAGATGGGGCGTGGTTCATGGATGGTAATTTTCTTTCACCTCTAGTTGGAGGAGAGGGTGGATGCCGGTTCTGCTTATGATCCTTGTCTCAACTATGTTTTTTTGTTTTGGCTAGTGTTCAACGTGATCGATCATAATGGGAACAAAATCAGTGATAAGGGAGTCATTGATTATATTCAGAGGGTATCATTATGATCTCAATTCTCAATTACTTGCATTTCTCTTTGATGGATTTACCAAAAATAGAGGAGGAACATGCCTATATCTGATGACATATTTTATTCCTGAGCTTCTCCGGAGAAATGTTATTTTTTAACACATCTACATGGAATATTGAAGTTAATATTAACCTCATGCCTTGAGAAGCCTGTTTTGGAACATATGCACTCTTGCCTACACATTCAATAGAACAGTAAACAGAGAGAGTAACATGAAATCCTTAAGATTGAAGTTTTGGAAACTCCAAATATTTGAACGTATAAATATCATACTGAATACGTAGCTTTGTAGTTGTGGTGAGACTAACTGTGTTATTCGATCTTCTAGATATGAAAGACAAGCAAATTTTTGTTCCTTATCAGAGAATATCAAAATTCCTCCTTTAGGTTTAGTTACATATAAATGTCTAATTATATTCTGATTTTGAGTCATCAATGAATACAGTCTTTAATTCATACTTTATTTTTCCAATTTTGTAGAAACTTGAAAACAAATCTAGCTTTGCACCCTCATTGAGAGGATCTGTTGGGGGGGTCCCTTCTGAGGAGCACACATCTATTGAACTTGTGGGTACAGACAGGCCGGGTTTACTGTCTGAGGTCTGTGCAGTTCTCACAGACCTTCACTGTAATGTTGTGAATGGGGAGTTGTGGACGCATAATACCAGGGCGGCAGCTGTAGTTCATGTGACAGATGATTCCAGTGGATGTGGCATTAAGGATCCATCTCGCCTCTCTGTAATAAGGGAGTTGCTTTGCAATGTCTTTAGGGGAACCAATGATTTAAAGACAGCAAGAACAGCACTTTCACCACCGGGAATCTCAAATACGGACAGAAGGTTACATCGGCTCATGTTTGCTGACAGGGACTATGAAAGGGTTGAAAGAGCAGGCCATGGTGGAATCAGAGATAAGAGTTCATTCCCCAATATAACCGTCTCGGACTGTGTTGAGAAAGACTACAGTGTGATTACAATAAGGGCAAAAGATCGGCCAAAATTGTTATTTGACATTATTTGCACTTTGACAGACATGCAGTATGTAGTTTTTCATGGTGTAGTCCACACAGCAAGGACGGAAGCATATCAGGTTTGATAGCTTTATACAGTATACTGTTAGGAAATGACAGTTCAGTCTATTAGCTTGATATGGTTCCCCAGTTAATACGTCGATCCATTAAATGGCATTGATCATGTAGATTAATGAAGCTTAGCTTGATTAAAAAATATGGCTGATTCACTAAACCTTATGTTAACCTTGAAAGTTGAAATCCTTTTGGTTAGCATGGAATGGTCTGATTCAGTTGGCACAGTTTTGCTCTTGGTTGTTCAAAATCTTTATATCATGGAAAGTTTTCTTGATGGAACACTTCTCCCCTTGTCTAGGAATTTTATATTCGACATGTTGATGGCTTTCCTATAAGTTCAGAGGCTGAACAAGACCGCCTTGTACAGTGTCTTGAAGCAGCAATTGAAAGGCGTGCATCCGAGGTGCAGTAATTACCTACGAGTGGAAACTTATGTCTTCACTATTCATGTCTAATGATATGCTGATATAAGTTTATATGCAGGGGTTGAAGCTGGTTTTTTGCACAGAAGATCGTGTAGGACTCCTCTCAAATATCACACGGATTTTCCGGGAGAACAGCTTATCTATCAAAAGAGCAGAAATATCAACACAAGGTGGAGAAGCAAAAGACACCTTCTATGTCACCGATGTGAGTGGCAACTCGGTTGACCCAAAGATCATTGATTCTATACGTAGAGAGATTGGCCACACAGAACTGCTGGTGAAACATAACTCTAGTCTTTCACCAAACAACCCTCAACCTCAAGGGAAAACAATTGGATTCCTATTTGGAAATTTCTTTAAAGCCCGATCTTTACAGAATTTTAAGTTGATCAGATCCTACTCCTAAGCCCTCCTTTGTTTCTCTCTCGGCACCCACCTTTGTAAATAGTGTAGAGTGAATACGGTAGCATGTGAAGCAAACACCTCTGTATATAGTGCAAATATTTGTTTGTGTACAATACTAGCTTGTTACTTGGGTTGTACATGGTGTGAATAGTACGTTTAGATGATCAAGTTTAAGAGTACCTTACAGTTTATATGGTGAAAGTAATAAAGAAGATGTAATTATGTGTAGTACTTGTACATACTGTTTTTCACCCCTCTATACCTGGAAATCAAACAAAACTTTTTCACTATATTTATTGTACACTGTGTTTTTCTTCACTCGACCTAGAAATCAAACAAAATCTTCTCCCTGTATTAACTGTACATCTTTCTTCACTATTCATCTGGAAATCAACCCTAAACATATATTCAAACTCCATCCTTTTCTTGACTTGGAGTCCAAGTGGTTACAGTCTTACATTAGTTGGTGGATGGTATGACTTGGCATCAACCCTTTGTTAAATATAAGCAGATAGAAATTCCAGCAGAAAGTGGTGAAGCATTTATGAGTTGGAAGCGTTAAAAAAAGCCAGCATGATTGCATTAATGTTGGCCTGCTTCACAAGGACATAGTTGAGTAGACAGAGTAATGGACCACCTTGCTTTTCAACTAATAATTGAATGCCAATGATTAAATTCCTATTTGGAAGGGTTCCATGAAAGCTCTGAATTTTGCTGTACCGTTCCAGAATTGCCCACAAGATCATCGGAAGAAAGCCCATTAGTGCCTTTTCTATTTTCAATATGGGACACTTCTCTTGGTCGATAAATGGAATGCCAGACATGTGCAGGGAAGTTAAATTTACCCTCGTACTCCCACAAGTCAACATCATAGAAATTTTAACTGCACCTTTCCATTTAATTTGTTTCGAAATTTGTACTATTAGTTAAACATGAGTAAATGTTAAAAAAAAAAAACAAAATTGATTTCTAATTAAGGAACATTTATTGTTATTATTGAGAGTAATAATGGTTGCTTTTTCACTGCTTTTTATGATATTTAATTAATAGTTTTTTTAGTTTTATTTTCATGACAACATTACTCTTAATTTTTTTTAAAAGAATTAATCAATTTATTTTATTTTAAAAATTTATAATCAATCTTTACCAATTTTTATATTTTTATACATCTAAGTAGTATTTTTATATTATCCTTAATTTAAAAAATGATTTTTTTAATTTTAAAATTAATCTTTTAAAATGAAATTTCATGAGCTATTAAAAAGTGATATAGAGATATTATTTAAAATTATTAATATATAAAAATTCATTAGAAATTAATTATAAATTTTTTTTTAAAATATTGATTATGCCTTTTGAAAAAAAATAAAGAGTATTATTGTCCTAAAAACAGAACAAAAAAATCATTAATTAGACGTCATAAAAAGCTGCAAAAAAGTAACAATTATTGTTATTAATGACAATAATAAATACTCCTTAACTAGTTCTATTACTAGTTAGCAAAACCCAAAAGATATATTCTGACACGTTAACTTTTGGGTAAGAAGGTTAATACTTTAATATGTAGTGAAATATATAACTGTATGATGAGTTAGTGAAGTGATATTCATTGCTATGTCATTTTATTTTTTAATAAAGTCAATTACACCTTGACGTGTTCCGCCCTTATTGAGTAAACATTTTGCTAATTTAAAACAATAAAATCATATAATTATGAAAAATTTTAATTATGGAAAGAAAAAATATGAATAACAATAAAATTTTCCAAACATTGAATGATAATTTATGCAATTATAAAATAAAATATCATTTTGATAACATAATAAAATGAAATAAAATAAATTGTTGGTATTGTCATAAATAAAAAATATATGACATTCTTAAACATTGTACTGACAAATTTTTTCAGATAAATTAATTTGATTCTTTACTTTTTGAACTTAGTCTCATTATAGTCCTTTATGAATTAAAAATTTTTAAATAATTATTTATTTTTAAATTTAATTTCATTTTAGTCCTTCATAGATTGAAAGTCCCAAAATGATTTTTCACTTCTGAACATAACCTCATTTAGGAATAGATTACTCTGAGTAAGATCGTGAAAATTGAAGAACAATTTTAAGACTTTCAATTAATATAAGACTAAAATGAGATTAAGTTTAAAAGTGGATAACCATATTGAGGCTTTTAATTTATGAAAGACCAAATTGAAACTAAATTCAAAAGTTGAGGATTAAAATGGTATTGTTCTCAATTTTTTAAAATTGTATAAGATTATTAAAATAACATTATATTTTATAATTGCATAAATTAACATTCAGTGCTTGAAAAATCTTATTGCTCTATATGATTTTATTCTTTCCATAATTATATGATTTTAATTATTTTAATTTGCAAAAATTGCTGCTCAATAAAAATGGAACACATCCGGGAAACACCACAAGATGAATTATTTATTTTATTTATTTGAAGAGGCATTTGTTATACTTTTATCTCCAATGTTGTAGTATCTTGCATGTTATAGTGTAAAGAATATGACTTACAGTACTTTGCATTTTAAAGATGAGACGCCCAAATTTTTAATTTTTTAAAATACCAATTAAAATGAAAATAAATTACATCTTATAAATATATTCTATTTTACTGTTTGTTAACATAAATATAATTGAAAATAATAATAATTTAGAAGTAATTTATTCCCTCTTTTTCCATATAAAAAATTACAATGTTTTTTTTCCAAAATTTGTATATTATATCTTATATGTTTCTTATAAATTGTTATAAAAGTCATAACCACAACAACAAAAAAAAGGATAAAATTGATAATATAGAAGAATAGAACACATTCTACCATTCGATAACAAATTATAATGGTTTTTTGTTCAGTGGTAACATAAGGATGCCATCTCAACACCAACCTTTTATCTAATCCTAGTATCTAGTATTTTAGATCCCAAATATTAGAGCATGTAAGATGACAAAACACTACTAAAATAACAATATACCAAATGCTTACCATTTGTCTTCCATAATAAATTCGTCCTCTTCCCCAAGAACATTGATAAATTGCTAGTTCTATACTCCAAGTAAACTGTACAAATAATAAAAACAAAATTACAGAAAGATAGAGCCTGGGTTTTGTACCCTTTGATGCAACGTCAAGGGATGCTATTCTCTGTTATATCAAAAGAAGAAAAAAAAGACCATATGTGATATCAAAATTGATGACATATGGTTCAAAATAGCTTAAAAGTACTAACAATAATAGGTGATGCAATGAAATGTATACAAGGTATGAGGTAAGTTTTTACATGATTCAGGATCTAATACAATTTTAGGTCAAGTCTTATTTTTAGACCCAAAATCATTTATCTCAATTCAATTAGAAGATTTAAATTTTTTTAATTAATCAAGTATAACTCAATTTGATATAATCTTATTGGATCGAGTTGATTGAACTGACCAAATTGATATTCAGCCCAAAATGCAACACGGTCCCAAGAAAAGAACATTCTAAACATCAAGGATCCTAGTGCTATCATCATGTTGTGAGTACAGGTGCGTTAGTTTTTTGTGTATGGACATAGCCTTTCGTTCCTTGACAAATGTTATATGTTGCTGCACCACCAATATGGTGGCATTGCTTGCAAATTCTTTGGACGCCAAGAACTCCCCAATCGCTCCCAATTGACGCTGTTCGCTCCATTTAGAAAGCGCAGACACTAGTGCCGATTTCCTGTCATGTCTTCTTCCCACTATCACTAGCTCATAATTTTGTTCCAATGATCGAATCACAGACGCAGTCCCTGACCCATCCCTCACCACCTCCTCCACGTACATCACTCGAAGGTTCCCTGTCATGCCTATTCTGAATAACCCCACAACTTCGTTGTCTAGCCTCCTCTCCTGTACGTTTCCACTGTTCACGTTTCCATTCTCGAGCAGTCGAATCACTGTCAGGTTGATGTTCGAATGTGCAGCCATTCTTGCTGCAATGGCTAGTGCCTCTCGGTCGTCTGGTCCACCCAAGAAGAGAACTGCTACATGGAAAGATGATGACCATGTTTTGAATTCTGGTCCTGAGGTTCTCAGGAGGCCACGGTCTACGAGGATTGCCACTGAGCAAGGTGCTTTGTTGAGGACATTCTCGTTTAGGATTCGAGCTGCTTTTCTGTATGACTCTGTTGCGCCATTGGGAAGTAACCTTCTGTGAAATGGGATTATAATAAGAGAAGTTCTCGTTTTGAGAGCAATTGAACAGACGTCGTCGTGCATGTGGTTACAAGGTGACATGGAAATGAATGGGTGGAGTTTGACAACTCCGAGGTTCGCATTCTCGTAGTCGGTGAAGGCATTGATGACTGGAACAGAAGAGGTGGAAGAGGAGGAGGAGGGGGTAGGATGATGGGAGGGCTGTGCGGTGAGAATGTGGGAGATGAGTCTGGGTCTTGCCCAATGAGAATGCTCGATGAGGTGAAGTAAGCAGACTTTAAGAGGGCTTTGTTTTGTGGGTTTTAAAGCTTCAAGCAGGTTAATGGATATAGGAACGTTTTCTTGGTCGTGTATGCAAAGTAGAACTCGCAGTTCGGAATGGGGTTTTGATAGTGCCACAGTTCTTCTTTCATATACTATGTACTTCCTTGAAGGATCATACAGGAGTCTCACGAGGGGTGTGGTGATTCCTGTCACAATCACCAAGTACATGGTCATTATAACAAAAGCTTCATGGGTTATCACCTGCACATTAATTAATCACATATCAGATTATTTTAGTCCCTACAGAGTAGAGGAAATTTCATTTGGAACGTAAGGGAAGTACACACACTTACCCTACTTTTATTGACCTCTATGAACATGCCAAACTCCAAAATACCTTGGGCATTGAAGAGAAGCCCAAGAGCAGCAGCATCTCTTAGAGGAATTTCACAATAAAGAGAAGTAAATAATGGTCCAAAAAACTTCCCCATAGCAGCAACCAAGGCAATGAACTGCACCAGAAAGTAACTGTTGAAGCGAACCTCAAAGATGTTTATGAGCATCCCTTTCTTGAGGAAGTATATTGGCATGAGCATCCAGGACACTGCAAAATGAAGCTTCTCTGTAAGTGCTGAACCCAGTGGAGGATCTGTTGGTAAGGCCATCCCGAGAGCAAGAGGAGCAAAATAAGTAAACAAGCCCGTAGCCTGAGAATAAAAACCAGTCAATAGAACCCCAACAAAGAGAACAACCACGAGGCTTTCTTTCACGGGTTGTTCCTCTGGATGGTTCCTTATCATCCACAAAACAGCAGGGCGAATAACATAGATGATGACAACCCCGACTGTAATACCGGCAGAAAGTACATAGAGCGCATCCAAGTTGTCTCTGGGAGTTTGATGTACGATAATGGGGAAAGTTATGATACTAAAACAGCATAAAGCACTCACTGTGGAGGCAGAGATGGCGATTCTGCCAAAATCAGAATTTACAATCTTCAGTTCAGAGAGAATGTAAGCTACCGTGGGGAAGGCTAGGACTGATTCTGCTTGCGTAATGACAGGGAGTGATTCCTTGAGTCTGGGATCAGCATTTGGGAAATCCACAAACAAAAAATAAGATGCTGAGGTTAATGCTATTGGTAATACAACTGCAGAGCAGCCAATAGCAGAGGTTTTCTTGTCGATCTTCAGCAACATCCAAGGATCCATTTGAACTCCCACGAGGAAGAAGTAGAACATGAATGCCAGTGAGGAGACTACGTCAATCAGCATGAAACTTCTCAGGGGGAATATCATTTCCCTTATTGATGCATTCCTGGCTAGACCCGAAGCGCCTAATACTACACTACCCTGGAAAAATCATAGGCGTAATCGCTAAATATGACTGTTATAAGAATTTTGGGAAAAAAAAAGAAAAAGAAAAGAAGCAATTTTATGCATTTCTGGGTATGAAAAATCGTGGGTCATATTCCACTTTGCGTCATTGATTAGAGGGAAAGAGAGAGAGAAAGAGAGAGAGAGAGAGGCTTACTAGGATCTGTGAGACGACAAGGGGCTGGTGGAGAGGCTTGAGAAGTACAGAAATGAAGAGGATGACCAGAGAACTGAGAGCGCATTGTAGAAGCAGAAGAGGAACAGAGAAATGCAGGGGATTTGTGTTGAAGAAGACACCTTCGGAGTTGAGTTTATCAATCGTGGTGCAAATGGCTGTGAAATTATCGCCGTAGGTTGCTATGTCATGGAAGCCCATATCCGTACTTGGTTATGGTCGTAACAAAAGAGGGGAAGAAGAAAGAACAGAGTTAAAAAACTTGAAGCACGGAACAAAAGAAAGTTGTTTAGGGGCTAGCACAACACAGTTGTTCTACAACGTCAAAGCTAATTTTGTCTACCTTATACTTAGACATCCAATAAATCTGTCCTGGTTTTTACGTTTATTTGCAACTAGTCTTGTTTTATAGAAACAAAAATGGAAGTTGGATGTTACAGTTTTCACATTTCATAAAATAACTTACATTCCATTTCAGACATGTTCAAGTTAGTGACAGGTGGATTTATAGCCGTGTTAGCTTGAATTTGGATCCCCCTTAGTAATACTTGGGTCATTGGGTCTAAGGTCCAATGGTTCCAAAATTTTTTTATAAAATATATTTTTTAAAAACTAAAAACAATCATTTTTATAGATAAAAACACATTAATATTTTAAGTTTTTTTATACAGAATGTCTAGTTAAAAAATAATAGACTCTAGATATACAAAATAATATATGAGATGTTAAAAATAATTTAATCTTTTTATTTTTCCAATTAAATATCATTTTTTATAAAAAAAAATTAAAATATTAATATGTGTTTATTTATAAAAAATAATTGTTCCTAATCTAAAATATTATTATGTTTTTATTTATAAAAATAATTATTTTTTTCTTTTTAAAACATATTTTATAAAAAATTTAAGATCATTGAATCCAAATCCAATAGCCTTATGTGTTTATTGGGAAAAATTCCTTCTAGTATTACTTAGAGTATTAACGGAGGGAATCCAAACTTGTGTTAGCTTTCAATTTGCCAATTCTTAATGTTTGTTTTCTTTTTCCACATAAAAGACAATTGAAAGAGAAGTCCCCAAGCATCTCTATGAATTTAATTATCAATGGGATTAATCCCAATGCAAAATTGATTGTGATTAACGTGTCAGGATTAAGTAATATTTTTTTTAACATGGGAGAGAAAGGTGATGTAACAGCCTTATCAAAGAGCCAACTCATAACAAAAAACACTATTGATAATCATAAATCAAATTCTCCACAATTTTTACATTTATTAACAGTTATTTATTATCAATGAAAGTAATAATGGAATTACTTACAAAGTCTTTTTTTTTTAAGATCGTTTAACCAATTCTCCGGCTTAAACAAATTTACCATAATGTCCATGACATCAACAAATCCATGACCCAAAATAAATCTAGATGCACCGTAGAAACTAATACATTCTTATCGAAGAGCATAAATAAATACAATCGACTAAGAGATGTCATAAAGGTTCTAAACGTAAGACATTAACAATACAAGTAATGACAAAGGATTATGCTATAAAGAATTCGTCTTCTGTAAGATCAAGCTGCCCACTTCTAGATTCTGTCGTAATCAGAAATTTTTTATATACACATCTTATTTTGTAAACAAGTTGTGTATAGAAATAATATATTAATCACATAAGATATACAAGAAAATTTAAATTTGATACTTTAGAATTATTGATACTATTATTCCTGTAATTTTTTTTTAACTTGTAAAATATATTAAATTATTTTCTTAGTTTCTAAAGCCTAATTAGAACTTGCTAAAAGACTTAAGAATTTGAACTATAAATTTAAGTTTTTTAAAATGTATAATTTTTATTTTATTCAATAGTAATTTTTTTATTTTTTATGTAAAAATTCAAACTTTATGGGACCCATAAAAAATAGCAATGGGGAAAAGATTTTCACCCACCATATGAGATGAGGACAAAAACAAGAAAATTGTCGAAAATGATAAACCTTGACTTAAGTTATAATAGGAGAGTCATTTCGTTTTTTATAAGCAAGTTTAAGTGTATCAATACACTCAATTATAATATAAAAATATAATTATAATAATATCAACATAAAAAATAATAATATTATAATTATATCTCTACATTATAATTGAATATACTGATACATTGATCCAATTGTAACTTACCTTCATTTTCATGTTAGACTCTGTTCTTTTTGAAATCCATAACCCTAAACTTCAAAGGACAAAAGTTTCTTTAAGTCTTTCTCAATAAGCCTTCCTTCTTCCTTCTTGGGTTTCAAGTTAACCAACCAGGAAATTAGCTCAATTGTTCATCTTAAACCCTAGACTTTTATGGGTTATATAACCATTGGGCTGTGACAACTTGTCGGAAATAACAAGCCTTAATCCAAACTAGAGTGCAAAGTTGTTGAGCTTTTAATAAGTATTGATAAACAAGGCTTTTCATCTTGAACCTGAGATCTCCATGAATGGTTAAACCATTAGACTATGAGCCTTGATCCACGTTAAGAGTGGAAAGTTGTTAAGCCTTTTAGAAATGTTGATAAGAAAACCTATCCAAAATGCCTAATGCAACTTGATTGGCCACCTTTGACACTTAATGACCCTTTCATTCCTTTCAATTATTATTGTCGGACTTCCTTCTTTGACTTTTTTTATTTCAACGAAAATAGTTGATGGCGGAAAGACACTCCACCCCTCCCCTGACTCGTGAGATTGCCATCCCAATTTTGCACAACACAGAACGATAATCGTTCTTTCATAATATGGCAGTAAGATGGACAATAGTATCAGTAAATCTTTCTATGCTTCTATCACCAAAAAATATTGAACTACGCATCATCATGACACGTTCGCTTCCGTGTATATACACTCATCATGACTGTACACACTAGTAAACATATCGTTAAAAGAGAATGTAACGAAAATTATAGCTATTATGCTCTAGCGGACTATACAAACTAAAGCCCCTTCCCCCCAAGGAAAAAAAAGAGGAAGATAAGAATGACGAGAAATTATCAACTAATCTGGAAGAATCTATCAATCTTCAGGGCGTTGAATCTCACCCATCATGATCCGGTTGCTGGAGACTACGAAACCAAGAAGTGAAGGATCAAGCTGTTTCTTCCCTTTCTTCCCCTTCTTTTTGCCGCTCCGCCCTGCTTGTGATCCACAATCAGATGACTCAGTGCCAACACCACTGGCCGCATCTACCTCGGGAAGAACAGGCTTTTTAAGCATGTCTATAAACGATGCCTCCGACACAGAACCTTCAGTGCAAGATGAAGTCCTCCTAAATCGCACTTCCTTTTTCCCAGAAGCCTGAGCATCAGTCAAATTACTGATTGATGGGTTTCCTGATGGTTCTCGTCTCCCTAACACAGAACTCATATTTTACTTTGGCAGATCTAAAAAAGAAGAAAGATAGACCCAGTAGTAAATAGATGACATACCATCGCTGGCTATAATATTTATTAAATTGCTCTGATTGGCATGGGCTACAGATGGTTGGTCTGAATGAACATCAGGGGAGGATAGAACACGAGATACAGGAGGGCGTTTATGTAAAGCATTTTCAAACACTTTTGTTGGAGGTGTCCTGTCAATATAAAACAATCAAATTTCTGTGGCAAGAAGAAAACAATTATTATCGTTACAAAATAATTAATCAGATTGCCTATACCAATTTATCCTTTTATATACACGGGCAATAAAGGTACCCCCTTCCCTCATTTTGGGGGTGTGAAAGTTATGCAACCCTCTAAAACAATAGCAGTGATATTAATCATATATACATTCTAAACTTGTCTGCCGGTTATCAGCAAACTCAAGTCATTGTTGCGTAGTTCAAGGTGCACCAAAAAATAAAAAACAAAAGTTCAAACTGGACCAGACAAGACTCCTGGACCATCTGAAATTGCAACCCATAGGCAAGCATATCAAACCACATATCCAAAAGCAAAAGCACCATGAAGCAGTACCAACAAGCCCTTTGCAATCATATGAAGATAAGAAATAGCACCATAAAGAGGCTTGAACAAAAAATAATCTAATGCAATTCTTAGCCATCAACCACAGACAGATCAAAACATTTTCTAGAATGATCCAAAAAATTAGATAACACTAGATCAAGTTAAAAATTATAATTTAATACATGCAGAAAGAGTATTACCTGTCATTAGAATTTTCATCCCCACGTGAATTATTTAAACCTAACTCACGACCATATGAGCCCCCATCACCACCTGCAGAGTTTCACGTTCAACCATTACATGTTCAACCATTATATCTGAGTGCAATATCTACTAACGCAACCAGTACGTGAGATTTTACCTGCACTGCTTATTGAGCTATGTCTACTATGGGCAATAGCAGGAAGTTCCATGGGATTCATGGTGCTTTCTACTTGTTCTGAGAAGTCTGAGACACCTGAGAGTGACTTGCTCATTGCACTTACAAATTCATGCCTCGGCCCCTTATTTGTCTCCAACTCAAGTAAGTCATTTTCCATAGCTGACTTACTGATCAAGAAAGGGTTTCTGTAACCAGGATTTAAGGCATCTTTATTGGCAGAAAAGACTGATTGCTCTTCCAATAATGATCCAGATCTAGACCGGAAAGGCATTCCTTCATTGGTCCTTAAATTGTTGTATTGCTCAGCTATATTCATGCTGTTAATATGATCTTGTATTAGGGCACTTGAATTCACATTTTGAGGCCCATCAACAAATGAATCATTCAGACGGATTTGCTGATCTTGCGGAAGATCAAAGGGAAGAATTAATGAGTTAGCCTCAGAAACTTGCCAAGACTTATCCTGACTTCTCGATGAAAGAGGATGCCACTTATCAACATGTGATGGTTGTGATGACTGGAGACCCAGTTTTTGATGGAGTAGGTCTGCCAGACATTGGGCTGAACTCTCCACATGAATTCCAGTAGATGCAGAAATGTCTAGATCTGCTGATGTCACAAGAACCTCTAACTCTCTTCTCTGTCTCCCAGCTTCAAGGTGTTGTAGTTGCAGCCGTGGGTCAGTCCAGCCATTTTCCAAATGCCCATTGTTCACAGAGAAACCATTGAATATATCTGAGTGATGAGCAAAAATTTCATCAGAAGCTTGTAGATGGTGAGAGGATAAAGAACCAAGATAATCAGTGGGGTGCATGAGGCGATTCCGTTCGTGTAATTCCCTTCCTTGGATAGAATTACCTACATTATCAAAATTCATTGCAAGAGCAGCAGAAACAGGTGCAGACCTATCGAACAGCATAGTATTAGGGTCATAGAACCCTCTCTGATTCTGCTCAGCAAGGTTCCTGCCCAGATAGCTAAATTGCTCCTCTTGTGGCAAAAGCCTCTGCTGCTGTTTGTGTACATCTGAAGCATTAAATCCGACTGCATGAGTTAGTTGATGAGTTGCAGGACTTCTTACTAATTGTCCAGTTTCATTAATTGGCCAAGACCTACCAAAATGCCTTTCCCCTTCCAACCCTAACTGCTGTCTAAGTGCCAATAACTGCTGCGCCTGCAGCTGTTCTTGTTGGAAATGAAGCTGCTGTTCAGAAGGCAGGATGTTCCCATGCCTTGCTTGTAACAAGAGGTCTGACAAATCAGCTTGCCTTCCTTGGACAGCATTGAGGGCTATATTTGCTTGGATGATCTGCTCCATTGAGGGATCAAGATGCCTTAAAGAATAAGGATTCTGCTGTAACTCATGCAGAACATTTCTCCTCAACTGATCATGATCAAACAGGTTATCCCTAACAAGATCAAGTTTTGACCGCCCAAAATTAGAATCATGCCTCAACTGTTCAAGAAGCAACTGCTTAGCTTGAGACTCTTGCTGTTGTTGCAATTTCATTTGTTGAAGAAGCTGTTGATGTTGTATCTCTTGCTGTTGGCGTTGAAGTTCCAGAAGGTGCTCCAAATCTGACCCATGATTCTGAATCATCTGCTGAATGTTAGAGTTCTTGCTTTGAGAATGGGAGAAACCTGAATATCTCTCTAAATTTGAGCCAGTATGATGTTCAGGGAAATGAGTAGATAGACTAGCTTGCTGTTGAAGCTGTTCCTTTTGCAGACTCTGCAATGCAAGATACTCTGCTACATCAAAATTGTTATATTTTGGTCCCAAGTGGGACAAGTACTGCTCATCTAATGAACCCAGACGTGGATCAGGATTAAATTGCCTGTTTATCCCATGATCATCAGACCATTTCTCCCTGTATGAAGGCTGACCAACCACACCACCAAGAGAACTTTGATCGGCAAAAGGGGCATCTCTATCAATCAATGGATCAAGAAAGTGAACCTGATCACCCATTCTTGAAGACATATTTGATGACTGTGCACGTCTTAAATGAGAGCTATCTCGGAGCTCAGACATTAATAGACCAAAGGGGTGGAGCTTATCAGTCTCTTTATTATGCATATCACTCCCTGAAACTTCATTTGCAAAAGATTTGCTAGTAGGATTGGTATATGAAGTAGGGATGTCAGCAGACCTCATCAAAGGATTATCATTGCTGCTTCTGGCCATTTTAGATAGGGCAATGTCTACACAGAAACATATATTTGGATAGAGATTAGAAATGAATGCATATACAACTAGCATGTGAACATAAATCAATTGGAGCCGTAATAGAGGAGAACTATAACAATGACAGAACAAGTAAACTATCACTCACCTTCATCTTCCGCAACAAAACTATTGAAGCACTGATCTCTAGAGAACTTGATTTCAGAGGGATAACTTTGATTAGGTGTTTGAGACTGAATGCCCAAAGTTGAGGTAGTCTCAGGTTGGGATGAAGCCCAAGGTTGATCATCTATAATGACAGACCCATCAAAGTCAAGGGCATGAGCATTTACCTTCAGGTTCCTTCCAATGGCATCAGATGCTTCTGATTGACTAATAAGGTTACTACCAGAAGCTGATCCAGACTTTACTCTAAGATGCGGCATGACATGACCAAGTTCTTGAAAGGGTGACCCTTCAGGGGCATCTGACAGGCGAACTGGCAAGTCTATCCCAAAGAAGCCTTGTTCAAACCATAAAATGATGTCAATCCCAAGAAAAGGTCCTTGAATTACCCCTTGTGGGTCCATATAGCACAAACTCAATTCCTCATAAGGGATAACAGTTTCAGATGGATGCATCTTCTCATTTGACTTCATGTCTTGTTGATTAATGATTGAAGTTTGCTGCAGAGATGAAAATTCAAAAAGAGAATGGGAATCATTAGGTAGATCACTCCTGATTTCCAAAGCAGCAGTTGATTTAACAGCATCCCCATTAGCTTGCGTCTGAAGGGCAGAAACTGGTCCCTGTTGGCTATCATAAGCATCTGGTTCAGCAACATCATTGCTGCTGATACTTCCCACCCTAGTGCTGCTGGCATAGCTCACATCTCTCCCATGTACACCAAAGCTAAGCATATCATTCTGCTTTCCTTCTTTAATAGTTGCAATTTCTGAAAAGGCACTAATTTCTAAACCACATGTAGTGAAGTAAAAAAATTTACTTTCACCTTACCAGAATAAAGCAATGTAAAGAAAAATAATAGTTCCTTACCATCAACTATGTTTCTCAATGAACCATCTGCATTTGATGCGGCAGCACTAAAAATTGCATCAGAACCATTCAAGACATCAATTCCAGAAGTAACCTTTCCTCTCATGCCAATTGAAGAAGTTTGTTTTCCTTTACTTAAATCAGCACCTGGAGAAAACCAGGGAGGAATTCCATCAAAAGAATGGAAATTGAAAAAATTTATAGAACCAACTGAAAAACGTACAAAATTACTCACCAGGAATATCATCATTTGACCCTCCATCCTTGCCTCCAGATGAGTAGCCAGAGACTTCACTGCTAGTAATTTTTCCACTCCATATATCTCTAAGTACAACCTGCAAGCATTACACAATATACAAAACTTAAGATGTCAATGATAAAAGTGCCAATGACCCTTCAGATGGTCTGCCCTTCAAGTACATATTAAGGTCAAAAGATTGAATATAAAATACAAAACAAAATCTCCATCTTTTTATATGCAAAATTCATCACTGGAACAAGAGTCAAATAAGCTGTGTCCACAAACCTCTTCCTCAGCATCAGGAGCAACAAATGCCAAGGGTTCATTAGAACCGGGTTGTGTTATTGGTGATGTATGCTCCATCCCACTAGGCATGACTTCAAAAGTTAGATCAACCTTTTGCTTACGATATATGTCTAGAAGCTTACCCCTCGGGTAACAATATGAATCAACAGTGAGCCTGGGTTTCCCAAGCACAGTTTTATTCTTATCCAAAGGTGCAGACCCAACATTAGAGCCCAAGAGAGATCTTCCAATTTGTAAATTCCCATTGATATTGGCCCTTCCTCGTCCAGGAGAAAATCGCACACTGGAACCCTCCATACGTCCTTTCTCCAGCCCAAATCCAGGTGCAGCACGGTATGTGGCCACACCAATTGCTTGAGCTTCCATTCGATGGCGTGGCCTCCATTTATCACGAGAATCTGTTTCACGTTCAGAACCTATGCGATTGCTAACACCAGAAGATTGCTTTTCAACATGAGCATCTTCCTTCTCAGCAACACTCCTTTTGTCACTGCGAGAATCCTTTTCTATATCTTCAGGACCCCATCTTGATGACCACTTATTCTCTCTCCGAGAGTCATGGCCCAAACCACGGTTATCATGCCAGCGGTCAGAGGAAGGCAAGGCTCTATTCTCTGAAGTTGAGGTAATCTCTGGACGACGATCTTCTTTTCTACGATCCCTTCTCCCAAGCAAGTTTGTTTCTCTCTCCTCTTCACGCCAGCGACGACTGATGTCAACATCTGGGGCAGTTCTCCTCCAATCTTTCTTATCCTGAGACCCATCTATACGCCAACTATCTTTCAGTATGGGATCAGTGGAGTTCACCTGGGAAAAAAACCCAAGCAGACAAATCTCCTAATATATCCCCATGCTTGGACAAAAGACTATGAGTTAAAGACATTCTAGATATATGACATAGAACAGAAAATTATTTTCATAACTTTCCATGAAAATCACTCAATTTAAAGAAGCAATAATATAAATAAAATAAAATATTCAATATTTAGAAAACAAAACCTAGTGTTTAATCAGCAGAACAGACAAGGAGATAGGCAAAAGAAACTTGAACAATCTTCATTCCTCCAATAAAACAGAAAATTCCCATTGTATTTCTCACTCTCTTTGTGATATCTCCATCTTTACAAATATAAGGTACATAATAGCTCTCACCATCCTCATTGAGCACGTAAGTCAACATTATTGGTGATAAAAGCAGACACATAACTCCAAAATAGTGCCTGTTAAGAAAAAAATTTCTGCTCCTGGGAGAGTTTCCAAACTTAAAAGTAATCAACAACTGAAAGGCCAACAAGATGACGCAATATGACAGCATTACATTTTATATCACACTGATACCTGGATAATTACAAACTAAATTACGCTTCTGCATATTTATCTAAAATTTATTTGTCATCACAAACTTCTCTGATACTTCTATAGAAACCAACAACATATGTTCATCAAACTAACATACAGTCCGAACCACATTCTCCGTTCCCCTCACTGTACCACCATGCAATAAATACATATGGTGAAGAAAAGAACCATAAGATAGTCACATAATTGTAAAATTAAGAACACCGAACAACCTAGCTTGCATAAGACCACCATGTTCAACTTTCCAGTCTCCAGGATAGCAAATAACAGTACAAGAGAGGCTTAACAGACAGATAGATTTAGTGAGACGAGAAGAAAAACTTATAATAATCCACATCAATTCAAAACAGTAATTGTTCTTTACCCCCACTGAGTTGTTAGTTGATGTCTTTGCATCAATCGGTTTAGCATAAAGCCACTGCGGTGATAAGGGTATGCTACTGTCAGATGACACTTGATCTGAAATTAAAAAGAAAAACAGTTTTTTATTAACCAACAGTCACCACATTGGCAGACTTGAGAGTAAAAGAAAAAGACTAATTTAGCTTTATAGTTATATTTCACTTATACCAAGATTTCAGAATGAAGTA